>OV725082.1:89824701-92224701 GCA_928085145.1 Nezara viridula | reverse complement strand
AGAATTGTTTTACGGTTATTTTGACTGTATTATTATTTATATTGATTTGAAATACTGAACTTCTGTTGCTTTATAGACAAATAAATTGCAATTATATCTTTTTTAATTAGAGTATGATTATTATTTCCTTCATAAAACCATGATTGTATATATATGTTTTTTTTTTAATTTTCTAGAAAATAAAATTTAAAAAAATATATTTTAGATTTTATTCAGTATAAAATAAAACATAAGAAACCATATCCATTATTTCCTTCACGGAATTTTTTTTTTATAAATATGTATTTTTTAAAATGTGTTGTAAAAGAAAATTAACAGAAATTTTTATCGAGCATAAAATAAAATATGAGAAAGTATATCCATTATTTCCTTCATAAAACTGCAATTGTAAATATATTCTAGATAAATTAATTTTTTTTTTAATTATTACCGTAATTTAAAAAAATTGTTTTCGATTTTTAATCCAGTAAAGTAATTAATTGAAAAAATAACTAGTATGCATATTGAATCCATCTTAAATAATGAAAAAAACAGTTTTTTTTCAGTGGTCCACATTTATTTTGTGCGAGATATAATTGTAAGCTAAATATTGAAACAATCACAATCTATTATTTTTTTATATTATAATGGATATCTCTAAAAGCATCAATGCCCCAATAATTAATTTTTATTGGCCTTCCAGAACCACTAACATCCTTTCATAAAAGTAGTTGTTTTGTTTTTAGAAAAAAGAAAAAAAAATAGTCCTTCCCCCAAATTAAATCTTGGATCTACTAATGAATACTTATGAATTGAGTACTTTAAGAAGTTTATTTAGCTATTAGTTTATAAAAATCTATAAACTTTTTTATATATTTTATTAAGCTAATGTTACTTCTTGACCCATTAACTTAAAAAAAAGTAATGTAAAAAGGCTTTGAAATATATGAATAGAGGTAAAAATAAAAAATTCTGATCTAATTATACTATAAAAAAAAAACAATAAGACTCGGCTTATAATAGTACTAGTTATGAATGAACAAGCGTACGAGGATGTACGAGGCTTGAGTACGAGGTTTTGTCACAGAGCGCGCGGTAACACTGCTCGTGATCTCCTAGTTTAGAATTATTATTAGAGTGCTACCAATGGGTAGATTGTCAACAAGCCTTGTCATGTATTTCTCTGTATCACATTTGCTGAATGTATATTAATTGTACAGCTGTAAATTTCTTAATAATAATAAAATTACTACATGGCATAAGAAATTGGAACCAACATTCCGAAAATAGATACACGAATTTTCATCAAATCATATTTCAGTATTGCTTTTGTGATGTGACAAAAAAAAAAATTGAAGAATTGCCTTTGATCCAATACTTGTCATTAAACACAAAGCTTGCAATCATTTTAATAGCTGGTTATTATTCTTCCTCTGCACTTAGTGTCGCCTGATATGACTAATTATATATAACTAACTCACACAATAACTCATCTAAATTGGCAGCAGCTCAAATAACATAATTAATACAGCCTTTTGAAAGACTAATTGTCATCTGAGATTCTAGAATTATTATGAATTTAAATTTTTGCCATAGCTTTAAAAATATACGGCTTTAAAATTAAAAAAATATAATTTTTAATTTTATTGAAATTGTTAATTTCAATGCCGATATTTTCAAAGTCATTAAAATTAATTCGATCAACAATGCTTTGTAAGGTAACCTTATCATAACCAAAAAAATATGAATAAATAAAATTAAAATATCCCTCTCCTCTGCATAATAAATAAAATAAATAACAACTAAAATGCCTACTTTTCATTTATATATATTGCAATCTTGTTGGTTAGGATTTCACTTTATTAGTAATACTAAAAAACTCATAGATCGCATTAGTTCTACTTTATTTTTTTTTCTCATTATACCAACATAGAGATTGGTAATTTAATTATATCAAATTCAGTCCTTATGAATTTTATTTTATTTTAAATATAGTTGTGTCCAGATAAAATAAAGCAAAGAAAATGTGGGAAAATGGAAATAAGGATTGGAGAAGATTTATGGATCACATGAATCTGATGTATACTGATGACCAAGTAATTATACATAGCCTAGGACGTACATAGATAGAGCGGTATCAATTATATGTTCAGAAAGGTTGTCGAGACATATGATAAGTGGGGATTGAGTATTAACAGAGCCCCTTGGCACTTCACCTGATCGAAGATTAATACAGTTTATACACCATTAAAATTGTATATATTGTAAATGTCATTCCTTTTTCTACAGCCTATTAAGATCAATAAATAGATATTATCATTTTTTTTCAAATTTTCTAAACTGAATATGATAATTAAAAATATCAATTATAATTTATAATAATTAATCATACCGACAATTATAATTTTAAAGGTAAATGTGGAACATAAAGAGAAATATCTATTGTAGATTTTGAAATGAAAAGAGACTTTGTTTTCATGGGTTGAAATTTTTAAGTTAAAGTTTAAATGTACAATATAAAACTTTTCACGAAAACCTCTTAATTAGCGACAAAAGAAACTAAAATGCTTTATCCTATAGAACTCTCATTGTAAAACTTTCTAACAAAGCAGTAAATGGCTTTGTAACACTGCTATAGGTACTTACAAAGTTCAAATATTTCATTTTAAATTTATATAATAATAATACTCAATCCAACTATTTTAATATATATTTTGGTTTATTATTTTCAATAATGAATCATTTTAATCGAACAAAAATGTCAAAAACTTAACCCCCTCTCAAAATTTGAGGTTTTACGTTTCAGGATACATAGAACTCTAAAAACGAATAAAAATGTTTTTGTCTGTCCGCAATCCACGCATTTTCTCCGTGAAACTACTTTTTTTCAAATTTGGATTTAAATTCAGAGGTCACCTGAGGATGATCCTCCTTCATCGATATTACTACCCGCCTATTCCTTTCAAAAGGGCGGCGAAAAAACACGCGTTACTGTAGACTGTATATCCTAAACGAATGTACCGATTTCCTCTCAATGCCCTTTAAATTTATCTACATAACATACTCCAACGAAAAGAAGCTGGAAAAAAGTTACGAGGGATATTAAAATTGGATTCTGAATAACTCAAAAAGTATACACTTTTTTGTCGATATTGTGATAAGATGTTTCAAAGGTATTTAAATTTCTTAAAAAACGCAGAAAGTTTCATCGAAATCAGAGCACTATTATTGAAGATATGACGATTTGTAAATATTTTTAGTTTATTATTTTCAATAATGAACCGTTGTAATCGAACAAAAAATTATATTGTATATGTTATATGTTATATTGTATATGTTATATTGTAAAATTATATTGTTCAACTGCCTCCCGCAGTGCCACATCCTGCGCCCTGAAGACGACCTGCAAAGTGGGTTGAAACGTCGGCAAAAATTAAAATAATTTATATATTTTAATTTTTTTATTTATTTGACCGCACCCCCGACTGACTCCTTCTCATATACTGTATATGGTTATTTAAAATTTTATGAAATCTACTAAAAAAAAAATCGTTAAAATCGGATAATTTTATGCATAGATATGGTCTCTAGATGTTTTTTATGTTCTACTGCAAATCCTTTGTTTTGAATTTTGATTTTTAATGTGTTAATGAAGTAATGCTATTTTTTTTATCAAATTACTAATAAAAAAATGTTTAGGTAAATAGTTGGAATTAACCATTTATTTCTTTTAATTTGTCATTAGAAAGTTATTGTTACTTTAGTTGTATAATGGTTGGGAAATAATAAACCATTGTGAAATGATTTGCAGCGTTTTTTTCTTATTCACACCTGTCGGAGTTATCTACAATAAATAAATGAAATATATTAATTAATAAATTCAAGTAAGAATATAAATTTAATAATCAATATCGAATCTTAGCTGTTAAAAAATAATTAACAGACAGTAGGTGTTAGGCCCTTAACATGGATTTGACTTCAGGCAGGCGTACACGGAACCAAACTGTTCTCTTGATGTATATAAGGTTAAATGCAATTTCTTCTTCCACACAAGCAAGTTAATATTTATTTAAAGTTGAGTCCTATCCCGGTTACAAAAGGTTTAGAAGCTTTTTATATCATATAAAAAGCACAAACTGTTCCGACAAAAACAATAGCAGCGCCAGTAGAAACATGAAGACACTTTAATACATTATTTGGTTTGGGAGTGCAGATTCCTGACCATATAGACCGCTGTATAGACCCCCATATTATTAACATCCGTCTAAACTTCGCGAATAGCTTCAAATTATCGTAAATTACATCTTTTTACTTTCCTACTTTTTAGGTATTAGGTATTAGGTATATTAGGTAAGGAAAGCATATATATTATATGTGTGTATATATATATATATATATAAATATATAATATATATACTTTCCTGACCTAATAGAGGTAGGAACATATATATATGTTTTATATATTATATAAACATATATTTTATTAATATTTTATATTTATATATATTTTATTATTATATATGTTTTTGACGGATCTATACGTTTCAGGACCTCCTGAGTCCAAAAAAACGCATTTTCAGCCATTGGTCTATCTGTCTGCCTGTCTGTGCCAAGATCTTATATATAGTAGACCGATTTTGATGATTATTTTTTTTAATTTGTAGGGTTCTGACTACTGATTCCTGTAGCACAAATGGGGTGCTCCCTGTGAAGAGTAATGAAATTCCGTACAAAACTATATAAAAATCATTCATTTCGGAAAACTACTAACGAAGTTACAGCTAGTGTTGTCCGAAATCGGTCTTGGTCTTGCACTTTGACCAACACCGCTTAACTGTTGCATGGTTGACTGTTGGCCAAGACCAAGAGTGGTAAAAAAAATTCGATTTTTTGAATAAAAAATAATTTCAAAATAGTTACTAATATTTGACAATTCTAGTTACCATTGGTATAAGAATTGGTATTAAGAATTAGTATAACTAATATACTTTTGTATTTATATCTTCTAATTTTTCAATCGGGCTTTGTTACGTTTCCCCTATCTGAAAACATACGGAATATCTCTATAGTAATAAGCTAATGGGTCACTGCAAGACTCTTGCGCAAGACCAAGAAGAGTCTTGGTTTCGCATTTGGGCAACACTAGTTACAGCTCTTCAATTTCGTATGTAAGATTACGAGTTCAAATCCTGTTGCCAGAAGGGCGCGAAAGAGAATAAGAAAATCTGGTGCCCACATTACACAAGTTTCACTTCCCTCAAGTTTTAACAGAAATTATTGTCTGATAAAGTGGGCTATGGAAAAAAAAGTTTATGATTGGCAATATTAGAGTGAATTGAACCTATTACGCTGGTCTTCCACAAGCCGGTTTACATTGCTTTAGTTTATCAAAGAAATCGTAGTCAAATCTTTTCTTTGATCAATATTCAAGAAAAAAAATGTAATTGAAGTTTTTTTTTTTAGTAGATATATATTAAGATGTAAAAACTCTTCTGAAATTGGTAGGAAAGTCATGTGAGTGGACACACCAGATATTTTATTTACGGGGGTTCCCTCCTCCCCAATAAATGGTAAAATATAACCATGTCTTCTGAAAAAAATTATCTATAAAAATATTAATGTTCTTGTAATTACATCTATTTAATAGGACTTCAAGAATCACTCAAATACTATTTCATACAGGTAGTTTCTTTCCTTTTTTTTACACAGTAATTATCGTTATATAAATATTTAAAAAAGCTTTCGAGCTGAAGTCTCTCCCCAAAATTAAATCCTGGTTCCATTAGTGCTACAAAGGAACCTAATTTGGATTAAAGATTATTTAAATTTTTTTTTTATTATGATATTTACGACTGTATTCGTATAAATACATCAAGTAAATGTGTACAGAGGAATATAATCACATGAAAACGCTTGTTGAGAAACTACCCATTGGAAGTAATCTAATAATATGTCTACATGAGGAGATCACAAGGCCATTGAGGCAGTAGCAAGGATGGAAACAAGTGGATTCGGACGGGACTGGAGTTTATCATGAAAGGATAGGTATCTCTAGGTATGGCTAGGGCTAAATCTGCGACATAGCGAACATTAAGGTCTTTATGAATGGTTTTATTTGTAACAAAATATGAAGCATTAAGGATTTCGGATTGTAAGGGTTGAATACGATAGGAATCCGATGCTTTCGTGGAGCCCCAAATAATACATAAAATACTTTATTCATACATAGTATCAAAGATCTGTTAGTTTGAAAATATGGAGCCCCATTTTATTATTCATATTCCGGATTATTGATTATTCACACTTTTCAGACGCCTTGGAGGGTTATCAGGAATCGAAGAGGAAGGAAGCAAGGTTAGAAACTAGAGGATTCGGATGGTTATGAAGTTTATTATGATTTAACTAATATTAAATTATTTCACCTGAAAATCATGAAGTTCTATAAACGTGTAATGAACCCTGAATCTAAGGAATAGTATGCAGATATTTTTCTTCCTCTATTTTATTTTTTTCCGGAGTTAAAGAATCCAATTTAACAACTTTGATCATACAAATAACAGGCTGGTAAATTACAATAATATTAAATTTATCAAATTGATTCTTCTCGGTTTCAGAAGAGCTGAAGGAAAAAATTTATAACAGTACAAGATTAGATTCAAGGTCTCAAATAGAATTTGGGAAGACAGTAGCAGGCGGTCCCCCTCCCCCCTCTCTCCTCCCCCCCCCGCCCTATCATGGAATAAAACCCAACCCAGGAGCCCAGGGGCGTCTCCTTTTTCTTTTCTGCCATTTTATCTCTGGATATTTTTAGGTACCATCTATTAGGTTAAAATAAAAGTGAATATAAATACATATAAAATTGGGTAAAAACAAATTTTTGAGCAACAATCAAAAACATGATTTTATATATAAATATGATAATATGATCTGCGTGGTATAATAATAACCTCAATAAATGATCAATTAACGGAGATAAACCAGCGAATGATCAGTGCAAACAGAGCTTCCTTCTCTCTTTCAAGAGTACTGAAATCCAGAAAAATCTCCAGAAATCTCAAACTAAGTGTGTACAACGCCGTAATAAGGCCAGTCCTGCTATACGGCTTTGAAACCTGGGCTCTAACCGGCATCCTAGAAGGCAGAATTGAGAGATTGGAAAGAAAAGTCCTCCGTACTATAACAAGACAGATATGGGATCAGAACTTTAACACATGGAGGAGGAGGAACAATAAAGAACTGCTAAAATAGACTGATCGATCAATATCTCATGATATGAAAGTGAGGAGGTTAAGACAGGTAGGGCATGTAGCTCGAAGCAATTCATCAGGACGCTTTTACACAACAACGAATGCCAGAGTAATTGGCAAGAGACCAAGTGGGAGGCCAAAGCCCAGATGGATTAATAGGAAAAACAAAGATACGGCTGAGCTTCATGCTGCAAACTGGAAAGGAATAGCCCTAGATAGGCAGAGGTGGAGAAGGCTGGTTCAGGCGGCCGAAGATCTGTAAGATCCGTAGAGCCAAACGAAAGTATATATATATATATATATATATATATATATATATATATATATATATATATATATATATTATATTATATTATATTTCTTTCATTCTTCCGTTTTTAATTTTATTCTTCTGATTTCGTAGGAACTTATTTTTGTTATTCTCAACTTTCTCTAATTCAGTTGCTTTAAAATCAGTTTTGACACGTTGTAAACTTTTATAATAATTTTTGTTTACATATTTATTCTTAACTTGAGCGTTTTGCTATTTCTATTTTTTATAATCCGTGGTACAGACCCCTTTTTATCTAATTATTAACATCCACCTAAAACTTCGTGAATAGCTTCATCTCATCGTAACCGACAAATATTTTACTAATGAAAATTCTCGGAATTGGGGCGTTTTTATTCTGAATATCAGCAAGCTTTGCCTATTTAATTAGGTACTAAAAACTCATGAATATCCATTTGTTTTCCACTTGAATCGTAAGATAATATGATCACAAAATCAAAAAAAAAAAAATATCCCCTTCAAAAATATTTGGTTGTTTGGTTTATATAACCTCATTATTTTGACATTTTGGGGGTGGAGGTAGATGAACTACCCCAATTCCAAGAATTTTCGTAAATAAAATATGGGTAGGTTACGATGAAATAAAGCTATTTACGAAGTTTTAGGGGGGATGTTAATAATTGGATAAAAATGGGTCCCACAATGACTTTTGAAATAATCTGAGTTTTGAAATCCCCCAATTTTTTTCAATGGCTTTCATTACTTCCACAAACGTGATACATGATACATGAAATGTAAATATATGTAAAAGAGAAAGTTTTGCAATTGTGTAGAATTTAGAATCAATGGAAGTAATCAATGCAAATACGTGTTTCAAGGTCCCCAGAATAACCAAGCCTTACAAAATGGTCCATGTGTGTCATTGTTTGTATGTGTGTGTGAACAGAATAGCTAAAATACGTAGATTAGTGAAATTACGTACTTAAAGTAAGTATATGCGCGGAATGTTATACCAACGTTTTTGCTAAAATCAACTTCCCAGAAGTGCCACTTTATATTACCAATTTAATACATTCGGTAAATTAGCTTGAAAATGGCTACAACAATGGTGACTACACTCAATATATCAATGTAAAATGAAATGAGCTCAAATGAGCCAGCTCTTATTCTCGTTTAATTATTCTGATGAAGCATGAATGCCAAATTTACAAAATATCATTCTCTAAAGTAACTTTAATTTGGTTTTAACATAGATAATTAAAGGATAATCATTATCAGGAGTAACAAACAATTGATAAATATGAACTACGAAAGAATTTGAGGGAAAACTAAAATAGAAAATGGGTGAAAATAAATTTCCGGAAATAAGAGTGATGATACAAATATATGTATATATAAACCACAGAAAGTTTATTGTTTTATTGTTTTATTCTGTGTTGAACGTGAATTTTCATCACCACTCCACTAAGCATCGTGAGTAGATAAAATTTTTTGTTTTTCTTAATTTATAATTTTTCTTTTCATGAGATTGTATTTCGTTGATATGTATTTTATTTTCTAATTATCTTCAACACACTCCTTGCTATGTGTATATATGTGTACACTTTATTTTATTTTATCTTTTTTTCGCATAATCACTTAAATATCATAGGGAACATATGCATATCATTTTATTTTATTTTTTTTTTTTTACAATTTCTTTCTTTATATATTAACAGTTATTATTATTTTTTTTTATTTTTTATATTCCATCACTACAATGCTTTGCCTATAAAATTGATTTTGCGTTCCTTTCTAATTTCATTCAGTGATTATTATGCTATTTTTTTTTAGCTCCAATATTGTAGTACTGAGCCCCTATTACCCAACTGTTATATGTGTGGGTGTGTATGTGTATGTATGTATATATATATATATATATGTGTGTGTGTGTGTGTGTGTGTGCATATATGTGTGTATATGCATATAGTTTTCTTATGTATATAAATTATATTTTGTTTTTCTTGTAATTTTAAGGATTATGATCCAGTTTTTCTTTTATATCTTATGTAGGCTTTCTATGAGGTTTTTCCTACTGTATAAAATGGATTTCAATCTACTAAACAACATTCATACCACTGTTATGTCATATATAAGGTTACTGCAACCACAAACATGGAATTTACCATTTTGACATGATGTAATTTATATATAAATAAATAAATAAATAAACAAAATAAAAAAAACCAACTGTTCTCGTTAATTTATCCTAAGAGCTATTATACTTAATTTATCACTAATATTTTGTTATTATTCATTATAATAAGTCTTTTGGCCAGATTTATGGTTAATTTATAAGAACAATACTGTTATTCTAAAGGGACCTAGTCCCAGAATAAAGATGATTTTTCTATTTCTATTTTTCTATTTCTAAAGTCTATAGATCTTAGAAAAAAACGTATGCAACACATAAAGACGTTGAGGTAATGAAGAGTGACTTTTAATTGTTGTAGTTAATGACAACCATTATTAAATTACTGAATGCAAAAATTACTGAATCATGGAATTTCCAATGAAAATAAATTGAAATATTAAACTTTAATTTCCGCTTGACAAAACAAAAATATATAGTTCACAGGATTGTCATGCTTCATAACTATCGTAAGTTCGTATGTTATAATTTATTTAATAAATATGTCATTAATTAATAAATATTAACTAAATGTATTTAATAAAGTGTTTATAATCAAATTAATATTCTTAGGACTCTATTAATTAAAATAATCTGATGGAAAGAGGATGGTAAATGAAAGTTTCGAATTACCAGGCACAACAATAGAATTAAACTGGAAATAAATAAATTATTTAAAGCATAGATGGCTATTCTCAAGCTGTATCCAGCCCTGATTAACAACATCCAGGCCAAGGTAGGCTGTTGGGAAATAATGATAGAATAAATTGATTCATAATTATTCTCACCTATTAAATTTACATATTGATACAAGAGACTGCCATGATTTAGCCGTTCTACTCGAGAGAGAACGGTTAAACAAGAGAAAATCACAAAAAGTTCGTGAACTATGGAATATAGGATCACAAAGCTAGTCGTGACTACACAAATATTAACTCAAGGAAAGTAACAAAATTACGAACGAATAATACATGTTAAAATCAATAGCGTGTCGTCAATGCTGATTATTTTTCACCAGTTCTCTTACTTTTTATAATAATCTGATTTTTTTTTTTTACTCATTTAAATGAGTCAAAAAAGTCTGAAATTAACACCTTAACTTCCTTGTTGTATAACCGAAAGAATTTTTATAGAATAGTTGATTTTTTGTTAATGTTTGAGTGATTTTTTTTTTTCGTAAACGTATGATACAAATTGTGTAGTTCGGTTGAAAGACTATGCTTCACTTTCAAAAACTCTTTAAGAATCTCTGAAATCACAATTTAAGCTGCATTTTTAGAATAAAAAAACCTTTTAAAAAACAACCAATGAACAACCAACAAAGAGTTTTGGAATAAGTACTTATCCCAAACTGTACTTAACCCAAGAAGTACTGTTTCTTGACCAACGGTTGTACAAAGAGATGATTTGACTAAGATCACCCTCGACTGGCAGACTTTAGCCCATAATTAATTATTTAATTACGAAATTGTCTAAGCTTGGCTGATGTAACAGAATAAATAATTACCTGTCACAGCCGAATTTGAACCCAGGACCCGGGGTATTTTTTTTATAATGCCAGTCTTCTCCTTCCAGTTTAAAAAAATAAATATGATATTTCTGTCATGATTAATTTAATAATTAATTATGGGGAAAACTTTAGAGTACCGAGTTTTTAGACGTGCCCCGAGAGGGTCTATAGAGCCCAGGGTCTATTTATGGCTGCTATAAGAGAATAACAGAAAACTTATTTTAAATAACAAATGAATACGTATTTCAACAATAAAAATATGAGGAAATATTACAGTTCATTGCTTATTTAAAATGAACCACTCATTCCTAGATTCTAAAATAGTATACTTTAGAGAACGTAAGTTGCATTATTAAAACTAATTCTTACCACAAATAGACAATTTATTCATAAATTATTAAATCACTCATTTGGTTTCAGAACTCTTACTATTAAAAAAAAAAAAAAAAATTGTATTCATTTTACCATTTTCAAATGATAATTACTTAAGAAAGCTATTTACTATAAAAATAATTATTAATGAATATTTAATGGTTGACCGTTGCATTATAAAGGAAGGAGATGGTCCGGGGTTGCGGTCATAAAAAGGCTAAATAGTTTTACCACTATTTAGCCTTTTTATGACCGCAACCCCGGACCATCTCCTTCCTTTTCCACACCTCCCTGATGAAGACCTGCAAAGTCGGGTCGAAACGTTGGCTTTCAATAAAATAATTATTAATATTTATGATTCCTTAAAATTGTTGGTAAGATAATGAGATACATGAGATATCAACTATCAGATTAAATTGTCTTTGATGATTGATTAGTACCATGAAAAGTAAGACTAAAAGTATTGTAATATGGAAGAGAAGCTTTTCAGTCATAAAAATAGAACCATTATATCTTTTCTTCCTAAAAAATAATTTATCAAATAATAAATGTTGGAATTTATTTATTTTTATTGTGACACGAAAAAGAAATTAAATTACAGCTTAATAAATTTTACATTGTACAATAATACGAACTGTTCTTTTTTTTTTAATGTACTTATTAGTAGATAAGAGATAACCAACTACATGGTAACATTCATAAATTCTTAATCATTACAAAAAAAATTAACTTCATCAGCTATCTAAAGAAATTTCCTAATTCAAAATGGAATAATTTAAAATGAAACACTACGACTACCGCCGAATCAGGCAAGTAGTTACAGAAACGATCGTCGGAAGGACTCATGGCTGATTCGAAATCAGGCGAACGATCATAACACATCAAAAGTGTGCCTGATACATTATTAGAAATTATTATTATACAAAAATAAAAACATTTTTGCAATTTTTGAAGTGTCGATGTAAATTGTAATGTGTTGGGCAAGCATATAAGTGTTCATTTTTTCTATCTTGATAATACCTGAACTTCGGTGAAACAGGTATATTAAAAACAAGTATTAAGTGGCAAGTTGCTAACAAGTATTTTAGATACTCAAGGCATTATGGTTAGAATTCAATTATAACCTTGCATTATTAAATTAAGTATGGTTTCCTTACAACCGAAAGAAGAACTGCTTTCTATTCGTAACGAAGGTTAAAACCTAAATTTCAACTCGCGTTTGACGTTTTAGACCTCACAATAACATATTCCATGTTAGTTCTTTTCTGTCTGTCTGAAGTCATATCAGAATGACATGAATCTCACTTACTACCGTTTTCATGAGAACAACAGCAATGAAATTTAAAATCAAAGATTCAAATAGGAAGAATAGAGCGTAAGTTTTTTATATCTCCTATTCAATAGAAAATATCTATCTCATTTACTCAACAGGTCGTGATGAATCCATTGTTAATGTTTAGAAAGAGTGGATGTAGATGCAAAATTTATTTAATTTAATTATTAAATATATTTCATCAAATTATAAAATCTTTTAAAGCAAAGACATAAATGATGAAATTAAATTCCACTTAATAAGGATAAAATCAATAAATTAAATCCTACCTCACGCACTAATCGAGCTGATACTTAATTCTATGTATTTAGCTCGAATCAATTCTCAGAAGCAAAAACAACGAGGAAAACATTAACATCTACATGAAATATACCAGTATTCAAGCCAGAGGTAATTATTTTTAAATGAACAAGCAAATTTTTTTGTTTCCCTGAAATGGCGTAATTAAATTAAAAGGACTACATGAAAACAGAGATAATTTTCATTCCTGGCATCATTATAATTCTACTCATCTCTACCACTGCGTAATGTGAGAATGCCCTCTACAGAGCTGGGGCCATGTGTCCCTCTCCTGTTCCAGTCCAGCCATCGCTGAAAGCTTCCAGCAGGCCTTCCTCAAGGTGATCCGTGGTCTTCCTCATGGTCTTCTTCCCTCTACTGGTGACTCATATGTTATCAGGCTGTTCTTTGCATCCTGAGGAAGCGCCCAAATTTATCAATCTATCACGGCGCTACAACTCGGTGACGAGTCTTGGCCTCCTCCACCATCTTCCTCCAGTCGTCTCTGTTCTGTGTGGCCGTCATCAAGCTCCTAACTCCCATGATATCTCTTGAATCTCTTGCCACACCATCTGACCAACTCAGTAGAGAAATTCCGAAATTCCGGAGGACTTCTCCATTGGGTATATACTTAGTTTTCCCTTCATTCGTCTCTAGTCCAAGTGCTCTAGTGGCCTTCGACAAAGATAAAAATCCCTCTCCAACAGACTGCAACAACCCGCCCCATAATGTCCACATTATCCGCATACCATAGGCTAGCGGCTGGACCATCCAATCGTAAACAGCCCTATCAGTTTGCAGACCCGAATCTCTCACTGCCTTCTCAAGTGCCAAGTTAAACAGGAGGCTTACTAGCCCATAACCTCGGCGAAGTCCTTTTGTGAGAAGTTTTTTTCTATCCTTTGATCAACAATCTGTACAAAACACTTCACATCTCCCATGGTCAGCTTTACCAGTCGTATTAGCTCATCTATATTGAACTCTTAAAGTGTCCTGTACAGTTCTTCCCGGTTAATACAATCGTAAGCTGCCTTGAAGTCTATGAAAAGATGGTGGATTTTATTTTGATGTTCGTTTCTTCTCTCTAGGATTGTTCTGAGGTATAATATTTTATCTGTTGTATATCTTTCTTGTCTAAATCCGCATTGATTTGGACCAAGCTCTGTAATTTGATACCTCTGTAATTTTGAAATACCTTAGGATAGGACATATCACTAACTTTTTCCAGTCCTCCCACAAAACCTCTTCCTCCCAGATGGTCAATATTAGATTCTGAAACCTTTTCATCAGCACATCACCTCTGTTCTTGAAGAAGGTTTCTATCAGCTGTATTTCTAGGTTTGATCTTATTGTTGTGTTGCGGATCCTACCTCTCCTGGTCTTTCCACCAACCTTTCTGAGGTATCTCATTTCCATTGACACGGTCTGCCGCTAGAGTTTTGCGGTAAGAACCATGATTCCGAGTAGTAAGATAGGATGGGCAATAGCATTGATTTGTTGGCTGATAGCTTTGTTTTCTTCGTCAACTCCCTTCTGTTGAGGAAACCTTTCCGGATCGGAACATTCTTCCAGCTGTCCTTAGTCTTTGTGACACCTCTCCATCCACATATCCCTCCATTTACATAGGCGAAATGTAAAATTGAAAAAAAAAATCCTACAAGAAATCTTGATTTCCCTACCCACTTCCGTACCCAAATTCTCTTCCTTAACCTCATTTAAACACCATTTATTTACCTATCTCCTCAGCAATCAACCTTACGAATAAATGTAAGAATAATGTTTTTGTGTTTTAGAAATGTCAACCTCATTATCTTATTGATAACTATATATCATCTATTGTTTATATGTGAACATTCTCATATATATCTATCTATAATTCAAATGTTAACTTGTGCCTTTCTATCATTTTAATTTCAAGGCTCGATAACCATGTAATTTAATTAATTCATGATCATATATTTATGTCAGACTAATGTCACTAAATTGTTCCCAGTAATTATTCTGAGGGGTCTAAGATTAATTATAGGGATCCCAATATAAAATTTACTTGTCTTCTTCTTCTTAAGAAAAATAATTCAGAATGATTATTTAAATACGAGATTTATGCTTTTATTTTATCAACTTTTTCGGAATTAATCAGTGTTATTAAAATTTTAAATATGTGTTCTAAATAATACAATTTTTAAAAAAATATACTACAATTATTTCAGCCCAGTATTAGTTGAGAAGATACCGGCTTTACTTGGACTTTGATATTTTTGGATTGAAAATAAATCAATAGCACTTTCACCAATCATATGATAAAATAAATATTTTAACAGGTGAAGCGATTATATATACCATGCTTATCCGATAATCATCTGCTATGACAAGAGTAAATATCATTATTTTGTCACTAATCTATGAAAGGAATAGATGCAGGCAAACTACTCAGTAAAATTGATTCTTTTCAATTTATTATTCATCTACTTAGAGTGAGTATATCGACAACAATATTGCAAATGCTTGTAAGTGTGAAACTAAAATATTAAGGAGGCCAAAAAATCTCTATGTTTACTTTTGTAAAACTTTGAACTTTGAACTTTTTAGGAATATGAGGAACTTTGAACTTTGAACTTTCCTGTTCAATTTTTTTTTTTTTTTTGCTTTATAAAAATCAAGATTTAATATTTCAAGTAACTCTTTTGAATGAGTTTGATGCCATCGTGAGTGCCATCTATTGTATCGTGAGTGTCAAAATGCATTTACATTTCTTTCAAAACTATAAAACAGTCACGTGAAAAACCCATGGTCATTGGAGATTTGGGCCGCATAAAGTTAAGCAGAGAAAGATTTGCATTATAAATTGTTTCTAAAAGTGATTATTGAATAAATGAAATATTGTTTAAATAAATGAAAAATCTATTTATTTCATTATTGCTAAACTATAAAATATTGGTCCGTGGTACAGAACCGTTTTTATCAAATTATTAACATCCGCCTGAAACTTCGTAAATAAGTTCATCTCATCGTAACCTACAAATATTTTATTTACGAAAATTCTCGGAATTGGGACGTTTTCAACCTAGAGGGGAGGACACTTTGTCTATTTATTTAGGTACTAAAAACTCGTAAATACCCATTTGCTTTCCACCTGAATCATAAGATAATGTGAACATAAAATCAATAAAAAAGATGACCTTCAAAAATATTGAGCCGTTCGGCGTGACCTAAAGCCCCAAATTGTCAAAATAACAAGGATTTTGGTTATATAGGACAAACGACCTAATATTTTTGTATACCACTTTTTTTATCGATTTTGTGATCAAATTATCTTACGATCCAAGTGATAAGCAAATAGGTATCTACGAGTTTTTAGTGCCTAATTAAATAGACAAAGTTTTCCGCCCACCAGATTGAAAATGCCGCAATTAACAGAGTTTTCGTGATTAAAACAGTTATAGGTTACGATGAGATGAAACTATTTACGAAGTTTCAGGCTGAAGTTAAAAATTCGAAAAAAAAAAAAATGGGGTCTGTACAACGGACTACATATTTATTTTAAAATTTGTTCATGATTTACTCAATTTTTGTGGTTATTAGCGGTCACAAATGCAAAATGGGCTGTCCTTTTACATAATAGTGTATGCTATTAAATATTTGTTAATTCATTATTTAACTTATTATTATAATATTTAACAATAACTTATTGTATTATAATGATAAGTTAAACGTTTCACAAATATTTTTGAAAAAAAAGTATTTTATTAGCGAAATTCAATAGTAATTTTGAAAATATTTTATTTTTAAAAATGGGGCTTTACAAACACTTACGGACCACTTTTTTATAAGTCTTATTTTTATCATCCTTCAAATTCTAAAATTCGGCAGAATTCATTGGATAAATAAAAACATATTTACAAAAATCAAACTATAACATCTTTGCAACAAATTGTCTAATATTCCAAGATTTCAGGAAATTTTTTATTCCTCAAACGTCGTTTTTGCACTTCCATGGTAAAACATGATTTTCGGCAGCCATTTTCAAATAAAACGGTAAATGATAATATCAAGTTCCTATGATCATCCAAACAAAACTTGCTACTTTTTTGGCAAACCGAGGAGAAATGGGTCAAATAGTCTTGAAGAAAAGCTGAGAATGGAGTACAGCGGGCATACGGATTAATTTTCGTTTTTTTTATTCCAACCTATTCAACCTAAATTGAAATAAACAAGATTTGAGAAGAGATAAAATTTGTTTTTGGCCGATTACAAATGTTAATTATGTTTCTATCTCAATCTACAAGACCACACGGGATGGAAGAGCTTTCCAGAATGCAGCTAAAAGGAACCAAAACCAACTTCAATCTAAATTCTAAGATCTAAGAGGTTGAACCGTAACAAAAACTTTCTTGGCACAATACTTTTTCAGGCAGCTAAGAATGCAATTTCGAGTGATTTAAATAGATATGAAGGAACTGGTTAGAAAAACTAATAATTCAATAGTTAGAAAAATAAAAGTAAGGAAATTAAGGAATGTAGCTGTGAACAATCCATCAGAAGAGCTAGAGGAGGTTGAATGGGACGAGAAACCACGTGGGAAATCAGAAAAACGGATGGATGGGCGGCATAAATAAAGGTCTACACCAGCCAATTGGAAAGTAACAGTCTGTGTAAGAACGAGCTAAGAATCCTTTCTAAGATTTACATGTAGAAAAAAGTACAAATATAGGTGCGTGTGTGTGCGCCTATGTACATCCATATAGGTAAAATATCTGGTGAGCGCATCACACAACTTTCACTTACCACCCTCTTCTTAGCAGAAATAAGTATTTTCAGACAATAGGGAAGTGAAAGTAAAACTTGTAGACGCTATATTTACATTTTATTGTGGGTATTTTTATTTATTGGTTGGTTGTTTTGATGTCATCACCGCGTTATCCATAAAAATATAATTATTGAAATATTTGGCTATTTTTATTTGTTTAATTACCCTTATATATATTTTTTTTTATATCGCTGTAATATATATATATATATAAGTTAAGCGTCGTCGGACTTAGAAAACAAAAAAAAAGAAGGAAAAGGGAAAAGATGTAACATACACGACTTCTGAAATAACACTGCTTTATTCGTTCCATAAGCCTCCTTATATACACTTAGCCTGTTTATTTACATTACCAGATAGTATTAAGGCTGATACCGCCAGTCTCCGGTCTTTATCTCCCCCCCACCAGTTTACGAACAGGATTTTCGGAAACTTAAATATTGCTAGATCGGAGCCCACGGTGACCAGCCTTAACACTTTACAATTGGTTTTACAGTATATCCTTAAAAGAAAATAAAATAGTTCACTCAACTGGAAAAATATTAAATACAGAAGAAATAATTAAAAACACTGAAACTAAACACAGCACTTTAGAACTCCTACCACTTGAGAACTCCTAACAACAACAAAAAAAAACACAATTTCCTCTATACATGAAATAATACAACAAAAAAAAACAAAAAAAAAATCTTTTACAACTTGTTTTGTTTTGACAGCCACAAAAAAAAACATATTCCTCTGTTTTATCTACAGCGGTGAGGGTACTACGAATCCATAGGCCTATGTCCCGACTCTATCATTGGGAGCTTTAATTGTTCGATATGAACGGTTCTCCTCTTTCTGGGCTCATTCACGCTCTCAATAGTTACCAGGTTATGCTCCCTAATAACAACCACTCTGAATGGACCCTCGTACCGTAGCAATTGTTTCCCTCTGTTGGTTCCCAATTTCCGGTAAACTATTGTTCCTATTTTTAGTTCCCCCATTTGGTCGCGAACTTGTACATTCTGCCTTTCCACCCGCTTCTGCTTTTCCCGCTTAATTCTCGCCGTTATCTTTCCCCATGTTTTCTCTACCTCTACCCTATTGCTGAGAATTTGATCCACTAACGGTTCGGTAAGCGTAGTTTCCCCATAATCCCGCCTTGGCCTGCGCATCCCGAATAGAACTTCCATGGGTGAAAACCCCGTTACGGAGTGGATCGAGTGGTTATAGGCTGTTACCGCTTTCCTCATTGCCACATCCGGCTCCAACCCTTTTTCACCCTGATATACACGGACGTGGTCGCTTAACGTACTGTGCAGCCGTTCAATACCGCCTCTACCTTTAGGATGTCCTGGGGTGTTATAATGCCACGCAATTTCCAATCGCTTCACCTCCTCCCTAATCGCGGCATTGTCGAACTCCCTACCACCGTCCGAAGTAATCCTCTCGGGGACCCCATAGAACTGCACCCAGGTTTGTAGGGCTTCCGCAACTGCATTGGCTGACTTCTCCATCACTTGGTATGCCATCGCCACCTTGCTGAATATGTCGATTACCGTGACCCACTTAAACCCTTTCCAGGTAAACGTGTCAATCTGAAGGTCCTGTAGCGGCATATTCCCTGTAGGTGTCTCCTCCTGAACTCCTCTGGGGGGGTGTCGATCGTATTTTGTGCGCATGCATATCTCGCATTTCCCAATGACTTCCTGGATGGACCTCTTCATGCCCCACCAGAAATACTTCCGACGCAATGCCTGCAGCGTCTCATTAACGCCTCGGTGATTGGTTTTCCCCTGGTGATATGCTACTGTGATTGCTTGCTGCTGCTCTTCGTCCTGTATCGTCTCCACAGCATACTTACACCGGATGAATGTCCTGTCCACGCCTATTCGCTCGGACCTCCACATTCGCTTGATCTTATCCCATACCGTATTGTTTCCTACGTATAGGTAGTGCGTTTTACCCGCTTCCGAGGCATCCCTCAGTGCCGTACAGATTTGTTCTTCGCTGACCCCGGGCTGCGACCAAATGACGCGGATCCTACTTCTCCCGTACCTTCTGAAATCGATCTTCATGATTCCGGTTGTTCGTGTCTTCCAAATCACCTGACGGTGTTTGTCGTTCACGATCTCCTCTATTTCTTCCATCTCCGCTGCCCTTTCCTCCGCTGAGCTCTCCTCTTCTGGGGAATCTCCCCTGTCCTCAATCCCTGCGGTGTCATTTGCCCCTTCGCCATCGGGAGTCCATTCCCTCAAGAATTGCCGCACGTCCTGCGATGGTCCTCCCCTGTCCTCTTCAACCGCGTTGATCATGATGGCCCTCGAGAGCCAGTCTGCCACCACGTTTTCCTTTCCCGGCTTATACACCACCTCTATGTTGTATTGGCTTAGGATCTCCTTCCATCTTGTGACCCTAGCTGAGGTTTCCTTGAGTTTTCCTACCCACTGGAGGGGTTTGTGGTCGGTATGGACTCGAAATTTTCTCCCGAATACGTATGGCCTGAAATGGTCGATAGCCCATACTATCGCGAGTAGCTCCCTCTCCAAAGCGCTGTACCTTGATTCCGCACCCGTAAGCCGACGGCTCGCGTATGCTATCGGTCGTTCACCCTCACTCCCCCCCTGGGACAAAACGGCCCCTAGCGCGTATTCACTCGCATCAGTGGTTATATTAAAAAGCTTCTCGAAATCCGGAAACGCTAACACCGGCTCCGTCAGCAACCTATTCATACATTTTCGAATGTTATTCTCCATCTCTGGTGTCACCACAATCTTCGCGCCTTTCTTCAACAAATTGTTAATGGGTACCAAATACTCTGCCATCTCGGGTACGAATCTCCGGTAATAATTCAGCGTCCCGAGAAGCCTACGAATCCCCTTGACGTCCCTTGGTACCGCCATCCGCGTGATTGCTTCCACCTTTGCCGCATCCGGTCTGACCCCCTCGCTAGAGATAGTGTGGCCTAAAAAATTGATCCGCGTTTGTCCCAGCAGAGACTTCTCGCTTGACAATTTCAGCCCGAATTGCCGGAGCCTTTCGAATACTGCCCTCAGATGCTCCACGTGCTCGGTTTCCGTTCTGCTAAAAATCAGCAGGTCATCCATGTATACCTGGCATACCGAGTCATCGATGCCCCTCAAAAATTCGTCCATCAGACGCTGAAACGTTATGGGCGCATTCTTCAGACCAAACGGCATCCTGGTGAATTCATAATGCCCCCTTTCAAATGTGAACGCTGTTTTGTGTTGGTCTTCCGGGTGCATCCGTATTTGGTGGTATCCCGCCTTGAGATCCAGCGTGCTAAAGACCACGGCCCCACTCAACCTATCGAGTATATCCTCGAATCTCGGGATCGGGTACTTCTCGTCTACCGTGTTATCGTTCAATTTACGATAGTCTACTACCACCCTGTATTTTTCCTTATTATCCCCCGGCGCTGCCTTCTTTTTCACCGCCCACAGGGGACTATTGAATGGTGAGGTGCTATCAACTATGATTCCCTGTTCTTTTAGACTATCTAGCTCCTCCCGAATATGCTGTCTCAACGCCTGCGGGTATCTTCTCTCTTTCACGTAAGTTACCCTCTCCTGTTTCAGTGGGATTTCGTGCACCGTCCTCCCTGTTACTCCTAATACCTCACCTTCCCTGAAGAAGATATCCCTAAACTCCTCTTGTAGCAACTTCCTCCAGTCCTCCACTCTGTCCACCGCTCCTATCCGCACCCTTCTTTCTCTCGCGACCCCTATACATCCGAACTTCCTCTTTCCTAACCTAACGCTCCAGACTCCTCTACGGTTTCTAATGCTCGCCCCTACCTGACCTAACAAATCGCACCCTACTATGACTTGGTATTCCCGAGTCATGTTCTCTACCACATGCACCGTTAGCTCACCCTCTTTCCCTGTCCACCGATCAAGCCCAATTGTCGCCTCACCCTCTACACTACAGGGACCACCCAGAGTGATCAGCTGGCAGTCACATTTCTGTATCCGGAGTACCCTCTCGCTCCCGCACCCTTTTCCTAACGCCCTTCGAGTCATAATAGTGCTCGAGCTACCCGTGTCCACAAGACACTTTACTCCCCCGTCTACTTCGATAATTGGCAACCAGCATGGCTTACCTCGGATGTTGTTGCATATTGCTGTGCGGTCGCCTCTCTGCCGACACACTCCTCAGATGTCGTCCCGCTTCCTCCTTTCTGCCGCCGCTCGTCGCTGCTCACTCCGTTGGCTGCGCCTACCTCCTTCACCTCCGCTGCTGCCTGGTTCGTCCGTCTCCGTTCCCGACGCTCCTGACTCCTCGGTTGCCTCCTCCGAAGATCCGTCCCGCTGATGTACCCTGGCTCGTCTCTTCATCCTCTGCACATTCACCTCCATGGGTTCGTCCTGAGGTCTCTCCCTCCTGTGAAATATGTATGGGCACTGCCTTGCTATGTGCCCTTCCGTCCCGCACTCGAAGCATCTGGTGCGCGGACATTGCGCTACTAAATGTCCCGGCTTCCCACACCCGTGACATTTTCTCTCTTCCCTCCGGGGCCCATTCCTCGGCCTCGACGACTGTCCCGATCTTCTTTCCCTCGTCGGGGCTTTTTCTCCACTCGGCTGCCTGGTGTCCCTCTTCTTCCAACCTGTCGGGGCTGTCCATGGTCGTCTATCCGTCACCCGGGTCCAACCCGGTTCTTCCACATCCATCCGTGTCTCCTCCTCTCTGGCACTTAGGTCGATCATCTCCTGGGCGCATTCGAGGAACGATCGCTCTCTGGGCAGTCCGTCCCTCTTCCCCGTTTCTTTAGCCAGCTGGACTTTCAATATTGTCGACAGAAACTCCATCCTGGCTTCGACCTCTCCCACGCTCATTGTTTCCCGCATCTTCTCGGTTATGCGATTGTACTTCGCCACGAGTACTCCCGCATATTGCCCCCTTGACTGTCGTTGGGCCCGCCGCTCCCTAAACATTTGGAATATGTCCTCTTCCGGTGTCCACCTACCTCCTCCAAAAGCCTTCTTCAGCCGCTCCTTAATCACCGGCCACGGAGTCTCCTCGTCCGCTTGGATCTGGTTCAGGACGTTCCTCCTTACTCGGCACACAAGAGCTGCTTTTAGTTCTTCAGCGTCCCCTAGGTTCACCAGGTCCTCCGCCACCTTCACCTCGATTCTTGACATAAGACGATCTCCGCCTTTCAAGAAATGGTTGAGCTCGCCTACCTCGCCTCCGAATCGTTCCAGGTCCGCAATGGCCCTCCGTAAGTCCTGCGTGGTTGTTGCTCTTATTTTCATCCATTCCAAGGCATTGGCGTGTGCTTCTGCCAACGTGTCCCTTGGTAATGGAGGGATCTCCTGGATCTGAGGGATCTGTGCTACCTGAGGGACTTGAGGTATCTGAGGTACCTGAGGCGCGATCTGGGGTACCTGATTGATCTGTGGAATATCCTGAGGTTGAGGAATTTCCGGTACGCTTAGTACTCCCGGTCTAATCAATCCTTCTGTCGGCATTTCACCTTTTCCTTAAACACCAAAAAAAAAAATATCTACTTAAAAAAAAATTACTTCCCTGACGTTGTCCCGGGTTTCGGCACCAGTTAAGCGTCGTCGGACTTAGAAAACAAAAAAAAAGAAGGAAAAGGGAAAAGATGTAACATACACGACTTCTGAAATAACACTGCTTTATTCGTTCCATAAGCCTCCTTATATACACTTAGCCTGTTTATTTACATTACCAGATAGTATTAAGGCTGATACCGCCAGTCTCCGGTCTTTATCTTATATATATATATATATATATATATATATATATATATATATATATATATATATATAATTAAATATTAAATAATACTAACCGTAGCATTTATGAAAACCGCATATGTATAGATACATAATATTGTCGTCGAGATTCGTATTATATTAAGCTCGTGATTCGTATGGAAGCATGTTCTAATGTTTTGGCCGAGCCCGGGAGAGAGGGGGGGAGGGGGGCACGTGTCCTTTGGTTCCTCCATTACAACTATTATCCGTTACGGTCTCTTATTTCTCATTAAGTTAGTTATCAAATTCTTTCATATTTTATATTTGACTATTTTTTATAACAAATATTAATGTGAAACGGTTAATTATTTCAATTTAAAAAATTAAAAGTACTTCAGAAGAAGATAATATTAAAAATTAGCCTTTTAGGACCTGTTAGAGAAGTGGATACATAAAATGTATTTATACTTCTACTTGTTAAATATATTTGTTCCAACTTTATTGCAGAAAAATTATAAGAAAATCACGTGAAAATGGTGGTGTCCACAAGGAAGGTGAATGAATCATGAGATCCAAGGATATGTTTCTATATTATTATTCCTGAATATGAATGAAAATTTAAATAATATGAATATTTAGGTCTTCGTAATATAGTTACGTACAGGCCTTAGCTTACTCAGCTAGTCGACTTTTCTTATTTACATCAATGGCAATAAATCTTACATTATATTAAAAACTACTAAATAATACACAAACACGCACGCACGCACGTGCGTTTTTCACGATCGCAATATAGGTGAATAAAGTGAAAGTAAAAATACGTATGTTAAAATAATGTAGGTTAAAATGATAAATTAAATGGTTTGAAAAGCTCATGAAAACGTGCTTTAGCTCATAAAATTTATCACGCATTATAACAGACAGAAGTGACAAACTTTTTATAACGCGTTTCACAACCAAGGGTTTTCCCTTAATGAATCGTGTAGTTTTTTTTATTTAAAAGTTGATTGAATAATAATAATATGATCTGACACATTGAAGGACAACAAGTATTAGGGTTACAAGTATTCATTCATAAAATTTATAAATACATACAAAAGAGAAATAAATGAAGATAATATTAAAAAGATAATGATAGTGGATTAATAGTTGACTGTAGTGAATAATTGAAGAGAACTTGTTTGGGGTGTTCAGTCATAAATATAAAGTAACAATAAATAAATGATATTTATTTTTAATTTTGTCGAGGTTTCAGCTCCAAGTTCGGGCTTTCATCAGGGCTAAGAATAGACAAGATAACAACAGGTATGAGAAACTATTAACATTAAAAAGAAAATAATAATGTGTATATAAAAAGTATAGAAATAAGTGGGAAAAATAATAAATTTTAAATAAAAAATATATAGATATAACAATAAATAAATAATAATAATAAAGCACAACGATAAAGATGAATAAATAATAATAATAATAAGTTAAAAGGAAAATAAGGAATAAGCACTTCAGATATTAAATTATTTAAATAAAATATATATTCTTAATCACATTCCTACCTATATATACCTAGTTCTGCCGTAAATGCTGTTACAAAAGTTGAACTTACATGTTTGGGTATTATTTAGACAATCTTTATATTCTTTACATGTCAGGATAATAATCCCAATTAGTTAGTATTTTTCATTCGCTCAGTTAACATGAAGTGGGGTGATAAAGAAAACCGAATAATACAAAGGGGTGATAATAATAACCGTCTTATACAAAGTTGGAAAATGCATCAGCCGTATGTTTGTGTACGAACTATAAATAGATATAATGAGACCCTATCTGTATGTGACAGACCTCGACCAGGTCGCCCCCGCACTTCGAGAACGGCAAACGCAGTGAGAGCAGTATTTGGGCGAATCAGAAGAAATTCCGCGAATCGAAAACAATAAATCATGTCTCGGGAAATGGAAATCTCTGTCATATCAATGTCTCGCATAATGAAAAGTGACCTTAGGATGGGTGCATTTCCAAGATTGACAGGACAAAGGCTAACCACTTTCCTAAAAAAATTGAGTTGATAGATGCAAAGTGCTCCTTGGCCGTTACTCCAACGGTCTTCATCGTAAGATTTTGTTTAGCGATGGGAAAATTTAATCGCCAAACTGATCGTGTGTACGCACATAGCTCTAAAGAAGACCGAGAAATCATTGGAAGAGTGGAAAGAGGTCATCATCCTTTCTCAGGGATGGTTTGGTGGGGTGTTTGCTTGGTTGGCTCCATTTTTATGAAAAAGAATTTGAAACTATCATAATGATATTTTGGAATCTGTTGTCAAGCCTCTGAATGATAGTCTGCTGCTAGAAATCATTTTGTTTTCCAGCAGGATTCCGCTCCAGCTCACAAGGCCAAGTTAACTCAGCAGTGGCTGCAAAAGAACATTCCAATGTTCTTCTCTGCCTCAGATTGGCCCTCAGAAAGCCCTGATCTCAACCCACTAGTTTATCAGCTTTGGTCCGAACTGACGAGGATGGCATGCCACAGAGCATACCGTAACCTGGAAAGCCTCAAAAAATCTCTGTTCCGAGCAGTTAAGAGTTTTCCTCAAGAAGTGCTGTCCGCTGCAATTAATGACTGGCGACGGAGATTAAATACCTGTGTCAAGGCAAAAGGGGGATGGTTCGAGTAATTTCTCTTCTGTTTTACTCTCTATCGATATATATTTTATTCTCTAACAAAGTTTTTGAAAAAATTAATTCTTCTGTTGAAATCTGTATATATTTCTTTGTAACAATATTTATGAGAGGACTAGGTAATATCGTGTAAAATTGTACCCCTCTACTCTGTTGCCTACTATCTTCCCAAAAATTATTTATTTTTATATAAGGAATTGTTCTTAAATATATTTTCCCCATTTGTATATTCTGAGTATAAACCTACATAATAAAAACAGTTCATAACTATTATTTATATAATAGTTATATAAATAATCTGGAGTATATGCAGGTATTATGTCTTTTTTAGTAAATAATAAAAATGGTGATAAAAATTTACTGGGCGGCTTTGTGCCAACTTCGAAACCTTAAAGCGTGCCTGATAGTTACGTGTGCCCTAAGTCGGCCACACCTACTCACCTATTGCTTTCTTACGTATTTATTTTATATTTATTTTCAATATGAACAACAACAAAAATTATCAAGAAGTGTCACAATTCTACTAAAAGGTTTAGGAATAACCATAGTTAAAATACTTGTTTGGAAGTATTTTTTACTTTCAGTTACTTATTTATGAAATATATTGTGAAAGTATTGTGACCGTGAAAAATTTCTGAGTTTTCAACGGAAATACATGCTTTGAGGTGTGAGTCCAGTCTCACAAAAGGGTCTGTGTGTTGCCTTGCTCAAAAAAAAAAAAAATCTACGTAGCTGTATTTGAATGTTGTAGTAATAACAAAAACTAAAAAAAATAGTAAATACTTGACTGGTTTTTTTTTTCGTCAAAATCGGCTAACCAGAAGTGCCGCTTTATATTATCGATTCTAAATATTTTTACAACGTTCTCAAAAACGGCTCTAATGATTTTGGTTTTAACTTGTCACATCAATGCTAAATCAACAGCTATTTTTATTCAAGGCAAGTATTATATTCATTGAAATAGCCTGACGGAGCTTAAATGGCGATTTTGCAAAATTTCTTTCTCAAAAGAACCTTCAATTTTGTTATATAAAAGAAAAAGGAAAAATAAGTTTGGTAATGTGAAGCCGAGGACTGACTAAGCTGGAACAAATAAACGTCAACTAATCAATCTTATTTTACAAACTTAATCCGACAGTACATTGCAGTTTCAGTTGGGATCGATTTAAACAATTCCGTTAATTAAGTAATATTTTATTAATGATTAATGATTTGATTAAAATAAAAACTCTCTGTCATAACTGCATAGATATATATGAGTTCCGTTTGTAAATTTAGGTAACTACGTTAAGTAGCTACCTTTTTAACCGACTAAGCGAAGCGACACGAGGGATATGTGTTTGAGGGACATGTAACGCTGTTTTGAGCGAACAGATGGGTCAATTTTTAAATTTGATGACTGAAATTATACTGTGAGATCCCCTTGAATATTACAATAAAAAACGTCTGCCAAGTAAGGTCAGTATAGCATCCTCACCGTTTTCATTGCCTAAAATATATCTATATTAAAAGTTATACAATCTTTAGTATGAGGATAAAATTCCTGGGAGAAGTCAATTCAGAAATACAGTTATCCTTTAACATTCGCGGGTTTGATATCCACGAATTTCGGTTATCAGTTAATATTGAAATGCGAAAGAGTGCCGTATTGGAAAATTTCATATTTGATGATTCTTAATTTCTAAAAAAATACCAATGCATACTGAACATGCATATAACTACAGTTAGTGCCAAAGGTCCTATGTAAAAATTGATTGTTTTACAAGAGAGCATAAAAAATAATTATTTCTTTATGCTTTATCAGTATAATTTCATATTTTTTTGTCATCTGCTATTTTCCATAGTAGCAGACTAAAAAAATTCACCTTTAGCACAAATAGAATAAAAGCTGAAAATTTTTACATATGATCTTTTTGCACAAATAGTAGTGATATATACTTAATAGGTATGATTACACTCTTAAAATGGAGGGGACTGAAAAATCAATAAGAAAAATTTAACTTGTTGTTTGTTCGGAGTTGGCGAGACCAATACTTTTCTTCAGTCAGAACAAAACTAATTAATCTGGAATGTAAAAATATGAGTGTAGTTGACACAACTTCGATAAAGAAAATCGGGACCAAGACGTACTGGTTGAACTTCAATGGAAATAAACACAATCACAAATAAGATTTATTTTTTTTTACAAGTTCACAGTAAAAATTACTTTAAATTTAGTGAAAATTACACGAAATCTAAGTAACAGCAATAATTGTGATAACGTTTGGAATCGACCAAACAATACAGCATAAATTATTTTTTTGAATAAAACCTAAAATTTTATAACCCCATAACAATATTGTAATAACCTAACTCCCACTCCACATGATCAGTGCTCTTAACAGTCATTATATTGTTAACAATTATTTATATTAATTTTAATTATTAAATGGAATTCAATGAAATTGATACTAAATAATTTCTATACTGTTCTCCAAATTTCCTCCAAGTTTGGATCAAATCGAATGCACCGTCATCAAACTATAGGCATATCATATAATGCGGAAGTATTTTTTTCAGGAGTATTAAATAGAATTTGATAATATTCATGTCTATTTCATTTTAGTCCCTAAATTCTTTCCATATTTGAACAAAATCGAACTTGTGGTTCTAAAGATATAGAAGTATCAAGGAAAACAAGTTTGTGCACGTTTAACAGATAGCAGTGGACAGAATTCAATAAAATTGACCCTACATTATTTTTTCACAAATACCTACCTTTAATCCAACTTTGAGCCAAGTCGAGCCATTTCTGAAATTTGATAAAATTGATATGGGACCATTTAGACACCAACCCACACAATCCCTTAAAATTTCATGAAAATCGGATAAACAGTAGTAGGTGATATGGCCGTTACATCGATTAGACTACAGACAGACAGATACCGACAGATGCTTGATGTCTGAAACGTAAAACGTGAGTGGAAATTTTCGATTCTGAGCACAATTTTTTTTTAACCTCTCGCACGAATACAATGCTTCCCTACTTTCGGTAGTGAGAAAGCAAAAATATTTAAATAAAAAAAAACCTAATTAAAAAATTGAGGAATTCTAACCATCCTAAGGGAATATACTTCGATATCCACCTAGACATCTTGGTATATTGATAGAGTAATTGGCATCTACGAATATTTAAATTTGGTGCAGTAGTCGGGTAACTATCACTCCCAACGAAACTATAGGAATGTTTACATGCACCGATGCATAGGGCGAAATCTAGTTGCCTGAGGCCGTAATGTTAAGTGAAAAGCATCCAAAAAACTACACCAATTTTAAATATTCGTATATGCCAATTTCTCTATCAATCTACCAAAATGTTAAAGTAGATATGGAAGTACATTATCTTAGATTGGATAGGATTTTCCAATTTCTTTGATAGTTTTTTTTTTTTTTAATACAAATGCAAGATGTGACCTTCTTCAGATCAGTCATTGTCTTTGTGACCTCGACAGTGCTTCTGATACTTAAGATACTGTAAAACCTTGGTATTGGGATATTAAAACTTTAAAAAGGACAGTATTCGTTTTTAGCTTTTTTATTTTAGATAGAAATTTCTTGTCTTAAATTGTCTCATATTCAGTATTTTCTAACGATTTCCCATTCCTCTATACTATTACATTTTACATATCTACAACAAATCTATATAGATTTGTTTTAACCAATGGATACAAAAAAAAAAAATCTATAATACAAACAATAAATTATTTAAATATTTATATCTAAATAAAGTTCATTACAACAAAATATCTCTATTTTGAATACACTACGACGATAAAGTACCGTGACAATTCTTTATTTTTAATTTTATTTTATAATAATATCATCTGATAACTGCATACGACACCGAACCTGAATATTAAAAAAATAAATAAACAAATTAATCTATACCATTGTGCCTAAAATCCATTTTGTAAAGTACTATCGCATTAACTTTGTCAAATTAATTATGCTATTTAAAATCGCAATATTTCGAGAATATTTAAAATCACTTAGGTAAAGTAGCAGTTCCGACAAATTGATTTTGAAGAATTTTAAATAATGTAAGAAAAATATTCTAAGTTGCTTTAACATAATTTTAAGTGTCGTAGTCTTGTCGTTTTTGAGATATCTTGTTCACATACTTGAAAAATATACATATGTCCTTAGAAAAATCGTAATTGAAATTTTTCACGATCGCAATACCTTCCCCTGTATATATATCATACATACAATAGTTGAGAGAAAGTATAAAAAAAAAAAAAATAATTTTCTGAAATATACGTGGTAAATGTTTTTAAAAAATAGATTATAACTATCAACTATCTCGTTGTACTTTTATACTATAGTAAAAACGAGGACTAAAGATCGTTGATGAAAATGATAAAAAAATATTGATGACTGCTGACCTTACTCAACGCGCTGGCCAAGATAGATACCGAATCCTTCCTTCAACGCATCGAATCCCTGCTAAGAACACACCAAACACTATCACACGCACGAACACAATCCAACGAGTCCTGTACAAAATACACGACAGCAGTCGAGAAGACACTGATCGTCAATTCAACCTTACGTATCCCTACCACTCCGTCGGCGTCCATCTAGAGTTGGTTCAGTGTCAACCTTGCTTTTTCGAAAAACTATTTACATTATGTTAATATATATCGTTATAACTATACAGATTATGGATTATTGGAAGTAATAATGTACTTCCAAATTTTTTGGTAAAAAAATATGCCAGAATCTTTTAAAATTAATTAATTTAATTCCTTTTGAAGAAAATAAATTTTTAAATACGCATTTTCAATAAAGTTTTTGCTTATGTTGATAATAATAATATCTTTCTTTTCTGTAAAATCTCAACCTAGAGAGAATCCGAATCTCGTATAAATTGAACAACAGTTGGAAGTAATGGAATGACTTATTTGTTCAAGATAGATGTGAGTCCCAACATCCCGCCGAAAAATCTTAAAATATATCTGAGATACATTGCAAGAGACATAAAAAAGAAGAAACAAACCATAAATGAAGCTAGGGATATGAACAAAAAAATAGTAAGTAGTCCACATATCATAGAATTCTGAATGACTTATTAAATTAATGCCAATGAATGAGGCTACAATTTACTTTGAGAAAGAACATAAAACCGTAGAGTGAATTTTTATTTTATTTTACTTTATTTTTAATCTGCATCGACCAAGTAACAAAAGGGAGGATATTGATAGTATAAGTAGATTAGGGCAATTTCATGTTCAAAAATAAAATGCGTATTTGTCATTGGTGTAAGATCTTTCTGTTTATGTCGTTTTGTATAGAACGATCCAAAATATAGAATGGCACGGTAACAATTTTTGGAAACATTTTGGTTTGTGTCTGCTGCATCCGTCCCACAAGATCTCGAACCTCCGACCTCTATCCTCCTCCTCACCGAACTGTTTGATAAATCATTTTCACTTCAAGCCTTCAAATCAAATCATATAAATCATTTGCACCCTCTAGAATTCCATCCCTCCTGATATTCGACACGCTCAATCAGTTTCCTCTTTCGAACCTCTCCTCTTTAAACACCTACTCCCTTCTCAATCCGACTGATTACGAAATATACCTAAAAGTGCAATACGAAGAAACTCCAGAAACTATTTCTGTTATTCTAGTTTCCTTTGGCTGTCTTATATATATATAGCTTTTCTTCTTTTTTTCTCTTTCTTCTGTACTCTTACTTTGAATAACTATTATTGTATATATTTAATTTATTTATGAACACACATATATGTATTCTGTACTTATAATTTGTTCTAAAGGGATAACAGTCCTAGAAGAGAGAGAAACACTTTATTTTCATAAAATATAAAATATAAAGGATTGCTGCCCAATTATATTGGGTTGCTATATACACAGCATACTCTTCTATCCTTAGGACAATATATAAAATTATATATAAATATGAAAATATATTTTCATTTCATTTCATTATGTGTAATGTATGTTTGTTTTGCTGATTCCAAAATTCTTCTAAGTCCAAATCGTTCTCAATATAGTGTGGTAGATTAGTAGCTTGTTACGAAAGTTAAGTGAGACTCTGTAGTCATGATGTGATGATATTTGATTGTATCGCCTTTTCAGTTCTAGACTTTTTGATTTCGTATGTATGTTCCAAATCTTTTGTCTGAGTAGATTTAGAGATACCGTACACAGTTTTTTTGTAGGGATTGGTTTATTGTCGATGGCTGTGAAGCTTTTCTTAGAATGAAAGTTTCGTGGCTTTAATTATTAGCATTAATTTTAATTTTCCATTTATACAACTATTTTGGAATGTAAAACAAATGGTTCTGTATGAAAATGCGAAATTCTTAAGTTTGATTTTTATAGGAAGACAGCAGCACTATATCGTCATCAGGCAACGTCAGTGTGGCCAGGTACATCAAACAGAATAGAGGATAAGGCTTAAAATGTTATCCTGTGGTACGCTATTGTGCCGAAGGAGGAAATAGAAGAATCTATAGAAATACAGAAAAACCTATAAAGCAAGAAGGATTAAGAAATTTGAAAATACTATCAGCAGATACTAGCAAAGGCTTTTTCAATGTCAATAAAGACCGCAGAGCAATATTTCTTTTTCTCAAAAGCAACAGAGATAACATTCTCTATCCTATGAGACTATTGCACAGGGAGTGATTTGAAAGGGGTCCAAATTTGAGATATATAAATAAATTTATAATTGATAAACATATAATATATAATTGAAATAGAATTATAAATGATTGTTAATTTTCTTGTTATATTTTTTAGGTAGGGTGGCATTTTTTATGTTTTTATTTAAAAGGTATTAGGCAAAAGGTCACCAATAACATACGTTTTCATTTTATTTCTTTATTTGTCAACGTTTCGGCCTCTCGAGCAATTTTCAAGATTCTATCATGCACTGTTTCATTAAAAAAAACATAATATATCATAATTATATAATTCGTCAGTTGATCGATCCTTTATTTCATGGAAAATTGTTTTGATTCCTCCTTTGTAGAAGATATTAAGTCTGCTGTTCCATTATAACGCATTCATTCGAGACTCTATTATCTAAGATTCTTAATCACTACAAAGGCAGAAAATTCGTATCACGCAATAATGATAGTCATCAAGTGTGCGAATCAAGCTAACGATATAATGATGATTTAAGTTCACTGGAATGGAGCCAATGATCAAAGTCTAAGAGTCCCCATAATTGGAAATTTCCCAATGACTTAAACTAGTTTTATGTAAATGGATGTTTTTACAAGATCATTTTTACATCTTGAAGCTAATCGTTAAACAACTATTCAAGATTAAGTTCAGTCAAAACAAAAAGAAAATTCTTAACACTAAAACTTTGTGAATGGGTTCATCTTGTCGTAAACTATAAATTTTTATTTACGAAAATTCTAGGAAATGAGACTATTTTCATCAAGAGAACAGTAAATTTGTTAATTTAAGTTACGCCAAACACGATTTCATAATTTCATGAATCGTGAGTTCATGATTTTTTAGTACCTTATGAAATTAACAAAGTTTACCGATCTTCACATTAACAGCGGATTGGAGTTAAGGATAAAATGAAGCCATTCACGATGTGCCGTTCACAGATCGGCCTGCGCACAGTGGGCAAAATGGCTGTTTAGGTTGACAAAAGTCAATCCCACAATTGTTATCCATAAAATATTCTTTGTTTACTACGATAGTTGGATAGTCCAAAAACAGTATTATAAATTTTGGAAAGTAATTTACAAACACTTTGTAGACCTTTTTATTTATGATTGAACAAGTTTTACGTTAATATTGCACTGTGTTCTTTCATCGATTTTCGACAATTGAGTGGCTCTTATGTTTTTATTTATATATGTATACAACTTTAATGATATGGATGCTTACTAGCAAGGTAGGTACGACTAATAAATATAAGAATATTGTATAGAAAAAAAAAAAAAAATTATTCTCTTCCAATAGCATAGATTAATTTCAGAAGTAAAAAAGTATAAAAGTAGCAAAGAATAGAGCGAAGACCATTGCATGGTTTAAAAGGGAATTTAACATAGTTTTTAAATATGACTGAAATATATATAGTTTAAATATGAAATAGTTTCAGCTGCTAAAATGCGTAAGTTTAGAATTTATTCTCATTTTGTTTAGATAAAGCGTAGATTGAAAAATAATAACCATTTAATAAATTATGTTTTTAGTGAAATTGAAAGTAAATTGTAAGTTTCATAAATAAGCTGAATTGAACGGTGAGATTGGTTTCCGTTTATTGGTAAGGAAGAGGTGTTATTTGCTAAATTTTAACCCAAGAAAGCATGGCGTCCAACGTTCTTATTATACTTAAAATAGACGTAGAATATAATCTAATACACATTAACAGTAACTTATTTTTAGTAAAGCCATTTATAGAAACTTCTGTTTTTTTTTTCTTTTCTTTCCTCGGACCGCTTTATAACCCTCCTTTTTTTCTCTTCTAATATTGGTGAGGTTTTTCAACGTTTTCCTATATGTATCTCCATCTAGACAGTCGGCATCTAAAATTTTAAAGTTCTTTAATTCTTCTCTTATTTGCTTCGTGTATCCTCCCATATTTTGGTAGCTAAAAAATTTGGTAAAGTTCTTTTTTTTTCATTTATTTCTAACACGAAAAACGTATACATTAGTAAATTCATTAACATTAAACTAATAAACGTTTATGACACTATTACATTAACGTTCATAACAGTTTACTTGGCAGTAATTACTTTTCCAGTGTGATTTTAAAAACAAAGTTATTCCTAATTACAGAGACACGTGTAATAAATAACATATTAAAGTACTTAATAAATAACTTAATTCTTCTAATTGGGCAACATTACATGAAATTCAGTAATCAAATTCCAAGTTTTTTTTAGTCGAAGAATTGCTAAATATCAAAAATGCTGACAAAGTTATAAGCTTTATTTGTATTTGTGGGATGTAACAAATCGCGGCAAACCTCCTGATAAAGAAAACTCAAAAATCATAAAGATTAAAAATCAGCTATTTGTTTAACAGTTCAGAAAGTGGTGAGAGTGTATTTACATAGCGCCATCATCTGGTTACAAAATTGGCTTATATAAACTCGAGAATTACTATTCAAAAATAAGAAAATCTTTCCGTGGTGCTCAATTTTTCTATTGTTAAATTATAAGTAGGAACAGTTTCATAAACATGTCAATTATTATTTTTTGCGGATAGTCATTACTTTTCTTGACACCATTGTGTTTATATTACTTCTCTTTCAGCAATTTTCTGGTTATTTTTCTAAAACTAAGTCAAGGAAATAAATGTCAAGAGTCAAGTATTCTAATATTCTGAATAAATTTTTATTTATTTTTTATTTTATAGCACTATTGAAGTTCAATTTGCACATTATCATACGATTTATTTTATCCATATAAATAAAATAAAGGTTTTGTATAAACATTGAATAGAATCATTTCATGATAACTTTCCGTTTTATAAATTACACCCAAGACTTTTAAAATGTTTACATTATATTAAGGTTTCCTTGACTTAACACAGGCTACAAATTAAAACAAAATATTGATTAGAACCAAAGTTATGAATTCTTGAGTAATTTGTCTAGAGTTCCCGGTTAGGCAGTTACTTACTTCGATTCTCATCCCAACCTACTCTACCGCGGGCCACATTTAAAAGTTGTACTATTAAACTGGTGGAGAAAATTATTACAACCCTACGGGAAAAATCGGAAATACCGAACATCCGTAACGCGTTGTTCGAAACACGGGTGAAACACTAATTTTCCAACTTTGTCCGAACTTGTTCAAGATGTCATTCGATTCAACTTCCTGATCCTAACAAATGTAGTTGTATACATCTTTAGGATTAACCAAACGGATTAACCCGAATCCGGAAGAAATTCCAAAAATTTCACGCCGCCCGCCATAATAATCAGATCAAGTTCTAATTTTACACGGATGTAGGTGATCCAATATCTAATCTTATTTTGATTATTTTGTCAGCGATAAACTCAGCAGAGTTTTTAAAGGGGAGAGAATACAACGTTTTTTTTTTATTAATTCAATCGACTCCACAATCTCATCACTTCATCATAAATGAAAATTAAACACATTATATATTGTATAATGAATCGGTGATGGTTGGTTCAGTTGTGTGGAACCTAAACAAATAGAAGAATAACGAAGTTTTTATTGTGACTATTGCGAAACCTTTACTTCCATATGTCCCGCCATAAAAAAATTCAAAACAACCACCCCCACCAAATTTTATGAAATTAAATTTGGTTCCCCCCACCCAATAATACAGAATCCATCTCAAAAAAGAACATCCTCAAATTTTTACTATAACCCGTCAACGACGGGTAGATCAGCTAGTAACTTATAAAATCTTTATGTATTATTTTTTAAACTATTTTTATCCAATTCAGCGACCACCAAAACATTTAAATCGTCCATAATATAATTATTTCCACCTAAATCCGTAATTTTGCGCACAGTGCGACGCCCCCAACGGATGTCCCTTTGGTCTGGACAACGGACAACCCTCCAGGTTGGCTTAGCCCGATTGCTCCACCATAAGGCCGGCACTGAATACACCGAATACGTATAATCGGTGTACAAGGACCATATATCAACTAAGTACATTCGATTCATGATAAAAACTAAAAGAAAATAAGATTAAAAGTTTAGGAATTATCTATATCAACTCACTATAGCTAGCCAGACCACAGTCTGTGAAAGGTCACACATTTATAAAGCGATTAGTCTATTTACATTTCATGACCTTTTAAACTTGTGGTCAATAGTGCACCATTAGAATTCGGGTTATTTCGCTTAAATTGTATCAATAGAAATACCAATTTAAGCAATTATTACAAAGGTCAGGATATGTCAATTCACGGCCAATAATAATTAAAGCCCTCTAGATGACCATCGGTTAATGAAGAAAAACAACTCTAAGAAGGATAAATAACCATATTCGATTGGAATCCATATTTAATTGTCCCACCAATATTGAGATAAAACATGTATTATTCTCACCAATAAGTAATTTGAGTATATTCAGCAGAATGGTAAATTAAACATTTTTCGTTTTAATTCTATTCTATTATTTTAATTTATTCCCTGTTTAAACCAACATTCTACTATATTTCTTAAACAAGTTGAATAGATACCAGTCTTGAGCTATAAGTGAAATTATAAAATATAAAATTTATTTTTTACTAAATGTTCAACTTTTGATAAAGTTTTATCTATATCCTTCGGTAGGAAAAATACCCACATTATCCTAAGTATGGTACTACTCATACTCAGCCATATTTTAATGCTGAATTCTTGCCGGTGAATTTTTACTTCAATAATTTAAAATGGTTGCGTGCAGATGGTGTCCAACGGCTAATGTGACTTGAGCATATTTACAATACCCTTCAGGAATTTTTTTGAGAATGACCTCATCAGTCGACATAATTTAGCATCAGATGGATCCTGGTCTTGCGATATTTGTAAATCATTCTCACGCTGAATTCTGAACATTCTTCTGTTGGGGATATTTTTTATTGTTTCATAGTTTTTCTTTTAAAAATAAAGGTAATTTATTATAACTTCATATTGAATACATATTATATATTTTTATAAATTATAAAGAGTTGTATAGTAAGTTATATATTATAACTTTCCACATCGTAGTAAAAAGAAAATGCCCGTATGCCAAACTGGAAAGTTTCGAGATAATAGAAAGAAGAATACTATGGAAGATTTAGGCCTAATCCAAGTTAAAACCGGCTAGGATTTTCTCAACAAATATGAAATCTACAAACATTTGGAGAAAATTTCAGAAAACATTATAAAGAAATTTTTTCTTGGACACTTCACAGAATGGACAAAACCAGATTAACCAAAGAAAGTTAGTAAAGATTTGGAAACATCCAAGAAGGAGAAAATATGTGAGCACAAAAATATTAAAATAAAAATAAGAAAAATGGCGTAAAACTAAATTCATTTATGGAAGATGAGAATATCAACGCCCAATTATGTTAATACTCAGACCACAGTAAACATCCCACTCAATTCCACCAGTGTTGGTAATTTTGCATAGAAAACCTTGGATATTTTTCATAGAACTAAATATATGCTATTATTGGTGGAAACAATAATAGCATATATTTCTACTGTTCTACATATCATGTGTGATAAATATTCAGGACACAGTAATTATAAAGTTATTATTAGTGCCGACATTTCGACCCAAATATGTGGGGCGTCATCAGGACGTGTTTCGAGCACGGAAGGTATTCAAGTATTGGAATATCTTCTGTGCTCAAAACACGTCCTGATGATGTTGATATCCCTGTGACCCACATATTTGGGTTGAAATGTCGGCACTAATAATAACTTAATAAATGACTGCATCCTGAATATTTACCACCCATAAATATATGCTAAGTTGCATTAAAATTCCTAAGTGATATGTATAAGTTTAGTCGTGAGATTGCCTGTTGATAAAGATTCAATAAATTATCGAACAAATCATCATCGAATAAATCAATCGAATAAATCATCGAAACAAACAAACAAACAAAACAATAAATTATTTAAGTAGTTTACTAAAAAAGTAAAAAAAAAAATGTTTATATTCAGATGTAAAATATATATAAAATTGTTCGAAAAAGCAAAAGTTAATCTTCACACCTACCGCATACACATCGATCACACTCGTTTAGAATTTACGTTTTCCAGGAAACCAAGAGAAGGTTCAATACATAGCTCTTTTTTTTTTTCATCTGTTCAAGTTACACACTCCAAATACTTCCAACGTTAACCGACATACGTTTTTCTGTCGCTTCTCTCTCCAATTCATCTTTTTCAATCATCGTACATAAAGGCCAAAATTCGCTGAATACTTGAAGGAAATATTTTTACTTTTTCATAAACTCAAATGGAATTTTGAAACTAAAAAAATTAGAAGTACCTAGTCGATTACAAACACTTAAACGCTTCCAAGATTAGCCAGTAAATTGAATACTATAAAAAGCTGATATGACTGTGAAAAGCGCTATTCTAAACCCTTAATCCTTAATTCTCCCTACAGTACCATTAAACTACCCCACAATGATTTTAACATTCTCTTTATAAAGGAACCGGCAACGGAACTTTTTTTTCTGTTACATTTTAGGGCATTACAGAGCAATAAAGTTCAGATTCCTCTCAAAATAAATATCAACCAGCCTAGGCTCGTTTGTGCAGACACCGCGCCACTACACTCTAGGTTGCTAAGGTTACGACGCCTTTAAACTTTCGGACATCATGACCTCCTGGCAACTAAACGGTTTTCTACAATACCATAAATAGTAACAAGGCAGTTCATACCCTTCCTGCAATATGATTCGATGAATCCACACGTTCCGGGTACTCTTCCCTTTCAAATCACACATGCTGACTTAAGCACTTCAATAATAATGTTACCTTAATATAACAATATAAATAAGTTTATGTATATATCTAACAAAACTATGTATTATCATTACATTTGATTTATTATCCCAATATTCCAATATGATCATTGCTTTACGATACTATCTGCTTTCAATCTCTATTTATAACCTCGTCTTCTCTTTGGACGGAAAAATTTTTCTCCATTTTTTTATTCTTGTTCGTTGCTCTGGATTCCTAACGCATTTTGCTTTGTATTTCTGAACATATTTCTCAGTTGATATGATCATTCGTGATATGATACAAGATATCCTTCTCAGGGCGGGGTGGCCGAATGGGCTAACGCGTGTGCACAACACCACCGTTGCCCAGCAACCTGATATATGACAAATGTTATAAAAATATTCACGAGTTCGCGTCCCGGTACCAAGGCGTCTTTTAAATCCCCGCCCACACCTCCTGGTCCGGGAAAACCCCATACAGCCTTAACAGCGAGGAAGGGTAGGACCCCCCCCCCCTCCAAAAAAAAGATATCATTCTCAACTAAAATGTAAATGAACTCTTTGAATTACTTACTAGAACCCTTTTCTTGATTACTCTTTCTTCACTAATTATGTGCAATGGTACAATAAACTACAATACGCCTCAAATCTTTCGGCATTCGACCTCTTCTTCGTCAAGATCCCCTATAATTATTTTGGAAGTACGATAAATACTGGCCTTTTGACTACCAATGGTTTGCAACTTGCCATGCAAAACTTATGTCTTATGTTTCAAATAAAAATAAACACTTATCAGATAAATTATTGTAAATTCCATTTTCGAATTTGTTTTTTCCTCCTATTGATTATTTCTAAATTAAAAATTTAAGGGGCAGCTGTTCCCATCTGATTTTTGCTGAATGGTTGTTGCGTACCTTATAAATACCCACAAGCCACGCCTATTAGTGATCTGGCAACGGCATTAAATACTTCCCACTTGGCTGATTGTTACAATTCTTTTTTTAATCTAGTAAACAATATCAGTTTGATACCAAAGAATTTGGCAGCGCTTATTTCTTTTTTGAAATTCTAGTGTTTTAAAAGACAAATACATCCATGCCTCTGGTTCGCACGTTTCGATAAACTCAGATTTAGACGATACCGTTTCAGCGGATATCAATCGAATAAGACATGTGAAGTTCCAAAGTTACTGATATTAAAACAAAAACAAACAAAAAAATAGCATTTAGGTACACTAAAATTATATAAGACAATATAAGAAATTCAAGATAGAGAAGATAAAAAATTGGATTCCTTGCTATGAAGATATAACCCTTATCTGGCTTCAGCATTCTTTTTCTCATAATCTATAGCAGAATCAAATTAGACATGAAGCCTTGCAGAAAGTTGGTCACTTCAAATTTTGTTTTCATATTGTTGGGTAATATACAATATATTAATTATATAATATTAAAATATATTAGTAGTAAATATAAAACAACCAAGTTTTCAACATTGAAACATTGGTGTGGCTGGAGTACTGGAATAGCCATTAAAATTTCGGTATTTTTTTAGCTAAAAAAGTTGTTATATTCTATCTTAAAGTTTTCTATCATTTTTGGAAGAGATTTTTTTTAACTCCATTGAGAGCAAACTATCGAGTTTTCAAAATTTTCTGCAATTTTCCGAAAATCCTCAAAAAACGTGCGCTTTTTCAATTTTCTTCTAATTATCCATGGCAATGCTTTCGTAGTTTTCACTCGTTCAGATCTGCTTATAGATCATAGCATATGAATTCGAATTGCGCCTCCTTCATCGGCTGATTCTAATTTAAATCTATGAATAATGTAGTCTTCGAAATGATTCATGCCTTCTATTTGAGTAATAAAGCCAATTATGATAAAACAAATAATGACATGATGACAATTTACACTTCTTAAGGAGGGCGAGCTCCAATGCACGGCACATTGATCACGTTCGGATCGGAAACCCCCTGAACAAGAGTGTTTGATTGCCAACACAATTGTATAGGTCTTGTCGCGAGAAAATTGAACATGTCCCACCGCTCCTGACTGGACTGTACACCAGGACAATTGAGCTCCGATACAGGGTTCTCTATAACCGACCTACCCGGCGGATCTTCAATGGCGAATACTAGGTAATTTATAACTGCCGCCACGCAGGAGCGGAGAAAGAGATGTTCGCAACGAAAGTTAATCGATTGAAAAATGGCTTACAGGAAGAGAAAAAAGGAAATTATCAATTCAAGTTAGCTAGGAACATCAATCAGTGGTAATAGCCGTGATAAAGCTAGGTGGATGACAAAGCTAGCTGGCGCATGATATATGAAGGGGCAATGGTTTATTGATGGAGAGCAGGGCCTACAAGCGCCTACACAGTCACCGCCCGGTTCTCCACAAGTCTTTTGTCCCCGGTTAATGGCTCAATTCAATTTTAGTTACCGCCGAGGGTTAATTTATTGGACGCCATCCACTCAGCTACGTAATTCCCAAAGGCTGCGTCAGTTAACCCACTTTATCGGGTGAGAGGTTATCGCAGTTAAGGGGAGGTATATGAATATTTTTTAAGAAATATTGATGATCCTTGATAAACCAATTAAGACGAAAAGTTAGCGGTTTTCGAATAATGTAAAAATACTGTTGGTGATATTAAGCAAAATCATAACCAATTTATATCTAATATAATAATGTCGATGGTAATAAGTTTCAATGAATATAGAGGTGCTTTTTTTTTGTTGTTGGCATTATGGACTATGTAGATCTTTCGTCCCTAGATGAGGTCTTTACAGGCGTATATTGCTTGCTGGAGTACAGATATCCTGAAGGGGATATCAGCCAACGATTCATTACCAAGTGGCTTATGATTAAAACTTGAAAAGCATTACTTACAAAGCAAACCTTCCTCCAATAAGTTGCAACCTTCTTTGTGGGCGGAGTGGCTGAATGGGCTAACGCGTTGTGTACAGCACCACCGTTGCCCAGCAACCTGATATATGACAAATGTGTTATAAAAATACTCACGAGTTCGCGTCCCGGTGCCAAGGATCTTTTAAATCCCCGCCCACAGCCCCTGGCCCGGGAAAACCCCATATAATCTGAACGGCGAGGAAGGCGAGAACCTCCCAAAAAAAAAAAAAAGATATCCTTCTCAACTAAAATGTAAATCAACCTTCGATTCTTTATTTTCCTGAAATTAATACTCTGACTAATCAATACATAAAACGATTTTATGTAAAAAAGCGTGCCTCCTCAGATTTGTTTATTAAAACCATAACCAGAATGAAAATGTCTGAATTTTCGATGTCACAGGTAAATATTGTACGCCAATTCGATTTTTCAACCATCCTGAGGAATGAAAAAAAAAAAAGCAATATAAAACCAACGGAGCTCCGTGTCTTTAGATCATCCAACCTCACGTTGTTACGTTGTCCTCTATGGTGCCACTGACTCACTCGGATTCAAGAACAGTGACAAATCGGCCAAGATCCATCGATTACAGCTGCTTAGAGTCTGTTCTCAGGTGCAGAGGGCCCATATTTCTTTTCCAGAAACGAAACGTCCATTAATCTAACCTCAGAGGAGCTAATGACATCCATCAAAAACCACTTCGTGATTTCCGATCTGCATATATCGCATCCTAAATCTACAAGATGTAAAGATAAAAGTCTCTGTCCCTCTCGAACAAGGAAGTGAAGAATAATATTTAATTAAAAATCTTGTGTCACAATATTGAGAACTACTTATTGCATAATACATCGTCATATAAAATCTAACACGGCATAACTCAATTTTAACGAAGGTCAGTTTGAAGATAACTAATTGGCACTATCGAATGGTAATGATGCATAAGTCAACTACATGTTACCACAGGCTAATCTACGGGGGGAGGGAGAGGCTTTCGAGCTTAATCTTCCTCCTCCCCCTCCAAAAAAAATGGTAAAATATAACCATGTTTTACAGAAAATATTTTAAAAACTATCTCTTAAAGTATTCTTGTTCGTGTAATTACATTCAATAAGATTTCAAGAATCACTTAATCATTTTATAATGTTATATATATATATATATATATATATATATATATATATATATATATATATATATATATATATATGAAAAAAAAAATCTTTCAGGATGAAGCCTCCACCAAAATTCAATCCTAGATCCACTAGTGCATGTTACCAAGATGTTTTAAGGTTGGAATATTTCACAAAAGTACGAGAAGGATGTCATTAGCCAACGCGATATAATGGGCGTTTAAAGCCTGAAAATGTACCGAGATATTGCATGGGCACAACGTTATCCTAGCGAAAGTGAATCTTCATGACACGGTTCCCATTAATTTTTAAACACTTAAATATTAAATTGTGCTCTCAGAACTCTATTATAAATGTCCTTTATTGAGACAAATTGTAATATTTATCAATAAACAAATAAAAAATAAAAATATTAAATTATTCTATTTATTTTAAGTTATATTTATATATTATTTTTCAAAGCTATATAGTTTTTTTTGGTACACCATATCTTCATTAATTATTCATAAAATTATAATTCTTCATAAAATCCAATGGTTTAAAATCATTTTGAAGGCTATCTGCTCATTCAAGTGAGAAAAATAGGAACAAAGCGCAGAAACGTCAGAAAATAAAATATGATGAAAAAAAAATTTACTTTCACGTTTGAATGTGTTCATATATCTCTATAACTATTGTCCACATAACAGACTATTGTATTTCTAAATAAATAAATAAAAAATAAATAAAAAACTATACAATTTATGGTTGATTATGCCCATTATGATTTTAATACTTATTTAATTCTTTAAAAAGTGAAGAAAGAAAAAAACTACATGTAGCAAAGATGCTGAAAATTCTAATTTTACTCATGTTTTGGTCTGTTGTTTTTAATTAAAATTATTTCCTCCTAGATATGAATACATTTAATTTACTTATATTCAGGTTATGTTGCCATTTGTTTCACTGACGAATATAGTAAGCGATTTATTCGCACAGACCAACTAGCTATACTATAAATACATGAATAATTATATAATAAATCATACAACTTAGGCAATGAAACACTTACATAAGCGACAGATAAGAGCCATCTGTTCGAGTAGCGCCGATCTACAAGTGACACACCCCTGCAATTACAGAGCTATTGTCCCCCTAGCTGTTCAATTACCGACGATACGCCTCTTACCTTACACTAACCACCAGTCGTCCTCTATCCTCTTCTTATTTATGAGCCACAGAAGACATGGCTCCCTTTGTCCGAACAATAAGTCGTTTATATTCATCAGGGCCTATGACCTAGGTCCTTTTAGGAATTGGGTGACTTTTTTGGTTAGGGCCAATTGCAGTCATCTGGAGCGAGATACATTTGGTAAAGAAAATTTGTCACATTATAGTTAGATGAAGAACGGTCATAACTTTTAGAGTCTTAGAGTAAGATTCTCTTAACAAAAAAGGAATATTTTTATAAATTTCAGTCGTCCCCAAATCTTCATATATTTCTCAAAAGTACTTTGTTTTTCGGTAAGCTATATCTCCGTAATTAATTCTTCATTAAATCCAATGATATAGACCTCAATTTAAAGAATTTATTTTACTTTAGGTGGGAAAAATAATCACATCCACTCGATATTACCGAGGTAAAAGTTATAAAGAAAGAGAAACTATATTTGCGAACAACTCCAAAGTATACATTTTTTTACAACTATATACAGATGTAATATAGATTACACACATGCTCATTTGAAAGGTTACTTCTTTAAAAACCAAAACGAATTATCGATATTGGAACATTATTAGCAAAGACACAGATTATTGTAATTTGTAAATATATTGATTAATATATTGATTTAAAACATGATTTTTTTTTTTTTTCATATCTATTATATTTTTTCTTGATTCCCGGTAAATTTTTCTGCCACTTCATAACATTAAAAGCATTGTAAGGTATATAAGGTATATATACATATATATATATATATATATATATATATATATATATATTAGATTAATGCAGGGCGGTCCCTCCACGCCCAGTGGTATAATAAAAGGCCTCTGGCCACAGATGCAAAGAACGCATACAGCGTGCAGAGCCCTCTTAACTTAAAATGCCCTTGGGCAATAAAAGGAAAGTTGAAAATTTATGTATATATACATTTATATACACACTGAATTTATTCAAGAAATTCCTGGGGGGTAGGAAAAAAAAAAAAAAAAAAAAAAAAAAAATATATATATATATATATATATATATATATATATATATATATATATTAGGCTAATATAGTGTATAAATATATATATATATATATATATATATATATATATATATATTTATATTTAAACATAATTCTTTAATTGAGAATGAGGGCACTTATTAATTATTCAATAAACTACTAAATGTTCACAGCTTTTGTGTTTATTCGACGTTTCGATCTCGGGTTTTTTTTTTAAAGTTAACAATGGGATCGTCTTCAAAGTTTTAAAATAGAGCTTCGATACCTCAGGCCAGGGATAGATGAGAAGCTTCAAACGGAAACATAAGCTGGTTTTATTAATTAAATTAAGGAGTCTTATTTCGTAGTAGGTCATAGAGTAGGTCTTAGATCGTACAGCTTTAATTTTTCTAACAAAATATCTTGTAAATTTTGAATGTCTGTCGACGTTAATCCCAAGATATGTCGTTTGCCGATAATTAAATACTTTTGGTGGTAATTCTGAATTCACTTTGAATTTTCTTTTTGGAATGAAAATACCTTTAGTTTTTTCAGAATTAACATATATGTTATGGTTTTTTAGCTGTCCTGCAATTTTTTTCAAGCTGTTTCTGCCTGCTACATAGCTTTTTTCGCAGCCATACTGCTCCTGAATGAAATTTATAATTAATTTACTTTTCTTTGGTTGGTTACGATTACCTATAAAAAGAAAATTGATTCCTTCATCTTAGATACTTCGTATTAATGTATTTCCTCATTTGTTCACTCGCCAATATACCATGCGAATATTAATTCACAGGCCAAATAGTATCTTATTATTTAAAACAGAATAATTTTAAAAAAAATATTAATAAAGTATTATAAATTACTTGTACTACACAAAACCTGTACCACAACAACCCATGAAGGATCTTGGATAGGATACTATGCGAGAAAGTAGTATTACAAAGCCAACGATCGTGCTTTTAATTAGTCGTGCTCGATTAATTATTTAATAAAGAGTACCCACTTTATAGATTATGGATGTGCCCTACAAGGGTCTCCCAACTCCACGATCGATCCATGGCTGAACATACTAGTCATCAACCGGATTCGAATCTGGGATCTTGAACTTAGTGTTCACCCAATGAGCTACGCTCATATTTGTACTAACCAACTGAAAATAGTATTTTAACCCTCTTAAGTTAAAAGTATGTTGTAGCTAATAACAGTAGCTATGTTATGACATAAGCTAAGCTAAAACAGTATAACAGAAGCTAAGTTCTGATGAGCTAGATCCTGGCATATGTTTCATACCATATCAAAAGAAAGGAAGTATGATTCTTTATTTATAAAGGCATTCTTGAAGATTTGACGAAGCATAGTGGCTTACATAGTGATTCTTCTCGAGTCATATTTATCCGGAACAAACTAAAATTTCTCTGAATATTAGTTAGATAAAGTAGACAAAAAAACAGATATTCTAATCTTTGTTCAGAGGTTCTCAATCATTCCCTAAGAGTGCTGACGCATGCTCCTGCCAACAAAATCTTTTGCTTTATTTTTGTATAAAAGATGATTCCATACAAACATTCATAGCCCAGTAAATATATTCTTCATCCTCCTTATCCTCAAAAATACATAACTTTTAAAAATGTAACCCCTCAAAAATTATGAAGGCTCAATCCCCTTTTGAGAATCCTTTTCATCATCATCATCATAAGTGTCTCCATTGGAGGCTGGATTTGTTCAGGTAAAATAATTCTTAGAATAAAAAATAAAACCGAACGTAATCAGGGAGGTATTAAAAAAACGGTAGTAGTTAATAATTAATAATAATTATGTAATTAATAATAATAATTATTAATAAAGACGACGCCTAAAAAAAACTATAATTAATTAAAGATTAAAGTGAAGCTTAAGCACTGTAGAGAGGTCTATGGGACACTGTAAGACGATACAGGGTTATCGCTTGTCGTGGTCAGTTGAAGCGACGTCTTACAAGACTGTGGTTAGCCGCAACGGATGTCGACTAATTTGTGGCGGCACCCTAATCAAGCTTCAAGTTACCAGGGCCCTATCGTGCGGTAGATCACCGTCAGAACGTGACGGAAAAAACTTTCTTAAAAAATTCCATTTAAACAATTTTCATAAACTAATTAAAATAAAAACAGTACATAAGACGTAATCTGAATACTTTCTTGGGTGTGATTTTCAGTAATAAATATTTTAAAAAGGACGGATTTAGTAGGATCGAATATTAAAAAATAAAATAAAATTCCAAAATCTGAAGATGCTATAAAACATTTTAGTTTCACTTGACATATATTGGTTTATTATCACCTTCAATTCACTGTACTTCTGTATCCCTCAAACACTATATGCAAATCTTCCCTTTTCTGCAACTATAGGCACAGCCTTTCATTCGTTGAGATGCGACGATTCGTATGAACTGTTTTAGGGATAGAGTAGGGACTTATATTGAAGATGATAATAAGTAAATATGTATGAAATCAAAATAAACTGTTCTACAGAGTCAGTCTTGTTATTTACCAGCTAAATCTCGTATTCTACGATAATGAGATTTCAAAGTTATCATAAAAGAAAATATTTCAAAATTGATCTGATAGATGTCTGAAATGACATCTCATCAGAATTCGTAGCGGTATTTTGTATATCGAATATTATCGGTGGTATGAATACTTGTTCTTCTAACCCTACTTGAACGTTCCATCAAGAACATATACGTTTATGAAAAAGATCTCCTTTTAGGTAATATGATTGCAAACTATTACTTCTTCTTCTCTATAAAGATCGGCGAGAAAACGAGTTAAAGTATCGATTGACTATCAAGTAAAGGAGGTAACGGGACTATTCCAATTTATAAAAACGTTATTGTTTTATAAATGCGTCTCTACAGGGGTGTCCAGAAGGGGGTTCACATGGCTCAATTTGCGCCATCGAAATTTTTGGGGGGCACATTTAGACAGGATATTAAATTTTTGAGGGGGAACATTTCTACAGAGTCATGAATTTTCGGAATGGAAAGTTCCAAACTAAGTACAAGAGAACACAGGGAACCGACCGCAGAAAATGTGATTGTAGGTGGCGGGATGGCCAAGTGGGCTAACGAGAGTGCACTGCACAGCACTTTGCCCAGCAACCTGATAATCGAATTATAGATAATACAATAACTAGGACTTCGCGTCGCGATGCCGGTGGTGTTTTTTAACTCTAGCATTAATCCCTCGACCTCATCTCCTCGTCCGGTAAAACCCCGTATAGTCTAAAAGGCGATGTAGAGAAGGGGGGAAAAATTGTAATTGTATATGATCTGGGGGATTAAATTTTAAATTTAAACTTTACTTTCGTTTAAAGTAATTTCTAAATTTTAACGTTTAAATTAAGTAACGCTTAAATTTTACTTTCGTTTGCACTGTTACTAAGAAGAGGAGAGAAATAAAATATATAAATTAAATAAAATATCTTGGAATGGGGAGGGGAGAAATTCTTGCTGCATCGACCTTGAGGGGGATGGACACCCCTATGTTTCTGCAATCAAATTAGCTGAAAAGAGTCCTTTTTCATTGAGTTTCAGAGAAGCATTCTTTTTTTACGGAACGTTCAAGTAGGGTGAGAGCCAGTACTTCACGAAAGTGTTATCGTATCTTTAAGAAATTGTTTAACAGCAAAGACCGAGCGCTTTGTGTTCGGTAAATAATTATTTTGTAGCGGTTCCGCGAACTAATTGTTGATACTACTACAGTGTGATCAAAAGTGGACTAAAGGCAGCCGTCACGAGTTACAGAGCAGCCATACAGATAGCAAACATTTGCCAAAGTGTTCAATCACCCGTGTTGAACGAGTAGCCACAAATGTTTGGCATATAGGTGACCGTACAATTAGCAATAGGGACAAACAGGTCTACCTTCCTGGCACCAACACAAGTAGACAATCATATTAATGATTAGTCTTAAAAGTAGTCAACTGACAATATAAAGTCAGATTTATCTAACCAAGGATCTATATTGGGACCATAACGTTACTTGGAAAGGCATAACAGTTGGAGTGACTGAGATAACATTTTCACAATTTATTGTAATAAAGAAATTAGTAGATTCCAAAAGAACAGAAAACAACGTTGAATAGTTATCAAAGATAACTGAATAAATAATTAAACAGCAAATTTTGTTTTTCTTTGAAAATCCAATATAAATTATAAGGAAACTGTACTATCGTAAGTGCAAGATTTGTTTAATGTTTAGAAGATATAATTTTTTTTTTATTAATTGTTAAAATATACAAGAAAAATCCATCTAGTTCTGAAAAATCCAAGGATAATTTAAATAAGATTAATTATATTTTATAAATTTTTGTGCATGCACTCAAACGGACTTATGGGAGTTCTTAAACTATGTCTGCATAGTCGTTTCTCGAACTTCACTTTAACGTACATTCTAAAAAGAATTCCTTTCGAAACTTAAGGAAAGAGGACTCCTTTCAGCCAATTTGATTCCAGAGACGCTTCAACAAAACAATAACGAATTGTAAATTTGATTCTCAATCGATCCTTTCATGACTTTTCCCACCAGTGCCAATGAGAAGAAAAACATCAAATTGGCTCTGCAAATAAATTGGCTTCAAGGAGTCCTTTTTCATTGAGTTCCACAAAAGTAATCCTTTTTGACGGAACCTTGAAGTGGCATTAAAGTAACAGCTACGCGCACCACAGTTTGTCATTTGAACTATCAACAACATTGGCTGGAGTTGGTTGTAATATTTACCAGTGAAAGATGCGCGGAACATTATAATCGCTAATTTCCTTTTTAAAAAACTGTAACACTACAACCCATGAAGGGTCATGGGTTCAGTACTATTTCTTAGTCAACGGTTGTGCAAGGAGGTGATTTGACTGAGATCACGCTCAACCTGCAGGTTTTTTCCCTTAATAAATTATTTAATTATTTATAGAGGCTAGGTGTGCCCCAAGGAGGGTCTCCTGATCATCACACGGCTGATAAAACAGAATAAATATTTTTCTGCCATTATTCTGGATTCAAAACAGAAACTTTAAGCATTGGAAGATCAGTACCCTACCACTGAACTACCCCAATCTCGTATTCTCCTAATCTGCAATAATTTATGATAATCTTCCTTTCGGTATTATGTTACCATTTTTCACGGGTGTGTTTAATAACACAATAGATTAAAAGATGGCTGTTATGTTGGAAGTCAAAGCCGAGGTAAGATGTTTGAACGAAGTGAATGTGCTGGCAAGAGTTGGGGACAGCAGGATGTGATTCTTCCAAACTCTTTTGTTCTTCTCGAAGTTAGGGAAGGCAATGTCTCTAATCTCTGACAGGGAGGGGACACCGAAAGTTTTCCCTTTTTACGGTTGTGTAGCTGACAGAACTCAACCCGCAACCCCAACTCCAGCTAACTTGTACAACTGAACCTTCATTAATTCACATAACAATGAATGAACTTATTCCTTTATTTTAATTGTAAAGTCCATTCATGAGAATATTCCATGCATTCATAGATCAGAATAGTCTTTCTCTTGTTAAATAGTTATATTCTAGTACGTTGGTACTTAACTACATATGAAATGGAAAATATAAATTAAATTTATTTTAAACGCTTCAAAGTGCATAAGTTCATAGAATATCCATAAGGGAAGATACGTACATACAAGGTGTCTCATAAGTAGAGAGAAATATTTAAAATGTTGATAGTTGACATCAACTTTTACAAAAAAGTTCATATCAAAAATTGCCCAATTTCCAGCAGAAAAGTAGGAAATTGAAGTTTTAAGTTTTTCTTAGCGAGTCACGTTTGAAGAAGAAGCAATAACATAAAACATATTTGATTTTAGTAACTAAACATTGCTCCATAGTAAACTAGACAAAATGTACTTTAAACGAAAGTAGACTTTGTCATTGTTAAAACTATTTAAAGAGGACTATTGGACGGACAAACACAGCTAAGTTTCGTTTAAAAGAAAAGTCGTATATATATGTATATATATATATAATAATATATATATATATATATATATATATATATATATATAGAGAGAGAGAGAGAGAGAGAGAGAGAGAGAGAGAGAGAGAGATTTTTTCATCCTTTAACTGTAATACACTTTTACAAAAACTTCCTAAATGACAACAGTTGACTGTTGCAAAGCTGTCATTTTTTATTTCTCCGTGATATGGTTTATATTATAATAAACATAATTACCTAAAAATACATTTTATTTATAAATATAAAAAATAATGACTTTTTAAATATTTTTCACGTAAAGAAACTATGAAACTGTGTTTTTCTTCCATATCTTCGTCATATGAATTGATACGTATTTATTCGTGACTAACTTTCCAGTCTGTGTTGGTTCAGTCAGCAAAAACGTTCTTTGTTTAAGCATGTACGTCGCTACTAACCTTGCGGCGTCTAGTTCACTACTTTCGTAGTGCAGTTAGGGTTTATTTATTTCTATTGCTTTTTTTTTCCAAAATCTTGTTTTCATGAAGCGTTCGCTTGTGCCTCAAGAGTAGTGTGGCGTCGCAACGTAACAGCGTAGTACATGCGCTGTCAATGTTGACTAAACCAAAAGAGTGAATCCACCACAGAATTTTACCCGCTGTCCCAAAATTACCCCATCTTAATGAGTATTTTTTAATATTGTTTATTTATTAGTTATTAATTTAATTATAATTGGAAACAGAAAGTAATTGGATGGATTGAGGATCCAAAACGTCGTTAAAATTTTATAATTACTAAATACTTTATTTTGCGGAAAGAAATACAAATGAATTAGATAGAAAATGTTATGAAAAATTCCATAATCCACAATCGATTTAGTCGGTGTTCTATCTGAAGTAAAATAGTTAATATCCACGATACCAACAATCTTTAAAAAAACAACGTATTGACGCAAAATCCAACTTCAATTGACGTAGATCCTTTTCTCTTTTTCTTTTAAGCATTTTATATCCAATATGTTATGCGTCCGAATTATTGGTAAATATCAATCATAAATTATCGAATTTCACGTAAAATTTAAATTTATCAGCAGTCACATATATAAGATCAATTATTATGGCAATTCATAGGTATTATAAACAATTCCATGGGCATTAAAAATAGTTACCTGTAGTTGAACGGCCATGACTCATTGATGGCGACAGTAGTAAAATCTGTCCTTGAAGGTAGACCTCTAATCGAAAACGGTAATGCACCCATTTTAGCATCCTATAAAGAGAAAATATATTAAATTTGATGTTTTTTGGGGAGTAAATTCGAATCCATAAAATTTGTCTGTAAAGAGATAAATGTAAAAGTGTATATATTGCTAAAGCAAAAATGCAGAATATTTTGTTAATTTGTAGCTAAAAACCTTGAACACAGTGTTTTATAAAATTCAATGTTGATAATGTATAATTTCATAACAGATCTATTTAATTTTCAAGCTGATGAGAATCTCTGATGAGAATCTTTTTGGAAATCCGGGATACTAACTTCCGTCACGTTATTGTTTTCGCTCTTTAGTTTGAATATTCGTTGTACCAATGTATCTACTTTATATTGCAGTATTAAGTTTATGTGTTGCGGCATGTCCAGCAGATCGTGTGCCGAAAGGGGTAGGTAATTATAAAAACCATAATATGTAAATAAGCATACCCGAAAATGGATCCAGAAATTAAAAATTAGGAGCATCTAAGCTTAAAATAAGAACCGATTGCCATTCAATTATTTCGTACCTTCAACTACGTTTATTACGTGAAGGAAATAAAAAAAGATTCAGCATTGTACCACCATTTAGATTCTCTATTCCGATTTTTAAACCAAAATCCCATTTTTCTTATATATTCCACTTCCCATAGAACTAAAACCTACTAAGATAATTTTCTTGCCAGTTCCATTATCTTCCTTCTGAAATTCTCTACCAAATAAAATATGTTATGCTTTTTATCTATCCTCATTCAAATCACTCCTTTTCCGTTAACTTCTCACATACCAAACATACGCTCTCTGACTATGAAATTATAATTGAACTAATTCAATAGGCAATTCATAGATTTCACTTTCATTTTATTTTGTTCGGACTCCTTTTTTTTTTTTAATTTAAATTATATTTAATAAAAGATCATTTTATTTTCAGTTGTTTATATATTTAATTAATTATTTTATTTTATTTAATATTGGGTACATAGATGGGGAACCTTTTTATCATAAAAGACCACATTAACATTAAGAAGTGATAATAGAGGCCGAAATAATTATTCTATGTTTTACTATTGTCATGATAAATTTATAAGACTACTATTATATGCTAATTGAATTAGTTTTCAAATTATTGTAACCAAAATAATTAAATATTAATTAATTCTAGCGCTATATTAATGAAGTCCATGCAAAAACTAATGGAGAGCCTATGGTGGCTGCAGCACTAGCAGATCCAAGATGTAATTTTAGGGAGGCTTCATGTCAAAAGCTTTTATATATATATATATATATATATATATATATATATATATATATATAATGATTTTCCATAGTATTCAAAATGTTTGAACTTTATATTATAATGTCTATTTAGACTTAAGTTTATGCCTCCCAGGTCAGAATAATAAAAATCAAAATTAACTTCTGATTATTATTTATTTGTACATTTCGGGGAATCTTTGCCCCCCTCCTCAGCAACATTTTACTCTCCCAAAAATATTGGGTAAGTCAATATAATGTAATAAGTTTGGCTCAATGTTTGATATGCAACTCAATCAGAAGTTAATTTTGATTTTTTTTATTCTGACCTGGGAGGCATAAACTTAAGTCTAAACAGGCATATATAATGATTATCACTTTAGGAGAAAAAGAAAGAAACTAATTACCTATATGAAATGGTGTTTAAATGATTCTTGAATTCCTATTAAATGTAATTACATGAACAATAATACTTTTAGGGATAAGTTTTTAATATTTATTTCATAAGATATATGGTTATATTTTCCATTTTTGGGGGGAAGGGGTTTCGGCCTGAAAGCCCCCAACTCCATGTAGATCCGCCTATGGCCTGCAGGTAGTTCATGGAGGCCAAACGGGGCCTCAAGATAGCAAGTTCCCTAACTGTGGTATATACTGATTATTTTTGGCTAGTTATGTTTTCTATTTATTTGCAAGTATTTTTTATCTTTAAGGACTAAGTCCCAGAATAAAGTTTGCATTCTATTCTATTTTATATTTTTATTTAATTTTTTTTTTTTTGGTGTAGTTCACCAAAAGATTAATCATATTCAAAAGAATAGCACAATGCGATGATCAAGGACTAGGAACATGGGCCCCTTCAGTAAGTTTGTCAAAGTCTGGAAACAAATATTTATTGAATGGCAACTGCACTTGGCCAATAGACATCGATGAAAATATGAAGGTAGAATATATAAATTTATTTCAGAACATAATTTATACCATAGAATATGTTATTTGGAATTACATAAGATTTAGAAATATTTATATAGCTTGGTTGAACAAACTAATGAATTATCCTTATCATTAATAAAATTTAAAAAATTTCTGAAAATAAAAAACTCTAAAATTTTATAAAAACAATTGATTTAAGTTTTTACTATCCATCCTCAGTGCCAAAGTAGATCAAAGAGATTATCATAAATACCAATAGCACAAACAAAAGAATTAATAACAGAAAATATTCAATATCATGAGACAAATTTAAGATAGCAATTAATTAAAATTTTTTTTTTTTTTTTTTTTTTTTTTTTTATTTCAATGGAATTTACAACTGTATTACATAGAGAATACAATAAGTAAATGAGAAATTTGTAACATGGCATGTACAACATGAAGAGAAACTACCCATTGGTAGAACTCATAATTAAAATTAAATCAATATATAGATAAAATAGATACCATTTAAATTTCTAAGAAAAAAGTTCTCACCAGGTTAAGTACTACTCGTAAAATAGTCCATATTTTTCGTTTCAGTTTCTTATTTCTACTTAGTATTCAGTAATTTATATATTTTAATTTTGAAGCACATTTCTTATAATTCATTCCTTTATTTTTTTTCCCCCTTTAATTTAATTATTTGTGTAAGTAGAAAATTGTAACTAACATCTCTATCCTCTTTTCCTATTGGTAAGGCCTTTTCCAAAGTCATACCTTGTATAAAAAAATGACTGGTGAGAACAATGTTCTTATAAATTAAGCAATTATTTTTATTTTATTTATTATTTATTCTATTATGTAATTATTTTAATTAATCAATCATAACCTTTTTTACCTGAACACACCATTTCTAAGGCACATTTATAGATTATTAACCAAACAGTGGGCACTTACTTGTTTCCCTTATTTTTTTCTTGTTGGATATTGTTAAAAATAACAACTTTTCTTTTTCAAAGAAATGTATTTGGCAAAGCTAATGTGATTTTTACACAGAATTTCATTGGTTAGTGCTTTAAAATTTGGAGAGTTCTGTGATAAGATTATATACGATTCGCAAATTTTAATACATTAAAAAAAATTAATAGGAAAACATAAAATAAGAAACATGGCATAAGAGCATTATCTATCTAGTTTCACACAATTTTATCAACAATGTCATTAAATTCTCTAATTTTTTAATTTTTGGTATAGCACAAAAAATTAAAATAGTGATAAAAGCTAACTAGTAAAATATTGTTAAAATGTTATCTTATCAATATATTCCTATTTTCAGAAATACACTATTACATTTTCAATTCATTGCTTATGAGATATCCAAAATAAAAATTATTAAACGTTAGTATACAGGCTGTTTCATGGTTAGGTGGCCAAACAACAAATATGAATTAAGCACCTCAAAACAAGAAAATTCCTACAAAGGTATGTCCGCAAAGGCTTTGTTTAGGAGATATTCACACCTAAAGATTTTCATTGTTATGAATTATTTACGTTATATTAAGTAAATAAAACTTATTTATTTGTTCCAACCACTTTATTAATTAAGCGTAAACATTAAATTCATATTAAATATTGTTCAAAGTGATTTCCTTGAGCATTAAGACAGGCTCGACATCTTTCTTCTGAAGCACTGAATATGTCTTATTGTTATGAGTACTCTGCAAAAGTCTCTTACAAACTGATAAATGTTATTGAGAGTTCCCGATGCTAATTCCAAATAGTATTGATCCTTATTTTTAATGCCTTATTTAGGATTAACTCTTATTTTAATAGTTTTTATACAGTTAGGAATAAAAAGCGATATTCTATCAACTCCATCTCCTAAACAAAGTATTTGCGAACGTACCTTAAGTGTTTTATCATAGTTTTAAGGGTTTTGTATATAGATTTTTTTTTTTTTTTTTTTTTTTTTTTTTTTTTTTTTTTTTTTTTTTTTTTTTTTTTTTTTTTTTTTTTTGTATATAGCTTGTTTAACTAATATTTTCTTTACTTTCTCTTTTTTATTATTGTTTTATTTTGGCCAGATGTAGTATTTTAATTATGTTCTATTTTGTTATTCTAAATGGACTTTGTCCCAGAATAAAGTTATTTTCTATTTCTATTTCTACCTTCACTTTGAACAACATTTAATATGAATGTTAATGTTTACATTTATTTAATAAAGTAGTTAGAACAAATAAAAAGGTTTTATTTATTTCATATAACGTAAATAATTCATAACTATGAAAATCTTTAGCTGAGAATATCTCCTACACAAATCGTTTGCGGACATACTTTCAGAGGAAATTGTTTTCTTGTTTTGTGGTTCTTAGTTTATTTTTGCAGTTTGGCCACTTAATCTCATTTCTGGATCTCAAGAGCAATAGATTTTGATGAATAAGGTATCAAATGAAAAGGTATTTCATGGAGATGTGACGAATCCTAATTTCAATAATTCAACAACTTTAATAAAAATCATTGAAAAAATTGGGAGGTGAGACAAGCTAAATCACCTATTAAGTAAATCGTAACTTTAAATATTGTGTGTTGAATAGACTATATAATATTACATTTTCACTGTGTATGTTGAGTGCATCACAGATAGGGGTAGCTATATAATGTGAGTTCTCACTGAGGTATACAAGTTTTAAGAAAAAAAAAAAAAAAAAAAAAACAATATGTTATCTAATAAATGCAAATCTTAAGTTAGAACTACAATTTTTAAAATTGCCTTATTTTTTTCAGTTGAGACTAACGGCATCCTTGTTCAAAGATGGTCAATTTCATGATGGATATTTGGATTTAATAGTAGATGGTTGTCAGCAGTTTGAACACTTATCAAGTGGTTTTTTAAAAGCTTTATTTGCAGCCTCAGAAATTGAAAACAATCAATGTCCTTACCCAAAGGTATAGAAATATTATTACTATACTTTTTAAAATTCTATAAGTTGAACGACATTTAGGGAAAAGGAACCAACCCATAAAATATATAATAATGAATCAAAGCTGGTTTTAAATGGGATTAGTTCTTACTATTTTCATCGGCAAAAACCATCTCTTAGTTCAGGTATCTTTAACTGGCGTGAACTGGGAAGAAAAGTCGCTAAAGATGTACTTCACAGCTGAAAACGCCCCCCCCCCCAAACAGTAACCTGCGCAGCACCGTATGCACAATTAAAGCGATTTCAGAAATACATATTAATATATCAATTTTTGTGCAAAATGATTTTTATTTTCTGATCAACATTCTTTTTATCATAATTTGATCATTATTATTTATGTAATACCGCATCACTCAGTAAGTGATTATTATTTTTAAATGAATCAATAAACATCAAAGATCGATTTAAATTGTTTACGATGGTTAATTAAATAGATTTAATTTCTTTTACGATAGTCAAGGAAAACTGGACATCACGTATTACTTCCCAAAATAGGAAGAACAAAGAAGAAGAATTTTTATTTATAAATCGGGTATGAATTTTTAATTAAAAATCAAATATAATAATTATTTCATGATTTTGTGTAAAAAAATATTATCAATTTCAAACCCTCCTCATTGCAATAGCAGAGTATTTATCATGACAAGATTTCTTGCAGGTGAATCAAAAAAAAAAAAAAGGCAACTTACAAACGAAATATTTCTACAGAATCAAAATATTTTTACAGGATTAGAAAGACTCTCTTGATATGCTAATGTTCATCTGCTATCTAAAAGAGATGTTTTAGAAGAAGAAAAAAAGCCTTTATATAGTAATAAATTTAAAGTAAAATAATAATATAATGAAATTAAGTAACGATTCAAAGAGGCATAATTTAAACCGTTTTAATATTTACTTTTTTATACAGCATTGAGATAACATATAATATACTAGACCTTTCTGGTTCTTTTAATGGCTCACATATATTAATATTTAAATAAATGACCTCCATTTCAATTATCATCATAAATGAAAATCATAAAATCCGATAAATATAGAGCAGAGATAGTTCAGTTCAACACTCAGTTCAACTATCTAAAGAAAATACTTTTAAAATAGGCAGTAAAAGTTTTCTATATTGGCCAATACACAATTGCAATTAAGAAATATATTGACAGATTCAAATCAATAGCTAATATCTCTAACTTCCGAGGTATTGCAACCTAATGATTTGAGAATACTACAGAAAGTATTAGAAGCAGAGATGTCCAGAAGGGGATTGCATGGCGCAAGTAGGATCACTAAAATTTTTTAGGACACATTTTTACAAGGGTTCGAATTTTTGAGGGGGTACCTTTTTACGGGTTTATGAATTTTTTTGGGGAAAGTTTCAATTTCAAGGAACTTTTAATGGAATATATAGGAAAAATATAAAAGACCTCAGCAAGTGTAAATGTATACAATATACAATTTGCTAATTCTACTTTCAGTTGAGAGAGTGCAAAAAAGTTTCTCAGAGGAGGCGGGTCTCCAGACCTTTGGGCGAAGGGAGGGATGGGCATTCCTGATTGAAAGAACTGTTATATCTTGGAGAAAGAGTTGATATCTTGGAAATTTTCATATTATTGTGTTGTAGTAAATGGGATAAAAATTTTAAAAAATTGGGAATTTCGAAGTATTGATTTCAAACCATCAATATATTGAAATAAATCACTACTAATAACAGACTGTTTAGGAACACAATTCAGAATTCATTAAATATATGTTGAACTGTTTTGGAGTATACTACCTCTGTGATTAATTCATTTTAGGCCACCAACGAAAACATGCTAAATCTAGTCTGTATTAATGAGATTTGTGGTTTTCATCATGATGAAGCCTGTATAGGCTGAATAGATATTTTCCAATAATATTTTTATATTATTGATCAATTTTGATAGTATCCACAATTACAACATACCATATCTGATAATCAAATCAATTCCATCGCAGGAGTCTCCAAACTTTTGGTCCAGCAGGCTATAATGAGACCTCCATTAATTCCTATAAGTGGCTTTGAGATCTCAACTAAGCTCTGCAGGCCATGACTTGTGGGGGAAAAACTTCTATAAATGACACTTCAGCTATGAAATGAGCTTTCTAAGAGAAACAACTGTCGAAATAATTATTGTAGATATCTTGTGTTTGAATGATTTACTATTGGTTTTATTTTTTAAACAGTTTTTAAAATATTACTATGTATAAAAAAAACTTTTGCCGGCCGGACTGGAAGTGATACATTTTTATGCGATTTTGATTCTTTGAGAGGAGCACACTGTTATAAGATTTTGAGGCCTGGAGACCGTAGTTTGGAAACCCCTGTTCCATTTTATGTTGCTCCTTCAACCAGTTTTTACTTATTTTGCTTTCACTGTAAAATAGCAAAACAAATTTACTACCTATTTCAAATTGAAATTATATGAAGACTTACAACCTCCTTAACAAATCATAATGTTCAAATTCATTACTTCCCTAAAAAGGGTGAATTCTTAAACTCATTGCTGTGCTCATTGATGACATCGTTTAGTTATAAAGAGTTAAATTAAGAAAACTAAACTAAATGGACTATTCTAAATAAATAATAAACTAACTTAAAAAAATACCAACAATTAATTAACTGAATTGTTTTCAGGGCACCTATACTTTCAAAGACTTCCAAATGGAAAGTAATCCAACAATGCCAGACTCAACACCTAATGGATTATACAAGCTAACAATGTATATAATTGATGGCAAAGAAAACGTTCTGGGATGTGCTACTTCCTACGTAGATATAAAACTAGACACTAGAAAAAGACATAATTGATCATCAATATGTATATATACTTAAAAAAATTCAACAACAAAATTACTTGTCTCAATGATGTACACACCTATATAAATTTGAAAATCAATAAAGTTACAGAAATGAAACTGCTTGGCTGTATTTTTAATCTCCATTTATAATAACGACTTATTAATCAAACATATTCAAATAAACTATATATTCATATTCTCACCGCCACCAATCGTACCTCAATATCAGTACACATAATATGATGATATTAATCATAAAAAGTCTGGAATGATTCTCTATAAGTAAATAAAAACAAAATTTAAAAATTTCTAACAAACTCTTACAGGTAATTAAAAAAAATTCAATTCAAAATAGAATTCATTGTATGGGATTTTCCTCTTGATTCATTAGAAATAGACTTAGAAATCCCAATAAATAACTTTATAAATTATCGGTATTCTATTTAATAATTATTTTAAAATTACCTAAGAGATTGGTGATGATGATGTAAAAAATTTTAACGGTTTTTTCAACTACCCAGGCTGGCCATATGGACAAATTATAAAAACAATGTCACCCTTTGAAAAGGTTTAATATAAAAAAAAATCGAATTTCACCTCTTAACGAATATAAATAAATTATTTATATTCATTATGTACACGATTAAACAGAATGTTCTTAATTCCCAAAATTATTTTATAAAAACTTTATAGTTAATTGCCGGTTCATTTACTATTACTTATACTAATTTTTAAAAAATACAAAGTTTAAAAAAGATAAGAAATGGTTCTAAAAATACACTTTTTAGTAAGAACAAACGAAAAAAAAAATAAATACCTAAAGAATAAAATTTAGTTATCTTTCGACAACTTTTCCTAGAAATCATAAACCTGATCCATGCCAATGCAGTGAAATAGACAGGATCATAGACAGGATCTGCCCTAGGGCGCAGCAGCCGAAAAACAGAGATATTTCTATCCACACTCCAATTTCTGATTGATTCCTTCTCACCGTACTGGCAAGACTACGCTGGGCAGGACATGTCGCGCGTATGGATATGAATGCACCCCCACAGAGAGCTATGAATGAGCCTGCATATGGAAACACACGAGTGGGAAGACCATATTTGGGCTGGCAGGACTGTGTGGCTGCTGATGCGTGGTGACTACTTGGTGTCAGAAATTGGAAGACTGCAGCAACTAACTGGGAGAACTGGAGATCCATGCTGGAGCAGGCCAAGTCTCGAATAATTGGGATGTAGTACCATTTAATAATTAATAATAATAAAACGGTTTCCTGATTTCTGTTGTTGCGGAAGGTTACAATGTGACGCTCATAAGATAGATTCCACGCGAAAGAATATCACAATCAAAACATTAAAATAGAATGCCCTGCTTGTGCCACTTTAGTTCCAATTACGGCCATGAAGAGAAACCGAGGGCTCAAAGACAATTTTTCCGAGCCACTGGCAAATATTAAATTTACTGCTAAGACTCAGCTGCTATTAAGGCTGCAAAAAAATATTAGATAAATATATTCTATAATGTATGTTATCAGGGCAGTCGCGTGGGTGGTGGACGACCGAGGCGAGATTTTCCCAGACGCCCCCTCCCTTTTCTTCTTTTTTTTTCATTGTTCTCCATAGATTCGAGTTATTTCAGACTATAAATAAAAATCACTATATATTTATTAACAGATATTAATATAAATCATAAAGGTAGGCAGACAAACACAGAAATCGAAATCGGCGTAATATAAATACAGTTACATATGTAAATAATATACTTCAGCGATTCAAGCCAAAGAAAGACTCCATAAATGATGAGAATGGAACCTTCTGACCAATCATAAGAAGCATAAGACATAAAAAGTAGGTGGAATCGGAATTTTCAGATCCTGCTGAACAAAAAAAAAAAAACTAAGTATATTTGCGTATATTTGTATGAGTGGAATCATTCATATATATATATATATATTTTTATATTTATTTTTCCTTTTTTTTTTGTTTGTTCTTTCCTACCTCGCCATTTAGGCTATACGGGATTTCCCCGGGCCGGAGGATGAGGGTGGGGAATTTAAAATCCCCTCCAGCACCGGGACGCTAACTCGTACTTATTTTTATCTCTCAAAACTTCATATATCTGGTTGCCGGGCAACTCGCGGTGCTGTGCACACGCTTTAGCCTATTCGGCCAACCCGCCCCCAGGGAATCATTCATATACTTAGGGTCCCAGATTAACCGTAATAACTGTATTGAAGAAGAAATCCAAAGACGGATCATCGCCGCAAACTGCACCTATTTCTCCCTCCATAAACTCTTGAGAAGTAGTGTGTTGTCGAAGGCCTCGAAAGTGAGAATTTAGAAGACAATTATACGACCAGTTCTTACATATAGTGCTTCGCCGTATATATGGTGGTATATGTGAGGGAGGCGCATGGAGAAGAAGAACGAATGCTGAGTTAAGAGCGAGGTACAAAGAAATAGACGTATCAACATTCGTAAAGGTATCAAGACTTCGCTGGGCTGGTCACGTTATAAGGATGGATACAAAGAAGTTCCTTAGCTGGGCAAATGTATGGTACCAGGCGGGTTGGACGCCCCAGACTTCGCTGGGAAGACTGTGTGGCTGCAGACGCAAGATCTCTGCTCGGTGTAATGAACTGGAAGGCAGCAGCACGGAACAGGGAGGACTGGCGGTCTAAGCTTGAGCAGGCTGTGACTCAAATAATGGGTCGTAACGCCGAAAAAGAAGAAGAAGAAGTGCTGAACAAGGAGGAGAGGGTAATGAAAATTAGCAGAACCAATTTTATCCAACAATTGAGCAAACTATGACTCAAATAATGGGTCGTAACGCCGAAAAAGAAGAAGAAGAAGTGCTGAACAAGGAGGAGAGGGTAATGAAAATTAGCAGAACCGCGATTTGAATCCAACTACAGAGAATGACCATGGAGATAGAAGCACCTCCTGTGAAGGAAAAGGTTATTGAAATTCTCTTCAGGATTTAAAATTAAAAAGCTCCTGGGGTTGACTTTGAGATCGGGGTAGACTGTATGAAATAGGTTTTGATGTATGGATGACTGGAAGGATGCCAGCAGAATGGTTTACAGTTATCATTGTATGCCCCATCTTCAAGAATGGTGAAATCCTGCCTGACACTTATTGAGGTAGCTCTTGATATTGCCTACAAGGTACTGTCGTCTTTGATTTGGAGGATATTAAAGGAACACACAGGGAGGATTGGCGAAATGTTTTTCTTCGGACTTTTTCTCTTTATTTTAATCGAGGGAGGAGGAAGCGGACAATCGTTCCCTCCTTCGAAAACTGCCCCTAAGCTATTCATAAACTTAAGTAAATTGAATCTTACTTTTTTCTTTTAAAATCGATGTTCACAAATAGTGCAATGACTTCTATTTTTGGATTAACATTAACATCGGTGGGCGCCACATTATCAAACATGAGCGAAATATAACGCTGTATTGTTTTTCGAAATATAAAGAAAAATCATGTCACCAATCGGCTACGCCCCCTAGTCGCCTTGCCCACGCGATGGCCCTGTATTTTATCTACACTTTATTTTAATGTAAATTTGGAAGATAAAAATTAAAACTTTGTAAGTTAGCCAGCCAGGGACCCTTTCATAGCCCTGGTTCTGGAGCTCTCTGGATGCCTCTGAGCCGGGTACGAAAGTCGATCCTAATATTATTGAACCACCTTCCTTTGAGGACTTCCTTCACATTAGGATTGAGGAATAACAAATCTCCTGGAGAGAATAGTATATCAGCATAAATTACTAAGTGTAGTGGAGATTTTTGCAGACAGTTATATAATCTGATTCTGAGAGTATGCCTTGATGAGAAAATACCTAAGGAATGGTGCTGTTTTGTTTTTCCCAATAAACAAGAAAGGTGATAAAATGGTATGTGAAAACTACTAGGAAATAACCCTTTTAAATGTCGTATATAAAATTTTATCCAACCAAATTAAAAGAACCTAACTTTTTAGTGCATTGCATGAATTCAACATCCCGTTTATACTAATCCACCTAATTGAATTGGCTATACTACTACACAAGCCAAAGTACTAATGATCGGAAATCAGGTTAGTGAAATCTTCCAATTTAACTCTGGAGTAAGGCAGGGAGGACACACTCTCAGCAATTCTATCTAACTTGGTGCTACATAATGCAGTTAAAGGAATCACGCGTTGGTAACTTAACATGCCAAACAAGAAAAATATTGGGACATGCTGAGGACATTGCAATTCCAGGTAAAAGCAAAGCGGCAATAGTTGAAGTTCTATTGACACTGGTTGTAGAATGTAAGAAGGTTGGATTAATGGTTATTGACACAAAAACAAAGTATATGGTAGTCTTCACCTCAGATTCAAGAAGGAAGCCAGAAAGTTTTGTTTTTCAGGAATAAATTTTTGAAGCAGTGGAGTTTCACATATCTTGGGGCGCAAGTCAATAATGAAAACTTGATTAGACCGGAAATAAGAGAATCATGGTAGGCAATAGAGCGTACTTTGGTATGCTAAAGCTTTTTAAATCAACACTTCTACCCAATCACAAAACTTAAAGTGTGCAAATCCTTGGTACAACCGGTTGTGTGCTATGGAGCCGAAGCCTGGCTACTGAAAGTAGCTGACCAGAAGGCAGTAATTCTTATTGAAAGAAAATTTATGAGACGAATTTTTGGTCCCCTATGCATACAAGGAGAATGGAGGACGAGTACAAATCAGGAGCTGGATGAACTGTTGAACCATGAGGATATTGTACGCTTTATTTAGGTTAGAATTAGCTGGCTATAACAAGTGGAAAGAACGGCTGATGACATAGCAACGAAAAAGATACTTAGGAAGAAACTTCCTGGGAAAAGGTTGAAAAAGTGACGTGAAAAGGGATTTAAAGAGGATGGGATTGGTGAATTGGAGGGGAAGAATGAAGGACAGAGATCGTGAAGGAAGCCAAAGTCCACCTCGGAGTGTAGAGCCCGTCAAAGTAAGTAATACAAACCAAGTGAGCGGAGTGCCCGAATGGGCTTACGTGTGTGCATAGCACAACCGTTGCCCAGTAACCTGATATATGAGACAATTGATATAAGATAGCCACGAGTTCGCTTCCCGGTACCGGGGGATTCTTTTAATCCCAGATCCTCTTGTCCGGGAAAATTCCATGTAACCTTTAAGGCCAGGAAGGGAAGGACCCAAAAAAAAAAGTAGTACACATCATGAAAAGGCCCTAATTTATTGATAAAACATTGGGAAAGGAAATGCAATAAAATAACTAAATATAAAATCAACTGTTATTAAAATAAAATTACATACAAACAATAGCTAATAAACAAAGTAATACACAATGTGGAACAATATTATAACATAATAAAATTTAAAAAATTTAACAATCTTATTTTCCGTGCCTTGCACTATGGTATCTTACTCCGTTAACATTCGAAGTTCTGGAGTATTTTGTGAGTATTGAATTTACAGACTGCTTCTCCGTAGCTAACCTCCTAAAATAAAATAGTAAAATTTAAATCAAGTAGAACAACAAAATTATAAAAGTCAATAATTATAAAGCATACAAATCAATAACATAATACACATGATATTTATAGCTAATTGATAAGCACCATTTATTTCATTTTCATTTTTAAAAATCTGGAAAATAAACATGAAAAGTAAGGAGAAGAAGGTAGCTTTCAAAATCAAAATACATTTTGTCCATTTACATACAAAATTCAGAATCATAAACTATTTTTTGCAAAAAATCTAATTATGAAATTTTATGGACAATATTGCTTCTTGCCATTCAGTGACAAAGCTTTGAAATTTGTTGTTTACTGTAAAATGAACTGTGAGAATGGAAATGGACAAAATGATGTTGATCTGGAGCTCCTCAAAAGTACAATAATTTATATAATTTATGCTGACAGTTACAATTAATGTCATGAAGAACCCAGTGAGATGTAAATAGAACAGCGGCAAAGCATAATAACCTTACTTTTAAAACTATGCTTAGTATGGACGCTACTAGTCCCACACTCAAGTTTCTACAATTGAAGTCTCATAAATAAGGTCTAAGAATTTTTTTTTAAAAACTTGACAGTTCTTATTATACCAAATTTAACAATTATAGCAGTAAAATGAAACATACTTAATATATGGCTGTATTTCATCATAAGTCCAGCTTTCTTTGGCAGAAAAAAGAATGGTAAATCTTTCTTGAAAATCTTCAGGCAGATCTTCTTCATCAAGAAGCCAAATGGCTGGCGGTCTCGAATCAGGGGTCAAAACAGCTAAACCACCGAGCTGTTCAAGAGAGGTTATCATTCCTATTTTTAAAAAAAATTAAATAAAACTAAATAATTTCACCAAAATAAAATTAAACAATTTGAATCAAGTTGTTTTAACTCAATTATCAATGAAATATTACAAGAACACTAATTATAAGAATGCTGTAAAATTTATAACGAAAGCTTAATGTTAACATGATTGATCTGCCAGATGTTTTCCACAGATATTGTTCAGGAATAAGAATTTATAAGGTAATTTGTCTTCATTCAGTTTTTCGAAGTATTAGGTCAATCTCAGATTCTCATATTTTAAGGCCTCAGGTTCTCTCCATGCCAAGGCTTCTGTGTCATTCCTATCTGTCCATACTTCCTCCTTATATACATCAAAGGAACATTCTTATGTAGGCAAGGAAAACTTGGTCATTGCTTTGGTTGATGTACATGACTTTCCTTCAAATGTTTTATTTGGGTGGACCCAAATTTTTGTTAATAGGAACTTCAAAAATCATATTATTTCTAAGATGGCTTTGTAATCCAAAAACAAATCCTTTCAACATCATGATTTTGATCCTGAAGCATATATCATTTGCTTGATTCCTTCTACCTATCGTGTTGTGAGAGTATTTCCTTTTCTTTTATTTATCTATTATTTTGTTAAATTAACAGAAGCTCAATAATTTTAAAATTAAATATATGATAAATAATTACATAAAATGTTATGGGACATATGGCTATTGTAAGTACAAAAGGTCATATGCAAACAATTTTTATAGAATGTAAAGAGTTTTTTATAGAAGAGAAAAACTTATTATTTATGATGTATATGATATAACTTATTATCTATGATTTATTAGTATAATTTCATATACTAGTATTATTTTGCTCTGCTATTATTCCATAGTAGCAGACTACTTAATGCAGTTTTAGACAACAAAAATTCTATTTGTGTCACCTTCAAATAGAATAAACATGGAAAATTGATACATACAACCTTCTGCACTAACAGTAGCGATAAATTTAATAGGTAATGAAAATTTAATTAAATTTTAAATGCCTCTGGTATTGAAAAATACAATATAACAGATAAATCTTAATCCAGGAAATAAGTTACAAAACATTTTACAATATACATATAATCTTCTTCAACCATAAACATATTTAAGTTGAGAAATCATAATAATAAACACATCAACATCTTTTTAGGAAAATGAATACAAAAATTAAAATACCTTCAGGTACACTATCTTGCCAAGTTCTAAGAAAATCATTTAAATTAAATTTCTCCACTGGTCTTAACAGATAACTGCCAAGAAAACGACAAACTTTGTAGTCAACCAGCCTAAACAGTTCATCACCTATTAAAACATAGTACATTATTTTAGATTTTAAAAACTGTGCAACTGCAACTAATACATATAGTGTGTGTGTATATATTTTAATTAGATACTTCATAAAAAAATATTTGATTCATATTTTAGGCTCATAATTTTTAAGAAAAATTCCAACATTGTCTGTCTTTAGTCAGGATGAAAAATGAGAAAGGAGAGAAATTAAAATCGAGATTTCAGCCGGTTCGGCTGAGAGCATCCAGAAAAGGTCCTTTTCGAGCTTAACAGGACTGGTCCTCCAGATTAGGGATTGAGTGGAGAGATTAGCTACTCTTCCCACGAAAACCTTTAGTGGCTGTGAAATATCAAGAACAAATGCATTAAATTCAGACAGTCCCAACAGTAAGGAGGTTGTGATGACCAAGGGTGTTTAAGCGTAAACTTTAACATTCTCGAGTCTAACGATGCCGGTTAGAATCCAGCTTGGACTGGTTAAAATTGATTCCGTGACGGACCCAAGGAATTAATCTTGACTTTCCCACTCTAATTAGAATAGGTTTGATGGTACTATTATCCCTCTCGATTATATATTACAAAAAAAAATAAAAAAATAGCCTTATGTAAAAAACACAAGAACCAATCTCTAATATAAGGTAAGATTATAATTTAATAAAAAAATTACTAACCAGTATCAGTATAATCACCAGACGGTTCAAGATATATTTGAAAAATGTGATGTAATACATAATCCGGAAACAGTGCAGATAGCTCAGAAAGACTTTCACCAATAGGTACTTGATCTAGAGGCCAACTATTAGATTCAACTAAACCTAAAAATTGGCTTAATACTCTGAAGTGGTAATCATTATCCAATATTCGCCATTTATCTGTAATCAAAAATAATTATATCTTAAACAGACAAATGGAAACTTTTAAGGCCATCTGAAATCTAATAAACAAACCATTTACAGAAAACGCTTGGACATCACGTAAAGCATCAACAAGTTCTTCTTCACTAGCTTGTACAACCTCTAATAGCTTTTCGGTACTAAAATATCCTTCACCAGATTGGTCTTCCTCTTCAAGTTCAATACCTTTATAAGGTTTCATCTTGAGAAAGTTTCTTAAAGGCAAGAGACGAGGCCTGATTTGTTTTAACTCAAAGTATTCATGATAAACCCCTACAATCTTAAAATCCAATTCAATTAGACCAGAGTATGAACAGTAACATCATTTGAACAAATTTTGAAATAGTAAATAATGTAACAAACCTCTTTCTCTTCAATATCTCTATCACCTAATTCAACAGGTACATCTTCAGCAAACTTCAGATTGGGAACAAGTAACATTGAGTTGGAAGTTTCTGCTTCCTTAATGTCGAAAGTTTTATTATTAGTGCAAAGTACTGCTTTATCTGTTTTTTGTCCTCTAAAGACCAATCTGAAAACAGAAAGAAAAATAATATAATAGATAGTAAAATTACAATTTAAGAACTAGAAGGATTGAAACATACTTTCCAGACTCCTTTAAACACTTAAAAACTTCTTTGTCCAATTCAAGAATTTTATAATCAGGAAATTCTTCAGCAAAGTACAACACCTGAGTCAAAGGTCTCAAGTCTTTTTCTTCCAATTTTGCATGATGGATGACTTGGCATACATCCTTGATTGTCCTCTCATAACTGAAATAATGTACAAATCAATGATTTATTTCATTACAAAAAAAAAAATAGTAATCAATTATACTCGCCTTCGGTTGAAAGTTTTGTTATCAACCATTTCAATATTCATATAAACAAAACCTACTTCAATTTGGGAGCCAGAGTTATCCCGCCAATATCCATCAGTGATGTAAAATCTAAATTTGTTAATGTTCTTTTAATGAACATATTTATTTCAAATATATTTTCTAATATTCAATTCAACTATTTATTATTATTATTATTAAATAGTTCATGAAACATGTTTTAATTAAATTTAAAATAAAGTGCCCCCCCCCAATGTATAAGTCTAGAAAATTGAAAGATATTATAGAAATCAGTACATAGTTTATTTTTGTGACTTTATGCATTAGCCAATATACCAATAGTTTATTTTAAAAATAGATAAAATGTAAAAGTTCTTTGATTATTTTCAGAATTCAGCAATATCTTTTTTTAAATTCTCTTATTTATTAAAAAATGGCTAAATATCATTAAGAATTGAATCACATGGGAATCTGTTGAAACACAATACTAATTAGAACTGAATAAGCCAGTGTTCCCATAATAAAAATAAGTACATATACAGGATTAATTTGTCATAATCCTGGATAAGTTGATCTTACTGAAAATAAGGAAATTACAATTTATACTATTACAAACCTTACTCTTATTCACAATAAAATTTTAAAGGAAAAATCAATTTCAGCCTATTTTGTAATTTATTATATATTACTAATTTATTTATATTTTTATTTTATTCTGTATTTTGTATAGAACAATAACAGAGGGTCTGGCTGACTATTTTACATGTAACATTAACATTATACATTATAAATATACTACATATTAAATTAATAAAAAAGATAGAGAAAAAATTTAAAATAAAACATTAATGACGTTGGTGATAATATATGTGATATAATAACAAGAGATAATAATATATTTACATTACTGGCATAGTAAATAATATAATAAGATTACAAGATGGGCTCTAGCCCAGAAGCTTACAGGGAATTCTTCTATGCCAATTCTATAATTAAGGGTGGTCTACTTATCAAATAGAACACATCTTTATAAGTGCTAGGTTTGCAACGAGTCTAATGGATGTAAGGGTGTTCTGAGGTGTGAATATGGACTTTGATGATTACAAGAATACAACATAAAATTACAAATAAGAGGACACAAAGGATCAATGTGCAAATGCTCAGCAGTCCACATGAAAAACTTCTTTTCATGGAATCGGTGGATCGAAAACTCCAAGGCCTCGAACCAGATACCTTAGCCAGAGATGGAAGACATATAAACCAGCCAGCTTAAAAGTCTCAATCGAGGTCTTAGGTCAACATGAGTATTCAAGAAAAAGCCAAAGAGTACAATATCACCACGCACCACCTGATTATTGATTTTCAGAAAGCCTATGATGGTATTATAAGGGAAGGGATATACTACTAGTTCATTTGATAAAGATGGCCATGAAGAAGGTGGAGTGTGGAGTCCAGGTTGGTAAAGATCTTTCTAAGGATTTTGAAACTTACAAGGTCCTAGCCCAGAAGATAATAGGGAATTTATTTATGTCGTTTCAAACTCATGAAGCATTACAAACAATAATCGGTTAAAGCTGCCCTATTCATACAAAATGAAATATCTAATTTTGATAGCCTCTCTAATAAACCAGAAGATTTTGAATAATATATCATTGTTAGATAATGAAAGTAAGAGTGGCAGTCAATGCTCATCATTCACAATTTTAATGTCCTAACCAATCCAGCCTGACTTGTACATGGGACATTCAACAAGGATATCAACAAGCATTTCAGGTCTTCTTAAGTTGCATGTGGAGTAATCCAGCTCAGTGTTTATTCTATACACAACACCTTTAAGATAAAGCCATAACTCACACCTCCCAGAGTGTCTGAGCTGCATTAAAGCCCTCTTCCATTATAGTGGCATTTGTAATTTGACATAGTCCCCGCTAAAATCTAAGGAGCCTGGATAATGGTACTGTGGGTTGTACCTAGTACCAAGTACACACTCCATATCTATAGAAATGAGGTGATTGTTCCATCTTTCCAAAATGTCGCTTTTATCATTAGGAACCAACTGTTGCTTGCATATCGAATAACATCCTAACTCCAGAGACTGATCATAATTCTGTAGAGAGGGGCAAACTGCGAATCATGGAGATTCTCAGGATGAAATCTGATTCCATACACAATCCTCTTATAACATTTGAAGGACAATCTTGAAAAGAACGCTGAACTGGTAGATCACTCTTCAACTATTAGAGCCAGGAGAATTGTCTATCAAATTAATTTAATAGTTTAAAAGTAATTCCTGATTTTTTTGATTTTTTATTTGATATATCAATAATAGTATCCAAAAAAAAAGTATAAAAAACATGAAAATTAACAAACTACTACATTGATTTTATAATACTTAAAATTATCATTTCTAGATAAATGGAAATTGGCAAATACTAATGGCAATTCAATCTGATAGCTATATCAGAAAAGCTGTATGTTACAAAGATTTTATTGAATTTACTGTGTGTGAAATAATCATTATTATAGTGTTATAATATATATATAATTCCATATAACAAACGCAAACAGATAAACCAAAATAGCTTTTCAATTTTACAATTGAGAGCAACTAAAATAGATTAGATTATTCAAAATTTATTTCATAAACAAGACAAAATATAATTCTCAATATTTTATGTACAGTAACTAAACAATAAAGTACACACACACCAATGTTGTCAGCCAGTCATCACCTCAAATCCATTTAGATGTCTGAATTTTACCAAGAGGTAGAGGAAATAAACTTGACATAACTGGCTGACTTTTCGGGAGAGAGCCCACCATAACTTCATACAATTAAGGTCTAAACAGGAATGAATGTGAAGCAATGTCTGAATTCAGCTGTTTAGGGAGAAGCAAGACAACTAAATTCATTTAATTATGTTTTTATTGTTATTAAAATCTATTGATTGAACTTTTTCAACTCTGGGTCATGGATAAGGAATGTATAACAATTTAAGATTTTCTCAAAATATTAGAAACTATGAGGATTTAGGCTAAATACTTCCTAGACCAACCATTGCCTATAAAATGCCACTTCTTCAAAAGGAACCGAATCAAAGATGGTAGTTGAGCAGGTTTAATTTAAACAGCAGTTTTCACAATCTCTAGTAAATTTTAGTACAAAATGTGTCCAATAATAAACAAAAACTTATACACCTTAATTTCAAACAACCAACATGATGGATGGCAGTTGCAAAATTACTGAATTAACATAATAAATAAATGGTTTGGAAAAGTGTCACAGAATGACATCAATAAAAATAACTAAAAAAGAAAATTAACAAAGCCTGATTATATTGTTTAATACAAAAACAAATAATTTTTAATGTGTCACATTAAATGACATACAAGTGGAAGAGGAATGGGGCAAGAATACATAAACAATATTTATTAAAAAATTAAAATTTATTTATTTAAATATATACACATATTTGCATAAATCTTGTCTTTAAAAAATATAAAAACAAAAAACTGAAACTATCTCTATTGTCATTAGAAAAACCAAAAAAAGTTACTCTTCATCACTGTCATTAGAAGGTATTATAGGTATGCTCAGTTCAGGGAAATTCAATGGATTTAAAGGATTTATTGGCTGTTCACTGGATGCAGCTTCCTTTAATTTTTCAATCACATAATTTTTCAAATCCTTGTTATCTGTTACCATAGAGCCTATCTCATTAAATGTTTTTGATATAAACTCCAAAGTTTTTCTGTTCGGTGTTCTGGGTGGTATTTCAGCCATTATACAAAAAATAAATTCATAAGCAGCTTTAAAATCAATTCCATCACAATAAGCTGGGCTTGGAAAATTTTCAAATAATGAAATGAAAAATAAGGGTAAAGTAAATTGATCATAAACAGTCACATCAACATCTTTAATGCCTTTACTAAGTATTTTCTTCCACTTTTCTAGCTCTGTAATATTGGGACCTTTGCTGCAAATCATATAAGCCCTTCTCTTAACACTTCGAATATAATATTCTATTTGCTGGACAGTTTTAGTAGGTATGTATTCAGATATAGATTGTATGTCAGTATCTTCGAAAGCTTCTAGTGCAGCAAGCAATTGGGCCTTCTCTGTTCTTGTCCATGGTTTTGGAGTTACTGAATCAACAATGATTTCATTTGATAATGGTTCTTTTTTCTTAATTACTCTTTTGCTTCGTCTGAGGGGCTTGTCCGAATCCATTACACTATGCCACTATGTTCACAATAAATAACCAAAACCAATAACACGGCAACGCACTTACTACTGTCAATGTTTACAAACATACTTCTAGAGCCAACTAAGGTTTCACATGACCCCCAAAGAGGCCGAAAGTTTAATCGATAGAATGTTCAAACCAACTTCTAGGATTGAGATTGAATAGAATGTTTTTATTTTAAAATACATCTCCCACCTAAAACTACAACGTCAAATTAATGTTTTTAAAACTTGATATTAATATAAGACAGAATATTTTTATTTCTATAGTTGACTTTAAATTTGAAAATATTATCAATTTCATTTATTAATGTAGATAATATAGATTAAAATATTGATTAAAACTTTGTTAATTATTAAAATGTATATAGATATACCTAAAATTAAAATAAAAACATTTAGGAACCTGTTCGAGTCTCACAATTTTGGCTTACCACGCAACTACAAGTAGAAATCACTTTCTGCCATTAACGGATCCAGGATTTAATTATGGAGGACTTCAGTCCGAAAGCTTTTTTTTCATAAATTTAATGATAATTATTTAAGGAGAAAAAGAACGAAATTAAGTGCCTATATGGAATGGTGTTTAACTGATTCTTGAAGTCCTGTTAAATTTATTCACACGAACAATAATATTTTAAAGATCATTTTTTTCATAAGACATAGTTATACTTTAAATTTTGGGGGCTTTAGCCAGTTCTTTATAAAACCCACTTAATCGACGGAAAAGTGACACTGGCGTAGACACCTACAGTCCTCTGCCTCCTTATTCGGTTCTCACAAATAGCATAGTTATAGTGCTACTCTCTTCATCTGTCTATTACATATTTATTCCACCAAATAATTTTTCCATCAGTTCCTTGTTATATTTTTAAAGATTTTGGATCTTGTCACAGGCGGATTTACGGAGGAGGGGCTTTCGGGCTGAAGCCTTCTCCCCTCTCCCCCCCCCCCCAAAATGGTAAAATATAACCATGTTTTATGGTAAAAAATATTTAAAAATTATGTCTTTAAGTATTATTGCTCGTTTAATTACATTTAATATGACTTCAAGAACCATTTAAACACCATTTCATGTAGGTAGAATCTTTCTGTTTTTCCAAAGAAATTATCGTTATATATACGAAAAAAAAAGCTTCCGGGCTGAAGCCCCCCCCCCAAAATTAATTCCTGGATCCGCTAGTGGATCTTGTCAATACTGATCGCAGCATTTCTTTATTTTAGTGGTTTTTTTCTTCTTCACGTTTTCATATATTTTGCTATGATTTGTCCCAATACCTAAGACTGGTCTCTGAAATTAAATTTGTGAGTCTAGGAGAGTTTTGGAAGGTATGGTAAGCCCCTCCTTTTTTTTTGAAGAAGAAAAAGAAGAAGAAGAAGATCGAACGCAATAAATGACTCATGTCATTCTAGCTCACTTATTTTATCAATCAGCTTATAATATTAGATACACATAAATCAAAATAGGTTTTCTGTCTCTTATTATTTATAGCCATTCCTATTTTCATGTATCCTACTCTTTCAAAATAATAAATTAAATAAATGTTTACTTCATTAACTCTTTTAAGCCAGGTTATTGAAGACATAAACATGAAAATTAACTTAACATTTTAAAGTTTCAAAAATTTCATATTCCTCATTTACAATTTTTGTATGAACCTGATGTAAATGTTTGTTAAATATTTTTGTTATTTAAATTTCAGTCTTTGTGTTGTGAAAAGTGATCTCCTCTTCTGCCGTATGCACAAGCCATTTCGTGAGCCTTGGTTATTTAGGTTTGGCGACTTTAAAAAGTGAACTTAAAAACTCAGATTTAGATTCACAATCCCAATACCTTTCTTTATTACATAAACAAGTCATTCATACATTGGTAAGTGAAAATAAAAGTACCACTAACTTGATTAATTATTGATGAAGTATCAGAACACTGGCGATCCTAATTAATATTACATTAGTAACAGCATTGAAGCAATAAAATAGTCATAATAAAACAATATTGGATTAGTTACTGAATAAATAAGCGAATAATGAAAAGTAATTAATTTGAAAACAGGCAAATATTGACTCCATCATTCACAAACAAATATAAATGTTTTTTTCCACGCTATGTTCATGTGACCTCTTACCATTATATGTCTTATTTTTTTTTTTTTTTTTAAATGTCTTATAAAAAAATAATCTGTTTTCACTCACACGATTTTCCTAATCGTTTTGTAAGCGTATATACATAAACATTTTTGTTGCTTCTTCGCCGATTTTTCTTCTTCTTTTTCCCGGAGATGTTTATGCTTGAAAAAGTGAAGAGCTTTAAGGATAAGACTGTTTCAAAACATTTAGAATCATTTTGATCCTACAAGCTAGAGAAAATTACCTGATTTTCTTATTGGGCAATTCACAATCAGCAAAACAAAACAAGAAGACAACTATGTATTGACAACTATTGGCCCACCCGTGACTGTACGCATAAATCCGTTAAAACTATACTTCGGAAATTTACAATACTTTCCTTAGCTAGTAGTTATAGGGATATAAAAATATTTGCTCCAAGTGCAATACTGTGTCTTTGCTAATACTTGACAAATTTCGCCGTCTTTTTAAAGAAAATTTAATTAACTATCTTTCAAGTTATCACGTTTTTAATTTATTATACAATGAATACTTTTACAGGTTATGCCCAATGAAAATTTATTCTTCGTCATAACTTTCTTAACAGATCTTTATTTATTTATTTAACAACATTACTTTGGAGAAAGTTTATCCAAAGTGTTAAGAGAAATTAAATGAAATTTTCTTACTATACGTAAATTTTAATCGTTTTTTTTTTTATTTTGAAAAATTATTTAAAATCCACGTATTCAAGGCTGTGACACTGTTTATTTCCTGGATATGTTTATAACCTTAAATATATTTACTGTAGTTTAATAATTCTAGATCTGATATTATATTTAAATAATTAGGTATCTATCGTTCGTTTATTCCGAAAAAATCATCATGTAATATTTTAGAAAATTAAATTAGTTAATAATTTGATGAATTTTCCCTTAGTGATATTCCAACAGTATCCACTTCCAATTATTGTGACAACTTTCGACCTGTATATAACCGACAATGCAAATCTGTTAATTCCATTTTAGTAAACTTTGCAATAGAAAATAATAGATTAATAACTAATAGTCGTATAATTCATAATCAACGGATCGATAAAAAAAATATGACTGTTGTTATTTTAATGGTATTTCTTATTTGATAGCTTTTAGCTTTAGCACGGTTAAAAATGCAATTCAAAAATTTTATTCTAGCCCAACATGGCCAGAAAATAATTTCTATTCGAAGTTGAGCGGTGAGTGAAAGTTGTGTGTTGCGCGCACCAGATTTTTATTATTATAACTGAACAAAGTAGAAACTTTGTTTTCTTGCTTTGAGTATAAAATCATGAGCGTGGCATGGCGTTCAATGTCTTGGAACTTCATCTCAAGGATTCATGATCAATTTATGATTAATATATGTATACTATTTTTTTTTTTACAGCACCATCCTCTTATTGCAACAGTATAAACCTAAATAAATCTAGTTATAGCACATTTATTTGAAGTAAGTAACATTTAAAAAGCCCTCCTCTCTTCGGATTCGGTCCTTGAACGCCATGTACTCAACGTTGACGTCACCTCACCGACTCCGCTCTAATACAAATACCGTAAACAGCAGCTTCCAGTTTTCAGTCGACGAGATCCCCTGTGGTTCTCCATTGCTATGCACATTGTGTCTTCTGAAAATTTCTTTCCTGTTTTCTAATTTTATTTATTTTTAAAGAAAATTCATTATGTATTACAAATTATTGCTAGCAGCACTTGGCTTTTTCGTCAGTTCGGCACTTTCTAAATCACCGCATGAGAAACTTCTTGTCGTATCCTACGATGGCTTCCGGTATGACTATCTCAATCTGAATATTACACCCTACCTCAACTCGCTCAAAAAGAGTTCAACGTACGCCAAATGCCTCCTAAACGTCTTCCCTACCCAGACATATGTTAATCACTTTTCTCTGGCGACAGGGCTATATTCTGAAGCTCATGGTGTTATTGGCAACTCAGTTTACGACAAGGAGAAGAAAAAGGTGGTGGGATACTCCTATGATCTCTTTCACTACAACAAAAACGTCATTCCCATATGGGTAAGTTCAATTTCCATAATTCATATTAAAATTCAAATCAAAAGTAATGATCCTAGTCTTACAATTACAGTTTCATGATAGCTTCCTATGAAAATTTTCTACTAAAACGTATAATATTTTGTGGAATTTAAGACACTTTACGAAAAAAAAAGTTATATTTCAAGTTTAAAAATATTTCGAATCTAGACCCCAAAATATTGTTTGACATTTCTATTTTTTAAATTACATTAATCGTATATAATCAGCAAAACCTCTAATGTTTATTAAACAATACTGACAGCTTTATTTACAATTCAAATTGTAATTTTTGCTTTGTCAAAAATATTAGTTTGGAGTACCTAATTTTTTTAAAACGATAATACTGATTTTATTAATGAATATTAATAATATACCTTATTATTATAATATTTATCATATTCGAGATATTTTAAAGATTATATTATAGTGATTTTTTTTTTAATATTTAGTACAGGAAACTTTATATCATAATGTAAAGAGGTGGGTTTATCAGGTTGGCCAGCGCGATATTTTAACGTTAAAATTATCCTTTTATACCTAGAACAAAACCATATAATAAATAATCCATAATAAGGGAAAATGTAATAACATTACATTATCTAAAGCGTTCCTCACTTAGTTTATATTACAGTTATATTATAATAATAAAATACATTTTATTCTTTGGAATAGGGTAATGGTTCATGACTACTGTTAAAATACTTTCGTTTACTTAGTTGCGACGACATTCAATTTTATTACCAGGTTTATATATATATATATTGTGTTATATATATATATATATATATATAATGGCTCACTATTTTACATTCCCAGAGATATCATTTAATTCAAAAACATATTAATTTAAGGACCATTATGTCTAGTCTGCTACATATCTCTGAAACAGATGTGAATTTGGAAGCTGATTTGTGAATGGTGGTTTAAATTGGGACATTTATCATGTGTGGCAATAATAATAAATTATATAGCTGAGAGAAAAAGAAAACGAAACAGAAACTAACATTCAACTTGTGTAACGAACTCATCATTCAAACACAGCCTTGTTAAATATCAATAACATAATAAGGGAGGTTGTTTGCTACACTGACTTTATTCATAAGCTGTTATGGCGTACAAGAAACGTGGACCGAATAATAAACAATGCATCTGTCATTTTGTATTAATATCGTTTTTGATTGTTCGTTCCAAACAATGCAATATTCCATTAAAATTGTGTTTGGATATTAAATTATTATACTGAAATGGCATTGATTCAACCCAGTGTCGGCCTTAGAGTGGGGCAACTATCCCGGGACGCCGATCATCAGGGGCTCTCGCCACTTATATAAAAAAAAATATATATAAAATAATTAATTTTAGCCTATCAATAAAGCAGCTGTATCATAGAAATATTGAATGAAATATAATTCAAACACTGCATAATTTAAAACAGCTTAAGAAAAAAATTAAATTTGTTTAGGAGGGGGGAGCTGATGTCATTGTCCGGGGGCGCCGTATGTCTAAATACTGATTCTATCTATCATTTAATCTCCAAAAGCTTATATTGATACATGTTTACAAAACCTTTGACCGATATCAAAAAAAGTCTGAATCATCAAAATGGAATAAAAAATAGCTGATTTTTGGCGTTTCGTTTATCGTTTGATTCACTAAGCGGTACCTTTCGGTTCTTAGATGCCAAAAGAAATTTAAACATCAATGCAATCCAAATTTAAAATCAATCAATTATCAAAATCCAAACATCAATACAAGAAAAATGTAGTTTCAAAAATAGTATTAATTTTTTAATGAATTAAAAAAATATTGAAACTAATGCCAAATGTGTACATATATTTATAATAATGTTTGTTAAATAATTTGTTTAAATTTTTATCATCTTAATAGTAGTTTACCATTTTTGCTATCATTAAAAAAATAATTAATTTGGACTTATTTATTTTATTTGAATTATGAATTTCAAGTATGTACTTATTTATATGCTGTCCTGTCTTCGAAACAATACGGATATTACGGACGTCTGCGTAACATCACACTGCTAATAGTAAAGTAATTTACAATTTTTAGAACGTAATGGGCACCAATAGCGGGTCCAGAATTTAATTTTGAAGGCTTCAGCCCGAAAGCTTTTTTTAAAAATTAACTTAATTTATAACGATAATTACTTTTGAAGAAAAAGAAAGAAACTAACTAAACACATGTAATGATGTTTAAATGATTCTAGAAGCCCAAAAAAAAAAAAAAATAATTACACGAATAATAATACTTTTATAGCTAGTTTTTTTCCTAAGACATGGTTATATTTTGTAGCTGTATATACAGTATAATTTAAAAAATAGAACATATTGTGATTTTTAAGTGTTTTAGCTGTTATCAATATGGACCGTTAAAAAAGAATACTTATATATTTTTCTATTCTGGGGACTTGGACATTTTCATTTACGGATCTTGCCTCTAATTGTTTCTGTTCAATCTGATGGTCTTCCAGGGACGGGTCTTCATCGTCAAAAGTAGGCGAGTTTCACTCTTACAAAAATCTCTGCAGTATGGGTAGTTTTATTCGGTGACTAGCTGGGAGAAATCGTTCTCTGTGAGGACGTTAAGTCTAGTTTCCCTCAGAAATTCTGCCCTTAATGCCTCAAACACAAGGATGTGCTCATGTGTAATTTCTGAGATATCCGAGCAAGGGTATTAAGGGTTGAAGTCCGTCCTATAGCCATGGAGCTAGAATCGAAATTCTTATGATCCGCGAGAAATTTCGAACTTCCTAGTACTTCCTCAAAATAGATCCTTTCGAGGTTGTTAACAACCACTCTTCTGTTGTATCCTCAAGCTGGAGTTCTCTTCGATTTTAACCATGATATTTCTCGGTTGACCCAGTAAGACATTTTAATTTATAAAAGGAGAACAATAACTGTTCTTTGAAATGAGAGGAAGTGAGAGCTATCAACCTTGGAGATGATCTAGCTGAGCCTTCTCTCTTGGATGGATCTTTCAGTTTATCTTCTTGTAAGAAAATTTCAGAACCAAATGCAAAACCTTTTTTACTTTGTTAAATGAGAGAAGCTAAATCATTTTTTTTTTTTGGGAGAGATGATGCCATTACCCAGGGGGTGACAAATGATAAACTAATAACATCTGATAAAATACTATATACAATACAAGATACCATATACTCGATGCATTTTGTGCAACGGAATGCTGGTTCGATTTCATCTCTGTAGATTGACTTTTACTTTGTAAAAAATCTTTAACCACTACATCCTGGATAAGAAAGGTTCGTAACCTGCAGGACTGTCCACCCACTATTTGATTATAATACGCTATGACATTAAAACCCTTTTTTTATTATTATTGAAATTTACAACTGTACATTTAATATACATTCAGCAAATGTGATATAGATAAATACATGACATGACAAGGCTTGTAGAGAATCTACCCATTGGTAGCGCTCTAATAAAGTTTCTAAATTAGAAGATTTTCAGAGGCCTAGGAGGGTTATCAGGGATCGAGGAGAAAGCAAGGTTAGAAACGAGAGGATTAGGATGGTTCTGAAGTTTATAATGGAAGTATAGGTATCTGGATTGGGCCAAATCGGAAACATTCAGGTCATTATGAATTATTATATTTGTTACAAAGTAAGGAGCATTAAGGATTTTACGAAGGATTTTTGATTGTTAAGATTGGATACGAGAGGAATTCGATGGTTTAGTGGAATCCCAAAGCTCCACTCCGCAAGTCCAAATGGGTCTTATTATGCTCATGTATATGAGTCTTTTGTAATTAATTGAAAGGTTAGAGCGTTTGTCTAGTGAGTGCTGAAGTAGTCGGAAACGTCGAGCGATTTCTTGTCGCTTCAGTCTGGTATGAGGATACATTAAATCCCAAAATCGAAAAACAAGCGAAAAAAGAACTTTTCCCAATTCAATAATATTTGTTAATGGTTCATTTACAGAAAATTTACAACAAAGATGTTCAAACATTTTGAAACTACATGTATTGCCAATTACGATTGGGGTCCCAATGTTTATTTTAACAGATATAGTGGCAAGGAAGTATTTGTGTAGTTATGAGTCATTGTAAACATATCGGTAAATATAACTAATTAGGTTTTTCATCTGTGATAGCTACGTTGAGAAATAATTATTACAATTAATCTCCATACTCAAACAACATGAAATTTCGCAAAACAGAGCTGATGAGCACTCTATTCAAACTTATTCAAATCAAGTTCCACGCAATTGAATTATAATTCCACATCAAATACTATTTACTTCTAATAAACAGATATCTTTCAACGTGATACTTGGTTCTTTATTTCATACTAATCAAACGAAAATCATCTGTGCAAACATTCGACGCTAATGTTTAAAGAGGACTAGCGGAACTGGAAAAAACTTCTAGAAATATTTTCATCATTGTTTAAGGACATTTTAAGGGTTATAGCTATCTTAGAGTTAGACCAAAGAATTATTTAAGATTAATAAATGATTTGGGAGCGGGATAGCTTAATGGGTAGCTCTTAATTTTCTGGACCGGGTTCGAGTTATTTGTTAATTTATTATATTTTATCTACCTTGGATCGGCTCTGGAGATGGATCACTATCTTAGGGCACACTCAGCCTTTAAAAAATGTTTATTGTAAATTGTCATGAGAGATAGCCATGGCAATTGAGAGCGAATACTGACCACACTCATCAGCTGAACCTAGACATGTGACAAGATAACTCAGAGGAATCTTTCTCATTATTTCATAGGTTCTCTTTTTTAAATAATATTAATATATGGATTGCTATTGAAACAGAACTTTTTGTTAAATTATAATATAAACAATTAATAATTAAAGGTGGTAGTATATTTTAACGATAATTATCTAAGTAAAGCCTTGATACAATAGAGCTTGAACTATGTCTATAACAACAGTTATTCACAGTTTTCTTACCTGGAGTAATCGACACAAAAGTCAATGTTCTTTATAAACTAATCTCAATAAACAACTGTTGATTTTTCCTTAAACTATAAACATAGTAACACTTAGGTTATTACATTACACTACTTTGTCAAAGAACGACGAACTTTTATTAATAATTATATTAATTCTTTTGCATAAATTTGATCAACATTTATTTTAAATGCATACAATTTTAGTCAACTGTTCAGACCCAGAAGATTTGGTCTTACCTGTTTTCCCTTTCACGGTGGGCCTGACCACACCAAGGAAGTAAACTATTATTGGTGAAGCCACAGTATTTACACGCCAATCATTAACCTTTTTATAGGGAGAGTTATATCTAGATTATTATTTTTTATTTTTTTTATTAATTTTATATCTTTTTGTTTCTCTGCGATAACATTCGAAGGTCATTTACATAATTAAATAAATCGTTGGTAAGATTTATATATTCCTTTAAATATATATAAAATTGGACATAAAAATTAAATTTGCGATCTGCAAATTTCTTTGCAATGAGCAAATTTTTTGGCAGCTTCATAGCGTCCCATCACAATCCAGGAAATAGTACAGTTCAGCAGGTCTCTTGGCCACTGCCTACGTAATCGTCGAGGTGGGCTGTACGGGTTTCTAGTGCTTTTAAGGCTTTCTGTGAGAGGATTTGTGTTGTAAGTTAGTCTTTGGTGAAAGTTATTGTAGTTTCCTTTTGCAGTGTCTAAAATTGTTGGGATGTTCAAGTCTTTGTGTAATCTATCGTTTGCGACATAATATGGTGCGTCAATTATTCTTCGTAAAATTTTGGATTGGAAAGACTGGATTTTTTAATATTAGAAGTTTTAACAGAACCCCACAGTTCTATGCCATAAGTCCAAATTGGTTTTAGTAAAACTTTATAGAGTGTTAGTTTGTTAGTCCAAGATAATTTTGAACGTCTGTCAGGTAACCTAGATAAAAGACCGTATCGTCTGTTGAATTTCATACGTTTTTGTCTAATGTGTGACCTCCAAGTTAGGCTTTTGTCGAGGTAAAAACCCAAATATTTAATTACATCGGATGTAGAAATTTCAATTATATTAAAATATATTTCGGGGGAAGGGGTATGATTAAGAGAAAATACTACATACAGATTTTTTTTTTCATTCATTTTAATTTTCCAACTTGTGGCTCAATCAGCAATATCATTCATTATTATATATATATATATATATATATATATATATATATATATATATATATATATATATATATATAAAACCCTTATATCCTACAGAGATGTTTGATACAATAAAACATACTGCAGAAGGATAATGAAAGTATGTATGGATGTGCAGTAAAGAACGAGCTGTGATTTAATGCTGAATAACTAAGGCCATTGGCATTGGTTCCAGGAACCTTAATTCATTATTTCATATTTTATTATCATCTACTTTACCTCAATAATCGACCCATTCATTTTCATTCGAATTTTAAAAACTTCGGAGTTACCTTTGATCAGCATCTCGCTTAGAATGACCATATTTCCCAAATCATCCGGAAATCCACTGTCCTCCAACAATTCATAAGATTCTGTGACTCCATTTCTCAAAATATTCGGCAGCTCCTAGTATCCTCTCCTGTTTTCTCTCACTCCGACTACGCAGGGCTACGAATGCAACTTAAGAGACTTATGAATTGCTTCATAAGATTCATCCTGTTGTTTTACCGAGTTCAAGTGGCTTTATGCTGCTTTCTAGCAGAAATAACTCCTAGATGTGTTTCTCTAACATATTCTCATAACCCCCGAAAAACAACCCTCCTACATCCTATAATTCACTCTAAGTTCCGCGATTCACTCTCTTATCACAAGATCTTAACGTATTGATTAATATATTCCCCCTAATAAAATCAGTCCTTTCAGCTAATCATTCTTCATAAGTGCTTCCTCCTTCTGGTATGCCTTACCCACCTCTATTCATCAAACCTCGTGCTATCATTCCTTTAGACACAATTTATTCTTTCTCCCATTTTATAATCAAACTACCGCACTAATGTAAGCAATACTATTTACTATAAAAATTACCATAAGACATTTCTTAAGTTATTATTAAGCCAGACAATATATCTATAATCAGAACACTATAATTATTCTTAGTAAACTTTGTCACAGAATAAATATTTTTTCATTATATGTCCATTTCATTTTTCTTTTTTTTTTTCTAGACACTGAATGAACGGGCTGGCAAAGGACGCCACAGCGGCGTAATGATGTGGGCAGGGGGTGAATATGAATATGGTGGAGTGAATGTCACCTTTTCAAAATCATACGACGAAAACATGTCATGGAATGAAAGTGCAGAAACAGCTTTGTCATGGTTTGTTCACCCGGAAACTCCAGCGAATCTGGTTATGTTATATTTCGATGAGCCTGACAACCAAAGCCACAATTCAGGCCCGGCAACCGTATCAGAGAGAACTCGGGAACAGATAAAAAAAACTGATAATATCACAAAATATATTATGGATTACTTGAAGAAAAACGACCTTCAAGATGTTAATGTCGTGTTCTTAAGTGACCACGGGATGGAAGGTATCACTTTAAAACAAATTATTGACCTTACTAAGTTTGTTGGAAACAAAACTGACATGTATGGAGCATCGCCAGTTTTACAGATATATCCTAAACCAGGTAAATATATTACAAATTTGTGAATGATTAGCTCATTTGTGATTTATTAAAGTGCCGGCCTTATGGAGAAGTAACCGGGCATTAATATATTAATAGTGCAATTAACATTATATTATATTTCCTTTAGAATATGTAGAGATTCCACTATAATTTTTTTTTCTAATGGCGAGAAACAAATAATATGTTCTCCAGATTCTATCCGCTCTCCCTGTCCCTCAAAAAAAAGCCTTAAATGCGAATTTTCATAGAAAAAAAAAATAATACTGTTTACTCCATAGGCTACGATTTTTGTATTGTTTTATTTCAAAATTTACAAAAAATGTATTAGCACAAGGGGTTACCATCAGTCCCATGTTGCAATATCACATGCCTCCTTCTCAAGAAATTTTATTGCTCCTTCTTATTAAAAATGGTGCAAATTAAAGTAAAATTTTAGTTTTGTTTTTTCCTCAGCTGCTTGTTTTGAAAGATCTCTTGAATTAAAATCTCACAAAAATATGATTTCCTCCAAAAATTCACAACTTGATGTTTGGTGGTCCTCCTCCTAAATCCCATGACTCTGTAAAAACGTGGCCTCCCTCTTAAGTGATGGTGCATCTTCAGCTGTGCATTTATTTAGGTATTAGGTGCATGTATTTAGGATCCTATAAACTGGAAATGTCCCAATTTTCGTTGAATTGTCTCATGAAAAATCTTCCACACAACTACTAAATATGAATCCCAGTTGGACGAAAATTATTCCATTCATGATTGCCCACTAATGTTTCAATCATACTAAATCATCATTACTTTCTCTTTGAGAAAAAAAAAATTAAATCCTGAATATGTTTGATGATATGAGTTAAAATTAAATTGAATCAATAGCTGCTTGTAATAATCATCCTCTATGAATTATTATGATTGGACAGACCATTAACCAAGTTGTTAAACAAAAGTAAGCAACTTTTTATCAGTTCGCTCAGTAACTGAATTGGGACTTTATAAGCAGTGCAAGCTAAATTTTCCTGTGTCTTCATTCACAATCTCCTCTCTCATTTCCCCTCTCAACTCAAACAAAAGTTAAGTTTTATGGCAGTATTTCAGGTAATATGCTTCGACTTAAATATCATCACCACATATCATCAATTTATTTTATTTATTGACTAAATTAAGACCAAAATGCATAATTTCTTTTTATTTAACTGCAAAATAGAGTTTTGTTTGAAATTTGTTTCTCTCTAAATTCTGCAGCTCTGGATTGCTGCAGAATTTAGTGGGTGCTTTGCTGTTTTTCCTAGTTCCGACTATGAGTTTTCATTTGATGAAATATTTATTCAAATAAAATTTTGGATAAATTTTTATTCATGTTTAAAATTCTGATTAAAAATTGACTCATGTTTCTAACCCAATAAATTTTCAACTGACTGTCAAACTATGTAGGGTGTTGTAGGATTCAGGATCATAAAAAAAGATTAGATAGTTATTATCTTGGGAAAGTTGAAATTGGTGTCCTTTAACAAATGATTTCTAGCATGGTAATAAAGTAGGATTAAAAAATTACTTTTATAATACTATTCTGAGTAAAATCTTCCATGATATTAAGTTTGCAGAAACTAGATTTAACCTTTAAGATTGCATGTGTTCTTCATCATGTTTTCCAATTTGTGAAACATTATGTACAGTGTATCAAATACCTCTAATGAAAATTTTCTTTATTTATTACTTCAGGAGAAAGTGTCAGAAGGATATATAAACTATTGCATTCTGCTGCCAAGAAAAATAAGCATTTTAAGGTTTATTTGAAAAGAAATATACCAAAGCATTTCCATATTAAGAACTGTAGAAGAACTGCACCAATAATTGCAGTGGCTGATCCTCCTTATGGCTTTCAGGATTACTATAAATCTATCCAATGGCAAATTGATAACCGAGGAGGTGATTATAATACTTTCCTTTATTAAATTTTTTATATTTCTATTAATATTTATTTTTATATATTTAATCATCAATTCAATTTCCTTATCTTTACTTGATGATTAAATTATGTCCATTAACTAGAATATATTATATTAATAAATATAGTGACGCTGCTAGATAACAGGAAAACAACATATTATTTCATATCAATAAATAGAAACACTTAAATAGAGATAATAGTTCATATTTATTTACAGGTCATGTTATTTCTTACAATAATTATTATTTTTAATGAACAAAGTTTGATTTATTTTTATGCATTTTAATTAAAAACCCACTTTTTAATTAAATTTTGATAGATAGAATAGAAAAATAACTTTATTCTGGGACACAGTCCCTTGAGAATAACAAATTAGAACAAAATTAAAATATTACATCTGGCCAAAACAACATAAATCGAAAAAAAGAAATAATGTAAAAAAATGATTGTATAATGTTGTAAAATGCTTGTTCTTTTTTTAGTTAATAAAATAAATATATTCTATTTATATATCAATGGCATTTAAGAAAAAGTTAACAAGTCCAAAATAATGAAAAATTCATTTTCATAATTAAATTTTTAATTTATCTAGATAACCATGAATTTTCAACCTGACAAACATGACAGAATCATTAAATTCGTTATGTGTCTGTAATTTGATTGATAAATTCATTAAGTTTGTGTTTTTTGGTTCAGGGAAAAATCATTGACACAAAAAATTCATTAACTGGCTAAGTGACTGTTTCTTGAATGCTATTAAATTATCAATAAATTGTACTTGATCATTAAGTAATTTTAAGATCAGATTATATTATTAATAAGTCTTATTATACTTATGCATTAGAAATTTTAATTATTTTTCAGAATCGCCCACAGGTGTTTATGGCATTCATGGATATGATCCTCGTACGATTAGTATGCATCCATATTTTATTGCTCATGGTCCACTGTTTAGGAAAAATTATGCTGCAGGAGTATTGAGAACTGTAGACATGTACCCTATGTTTGCTCATGTTCTCAATCTTAAATTACCACGTTTCAGACCTAATGGTTCATTCTCAGGAGTAAAAGATATTTTTCGGCATAAATATTAACTCTGAACTTGTTTATGAATAAAGGCTCCGAGAATTTTGATTGAAGAAAATGTGAGAAGTTTTCTTCTCTGATTTAATTTTTTTTTTCACCCCAACACAATGTGTGTAATAAGTACGCTACATTTTTTTACAAAATATATGAAAAATATTTTTTTATATGCTTTGTTAAAAAGTGGCTAACAGTTTATCAGCAACCTTTATTTAATTGTTGAGATAAGTAGAAAAAATTATAATAGAACAATAAAGAACACAATAAAGGCTACCATTAAAATAAATAAATAAAACAAAAAAAAAAAAAGAATTTTTACTAATGTAACTTAATTTTAACTTAGTGCATTTCAATAAAAGTAATACAAAATTTTCATAAAGTTTATTATTATTTATTACTTATAAAATTAAAACAAATTTTATAGATTTCAGCATGAAATTTAGTCAGAACTGTTTTCTATTTAATATAATTTTGGAAGATTTGCTTTTACAATTTTTGATTGACTTTTGTCAGTGCCTGAGTTAAAGTTAAGACCTTCCTTCGAAAAACTTTTTTTACATAATAAAATTATTTTCTTTATTTGGTTTTATATATAATTAATAGAAATGAAGTGTATGTAAATATAAATTTGAAATAAAAAAAGTTTTAGAATTATAGATTTTAGAAAGTTAGAGATTTATTAAAGCTTTGATTTATTTTTATAAAATGTAATATAAATATTAAAATAATAAACAAAAACTTCCTGACTAGTTAAATAATGTCTGCCAAGTAAGATCAGTATAGCTTCCTCACCGTATTAATTAGCTAAAAAATGTCTATATTACTTCTTCTTTTGCCACGTTAGTGCCATCAACGTGGAGGAACAGCCTTGACCCATCTCGTCCACTGATCCCTGTCACATCCCCTCCTTCTCATATCCACCATGGTGCTACCTCTGGCTCGCCCGAGGTTCTCCAAGTAGTCACAATACAACAGCCTGGGCCTGCCTCTAGGTCGTCTTCCCTCTGGTTTTGCTTCTAGATACTATTTTGCCTTTCGGCTATCACCCATCAGGTACACATGACCAAACCACTTCAGTTGGCGCTCCTATATTACAATTGACGCTATCTATATTACAAGGATAGTTCAAAGGAAGAAATAAAAATGAACAACTTCACCCTGGAATATGTAGAAGAATATGTTTACTTGGGACAGTTAGTTTCCTTTTCAGACAGAGTTACAAAAGAAGACCAAAGAAGAATAGCATTTGGTTGGAACAAGTTCTGGTCTCTGAAGTACATAACAAAAGGAAACATAAATATCGACCTAAAAAGGCTAGTTTTCGATAAATATATTATACCAATGGTGACCTATGGCTCCCAAACATGGTCACTGACAAAAGCCCAAGAGAGGAAGATCATGGTGTGGCAAAATAGCATCGAAAGAAGCATTATGAAAATAAAGAAGATAGATAAAATCAGATGCAAGAAGATAAAAGAAGAAACATGGCTCAAAGACACACTCTCACAAATAAGAAAAGGCAAATGGAAATGGGCTGGACACCTCCTGCGATGCAACGACAATAGATGGTCAAAAATAGTCACCGAATGGACTCCATATTACCGGAAAAGGATGAGAGGCCGACAAATTAAGCGATAGAGAGATCTATTTAGGCTTTTGGCAGGACCTCTCTGGTGGAGAGCAGCTAAGGACAGAGATGTGTGGAAAGAAAAATGGTTAAAGGTCAGAAATCCCGCTTCCTAGTAGGGCTAGTCACCCAGGGAAGTGTTAAAGACTATTAAGCCTAAGGGAAGGCCTATGCAAGATAACAAAGTTTTGTATTAAAGTTAAAGTTTTATGACAAAGTTTTGTATAAATTATAATACTTAATGTAAAAAAAAAAGAAAAAAAAAGAAATTGTTTTATTTTGTTTTGTTAGCTTTTGAAATTGTAATATTAGTGCATAAATAAAGGCTATTTTTATTTCATTTCATTTCATATTACAAGGTGTAAAATTGCTTGTATGAGAATAAAATCTCTGGAAGAAGCCGTTTTCGGATATTCAGTAATCCCTCAACATAAACTGGTTTGATATCCATGAGTTTTGTTTATCAGCAAATAATAAATGCGAAAGAATTCTGCATTTGCAAATTGCATATTTGATGATTCTTAATTAAAAAAAAAAAAAATTCCAGTGCATCCATATTGCTACTGTTAGTGCAAAAGGTCGTACGTAATAATTGAGTATTTTACAGGAGAGCATAAAAAATAATTATTTCTTAATGATTTATTAATATAATTTTATATGTTATTACCCTCTGCTATTTTCCATAGTTAGACTACTTATATCAGCTGCAGACTACATAATGTCAAAAACAGAATAAAAATTGAAAACTTTAACATACGACCTTTTGCACTAAGAGTAGTGATATATACTTAATAGGTATGTTTTCACTTGTAAAATAGATGGAACAAAAAATCCATAGGAATAATTCAACTTTTTGCAACTTTGTTCGGATTTAACGAGACAAATACTTTTCTTCAGTCACAACAAAACTAATTAAGCTGGAATATAAAAATATGCATGAATTTCACCAACCTCGTACACCAACCTAATTCAAATAAGGACATTTCTTGAACTTAGCGCTGAGTTCGTTGATGGCATCGTGTCTGTCCTTAAACTGGGCAAAACGCTGGGTTTAGGAACTTGTGCATACAAATTTTCAGTGCACCGATACGAGTGCCTGCATTAGTGCACAACAATTTAAAAACCATCAGATGCACATATCGAAATTTTGCTGAAATTTGCCTCCATCAATATAGGATAGTCGAATTCCAGTCTGCTATGATCAGTCTGGAATAGCTGAAATATAGCGAGTATATAGTGGTAATATACATTCATAAAAATCAGACATTTCCGAAACCCTCATAAATGTGTTATTGGGGTTTTCAAATGGACATAAAATACACTTCCCAGCTCCCTGTCTCATATGACTTCGACAAACTGCAAAAGTATTTTATTTTTGGAAAAATGCGACTATAAATGTTTAATATATTTCTCAATTTAAAATATTGAATCAAGATAGGAAAATTACGAAGTTGCTTCTGTTTTATATGGTACATCTAAATTTACGTCTATTACATAGTATTTAAGAAAGCATTATATTAGCATGACGTCAGCATGTCTAGGTGCGGGTTCTCTGTAGATTCGAAGTGCACTGTATGACAATGTAATTAAATCTAACTCTACCAAGTAAAAGGTTAATTGGTGATTGATAGTCACAATTCGTTTATGTTTTGTTCCTACTTATATTATATCAAACTATGTACAGTGTGTATCACTAACGGATCCAGGACTTGATTTTTGAAGGGGGCAGATAATTACTGTTACATTTGTATTGACCATGAGGTTGAGATATCTCTTAGGGCACATTCAGTCTTTATAAGGTGGGTATCCTTAAATGATCAATCAATATTAAATTATATACGATTTAATCTACAAATGTTAACTTAGGTAACTTTAGTAACTTTCAATACAACTCTTGAAAGATTTACAATAAAAATTTACGTAAATTTATTTTAATTTAATTATATACCAATAATAATAAGTTATAGAAGAGAGCTCAAAGTACTGAACAATAAAACATATTAAAATTCTTGGAACCGAATGTCTCTCTACTTAAGTCATAGCATTACTAAATCAACATTAATAGCCACTGAAGGACATAAGCTCATTAAAAAATTTATTGAAGTGTGTTGGATCAGAAGCTGTGCCCTACTACAGTCACTAAGCTGTCCGCCTAGCAAGTGAACGTCTCACCAATCCAACCATATATTCATTACATCAAGTAGTTTCATAAGCCAGATAACCATTTCAATGAAATCTATCTTCATAGTATTATTCTTAATATCACGATCTAGTTCGAAATCGCCTTTCGATAAACTTCTTGTCGTATCTTACGATGGATTCCGCTATGATTACCTGGACCGGGAGCTCACGCCATATATGTACTCTCTTAAAAGCAGTTCTTCCTTTGCCAAACATGTAATTAACGTTTTCCCGACTCAAACTTTTGTCAACCATTTCTCCATTGCGACTGGACTGTATTCAGAAACCCATGGTGTCATTGGCAACACTGTCTTCAACTCAAAAACCGGAAAACTGATGAGATATGGTCATGAATTATTCCATTACAACAATGACATAACTCCTATATGGGTGAGTAATAATAAAAATATAACTTGTAACCAAAAAACATGCATCTAAATTTTAAAAAACCTCCTTCATATACATTATTTTTTATTTGTGGACTTTTATAACAATATGTATACATTTTTAAAATACCAATAAACAGGATGGATTCAAGGTGATTTAAAAAAAAAAAAATTATTTCAGAAATTAAAACCACTTTATTTTAATTAAAATCTTTTTATTTTCCACTATTAGCGTTAGCATTAAAATTAAAATCACTAAAACCCATAAAGGATATTAGGTCCAATATTTTGTTAAGAAGCACTGTTTCAAGACCAAAGCTTGTGCAGGGAGATAATTGCGTGGAGATTAAGTTCAACTGCTGGGTTTTCCCTCTTAATCAATTAATTGATTAAGGATGCCCACGCAATAGACGCTATCCCAGAAGGGTCTTCCGATCTTAGCGTTAAAAAGACAAAATTGAAATTCATTAGAATTTTTTTATTAACTAATTCAGCTTCATAAGCAATATTTACTTCTTTCTTCAGTATAAGGGTATAATAAGAGCGTAGTAAATTGAAGGAATGTGCATGGTAGAGAATATTCAGCCTCTTGAAATTTGTTTTCAGTCACGTCTGTTACTTCAGTTTAAATAAGTCATTTGAAAGTCGGCCATAATAAACTGTACCTTTTTGAAGTCTCAATTTTTTTAAATTTTTTTAACGCTCCTTTCTTGCCTTTTAGCCTATAAGAGGATTTTCCCGGACAAGAGGATTAATACCAGAATTAAAAGCTCCCCCGGCATGGGGACGCGACCTCGTAATTATTTTTCTATCTTCTAAACTTTTTTTTCGGTTTATTGTGTGTTTAGTCGCCGGACAACGTATGTTTTGCGTTAGAACTCCCGCTCCCATTGAACTCTCAGTCTATTTTACATTTAATGGAAATATCACAGTTACTAATTCATAATCAACTGTTCCACCATATATAGAATAGAATAGAATAGAATAGAAAAATAATTTTATTCTGGGACGAAGTCCCTTCAGAATAACAAAAAAGTACAGAAATTAAAATTTTACATCTGGCCAGATAAAAACAAACATAACAAATTAAGATAATGATAAGTCATTAAAGAAAAGAAAAGAAAAAAATATTGGTTATACATACTATATACAAAATAAAATATAAAAATCTATATAAAAAACTCTTGAAACCATACTAAGATATTTAAAACTATGTACGATGTTAAAATATAAATAAACCCTTTTAGAAAAAATAAAAAATACAGAAAAAATAAATGTATATTCTTCTTAACAGTAAAATCTGTTTCTGTTGAAACAGAAAAAAAAAAAAAAAAAAAGAGAAAAAGAAAGTCGAATCTATAATAAGTATTCAGGTCATGAGCTATATGTGAATATGGTCTTATATATAATGTGTAATTTTACATAAAAGATTAGCTGGTGCCTGACTGTTTTTGGGACAGGAATTGGAATAGGAGGGTTTTGAATGTAGATAAGGATGAAGAATGTCGAATTTTGATTGGAAGGGAATTCCAGAAACTAACAGAACGTGCAATAAAGGAGTTTTGGAACGAGGCAGATCTGTGAGAAGGAATGTAAAGGTCGGAAGGTCGAGATCTTGTGGAGAGGGAGTGGACTGAGGACTTGAATTGGAGAAGGTTGTAGGCGTAGGAAGGACGATGATTGTTGATGATATGATAGAGGAATGTACCTAGGAAATATTGTCTTCGAATGGAGGGGAAGAGCCACTCTAACTCAGTGTAATGGTGAGAGACTGATATATATATATATATATATATATATATATATATATATATATATATATATATTTTGGCATTGGCTACATTTTAAAAGAAATTACTTATGGTTGTTTTTTACTTTCATTACTTTCTTTTTTTTTCACAATTTTAACGAGTAAATTATCGTTATTCGTTTTCCATCAGTATTTCAGATGCAAAAATATGCTATTTTTTCCCCATCATTTATAGATTAATACCTAATCTCGATCATTCTTGTTATAAAAAAGTAATGACTTGTATCAGTTAACAGTTAAGGCCGAGCGGGCCAACGCGTGTGTACACAGCACCGCGCGTTGTCTGCGCGGCAACCAGATAACCGAAGTTATAAACGATAAAATAATTGCGAGTTCGCGTCCCGGTGCATTGTTTTTCAAAATTTCAGTAATATCATTCTCCAATTCCACGTCATTCCGTTGTGCTTCATAAGCATAACACTCAGTCAAGATGTGCCTGACTGTTAAATTGACCCACCAGCAGAGACACGGAGGGGGTATCCCTTTTGTCATTAGACGCTCATGAGTTAGCCGTGAGTGCCCGTAAATTCGTAACCTTGTCAGGATGATTTCTTTTCTTCTGTTCAACTGGAGGTCCGCTCGACTTGGAACTACAGAGGGCTCAATCACTTTCAACTTAGACTTAGACCAGACCCAGCCATTTCTCAAGAGCCTTTCTCTTAACCAAAGCTACTATATTTTATGTTTAAAATTTATTTCTGAAAGGAATCATCCTTTTCTTAAAGTGATGTGCATTACGGGCCCGGTCGGCTAGTCGGACCCGTGGAGGGAACTTCGGAAATTATTGTTTTATATTTTTCTAGCATCCCAAAAATAATTGTTTTTTATTAGTTTATTTCCGTAAATTGTTAAGCCCCTTTGATAGGCTCATAATATAAATTGTTTATTCTTTTTTATCGCCGTAGAATGATTGGGGATTCTCGATCATTGTTTTTTATTTATATAGTACCGTGGTATGTTTCGCTCCAAAATAATTGTTTCGTATTCATATATTTCCGCAATTTTAAAATAGATTAAATATTTCCGGTGGAAACAACTTTAGAATCTAGCCGAGGGGTTCAAGCTGAACCAGATCGGGCCTGGTACTTTATCATTTTTTTAGTATTTTTTATGAGATATCTGCATTTATGTGAACTTGACTTTTTCTGTATTGGTGATGCTTGTATTGACGAATTGATTGGTTTGTTATTTATTGATATTTGAACTTTGAAATTTTTCACTAACATCAACATTTATTAAAGTTTTTTTGTTTTATTTTACACACATTAATAGATTAAAAATTGTTATTATTTTTTAAAATTTTATTTCAGACATTGAATCAAAAAGCTGGCCAAGGGCGCCATAGCGGTGTTATGATGTGGCCCGGATCCCAGTTTCCTTACTCAAATATCGTCCCCACATTTATCAACGTATTCGATCGCGGTACTGCTTGGGAAAACCGCATCTCCACTGTTATGTCCTGGTTCCTCCATCCCAAGTCACCAGCTAACTTGGTGATGATGTACATCGAAGAACCAGACGATGAGGAGCATACCAGCGGTCCTGGTTCTTCGCAAACCCGTGAGCGCCTAAGAAGAGTTGACAAGATCACAGAGCATCTTTTCAAGAGCTTAAAAAATAACTCGTTAACAGATGTGAATGTCGTGCTACTTAGCGATCATGGGATGGAAGGTGTCACCCTTGATCGCATGATCGATCTAACAAAGTTTGTCGGTGATAAAGCAGCCATGTACGGTACTTCCCCGGTGTTACACATTTATCCCAATAAAGGTAATTATTTTGGTTTAAATATAATAGGTGTTTATTTTACGCTTTTGTGGAATGTACGAATGAAATCTATAATTAATATTAAAATTAAGTTGAGTGATCTATTTCAGGCCAAAGCATAGTTGACATATACTCTAAACTTAACGAAGCAGCTGCAAGAAACAAGCACTTCAAAGTCTACCTAAAAGAAAGTATCCCTGAGCACTTCCACATCAAGGATTGCCAACGGACAGCACCAATAATCGCTGTAGCTGAGCCAACGTACGCTTTTCAAGATTACTACGGTGCCATAGATTGGCAAATAAACAATAAAGGAGGTATTGTTTCATCTATACCAACTTTTCACACTTTGTTCGAAATTGGATAATAAATTGAATGTATTTTATTTTTATTATACTAAAACTGTTTCAAGGAGAACGTGGTGAATTTATATTATTATGCATTATGACATGTAGTAAGTATGCAATTATTAAGGCTGTTTTACTTTTAAAAAATATGTTATTTCCAGCTCCGAGAAATGGCACTTACGGCATCCACGGGTACGATCCTCAAACCATCAACATGCGTCCATACTTCATGGCCCACGGACCAAAGTTCAAAGAGAACTTCAATGCAGGTGAATTGAGAATAATAGACATGTATCCACTCTTTGCCAACATTCTTCAGCTAGAGTTACCTTCAATAAAACCGAACGGGACTTTGGCAGGAATCCAAACTATATTAAAACCCAGAAATAAATGATTCAAAGTAACCAAATTTATACTCTTCCATTTCCTATTCCATTAATTATAATAACACCAATAATGAATATTAGATCTATCGACTTCGACTTAGTTACCAATGATGGGCAGCGTAGTTAATTTCTTGTTGGCTTTGTTGAATTTACTTTTTGTGTTTGACTAACTTGGTTCTGTTTTTTTTTTTTTTTTTTTGTTAATATATATAATTTTGAACTAAAGATTTATATCATGTAAAACTAGAAAAGAAAATTACATGAACAATTGTAATTCATGTAGTATGCCTTTAAGCACGGATCATGAAGGTGAATCAAATAAACGTTCCTTGTGTGGGTTTACCTCATAGTGAATAAAAGAGAAAAACAATATAGATATAAAGGATATATGTAAGTGATATAGATACATATTACTTATTATAATTCTACTTCCTTTTCCGGAGTATCGAGTGGCTGTGATATCTAGGACATTGTCACCATTACTCACGTAGATCAATATATTGCAACAAAAGCATGTCAAGTCTATTTTAATATCTAAGTGCATCGTTATTAGCAAGTGCAATCTTTTTTTTATGTATGTATACATTTTTTTGTAGCTCTTAAAGTGCCCTATCACCTCATTAAATGTTTCCCTTAGTTACGGGATATCCTGTATATATAAACATAAATGCCTAAAATAAAAAAACAAGAGGAGTCTTGGTCTTGCGCACTCAGTCTTGGTCTTGGTCTTGCGCAAGAGTCTCATAAGAGTCCCTTGCACAGGCGGATTTATGGGGGGCTTTCGGGCTGAAGCCCCCCCCCCCACAAAAAAAAAATGGTAAAATATAACCATGTTTTATAGAAAAAAATATTAAAAACTATCTCTTAAAGTATTATTGTTCGTGTAATTACATTTAATAGGACTTCAAGAATCACTTAAACACCATTTCATATAGGTAGTTCATTTCTTTCTTCTTTTTTTTTTAAATTAATTATCGTTGTATATATGAAAAAAAATCTTTCGGGCTGAAGCCTCCCCCCCAAAAATTAAATCCTGAATCCGCTAGTGGTCCCTTGCAGTTACCTATTAGCTTATTACAACAGAGATATTACTGTAATTTTTCAGACAGTGGAGGCCTAACTAAGCTCGAATGAAAAATTAGAAGTTAAATGCAAAAATATATTGGTTATACCAATTCTTTACATATAGTAACAAAAATTGTCAAGTATTAGCAACTACTTTGATTTGTATTCACAAAAAGATTTTATTCATACCAGTCTTAATCTTGGTCTTGCAACAGCCAAACGGTCTTTGGTCTTGATCTTGCAAAGTGCATTTAGCGCTTTTGAGCAATAGTAAAAAAATTATAATTTAATATCCGTACAATTCGATAAATATATCAATGTATCATATAAAAGTATTGATATGTTTCCAATATCTATAATCACGAATCTGAAAAATCAATTTCATAAAAATAACTGATATTATTGAACAAACAAATCCTAGGAAAAAATTAAAACAGTCAAGAAAATATGTAAATTCAACTAAACGTTGTATTAAGTTCTTATCTGTTTTACTAGTATTCATTGATGTTATTACAGTAATTAAATACAAATAGAGGAAAAAGAAAAAAAAATAGAGAAAAATCTATATGAATGATATAACTTCATCATGTAAACTACCTATTAACTTATACGTAACACACGGACTATTTTTTATCAGTTGATACAGAAATGTATCAAAGCCGTGATTTCAAGTGGTTCTTTTTCTTTAATATTGGTGTTAATTATACAATGTTTATATTTCCAATGACAGGAGTATAAAACATATATTTAATTTTGTACAGTAGGATATTTTAAGTTTTATGAAGTGAGGACAATGAAGCTTTCATAGGTTTGGAATGTGCTGCAGAGGGTTAGTATTTTCTTTATTTACTCTTATGAATTCTACCTCTCCTCCAATATCTTGTGAATCACTACAGTCTTGGGCTAAATTTAAAGAGAGCTGCTATTAATAAACGGTGTGTTACACAACAGAACTTCATTCCCTCCCAGATTATTCTAGAACAGAATCATTAGTCTCCAGAGAGGGCTGGGGCTATATAAAAGGAAGGACTGCTGCTTCATGTTCAGTATCTATTAGTTCTTGTAACAGTGTTTTTCAAGTACTCACTTCTTATAATATCAAGAGGTATTTAGAACATAGATGTTTATTATAGCTGTATTTAATATATTAATATTAGTTTATTATAGTTACTGAAACATTCTAGTAACGTTTAACTATAATATTGCACAAGGATCATTTGCAAAATGAATCATTTTCATCATAGTTTATAAAAAATTTTGACTGAATACTATAACATTTCTTAAAATATTAAGAACATATAATGGTAAGACTGTATTACTACATTCTTGTTCCAGTTTAATTCTATTTTGTTAAAGTTTAATTGTTCAAGTTAAGATAGTTTCTTGTAATTTTTCTCAGCACACAAGATTGTGATAAGTGTTACTTAGTTCAAACATTATTATACAATATTATACAGAGTATTAACACTGTATCTACATTAAAAACCTTTATTAAAAAACCTATAAATTGTATTAACAAGAGAATATTTTATTTTATTACTGCTTATCATTAGTAATCATTAGCGTATATCTAGTGCAAACAGAGCTTTCTTCTCCCTCTCAAAGGTATTGAAATCCCGAAAACCTCGAGTAGGTATTGAATAAGAAATCTCGAACTAAGTGTGCACACTGCTATGATAAAGCCAGTTCTAATATATGGCTGAGACTTGGACACTAAACAGCACCCTAGAAAAAGTGTTGAAAGATTTGAGAGGAAAACCCTCCACACGATAATCGGAACGATCTGGGATCAGAGTACTAACGCAGAAGAAAGATCAATAAAGAACTGCTTACAGAAACTATAATAAATATCCCATGATATGAAGGCATGGAGGTTAAGATAGGTGGGGCATGTAGCTCATAGCAATCCATCTGGAAGCCTCTACGTAATAATGAATGCCTCTATAGAAGGCAAAGGCAAATTTAATTTAATTTAATTTTAAGAATTTTTAATTTTAATTTAATTGAAAGAAAAATGTTATATCTTTCTTTAAATAATAGGTAATTGTCATAAATCTGTCTCAAAAACAAATGACATAACTGGGGTAACACCCAAGATCGACTTTCAGGTGTAATTAAAATTTAATATACTGACAATGTAATATTAATTTTCATGCAATATTTTATATACAATTAATTTAATTGTTCTTCCAATAATATATTACTGCAATATTAATCCTCAAATTAATTTATTTATTTATACAGTAATAATTAATGGTATGATAACATGGTTAAGTACAAGGAAAAAATGATTCATTAACAAAAATTATGAACATATATATTTTTTTAATAGTTTAGCTTGAATGCTAGAAATTTGTTATATGGTGTTAATTTGTTATAATTACTTTTCCTTTAACTGTAGATCTTAAAATTACTCCCAAAATAAAGTATAAATAAACTGAAATCTTAAGGACTGCAATGTTACACATTTTTAAAATGACCCATATGTGAAACATCTGATGTGAAAGTAACTGAATTAATTTTTAATAATTACATTTTTTTTGTATAATTTATATAACTCTTTAAGAATAACCATTTACCAAAAATATGTCTCTTTTTAATGTTGGTTTTGAAATAAAATTTTGAAATGCAAAAATGGAAAAGTATTCCCACTGATTATGTAAGATCTATTCGTACTTTATAAATAAATTTCTTTTTCTTAAAAATCAGCTCACTTTGTTCATTATTATCATAGGCAGTATTAAATAAATAATAAATGAAATATCTTATATTTTTTTCTACTTTGTTTTCTTTGCAGATGTCTCTGTTACCATTGATGAATGATCTTTGGTTGGATGAATACAGGCGTCCAAGGATGTCAGATATATATGATCAGCACTTTGGTCTTGGCTTACTTAACAATGAAACCCTCACCCCTGTTGCTAATTACTTATTAAATCCTCTTAGATCTGGTTACTTGAGGCCATGGAGAAACATAAATCTAGGAGAATCTGGTATCTCTTCGATCCAAACTGACAAAAATGAATTCAAAGTAAACCTTGATGTTCAGCAATTCAAGCCTGAAGAGTTGAAAGTTAAAATTGCAGACGGTTTTATAATCGTTGAAGGAAAACATGAAGAGCGTTCTGACCAGCATGGATTCGTCTCTCGACAATTCGTTCGCAGGTACAAGGTACCAGATGATGTTGAGGGAGATAGCATTGCTTCAAGCTTGTCATCTGATGGTGTGCTAACACTCAGAGCACCAAAGAAGGTAATTGTTGAAACCGTTCACTAAACAACACTTGACATTTATTTAAATGCCTTAAAAATTAAATAATTATCTTTATGCATAAGTTTTAATTATCTGATTTTATTTTCTTTATTTCAGGGTGCAGCAATCAGTGAAGGAAGAGAAATTCCAATCACTACAACAAACCAGCCGGCAGTGGTTCCCAAGTCTGAAAAAGCAGAAGGAAGCCCCCAATGAAACAACTAAATTACACCATTTCTTTTTTAAAAATGTGTATTTTTAAATTTTTAAAATGTTATTTTGTGGTTTTGATTGAACATAATATGACTTAGATAGCAAAACAACGGGCTTTGTAAATATTGTTCTTATTTCTTATCAGATGTTTGTTTTGTTATTGCAGTACTGAAATTTATGTTCAAATAAGTATTATGGCTAAATAACTAATATAGTGCATTGTTCTTAATTAATTTATGGTGTTCAATTTATTTTTTTATATAATTTAAATACTGTCTGTGTGTCCTAGATAACTGTAAACACAACTGTATTAAAAAAAAAATAGTATGAATTTAGAAATTATTTTGAAAATAAAAAATAAATCCATGACTCTTATAGTTAATCATCATATTAACATTTATATGTAAAGATATTACTTATTATTTGACAAATATAAATTCATATTTGAAAAATATACTCTAGGACAACAAAAAAGGAATTAAATTCTGTTCAAAAATGTAAAAGAAGCAAAATTTTATCTGAAGTGTTGAAGCGAAATAAATAAATTGATATTAAGGAAAACATATTTATATTTTGTTTTCCAGAATTTGTTAAATAAATTACTATGAAAATGGTGCATGCAGTATAAAAAAAAAATAAGAAAGAATTTTAAGTTAAATTAAATCTTGATCCACTATAATTAAACATAGTTTGGGCATGTTCAAACATAAACATATTAATGTTTATAAACATAAACATTTAAAAAATAGATAATAAATAAATAATAAAAATAAATAATTTCAATACTAGAATTTACTAAGTTAGTGCCTATTTCCTTGCAGGAATTTCTTCATAAACTGAAACAGGCATTTTTTAATAATGTAGAAATGTAGAAGTCTGTTATTTCTTAGTTTCGATCAATCATTAAGAAAAGTTAACAGATACTTTTATTTTCCTTGCTGAATATGAATAAAAAAAAACTTTGTTATCATGTGGAACGTTAAAAAATGCTTAGGCTCAGATTTTCAAAATTTCTACTTGAATTTTATGTTTTGGTGATTTTTTCTGCATCCAAGTTTCTCTTCACTCAGCTGTTCCTATGCTCCAGCAGAATTATTGCTTCAGAGTAGATTTCAGCCAACTTTTGGCCCCTCTTTAAATTCTAAAATGAATATGCCATTCTTAATAGTGGATTGATGGTTGACTGTTGTGAATAATTGACAAAAAATTGTTTGGGGTGTTCAGTCAAAAAAATAAATAAATGATTTTTAGTTTTGCTGTACCAAATTTCAGGGCTAAGAAAAGAAAATATTGGATTCTGTTTTGCGTGTTTCTTTGATTGTTTATGAATATTGAATGAACTTCATAATATGACCAAATCAGAAATAAATAATTTCAAGTTTATTTATCTTCAACTCGAACTTCTTATTTTCTACATAGCTAATTTTTTTTTACCACCAAATACCTTTTGAATACGTTATCGATAATACCAAGATTAGCATAATTTCCGTTAAATTTTATTTTTAATTCCAAAGGAGTTTAGGAACTTGCTATATCTGAACTGAATTACCAATTACCTCTTTGCTGCCAACTCTTAACAGGTCCATCGTGAATATCTTTGTTATTGGAGTGGTTTCCTCTGAGCAGGTTATAAATATTGCACTATTTTGGTTGGAATACTGTTGCATTCTAAATTTAAATATATCAGGCATTGATATGAGTAAAAGAAAAGCTCCAGCAGAAGATAACATAAATCATGATTTTTGTGATTTTTTAATTGGTAAAAAGATTGTTGAAAAATTACAATAGTAATGTATCCATTTTGTTTTATATGGTATACTTCGTTGCAGAATTAGCAAATTATGAAAAGAATGTAAATCGAAATATTCATAAGCACAATGCATATAGGAAAGCAGCAAATACCATTGCTGCTTATGGAAAGCGAATTACTTCAGGAGAAGAAGCTAGGAAGTTAGAAGGTGTTGGTAAAAAGATTGCAGAAAAAATTGATGAATTCATTCACACTGGAAAACTTAGAAAGTTAGAAAATGTAAGAGTTTATATTCCATGCTATTCATTTTTGTTTTTTTAGAACATTTAATGTATGATTGTGAAGTAAAATTATACTTTTTGTATTGATACATTATTTGCAATTTAAACGGTTAATATCAATATTGATTAGGAACTTTTAATATATTTCGCAATATTTTAGATAAAACATGATGACACTGCTATAGCTGTTGAATCATTAACACGAGTGACTGGAATTGGTCCTGCAAAAGCCCAAGAACTATTCAAGTTAGGTATTAAAAGTACCAAAGATCTTCACAATCACAAAGATAAGCTAAACCATCACCAATTGATTGGCTTAAAGTAAGAGTTTTTTTTTTATTTATTGTGTTTATTTTATTTAAGCTCTCAAAACATCAGATTAGTTTCTCATGTTATTTGTACAGCATTAAATTATGACATCTTCCTCTTAAGTTGATTGCCTCCTTTCTTATACACATCTAATTGTGATGGATATGTTGTGGTATGAGACGTTATGTATCAAGTATGGAACAATGTGGATTTGGTCCATTTGGCTAATTTAGAATGAATCTAAGTTAATTTTAATAATCCATTGCTTGATAGATAGACAGTGATTGTTAAACATGTGTTTGACAGCTTTGATGATTGTATAGTGCATTGATACTTCATCATCTTAATGTATGCTTGATTTACTAACTATGGTTGTATATTATAATCATCTCTAATGAATCTGGTTATCGTTTATAATTTGTTGTTGGATCTCTTTTGTAGTAGTGTGCAGGATGTGAACATATCCTTAATGTCCAAGCTTAGAATTAGTCGCAAGCCTTTATTTTATACATTCAAATATATTTTGTGCTTACTGTCAACTCTATCTCTAATTTACTGACTAAATCCTTCATATATAACATTTGTATGGTTCTCTTTAGTACATTGAAATCCAATAATGCCTGTTAGAGCACTTTCCATTCTTCTTATCTAAATGAAAAAAAAAACTTAGTAATTGATTGTTTTATTTTATTAAATAATAATATGATTGGTGTGTTCTATAGGTATCTGGAAGATTTTGAGAAGAAAATTCCCCGTGCTGAAATTGAGCTTATTGAAGATAAAATTCGAAGTAATATTAATGCACTAGATCCAGAATATTTAATAACTATATGTGGGAGTTATAGGTAAGAATATAACTCTTTTTAAATATATATACACTGACAGGCAAAAAATTCCACCCACTTGATTTTTTCATGTTTTCATCTAAAAATATTTCTGCTTTGGATTGGCCTATTGTTTTTAATGAATAAATAGGTAATCTGTTTGTTTATTTTCAATTAGGAATGTTAATATAGAGGACAATAACCCTTAATCCTTAATTTAATGAAATGATTCTAGATTCCAATGTTTACTTTCTATGGAATCAAAATGTTTATTCAGTATCATTAGTTCAGTGCCGTTTCTTACAGCACATTTCTTAGTCTCCGGCTTTTAATTTTTTTCAATATTAAGTTTAAAAATGCCTCTTAGTGCTGAGGATGTTGCGCCTAGTGTGGCACTTATTGATGATAGACAATCCATTAGATATGCAGCTAATGCCATCAGAGTTCCATATGAAACTTTACGAGACGCCGTCAGGCGTTTTCGGGAAACTGGTTCTTACAATAGAAGGCCCGGTTCTGGATGGCCTAGGGTAACAGAGCCACGGGATGACCGGTTTTTGACTTTGAGAATTTTACGAAACCGGCACCTTACCGTTGTTTAAGCGATTCATCAGCTCGATAGAAGTTCGAGGTGTGCAAATTTCTGAACGTACCGCTCGGAGAAGATTAAATGAGTATGGATTTATGGCTTTTCGTCCTGTAAGAGGACCAGAGTTGACCAGAACTCACAGAGTAACACGGCTGGCTTTTGCTCGAGAACACAGCCATTGGACTATGGACGAATGGAGTGCTGTACTTTTTACAGATGAGTCAAGATTCGCTCTTCGATCTCCAGACGGGCTTGAAGGGGTGTGGAGAAGAAGAAACGAAAGATATACAGCCTGTAATTTTTCCCAGAGCCAACCTTTCCAACGTGGTTCCTTAATGGTGTGGGCTGGGATTTTAATGGAGCGCCACACAGAATTGTTTGTTGTTCGTGGAGGGTCTTTGACGGCCATTCGCTATGTAGATGAGATTTTGGAACCTCATGTGATGCCTATCCTCAACGAAATCGGCGATCGTTCTATTCTAATGCACGGTAATACAAGCCCGCATGTCGCCCGCATAGTGCAGACGTTCCTTCAACAGAACAATATTGAGGTTTTAGCCTGGCCAGCACGTTCTCCAGATTTGAACCCCATTGAGCATATATGAGATAACCTCGGAAGATGAATAAGAGCGCGTGCAACACTTCCTGATACACTGCAGGACCTTGAATGGGCTCTTCGGGAGGAATGGGCTATCCTCCAGCAAAGGGACATTTCCTGACTGGTGGAAATTATGCCGAGGCATCTTCAAGAAGTAGTGAAGGCAAGAGTAGGAAACACGCGCTACTAAACGATGATGTAATTAATTTCTTTTAGAATAATAATGGTTCATTTTTCAATTTTTTTTTCTCTAATCTTTCTTACCCAATCACATTTTAATTATTAAAGGTAAAAAAGATAATAAAATTCCATAAATACTAAGTATTATCTACAAATACCATGTATTATATACAAATACAACTTTACAGAAATATTTTTAGATAAAAACATGGAAAAATCAAGTGAGTGGAATTTTTTGCCTGTTAGTGTATATATATTGTTATTTAATAGAATCTTTTTTCTTCTAGGCGAGGAAAAGCAGAAAGTGGGGATATAGACGTACTTATCACTCATCCTAATTTTACTTCTTCTTGTTCAGAAAAGGGTCTTGCTTCAAATTTATTGAAAAAAGTTGTTAACAAATTGGAAAACGTTTCTTTGATTACAGACACTATATCATTAGGAGATGTCAAATTTATGGTATTCATAATTTAACATACTGTATAAAACACAAGAAGATTTTAACTTTAATATTGTTTATTAATAATAGGGCGTCTGTAAAATAAGCGAGATTGCAAGAAGACTAGATATAAGACTTACGCCGCATGATCAATATAACTGTGCAACTCTATACTTTACTGGGAGTGATATGTTTAATAAAGAAATGCGTGCTCATGCTATACAAGAAGGCTTCACTCTCAATGAATACTGTTTAAGACCACTAGGTTCAACTGGTAAATTTTATTTACAGAATTTTCTAAATTATTTATTAATGGTAAATGTCGGGAAACAATTGAAAATGATGATGTTTTTTTTTTCTTATATCCTTATGTCGTAACAAACAAAATTTTAATTTCTTATTGTTATTTTATCTTTGAAGTTTCCCTCACAAAAAATATAGTTTGGTTTGTGTCATCAGAAAAGAGTTTAAGCTTAGTGATAAGTTCTATAGTTCTCAAAAGAAGGTTGCTCTCTATAACTCTATAGACTCAGGCTCTATTCTGATTATACATTTTACTACTAAGTGCCTAAATTTCTATATTGGAAGTTATTTTTAGTATTATTATTTGTCTGTTATATCTTTTATCTGGGTAGTTATATTCCTGCATCCTGGGAACTTTCGGGCTGGAGCCTCCTCCTCCCCTCAAAATGGTAAAATGTAATCCTGTTTTTTGAAAAAAAATATTAAAAAATTAGCTCTTAAAGTATTATTGTTCATGTAATTAATTATATTTAATAGGACTTCAAGTATCATTTAAATACTATTTCATATGGGTAGTTAATTTATTTTTTTCCCAAAGTAATTATCGTTATATATATATATATATATGAAAAAAAAAACCTATCGGGCTAAAGCTCCTCTCCCCCCCCCAAAAAAAAATTGTTGGAAATTATTTTGTAGTTTATGAAAACTACTTGAATTTATGAGAATGGCTTTAAAATTACAGATATGGTCCAAGACCTCTTTGGGTTAATTAAATTTGATCCTAGAATTTACCTACTGTCAGAATTTCATTAATCTTCTCAATAATTATAAAATCAATATTTGGTACACTAAATTTTATTATTTAGCCTACTTTTTTTTTTTCATTAATTGTAAATGAATTGTGTTAATAACATAAATATTTTTTAAATTTGAAATTATATTTCTTTCAGGTATTCCTGGTGAGCCATTGCCAGTCAGTTCTGAGAGAGACGTATTTGACTATATCAATTTCCCTTACAAAGATCCTTGTCAAAGAAATTAAATGTAATGGGAAAAATAAAAGTAAACTTGGAAAACAAAAAAACAAATTTATTTTCTAGAATCTCTAGTCTTAAACTAATAACAAATTTATACAATGTGCAATGAGATTCAGAATGTATGATACAATATTATGTTTATATAAACCCATAATATACATACAAGTTCAACTGTATCACCTCTATTAGTTTTACTATTTGAATAATGTTTTTATTTATTTTTCATAACTTATGTACTTCATTTTATCAGTTAATAACTTATTTTCACACTTATTGTCAAAGGAAACTGAATGTATCCTTTAAATTACTATTAATATTGTCATGCCAGGATATAAAGTATATATTCTATTCATTCTATGCTATATACAAAGTTCATTTTAAACAATAATAAATTTTTATTATATCTGATATTAGCTAATTATTTATTTATATAAATCCAATGAAAATAAATAATTAATTATTGAATAAATAAATATAATTATGATCAGCCTTAATTTAAAGTTTTTCTTAATGCATTTTTTCAATTAAATTATTCCTAATATTTCACAAATTAGCATAAATACAGAAAAACTTGTAGGTTAATCGTATTACTTAACATCAAAAAAATATTGAAGACTTATTAAGAGAGACACTTTGCCTTGCGAGCTTAGACTAATTTTTTAATCTAATTTTTCAGCAAAATATATTCCCCAATACATAATAGTTTCACAGCCAACCAAGCCATGCAATATATATATTTTAAAATTTACTAGTGATAAAAACAATGATGATGAATTTATTTAAACCTTATGTAAAAGCTTTGTCTACTTTAAACTTAGACTTGGGCATTATTAAATGATTTTTTTTTTATAAATATTAATTGTTTCTAGAATAAAATAATTTTCAAATAAGGATTATATTCAAAATAATGAATAAAGTTAATTTTTTTTGTTACTTTTTATTAATTTTTTGAAATAAAATTTGCCCAAGACTTTTTTATAAGCAGATCTGTAAATACTAACCTAGTACATATTTTAAATTTAACATACACGAACTTCAACTACTAATTTAGACTATTTTACAAAAATAGATTTTTAGCAGATCAGTTCTTTCCAAAATGATTATTTAATAGTTATTGGAAAAAGGTTTACTTCTGTTATACCATGTGATCTTCACGTACACTTTTCTTTAAAAATCAGAGAAAATATTTATAAAAACCTTGGTGATTTGTTTGTACTTTACTGGTTAATTTTTTTATATGCAATATCCGCAAGAGCCTGGCAATTTCTTTCCTTATAATTTACTGCTTGACCCTCACTACAGCTGATACAACCTCTTCAGAATTGCTTGGCTTTTGTTTGCCATAAACAAGGTTTGAATCTTCACGTTCATGAGGATATTCTCGTCTTATTATGTTTCTGTCTTTGAATCCACCCCTTGATAGATCAGGTGGGGGTATGTCATATGACTTAGCTGGTACACCTTCTGGGGCATTGATTGGGATCCACTCAGAGCCAAAATTTGAATTAATAGGTTCGTCTTCGTGCTGTGAATGAAAATTCTCTGGAAAATCATAATCGGAATAAAATTTCTCTCCCGAGAAACTGTCATGGTTCAAAAAATCTTCTGATTTGGTCCTATCTCGTTGATTTTGAGATTTAGGGAAATACTTTTTGAAGTCATAGTCTTGATTCACGTGTTCTTGGCTGGGTTCGTATACAGCCTTCACTTCACCTCTTTTGTTGTTTGAATCGGGTTTAAAATGTGGAAATCTTTTATTATTTTTACTGCTTTGAAAAGATGGAAAATCTGAAAAATCATGAGAAAAAGGAAAGTCACTATTGAAATGATGTTTGTTACCGGAGCTTAAACCAGTGTGTGGGTTTTTGTTTTTATTCTTCTTGTAGAAATATGAATCATGCTCCTCTGGGGTATCATAGAAATTGCCTTTAATTTGCCAATCTGGTATCCCTTGATCGAATTCCGCTGAATCCTCGGGAAAATCTGAAATATCATCATGGTGATGATATGATGGTTGTTTTTTATGATTGGCCGGTCTCTTATTTTTTATATATGTAGGTTGCTTGTGACTCTTGAAAAAGTCTTGCTCAAATTTCTCTGTATGTGGGATTTTAGGTAAAGGACTGTGGTTTGTGAGAACTGAATATTTAAACATTGTGTCTGGTTGTTGATGCTGAATGTCCTTATGATACTGACTAGAAGGACGATGCTGTTTCGGAGGATACTGACTCTGTAGTTTCTGTTTTGTTTGCTGTGCATTTATTAATGGTACTCTATGAGATCCAAATCGATGCCTATAACAAAGAAAAGTAAATATTTATTCAAAATTATCAAGGATTCCTCATATCAATACATTACTGATGTTTCATAATTATATTTAAAATCACCAAATTACAATTTGTTATGTATATTCTTCTTATTTCTTAGTTGACTGATAAAAATAAGTATGTAACAATAAACCGCTAATGTACAGTCTTATGAAATGTTTTCTGTTTCAAGATGTTTGTCTTTAATTTATATACATGGCTTATTTAGATTAATCATAAAAATTTAAAAATTATTTACGACACAGAATGTAAATGAAGTGACAAAATTTGAAATGTTTTTATTTTTGACTAAAATTTCTTGTTATTTCTGATTTTTTTTTTTTTAATTTTATATTTTTGATTATAGTTATAATTCAACATTTGTTTGTGGTTTTAAAAATTTATCTATAAAATCAGAAAGAATCATTTTCTGAAGGTTTAAATAATTTTATTGATGAAAATTTTTTTTTAGTTCGAGTATAAGTTGGGAAAAAGGTGGCCTTCAAAAATATTGAGCTCTTTGGCATGACCTACATCCCCAAATTGTCAAAATAACGAGGTTATATAGGCCAAACGGCCCAATATTTTTGTAGGACACCTTTTTTATCTATTTTGTGATCAAATTATCTTACGAACCAAGTGGAAAACAAATTGGTATTTACAAGTTTTTATTATCTCATTAAATAGATAAAGTTTGCAGACCTCCAGATTGAAAACGGCCCAATTCCGAGAATAAAATAATTGTAGGTTACGATGAGAAAGCTATTTACGAAGTTTCAGCCAGATGTTAATAATTTGCTAAAAAGGGGTCTGTACCACGGACTAAAAGATTTGCATTGTATCAAAATGCTCAATCGATGTAATTTCAAATAAATTATTGTTATATAAATAATATTTTCCTCAATGTTGATATTTTGCAAATAAAGTAAGAATTGTAATTTAAAGTCAGGAAATGGTGGAATTACCTTGCTGCAGACCAGATAATTTTAATTTGATGATATGTCTTATACGACCAGCCCTTAGTAAATAATTCAAGTAATCCTTAGAGGGAGCTCTCATGCATATAAATCAAGAAGAATAGAACTATCAATTTGTATTTTCGGGCTAAAGCTCCCCTCTCCCCAAAATGGGAAAATATAACCATGTTTTATCAAAAAGAATATTAAAAAATTATCTCTCAAAGTATTATTGTTCGTGTAATTACATTGAAAAGGTGTTTACGGATCACTTAAACACCATTTCATATAGGTAGTTAGTTTCTTTCTTTTTTCCCGAAGTAATTATTGTTATTTTTATGAAAAAAGAAGCTTTTGAGCTGAAGCCCTCCAAAATTAAATCCTGGATCCTCTGATGAAACTCGCTGATCTCAAGAGCACTATAGAAACAACAATGATAGGCATTATAAAATTTTCTTTTGGGAACTTTGTTCATACAGTTGTCAATAGAGAGGATTTTTCTTCAATCTAGAAAAAACTGGAACCTTTAAATCAACAAGGAAGCTTATTATTTACATTTAAAGAACAACCTGTCCATAACTGGTGCGTTCACCCTAGTTTTAGTAAAAGTATTTTTCATTTTATTACTTAAAGATTTTATATAGAGGTTATATCATGTCCCATCTAATACTTATGTCCATTCTTCTTTTTTAAATTAATTTTGTTGATATAAGTAAATTATCGGTTTACTAATATAAATATATTGTAAAATATAAAAATGATATGATTAAGCATATAGTCGGTCTCAATGTAGAATCTCATAAGTATAATTATTTGATTATATATCACTTACTATGGCTTTCCATTGAAAAAATCTCAATATTTTGAAAGTTAATTTTTTTTGGTTTAACTTTTTCGGTTTCTTCCGAATATTCGGGATTTGAAGATTAAACAGTTCCATATTGAGACCGATGATATAATTTTTTTACCTTTCTGGCTGCCTTTCTTGATTTCTATGTGGTGCTCCTGTTTGGTGGACCTGTATGCTGGACTGCCTGTTTCCTTGTAAGTTACTTGTCACTGCTTTTGGTGGTCCATATGGTGTTGCTCTCAAGGGAGGGGGCATGGTTTGGTGGAACTCCGTTTGTGGCCTTTCTGGCGGCTGGTAATAGGGCAATACGAGACCTTCGGAATATGGTTTGTGGATTATTTGGCCGAAGGGGTTGATAGTTGAAGGAGCTTGCTAAAAATAAAATATCTTTTGTTTTATTATCTGTAATTCCTAATTTTATTTTAAAATATGATTATGTCTCTTGTTCATATTCAAATTATTTTTATGAATATAATTCAAAATCTTGAATAATGCTAATAATTTTAGTGAAGTTGCCTTCTGATCAGCTTTAGAAATAAAATGTGAATTAATGAAGATACCTTTGTGTATATCATGTGTGGTGTGTTGACCGCAGCATTGCCATGGATGACCATTGGTAGTACTTGAGTTTCGGATTCAAACAGTTGTGGTCCCAAGTCAACCTGAAGAATATAGATGTTTCAAGATTATGTTAAATTTACTCTTATTTGAATAGTCTTTGCTTTAAAAATAAACCTTCAAAATACCTGTTGGGGTATTTCACTGGGGAATCTTAATCTACTGTTTCTTGCTACTTCTTCAGCTGATCCACAGAGGGCTGTCACCGCTAAAATTATCTGGAATTGAAAAAAAAAAAAATTGAAATTATATTTTAAGAATAAAGTTATGATTCTATCGCTAGCTTGTAAGAATACTGAGAGAAGTTAAGAATTAAAAAAATAAATAAACTTATATTTGATCATTTTGTTGATTCTGAATATGCCAAAGTGGAAACAAAATTAATTTTTTAGTTCTGTTGATTTTCTTCTAAAGCAATGAACATATGAATTTATTTATCAATATTTAAACTTACAAAAGATTCCAATTTATCAATAGTTATGTTTTAAGTAATGTTATTCTTGCATATTAGGCACATGTATATCTGTATCACTAAGGTGAAGAATGCCATATCTATTTTTGTATTTGTTCAGGAGGCCCTATGTCCCATAACTTTGAGCTATTAAAATTTAGTGCTTAGTTGCTAAAGTATTTAATATAAAAAAATTGATGTGGTGTCCTTTACCTTCCACAGCTATAAACAGAGTAACAGATGAATTTTAGGTCTCTTTTTTTTTTTTTAAAAAGAGCAACTAATTTAATATAGTAAAAATAATATTTTGTATTCATAGGTCTATATTATTTCACGTTTTATTACTCAATTTCTTTTTATTTTTACTGAAAGTTCTGTGACTGAAAAATTATAGTGAAATCAACAAAACTGATATTATCTCGAACAATAGAGGAAGTTACAGCTCCTTTAAAATGGTGTGGTTGAATTTAGTGGTTTCCGTTTTCTTGCTCCAATGGACTTCCAATTATGGCGGAGATGGAAGACTAATAATAACGTGTTATACAAGTTAATGATCGTTACAGATTTCTAATTTACATCAATTTGACTAACGACTTTTGAACTTATTTCATAATCTCTCTTATCTCATTAATTATTAAATTGACAGGATTCGTTTTCCCTAATGCCAAAGAATTTCTTTTAGGTTCCTCTCAAGATTATATATAATTTTTTGAACAATCTCGAAGTTTCGCTTTATATTTTCTGTTCTACGAGAAGCTTATAACAATGTATGGTTTTATAAATATTTTACGACGTTTTTATATTCAAGCAGTAGTACGGGCGGATCTAGGGGGGGGGCTTTCGGGCTGAAGCCCTCTCCCCTCCTCAAAATGGTAAAACATAACCATGTTTTATGGAAAAATATATTAAAACATTATCTCTTAAAGTATTATTGTTCATGTAATTACATTTAAAAGGACTTCAGAATCACTTAAACACCATCTCATATAGATAGTTAGTTTCTTTCTTTTTTTCCAGAGTAATTATCGTCATTTTTATGAGAAAAAAAAACCTTTCGGGCTGAAGCCGCCCCCAAAATTAAATCCTGGATCCACTAGTGAGCAGTAGCAGTCCGCGGTACAGATTCCTTTTTATCAAATTATCTCCTCTTAAAATTTCTGAAAGTCTTCATTTTATCTTTTCCTAATTAAAACTGTTTTAATTTCGGAAATTTTTGGAAATGGGGTGTTTTCAATATGGTGTTCGATAAACTTTATCAATTTAATCAAGTACTAAACACCCGTTTGCTTTCCACTTGAATCGTAATATTCGATCTCAAAATCGAGAAAAAAGGTGGCCTACAAATATATTGGGATGTTTGACCTGACCTCCACTCCCAATCATAGGCGGATTGGATCTACAGGAGGCTTTCGGGCTGAACCCCCTCCCCCTCCCCCAATGGTAAAATATAACCATGTTTTAAAGAAAAAAGTATTAAAAATTATCTCTTCAAATATTCTTGTTAGTGTAATTACATTTAATAGGACTTCAAGAACCATTTAAACACCATTTCATATAGGTAGTTAGTTTCTTTATTTTCTTTCTAATTAATTATTGTTATACGTATATGAAAAAAAATCTTTTGGGCTGAAGCCCCCCCCAAAATTAAATCCTGAATCCGCTAGTGCTCCCAATATGTCAAAATGGCGAGGTTATATAGCCAAAGCAGCCCAATATTTCTATTTGCCTTCTTTTTTTCTCTTTTTTATGATCAAATTATCTTATGATTCAAGTGGAAAGCAAATGTGTGTACACGAGTTTTCAGTACTTCATTAAGTTTACAAATGATACAGATTGGAAACACATTTCCAAGATTTTCCGTAATTAAGAAAATTGTTGGTTACGATAAAATGAAGCAATTCATGAAATTTTAGACGAGTTTTAATAATTTGGTTTGAAAAAAAGGGCTTTGTGCCGCAGCCATTAGTAGTTGAAGTTAATTAGGTGTACCTAATCGTGAAAAAAATGGCTGATTGCCATTCTTGTAATTTGGATAGTTGAAAAATTATTATCTATTAAATACACACAAGATTCTATTCAATGTCGCACCTGATCGGTCAGCGCGGCCTTTCAACAAACACGAAAATGAGTGTGAAACCCGATTTTCTAAAGAGAAACTTTGCTAAAGAAAACCCATTGTTGTAGGATTTAATAAAAAGTAGTTGTAAGCTGATTAATTTTTTTTTCATAATAGCATGGTAATGGCGACGCACACGCAGTCACGGCCGTATTAAAGGATCACAAGAGAAAGCCTAGTGAGCTGTTTCCTGCCTCCCAAATACAGTTCCACTCCTCAGTCTAGTTTGCTAAGAAAACTATCCCTACTTTCACTTAGTTCTTTTACCCTTTTTCTAATTTATAAATAATTAATTTTTTAATAATGCTTTTTTTGATAAAATGTAATTACAATAACATTTAATATGGTGTAACGCCATTGTTAAAATAAGTTTAAAAAAAATTTAAATAACTTCTATTACACAGTTGGAGAACATGCAGCCTGGAGGCCGCATGTGGCCTCCGCGCAGGCGGATCTTCGGGAAGTTTTCGGGCTGAAGCCTTCCCCCTCAAAAAAATTGTAAAATATAACCATGTTTTATGAAAAAAAAATATTTAAAAATTAGCTCTTAAAGTATTATTGTTCGTGTTATTACGTTTGATAGGACTTCAAGAACCACTTAAACACCATTTCATATAGCTAGTTTCTTTCTTTTTTTCCAAAGCAATTATCGTTATTTATAAGAAAACAAAAAAGCCTTCAAGTTGAAGCCCTTCCCAAAATTAAATCCTGGATCCGCTAGTGGGTTTCACGGCCCTTATTAATTTACCGCTAGAATTAATTATTATTTACTGATTTCGGTTAAGAAAATTTGTAAATTAATAGAATTTAATTGAATATATGTATATGGGTATGTGAGTGTGTATTTATTTTAAAAAAATAGCAACAGTAAAAAGTTATTGCGTCCTCCATTATCAATGCCTAACTTAATGCGACCTCTAATGATAAAAAGATTCCCTGGCTATGTTCTATTATATTTATATCTATATAATGTCGGAGGTACCTAGATCTCAAATGGAGAAGAACATGTCCATGTACCTAATCGTAAAATATGAATTTAACATGAAAAAAAAAACTTTTTATAAAAATAAACTTAGTTACATCGGTTTTAACTGCAAGCGGATATAAAAAGTTAGTTCATAATGGTATGGAAATGGTTGACAGTGGATCCTAATTTCTGAAGGAGGTAGTCGGGGGGTGCGGTCAAAAATACTATATTATATAATAGCATACTTTATTACTTTCTTTTCGACGTTTCAACCTACGTTGTAGGTTTTCTTCAGGGCATTCCGTCAGACACTGCTGAAAGCACTAAGAAAAAAAGTTGGTTTATTGATACACACTAATAACAGTCAAATTTGGAACCCACTACGAAAATTTTTTCCTATTTTTTTATTTATTAGTTATAAATTTTAAGTTTTATAGATCTTTAAAAATTTTTCATCTCTTTCAACACCCGAGTTTGACGATAATCCTCCGTACTATCAACGAAATCTCGACATAATTCTCCTTCTTCCATCCAGGTGTCCCTTAATCATAATTTTAGGGTCTATAATTTTCGATTCCTTGTAGTACATCATACATTTTATTCTATCCCTTCGTATATCTCCATTCACCAAAAATTTCAATATCCTTCTTTAATTCGGCCATCAATTTTTCTAATTTTTTTTCTTACATGTTTGAAAGGCTTCTTCATGGAGTGTCTTTGTCCAGGATAGAGATGTTGGGAAAACGTCTGATAGTTTTATTTCAATATATCATAGATGTCGATATTAAAATTCAATTTAATTAATCATCCTTAAAAAATTAATTAAACCAACAAAAATATATCTACAAGTATTCCCGTCCTACTTGTGAAAACATCAAAATGACTATTTTTAAACCTAAGAAATATTGGTCTAAATATTTTTTTTTACATCTTGGTTATAATTTGTTTTTTTATTTTACATATAATGAAAATATGTATACATTTTATATGTATCAATCATTAAATATAATTCGTTTTTCTCTTGTTATTTTTAATGGATATTTTTTAAACATAACTGTTTAATCTTTTATGAGAAAAATCTCATTTTTTGTTGTAATTTTTGTCATGCATTCTTCGCCTGATCTATTAATAATTTTTTTTCATTAACTATCCATTTTTGTTTTCCAAGTGAATTGCTATTATCAACTCTTAAGATCTGAATTCATCAGGTAAGTAGATATTTTTGTATCTTATAACATTTACTTTACCATTTTATTGTAATATTATTATGTTTTCTATATATTATACGGCATTAAAAAATTATAATTGGGACGTCTAATTCTATTTTTCTAGGAGAGAATGTAATGTGGATAATTTTTATATGTTCCTAGATAATTCGATTGTGTCGCATTTCTCATTCCTAGATAAAAATCATATTAATAAAAAAAATCAGTAATTGTTTTCAATTTGTTTTTCTTTAAGATTTTAATGCAAATCCCAATGACTGCAGCTAATGAGAGAGAAGTAGATCTAGAGAAATATTTAAAAGAAAAGAACAATTATAGAAAGGCTGATCTTTAATAATATAATTAAAACAGTTTATCTTTATTTAAGAGCTCAGAACTAGGTAATAAATACAGTTCGTGAGACCCTCTTAAATTATTGTTATGATTAACGTTAAGTATATAACTGTTGTTAGATTTCAGGTAAAAGGCTTATCTTTTTTTTCCCTCGGTTCGAACTGCTTTCCACCTATCGATGTTTCTGCCAAACGTGTCATTTTTAGAAGAAAACGCTTTCGTAAAAAAAAAAAAAAATAATAATAAAATAAAAATAAAAGAAGGAACCGTGAAGGTACAGTTTTAAACGGGCGAGAAAGTAGGCGCTGTCAGTAATGACATGGAGGGATAATTGAGAAGTTCTAAAAGACAGCGAAGAGGATTCCTGCAGAGAAAACAGATGGATGGAAGGTGACCCAAAGCCCTGGTTCTCTGTCCTTGGCCGCAAGGTCGAAGGCTCTCTCCTATTCCTTAAGATGTCGAGGATCGAGTCTTGCAAGGGTTGTACCAACGGCAGCTTAGGCCGAACTTTTCAGCTTCTATTTTAAAATTAATAGACTAAATAATAAATAAAACGTTGTCATCGCTACATTTCTATAATAAAATCGTAGTTTTAACTGATATTCGAAACAGAATAAAAATGCGATCTTTATTTTGGAATACTTAATTCCTTAAGAATAAAATTGTTTAATTCAATAAATGGTAGTCTTCCTGAGCTGTAGGAAATTACCTCGTTGGATTCTTCATTTTTCTAGGGGTTTGCGAATCGTACATTCAAAGCCCATCTTAATTTTATTGCTGCCATGGGACACACAGGGATGTCAAGAAGGGTTTCATGTCGTAAGTTGCGTCATCAAAATTTTTGATGCAGAAACATTTTAATAGGATTTTGAGTTTTCAAGAGAGGTATATTTCGACGGTGTTATGAATTTTTGTAATGAAAAGTTTGAAAACATGGGACAAAGAAAAACAGGGAACAGGCCACAGCAAGTGTAATTGTATATGATATACAATGTTTAAATTCTGCTTTCACTTTGACTGGTTTTTAGAAAAGGAGAGCAATAAAATGACTACAGAGAGGGAGAGAGAAGGTACTACCAATATTAATTCATCGTTAGATCAAAAATTAAAAACGGAAAAAATCCTATGTGAATTGGTATTTTACCAAGCAAATCTTTGCTAGACTTAAAATACTACATGTATGCGTCGTCATAGTAACAAAACAAATTAATTATTGCTATCAGCATTGGATGTCATGATATGCCTCTTGAAATTAAAAATCACGTAACTCGTTAAAAAAAAATTAAATTTAAATTAATTATAGAACGAATTTCAGCATCTCATCATCAAACTTTACTTAACATTAAACAGGAATTTGTGATAACATATTTAACTCTCGTATTTTTATTCGTATTAACAAAACTATTTATTAAAAAAAAAATCTGTATCTGTATTATTAAGAAATTATGACAAAAAATATATTGTTCTTATCTTAAATGTCTGATAGGAGACTGTCTACAGATTAATTAAAAAAATTACTTTGTCTGAGGTGCTGTTTTTAATCAAAATTAAATTATCTATTTCTATTCGGAATTAAAAATAGCATTTACTTCAGTAAGATATAAACCTATGTGAAAAATTATAAGAATTTAATGTGCAATTTTATTGACCGATATAATTTGTTAAATATTGAAACTTTACTTTGAAGAGAACTTACCAGTTACGGATGGATATATTATATCCCATCAGATGCATAATATATTATACGGCAAATGTTCCATCATTTGCAGTTCCAATCCATGTTTAAAAAGTATTATATTGTTTAAAGAACTTGTGACGTTCGAAAAATTATTCGTTGAAAAGCTAGAATGAAGGAGTAATTAGACTGAGAAAAATTTTCCAGCTTATATACGCGAGTTTGAGTATTTTATGAAGTTCACAACAAAGTCTTTATTAAATCCAAATGCTTGGTTTTTATTTTATTTTTAATTTGACCCGTAGAAATTATTTCAAGTATTTTATTATTTTTTCTGAAACTATTAGTCTGGATCAAGATTTCATATAATTAGTCCATTTATGATTAATCAAGGATTTGATAAATAAGGAGACTAATAATAATGGTTTAATATGTCTATTTTTTTTTTCGACTATTGACTTGAAAACTGATAATGAATAAATGAAAATTCTCTTATTTTATATTTTTTTCCCTACTAAAAAAAAATGTCCATCAGTAATCTTTATAAATAGATGAAATTCTATTGTTTGTTTTGTTATAATAATAGGATTTATTTATAACTTTATATAAAATCTCTCTCTATAAATAAAGAGCGTCACCGAAAAAGCTTATACAAAAACATAAATAATTTATAGGTGGAGATTACTTGATTATGTCCAGTTAATTATTTTGATTTATTAGATATGCCGACGTTTTAACCCATGTAGGTCATCATCAAGACAAAGGTTATTGGCTTGATTAACAAGAACTGAGATGAAAATAAAGTTCACTGTTAAAATGATGCATTTCTTGTTATTAGTACAGCCAGTGGCGGTTGTCCTGTTGATGGCTCACATGCTTGGTTCAACACGTCGCCAAACCTTATAAACACCATAAATTACTACATATGCTGATTGTTTGGCATCCTCAAAAAAATCAAAAAAGATAAATGTCATTGCTATCCTCCTAATAGTTACGTTATTGGTATTATTTTTATTTTTTTCATTTTCTGAAAATGTTCTCATTTGACTAAGCTACAATCAATGACAAGGTAGAATGTTTCAAATTAGCTTAATAGCTTGGTCGATATTTCTCAGACTTATCATCAACTTCAATGATCCAATCAAATGCAATGATCGGGTTATCCCACAACTTAATCTCTCTCTTTATCTTCGTCAGCAAGTAAGGATCCGGTCTTGGCGGAGAGAGTGCCTGAGTGAGCACTTCGACAGCCAAGTTTTCTAATGCTCGGCTCTCAAAAACACCAATCTCCGGAGGACCCCTGCCGTTCCAATAACACTTACTGGCCCCAAAGTCGCTCCAGCAGCAGTTACCGAACCGGTAACATTTGCTAATTCGGTCATTACGGTAATGACCGTCGTCACCGGCGGGCTGGCAACCGACCAATCGCCGCGGAAAGTAAAATACAAAGGTCGATTCAAATTCAGCTCCGAGCAGTGAAAGTGGATCCGAAACCTTCACCAGTGAAATTCGAAAGGCGGTCAAGGCCGTGCTTGGAATTCTCGCTCAGTTGTGAGTCGTTATCAGTGCTTTCTTCCCATCTGCCTCCGATGTCCGAGTTTCGGAATAATTTTAGCCCAAGATCCTTTGATTTGATAATATCAAAACTTGTTAGAATGTCACTTCAGTTTTGCCCACAATGACCACTACACAATTGAGTTCTTCACAGAAATTTGAGGGTTTAACTTCACAGAAATTTTATCTATTTATAAAGATTACTGATGGACATTTTTTTTTAGTAGGGAACAATATATAAAATAAGAGAATTTTCATTTACCCGTTATCATTTTTCAGGTCAATAGTCGAAACAAAATAGAATATGTTACGTTAACAAGATCAGATACCACATACTGTCAAGACGATGGCAAGAAACACCAAACGTTTACAATCCTTTCAGTGTAAAGTCCTTTAAACAACAGTAAACAGGGTTGAACAAGAAATGACTGATTATAGCCATTGATAATGACGATAAAATTTTTAGAAACAAGAAAAGAAAAAATGATGGTCTCAAAAACCCTGTTTTGACTTGTTCTTATCAAGGAAATAATTAGGACCACTCTTTATACATTTGAAAACAAAACCATACATCATGATCTCGGCATGATTTACGTCTTTGACGTTATTCCACCGAGATTCTCAAAAGTGCATGAAAGCCCACTGGCGGATCTACGGGGAAGGGAGAGCTTTCGGGCTGAAGTACTCTCTCCCTCCCTCTCCTCTCCTAAAAAATGGTAAAATTTAACTACGTTTTATGGTAAAAATACTAAAAAAAATTAACTCTTAAAGTATTATTGTTCGTGTAATTACATTTAATTGGACTTCAAGAATCTCTTAAACACTGTTTCGTTATTATCTTATATATAGGTAATTAATATCTTTTTTTTTTTTCAATGTAATAATCGTTTTATTTGTATATATATATATATATATATATATATATATATATATATATATATATATATATACAAATAAAACTAAACCCCTTAAAACCCTTAGGGGTAGTTTCCTATAATCCTCCTCAAAGTTTGAAACATTAGGACTTTTTTGAATATGTAATTGGAGTTCCGGCAATGAACCGCTTCTTTATTTATCTCCTGTGCTGTATAGTCCAAGTTTATTCTTTGCACTTGTGTAGAATGGTCTTTTTCATAAGTCTCCTCTGTGTTGACAGAAAGTATTGTGAATAAGTATGAATGTGTATCAAGAAATAAAATACTTTATTTAATTTTTGATTCTTCAATTTAAGATTAACTTTTTGTTCTTGTTGCTTATTTATTTTCCGGGATTGAATGTTTCAAGTATACCTCTGATAACTGCCTCAAGTGTGGCAGAATATAATTATTATTTATCAATAAAAATAGTTTAAAAAATAGAAGCTCTTTATGGAGCATGATTATTAAAACATAATTTTAAGAAACAATAAAAGAAAAATTAGGCTCGAAAATTCTGTTTGGTATCATTGTTATCAAGAAAATAATTAGGGCTACTCTTCATATAGTTAATATCAGCCGCCTTCGTCTTGGTTCATCAGCACATACATTACGAAGGCATAAAGTAATTCGATAAGAATTTGTAGAATCGTAACAGGAACTACTTGGAAAAAATAGACATGCCTTTAAGATATGCTGCGAGTTTAGGGGGGCAGCTTTCATCATGGCTAACCCATTTATTCCAGGATAGCCCCAAGCCTAATTCTGCCCTATCGGCCATTTCCATCCCACGCCGGGGCAGAAATGAGGGGCATCGTTTTGATTTCTGCATTCTCACCAGCCCACATTTCGTTGTAAAAATAACTTTCTAGGTCCGCCTTTTCTTCTCTATAAACACACGGCTCTGGGTCACATTTGCGAGATCGGGTTTCAACCGCCTGTAGAGTCTCTTAAACGATTTTTCAGTATCATTCAATTTATGGTAGTATCAATACTTTATCTTAAGGTTGTTTCAGTTTAAAAATGAAAAATCGAGTTTTGGAATTTGTTGGAATGAGATTTAAAAAGACCGTTTGCCCTATGAAGGAGTAACTGCTTTCGATGACTTGGATTACCTTTTTTTCTTGATCAATATTAGTCATCATTACTTTCAATTTGCCTCTCATTGGATATCATCATTACTCATACCTTATCATTATTTTTCCTGTACGGATATTCCAAAATCAACCACCTTTTGATGAAGTAACCCAGTGGATTCATTTTGGACGCTTGTGGCAAATACGCAATCGAACTCGAATTATATTATAAAGTTTCTTTCCTGGTATGAGTCCCGTTATCTAGATTTCCGTCTGTCGGAAACTATTTCTCAACACTCCTGTTTCTCTTTAACTACTTCGATGAAACTTGAGGGATTGGTTGCGGTTTGTTAATAGCCTTGAAGAACGTTTTAAGCTTATAGAGAAAAAAATCTTCCGGGTTGAAGATAAAAACTTTGGATTACATTGCATTGTTATCAATGTATGTAATAAATCAAAATCGATCATGATTGACTTCAGTAGTTTTGATCTTTTATCATTTATGAAATATTATGATTGAGCCTAATACAGACATTATTTTTTCATTCGTTTTTACTTTTTCTCTTTAGTTAAAATAAATATATACATGGTGTGAATATGTTCATATATGACGATAATAATTGACCACGTGACAGATTGTTATATTTCTAAATAAATAAATTTATAAATAAATACACAAAAAGTGATGTTTTTCTTACTACAATTTTCAAAAACCGTTTCAATTTTTTTTTTTTAGATTCCTTGAAAGTTTTTAATGAAAATTTTGTGATTATAATGCTTGATAAAAAAAAATATTATAATTTTAATAGTTAAATTTTATAATAGTATATTCATAAATATTTGTTACTTATGAGCGCAATTAAGCATTGAAGTTTATGAAACCTAAAAAAACAAACAATAATAATGATAAAATGAGTAATCGTAGAAATGATTTGATAGATGATAAAACGTGCATTAAAATTATTAAGGCAATGAAATAACACACGATAGCAATGATAGGTCCTTGTAACGGTTATTTAAGCAAACTGCTTCCTAATTTTATCCAAGGTTTATTTTAAGTCAGATTAAATAAAATATTTTTATTTATTTTAAATTTTCGTAAAATATGAAAGCATAGAAATATCTTAACTAATAAATAGGAAGACTGTTATATTTTTTTACATAAAATTAATTATTTTTTATATAAAAAAACCTTTATGGTATTGAGGGATCTAGTACTCTCCTTCGGCCGAAGAATATAGCGTGTAATAGAAGACATTAGAGAGAGACCTTGGCCCCCACCTTTCTTTTCCATGGCTTTGACCCACACCTTGACATCGAAGAGCTTTCGATTCCGTTATTACTGTTTACGATTAATTATCTAGTAATCTAAAATCTGGTTTTTCTTGCTTTTGGTTGTTTTTATTTCTTATATTTGCACTCTGACGTCTGGTAAATACTTAACGTTTCATATCTATATTAAATATTGACATTAGAACGAAAAATGTTTTTTTCCTTTAGACTGGATTTTCATGCTCTAAAAATACCTCTAATGGCCGATCATAACTGGTTTTATGACTTAAAATTGTTTGTATTTTATAATTTTATTTTAGAAATTATATCTTTAAATCTAAAAATTAAATTTTATCAAGCATTAGCTAAGTGAAATTTCGATAAAAATAACATCCTTACTCAATAATATTGTTTTCTCTTTTTTTGCTAATTTGTCAATATATTTTTGCTTGGATTACTTTCTAGTCATTACAGATTTTATTAACATTCAATATTTTATTTAGAAAAATAAGGGTGAAAAAAATTAGTTTCAAACTACTTATACATTCACACAACAGGCGTCTCTATTTTGATGGTTTTATATTTTAAAATTTTTTTTTTAGAATTACAGTATATTATAAACTATTTAAAGAAAACACCGTGAACGGTATTTTTAGTTCTTTTTATTCGTGGAATAAGTAAACCGATAGATATCTCTCGGAAAAAAACATTGAAATCATAAATCGACTTCCACATCTTTAAAAGCTTGTTCCTGCGCTTATTATATAATGTTATTATAATACATTATTATATTATATTATACACTTATATGTACAGACTGAAAACTTTATTGTCTACAGTTTTCTAGACTGATTAACCTTTATGGTTAATGCTCCGTTCCTATTGAATGTAGCTTGAAACTATTAAACCTAAAATTTCCTCAGTACATGGCGTATCTAAAGCAAAAATAGTTTTTCAAATCAAACAAGCAGTTCCTGAAATTGGCGGTTAAAATATAACTATATATGATGTGATGATAACATATAATTTAAATACATATTATACATATATCGTTGAAGTACGTTTACTAAATTTGGCTTACAACATTATAATTTGAACTCCCTAATAAATCAGGAGAAATTGCTGCATTATTTTCCATTTTTCATTAAAAAAAGTTCTTAAAATTACTTATTATTTCTATAATAAAATATTTCATGAAATAATCATGTATAGATTCATCTCTTTGTGTAATAAGTAATTAATTTGATTCAAAGATATTTATAAATAATTGACAATATTTTTTTCAAAAAAACGTTGGCTTTTGTTGAAAATAATTATAAGACTTTCGTCTTGTTTAGATTAGGCCCGCCAGTTATTTTATCTAGTAACAGTTACTTATTGATAAATTAAAAAATATGTATTAGAGAAACATATGATTTATTTAATAGAAACTTTTTATACATAACCAAAAATATTAACATACTTAAAATGAGACCCAAATTCCTGGCTCGTTTCTCTTCTTAGCATATATAGTAAACTTCATTCTTATATAATATTCATCGTTTTATCACCTTATAACCGCAATTACACAAACAATACTAAATTAAATAATATTTAAACATTTGATTTTATTTCTATATCAATAGTATCAAGTTGTATGAAAACTATTACTAAATATCATTAGAAAATCACTGGCGGGCCTAATCTAAACAAGGTCCTAAAGACTTTTCCTATTAACTATTTCTATTAATTAAAGATATTAATAATAATAATATTATGAAGAAGTAGAAGAAAGAAGTACTAAATTTATCTTTATAATTCCGTTTATTTTAATAAATTCATATTATAATTTAAAATGGTTTAGAAATGATTTTTTTATAAATATAAATAGCAAATTAACTGTTTTACAAAAAATATAGAAAACATTTATTCAAATACCTATACCATCTTTTCAAATTGAAACTACAGTTGGGTTTGAATTTTTAGTTCACCTTGCTGATAACTATTCTTTTTTAAACCTCCTTTTTATCATGTAAGCATAATGATGATATTTTGTGTATAATATTTTTTATTATGATGTGCATATTATTTATAATATTATTTAAAAAACTTACTTCTCGTTTCAAATTCATACCTTTTGGTTACGATAATGATTATTTCATAATTAAAGCTATATGACTATATTTTCAACAATAAGATCAACTGCGTGTCAATGTATTGAAAGAAATATTTCTTTGCACCTCAGCGTATTCTTAAATAGTTTCGCCTCGAAATAGCTTGACTACTTGCGTCAGAACTTTTCGAGTTCAGTTCCAAGTGTTTATATTAGAATCTGCTATTGACCTCAGATGCGATAAACATGATTGAATAACAGTATTTTGACAATTTAAAGTGACTGTAATTATTTTATCTCTACATAAATAAAATCACTTGAATTATTTCAAGTATTTATTTAACTGCGAACATAATTTGAAAACTTTAACAGACCACCAGCATGTTATATTACTGTTAGCAGCGGGGTCCAGAGGTAATTTTTCTCCGTGGGACCATAGAATTTGGGAGAAATATTAATACTTCTTTGGGAAAAATCGTAATAAATCGATTAGCCCCCTCCCCAGCTGATGAATAATAAATAAATAATGTATAACTAAGTTTTTTTTTACTGGTGATTTTGGAAGAGAAATCAATATAAAACCGTTTATCAGCTAATGTTTTGTATCACTAGCAAACGAAAATGCTCAACATCATCACTCATCTCGTTTTATTATTATTAATTATATTCGATAAACAAAGGGATCGGGTTAGCTCACTGAGTAAGGCAATGTGCTTATACGCTCCATGATAATTTTTTATCCTGCCACGTCACCGGTAGATGAATCCTGATGTCGGAAGACCCTCCAGTGGCATACACATAGCCAATGTAACTTACTGTTTCCGCCATATTTTTAAAATCAGTCTGATTCCGAAGTCATGATATTCTTGTTATTAAAAATTAGCAATTTTCATTTTTCTGTCCTTAATGGTCAGTGGCTGAAGCCCCCCTCCAAAATGGTAAAACATAACCATGTTTTATAGAAAAAAAATATTAAAAACTATCTCTTAAAGTATTATTGTTCGTGTAATTACATTTAATAGGACTACAAGAATACGCCTAAAGGTAGTTAGTTTCTTTCCTTTTTCAAATTAAGTATCGTTATATATATGAAAAAAAAAAACTTTCGGGCTGAGCCCCCCAAAATTAAATCCTGGATCTGCTAGTATGCTGGTCCTAAATATCAGTAATGCTATAGAGTGAGAGGCTCTGGGATCTCCTAGAGTTCTGCCTTTCTTTCCTCAAGCGTGAGTTCGAAGTTGTCCTGAGTGAATGAATTTTTTAAATATTGTATAAATGTATGTCTGTATTTAATTTGTTATTTTGATTAATTTAGTTTCTTTTGTTTATATAGATTTATTTTTAGTATTATTATTTTGATATTCTATTTATTTATTGTGCGTAGAGTGTAAATGAGGTACTACTGGTCTCCTTGAATGTGACAGAATGTAATATTGTCCAATAAAGGAATGAAAAGAAAAAGAACAAAAGAATAGTGAGTTGAGATTCCATAAATGTCAACTCTGCGTTATGTCGAAAACGTATTATTTATTTTTTAAACAAACACGTTCAGTTTTTTTTTATGTATAAGATATGTAAGTAAAGTTTCAGAGCATTAGAAAATTTCACGAGCAAGAATTTATTTTTTTTTCGAAGTATCAATCAGCAATATTTAAGTTTCTTGTTAAAAGCATAGGTTATCCACTTTATACTTAAAGGTTGAAGAAAGAAAAAGAAAACAGCTTTTCAAAAAGACAGCTAAATTATTGTGCTGTCTCGAATCTATTAGAAACGAAGTTTTTGAATTCGGCATTCATTATAGGTTAATATGAATTCCACGCATTTTCTGAAACCTCTTTGTTATACACCCGCTTTCTCTATTCTGTTAAACCATAAGCGAAAATGACTCTTAGTATTTTATCAATAATGCCTAAGGAAATGATGCAAAATTGTATAACATGTTGCAACTGTGAAATTGGATCATTGTTCAATGTATTTCATCACCATTTTTCGTCTCAGGGCGACTTTTGATAATAATGGGAATTATGTATAAATTGATTATTAAAACAATTCTATGGAGGATATATATATTTTTTTAATGTATCTTTTTTTAAACGCAAAAATTATTTTAATTTAAAATTGCCGCATTTCTTCCCGAGAACTATTTTAACATAAGAAAGCTGAACAGATGCGGTCACAGTCGTACTGTCCTACATACGGAGGTCTGAAACGGTAAAGAGAATTCCGATGATGACTCGCATTTTTATACGGCCCTTATGGTTCGACCAATATCCAATTCGGATATTTTAAAGGGGAAAATCGATAAAATTTTATCTTTATCTGAATAGCCTTACAATTCATTGCCGAGATAGTAAGATTGTATGGTCAAAAAAATAATGAAGCTGAAATAAAATTTTACTGCAGTCGATCAGCAGGACTATAATATTTATTGCCAATCAATGAAGAATTTAAAATCTATCTGGTTGCACAAAATATTATAAATTAATTACATAAATTAACACTTAATCAGTGTCGGATTGTTTTAACTAAATAATTAATATTTTTTGAAAAAAGGATAGTTGGGGTGATCAGTCAAAAATAAATAATAATATTTATTTTAACATTTGCCGAAGTTCAGACCCAATGTTCAGGCCTTCATCAGGGCGATCGCTATTGACCGAAGAGATTGCTGTTGATAGAATCGAGCTATTGTCTCTTGACAATACCTCAATTATTGTTTTTATTATTTATTTACATTTCTGTACCTCGGAGAAGAAGAGCATCATGGCCATTTTTACATTTGTTCAAAGGAGTCACTTTTCCATAACTTTAAGATACTAAACTTTGTTTCTTAGTTACAAAATTATTCAATAAAAAAATGGACACGATCTTTGCCTCCGAGACACAAACTATTTTACCATGGTGGCTACAAAGTTAAATTTAAATTATATACATAAAAAAAAATAAAAAAAACCTGTACCACTACAAACCATGAAGGGTCTTGGGTTCAGTACTATTTAGGGAAAGCACTGTTTCATGGTCTACTACGGTTGTTCAAGAAGGTGATTTGACCCAGATCACGCTCAACCGTCAGGTTTTCCTCCTTAACTAATTATTTTAATTATTAAGAGATAATTTTTTAATATTTTTTTTTCATAAAACATGGTTACATTTTACCATTTGGGGGGGAGCTTCAGACCCAAGGCCCCCTCCCCCAGTAGATCCGCCCTTGAAAACGACAGATGGAGAAGAAGCGTAAATTAGAAATGGAAACATTAGAATTCAAAATGTATATTGTTGATTAAAACTGTGGTTACATATGGAAATGAGAGATGGGTCCTCCCCACGAAGTCAGAGCAAGTACTGAACGTTTGGGAGAGGAAAGTTTTGAGAAGGATTGTTGGCCCTTAGAAGGGAGGGAAATCGGTGGAAGCAGAGGAATAATCCATGATCAATACAAGGCCTCGGATATTGTCACCTGTATCAAGACGAGTAGAAGTTAGATGGCTGGAACATTTGCAGAGAATGGCTTCTGGACGCCCTGGTGGAGGACAAATAAGAGGGCGTCCCAGATTTAGGTGGACCTGAGGACACTTAGAGTCCGAAGGTGGTGAAGAGCTGCTTTGGACAGGGACGAATGGTGGAGAAATGTGGAAGAGGTCAGGGTTCTGCAAAGGACTGTAATGCCATCGAAAGAATAAGAAGATATTGTTGATTAGTATTATATATTATAATATTTATTATTACAGCGAGGACAAAAGCCCCCTTGTATTAAATAACATTTATTTCTACATTGATATAACGAGTCAAAATTGTTACAGCCGTTTTCAAGAAAATCGCAAAAATGTGTGAAATCTTAAATACATAATTAAAATTTCGTACAATTTTTCGTTTTTGTACTAGGCTGTTCACATAAACCATTTTTCGAAACTTGATTATTTTGGACTAGATAAACTTTATAACGTGCATTAAAAAATCGGATTCGATAATTTTACAATCGCAATACTTCCTCTTGTTATTCACTCCATATATAGGTAAGTAAAAGTAAAAATAAAAGACAAAATTTCTAATTTTATCGGTGGAATAAAACTTTGTAGGGTGCTTATCTTATAGAACTGGCTCATCAGTATTTAAATATATAAATTAAACATTAGCGAGATTGGATTCCTTGCCAATTCTCCAGAACGCAATAAATGTTATATGCAAGTCATTCCTCTGGGTTTATATTCAGGGGTCGACCAATCACAGACCGTTACGCCTTTGGAGCTCAGGCCATCTGGAGTGAGGTGGTTCCTAACGACCATCTTAAACTGTTCCCTTCTATAATAGCCCATAAGTATCCTTAATTAAACTATTATAGCTCAATGCGTTTCCCACCGCTTTGATTTGATACCTAACCTTTTATCTAATGAATAGGATGCGGGAACCTGGCGTGTTGTGGGGTTAGTGATAGTTCAGTAACAGGATAATAATATAATATCTTAATAATAAAATAAAATTCGAGAAATGTTTTTCTAAGTGAAAGTTAAGTGAGGATCTGTACTCTCAGAGGATTTGACAGTGGATTGTATCGTCTTGTCTATTTCCATTTAAAATCCGTAGACTCCTGATCACCTCCTTCTCCTTACTATTTCCCCACTTTGACTATTGCTGTACCGTATATGGTGGAGGGAGGGAGCACTAGCGGATCCAGGATTTAATTTTGGGGGGGCTTCAGCCCGAAACTTTTTTTTTTCATAAAAATGACGGTAATTACTTTGGAAAAAAAGAAAGAAACTAACTATCTATATTAAATGGTGTTTAAGTGATTCCTTAAGTCCTTTTAAAAGTAATTACACGAATAATATTACTTTAAGAGATAATTTTTTAATATATTTTTCCATAAAACATGGTTATATTTTACCATTTTGGGGGGAGGGGGAGGAGGGCTTCAGCCCGAAAGACCCCCTCCCCCGTAGATCCGCCCGTGGGGAGGGGGGAGATCTCTGGGGATCTCGAGGCGAAACTAAAATGTTTGACCAATTGCTTTCTATGCATCATTCCGTATTCATCAGCGGAATCTCAGGGACCGCATGTTTTCCCCGTTTTTATGAAGAGTTGAGTGTCGAAGTCATCCAATTCCACCGTCTCTCATAAATCTCCGAGCTCTTACAAATCAAATCCTCTGTTCGATCCAGCAATCCCCGTTTCCGGTCTTCAGATTTATGTAAAAGGGCCCACCGAATCGCTGCTTTCGACAGATCATTATTCGACCCTTAACACTATAGAATTTCCTTCCGTCCTAGGTCTAAATAGAAATGTGTACATAAATAATTACTTCGTTTTTAATTGTTTTTATTTCACTTTTTTGGGGGGTTTTTTGTTTATTTTCCTTCGGAATTATTTGACGTTTTGGCTGTATCTGTGTATATGAAAGTCATCAGTGGCGGAATTGCGTTTGGATAAAAAAAAATCTTTCTACGGATGAAAGCGATAGGAGTCGTAGAAATCTTAGCCACATCAAAAGCGCAAGTCCTTCCATAAAAAAAGAAGTTTAATTGAAGTCTAGATTGAGATATATTATCTACGTGCATCCCTAAACCACAAAACTTCGTGATCGTTACTGCACGGACTAACTCGACCCACTACGTCTAAACTAGGAATATGTAAAGTTGAAAAGTTGCTGAATTTAGCCGCTACGTTTGGTTATTTATTTTATTTTACATATATTATAATTATATTATCTAAAATTATATATTTTATTCAAATTATAGAATGATTATAATTTCAATGAGATTTCAATACAAATTCAGTCTATCGATTTTCAATATCATTTACATTTTTTATATAAAATAATATAGATTGTCATTACTGATCCAGATGTTATTAAATCACTAAACATTTAATTTCAACATTTTATTTTACCCCGAAAATTGAATAATCGAGTGGCTAAATGTGATAAGGAACATTTTTGAGTTCTTAGAAAACTAAATTAATCTATATATATATATATATATATATATATATATATATATATATATATATATATATATATATATATGACCTAAGGCGCTTGGATTGGTAACCAAGTTAAGCAATGCTGAGCGTGGTTAGCACTTGGATGGGTGACCGCCCATTGTGGTTGGTCCTCCACCAGGAAAAGCTATTCTGCCCGAGATCCCTCCCCCGGGTAAGTGAGTCCCGTCAGCCTACTGGAGGCAACTCACACCGTCCTAACGTAGGACTGATGACCCTACCCCCGTGTACTTTAATCAGGAATCGGGATGTGGTATAGGAGACCATAACTCGCGGCCAAAGATCTCCATGGTCTGTAGCGCTAACCGAAAAAAAAAATATATACATATATATATATCGAGTCGGTAAACCAATATTATCCACATATGAATCAAAATATTGAACCAACTTTGATATACATTTAATATATTTTCCTTTCATTCACATAAGTTTCTTTCATTTAAATATTGAAGTTATGTGAATGAATGAAGCGAATATTGAATGTTTATTAAATTTTTAAGATTATTTCAATATTTCCCAAAATATCACACATCACATATAAGATACATGTGATACATATAAGATACATCTCACACATGAGATACGCATATAACCCAGTATTACACCAAGTTGAAGTGGCTCTATCCATCCAACCGCCGTTTGCACTTCCTTGCCGCTTTTCTATACCAAGTCATCAGAACTCAGCGGCCTTTCTATATTTTTCACAACCTACAATTCAAATATTCCATTCAATCCCGTCTCACTAGATCTCGTACCTCCGACCTCTATCCACCTCCCCACCGAACTGCAGCGTATGACAAATCCTTTATAATTCAAGCCGTCTCCTTCTGGAATACCATCCCTCCCGACATCCGACATGTACAATCAGTTTCCTCATTTAAATCTCTCCTTTTTAACCACCTACTCCTTTCCCAAACCGATTAATCATGAAATGTAGATAAGAGAACTTTTAAAGTTCCCCCAGAAATTATTTTCTTTACTTATGCTATTTTATTTTATTATATAGTTTGTATTATACATATCAGAATGTTTTTAGTGTAATAGTTATATTTTTTGTTTTATTATTTTTTCAAAATCTTAATCTTAATAATAAATGTAAATAATTAATTTTATGTATGGCCACACAGGCATTTATTCTATATCTGTAATTTGTGCTAAAGGGACAACAGTCCCAGGATAATAAAAAAATATTTTCATTTCATTTCATTTCACATATCAACTTATCTCAGTTATTATAGAGTTGACAATTATCATCTCAAGTTCATTATAATGCTGCCATACTTCATCTTCGATGGATCGGAAACATTAACAAAACAAGAGGAAAAAAAAAACTGGGCTAAAAAGGTGATAAGAAAAAAACAGATGTGACTCTCTCCCCGTAGTTTCACGTCTTCTCTCGATACCGGTTCTGGTGTGATCTGGCGTTAGAAACGAAGTCGATGGGAAAGGGATGTATACGATCTTTAATTTTTATTTATTTTTAAAATATTTTCAGGACGGAGAAAACATGCTATTTAAACGCAAAATAGGTCTAATTTCTCACCTTAAACTAAGAAAATGTGTTCCAGCTCAAAGGAGACAAGATGATTTCGGCTTACAATCTCTAGAATATTCTCTCGTTTAAGAACTAATTTTCCAATTCGGTTCCAAGATACCCAGAAAAAATTAATCATGAGATGAGATTATGAACTTTAAATAAGGCTCATGTGAAGCCAACGAGAATGACATGGGTAGTGACAAATAAACGGTCTTGAAAAATAAAAATCTTCCTGAAAGGAGATAAGCGATGGAACAAACTTTCTCGTGATCGCATTAACCACACCAGCTATGGTTATTACCATGCAAGGTTGTAACCAACTAGCTGCCTCCAGTGATTGAGGAGCTTCACTTCACTTGATAACGGGAGAGCGCAAGTGGCTCAAGATCTTGAGTAATGAGAGTCTTCACGGATGGCAATCTGTAATACCAAATCATTTGATCGTAGATCCGTGAAGTGATGTGTCGATATTTATCAAATATATCGATATATCAGACTTCATATTTTTAATGCAGTGATTTAAATAACAAACTATAATATTCATGAATATATCATTAAAAATATTTATTAGTACCTAATCAATTATTTTCTCCTCGCTTCTTGCCCATAGGTCTAATTAGTCCGTGGTACAGACCACAGGCGGATCTACGGGGGGGAGACTTTCGGGCTGAAGCCTCCCCCCAAAATGGGAAAATATAACCATGTTTTACAGAAAAAAATATTAAAAACTAACTCTTTAAGTATTCTTGTTCGTGTAATTACATTTAGTAGGACTTCTAGAACCACTTAAACATCATTTCATATAGATAGTTAATTTCTTTCTTTTTTTTTCTAATTAATTTTCGTTATATGTTGATGAAAAAAAATCATTCGGGCTGAAGCCTCCTCCCAAAACTAAATCCTGAATCCGCTAGTGGTACAGACCCCTTTTTATAGAATTATTAATATACGTCTGAAACTTCGTAAATAGTTTCATCTCATCGTAACCTACAACTATTTTATTTACGAAACCTCTTGGAATTGGGTCGTTTTAAATCAGGAGTAGTACAAACTTTGTCTATTTAATTAGGTACTAAAAACTCTTAAATACCCATTTGTTTTCTGCTTGAATCGTAAGATAATTTGATCAAAAAATCTAGAAAAAGGTGGCCTTCAAAAATATTGAGTCTTTTGGCGTGACCTACACCCTCTAATTTTCAAAATAACGAGGTTATACAGGACAAACGGTCCTATCCTATTATCCTATGATCCAAGTAGAAAGCAAATGGGTATTTACGAGTTTTGGGTACCTAATTAAATAGTCAAAGTTTGCTCCCCTCCAGAATTGAAGGCCATTTTTTTCTTGATTTTATGATGAAATCATCTTACGATCCAAGTTGAAAACAAATGATTATTTACGAGTTTGTAGTACCTAATTAAATAGACAAAGTTTGCCCCCTCCTGATTGAAAACGCCCCAATTCCAAGACTCTTCGTAAATAAAATAGTTGTAGGTTACGATGAGATGAAACTATTTACGAAGTTTCAGACGAATGTTAATAATTCGATAAAAAGGGGTCTGTACCACAGACTAAATGTTTTTAACAATATAAACATTCCTAATTTATAATGTTCTCTTTTTATGGACACTTAGAGGTAACTTCAGCATATGTTTTTCAATATGGTCATTGACCATTCCTGTTCATGGACTGCACCAATGCCAGGCAAGTTATATGCTGAAGAGGGGGACAAAATATCCTCCAAACGTCCAAATAAAGAAAACAGTATAAATTTCGAGTATTCATTTTGTTAAATTAGGCCTAATTTAACGAACTAAACACTCACAATTTTCATAATGAATCAAAAAAGAAAAAAAAACTTATCGAAGCAACGTTTCTCAGGTGTTGTGTAACAAACAAAATGATCTCATTTTCATACGATAACCAGTGAGGCGGTTGTCCGTATAGACATTTATCATTTGGAAAAAATAACTGTTCGGTAGTCAAAATTTAAAAACAATATCAGATTAAACTGTTGATATTTTTCCAACACTCGTATATTCAAGTACTAATTATAATGATAATAATCATCATTTTTAATCATAAATATAGTAACGGAGTGTAAGGAAATTGCTAACTAAATATTTTCGTCCATCATTCATCAGTCTTCGTGATAGATCATATGACAACTTGGAGGAATGACTAAGAGGGAAAACTCCTCGATGGAACCTCGGCAGTGGGAGGAGGTCAAGTACAGAAAGGTAACTGCCCAAGGCAGCCCGCACTGCACTGCTCCATGCTAATTCCGTCTCGGAGAAAGCACCGATGGATTCATAGCGCTACGTATTTTAGAGAAAATATCCGCGATGTTATCGCTTCACGGAGAGAGTTTGTGACTGATCTGGCGTGTGGGTTCTCGATCAGCAAGGCAGTCAGTCAATGGTGGAGTTGCGCACAAGTTAGCCATATATCATTGCTAGGGGCAGATATTTTCTGGTTAGAAGAACCTACAAAATCTGAATTATATTTTTAGATTTAATAGAAATTTTAAGTTTCAAATCATTTTATTTAGTGAACCAGTGGGCGGGGTGGCCGAGCGGGCTAACGTGTGTGCACAGCACCGCCGTTGTCCGGCAACCTGATCTATAAGACAATGGATTTAAAATAGTCACGAGTTCGCGTACCGGTGCCGGGAGAGTCTTTAAATCCCCGCCCACAACCCCTGGCCCGGGGAAACCCCGTAAAGGAGAGGAACAAAAAAAAAAAAAGAAATTAATGAACCAAAGCCGCAGCAGCAAAACGAATCCCTTTGTGTGCAACGTGGTCCGTGTCATAGAGGTAGAAGAGATGTGACAATGGCTACCTCCAATATAGACATACAGAAATATCGTACTTAGCTACAAAATGCTAATGGGAAATCCATGAATGATAATAATCGAACCTGATAGTAATACAAAATATCAACACTAATAATCGAGGCTACTGAAATCATTAAAACTTTTAAATTTTCGACTACATCACTTTTTTAAATCAAGAAATATATATTGAGAGAATTTCTGTATTTTTTTATAATCATTACAGAGTAGACCTGAGAAAATAAACATTTCTTTTGCAAAAATAATCAATTCGATTATTTTATATACTAAACGAATTTCATTTGATTTAAAATAAGATTAAGAATAAAAGCAGAGGTATAACTATCACATACATTAGTTCTTAGTCTTGCTTAACAGAAAATAATAAATAAAAATTAACACATGCATTATTTGTATACAAATAAACACATTTACAATTTGCAGAACTAACCGGAAATATTTACAATAAAGATAATTGAAGTTTTCACCCACAAAAAGTTTAATTATTAAAAATATATGTCGATAAATATTTTTTTAAAATAATGAACAAATTTTTGAAATTGATGTATGTTTTTGGAATTTTTGAACAACGGTTTGAAATTGATGTATGTTCTTATAACAAGATGCAAGTATTTGCAAAAAAAAAATGTTAAGATATCAGATCCGTCTAAAAAATACAATTTAGATCTATAAAAAATTTTTACAGCCACGATAATATTAATTTTTTTTTAAATATAGCTTTTAAAAAAAGATGCAAGATTTTAATACGATAAAAATAATGAGTAATAGGAATGGAAATAAATCCAATAAGAGTAAATCGGTAACGATAAGATTGAAAAAGAATTTATTCATTTATTTTAATTAATAATATTAATAGTGCAAATCTAGAGTTAAACATCAATCAACTGGTGTTTATTCAAAAAGGCTTAATTCATAATTTACGATTTTTTAAAAAAATATAAATCTGGCTAAAAATGTTTTTATTGAGACCAATAATCTATATTAAACATACAATCATCTTAGACAGGTCCATGTGTGTGTGTGTGTGTGTGTGTGTGTGTGTGTGTGTGTAAGTAACCATTTGAAGACCTCAACAAAATAGCGAATTCCACTATAGTCGGCAAGAGACCAGGAAAGAGGCCAAAAACCAGATGGATAGATAGAATCAACGAAAATATTTTAGAGATGCATGCAGTAAATCATGGGTATCCATTCTCCTCCAGCCCCCCTTTCCCCCAAGGTTGATGGCGCATGAACCATCCTTCTCTCCCTCCCCCCACATTAAAAGATATTTTATTGCTCTTCTCTTCTTAAATCCAGTGCAAGCGAAAGGAGAATTAAAAAAATTGTAGATGATAAACAATTACACTATTTGTGGTCTGTTTCATGTTTCCACTTGTCCTCTGGTTTGAAATTCTTCATTTAAAAAATTCATAACCCTGTCGAAATGTACCCTTTCAAAAATTTAAAACCTTGTCAATATGTGCCCCCATGAAACTCTCTGGTGGACAAGTCTGCAGCAAATAGGAAAGCAATATTCTAATATGTCGTGAGAGGCTGATGAATGTGGAATGAGATAAATGGAAGCGGAGAATGCTGACTCAGGCGTCATACAACAATGAAAATATATATAAAAGGATCATGATTAGCCTACATCGGTATTTGAGTAATGCATAACTTTACCCAAAGCCTGCAACAATGTTTCAGTTGTTTACGTAAAAGTTATCAAAGAACCAATTACAAAGCAAAAAGTACCCATAGCTAGTTGAGAAACGTACTCGATTACCTATAGAAAAACTTGCTCTGGTTAGCTTGCTATTTTAAAACCTTGCAAACCGTATATTCTCAAAGTCATACCTATCAATAAAGGAAAATAACTTGCAAATACTCTACCTTCTGCTATAATCCAATCGAAGTAGGTTTCTAAGCCTGTATAGATTAGATTCTATACGAGGAGGGGATTCGGCACGAACCATTGCCTTCTGAATAGCTGTCACATCGAATCTGATCCTCAACAGACCATGAACTCCAACACAAGAGCATGTGAGCGGATGAATAGATTCCAAAAATAGGGGAAGAAAAGCTTTTCCGGCACTGCCAATGCAAGAGTAGAAAATCAATTCCATGACTCCAATGTATTGTCCTCACTTTTCCACCATTTGATTTATTTTAGTACGTTCGATGCCAGGATATCCGTGTTCTAAAAGTTCCATCCGTTCGGAGGATTTTAACTTACACGTAATTTTTTGGTTTATTATTACCAATAATGAACCATTGTAGTCGTCCAAATTTTTTTAAAATTTAATCAAATTTGAGGTAACATGTTTCACGAACCATACGTAGAATTCGCAAATTGGATAAAATAAATTTCGTCCTTCCACCGTCCGCGGCTTTTGACCAAGACTACTGCACCATTTTTTTTTTTTTTTTTTTGAAATTTGGAATCAAAATCAGAGATCAACCGAAGATGATCCTCCTATCTCGTCATTACTATCCGCCATTTTCTTCCAAGATGGCGGCCGAAAAACCTGTAAATTGTAGTGCCTATACTTGTATCAATTTCAATGAACTTGTCTAATGTCTTCTTCTCGATGCCTTTTAAATTTACCTATATAACGTACATCAAAGAAAAGAAGCTGAAAAGTAACCAGGGGTGGTCAAATTAGATATTCTAATAACTAAAGAAGTATAAACTTTTTGGAGATTCTTATAATCAGGTGTTTCAAAGGTATTTGAATTTCCCGAAAAACAAGCAAAGTTTCATCGAATGAAGACATAGTTATAACATTAAAAATGGTCTTATGCTTAATATTATTGTTATAAATTTCATTATTGTTGTTTTAAATTACTTTAAAAAAGTATGAATAAACTATTTCCCAAGTTATTTACATGTTTACAAAGTACTATCAGTGATTAGAAGTGGAACAAATAGATCCAGATTTTGTTCATATCACCGTATAAATGTAACTAGTAATTATGATAATAATTCAGAAATCACAAGTTCAATAAATATTAACAATAGGTTCCTCTTATTTATCCTCCCTCCTCCCTAAAAAAAAAAAAAAACTATACTCCTAAAGGAGTGGGTGCATTTAATAATCTTGATACCATTTTAAGAGTTCCAAGGAGTTAACTGTGGGAGTGAACACTCCAAACGCAGCGGAATTCTAACGGAGCCAAGTTTTTTTTATAACAAAATACCACTTAACCAACTTGATTATAATTCTGAGAAGGAATTCCGCCGTATTTTTGTGCATTAATCCATTACGTTTGAAGATCCGTTAATATTCGTTACTTTAATAATTATGGACTAATTTACACAATAAGATCTCATTGTTTTTATATCTGTTTATATAAAAACGACAGAAGTTCCGAGGGTAATATGTATAGCTACTTGTAATGGAAGGCGTAAAATATGTTATTATAACATACAAAAAGACTTTTTTTTTTCTTCATTATTTTCAATAACGAATAAATAAATTTGAAATTTCTAATAAAAAAAAATTAGATTTATTCGAAATGTGATTTTTTAAGTTTCTAAATACCTAGAAAAATATGAATACTAAAAAAAAAATTCTGTCCGTCCGCCGTATAATGGGGTTCGAAAAAATAACAATCAAAACTTAAAAAATACAGTCTTTATTGTAATTGATATATTGTAAGATAAAGGTACTTCGTCATTTAGAAGAGGGTGTTTTTGTTAAGCAATAAATATTAACTGCCATATTTTTTATTTTTATATTTCCGAAAATTATGATTCTTTACCTTATTTTATTTTTCTTAAAAATATACAGATGACCTCACGTAAAAATCTTATTACTTACATTTTTTTTTTTAATTTGTATGAATTGGCCAAAGCGCTCTCTCTGAAACTCCACTGGCTTTAGCACCAGTGACGCGGTTGAGAGAATAGCGCAGTGATCTCTTGGAGTCCTGCTTTTCCCTCTATAGTTGGAAGGAGAAGCCTGGCTTGGGGTTCCCAGCCTGATTGTATATATTGTATAAAGGTATGACTGTGTTTTTATGTTTTTAATTTACTTATCTTTAGGTTATTTTATTTCTTATTGTACATAGTTTTTGATTATTATTTAGTTATTATTTTATTTTTGTTAATTTTATTTTCTGTATATATGGTGTGAATGTGTTCATATATCACTATAATTATTGTCCACATGACAGATTATTATATTTCTAAATAAATAAATAAAAAAACCTATGAAAAATAAGCTAATTCTATTTCGTTCGATTTTTCTGTTCTCATCTTTTTTAATTTAATACTAAGCTAGTTTTTTTAACACTGTGATTATTGTGTATGACGCCCCTGTTATTTTAACATAAATATGTATTTTAAGATAAATTTAAGAACTAATATAAAGGTATAGTTGTGGATTAGATTAGAAAAAAGTTTAGTTAGGATGGCAAAAGGATTTATTTGTCTGATAGAAAGTAGTATTATTCTAGTGAAAGGTTTTATATACATCTATAAACATTTTTATAATCAATTTCGGTATTAAAAAATGAAGATGAATATAATTTTATTTTAGTTTTCTCATTTCTACTTTCTATACTCATTACTATTTATATTCATCCACACTCGTTTTTATTTTTCTCATTTACGTTCAGTATCTTTGTTGTAGTCATAAAAATAATCCAATATTCAATATATCCGACAGAAACGCTAATAAGCCTGTAATGTTATTATAGATTCGTAAGTGTTTAATATTGTATCGTTTAAAGTTGGTCTTGGTTAATATGAGTGTATTAAAGTTGAATGGGATGCATTTAGATTTTGGACATCCGATATTTAAATTATTGCGCGATTTTAGTTATTTTATATGGAAATAATTTCTTTAATATCCCGTTTAAAATTATTTCTTTTGTGATGTATTATTTCTTGGAAATCAAATTTGACTTATTTATTTGTGTGAAAGATATGGAGAATATATAGGTATTGGGTGTGGAGCTCAAAATCTGCTTGAAAAATGCCGTCTTATGGAGGGGCAACTGGTCGATCATCCGAGGGAAGAGAGGGGGGATGGTAGGGCTTGCCACTTAATACAAATTAAAAATAAATAAATAACTTACTAAAACAATTGATTTTAGGCTTTCAATAAAGCAACTGTATTTAAGAAATGTTGAATGAAATACAATTCGAATATCACATAATATAAATCTGCTTAAGAAATAAATTGATTTTTTTAGGAGAGAAGGGGGAGGAGATGACCTGGGGCGCAGTATGTTTGAGTACTGCACTATATATATATATATTTGGCAATACAGACCATGTTGGTCTTTTGTCGCCTTTCTTGGGCTATTTCTTTCGAGTTATCTTCATGCAGTTATATTACATCTTTGTAAATTCGACTTATCTTCTCCCCTCTCATCTTCCTTTTCGGCTTAGTATATATATATAATTTTTTTAAATTAAAGCTCATGCGACGAATCATTTGAAAATCAAATATATATCAACGACATTTTTTTTTCTCAATGCTGACCAGCTAATAGGGACATGCCTTCCTCCCCCATCAAAGTTCCTACTAAAGACACCATCACCTTCCTCGACCTAACTGGGATTCAGCTAAAGTTCCCCGAGCGACTCCTTGGATCGAGAGGTTATTAAAGACCCAGTAGCCAAGAGGGAAAAGAAGGCTGACATGGGAGTGAAAGCCGACCAGTTCCCATTTCCAAAGGCGTCCTCGAGGGCGGTGTGGGCGTCAGGAGTAGAACACTCTGACCTGGAAACCGCGGGTCCATCCTTTCCCCTCTCACGAACCCTCGACAGATGTACGGATACATCCAGCTCCCATTGTCTGACTGTCTGCAGTCCACAAAGCCGTCTTTGAGGCGTCTGTTTCTTCTTTCTAGGCCTATAATGGTACATTTCATCATGGTCGAAACATGTCAAGTGCAGAAGAGGCTGGGAAAGAAGACAAGGAAAGACCACAAAGCCATAACGAACCTGAATACAAAACATTGATCCAGTGAACTACACTAATCATGCTTATACGTATACACAGAAAATTGTATATGGGAATAAATTAGAAAGGGGTAACACATTATTTAAGGCATAGCAAGCACGAGCGTGTAAATGGGATATTTGGCTTGGCTCGCACGTGCTTTCCTGTGTTCGTGGCCGATTCGATCTACTGTCGGTTTTTTTGGCAATATAAATAAAAGGTAGTTTGCGGAATGAAATATTTTTTTAATGAATAGCTTATGCGTTCTGTTCTAAAGCGTTAGAAAAACGTGTAAATGCACTTTTTTATTTACTTTGAGTCTTATTTTATTTATTTTAGAGATAAGCTACTACATGGGTACTACATTGGACTTCTAGCAACCTGATCTTTTTTTTTTTTTCGTACTGATACCATCCTGGTATACACTCTTTATAATGTGGGCACTAGTCCCTTGAGATAAAACCTGATTGAGTATCCTGTCAAATACCTTTAATCGTTGAGCGAGGAACAATATAGCCCAGTACTGTTTTTTTTTTAATTTTTTTCTATGAGAATAAACCATACGCATAAGTAGGATCATAAACCAATTGTTCTCGTCATGAAATCATTCTAAATGTGTTCCTTATTTGGATGTATTCTGAGAAATGGAATGGAAACAAATCCATGTATAAACATAAATTGTAACGTTCCCACACAAACTCTGAAATAAAAAATCTGATACATTAGTAATATTTTTCGAATTGTAGTAATATATTATATATCTATTTTGAATTACCAAAATTAAATCTCATTCTCCCTGAAACCTAAAAGGGTCTACAACCAGAAAAAGCTTAGAACAAAAAAATACTTAAAGGAGTATTATGACGTTACATATTACGAAGATTAATGAATATCAACTCACCAGAGGGAAAGCTTAAAAAATAATTTAGGCATCAATAAAAAAAAAATTTCATGTACGAAATTTTAATATTAACTGACTGACTGAATGAAGAGGGGAAATCTAAACCTGTTATTGATGAGGAATTATTGGAAAATGGCAAACATAAAGCTAAAGGCTGAAGGTAGCAAACAAAAAACAAATATTTAATGAGTAAAAGAGGTGTAAATAATAAACAAAGCTAACCCCTGATTACTGCCAATGTTGCACTCTTTAGCATCACAGATTTAAATAATTAAAAAACATTTGGAAAATATATTGCGAACATTTGTGCAAGACGAGTGTACATCACACTAGTAAAAATAATTTATATACTTATTAACCTGCAGCTAATAAGTATTAATAATTTATATCGTACTAATAACTTACTATTTTCTTTGCAAAATGTGATATTCAGAGATTTAAAAGATGTTTCCGTGATCTCGTTATATGAGATCTGAGAGGACATAAACCCTAAACTGATCTTTATCACAACACAGCAAGAAGACAATGGGCATGTCATGCAGCTCGAAGCAGTTCGTCGGAACGTTTCAGTACTGCCATGAATGCAACATTAGATGGCCGGGTTCTCGTGGGAGACTTTAATCCAGGTGGTTGGACAGAATGAACAAATATACTGCAAGACAATATGCTGCATGGTCCGAGAAATAAATAAGATACCTTATGGATTATAATGAAGTTACAAATAAAATAAAAAATAAAATAATAATTAAAAAACAGAAGTAACTTTTTAACAAGTACTGTTACACGTGTTTCTGACAGGAGACCATCAGTAACAAGTCTTATGTTTCGCCACCAATTGATCTATGCAATGTATATTTTTTAATTTATTTTGGACGTAAGGATTTTTTTTTTGCAAAAAAATTAGATTAAAACGCAAAAGAAGTATCATAGAAAACAATGTTAACACGCTATTCACATGAGTAAATTCAGACCGGAAGGGATATAGATTCCATTTAAAAAAAAAAAGTTCACGTTCTTTTCTAAATTTGAAATGCTGTTTCCGTGAGATAATGATTGGTATGTAGTTCATTTAATACGCCTTGGTTTAGACCTGTTTTCAAGACAATTGCTCTCGTTGAAAGAAAGTCGCAAGTGACTAAGCCTTGCAACGCCCGACTAAAAATTGAATTTTAAAGCACTTATTTATATTTTTAAATTAAAAGTAAAATAAAACGGCGTACGGTGGACGGAAAAAAACAATTTTTATACGAATTTTACGTATCCTGAAACGTAAAACCTCAAATTTGGGAAGGGGTTAAGTTTCTGAATTTTCGGACGATTACAGTGGTTTATTATTGAAAATCATAAAACAAAAATATTTTAAAATCGCGGTATCTTTACTATTAGTGCTTTGATTTCGAAGAAACTTTCTTCGTTTTTTTAGGGAATTGTATTACCTTTGAAACATCTAATCACAAAAAAGTGAATACTTTTTGAGTTATTCGGAAATCTAATTTTACTACCCCTCGTATTTTTTTATATTTTTTTAAACGTTATAGGACATCGAGAAGAAGACTTTAGTCAAGTTTCATTGAAATCGGTACATTCGTTAAGGCGCTACAATCTGTAGCAACACTGGTTATTTTAGGTGTCATCTTTAAAGGAAAGGGCAGATAGTAATGTTGATATAGGAGAATCATGCTTGGGTGACATCTGGCATTAAATACAAATTTGAAATATATAAATATATATATATACGTGTGTGTGTGTGTGTGTATAATACTCATGAAACCAAAAATAGCAGATATAATCTTATGTAAAGTCTCCACGATGATAAGAGTAGAAGCAAAGACACCGAAAAGATGCAAGAGTCATCAATGACGGCAAGTGAGCAAATATTAATTAATTGACTATCATTAAATCGTTTTTTAAATAATAATCATATTATATATCTCTCACGATAATTCAAACATATTTTTTAATAAACATAAAATTAAATAAATTCCAGAATACTAACTAAATTTACTTAATTTATACATATACGTAAAGAGATATGAATAAAAACAATTATTCAACGAATAATAAAATGGAATATAAATAGTATTATTAAATTTAAAAAATGAAATAAATAAAATCCATTTCACGTGGATAAAAGCTGTTTGGATAAAGAAGGGTGTTATATAATTTTTATTGCTTTCTGGACATCTTCCGATAAATCACTAATATTTTATTAAATAACATGAATTTAATCGAGGGAAACAATGATTTTCTCTTCTAACATCTTTATTTTTTTGTCACCTAATGATAAAAGAAATAAGTTTAACGAAAATCATCCATATTGTGCCAAGATTTGATTAAGAGAATGTCTAAACTGATTTGTTTTGCTTTTTAAATCTCTCGATATTTTTGTTATTGTATAGTGTGCAATTTATTTCTTATATCATCCCGAAAGACTATTTCTGTGGTTTAGTGGTCTGGCTAAACAGCAACAAAAGTTACTAAAATATTTTCTGCATCTATGGCAACTTTCTCGGCAAAAATACTATAATGAGCAGTTACTTACAAAAAAGCATTATTATTTTTTCTAATACATTATTTCGAATTTGAAATGCATGTCTATATTGTAAGTTCAGATTTTAAGCAGGATTGACTTAGGAGAAACCGTTGAGGAAAAAATTGGACATATTCAGACATAGTTTCATTTCTGAAAAGTAATCAATTTAAAAGTATCACAACCAATCAACTTTCATTACACCTTTCTTTTTTTCTTTTTTTTTTTCAAGTCTAGTAATCAAATGACTAGCATGAATTGCTTTGTGCATTAATTGTAAGTAATTCTGAAGAAGTTATGCACTGAAGCACTTGGAAACTGTAATATGCAGGCATGTGTAATGTCTAATTACATGCATTCAAAATACTTTCTCTGTTCAGGACGTATAATTTTATCAGTGTGTACGAAAGTCTAGAACTACACGCTGGAAAGAACAAACTGATGTCATGCAGTTAAACAAGTATTTTAATAATCAAAATGTAAAGTATAGTGGGGTTTAATAGAGGTAATAATTCGTTTCTAAAGAAGCTTATTCACTACATCGAAATTGAAGTTAAGATAAATAGTTGTAGATTTTTATTTATTTAATTTACACCAAGTTACTTATTTTTCTTGAAATTATTGGTTGGATCATAGATGGGGAACCTGCAGCCCCTGAAGTTGAATATAAGTGCATGGGTGTGTGAATTTATTGATAAATAAAAATAACAACAGTAAAATATAAAAAAGTGTTGTAGAGTACATGGCACTGCCTAGAATTTACTAGATTTACACATTATTTTCTATATCAAATATACCTTATATCTAAATAATTATTAACGTATACAAAAATCGATGTCCACAATACTTGATCATCAAAACTTGCAATAATAACGAACAGCCTAGCCGTTACAAACGATTTCCACTGTTCTCAAAAAAGTAACAATGAAAAGTGAAAAATCGTATTAATTTTACTTAAATTGTATTAATAAATAAATAATGGCTTTCAGCTAATTATTATAGTTGTTTTTAAAGGAGTTTAATAATACTAATTTTTAAATGTTTTCACAACTATGCACAATGATTTTTTATATTAAAAAAACTGGTGAAAAAATAAGTGAAATATAATTGAAATGTTTCGTAAAACTAAATTGTTGTTAGCTTTATTTTGTAAGATGTAATCATTAGAAAAATATATTGAAACCATTAAATAATACAACTTTATGTCCACATAAAGAAGCTATTTGTCATTGGTCATTTTTATTAAAATAAAATTTCCGATGTCATTTAGTTAAACAGGTAAAGTTATTTTAATTATATTCAATCCAAATTTGACGTGGGTGAAGCTAGTCATATTACGAAGGCAACAAGATTGTCTTATTACACAACTTAAAAAAAAAAATAAAGAAAAGAAAAGTGAAAGAAAATTAATCTCGCGTTTATGAGGAAATGATTCACTTATGGAAATTAAGACTCTGGATGAACATACTAATTACAATGTCCAGTTATCACCAAGGCTTAGGGATTTAGATGCAGATTATGCAATCAGCGGTTGGAAAGTAGTAGAAAGTATAAATATCTGCTAATTTGACAGGAAAAGGCCATTAATGAAGTTGAGTGTACAGTTCCGGTAATGGCAGCTATTAAAAAGACCAGTCTGCACTGCCTTCCGTATCATTAAATCAATTAAAACTAAATCAGGTTCATCGAAAAAAAAGAAGAGATTATATATATATATATATATATATATATTTCGTTATATTTTATTCCTAATATAATTAAATAAACAAAATTCCAAACAATCAATACATAATAGCATTGGCGATACGGTATCGGATACCAACATTAAAGCCAGTATTGTTTTGTTTTTAAGAATTAAAATTACTACTTAAGATTCGGAATTATCGACCTTTGGTAGAAGTGCAAGGGTATACAAGCCGTAAACGTGAGAAAAGAGATTCTATTCGATTTGGTAAGCGGTGCCTGGAACAATATCACTGCTGGCGCCTACAACCTTCGCGATAGTTCTGCATACACACACGTTCATAACTAGGTAATTTTACCTCCAATCAGTAATACATCAAAAAACAATAAGAAATTAAAATAAATAATTATGACAAATCGTATATAAAAATAAGAGGATATGGGAGATGAAGATACTGGTAAGATTGGCAAATTTTGTTATTGTTGTTTAAAGTTATATAAAAAATATTATATTGATTGTTTAAAAATATAAATAACGAAAATATTCTAATTTCTAGTCTGAAGATGGAATATGAAAGTAGATCCCGAAACGTCATAATAAAATAAAGAATAATTGTTTTGGGAGAATAAATACTGTTAAAAAATCATACTTATATAAGAAACATGTTTTGTTTTTTTCAACAAATAAATTTATTAATTGAACACATTTTTTATTATTTTAATATTCCTGTTTTTATTAATAAGTACACAACATCATACTTATATTTACACAAAAATGTTCAGTAGTCGGAGAAAAAAAAAATAATGTTATAGAAATAAAAGAAATAAATATCTGAAATTTATCGAAAATCATAACTGAATACGATTCGTAAGTTTAACAGAACGAATGGCGCATATAAAATTAGGAAAAAAAAAAACACATTTTACAAAGATAATCACTATCATTACTCTTACAACGTATTTTTTAAAACTCTCAATTAATAGGTAGTAATTTCTCTGTAATAATACATAGGATAATTGAGAAAATTAAATTAAATAAGAATATAAATATAGAATGAAGAAGAGAAAGATGGTTGGGGTGATCAGTCAGAAATAAAAAGGCAAAAATAAATAATAATATTTATTTTAACATTTGCCGAACTGAACTTCAGGCCTTCATCTGGGCTGTCCCAAGAGAATGCTGGAATAGTCTTATTTTTAGAATGCAACTCTATTCCAGCAATCTCTAAGAACAGCCCTGATCAGGAACAGAAGGCCTGAAGTTCAGGTCGAAACGTCGGCAAATGTTAAAATAAATATTATTATTATTATATTTCAACCCACAATTATGAATATAAATATAGATAATTACCAATTAAAACAGAAATCATTCGTCTGTAATTAAACAGTAAATTTATTAAATCAACAATAAACAATGAGATTGTTTGATTGTAATTTTTACTGATTAGTTGACGATTTAATGCAAATCATACTATTTTATAAAATAATAGTTTGTAAGCCGTTTGATATTGGTAAGCGCAATAAACTAAAGTTGCAAGACCTATTTGCACGCGTTTTATTGCAAAATGGTCCTTGTTTTGGCGTGAAGGTTTTGAGCTATTGCAATACTCGTTTTGACCAGTAGGAGGAAAGTGAAAAATGTTTTCATCAACGAATTTTGTAAATACACTTAGAGATGTTTAATCCTAAATGAATCAAGTTGTTGGAATTGCATTTTGATATTATTAAAAATGTCAGTAAAATAATAAAATATTGGTTATCACACGCACTTTAAGAGAAAATGACGAACTGTTTTTCATATCTAATCTAGATCAGGTTGTAGAGGAAACTAGTATATAGGGTGTCTCATTTCTAAATGGCCAATCTCTAGAGGGTAGATTAGTTGAGAAAATTTTCAACAGTTCATTTGATGCCTGGACTGATTCCGAAAGGAAAAAGAGTTAAAACCAATTTTGTATTTTTCTTAAGGTAAATAAGAAGGAATTCCTCAAAAACTCTTCAAGATAATTACTTCAAGTACACCATCGTAAAATAAACAATTTTTTTTTTTGAGAAAACAGTTATTAAATTTACTTAGGTCAATGATAAAAGGGTCTTTAAGCTTACAAAGTCCAATGGACTTCAGCTTACATGGGACTTTCTGATGCTGTACTCCCGCTATCACAGAACTCATACTGGAGCAGCATATTTCTGTACAGCGGCCGTCTTAACCGAAGATCTCTTTTATAGTTGATTTTAATAAATTTAATAACTGTTTTCTAAACAAAAAAAAATTTGTCTAATTTACAATGGTGTTCTTATAATTTAATTATCTTCAACTGTTTTTGAAAAATTCCTTCTTATTTTTCCCTCAGGAAAATGTGAGTACGTTAAGAAAAATACAAATTTAGTTCACTCACTTTCCGTTCAGAATTGGCCCATGCATTAACTCTACTCTTTTGTTTGAAATTTTGTCTAACCACCCCCCTCCCTCTCCAAAGTTTTACCATTAAGAACTGAGGGTGTCTCATACCTATTTATACTTACATCACCGAGAGAAATAAATAAACATGTCTTCCACGCGGAAGTACTTTAATTTTTAATTGAATATTATAATTAATTATTCTATTGAAGCATCTTCAACCATCGATGTTTTACTAGACGAATCAATTTTTATAATTTGTTTTTACCTAATAGAGATAATTTAATGATAATTATTCACGATTAGTAGGAATATTTTAAAGAGCCGAATTTTTTTTTCAACAATTATTTTTGGAAGGAAAATTTCCCCTTTTTCCCGTCCTGTGGATAGCCACTGTGTGAAGTTAAAATTCAATGCGGATTGAACCTTGCATAGATAAATAAAATAAAACATTCGTAACATAAAACATATTATAGGTAAATTTGCTAATTAAATAAAGATAAAAAGGCCTTTTATATGACTGTGATGCGTGTTCCGTGAGAACGGAGCAAAATTAATGACTTCTCCCATGAAATAAAAATAATTATATGGGGGATCATAAAGCTTGATTATAAGTAACAGTAAATTAATTAGAGTTATAAGGTGGCGTGTAATGTACTAATAAAAAAAAGTTTTAAGTTCTTTTAAATTAATCATAAAGTCTCAGGCCCATTTTATTAATGTATGTTCTTCCTTTAACGATCCTGTACTTTATTTTATTATACCGTTTTTAAATATAAAAACGACGGACGGACAAAAACAATTTTATTCGTTTTTTGAGTTCTACGCATCCTGAAACGTAAAACCTCAAATTTTGAGAGGAGGTTAAATTTTCGAATTTTTTGTTCAATTACAATGGTTCATTGTTGAAAATAGTAAACAATATATATATATATATATATATATATTATAGTTTCAAAGCATAAAGTATAGATTTTCATTTATTTTTATTATTAATCTTTTAATGTCCCAACGAACCACCTTGAATCGTTGGCGAATTAAGTTCAATTGTGTTGAAAAATACATTTAAAAAAATACAATTATGAATGTGCCCATTTCGACTTAAATTGTTGAATCTGACATAATCATTTTTTTTTTTATCTGACTTTATACATACAAGACGCGCCAAAAAAAAATTTTTCTTGGCAAAATATATAGGAAAATTCACAAAAACGTCAATCTCACTCATAAGATTATAATTCAATACGATCATATTTTTTTTTATTAGTTTTTTCCTATTCTCCAAGTATTTATTTATTACAAATACAATATATAATGACGATTATAGTTATTACAATGGAGTAATTTTATTTGGAATGATTACCATTCTCGCTTGATCAATTTTAAAATGAGATTCGAAACATTTAAAAGTTTTAAATGTATGTAATATTTAATCTTTTATTCTGAAAGCAGTGATTTCATTATCCACTTTAAACAAAGTCAGTTAAAGAAATGTATTATTTAGAGAAATACTTCCTTACCGGACATCACGGTGTGAAAAAATTTTAAACCTTAGAACCACCTTGTGTAGTATTGAAGCAATATTCTTGAACGTTGTATACATATTACAAATATCAATATAATTGTTGTAATATATCCTTCAGACGGTTAATATATTCGATATTGGCTCAATAATATTGACCGTGTAAGGTGGGCTTTAGTTAATCGTATAATTTATAGGGATTAATTATTATGACAATCATGTATATGGTTAATGGGTCAGTCATGGAAGAGTTTTAGATATGATAACATAAGTTATATATATTTTCTTAGACATGCTACAATTTATGATTACATATATAAGTCAGTAATATACATATAACTACGCGCTTAAAAAAAAAAAATGCTAAATCATTTTTTTTTTAAACTATATATTTTGTCTCTTCTGATATTGTCAGTAATATATAAAACTGATTTAATCTCTCGCTAGAGTATTTCATTAAAGCTATGGGAAATACGAAGTTAGGTTGAAAATAAGTGTGAAATTAATTCTTTGTTAATTATATATAAATCGATTCGAGAAAATAAGTTGGTACAAATTTACTTCTACCTTTTATTTTTTTAACCCATAATGCTTTTTTCTTTGAAATATTAAGTTACCCATAAAAATCTAAATATGTGCTGCAGATTTTTTCTAAAACATATATCTATCATTCCACTATAGAGCCCAACATTAATTGGTAAACAAACTTCATAAACTCGATAATCTTCCAAAGGCTAGGAAAAAGAAGATTTTCATTATAATATTTTATTATAAATAAATTGGAGTGGTAATGTCATGAGAAATCTTTCTCATATTTATTAATGTGGCTAAGCATATTTATTTTTACTGTACATAAAAGTATGAATAAAAATAAATAGAATTTTTATTAAAATTCTTACTGGACTAAAAATTCAAATTCAGCATTCCCCTCAATTTCCTAAAATTATATTGACTTATGTAGCAAAGCTTTTTTTTTTTACAATTAACCAGCAATACTTAATTAAAAAAATTCATGAGAACAATAAATTGATAACTTTTATAAAATCGGTATTTTAAATTAAACAAATCCGTCATCATTCTCACTATTCCTTTATAATATAATTTATAATCTATAATTAGTTGATAACTGCTGATTTTACCGAAGTATTAATTTTCTTTGTTTTATAATCTCTTAAACTATTTATCATTTATTTTATAAATAATCCCCCTTAAAAAATCCTTCGAACTTGACATATTCTCAATGTTTCCGAAGAGCCTGAAAATGTTTGAATTAATTCTGCCAATATTAAGATATAAGTATCCATTTGATTAACATAATTTTTCCATCATAGATTAATATTAGTAAAAAGTTTAATTTTACATATTTTTTTTATTTAAAATGGTGTCATATAAATTCTTCCACCTCTCTCTTAAGTCAATTTTGACAAAAATAACTTGATTAGCAAACTGGATAACATTCTTCAATTCCGATCGATTGGTAATTATACATAGATCAAGTTTATATTTTAAAGGTTTTATGAGTTTAAAATATGCTATAAATTGCAAGAAGGGGGTGATTAAACAAGAAACCAAGCAGTTTAATTTAACCTCTTTAAAGTTATGAGAATTGAGGAGTTAATCAGTGGTTAGAATTTGTATGACGATATTCTGTTACAGGTACCCTCAACTGATGTTGGATATCCAGTTAACAAAATTAATTTTGTTTTAAGGCATCACCATATAACAACATGGATCGAGCACAAAAAAAAAAAAATCGACTACGGTATCTGTGTAGCCATAATTGTCCTAGAATAACAATATCAGAAGGTAAGGAATGATATCCGGTAAGGACTGATGGATACTTACCAGGAGACGCATCCTGTACTCCTGGATCTTTCTGACTGAGGCACAAGCGAGCTCTGCGGTCACAATATTCCGACCTCCCCACCTACCCCCGTTTTCTACACCCCCGCCACTCCTTTCTCTGCCGCCGTCGTTTAGGAAGTGGTCCCTGGAATGGATATGATGGATCTGGGATCGCCCGGCGTCCCGACTGATACTTCCGAGTGTTCCGAGCGTACACCGGGCAGGTTTTGGCCGAGAGTTATGGACTGCTTTCAGATGCCACTAGAGAAAGTACCAACCGTAGCAACGAGAATTTCTAGTAATTACTATCTTATAAGCTACTCCTTTTTTTTTTCTTTTCGTTCATCTGAAGGTTAGCCCTTTTCCATCAGCATTAAGACAAGAGGCCAAAGATGATGCTAGGAGCTGCAAGACCATTTGCATACATAATGTAGCCTCACACACTAAACCCCAAAAACGAAGTTCTTTTAATGGGATCGGAAATGGCTTGTCGAAAAACGGGAACGTCCTTTCTTACATATTTTAGCGAATTTCTCTTTTTAGAACAGGGATTCATATTTAAACATGAGGTAGCCGACCTTAAGCCATAGCGAAAATTAGAAATTTTTGAAAATCAAGGTTAAGATGTTTCAAGTCAGATATCAAGCCGTCAAACACCTTTATTTGCCACTTGGCCTGATCTTCTTCGGAAGATAGTAGAGAGTATCTTTAAATCAATTTCTTTTTTATTTTATTTTATTTTTTCCAACTTCATTGATCCAATTAACTATCTTGTCACGTAGGTTTATGGATATAAAAGAGCTCTGAAGCATCAAAAACAAGTGATTTAATAAACAAGAGTTGGGATAAAAATAATAAATATTTTTTATATATTAACGTATGCTGGAGAATTTCATAAGCTTAATAAAGTGAACAGACTTTATCGATTTTATTAGGGATTAAAAAATTAAAAATTTGTAATTTCTTCGCTTTCCCTAATCAATTTTCTACAATTATCATAGAAATAGTAACAGAAAATATACTACGTATATATAAAAGTACATAAATCTGTTCCATTCAGGAAACGGAAGAGAGGGAGGACCTAGTTTAAATTGCCTTTTATTTATTTTTCATACAATATTATTTATGTGTGTATATATATCTTTGTTTGCACATTAAATTGAAAAATTATTTAAGGGAAGTAAAAAAGTATAATAATATGTGGTCTAAACCACGTTTTATCATCCGGCAGAAATAATTTATCATCATAAATTATGATTCGGCAGAAACTTAGGAAATGGCTTCATCTTATCGTAATCTACGTTTTTATCTAAGAAAATTCTTAGGGCGCCTCATTAATTAATTAACTTAATTAGGCCCTAAAAATCAGGAATGCCCATTTGCTTTCCCGTAGAATCGTAAGGCCATTTGATCACAAAAACGAAAAAAAAGAGCCGTTGGACGTGACCTTTACCCCCACATGTCAAAATTACGAGGTTATGTAGATCAAATGGCCCAATATTTTTGTAGACCACCTTTTTTCTTGATTTTATGGTCAAATCTTATAATTCAAGTGGAAAGCAAATATGTATTCATGAGTTTTAATGCCTCATTAAATTAATTAATTAATTAAGCACTCCATTTCTGAGAATTTTCTTAGATAAAAACGTTGTAGATTACAATAAGATGAAGCCGTTTACTAAGTTTCTGTCGAATGATAATAATTTTATAAAAAGGGATTTATACCACAGACTATTATTCTTTTTCATTTTTCTTAAACAATTTTTCAATCCTGTGCAAACAAATATATATTTAAATAATATCGTAAAACATATAAATATTTTATTTCTTAATGATATTTACAACTATATTCAAGAAATACATTTAGTAAATTTGAACATATGTATAAAATGACCTGAAAATACTTGTTGAGAAACTACCCAATAGTAGCACTCTAATCACAGGCGGATCTACGTGGGGGAGGGGGGCTTTCGGGCTGAAGCCCCTCCCCCCCCACAATGGTAAAATATAATCATGTTTTACAGAAAAAAATATTAAAAACTATCTCTTAAAGTATTCTTGTTCGTTTAATTACATTTAATAGGACTTCAAGAACCACTTAAACACCATTTCATATAGGTAGTTAATATTGTTTTTTTCAAATTAATTATCGTTATATGTATATGAAAAAAAAATCTTTCGGGCTGAAGCCCCCCCAAAATTAAATCCTGGATCCGCTAGTGACTATAATGATATGTCTGCATTAGGAGATCACTGGGCCATCTTTTATTCAGACGTCTCGGAGGGCTATCAGAAATTGAAGAGGAAGCAAGGTTAGAAACGAGAGGATTGGGATGATCCTGAAGTTTATTATGGAAGGATAGGTATCTGGATTGGGCCAGATCTGAAACATTAAGGTCATTATGGATGGTTTTATTTGTAAAGAAGTAGGGAGCATTGAGCATTGAGGATTTTGGATTGGAAATTTAGAGCGTTTGTCTAGTAAGTGCTGAAGTAACCGTCGAGCGGTCTTTTGTCGTTTCAGTCTGGTCATAGGGTTACGACGAAGAGTAAAGGTAATTTGACTTTTATATATATATAAGTAGTTCATTTTCTGTTACTATTTCTATGATAATTGTAGAAAATTAATTAGAGAAGGTGAATACATTACATTATTTATTAATGCATTAGGAATAATTTAATTAAAACGAAAAGAATTTAGGGTTTGATTACAGTACAACTGACATCGTGGATAAGGATCTCCAAACCCACTTTTTGATTAATGCCAATATATTAAATAAACAATATGTCGAGAAAGAAAATTTCTAGTTAATAAAATTTTTATTTTATTTTGTACAGTGGCCATGGAAGCTGCTCAATGCTAGCTCCTAGCTTGTTTAATGTCTTTACTGATTCAGAAGGAGATTTAAAAACAAATGTGTTTGGTTCTGACCTCCTTATTATGTCGCAAATGAAAATTAATTTTTACATTAAAATACTTTGCTAATTATAAATAACATATCTATCCTTCCATCATAAAAACATACCCATATCACTATCAATTTGGTCCCAGATAATCCTACTAGACTTATGAACAGTTAATTCAATCCTAGGTTATAAAAATTAGAAGCCGTGTTTTTCTATTAATGTAAATATAATTAAATAGTTTTAGGAAAAAAATAATCTCTAATCGTATAAAGGAATTGATTGGGATTGGACTCTCTCATTTAACAGTCACGATGTGTTCTATTCAATACTTCTTCACTTTATATGCCAATCTCATAACTGTTCATGCCGCGGCACGTAAACAATCAGCTTCGGTGTTGACGCATTTGAGCCAAGGAAAGTTGCCGGAGGCTGAAAGTGAGTGGGTGGACGACGGCGAAAGGCGGCAAGAGATGACATTCTTGGTTTTTGGCCAGTGAGGACCTATCATTCTGGAGGAACCCTCATTCCGCTCTCGAAAAAAATCTGGGGCTTAGAAGCGAAATACTGATCGAGATACGTTTTCACATCTCTCCCATCAGCGAACGATTTTCCGTTGAGGGATTTTGGAGACACCAGAATAAGGGGTAGAGAGATGGTGCAAGGTGTGGTGAATACAGTGGATGTAATAAAACATCCCATCCAAGTTGCACTAACATTTACTGTGTGCTTATTGCGGAGTGTGGTCTGGCATTGTCAGGGTGGAATACAACACCTTAACGATTGACTAGTTCTAGCTGTGTCTGTCGCAGTGCTTGGTCTAATTTCGACAATTGAGTGCAGTAGATCTTCGAATCAATCATTTTTCATTGTGGAAGCAAATGATAAAACAGCACGCTGTAAACCATTTTTGAGCAGTACGTTCTGTTAAGGCATTGTCTCCGTATACTTCCCATATTTTTTTATGACCTCCGACGCTCGGTTGCCTTTTTTTGAAAAAAAAAAAAAAAGCAAATAATATCGAAAATGCACTTAATCATTTGACATATTTATTACGCTGTAGAACAAACAAAACTAATGCCAATGAAACCATACGCAACAGTTTCGAAGAACGGACCTTTCCGATAAGTACCATTATTAGTGTCGACCAAATGCGAGAGCAAGACGAGTCTTATTAGCTTATTACTATAGATATATTAATGTATTTTTTTAGATAGGAGAAATCTAATTAAGCCCGAACAAGAAATTGGAAGAGTTAAATGCTAAATAGCTATATAGTAACTAAAATTGTCAAGTATTAGTAACTATTTTGACTTAATCTTTATTGAAAAGATCGATTTTTTTACAAGTCTTGGTATTGGCCTTGCAACAGTTAGGCGGTCTTGGTCTTGTTCTATCAAAGTATAAGGCCAAGACTGACTTTGGGCAAAACTAATCATCATCATCATAAAAGGCAAAGAGAACTGTAGATATTTGAAAACAATTTGCACTACTAACAAAAACCGAACGAACTTTTGGATCTACTCAATATGTATATATAGTTTATGTATATATGTATTATAGTTAGTTATATATGGGTATATTTAAAATATACGTGTATAATCATAAATGATAAACTTTCATTTCTTTTTTTTTTTTTAAGAAATATGAAATCGGCCAATTGAAAATATTTATTTTCTTTTCACCGAATTATTTTTGTGCATTACAAAAATTATTTTATAAAACATTATAATAATATAAGTTGATAATGAAAATTGCGGTTATAAATGAATAGTTAAATATACCGTAATTTAATGTTATTTATTATAATTGACAATTTATTAATTAAAATATTAATGCCCCTAGTAACGTGAAAATAATTGAAACAATAAATTAATGGAATTAGCTTTCAAATAGAACATAAAAACTGCGCTGGCAACACGTCATTTTGTGTAAGAAATATTTAAAATTACTTCATTCCACCATTACTTCAGATTAGCATATTTTACAACAGCAGCCTTAGATAATAAATCCTTTCAACAAAAAATTAAAGAGTTGAACGTCTCGTTTAAATATACTTATTTACCGGTTCCTAATTGTCCGATTAAATACCTCGAAATATGCCGATTAACTCCAACAATCTTCTCATTCTCAATTACTTTTTTGTCTCTATGGAGCCGTTATGAAATAGGGAGTTTAATTCAGCGAAGGCTTGGTGAGGCTGTTTCTTTTGTCGATTTTTACCAACAGGGATTATTTTTTTTTATATTGTTTACTCCACGTTTGGTCCTATGAGCACGTAAATAATCCACTAAAATCCATGAAAGGTCTTGGGTTGAGCAGTTCGTGAAAGAGTACTGTTTCTTAGCCAACACCTAATAACAAGGCGATATTGTCAGCATACACGCTCAATGAAGCAGCAAATTCCTACATCAAAGAGGTTGGATGTGCCATAGGAGATCTCTTTTTTTTGTTAAAAAAAATTATTTTTCTTTAAACAAACCAATATTACGATTGGCTTTTTTTTTTTTTTTTTTTTTTTATTTGTTTGGTTCATTCGCGTTCAGAACCAAAGGTGTCGACTGAAACATCCATAAAATTTAATTATTTAAAAGGTTATTTTTAATCAATTAGTCTGCTTTAGTAATATATGTGATTGGATATTTAATGGTGAAACTAATTGAAGTTTTTTAATGTCCGAAACTTTAAAAACTCAATCTTCAAAAAACAGTTTAGACTATATGAAATGAAATGAAAAAATATTTTATAAAGTCAGGGACTGTTGTCCCTTTAGAACAAATTATAAGTACAAATTGTATGTCTGTGTGGTCACAATTAGATTATATATTTACAATAAGAGTTGATTAAAAATAAAAATACTGAAAAAGATAAAGAAAAGAACAAGAAAGTTGTACATATATATAAGAAACTAAAATAACCTAAATAAATTGAGGTAGTATCTGGGGGTACTTAACTATTTTTCTTAGATATATTTCGTAATCAGTCGGATTGAGAAAGGAGTAGGTGTTAAAAGAGGAGAGGTTTCAAAGAAGAAACTGATTGTGAGTGTCGAATATCAGCAGTGATGGAATTCCAAAGAGAGGCGGCTTGAATTGCAAAGGATTTGTCAAACGCAGCAGTCCGGTGAGGAGGATAGAAGTCGGCAGTACGAGATCTAGCGGTTTTTTTATAGCTACAAACTCGGACCACCTCTTCCTTTATTAATGTTACAGGCTTCGGAATTTTAAAAAATAATAATAGATTTATTTCTTATCCATATTTGTTAAAATGTAAATCAGGTGAACAATTCCTATTAAAATGCTTTTTAAATCCATTGCAAATATGTAGTGTTGCCCAAATGCGAGACCGAGACGAGTCTTAGTCTTGCAAACTCAGTCTTGGTCTTGCGCAAGACTCTCGTAACAGTCTTGCAGTTACCTATTAGCTTATTACTACAGAAATATTACTGGAATGTTTTAGATAGGAGAAACCTAACTAAGTCTGAATGAAAAATTAGAAGAGTCAAATGCAAAATTATATTGGTTACACTAATTCTTTACATAATAAGTTTAGTTAGTAACTAAAATTGTCAAATATTATTAACTATTTTGCCTCAATTTTTATTCAAAAAATCGATTTTTTTTTTACCAGCCTTGGTGTTGGTCTTGTAACAGAGAGGCGGTGTTGGTCTTGGTCTTGCAAGACCAAGACCAATTTTGGGCAACACAGCAAATATGTATCGATTTTTTTAAGTTTACATTTGTTTTACAAAATAACTGCTGAAATGGGTTACGAATAGTTTAATTGCCCATTTTGTCAATTTTAATCGTAATAAATTTAAATAGTTTTGAAGAAAAAATAAAAATAATATTCATGGGTTGAGCAGGAAGTATATATTAGCAATCTTAATAGCAAATGGTTTTTTGCACTGAATGCTGTTGAGGTTTTCGAAAATTGGCATAATTTTGAAATAGCTGTGAATTCTGATGTAGGAAACAATAACGGTAGAATTGTTTTTTTTTCATAATCAGAGGATCCAACGAAAATAAATTAAGAGAATCCACGACTTTCTTTTACGATTAATTAGTTGAACTATCCAAGTTAGTTGGTTAAATTAGTCAAAGAAGTAAAACATCAATTAAATCATCCCTCGTGGCAGCTAAAGAAATTTCCAATTCGCCTGGACTTTTTACGATAGAGTGTCGATTAACCAACTTAAGAATGTAAGAATGACTGAATAGTGAAGATATTGAAACAATCCGGACAATCGACCCAAATATGCATACAGTAAAATTGCTTCTATGAAGATATAATAATAAATGACATAAACAAATATGTTTTAATTAAAATTTTCAATCATTTGTAAATAATAATAAATAATAAATATGTTTTAATTAAAATTTTCAATCATTTGTCAACGCGGACATTTGTAAGTAATAAAAAAAAAAAAACACTCGTATGCATCTTATTTAAAGCCCATCTTACACCGTCAATATTATTGAGTCAATATCGATATATTGACCGTCTGGTAGATAAATTGTAACAATTATATTGACATTTATAGTATGTATACAACGTTCAAGAATATTACTTCAATATTATAGGTTGAATAATAATATTCAATTGTAAGGTGGGCTCAAGTTAAAAACAGACTATGAAAATAAAATAAGTCCGTAGAAAGAATTGAACAATTTTCTACTTCATCGAAGGAAAACGGAAATATAATTATAACTTTACTGTAACAATACTTATTCAATTTTCAATCTATTTATTCGTTAACATTCATTTATTCGTTAACATTCACGTATTTATTTTCTTTATCTGTTAACCCACAGTTATCTAATGTAATCTCTATTAGTTTGTTATACACTTATTCCTTATCTTTTATCGCAATCTGTTTATTTTTAACTTGCATGCTATATTCTCCTTTATTTTTATTTTTATTCCTACTTATTTTCCATTTATTTGTATCTTCTACATACATAATTCTTAATATTTAACTACATTGTCACCCACTATATCTCTGATACCATCTTTTATTTCTGTATCTGACAACTTCTTCTTATTTTATATATACTTATATTTATTTTTTATTTTCAACATGTTTTGGTATCTTTTGTAGCCCTGAAGACGACCTGCAAAGTGGGTCGAAACGTCGGCAAAAATTAAAATAATTAATATATTTTAATTTTTTATTTATTTGACCGCACCCTCGACTAACTCCTTGTCATAGGAAATATATTTCACTTAGGATCATCTTGTTCATTTAAAAAAATATTAATTAAATCAAGTTTAGATTTTTACTATAGTCTTGAGGGAACCTGTTGAATTATTCGAAATTATACATCTACCGGAACATTAAAGATGCTCATTTAAAATATAATGCAAATTTCGAAAGACAATTTTAATCGGCAGAAATGATACCTTTGAAGAACTCAGATCTGAGTTTAGAAACTTGTCCAAGAATAACAATTTGAAAATAACGAACCAATGTGTGATATTTGTAAAGTATTTTTTTTTTTTTAATTCTTCCTATTTATAAATTCCAAAAAGAAACATCAGTGGTACCCGGTATTTTGTCCCATATAAAATAATAATATATATTTGATTTGAAATTATTATTTAAATATTATTCAATTTGAACGTTTGTCAAAACCTCACCAACAGTTCCGTGGCATTCTTTTATTCAAATCTCTTCTTTCCTATCCAGTCTCTTTAATTAACCTGATTCTTTCTCCCCATTACTAAACCTGTCCTAATTTCCCACAGTACTATTTCTATAGTACTTATACTTCCTTCTTTTATTTTTTATTCTCTTTTTTTTTTCTCATTGCTATTGCTTTCTCCGCTCTCATTATATACTTCTTTTCGGCTATTATATTAACTAAGAATTAAGAGACAGTCTATCATAAGTATCGATTTCTTGATATAACATGATCTTCACTTATTTATAATAATTCACTAGTTTTAAATTCGTAAGATAATAATAGCTATTAAATTTGAAGAAAAATATTTTAATAATTTACACATTGGTAGTTAATAGAGTTTGAATCAGTTCATAGCTGAACACATCTAGCCTTAAGTATATCTGGTCAACTCTTTAAGCATGATAACTTCTGTTTTTCACAAAATCGCATTTATCGTAGATCGCACAAAAATTTAATTAAAATGGATTCAACAAAGAAAAATTCTACATTCATCTGAAGAAAATGTCTTAATCCTTGGTACAGACCCCTTTTATTAACATCCGCCTGAAACTTCGTAAATAATTTAATCTCATCGTAACCTGCAACTATTTTATTTACTAAAACTCTTGGAATTGGGGCGTTTTCAATCTGGAGGGGGCCAAAGTTTGTCTATTTAATTAGGTACTACAAACTCGTAAATACCCATTTGCTTTCAAATTTTACTTACAATAACATTCAAACCTTCGCCTGCGATCAGGTCGATGCTTGGGTCCTGGCTTCAGGGCTATTAGGGCAAAAGTAGGTAAAAATTAAAAAAAAAAAATAGATTTTCTGTTTAGAATCGTGCCATTGCCAATGTGAGCTGTTTTGTTGCTCTTGTGGTCTACCATCGCCTCATAATATTTCTATAATAAATCTCATAATATTCATCTCTTAAATATTTCCCATTATTTATTGGACACCCCGTAAAACATGTACGTAAAAGAAATCGGAGGCTAAAAAATAATTGTAACTGAGGGGATGATGTTTTGGGAGCGGTCTGATATAACCCACACAGCAATGAAATACACCGTTTAATGTATGTTGAATGTTTTAGTTTAAATTTCAGGCCTTCTAGATGGATACGAAACAGGACACGAGGAAAATAAAATTGAAACAACACATACAATAGAATTACAATATTCTTAATTAACTAATAAACTAAAATACAATGAGGACCGTTGGATGCGAATATAAACCATGTCTCATTACCATTGTTTTTCTTTTTATATTCTCACATAATACGTTTGATTTTTTAAGTATTAGGTAAGAAATAAATTCTAATATAAAAAACTTCATGGTATGGGCCAAAAGGCCTCCTTCTGATACGGCTTGCAAGGTTTTATTTTTTAACTTCTAAATTTACATTTAAACATCGCATAGGTAACATTACCAGTACTACATAATAATTATATAATATTTTACATAATATTTTTGTTACATACATTGTGAAAGACAGGATTGTGTTTCAGTGGTGAATTTAATACTTGACAGAGACCTGGGGAAATGTTGCCTGGGACCGTTGGTTTCTCTCCACGGCCCTGATAGCCCTGAAGCCAGGACGCAAGAATCGACCTGATCGCAGGCGTAGGTTTGAATGTTATTCCAAGTAAAATGAACCTTGTCAGCCATTCCAGAGCCGTTGCTTTCAAACACGGCGGCTGATTTAAAGAATATTTAGCCAGTAACTTGAGAATCGAAACGGAAATATATTGTGGAAAATGCGTATATATGTGGTAAAAGTTGTTATTTTTTAAACTTGAGTACATGGGTTTAATTTTTTTTTTTATTTTGGCATTTCACACTATGTAGATCTTTTGGCGCCTTCACAAGCCTCCTCCATCTCTGCCTGTCTTGGGCTATTTCTTTCCATTTATCTGCACGCAGCTCTGTTACATCTTAGTTGATTCTATCTATCCATCTGCTTTTTGGCCATCCACGTGGTATTTTGCCTTTTATTGTGGCATTCATTGTTATGTAGAGGTTTTCAGATGGATTGCTACGAGGTACATGTCCCACCCATCTTAACCTCCATGCCTTCATGTCATGGGATATAGATTGACCAGTTTCTGTAAGCAATTTTTTATTGATATTTCTTCTCCATGCGTTAGTACTCTGATACCAGATCGCTCCGGTTATCGTTCGGAGTTTTTCCCTATCAAATGTCTCAACGCATTTTTCTAGGGTGCTGGTTAGTGTCCAGGTATCACAGTCATATGTTAAAGCTGGCTTTATCATTTCTTGAGATCTTTGGAGATTTCAATACTTTTGAGAGGGAAAAGAAAGATCTGATTGCGCTCGTTATAAGCTGCTCTATTTCTGCTCGTTGATCATTCATTGAGAATATTGTGGAGCTGAGGTATTTTAATTTTTCTTTTTTCTATGAGGTCGATTTTTGGGTCCTGGCTCTAGGACTGAGAGGCCTTCCTTTGTGGATCGAACCTATTCCCGATTCCCAAAGAGACATCTCTCTCAGAGTCGGAACTAGGGTTTTTTAGAGGGCTCAGTTTTACCGCCCCTCTCACCTTTGATGAAAAGTCAGCATTTTATATGAATGTTTTAGGTACTTTATTTCGAAATAAATATCATCATCAGGTAATTCAATCACGTAATCGGCTGAATTAAAGTCAAAACAGCCAAAAAGTAGAAATAAATACTTTTTACTTAAGCTAAAGAAGAAATTCGCAAAATTTACCGTGGAATTTGTCCCGTTTGACCCTCCCTATTTTCGGCATTGACTCGTCCAGATCATTTTTAGTTCTCTAGTAGGGCAAATTTTCAAATGCATGTTTTGTATAAATCTCTGTGCTTGTTTGTATTTGTTAACCCACCAAAAGGTATGCCATATCCCTCGGTCTATTTACATGTTCTTACAGGCATTTCCCTTATATATCTACAATAACTGATCGACATTCTTTTGACACTTATTCGCTGAAAAGACGAGGAAGACTTAAGTGGAACAGGCCATCCGAAGCGGCGACAGTTAGAAAGACTATTGCCGTATGTTAGCGCATTAGTGAAAAGTGACAATCGCTTTCAAAGCGTTGGCAATGGTTTGTGGGGCAGCGAGAGTAGAGTTCTTCTCAGCAAAGAATTTGCATTCAGTGCTCGCAGATATTTCTTTTCGGATTGGAAATTTTTACCGCTTGGTAAACATCGTGGCAGTTTCGACAGCGTATAGAATCGAAACATCTGAAGGTATCACTGAAATATAAATTAAAAATTAACCTAATAATCACAGAAGTTAAAATGTCATCGTTGGGTATTTATTTTATGCGATTAGCTCCGGAAAAGAAAAGTTGGCTAAATTTTAGAATATACTTTGAACAGGTAAAGTTGCGTAAAATATAAAACTCAAAGAGTTACCAAAATGAAAAAAAACAGTACCTTGCAAGTGATAATATTAGAATTTTATTCATATATTGTTTTTAAGAAAAAAAAAAACTATTAAAAAATATTATATAAAAAAACAAAATATTTTTCCATTTTGAGCACTTCTGGGATGAAGGCTTCCTCCTCCTTCCCCCACTTCCCCAAATGGAAATTTTTTTTTTTTTTACATTGTTCTATATTTATTTCTGTCATCTGGCCTAAATACTTCAATCAAAGTATGTACATCATGTAAAAGTAATAAAAATATGTACTCTTTTTAAATTACAAGGCATAAATTTCAGCTATTAAACAGTTGTCCAAAAAAATATAAAAAAATATATTCCTAAAAGAATTGCTTCTGTAAATAAACACACACACACAAACATATATCTTAATGGGGTTTTCAATAGGCCTTTAACAGATCCACTTAAACATCATTTTATATAGTTTAAATTTTGTTCCAATTATCGACATTATTGGCATATTTTGTTCCAACTAATTATACATAATTACATATATTAAATGTATATATTTCATATAAATAGTCCCTATTTCTAAGCAATAAATATCTATTATTGCCGAACTCAGCGTTACTGATAACCATTTCCTAATTAATAGGTATACACACATATATATATATAAAGTGGTGGTTCCAGAAAATTATGTAAGAAAGGACATCCATAATAATGCAACTTTCTCAACCACTAAGGAAAAGTGAGTATGGTAATCAGTCATTAAAAAAAATCTTGCAATCTTATTTCTTCTTATTAAAAAATCTTTCCTGAGAAACAGATTCCAAAATAAAATTGGAAGAAAAGTTTGTTTTGTAAGAAAATATAAATGTAATAATGCGATTTAATGACTCCTACTTCATGAGATATTCCTATAAAAATATGTATACTATAATAACCGCATCTTCTTGAGGGGTTCAAGGACCACATTATGGGACTGGTACTTTTGTAATTTATAAAATATATAAGGATAAAGGTAATAGAATAAATTATTCAAAATAAAAGTTAAAAGAAAATGTCACTGTTTATTAAAACAAAATTATATACAAAACTTGTTACTATATACAATGATTAAATAAAAATAATCTTGAAAACATTACAAACATATCACACAAAATAAGGTACACATAATTAAACGTTTTGACAAATAAAATAAATCTCTGTAACTTACAAATGGGAAAAATCGTATGATACACATTTAAGTTAGCTTATCAGGTTAATTTAAAGATCTCGTCTATCTATACATCAATATCTAATTCTAACATTAAAACATCAACTTCATTACATACTATTTATGATTGGAAATAGGCATAGAAGGCAAGAAGGAAATGAAATAAAATATTAAAAATAAAAGCATTAAATATGAAGCTAGGTCAAAAAGAATAATAATATCCAATAGAAATATATTGAATGTACTTTCAAACCTAATGAGAAAATTCTTATAAGTAGTGAGTGAATGATTATATTTCATAATCAAATCCTAAACTAAAAAGATACTCAAGAAAGATTATATCTCTTTATCATTTGTGCACAAAAAATGAAAAAATTCCACAATTCACACACAGTTTACAATTACACATAAGTTAAATTGATTTCTGTAACTTCGTAATTTACATATAGCCTTCTAATTGCTCCGAACTTATCAAGTTAAAAATATAAATAAAAATGAATCTCCACTAAATATGATTAAACTATATTTACAAATTATAAATAAAATATAACATAACGGAATTATATAATAGTTAAATCTGGTAGGATTAAAAAAAAAAAATGCATATATTGCAAGTTGTTGAAAAGCATAGCTTTGAGGCTCTTAAAACACATAACTATTTTAATGGGAAAAAAATATATTCTACTACTACATTGATTTAATCAAAATTTAGCTTCTGAATTGTTGAAGAAATTTAAACAGCAGGTATAGTGATTTCAACTTGCAAGATATACAACTAGATTTAACCATTGTGAAAAATTTATAAAAGCTAAAGCTAAGCAATAAACAGTTTAGCACAGCTTAAAAAGATTATTACTAAAAATAATAAAATACAATAAAAGAAAAAAATATATTAACACATCTGTACAATTTTAAAAAATAAAAATATATTAATAAAAATACAAATAAATTATATATATTTTTAATGACTAAATCTATAACAACAAAGCTAAAGTCAAACAACAAAACAAGAACGGTAAAGCATAAATTTGATTGATATTCAATCCAAGCTCATTTCATTCCTCATTCATGAATAAATATAAATGTAATCTATATTTGTTTGTAACATGATTGCACTGTGGATTTCCATTTCCAGATGAAAAGGCCATTTGAATATGACAAAAATGATTGATATTTCTTTTTTCCCATTATGTTTTAACTAGCAACAATCATACCTCAGTAGGCTCTCATAGTTATTACAGTGATTCTATGGAAGGTGCACCATAACATGTATGTAATAAGTTTAAAACCTTTTATAATTTCAGGTCAAACAGATTAAAAAAATTAAAGTAATAATAGCACAATTTCAATATTATTTGTACTATTACATTAAAATGATCATAAGTTGAAAACTTTTTCCTTTGTAATTGATGATATTTTTTATTTATAATTTTTTTTATTGAAGTAGTTTTTGTTTTTATTCAAATTTGTTTGTAATAAGAGATTATTAGAATGAAAATTTTACTTTCATTCACATCATATATTAGAATTATCATAACTTTTTTTTATGTCAAGAAGTCCCTAAAACAATTTGAATACAGCTGTTGTACAAAAAAAATAAAAATAAAAATCCAATTTGATGCTGCAAGCATAATCTATCCATGTATATTGAAATTCTATTAATCAGAAACCAGTATACATCATTTATTTCAGGAATCCTGAATTGTAATTTTTTTTTATAATATTATTTTATCTGTTTATATGAATTTTAAAAGTTGATATATATATATATTTACATTGATTACATTTACATTAATTTTTATATGTCATGTCTTTATTACATATGTAAGAACATGATCTATAAGTGAATTGCAAAATCCACATTTAAAAACATAATTTATAAATCAAATTCTACATAATAGATTCAAATTCTATACATGTATATATTAAATATTTTATGTTAAAAATTAACTTTGTAATTTTTATATAAATCTGAATTAGCATAAATTAATTTTTTCAAGAAACCTTCAAGATGAATGGATAAACAAAGGTAGGCAAAGAAATGCCAATCATTTAATTTTGTCATATAAGCATTGCCTTAGGCTAAAATTTTAAAAGTAACTAAAACTGTTTGTGGATTGTACATAAAATTGTATTCAAATTCAAAATAAAACCATTTACACCTGTGTGGAATATCACAAAAAGAAATAATATACTTCAAAACAGTCTAATTAATGATGGTAGATTAAGTAATGTTTAACACCCTTTAGGTAGTTTTTTCTCGCATTATAACTTGGCGCTTAAGCATTTTTCTTTCAGAAAAACACATTAATTTTTCAAACACCCCAAGAAAATAATACGAGAAATTCATTATATGTAATACAAATCTAAATTTATTCCTATGAAACACTCAAAGCTAGTGGAGGGCTATCGGTACTCTTGCAATTCCCACAAAATAAAAAAGGTCATATCTTAAAATAAAATAAAAAAATATTTAAGCGTAAAATTCTAACTATATTCCGTTTAAATATCAGTTAGAAAATGACTAAGCAGTTAAAATTTTAAATCGTACAAAAATATTTATACTATGCACAAGACATCAATTTCTTACAACACAGCCTTGTAGATGGAAACAAGAAATCTTCAAGTGTGGTGGACTATTAGCTTGCATTATTACAACTAATTAAACTTGAGATTTATATTTCATACATTAAAACAAAAAATATATATCAATATAAATAATAATATAAATTTAATATAGTACTAAATCAATAAATATGATAACTGACTAGCAATGGGGACAAAATATCTCTTGAAACAAGTGCTCCGTAAATTTCTAAGCAATTTTAACAATTACCAAAATCCTGTAAATTAATTAACAATAAAAGTTCTGGCAGGAGAGGATTTTGGCCAAACTAATGAACAAGAGCAAGCTGCAAGCAGAGCTCTTGATAAAATTGCACTGAAAAAAACCTGGCTTGCCTTTTAGGCTAAGTAAGTTGGAACATAAAGCCATTCATGATTTTAATTTACCATGTGAATATGATATTTATCATATTATGATAAGCACATAAAAATGCTATACATCATTTCTTGTTTTGCTAAAAAGCACAATCCAATTTTTTAAAATTAATTTAAGTATGATTCATTAATATTGATGAATGTAAATATTAGCGATAGTTTTAATATTTACAAAAATTGCTAACAAGATGTTTTTCAAAAATTATATTATAATTGAGAAGAGAATAGAGAAAATAATGTAGAAGCTTTACTCAATCACTTATTAAGAGACATTAAATAAATATTTTTCAGATCAATAACAGATATAATTGGAAGGTTGTCTTAAAAAAATAGGTGGCTCTATCCTGAGTGAGTTTCGACTTTTGTACTTTTTTTGGGGAGGAGAGGGGGGAGAGAGGAGAGAAGAGGCAAAATCATCAATATAGTTTTTTTTTTTGCCTAAAAATAATACAGGTAAGTCTAAACCCCACAAGAACCAAACATCTTTTTACAGCAAACCCTCCAATTCTTAACATTAATTTATCAGGTTTTATCACAGGAGGAAGTCAGCTTTTAGAGTAATATTAATAAAATATGAGAAATAACATAAAAATTTGTTAATTAGAAAACTAATTATAAATTGGTAAGAACCAGAGATGGGCAAATGCTACTCTGAGTACTTAGTACCAAGTATTTTACTCAAATACTGACATTTTTTGAGTATCAAAGAATTTAATTACTGCTTTGGTTGATGTCAAACAATTAACTGAAATAGTGATTAAATTTGAGTAAAATACCTGGTACTCGATGCTCAGAGAAGCATTTGCCCATCTCTGGTAAGAACTGAAATGTATTATGAAGTTTAAACATTGTCCAAATCAACTTCATATTTAATGATTAACCATTCTAAGTCTCTAAGGGCCAGTTGCATCATTCACAGTTTTAAGCAAGATTCAGTTACCTAAGTTTAAACTACCAGTAACAGCTCAGCTCCGTTATCACCACTATCAGTTGATGGTAAGGTTAAATCTAAGCAGAGATTTAGGAAGCAAAGCTGAGTTTCGTTGGAGGGATGAGTGAAAATCAATCTAAACTCAGATAACTCTTAACGTAAGCTTTGTTGTATTGTAGCAACTAGCCCTAAGCCTTAAAAATTGATTCATTAAAGTGAGAACTTGGACTAGTTATCTAATATAAAATGCCTTCCAGGAATTATTATTAGCTTTTATAAGAAGGTAATAAAAAAACTTGTTTATTGGAATAATTTTATAGAAACCAAGGAGTATATTTGGACCAGTAAATAAAATTTCAGTGTATCTGTTCATATTTTATTAATGTTATCCCAAAAAAATTGATATTAGGCGATATCTCCTTCTTTATTAAAATAATTTAAATAGTATTCAAATTAATGTTATGACAATATAAAGATGAAGCTAATCGTATAAAAGATAATCATCAAACTAAAAAATATCAGTGAGATAAATAAGATTTATTAATTATTGTTTCAATGGTATATTTGATTTTGGTTTTATTACAACTCCAAGAGTTCATATTTTTAAAAAGAGAAATTAGGATGTTTCTAATTTCAGTTAAAATTGTTCACTCATATCAACCAAAACCAAAAGTAAATTCAATCATAAACCAAGTTAAATCTTACAGAGTGAACTCTCCTGAAGCAAGTTATAGTTTTGATATTGATAAAGAGCATATTTATAAAAAAAAAATAATTTAAACTTTGATAGATTTATTTACTAATCTCACATTAGAGAGATAACCTATAACTTCTGAGTTTAATTAAGTTTAATCCCACCACGCTGAGGATACTTCTGCATGAGAAGTGCCAGTATCGGGTTAAGAAATACTGGGAGTATACCATTATTCTATAAAATGGCAAAATTGGAATAGGAAAACAATTAAATTTTTCAAAATTAAAAAAAATCTAAAATGAGAAGAAAATGTGACTAAACAGAAATAACCATACAGACAATAATTTTCCTTCCATAAAAAAAAAAAAAAACCCCAAATCATATAGATCATTTGAATAGGAGAAACAAGATCTTATAATTTTTTTTTTTTGTTTTGTTTAAAATGTTCAATAAACAAAACATTAAATTTATAAATAGTTTTATTTTAAAATAGTTTTCACTTGTTTCATCCATAAACTGTTCTTGGGGAATAGAAGTGCTTCAAATTGATCTAAGTTGCTTATACATTTTGGCATCAAGAATTATGTCGACGGATTCATTAGAGAACTGAATTCATTGGTAATAACCAAATTATTATATACGTTATATAAAATACAGGATTAATTAGAATTCTCGACACCTTTAATATTTCTGTTACCATTGAAACTAATTAAAATAAGAAGACAAGCAAGCCGATGTTTTGCTACTAATGTTTTGTTTTGACAATATAGTCAGGTCTGGAGAAAATGAAAAGTTGAAGTTCTAATATCTTAGAAATAAATAATTGAAACACAAACAAAACTGCTATTGTAGTATTACTTTACTTAATAAGTAAAAACGACGAAAAAAGTCGAATGATTGTAGTTTTATTCTTTTCAATTTGATAATTAAATCTCACTGGTTTTAGCACAGTATCATTAGTTAAGTTTTCAATTAATGTTGTTTAAACATTTTTTATTTGTATAAATATTAAATGATTATCAAATAGCTCAGATGTTCTAAATTTAAATATGAAAAAAATACAAGTAAAATAGCTAATAAGATTTGATTTTATTTGTTTAACATATCCGAGAAATATTAAAAATGGCATCTGAAAAAGTCACTTAGTCAATTATAACACAAAAAGAAAAAAAAAAAATACTCAAGATAACTCTGCTCAAGAGCACTTGCATCATTGACTAAACCAACCCGAAACACATACTATAACTTAATAAAATAACAAATAAGAGAGGGAGTATGACCTCAATCATACTACCTGCCTCATATTTCTCGTATTTAAGTGCTTACCTCAAGCCTCAACGGTAACGCTATGTCACACCGTAGCGTGTTCAAGGCAGCTCTCCCGGAGGAAGTCTGAGAGAGGTAATAGTTATAATCAGAGTGGGGGTCAGGGCAAGAGTATCGTTAGCCTGGAAGGGCAGAGACAATACTACGAGACTAATACAACAAGGCTATACGAAATAACGAAGCTACGAAGAGAGGCCGCTAGTCACAGACGGAGACCACCACATGTGCAGCAGCATTGCCTCCTTTGGGACCTCCTACCCTCGCCACGACCTTCACCCAAACGACGTTTCCTAGGAGTAGGACTCAGCTCCTCATCACTACGACCTATAGACGGAACAAAGAAATAAGTTAACACAAATAATTCCTACAATACATTATGATATATTTCTCACTCCTTTCAATAGCATCATATCTAAAAAAACATAATTTCCATACAATTATGGGCAATGGTAAGACCAGCAGTTTTATTGTCTAATGCAAACATCAATAACTTACCCACTAACCACCAGTAGTTTGATATGTACTTGCGAAGACCAGGTACTGAAACAAGATGGCGCAATGTCTGAGTATCACCACCAAGTGCCTGAAGTGCCAGCAACTTCAGAGATACAGGATGGGATATAGACAAGGTCACCCGCATAGCACTTTGAGCTGCAGTAGAACATACCATTGGGTACAGAACACTGTTTCTGATGGAGCGAAATGCTAACCCTGAAACAATTTATAGGTGGTATTTATTATATATTTCCATGTATTATACAATATATACAGTTAATAGATAATGAATATAGTTAATACAGGAATTTATAAAACATAAATATATGTTCTTATGGAAATGTTGCTAAATATCTTAGCAGGTTGACAGGGTCTTGATCACACTTTACATTAAATCCTGAAAATAGTCGTGTCCATAAGTGTACAAAGACAATTGACCCCCATGTCTTTCTAGGAAATAAATTATGGAGGAAACTTATTTATATGATGATGAAATTGAAGTGAAACCAGAGGGTTATATTTTATCCCTTCACCAAGCGTAGTAAGTCCTCCCTCTCCCCCGTGAATATAGTTTTCAACACTAGACAACTTTCAGTATTCCATTACAACCAATGTAATCTTGACACACCTGTCAACGAGACGCAACGTTTTTTTCAGAAAATTCAAGAAAAAACTGACAGTTTACAATTTTAGAAGTATTATATAAAACTTTCCAACTTAATGATATTCTGAAGAAAATGGAACATGCTTAGATCAAATCACCTGGCTCAGAGATAGATTGTTTTTATTTCATAAAAAGTTTAAAAAATTGAAAACTTTAAATTTATAGATTTAGAAGTTTTGATCATAAGTCTTTTATTGTTTAAATATTGTATTTTTAACACTACAAAAAGTCCTTCAACCATAAAAATTATTTTTAATTTATACTGCATTTCCTGCAACTCCTTATTCTATGTTCCTCTGTCCACTCTCTTCATACCAGATTTCAACCTATTGTTTTATATATCCCCTCTTCAGCAAATCCTTCGTCATTCATGCTACCTCCTTTTGCAACTCCTTACCTATCTCCATAGGTCAAACCATGTGCACACATTCATTCAAACAACTCCTATTCCACTACTTGCTTCACATTCAAACTTCTGCACCTATGTAAGATTTACTAGATTCTGTTAATTCAATTATTCATTAACAAATAACCGACAAGTGCCATTCGCGTTTATTTCAATTTATTTTTTTTTGTGTGTTTTTATACAGGTAAACCGTGTACAATTTAATAGTCTTTATATATTATATAATTCAATTAACTATTAAATGACTAGTAACTCTTTGTATTTTTTCGAGCCAGACTAATGGGCTTACTTTTTAGAAATCTGTTATTATTCTTAGGGGACTTTAGTTCCAGAATAAAATAATTTTTTCATTCGTTCATTTCAATAATGAAAAATAACTTTTTTTTAATACATCAAAATTTCAATATACTGAATGTTTATCAAGTGACAGTTCAAATCAATTTGATCTGAACATTTGAAGATCTGTTAGCTAAAGTAATCTAAAAAATAAATTACAAAATTCATGATATAAAAGTTAAAAAGAAAGAATTAAGGACAAAAGAAAATATTATACCTAGCGGGCGACGATTTAAAAAGAACTCAAGAGTCCCTTTCCACATATCTAAGTAGATACCAATAATACTTCCCTTGCCAAAAGGTGGTCCATACCATTCCATTTTTCCATTGTGTTGCAGTCTACCTGTAATTTTTTTTTTCTTTTAATAATGAAAAATAATATTTTCTAAAAAAAATCAACAAATTTTAAAAAGCAAGCAAATATAAAGCAGTCAAAAATAAAAAAAAATACTACAATGAAAAATTCATATTTAATATTCAAATGACCAGAATTAAATAAAATAATTACAATGCTAATTATAATTCATTAACTTATAAATATCTATGGTAAATAAGGAAAACCAAACAATGTTAAGACCTTGAAGACAGTCAAGGCTTAGAGTTGATAAAGTATTCATATCCTAAACATTTGTTTCAATTTTTAAAACTCAGTAGTAAATGAGGGGACACCAGGCAAAAAAGATGAAATCCAACCACATTAAGGAATTTGGTGAGTCCATCTAAGCTTTCAATAAAATAAAATTGATTATAATGAAATGAAATTAATAAGCAATTAATAATTAAATATGAGAAAATTATATTAATTTCTAATAACTCTTCAATAGACATAAAAATCATTGAAATCATTTATACATAAATAAGAATAAAAGTAACAATGGGTAGAGAAGTCTAGATAGGACATCTTCTCCTCATTCTTTACAAGGATTTTTAAAAAATAAAATAGCAACAAATCTCTGAAAAATTGGTGGACAAAAATGTTAGTTAGTATTTCAACATTTTGAAAGAAACTAATCACAAAATAAAGACATCCTTCTATATAAAAAATGAGGTAAAGTGGACAGACAGATTTTTTATTCCATTTTCGGAATCTACAAATGAGTGGCCTCATATAAAAGACAAACATCTTTCATTTATAAAAGGTTAGGAAGAAAACAATTTTTGTCACATAGTTTCAATTAAAAACAATTCTGATGATTTCGTTTCATGATTCAAACTTAAACATTCTTATATAAAATCACCAGAAACAGTTCGAGTTGAATCTATGAAACAAAAATTAATTAGTAATAAAATGTAAGACACTATTGAAATCATTCTTGAAAACTGGATATAAGATATCTTCAGCCATATTTCAAAAATAAGTATGTTAATATATTATATAGTATGTAGGCTTACTTTTCTCATTACTTTTTAAGAAAATTAAAACACTTTTTTAAGTAAATTCAAAAATTCTGTAACTGTATTTTGATCACAATAGGATTGGTTGTGTTACTCCATATTTCCCATACAGATCCAAGCAATGAACCTTACTGACAATGACATTCAAGATATCAATGGTATGTGCTGTTAATATTTATAATTAAAATTTATAGATTTTAAAATCACTGTTAACCAAAAGGGAAAAACACTGACCTTGCTAATAACTGCAGAAAGAAACAGAATTACTCTTATCAAACTAATTGTGGTTCTTTTCCAATCATTTAAAATACATTAAAAGAGCCATACACATATTGGTAAATAAATTTGTTTTCGGGCATTTGAAATAAAATATATACTTAACAGTATAAAGTTCAATAGAACCTGTTAAGTATGATAATTAACATGCTTTGATCTCTAAAAATCTTAATTAAATATAAAGTAGATAGACTGTAAATATAGAATATATCATAGCAACAAACCACTAGCGGATCCAGGGTTTAATTTCGGGAAGGGAAAGGGGAGTGGGGCTTCAGCCCGAAAGCTTTTTTTTTTCATATATATGACGATAATTACTTTAGAAAAAAAGAAAGATACTAACTACATCTATTAAATGGAGTTTAAGTGATTCTTGAAGTCCTATTAAATGTAATTCACGAACAATAATACTTGAAGAGATGATTTTTCACCATAAACATGGTTACATTTTACAATTTTGGGGGGCTTCAGCCCGAAAGCCTTCTCTCCTCCTCAATCTCCTGTATACCCGCCTATGCAACTAACTAGTATTAAGAATCAATAGTATTAATGAGCTGTAAATAAAACTATTAAAACATCAAGAATAAGAACAAATGGAAATCGTATTTAAATTACCAGAATATTTAACAAATGAAGATTATAAAAACATTTTAAACGACCATAAAATTCCTTCTAGTCTTTGTTTATTCAGTTGTGGCTTTATTATACAGCCAGATTATGACATTTGATATAAAGCAAGAAGATCCGAGATCACTCTTCAAATGTTTCAAGATAACACATTAAAGAAGTAAAAAAATGTATTAAAAGAATATCTCGAGTGATGAAGACTATCATGAAAAATAAGGGAAGATTTTTTTGACAAAATTCTATTATTTTAGGTGTGTTTTGTTATATTGTAGTTTTGTTTCTTTTATTTTATTAATTTTTATTTTTTACTCTATATATTCCAAAATGCTTCGAATTTTTCCAAATAACTGTGGTGGTTTACAAAGAACTCTAGACCAGCACTGTAAATATACATGTACAATGACCACTAACTTCAAGAAATCAATTAAAAGAAATTTTTTAAACATTCCTGACTAGTTCTGGTATTTAATAAATTATTTATTTTAGACCCATAGTAAAACAGCTAGCAATTATATTTTGTCTTATCTTTGAGAATGAAACAGAGCATTGTGATACTGTGGATTGTAAAGGCCCCAATGAAATTTCAGGCTTCTGAAGAAGTATATCAGATCTTATAAATTTTATTAGAATGAGCGTTTACATGCGATATTTGGTATGATTCATGAAGCTATATTCCCTGTGTTCGTTGATGATTTGGTCAACTGTCGTATTTAGGCTTAAATCAAAGGAAGCTTGTGACAAGTGCCATGCAACTGCTAGTATAGTTTGAAAACTCAACAGATATTCTTGTTTCTTATTTTCTTTAAATAGAATTTTAATTGTTTATAATCAGTTGTTTTTTTTTTTTTTACAAAAGTAGCTGAGACTAAATGAAACAGCTGCAGATACTCAACATCTGTCATGCTTATTTGCCTCTAACATGATTGTGTAAATACCAATGCTTGACCTAGGCAATCTTATCATAGAAAGCAATCTTATCATCTTATCTTATCATAGAAGATCTAGAGGATCAGACATGGAGGAAGGACATTTAAAGAATATTAACTACTTTCCACATTCTAAACATATTTTGGTATTCAACAAATTAAAAATAAAGACTTAAGTGAAAGGATCTGCATTAAAAATCGTTGATGTTCTGTAAAAAGGGCAAATCCAAGAATTTACTTTTTTCACGAGAACATATTTTACAAGACCAAAAGACCATACAAAAAGTGATGTTTTTGCTGTTGTTACAATGGATAATTCACAAGATAGATACGCAAATTTGAAAGTTACAGTCCTTTCTTACAGATTCGAAGATATTATTATTCTAAAAAATATTATCAATCTAAAAAACTGAAAGTACGAAAATAACAGTATGTTGAATTCATTCTTTTTAAAAACATCAAAGAAATATTTGACTTTGAGGAATAGAGAGGAAAAGAGAATTTAATGATTTTCTTTTTATTGCTCTTTTAACTGGTTCATTTAATTTACAACTCAAAACTACCACAGTTCAAGGTATAGAAAAATTGAACGAGGAGCTAGGTAGAATGGAGTATTAAAATATTTTTCCAAGCAACAATCCCTATTATTTCTAAAATTTCATATAAGAAGTTCTACCACTTAACCCTTCAAATATTTTACACGATTATGTGGTCGATTTATGCATCATGAAATATCTATAAAAAAACTAAAACAACTTTAAAAAATAATGTAAAATTAATATTTATGCTAATTGATTTAATTAATAAAAAGGGATAAAGCAATAAGCCGTAGAGAAATGAAGAAAGCTAAGTCTAGTAAAAAATCTCTGAAATTTTAAATAAAGTAACAATAAAAAATAATACTAAATTCTTGCACAATAGTAATGATTCTCAAATTTTAGCAAATATACATTTTAACCTAAACTTTCAAAATTAAATTTAAACATTTATATTAATAATTTACAGTTCAGACCAATTAGTAGTAGACTCGGAAGAAAAATATTGTCAATAATAAAACTTCTGCCTAAAGATATATAAAATATAAAAGGAAAAAAAAATGTTATCTACTTACCAGTATAAGAAAAACCCCAAGATTCCTTATCAGAACCAAGCAAGCTACAGAACTGATAAGCTGACTTATGAAGTTCTGCTTTTTTAGTACCAACTCCAACCATCTACAAAATCAGAAAATAATCAATCAGACAATTAAAATTCATTGAATCTAAAAATCAATATAATAATAACAACACATATTTCAAACTTACCACATCAGTCCCATATAATGAGGTAAGCATTTTTATTTCCCAGTAGTAAACATTCCCTTTTTTCAAAGGAGAGTCCCCGCGGACTGCTGCAGTTCCAGAGCTATAGCCTGGATGGAATCTTACTTCTCTATTTTGCATGCTTAGCAGAGTAGCATTAGAAGCTACTTGATCATCCCATGCCCATTCGTGAACTAAAAAAAGGAAATTTTATGTAAATAGTCTGATCCAGGGACTTTCAGAATTACATATTTTAGGTGTTATTTATTATATAAAAATATGGAATAATGCATGACAGAATCATAGCTAATATAATTCAACTAAATAATAAGAACAATTTTACACCAATACAATATAAAATGTCATAATTTATAAATCAATACCAATTTTTTTTGGTTTAAAAACCTCGAAAATATCAAGGCAATAACAAAAATTAAAACTAAAAGTGATACTACAAAATTAAATGGAATAAATTTAGCTAATTCAGCCAGTTTATATACAGAAATCACAATAATATTTTACTTACTATCTTCGATTTCTGCGCAGCACGTACAAGTAAAAATACCCATGTTATTCATACAGCGGCACAAACAAAAATCGTCTTGACAAGTATCATTTTTTTCATCGACGAAAGTAATTTGTCTTTCAACAGTAGCCATTTCAAGAAACTTCGAATTTCAAAACACTTTAAGTATAGAACAATCAACTATAACCTGAAGCAAAACAAATATGTATCAGCTGATAAATATACACCGACCAGTCCAGAACTTCAAATCGCCCACTGGTTTCAATTATCTTTAGAGCGGGAAATTTGAATTATTTAGGGATTCTTTGTTATTTTACCTTACATTGGAATAATTTGTTATTTTAATTATCCAACTTTCTTCTAAAAATTTTACTTGCAGGATATTATACAGTTTTTAAACTTAAAACAATATCTATTAGTTATTCTTTTGGTCACATATAACTTCCGGGACGTTATACCTATTAGGTATTACAACATCCATTCGTTAGAATAATACTCTCAATAATATAGAAGTTTAAGTTATAAGTTAACGATATATTTTTACTAAGTCATTAAAATTTCTGTAATTGTATAAACGATGGAGTTCTCACTTGCTCAACTGCCTAAAATCAATAATGTGGGAGATGTATAACGCATGCTTGTGAAATGTGACAATCGTTTAGCTGTTTTTATTAAAATTCACCCTCAAAAATAAATAAATATAATTTAGCCATTTTCAAAAGGTTTAAATTATAGTTTTGAAACGAATCAATTTCTATTTTTGAGTCCAATACAATGGCTACTGAAATAGGTTGAAACATCTATTTATGGTAAATGGTGTGTATCATTCGTTAATAAATATTTATTTATTAGGTTCCTTCCTTAATTTAATTACTTAAATCACCTTCTATCAAATCATTATTATAAACTATGTTTCTACCCTATTAAATATTTGTGATTGTTTATTTTGTTTGGGAACTGAAGCAACTGCTTTGGTCTAAGAAAGACTGAACCCTTTTGTTCCAGTGGTGAAGGTACATTTGTGTGAAGTATTGGCATGCATTTCTGGATTGACAAGAGGAGCCAGACTTGCGGTTTCTCTGGAAGGCATAGAGTCCCACCCTCTCTCTCGTCCCGAGGCAGGCTACCACAATACTTTACTGTACTGATATTAATCATTATTTAAACATTGCACCTAAGCATTCTCATGAGTTTTATGGTAGCACAGTTACAGTAGAATATAGATTGCTTCTCACAAAAATTATGCAAGCAGTACTGAACGAAGCAACTTGAATGTTTTCATTACACTCCATAAATTATGGTACATTATAAAAAAGTTTTCTCTCTTTTTTAAGTTATATATAACTTTATTTTTAAATTATGAAAATGATAGCTACTAACATCTGTGTAACCTCAGCTTTCTTAAGATACTAAGATTTGTTATCTGTCATTCAAGATATAGACAACTCTTTCGCATTATCTAATCACACACTACATAATATCTAAGTACAATTATGAGGTACTCACCTCATTTTAAATAGCTCATAAATTCTCAACTGCAATCAAAACCTAAAGTGTATTTGAGCTCTTACAACTCCAGAATTGGATACCGTAAGATGTAAGTGAAAACGATAACATATATGACTTTTGAAAATTAGGAAATAGTTTTCAAAATTTTTAAATTCATTGTAATTGATTAAGAAATCTATAGTTTACTTTTACTAATGCTTTTAGAAAAAATTCTTTATATCTGCAATAATTAAAAACAGGATATGTATTTAAAATCCTTACATTTTTTCCTTGTTAAAACATAGAAAAATAAATAAGTTGATAAACTTATATGATATATTGAATTAAATATCATTTTTCTATAAAAATATTGTATCTAAAAATGATTGCAAGTTTAATTATTTCTGTTCTAATAAAAATACTCTCTATTCCCATGATTTTAAATTTGTTTTATAATAACTATAACCAAAAATAATTATTTAAAATATTTGTTCTGAATTTTGTTGTAAATAGAAGAATAGTCGCAAAACAATAAGTATATATATATATATTTAACTCTCTCCATTTTTCTTATCGAATTTACTGTTTCATATTTTATTTTTATAAATTTGAATGGCTGGATATAATTTATCTTATTATATTTTTGAACAAATACTGGGTTTTTTCTATGAATGATATATTATTTTTTTATATTGCTACCTAATTAGGTTTTAGATTAAATAAAATATGTATATTCATAGTAACAATTTTGTTATATTTCACTTAAACATTATTTAAAACTCCATGAATATTTAATTCATATTGTAAAACTAACTATTACTAAAACTTTGTTCATGCTGCTAACTTAGTTAACATTTGCCATATTATTTAATATCGTACTACATTGAATTACAAGTTTTTTAATAAGTGAATTTCATATTTATATATATATATTTTTTATATTATCTAATTATTAATTTTCTAAATGCATTTGTAAAAAATATTTTTTTCTCAAAAAAATTCATCATCCACAATTATGAGCTTGGAACTACATTTATTTATTTTTTAATTAAGTAAGAAAAAACTGTCCCTTTTTTTTTTCAAAAATCCAAGTTGCTGTGTAAATAGTTTTTAATCTTTAACTCTCTCATATCCAATGCTTCTTGGATTTATATTCCTTTGATTACAATGTAAACAAGTGCTTTTGGAAATAAATTGTATATAATATTTTATCTCTTTCTTAAGTTTTTCTAAAACACAATTTAATTATTAAATATTGGGATGAAAATTTGTTGAATAGATTATTGACAACAAATTTATTGGCACTTATTAATATTTAAAAATGATTAAATACTTGGTTAAATGTAGCATTAAGATTTCGCTTTTTTTTTTTTTTTTTAACAGAGTTCCCATAATTTAAAGTTATCAAAGAACATTAATACTAGATTTATTGAGCTAGTCATTTTGACTGATATATTTATTAAATAAAGAAAATTACATTTTTTAAACTTAATAACTTCTTTAAATCAGAGTTGAAAGTACTTTATTTGATATTAAAATCAATTAGAGTCACAGGATTTATTTTAATTATTGACAACATACTAGTGCATAATTTTATTTAACATTGTTTACTTATTATTTATTTATTACATGTTCTAATAATGCAGATATTTTGTATGAACCTACAGTGAAAACTAAGTAGCTGTTCTTTGTGTTGAGAAAAAATAGCTTATAATATCAACACTTTTTGTTATCCCCAAGTTTAATAGTGTCCATACACAATTTTTGAAGTGATAAATGTTATGTTCTATGTGTAATAATTTTATTCAACATACAATAAGTTCCTAATAATTGGATAAATTTACATTTTCAATGTATATTTTCCAGTACACAAAGTCAATGTGTAGTTATAATCACTTCCAAATTATTTTGTGGGATGATGTTTTCATATTAAAATGCTTGTGTTCTATTTTAATATATTTGGTGATTTATATTTTTTTTTTTTGTCATTTTAAAGAGTCAATAAATCATTTCAATGTGGTACAAAATTAAAGTAAAATGTCCAGAATGACATTTGTTACTTGTATATAAAATAGATCTGATTTGTTTTAGGTGGAGGCGGCAGGAGGTGGGGGGTGGGCAAGCCGATGGTGACCCCCGTCCATAGATTCCAACATATAGACTCAGTCACATCTCAACCTCAGTCTTCCAGACAGACACGCCCACCTCCTTACAAGTACGATATATATATTTTTAATTGTTTCATATTTTTAATTAGTTTTAATTTCATCATTAATATTTCCAATATAAATTATTTCATGGACCAAATTAGAATAATAGTTTGAATCTCTGAAACTGGAATCTTTATTTCTAAGTTGAATCGATCACATAAAATCTATTTCAATTTTTAATGCTGTCATCACATTGTAAAACCAATTGGAAAGATCCACTAGAGCTTTCTGAAACAAAGCCCATTAAAAATTACAACAAAAAAAAAGTAAAGATTATTTCTGGCCATCAGACCTTTCTCAATAAATAAAAGAAATATCAAAATTTCAAAAATATAATGCCATCTTGGTAATCTAAACTCAAAAAAATAAATAAATAAGAGAAGGATGGATGGATCGAAAATGTAGTTCAGGAATAAATTGACAAAGAAAAACCTGAAATTATATCTCTGGATATTTTCTCAATTCATCCCTATGATCAGTTTCTTTCAGGGAATCTCTCATATTCCTCAATCGCCACTATAACAGCGCCAAATATGCCCCTATGTCAATCCTTTTTCTACTTCAACCAAGATAACAAACAATGTATAATAACCTACAAAAACCAAAATTAACAAAAATAGGAAAGTTCTTAAAAAAAAAAAAATATGATTTTAATACATACTAATTCAATGTATTCAAGTGAGTATACACATATACACAACCAAATAGTAAAGTCTGTATGTATTGATTAAGTTTTAATATTTTATTTTAAGTAGTTTTTCTAAACCTCCATTGTGATCCAAACACCTCAATGAAACAATTAGTTCAGATTACTGAGATTGCATTTTATATAAAAATCGAGAAAAAACTCTTGTAACATACATAGGAAAAAACTATATTAATTCTCTATGAGATGTAATATGGATAAAATATAGACTATTTGTGGTAGATAGCATTACGATGTGTTTAGTAAATTAATTAATTTTTTGAAATCGTATCTGTATAGTCCAAAGTCTTTATAATCCATATTAATTGGTATCAATGGCTGGGGAATAACTAACTTTGTTTTGACATTAAAAAAAAATATCTTTGTAAATCTTTTTTAATTTGCAGTTGTTATTAAAACTCATTATTGTAATTTTAGGTAGAGGCTTTAAAACTTAAAGTTTTTTATTGTTGGTCTTAGTTTCTGTTGACTGTTTATTAACTAATTGAAATATTGTTGATTCCAAATAATTCTCCACAGTAGACTTGACCATTTCCGATTTTACAACCATTATAAATTATGTTTAATGTTTATTTGAGTAATTTGTATCCGGTTGGTATTTCCGTTGGTATTCCGTATTTCCGGTTGGTATCCGGTTGGTAACTTTTTTTAAAACTAATTTTATAGTTTTTATTAAAGCATGCCTTGGGCTAAATATAAAGAAGATGATGTCTTTGTTGGGATTAATAATATTGATATGAGCTATAATCAACCAATTGCAATGTTATTTTTTATTAAACAATCCAATGTTTTATCACTGAAAGACACAAATTACAGTATTGCTTTTTTATTTATAACACTATGTAATATATTGTTACTTGAAAAAAAACTTAAAAAAAAAAAAAAAAAATTAACAAATTATAGTAGATAGTAGTAGTGTATAGTAGATAAAACAAGCTACTTGGTAATTGACATTAAGCTTATTCTTGTAGAATTAAACTACTTTGTGTGTAAAATAAATTTAAAATCTTAAATTGTTTTTATACCATCTGCTGTGTATTGTTAATAGTGTATGCAGAGAACCAGATACAACACGGGTCGAGGTTGACAGCTCGGTGTACCTTGAATCCCCTGCAGAACCTCATCACTCTCCTCCTGTCGCCAAATTCAGGTGTGGTATGTGGGCTTCCTTTGCCCTCGCCACTGTCTTCGTTGCTGGTGCCAAGTTTTATTTCGACCATCAGGTCTGTCTTTATTTCTTGTGTTGTAATGATTAAGTAATTTATTTGTTTTGTTTGGGACTTTAATATCCTTATGTACTCCAATTATGCTACCAAAGACAATGAGACCCTGAAGTAGGGATGGGATAATGAAGGACAATATCGATATTGTCATTGATATTAATTTTCATCGATATTATAAAAATTTTTGAAGTATGAATATGAATATAAATATTGATTCTCTAGCACATAGACCCGTAAAAAAAATGTTATTTTCCTCTTTAAATTAATTAATGGAAATATTAATTCTTCTACTCTCCTCAGTAAAATTAATTTTCTAGTTCCTGTCCATCTTCCTCATACTCAGATTTTTTCCAGAAATTTCCATTCAACCAATTATGCCTTTCATTCATCCATAGATCTGATTCAGCGAAATGCTAATTTATTTCATTCTACATAGATTTTTTGACTATTCGTGGCCTGGGTGCGAGAAGGTTCCAACTAGCAAAGTTGGGCAAATTGAGTTTACTGAGTGGGAAGGATCCTATGTGTGCTATTTAACTCTATGTGGGAATGGCCATCGATAGTCGATATTATCAAAATATCAATATTTTTCTCTAGTACACACTACATTCTATATGAAACAGGCAAGATGAGTATAATTTTTTTTTCTAACGATCAGATTCATATATAATTTCTAGCACTTTCTGAAAATGATAATTTTTGTTTTTTTTTAAATTAAAATATTGAAGGAACAATATTGACAGTAGATAATATCAAAGTAGATACTATCGTTGGTAAAATATCAGAAGGAAAATATCGATATTTTTGATAATATGGACTATCAATGGCCATCCGTAACCTGAAGGCGCTTAGTAAAAAAATATATACAATCAAGCATCATTTGTTCGTTTGCACAATAAGAACTTAATGAAATTATAAACTAGAATGCAATTAATAAATAATTGAATAGATGATCGTTAAATGGGACCCGATCCATTTTTTTTGTCTTCTGATGGGTGTCAACAGTGCCTCATTTTTATAATGTTAGCTAGTTTTCCCATTAATAGTAATTTTTATCAAGAGTTTATAAGGGACTATGTCAGTGACTTGAGATTTTTTTTTTGCTGCTTGTTTATAATTTTAATAAATTATGTTTTCATCACAGATAGTGTTTTTTGTATCACTGAGCTAGTTAAATATGCTTATTTTGATCAAATGAGTGAGACAAATGATAATCCAGTTTAATCTTGAAAAATTTGGCAAATTCCTAAGATTTAAGTATATATCGTATATAAAAGAGAGAAGTAATAACATTAAATAGGTATTAAAATTGATCCACATCAATGTTACATGCATCACTAAGGTAAAGCGCATAGAGACCATGATGAAGTTGTCTCCTTCCCAATAGGTCAACTATTTTGCCCAAGAAAATATAAAGGAGTTTCCATTTGATTGACCAGCAAATTCCTTTATTTCAAAAGTACATTTTTCCCATGTCCTACATGCTTATTTTGTGTAACGGTATACGTTTTCCTTAAGAAAACTGATACAGTTGTATTTAAAGAGGGTTGACTAACGTGGAACCCTCATACCAGACTTAAAAGACAACAAGTTAACAGACGATAACGACAGCTATATAGACTCTAATGAATAGAAAATCTCAACTTTCAGTCGACAGCAAACTACTTATCTACAAGACAATCCTGAAACCTATCTGGACCTACGGACTAGAGCTGTGGGGGACAACACAACCTTCTAACATTAAACGCATTCAATACTTCCACTCTAAAGTCCTCCGAACAATAGTCGATGCTCCCTTCTATGTAACCAATAAACCCTCCGTAATGACCTTCATCTCCCATTTGTTATTGACCTAATCCCAGATAAATTTTCCAAATTTCACCAGAACCTCACTCATCATCCAAATCCTGTAGCACAATCCCCTATCTAGCTCCAGCCATCCCTACAATCCTTCCCGGAGGTTAAAACGGCAGTGGCCTCGAGATCTCTTGTAAATATTTGTATATTGGAGTACTGGCAATGGCCAGATTCTCCACTCAAGTCCTGAATGTCTGTTGCTCTAGTGCCCTTCATCAGTCTCCACTGGCTTGCAATACCAGCGACGCGGCTGAGAGAGAAGCACTGGGATCTCCTGGAGTCCTGCCTTGGCTTCCACATTTGGGGGACAAAGCATGACTCAGAGTTCCCTGGGTGAATGTAAATATTGTATATAGGTGTGAATGTGTTTTATCTATTTTAATTTCATTTATTCTCTCTAATTTTTTTTATTTTTTTTACATATGTATGTCAATTTCCTTATTTTACTTTCTACAACTCTTTTTCTTTTATCTCTAATTTAGTTATCATTTGTATGTATATATAGTATGAATGTTTAATGTTGCCCGATAACCTGATAACGGAAGTTAGTGATGGAGAAATAATTAGGAATTCAAATCCTGGTGCCCGGTGGGACTTTTAACTCGGTATAATTCTCCGGTCCTCTTCCCTGGCCTTCAAAAAAACCCGTGTAGCCTAAATGGCAAAGAAGGGGAGAACAAAAAAAAAAAGAAGGGAAAAAAAATTCAATGAATGTATGGCAGAATTAGGTGTATAATCTTTTCCTTAAATTCTGGGATGGAATCGTAAAGAAAAATTACTTCTCTCTGGTCCACAATATATATTTATATTTATATAATATTGATTTCTCCAGAAAAAGTGGATTCTGGTATGAGTCATTCTTTCATATTTTTACATTATAATTCCATTTATTATTGATACCTAATTTGTGATATGAAACACCTCATGCTATAATTTTATAAAATAAAAATGACCTGATTTTTGTAAACTGATTTTAGACTTAAATAATAACAGACAACGGCTTTGATTAAATTACAGTATTTCATTTATAACAATGATGTACTTAATTTCCAAATTTGGTAAACATTGCTGACCTAATGTCATTCTTCAAGACCAACTTTCCATTAATAATTCATACTTTGAAATAAGTTACTTCATTATCGACCATAAGTGGGCAACACATTTGGCAACACATGGGCTTAATTTATAACGTCCTATAAAACTTTAATAATAAAATCCTAATATTTTCATTGGGTCTCTTGACCCCTGAACCATAGGGTCTGGCAACCCTTCCCACATAGGATCCTGAGCTGATAATGTCATATAACACTTCAAAACATAACATAATTATTAAATTTAAATTGAAAAAAATCAAATTTTATGTTTATTTTCTCTTTTTAGAAACATTAATTAAATTTTTGTTTTAATCAGCATAAATGTTTGTTTTAATCAGCAGCTCATTAAATTATTAAAAAATTTCCATTGTAGTATATGGTTTTGAAGGATTAGTGACCATAAAGTAAACCCAACTTTGTTGGTAATTTTTTTCTTTTGTTTCAGTTATCTTATCTAACATTCCCAAGGTTCCTTACAGAGTTTGTCAAAATATCAGTGTCATATAATGCGCTAACAGTTTTAGATGATTCTAGTCAGGGGTCTATTTTTAAATTGTATTTATGTAAAAAGATGTGATCTGTATTACGTACGTATTTTTTTACGATGTTTGACATCGGAAATTATGGTCATTATAACCAGTTGAGTGTGTTGACATAATTAATAATATTGATATTAACATGAACCAAAACTTCTTATTTTTTACATCATAAAGAATCTTCAATTCTACATTTACTTTGTGACAATAAATGTATGATTTTTAAATGATGTAATTAGGCAGTTATTGATTTATAGATTTGACATTTTTAAGGCATATTTTTTATTTAAATATTATTGTATCTACTGATCTGTTTGAACTAGTATACCAACAAAGGTCACTTTTTTGTTTCTCAAAAAAAGTAATAATAATTTATCTTATTAATGTTTATGTTACTGAGTAAGTTTTAAAAATTATTAATTAAGCATATATAAAATTTATCTCAATGATTATGGATAAGGACTTTAAATTCCTAACCCATGATTTGATTAATTTTCATTATTAAGATGACTTTTTACTTTTCTACCTCTACTAGGTACTAGGTAAGAAAAGTATTGCGATCAGGTCAAATTTCCGATGTGCGAAATTGGGCTATTGCAAAAAATTTTTTGATTAGCAATATTAGACTGCATTGAATTTTTTATACTGATCTTCTGCAAGCCAGTTTACATTGCTTTAGTTTATAAAAGAAATTGACATATTTAACATGAAAAAGGACATATTAAATTTTTAAGACCATGTTATATCTTTAAAAACTTTTCTAAAGTAGGTAAGAAAGTCGTATAAGTGGACACACCAGATTTTTTTTCAATTTATTTGCTATTTTAATACTGGCTATTGTATTTAAGTAATATAATTCTTCTTTCATTATGATGGAATATTATTATATCTACTTAAATTTACTTTTGTTTTTTAAGAACTTTATTTCTTCAGCAGAACAAATATTTACTTTTTTCCTATTATACCTATTGTTCCTATTTCCAACTATACCATTCCATCATAAGAAATAAATAAACACATATTACTACTAGAAAGTCCAAAAATGTAATTTTGGCTGGACAAGATAAAGGATGAGATAAAAGATAAGTTTCATTAATGTGACTAGATACTTTTATTGATTTTGAAAATTGATATCCTAACACCCTGAAACATCTATATCTATATCTATATATTATATATGTGTATATAATAATAATAATTATTATTGAAAGATCTTAATTGCTCAGTTTATTAATAGTCCGTGATACAGACCCCTTTTTATCAAATTATTAACATCCGCCAGAAACTTCGTAAATAGCTTCATTTCATTATAACCTACAAATATTTTATTCATCAAAATTTTCAGAATTGGGTTGTTTTCAATCTGGAAATCACCAAACTTAGTTTATTTAATTAGGTACTAAAAGATCGTAAATAACCATTTGCTTTCCACTTGAATCGTAAGATAATTTGAGCACAAACTCGAGAAAAAATGTGACCTTTAAAAATAATTAGCTGTTTGGCGTGACCTACACGCTCAATATGTCAAAATAATGAGGTGTTATAGGTCAAACAGCCCAATATTTTTGTAGGCCACCTTTTTTATTGATTTTGTGATCAAATTATTTTATGATTGAAGTGGAAAGTAAATGAGTATATAGGTTTTAGTATCAAATTAAATAGACAAATTTTACCGACCTCAACATTGAAAATGCCCCAATTCCGAGAGTTTTCATAAATAAAATAGTTGCAGATTACGATGAGATTAAACTATTCACGAAGTTTCAGGCGGATGTTAATAATTTGATAAAAAGGGGTCTGTACCACGGACTATAATAATAACATGGACTTTCTATCAAATTTGGAAAGATTATGAAATAAGAAGTAAATTTTTAAAATATAATAGAGAAAATTAATCAAATAACTTGATTGAAATTTAAGGTTTTCACCCATTATGATCTAGTTTAGTCTAATAAATTCTTTATATGTGAAAATAATTTTTAAAACCAACCGAGAAACGTGAACATTAGAAACCTAAATGATTATTTTAAATTAAGTAAAAACATTTTCTGGTGAAAATGGTATTATTATTTTTATTTTTTAAGAAGTTAAATGAGCCTCTGGATATGCAAATGTAAAATTTGTGTATAGTTTCTTTCCACACTCACTCCTCTTCCTCACCCCTCCAATCAATTTCTTCATTAATCAAATATGAATAGTATATTCAATTAATAATTACACGTTTCTTATTAGCATGTGTGTTTAAATGTCTAATAAAAATAATCTATATCACATTAATTTAGTCTCTAAAGAGGTGAAGGTCAATTGTTAACAAATAAATTATAGAATAGAGTTTTGTTTCTCGAGAATATAACTTTTTACTTAATGGCGAATATGTGCGCACATAAATCCACAACTTTGAATAGTAAATCATGATGCACCCAAATTATTGACCTGATTCGGTTGTCTCCTTCCTATTTAATTTTCTAAGGGTTGTAATAAAGTTATCAGAAGTTTAAATGCTTGTATACCAGTTTTTTTTTAATTTAAAAATGAATATTTTCATATGAAAAGCTAGAACATTTAGGAGAGGGATGGTAGCTTCACCTTGAAATGCCAAGACCTGGAATCACTTGGGCTACCTCAGTCCTCCAAATCATCAATGGTCTCGATCATGTGGTGTTTTCCCTTTAGATACTGATCATACAAATGACAATGGCTATTTTAGAAGGAGTTGAAGTGTGAATCCTCATTTCTAGAAACACTATCTTGTTTATTCACAGAGGATCAGAAATAGGTTCAAAGAAAGGATGGCTCTGTAGCAAGATACCTGATTATATAAATCACACGAAGTGAAGCAGTCCCTGATAGGACAATACATTTAAGTGCTTTCTGTTAGAAAAATTCATCTAAAACATGAATACTTGCTCCTAGAGTCATTCACTGGTCTATCTAACTAGGGTCAATCTATTAAAAATCCCTTTTTACCCATCCTATCAAGGATTTCAAACTTTCTGAAATGAAATGAACAATATTGTATGAGTATAGAAGTTATTGATTATTTAAATTTATATTTTGTTCTTTCTTGTTTTCTTAATGCTACTAAAATTTAAAAATGTTACTTAATAACTTGACAATCTAGAAAGATTATGAGGGTTTAATAAGTTAATTTTTTTTTTAAAGGGGACTGGCTTGGAGGTCCTGGTCACTTGTACAGTCCTGGTGGTTCTGCTGTACCTAGTGGCCGGCTGCACCCTGTCAATATGTCGCACGAAGAGCAGGGCCCAACTAGAAGAACCTCCGACACCACCCCCCGTAGCCAGGATTGAGATGTTGCCGCCACCGGTCGTTGGTCCTCCACCGCTTGATCTTGAGGCCCCTCCCCCACCATACCATATTGCCGTCTCACTCCCTCATCATTCCATAACCCCACCTCCATCTTATGAAAAGGCTGTTAGTTAATTTGTCGAATTCTAAATTTTGGACTCGACAAAGATACTAACAATCGCGCACAAGGGAAGGTTAATTTTGGACATTATCAATACCCTGATAATGCTTTGTAATCCTAATATCCTACCCTATTAGTTGGCGAACTGCGGACCCCATGAGAGGAAGATCATCTGTTGACAAATATCGCCTTACTTCAGAAAAGTGGTATAAGCACTGTTATAACAGCATGTTTTATCTTTATTTTATAGGCATTAACTATAATATAATTATTTTCAAAGACTTACAATAAAGATTAGTATACTCTCTTAAATACATTATTCATATATTGTAATTTCAGTGACTTGGTAGTTTTATTTTATGTCTATCAAGTTCCCGTTAAAAATAAAAAAAAATTAAAAGGTGAATATGGAAAGACCCGCAGATAAAGGAGGCTGTACTGAAATTAAACAGTTTCTTCGTACATTGTAGAATTTATTATTATATCTTAGTATATTTTATATATATTTTTGTTAATTTAATAAATGTAATTAAAAATTAAATTTTCAAAACCTAAAATTAAAACTAAGTTCGTCTACCATTAAAACTTATTTAAAATTTGTAACTAATGCCACCTTGTTTATTTAAATTTGTGGCTAAAATGTGTAAATAGGAACTATTAATATATTTTCTTATTTTTAAGCTAAAGTAGAAAATGTTGCCTTATTCCTTTTTTCTTGTGTCAAGGCGATATATTCATCATACCTTATTAATTCAATTTAATCATTTCTATTAATCTTTGTTATCTATTTCATTTTTTAAATATATTATAATGGATTGGATGCGATTCAGTTTAACTGTTGTTCATCTTAAAATATTCTATTATTTATAATTTTATTGGAACTGGTGGTTACTACATAAAACTTTGTTACTGAAAGTGTTACTAGCTCATTCCTTACTTAATTTGGAATAAATAGTTTGAAGCTGAAATAGCTAGAAAATATTTGGTGACACTTAAGTTTTTATAAAATGTTTTCTAAACTGAATTTGCTGAACTACATTAAAGAAAATAATTAATTAAATTTTTAATGAATGTTAACAATTTTCATCTTGTAAATTTTGTATCCAATAATGGACTTATAGTATATTAAAAAAAAAAAAAAATCATATGTCGATCACCCATTCATTTAAAGATTATCTTCTGTGATTTTATAAGCACAATTTAGCAATTCGCGCACAAAATATGTACTCAATATCCTTAAGGGAGCTTTATAAATTTATTTAATTTAAGTTAGGTCTCGTGTCCAATGAATACATCAACTATGAGATTGTTAGTTATAATTATCTTTAAATTATTTGATGATGTCAAAATCATTAAATTAAATAAAAATAGTATGCTTCACAAAACTATTAATATGCTATTAATAATTTTTTTTTCTTTTTACAAAAAACAATGTCCACTCTCCATGATTTTTACTTATTGTATTTAATCAAGTTTATTATTATTATTTTTTTTAATTTTCAGTTATCAAACATAAGTCTCAAATTTTGCCTTCTGACATATTTATATATTTCAGAATGAATTGATTAAACTGAATTAATAAGAATCTGTTTGTATTATTATTTTTCTATGTAGAATAATTTTGTAGTTTTTTATTTCTTATTACAAACATTTCACTTTGAGATAAAACTAGTCGAAGAATTTCTAGGTCATATATATAAATTTCATATTTATATAAAAACTTTTCTATAAGTCTTCTATTTGTTCAGTTAGATTTAGTATCGGGAGATTCAATGAATGAAGCCAGAGTAGAACTGTATTGAATTGTTAGTATTTTGATTGTTTTAATGGGATATAAAACCTTAGCAAATCTATTTAAGAATTTGTCAGTTAATTTGATTGAAAATAAAAATTTTATTGTACACTTTAATAATAATAGTGAGTTAAACAAAATGATGTTGACTGTGACAAAATACATTTCTTTAAACTCTCAAAAAAACACAACAGGAGGTACATATTAATATTAATTTTGTATCCAAAGGGATCTTTATAGATAATCACAGTTATAAATATTATATTTATAAAATTAAATTTTAATTATTTGATGTTAAGAATAATGACTTCCTTTCACTTACAGTTATATTTTTAAGCTATTCATTCTTCCTCCTAATGTTATTTATTTTTAAACTAAAGATGTTTTAATGTAAACTTCCAGTAAACGAAAATTATTGTTTTGCTCCTCCAGAGTATCTTCATCCTCCAAAAACTTTTGTCAAAATATAATTTTGTTCTGTATTAACGTTGTCCTATAAATTACAGGCTAGTTTTCTGAGCATGGAGAAAAAAATAATTGTATGAACGGATGCAACGTATCTGGGATTTGACTGATCTAATGATGAAAATAGACAATTTTTTTTTTTCATCAGTTCCTTTAATGAAGAATTAAGGTAGCCTTGTATATTAAGGATATATCCTTGCAAATCAAGGTATACAAGGATTCAACCTGAAATTCTAAAAATTAAACTGATCTGATAGAAATAATGAGAAAGTAAATCGGTTGCATGTACTTATAAGTTACATTCACTACTTAATTTTCGGAATTGGATCATTAATATCAAAAACGTTACCGCGTTCTTTAATTGGTTCAAACAAAACAAACATAATTTTTTTTTAAATAAAAAAAATTATTGTCTGCAAAAGTCTAAATGTCTGTTGTGCAAACTTCTCAAGAGAGGTAAAAAAATGTTTTAAAAATTGAATTTTCATTATACTAAGTTTTTTTAAATAGTATGAATCAGCATGTGACATACTATTGAGTAGGAAAAATTAACACTTAATTGCTATCCTTGCAATTTACATAAAAGTAAAATAATCCTAAATCACAATTTATTGGACTTATTTGATTTCATGTTTTCCCCGACAGTATGATGAAATAATTTGAAATTACAATAAAAAAATCAATCAAAACACCAATTATTATCTGGGACAACTAGCCTGTAATAGAAAAAAAGAACTGTTATTCCTAGAGGACCTTTCTGGCAAATACTTAACTGAGTTGCTGAGGTTTTACTGTACTAACATACCAATGTTTTGTAGTCTTCCATGTATTAATTTTTTATTAGTATTATTAATCAGTATTCAATGAGTTTAGTTTTAATCTAATGTTAGTTCCTCCTTTCTGGTAATTGGATAAGTTGTTAAGAAGTTATTCTTAAGAGAATATGATAAAGTAAGGATCAAAATGGGTACTGTATAAGCTCTTAAAGAGTTTTAATGTTTTGTATTATATCTGATTACAATTTTCTTTTTTTTTTATTCTGTTATTTTCAATATATATTTGTTTTACTGATGCTCAGATCACACAAGTACCAAAGAGTAATATGTAAGCAAATCTTGAAGTGATGTATCATATGTTTAACATTGACTGATATATATTACGTATATATGTTACAAATGTGATAAAATTTGAACATTTTTTATCTACTATGCATATAATTAGTGTGTTCATTCAAAATCGATTGAGTGATAATCCATGTTTTAAAAAGTTTTGCATTTACATTAAATCCTTTTTGGTAATGTTAAATACTTTTAAAATATTATTAATTGCATTAGATTTATTGTATTAACTTATAAAAAAAAAAAATTACACTTGTTCTTGCCTCTATTTATAAAGTTCGCTCTTGTGCATTGCCACAATCGTGCACAACTATCAACATGTATATAGTAGATTTTGAACAGTTTTATTATACCAAAATAGTATTGTTTCAATTTAACCAACCCGTTTTTAAAATATATTTGAATTTAGTAAAAAATGTATGAGTTCTCATTATAAAAAAATTAAATACTGTACAGAAAAATTGTCATTAAGTAAAGTGTCGATTATATGAACTAACTGGGACCAATATTGGTTCATATCATCATATAACAGGAAAAATATTGCAAATAACAAAACTTTTAATATTTTTCAGTAATTGAGGTATTCATTTATTAGATTTTTTAAGTGACAGACATACCTTTGAAATCTTTATATCCGATATTTCAATTTTTTATGTTAAATTATTATGATTTTTAATGTGGAGATATTTTTGATCACAGAGATAGTTCAAAAAGAAGTTAATTGGTCAAAAAAGAAAACATAGATAAATGTATAACTTAATTTTAGTGTGTACTGATATTTTTTCTTAAATTGTAGGCCTTAATCATGTCATTCTTTCATTCATTTCTCATTTAATTTTTTGTAATTTATGTATACAAATTTTCGTGCACAATAATTATTTTAATTCTTGTATATTAGTTTACTTTCATGTAGGCCAATAATTTAGGTCACAATGTTGTCGCACATTAAAAACAAGTTTTACTCCTATCTGCATGTTTTCTTTAACTGCACAACTAGCTTCTTTTCAATAATATTTTTTACTGCTTCCATTAAATTCTTATAGTATTTATTTATTTTTATTTCTTTGGTTTTTACATCACAAATGGAATCTGATCTTGTTTCACAATGATAATGTGTCCATCAGGACTTAATACTCAAAGTGGTTGATGTCTCGTTATTCAAAATTTTTAGTTTACCCATTCAAGCTACGAAGTTTTTACAATAAATCTGATATATAATTTTATATTTATCATCAATGATTTTATAACTCTTTACTTTTTGAAAGTGCATTGTACCAATTACTGTACGATTACTTATCGGAAAGTTCTAGTTCTGGCCAATTAACAGCTTTTAGATTCCATCCTTGGTCACGTTAGCAATGGGAATTTTCATTTTTATTTCATGTTTGGAATCAATCAAGTTCATATAATCGACATACAAAATATGCACTACACTTTTTTTTTATTATTTGCTATTATTGTTTCCAGTTTTATATTATCTACAAAATTTTATTTTTCCTTTTTATGTAAATTTAAATGTACAACCTTATTATCGATTAAAATGAATTTATTTACCAAATAATCTGTAAAATATGTAAAAAAAAAAAAAAAAAAATTAAAATAGTAAGTAAACTAATCAAAGTTTAAACTTTAAGTACATTAATTTAAAGCAATGTTTATTAATATATTTTTCTTGTTTTTTGATTTCTTGTAATTTAATGTTACTGTGTGATAGGAAAATGTATAGTTCCAATTCACGAAATATTAACTTTTCTGTATGTTTTTAATTAATTACTATAAAAAACAAAACAACATAAATATATTATTGTTCAATTTAATTGTTTTTATATTTGTTATAAATTAAAACTGATGAAATGCTCAAAAGCATTTATATTAACAATTTTTTGAAGAGGAATTATTTCTATATTTAATTCAATCTTAAATCCATCCAAAGCATAGAAGTTTAAATTGATTTATTTCTCTCCAGGTATTTTTTTTTTTTCAAATATTCTTCAAGAAGAAAAACAATTTGTACTAACCAAAGAAATCTCAAATATAAGTGTATATGTTATTACCAAAACTTGTTTGTTTCTAACCTTTTAATCTTACATGCTTTATTATTTAATTAATGAATTTTTCATATTTATATATGGTTTAGCAATTTTTACTTTTTCTTAACTATATCTGAACTATAAAGTGAAGGAATGTATTGTAATCATGAAATCTTTCGAATCTGAGTTATGAAAAAAAAGTTCATGTTTTTAGGTTCCCTGATTCAAAATAATCAAGTCTCACACAATGTGTGTATGTGAATAGCCTAGTTCAAAAACAAAAATTCATATCTGAAATTGCGTGTTTAAGGTAGGTTTATTACTGAAATGTTACAAAAAATTTTTGACACTTGCCACAGAAGTGCCATTTTACTACAACCCATGAAGGATCTTGGATTCAGAACTTTGTTAGAAAGTACTATTTCAAGTCCAATGATTGAGGAAGGAGGTGAACGGGCTAGGATCATGCTCCACAACCAGGCTTTTCCTCTTAATTAATTAATTAATTAAGCATACCCACTTTATATTGGCTGGGTGTGCACCAGGAGGATCTCCTGACATCTGGGATTGCCCATGGCTGATGAAATAGAATAAATAATTACCTGCCACTGCCGGGTTCGAATGTGATACCTATAGCTTAGCAGCCCAGTGCCTAACTCACTGAGGTACTCCCAAAATTATTTATATAATATTTATAAATTTCAAAACAATCCCAAACATTTATATTTCATGTAATTGTAGACAGTAAATATTTTCATATCTCAGTTTTCAATGGAAATACACGTTTTGAGGTCTCCTGGGTCCAAATAACCAAGTCACGCAAAATGGTCTGTGTTTGTAAATTAACAGTCTAGCTCAAAAACGAAAAGTCTCACAAAATTGAAATTGCATATTTAAGGTTTTTATATGACATATTTTTACAAATTTCTAGAAAACGGCCCTAATGATTTTGTTTAAATTCATTATATCAGTGTAAAATTAAGCAGTTTTTAATATAATGTAGGTTTTATTCTCATTGGTTTTCTCTTACAGAGCTTAAATGGCTAATTTTCAATACCAGCTTCCCCTAAAATACCTTTATTTGAATCAATTAACCAATTAATTTGAATCAATTAACATTGATATCTAATATAAAAACTAGTTAAATATAAAAGAATTTGATAATTAACATAAGGAGAAATAAGATATCCTAACAGAGAATAGTAGTGATGGAGGAACCAAAGGAATAGGAGCTCGCCTGAAAGATTAGAACAGGCTTCCATATGTAACATGAGCTTAATATAATACGGACTCTGACAATATTATGTACATATACTTATGCAGTTTTCATAAATGCTATCGTTGGTATTATTTAATATTTAATTGTATAGTTAAAATGATATAAATATTAAAATTTGTATATATAAGGGTATTTAAACAAATAAAAATACCCACAATGAAATATAAATAAATGTAGCATCTATAATTTTTCTTTCACTTCCTCTTTTATTGAAAATACTTATTTCTGCTAAGAGAGTAGTAAGTGAAAGTTGTGTGATGCACAAATTTTTAAAAATGACAGATGTCTGTCTTTGATATGAAGCCACTCATATATAATATACTGAATAACTCATTTATTTATTCTTCCCTCACTTTCATCTATCCTAGATGAACATAAGCCATTTTTAGGTTCCCATCCTTTTCAGGATGTCCTCTACCTCATCATATCATCTAGGTGTGGTCTTTCTCTGCTAATTAACTCATTAGTAAAGGGAAAAAAAGTATGTGAACTATTAAAAAAAATATAATAGTAACAAGCTGAAGAGGCAAACACTTGCCAACAAAGCAAAATAAACTTTTAAATAATTAATTAATTCTGACATATACCAATGAGGCGAAAAATACTTAGTTTCTGTAACTCTCAAAACCAGCCTCTGTACTGAAAAGTTGAGTTCCTGTAAACTCCAACTGCAAATAGGAAATAAATTTTTCAAACCAAAATATACTCTCTTACAGACTCCATCCTACTTACAAAGCTTCTGCAGAAATAATCATTAAGTTATTTTAGTTTCTACTGTTTTTATTCTAATTCAACTCAACTAAAATAAAAATTTAATTTATTCAGTTACTAGAACGTTTTAGCCTATTTAACTAATTTCAATTAATTCTTTCTTGGTATATATTAAAAACATTTAATGATTTAGGTAAATTAAAAGATTATTTTAGTTTCAGGTTACATAAAAATTAAAATTTAATTCTTAATGGGAAAAACACAGAACAAGATCGAAGTGGCACAGGACTAGATATCCTACAGATGAAACTCGCTATAAAAAATTGACTAACAAACTAAAAGTAGAAATAAGAAAATTAAAAAATTACTTAACCTAACTGAAAATCTTACAACTACTGACAAATCACTATGTACGACTACTAAACTCCTGAAGTCTAAAAACTTTAATCATCCATTTCTTACTGAAGCTCAAACCTGGACCAAATCTGATGAAAAGAAATCTCTCATTTGCTGGCCATCTCTTCAAAATCTTAATCCACACCCTGATATCCTTAATCCAAATCACCTCGAGTGTATTGAAGCAGAATAGGATATTCCTTGCTAAGTGACTCCTCCACCTAAAGCATTTCATCCTTCTGAAATAGCCCATATCATTCACAGATTACCCTCTATCAAAGCTCCTGGCCATGACCTAATCACGTCCCGGGTCTTAAAACTTCTTCCTTGGAAAGCCATCCTGTTCCTTACCTACATATATAATGCTGTAATCTAATCCACATATTTTCCTGACTTTTGGAAACTATCTATTGTTAAAATGATACACAAACCCAAACCAAAATAAAAAAACCACCTTAACACCCATCCTCTTACTGTCCTATCTCTCTGTACCCCATCCTAGATTCTAATCATATAATCTCTGATCACCAATTGGATTCCGCATTTCCCATTCCACTATCCAGCAATGCCATTGTGTGGTAGACTTTGTCTCCTCTGTATTGGAGCGCAGAATGTATTGCACGGGAGTTTTTCTCGATGGTGAGCAAGCGTTTGATAGAGTCTGGCACCCGGGACTGCTGTACAAACTCCGTAAATTCCTACCAACTACATACTTCCTCATTATTCGTTCCTACCTTACTAATAGATACTTCAAAGTAAATCACAACAATGCCTATTCATCCCTCTTTTCCCAATCTGCTGGTGCTGCTCAAGGTAGTATCCTAGGTCCTATTCTTTACACAGTCTATACAGCTGACATTCCAACCCTTCCAAACACCGTTATTACAACCTATGCCGATGACACATGTGTCCTATCAGTTCATAACGACCCAACAATTGCATATCAAACCCTTCAATCCCACACCACAAACCTTGAAAAATGGTTTCAAAACTGAAGAATTAAAATAAATTCCTATAAATCTCATCAAATTACCTTTACCCTTTGTCGTAAACCTATGAATTCCTGTCCTACAGTATTCTTTAATAATACCCTACTTATCCCAGTTGAACAAATCGGATACCTAGGACTCCACCTGGACAAACATCTAACTTGGAATCTTCATACCAGACTGAAACGACAAGAAACTGCTCGACGTTTCCGACTACTTCAGCACTTACTAGAGAAACGCTCCAACTTTTCAATTAATTACAAAAGACTCATATACATGATCATAATAAGACCTATTTGGACTTACGGAGTTGAGCTTTGGGGCTCCACTAAACCATGGAATTCCTCTTGTATCCAATATTTACAATCCAAAATCCTTAACGCTCCTTACTTGTAACAAAAAAATAATCCATGATGATGTGAATGTTCCATATGTTTCTGATTTGGCCCAATCCAGATACCTATCCTTTCATAATAAACTTCAGAACAACCCTAATCCTCTCGTTTCTAGCCTTGCTTCCTCCCTCATCTCTGATAACCCTCCTAGGCATCTGAAAAGAAGATGGCCTCATGATCTCCTAATTTAGAAACTTTATTAGAGTGATACCAATGGGTAGATTCTCTACAAGTCTTGTCATGTATGTAATTTTCTGAATCACATTTGCTGAATGTATATTAATTGTGCAGTTGTAAATTTCATAGTAATAAAAATCGTTAATAATTTGAGGAATCTTTAAATAATTAAACCAATTGAAATTTTAAAAGATAGCTGTTTTTCCATAGCTCCTTATTTACTTTTCTGATTTGTTTCAAGGTCTCAATATTATGCTTTTTATGCATACTTGCATTTTAAGGAAGTCTATGTCTTAATTACTAGTTCGGTTAATATCACTGATTTCTATTTAATAAATAGGTGATGGGGCTCAGCATTTTTTTAATTTAAAACTAAAGTTAAAGCTAAAATCTAATCTAATTCAACAACTTTTATAATCAATGACATGGTCCAGAAGAGAAAAATAAATGTTCATGAACAACATAATAGTTGCAACAAGAGTTCTTCTGAAACGTAGACAATATTTTATCAGTGATTTCCAACTGGGATATTGAATGGCAATAGCTTTAGAAGCCTGGATGTTATTCTGTAAATGGTACAGTTTGAAAAGCGTTAGATTTAATGTGCGTATGAAACAATTATAATTAATTTTAATAAAAATAATGAAAAAATTAATTTCTAAAAGCAATTATCTGCTTTCTAAGTTATTTTATTATTCCACAAATTTATTTTGAGTTTTTCAAATTTAATTTATTTCTTGAACACTCTAAATTTCAAAATATGGCACTGTATTTCGTACAATTTTTTTTCTCATATATTTTTTAACTACAAATGTGTAAGTTTAATATTTTGGTTTACTAAAAGTAACCAAATTAATTTTTATAAGGAATATTGAGCGGTCCCTCCACGCTCAATGTTAAAATTAGGCCCCTGTCCACAAGAGTAACAAGTGCCTTCAGCACACCCATCCCAATCTCACCTTAGAATACCTAAAGATAAAGAGAGGCAAAACATTCAAAAAAAAAAAATATATATATATATATATATATATATATATATATATAGAGAGAGAGAGAGAGAGAGAGAGAGAGAGAGAGCTTGTAACATATTTCTTAGAGAGGATAAGAAAAAAAAAACTGTAAGGAATAATAGTAACCATGAAATAAAAGTAACCAAATTAACTTCTATAAGAATCATGAATGAAAGAAATATGTTTTGAGACATTTTTCAAGAAACAAAATTTAAAAATTGTATAATCACTTAATTTCAAATAATGAAATGATCTTCAAAGAATTATCAATAAAAATAGATAATTAGCTTAGTAACTCCTAAAAACAGTAACTATCACAAAAAGCTAATGATAACCTCAAACTACATTTAAAGTTCTAATAAAACACTAAAAATTGGAAGGATGTTCAGGGAATAAATATGCATTGAGTTTAGAATATTTATTTATTTCTTATAGTTCCTATAAACAGCATTTATATATAAAATGCGTGTAAGCTTTTTCAATTAACACTATCTGTTACTGCTTTCTCAAATCACACTCAACATGTACAAAATTACAGTTGACAACATATTCTACGTTTAGTCTGATTAATGAAAATATAGCTTTAAGCTGGATAAGTACTTACATGTTCACTCAATATATACAGTATTTCCCTAAGAGATTGGTTAGATCAAGGATTTACAATTTATATTCAAAATCATCAGTCTAGAAACTAAGTTACGTAAATATATATATAACTAAATATAAATGTAAACATTCATAAATGATACATCAATTATTTTATTTAAATCAATTATTATCAATAAATTATGAGAGAATAAACCAAATAAATGATGTCAGCTTTATTTATTACAGTAACAAAAACCATCATGACTGGAATGCTTTTCATTATTGAATTAAACATTAATATTAACTCATAACACGTTTTCATAGACATACATTATAAAACAATTCAAATGCAATTACAGCAAAATTTATTCTTTTAATAAAATATATATATTATTATATAGAGATGTTTATTTATAGAAGGTATATGATTAAAGTTAAGTAACAGTTTACTCTCCGAAAAAATATTTTACTTATTTTTATGCATTTCAGGATCTCTTTATTAACTTCAGACTAGATACAAGAAACATTTTTGTTATTTGTATTTATATATTTTCATTACGTATATTTTTATAGCTTATAATATCAATAACAGATTTGCCAATCTTGCCCGTTTCTCATCTTTTATCATCTATTTTTTAAAAAAAGAAATGTCATAATTTTTATTTTTATAAATCATTCCTAAAAATGCAATAATTTTTTTTTGTTATATTATTATTATTAAAGTTAAATAACTTTATTCATATGTCTTATAAATATATTATTAAAAGAATAATATGAACTTATTATTACGGTGGAGCGGTTCAATAGAAAAACGTTGTTTAAATATGTTTTTCATAGACAAGTGGTATTATGAGTGAATGGTGACCCTTTCATCGAATACTACCCATCAATTAAATATCACTACTATAATGAATAAATTCTATCAAATCATCCTATATCTTTTTCACAAATCTAGATCCCGCTTTAAAGTATTAAATAATAATAATATTTAGCATCCTAGTCAAGAGATTCACTATCAAGGATTTCATCTTGATCTTGACAAACATCTCACACGGAATCTTTTGGCAAGAAACTGCAAGCCAAACCAGCAATTTATACATTCAATAGACAAACAGTCTCAACTTTCAAAAACATCATCTTCACAACTAAATGAGACCAAGACAATTTCAACAAGCTTTGAGGCTTCAAAAGACCATCAAATTCTTACTCCAAATCCATAATCCAAAATTTCCTTATTATCCCACAAATAAAGTTATTCACATATAGGCTTTATCCATTCACTAAGATGAACTCTCCAATACACTCTGGGTGTTACCCACCTCAACAACTTTACGCGCCTATTTTAGTCACAAAATATCACTTTAATTATATTTACTGGGAACAATTCACACAATGAGACATAGATTAATCATCATTCTTTATGAAAAATTTACTATCCAATACTTTATTTTCAAAAACCTTAAGGTGCCGTTATTCCCTTAACATAACCAGGTATGTTTCACATCCGTAAAAACAATACAAATAATATATATATATATATATATATATATATATATATATATATATATATCTATATATAAGAATGTTTAATTCATATATAAGGAACAAAGAGATAAGCTAGAGCTACTATGCAAAGGTTACACCTATGGATACATTCAGTTCTTGTTGGTTTACTTAATATAAAGATATCTTAATATGTAAGGAATATACAATATATACAGCACATTTCCCATTAAATAAAACTAATTAGTTATTTGCTTTAAGTACTTCGATTTTCTAAATCAACAAAATATTTTTAAAAATTTATATATATATATATATTTTTATACTACAGATATATATACACAGATACTTTCTAAAGCATCTATGTATGCAATGGCCCGGTATCCCACCTAAGGAATTCAAGATATTAATAAAAATAATAATTAATGCAAAGAAGAAAGAGTAGAGATAGCAAAATTTATTTTATCAGTCCTCTGTTATGAAATATAGTTATTTTTACTCTGGAAAGAATATGACACCAACTCTTAATTTAGTTAAATAAGCCTGTGATAAGTATAGTACAGGATTTATTTTCATCAGAGGAGGCAATTTTTTTTTTTATAATTTACTGTTCCTATTTTTGTTTGTAAGTAAATATAAACTACACACTTAAATTCAATTTAATTATATTAATTTTCAATTTTTTATAACATAAATAATTAAATATTAATTTATTTTAGCGCTAGATTAAAAAAGATCACGCAAAAAATGGTGCACTTCTGAGGCCGCAGTTAGCTCAAGGAGACCACAGGTTTACCAACTGCGGTATATACCAATATAAGTAAAAAAGCCTTACTCCCATTGATGTATGACTTGTTTAAAGTGATGTTTTTATAAAATTGTTTAACTCTTCATAATAGCAAGTTGTTTTAGAAAAAATAATAACATATGAAGTTATGTTCATGAGTTCCTCCATTAAAAAAGTGATCAATAAAATATATATACAATTCTAAAATTGGACATTAAAAGAATAATACAGTAAAACCTCTCTCTCCCAACCACTTTCATTTTGTTCCTGACACACATCTATAAAAAATATAATATGTATGTAATATGATATATTAACTAATTTTTGTTATGAGTTTATCATTTATTCATCAGAGAGATAAAATTGCTAACAAAAATATATATATATATATATTCGATCAAAACTTTTTGAAATTATATATTCCTATCAAGCCATTACCCTAAAATAAGCAATTTTGATATTAAATGGAGTTCAGCAGTTCCCATGGGCACAAAAAAAAAATAGTTGTAGCTAATGCAAATATCGATATAAATTATTTTTAAACCCCAAAAGTTATTAAAATCTAATAATGAAGATATGTCATGAATAATTAATTTTTGTGTGAAAAAACAGCATTCTAGTCTCAATTAAAACTTCACAGTTTCATAATAAAATCCACAAAATTTTCATTAATTTTAATTAATGAACCAAGTTGACATCACACATTTGGGTTTATGATCAAAGTAAAAAAATATAAATTTTAAAAATATATTAAAATATAGGTAAACAATAATGGTGGACAATGGTAACATTCCTGAGAAATTTAAAGTCTATTAACCAATCATGTTTTTAAATTGACCAATCACAAAACATCAGTAAATTCTTGAAAGCTAGCTTTCAATATTTAATTATAAATAATAATTAATAATACACAGCTAGTAACTTAAGAGTTTCTGACTAGGTAACAAATTATAAAATATAAATAAAATAATAAACTATCTAATTAAAAACTTTTTTAGGAAATAAAATTAATGCAATGAAATCGTATAAAATAATAAAAATTAAAATATAGGAATGGTGCAAAGATTTTATAAAATAAATAAATAATGAAATAAGATCAATAATAATCTTAAATTGAATCCTCTCAATTAAACCCTTTGAATTTCAAACAGCTTAACATCTGTATCATACCAAATAGGAGGGTCAACATTCCTGAAACAGAGAAAATATAAATAAATTAAATTAAGATAGAAAAAATGTCTATTTCAAATAGCAGTTATAACTGCTGCTTCATTTTTTCCGAATGGAAGAATTTGTATCATAATATTGTAGGAAAGGACTTTCTTAGACAAATTTTATTCAAAGAAAACATCCGCCTTGAAAATTTAACTAAAAGATTGATTTAAACTTAACATAATTCATTTTAATCTTCATGAAACAATTCGACAATATTAAGATTTCAAATTTATCTTATTTGTTGGCAAATATTTACTTTTCTAATTAAAAAGTATAAATGCATACATTACCTAAGATAGATGACTCCCCACATATATGTCCTGAACCAAGTCGTAGTTCCAGCATTAGCTTGGTACTTCCTGATCAGGATGGGATGTGGTACTGGGAGGAGGCCAACAAGAGTACCGTGTTGGAGGAACTTTAAAATCTCACTTTCGTCAGTCAAACCTCTGAAAAATAAAAAAATACACTTAACGCCTGATCTAGAATTTGTTTCATTACTTAGATACATTTCTCAGACCTTAAATGAGTAGCAAAATCAGGAGATGAGCCAAGCAGTTAGAACATAATATTGACACTATTATCTCTCACAAATACAATGAGAGAATCAAGAGGCTCTACTGGTGCCCATTACGAATGTTAAGACGTTTATAGGATCAGGACTTTAAGCATAAGCAGAAGTACTTTATTTTATGCAGCCGAAAAGTAATGGATATCTTTGATTTACTAATTTTTAAAAGGAATTATCATATAGAAAAAAATGATCATTCATGTACTAGCAATGGGCCTTGTCACAGATAACCTTCCAGGATGGTTTATCAGCAGCAAAAGCTCTCCATCTTTTAACTCTTAGTGTCCGTAGGTTTGCCTCAATGTCATCCAAAATATTTTTTTTTTTTTTTTATTGGATTATCTCCTACCGACCATTTCTGGCACCACAAACAAATATATTCTTACCAGAGTGGGAGGGTCGAGTTTCATTACATGGGACTGCCATGAAATAACAGTTAGCTCTTCCCAGGCCGGATTCTAACAGGCGTCGCTGTGCATGAGAATGTTAAAACAGGCACCACTCTAACATGCTCATTCATCACAATCTCATTGCCATCCAACCATCTCATCCTAGAACATTCACCTCCTGGCTTTCTGTACATTTGTTTAGAGAGGACAATTGCTCCCCAGACGCTCCACATGTGCAAGCCACCTCAAACTTTTTATAATGGCCACTATACCAGGCTGGTCATATAACGCTCGTTATCTCTACTATCCACAGGGTATACGTGGTCCATTACATAAATAAATTCTCAAAACTTAAGGTGGGCTAAATTGTGGACTGGATGTAAGTATATAGTACCAATAATTTTTGAACAATTTTTTACTTTTATACAGTACATTCATACAAACATTTTTTATTTACATTCTTGCCTAACTTTCCTTTAACACAGATTTCGGAAAAATTTAATTGATTATAAAACTACCAGCAGAGGCTTACTATGACTAATAGCAGATTCTATTAAGCATGGTTTTTAGTTTCAAAAATGATTCTTATACATCAAAATAAACGAATGGGATTTAACTTACTTGTCAATGCATATCTTTTCAACTTGTGGAACTAGTACTTGCAGCAACCTCATAATCGTCTGTAATGGAAGCTTGGATTTCCATGAGTTTACCCACTCAGAGGAAGGTACCCACTGGCTGGTGCTTCTTACTTCCTGAAATAAACATAAATATTTTATATTATAGGCTTACAAATATATAAACTAGAGGAAACAATTAAAATAACCAATTTCCAAGTTTTTAAAAGAAGAATACATCTACGGAATACTGAGACAATTTGTGAAAGTCATAGTTGAACTACAGTACTATCAATGTTTATCAGTACAATCGCCTATTAAATTAATTAATCCATTTATATTATACATATTAGGATTATATATGAGTAGAAGTAGAAGTAGGGTTTATATTATTATATAAAAGAAATGGGAGTGGGATAGGCACTGAAATCCTTATTTGTTTGAGACAGAAAATTTATATTCCATTATATCAGTTGTGGTTAAACTACGGGATCTAGAACATGTTTAATGAAAGATATGAACAGGAGTCTACCTGAGTAGGTGTTTTCGGCTGCTGTATTTGTGGTTGCTGTTGCTGAGGACTAGGTGGTTTGGTTTCAGTTCCATTCAACGATACTGCACCAGCCAAATCAGCTAAGTCTTCAGATGTACTACTGGAGGTCATGTGAGCAGATTCCTTTCCAGTCATTTTTTCTATACCTACAGAGAGACAGGTGTATCTACATAAAAGCTATAGGAAATTAACGAAAATGTCGTATAAACATGTGTACAATAAAACATCGATTATAAAGACATATATATATATTTTGACTAAATTGGAAGTAGAAAATTTAAAACAGTCGTTCTGAATGGCATATATTTTAACCATTATCAGAGAAAATCCCTCCCAACAATAATGATTAGTCTGGTGTAGATGAAAATACATTTAAAAGTTTATCAGCACTTTGATACACACAGCAGTTTACAACACAAAACTAATGATTATTTCACAACACATATTTAAATTTTTTAAGTATAGTGAAGTACAAATTAAATGTTGGTTATAGTTAAATATTTAAATTCTTTTTCATCTTCTACCTCTATATTTGTATTTCTTTTCTATCGTCCCCTTGAAACTCGTAGACTCCTGGTCACTTCCTTAATTTTTCCCACTTTGACTATTGCTGTACGGTATATGGGGGCGTCTCTGGGCATCTCGAGGCAAAACTAAAACGCTTGATAAATTGCTTTGTACGATTCATCTTCAGGATCCAAGGGACGCCTATGTTTCCCCTTTTTATGTAGAGTTGAAATGGTTTTACCCTTCTTACCGTTGTAAGTATTTTCTGGCATCCTTCCTCTTTCAAGTCATCCAATCTCACAGACCTTCATACATCTCCGACCTCCTTCAATTCAAATCCTCTGTTCACTCCCGCACTACACGTTCCAGGTCTTCTGATTTATACATAAGGGCCCACCGAACCGCTGCTTTCGACAGATCGTTCATTATCCAATCCTCATCCTTATGGAACTCCATCCCTTCCCACATCCCTTCCTACCTTTATATCCCGCCTGTTCAATCATCTCTTATCCATCCAGTCCCCATAAAATTGTAAATAGATACCATTGTAAATATTTATATAAATTATTAGATTGTTCTTCATTATTTTTACTTTATTTTAAATTTTTTTTATTATTAACTTATTTAAGTTAGAAAGTAACATATAATTTTTAATATGACTATTTCATTACTCAACATTTCTTTTTATGTATCTCTGAGGAGGCTCCTTAGCCCACATTACTGTCCTTATGTATTATTCTAAAGGTACTTGTCCCAGAATAAATAAAGTATTATTATTATTTGAGAAGGAATTAGTCGAGGGTGCGGTCAAAAAAAAAAAAAAAAAAAAAAAAAATTAAAATATATAAATAATTTTAATTTTTGCCGACGTTTCGACCCACTTTGCAGGTCGTCTTCAGGGCGTTGGATGTGGCACTGCGGGAGGCGGTTGAAACACTGCCAGTGTTTCAACCGCCTCCCGCAGTGCCACATCCAACGCCCTGAAGACGACCTGCAAAGTGGGTCGAAACGTCGGCAAAAATTAAAATTATTTATATATTTTAATTTTTTTTTTTTTTTTTTTTTTTTTTTTGACCGCACCCTCGACTAATTCCTTCTCATATCATATCAACGGTCAACCAACTCTACATCATTATTATTATTATTATTATATTGGCTCTATGACCCACTGAGTTAAGTCTTGGCATGCTTCAACATAGACCTCCCAGTTATCTCTATTTAATGCTGCTACCTTCCAATTACAGATATTAAGGAGGGAACACATTCCTCACTAAATAATAATAAATATATTATTTATATCCTGTATTATTATCTGTTCCTTGCTAAAATTGAAAGAGTGATATATGTATAATTCTGTTGATTACCTAGACTAAGGCTGGCATTGACTAATCAGGGTAATTGACACTAACGCATAAATACAATGTTTGAGCACACATTAACAAAAGAGTAAGTCAGTAAACTGTATTAGTTAGAATTAGATGGATAAACTATGAATGGTTGGCGTAGTCAAGTCACTTTATCACTTTCCAGAAAGTGAATTGCTATTAATGATATCATAATATAATGTTAATAAAAGATATTCAATATAAAATATGATTTACCAGGTGTATCAGGCAAAGTGGCTTTTAATGTTCCAGGTTGAGCGGGAAGAGCAGGTCGACTTCCTTCCATACTAGGGCTTTCGGGAGAAGTGGGACTAGCAACGGGAATATGTTGCTTCCTGCCACTCCGCCTCGAGAGCGATTTAGAAATAGTTCCATAATCTGATGGGAGGTTCGCTAAACTGTGGAACACTTGCCTCTTCCTAATTATGGTATATACTAGATTGGAATTTCCTTTAACATCAAAGACAAATAATTTTAATTAATGGATATATTTCGATATATATTAACATGAGACAAAAGGATTTAATCACAGTCTGCAATGGTTCAATATTAATTTTTCTTTAGCTATTACACTTACCATCAAATTGGTATTGAATAATGTTGTTGAATATCTCCAATAAAAAGAAAACAAGATGATGATTTGAAGGAGATGAAAACAAAAACCAAGGGGTACTAAAAGCTTCAAGGAGATGAAGTAATTTAGTACTTGCAACCATCGATAAAGTTTTTAAGTAAGGAGACACTGAAAAAAAAGATAAAATTTTGAAAAATGAATATTGTTATTTAATTTGAATAAAATTAAACCTAAGTAAAAATAAAAGAATATTGATTATAAAACAAAAATTAAATAAAGAATTTTATTTAATTCTAGATTTTATTATGAAAAAATGATTCTGGCAAACAAATACAAAAAATTAATTCCGAAAATCTGATTTATCATATTTGTTACTTCAACATGGTAAATGACTACTAAATTTCTTACAAACAGACTGATTGTAAACAAAAACGTTTTTTTGTATCTATTTCTTAAATTTTATTATTTTCTTTCAATTCTATTTTTAAATTTTGTTAGCAATAATTTTATGAAAAATTCTCTGAATTTCTGATGAGTTTGATAAAATCCCTAAATTTTCTGACTTTTTACAATTATTTCTACCAGTTGATACCCCATATTTAATCAATATAAAATAAAAACAAAACATTAAACTCACCATTAACCAGTATTGTAAGAAGGCAATCAAAAAGGGGTTGAAGCCTTTGATGACCAGTAGTAATTATTTTATGAAATACTGTAATTAAAAGGTCTGCATGGGTTCCTAAAAAAAAAATAAAATAAAATAAATATTAATTCCTAAAGCCAATATGATAATGATTCATGCACTTGAGCAACTGACATTAACAACCCAATATTTTGATAATTTTATTATTAATTTATTTATTAATATAAATACAAATTTAAAAAATTTAATTAACTACCTGTAAAAACAGGAATATCCATTGGAATGGTAGCAGTATACGGTTTATTAAGCCTCACTCCGAAATTTCGTTCTCCACTCAATAACAATATTATGAAAACTCCTATGTGCATGAGACCGACGCGAGCTGCAAAAAAGTTTAAAAAGTATTGCAATGCATAAAGAATTTTTAGAATGTAAATAAAGATTTAAAAAAAAAAACCACTTACATTGATCTGCTCTGGAATCATTTAGGTGATATAAAATTGGAACAAGTATTTCCAAAACATCACTACTTTTGAGCACGTAATACAAAAATTTCTGAAAACAAATTTGAACGAGTGAAATTAACAAAAAGTTCTAAAAAATTAGAATTCATTATTTAGGTATCTGAATAAGCATAAATCAGAACCAACCAGGCAAACGAAGTTAAATTAAGTTGTTACAAATTCCCAATCAGTGATTAGTTACCTTATTATAATCACACATCTTCCAGAAGAAGACAAGCAACTCTTGGTGAAATTGTACCTTCTTTGTAGAATTAGGAAGGTAAGTTTGTACCAATGGATTGTTTAATAGCCTTGTGAATCCTCGGAGAATAAAACCAAAATCTTCATCACGATGAATCCGCGATAGATAGTTTATAAATAAATTTTCTGTTCCGTTAGACTGCAATTCAAAACTTCAGTTGTCAAAAAGTATTTAAAAATAATATTATCCTTATAAATAAATTTGAGCTTCACCTCATTACTAACGCCTCCTTGTGATGTATCATGATCCAATGTCACAATCAGAATTTGTAATGCAGCATCTACTAGTGGTTCACTAGTATCTTGAAAAAGAAGATGGTTATAAGGAAGACCAAGTCCTACAGGATCATACGCACAGACCGTATTTAACAAGGATGTGAACATAGGAAGCGCATGACGATTTTCACCAGAAGTAAAAAACTGAATCCATTTGTTTGGAGCAGTCTGTATATCTGAAAAGTAGATCAAAATAGACATAATTAAAATACAACCACATTACTTTACCAAACAGAATAAAAACATTTGAAAATTTCCAATAAAGTTTTCTTCAATAACCTTTCAGAACTTCTAAACAGTCAGCAGTACAAACCCCCTTTTATCAAATAATTAAAATCCATTCTAATCTGTCTAAACTTCATGATCAGCTTCATCTTATCATAATCGCAAACTTTTGTATTTACAACAATTCTTGGAAATGGGGTGTTCTTTCATAAAATTAATTAGTTTAATGAGGTACTAAAAACAGATGAATACCCATTTCCACTTGAAATGTAAGATAATTAATCATAAAATTGAGTAAAAATACGGCCTACAAATATATAATTTCATATTCATAAAATTTCATTTCAGTTTCAAAGCATAGTTGAGAATCCAAATTAATTTCTATCCTAGTTAGATGACGGATAAAGAACAAATTTTAAATTTCCTATTTATCCTAATTTATTCCTTATTTATTATCTATTATCAGTTTCCAACACCTAATTAAATAAATAAGAACTGAAGTGCTGTCTTAAGTCTTGTAATAGTGGCTTTGTTTATAATTAATGAAAAATGAAGTAACTTCATTCTTTTAAAACGAAAATGAAATTTATAAATTTGTGTTCAATTTATAGTTACCCCTCTTCCCTTCAGATTTACTTGGATAAACCTAATAATAAACTTACCTCTCTTAATATCGCATGACCTGTGAAATTAAAAATACCCCCCGGGGTCCTCTTGGGGCTCCACTTCATTTTTATATCTTAAATCAAGTTCATTAAAAAATTATGGGAAAGTAATAAGGAGTTTAAAAAGTTGAGCAAAAATCCTTTAAATAATATTTACTCAAAAATCTGTAAATATTGAAACTTATAAAATGATATTCACACAATGGAGGATATTATTAGTTACATTTAGCATAAAGAACTTTTTTGGTGGCATGGTTTTTATACACATGATTCTTGCAGGTTTTAAATTTTTTGTTTACTCTCAAGTATTTTGTTCTAGGACACAAGTAACAAACAGCTCTTTTTTATGCCCTTGTGCCAGATGTCGTCAGTGATTTTCCCATGTTCACACCAGATTCCTCATCAGATGGACTTCTTACTTCATCCTGGGAATCCTCAATTTCTAGTAGACACTTCTTTAACATTTCTCGTACACCACGGAGTAGTTTGCCGTGAATAGAATTTTCACTCAGCCTTTTCTTTATCCATGGTGCAGCCAACAACTGACCGCGGGAAAGAAGGAAACAATGTCTAAGTTGGTGCTAATTTTTCTGCTATTCTGGAATTAATTAAATTCTCCAAATTCTCTCATTTCCACAAAACAAACTTTTTTTTTTATAAAACAAATTTGTAGCAACAATATTGATTAAATTCATAAATAGTGCCATAGGCCATTCACCGACCATTCTGTCAAGAGCATCCACAACCTCTTTAGTGATGTTGTAATGAATTACGATCTTTGGTTTATCATTCAGATCTTCTTCTTAAATGGAAGCAGTGTGGTATTCAGAGGTAAGCAATACCATGCATTTATTAGTGTGCATCATATAGGATACTAAGACGACTTGAAACGCAAAAAGTGAATAGTGCCTAAGTCAGTTGTGAGAAGGCAGAAATTCTGGGGACATTTTTCTAAACTGTGCCACGAAGGGTAAGGTTTTTGTCCAAAAGATCCTCAGTAAGTTCCAGTGTAACTGTAATAAGACAACTCCTTTCCTCTGATTTTTTTCAGGCTTCCCACCAACTTTTCCCAAATATACTTGTAAATTCTAACAACACAATGTTTCACTGTCAGCCATTATCCAAATACCGAACCGTACTAATGCATATACTGTAAAATCCAATGATAAGATAATACCACGTGGGGTTCCACGGGAACCTCAATTACTTTACTGTGAACATATTATTTTATATAGATTTGTAAAATAAAAATTGAATAGATCATCGTAATGTAAGTGAATGTAGATAGTTTAAGGATAAATGTTTGGAAGCCTCATCACAATAGAAATTGTGAGAAGTTTATAAAAATTATAAAACGCATGGGGTATTTTTTGACTCCACATGTTATTAGGAGTGTTAATAACCGTTGAAGATGATGACAATTGAATTATCCCAATGTTATGAATTCTTAATAAGGAATATCACAAAAATGTTTAATTAATTCTTTCAATTAAAACAATTGTTTGAACAAAATAATTTTTTATTTGCTTGTAATATTTTTCAAAGATTTTTATTAGTAGGTGTTTTCACGCAAATAATATTAATCTGTCAAGTGCTTTTTTATTCAAATAATCATGTAAGATCAAATACAGCAAATAAATTTAATTATTTGCTATTTTCGGATAAGAGATCATCCAGTTTACTTTATTCGACACATCAAATAATAGATAATTTTATTACAAATCTATAATCTAAGATGAATTTTCCCCAACTCTGCATTAAAATAGTAAATCATTTGTTTGCAAAATGATACTATGAAAATTAATAATCATTTAAAAAGAGATATCTCTTTTCAAAGAATATTTTAAATAATTACCAACAGGCGGTTGATACATTGTTTCTGAGAAACAAGTGAGAAGTAATTTCAATAACTCAGTTCTGGCTGCATCGTAAGTTGTATAATGTGGTGGTGAATGGGCAAAACCAACACCAGCTTCCCATATGTATTCACAACTATCGATCGCTTGTAAGTCTTCAGCTTTATCCTAATAATATATACTACATTAACAAAGATAAACATATTCAAATATTTCACAGTAAAAGATTATTATCAAATACTACTGATTTAGAATCGTAGTTACTTACCGGACCTGATTTTTTACTGGCAACAGTAAAATCTGGACAAAACAGAAGGTCCTATAAAAGGAATGTTTTAAAATAATACTGTAAAAACAAAAGCAAAAAAAAATGTCTACATAAAAAAGATAAGCTCTTACAGAAATTGCATTTAAAAGAGAATGAGCTAAGGCTACAGATTCTCCTGAATCACCAGATTGAGAATTTTCTGGAAGACTAGTCCAGAAAAAACCTCTCCACTCCGGATCTTCGAATATGTATGGTAGGACACGTGTCAAAAGTCTAGCACAATTAAGTACTGAACAAAACAGGAAAAATTTATTAGAGGAGGTAGAGTAGAGATTAACCTACATGAATAAAAATTATTTTAAAATAAATCTACCCGCCAATTGCTCCTGCTGAGTTCTACATGAACTGTCAACCGCCCTCACCATTTTCTCTACCGCCTTGTAACATAATGTGGCTAAATTTGAAGGTGCCTCTTCACGTAATGCTCGGATTTCTGTAGCTGGCACAAGAGTAAAAACATCTTGAACATTTGTCACATTTTCACTCCAAAATTGGTCCCAGAATGAATTATCAGCAGCATCGATAGGCTGAAATTTATCAATCCAGACTTATGTGTAAGGTTGAATAAGATTCAAAAATGTAATCAAATCACCATCATGAAAAATCAAATCATGATTGAAGGAAATATGTAAGATGTAGTATGAATGATACATTTAAATATAACTTAATGTTCAAAAACCTGTGTTTTAGAAGTTAGTTGTATCACAGCTTTTCTAAAATTTAATTTCGTGTCAGAATTTCCCATTTTCCTTACATTCACCAAAATGTAAATAAAACCTCAACCCCTATAGATCCAAAAGTATACTTCGTGTCATAACCTCCCTTGTTGATTACAGTTTATCAAAGGCTGCTTGCCAACATAAGTAACTATTCAATATCTTTCCAGTTTTTCTATTCTGTCCATAGTTCAGTATTCCCGGTTAATAAAAAAAAATGTAATGTTAACAAAACCTAGAACATATAAAGTGGTTGTTGAAATTACAGGAGAAAATAATGCTAACCACACAAAAATTGTAATGAAAACTATTTCAGAAAATGTTCCGTCTTATAATGAAATATTATTTTCTTCATAAGTTTCAACTTCTCAAAATTTGTATTTTTTAAAGACATGAACTTTGTTTACAGGATAGTTGGTAAATTCAAATAAAAGAGCTCTGTTTCAATTTAAATTCGCGGGTATTATTTTGATGGTATCTTATAATTTGATTATTGCTGAAAGATGAATGTATTAATAGTAGATGAGCATTTGGAACGAGATTAAAATGTTTTAGGTAACTTGGGACAACTTTCATGGAAATTATATTGTAGTGTTAAAAACAGGCAAGGAGAGGGGGGGGAGTTAATTTAGCCATGGTTGCACAAATGCATACATTGCGATGTGACTTTCGTGTATGTCTTATTAGATATTATCTAAATTTAATTCACAATATTCTAGTTTAATACTCTTTACAAATATCAGCAATCTTCATATCACACATATATAAACCACCATGTGGATTCTTCAGTAGTCATAAGAAATTCCCAATTTTTTTTAATAAGAATAATTGTGACATTTTGGAAGCTATTCAAACGACCTACTATTAAAACCTTAGTTGCATAAGAAATCTTAATGGAAATATATAACACTTATTCTCATACAGTTGGCAAATTAAGTCATTCCGTTTATCCAAATTTTAGTTAACCGTGTATCTTTATCCTTTTCTGAAAGACAAATTAAATTACCATCGTTGACGGTCAATAGGAATAAATTGAAAATCAATAAGAAAATGTGAATTACCAACAAGCTGCTAAAATAAATGCATACCTGTGTATTTTTAATAAAACAATCTTTAAAAAAAAGAAGTTCCGTGTAAAAGAAAAAAATTAATTAATTTAATGAATTTTCTTAAGGAGTTAGTTTCCATTGCGATGCAGGGGAAACCATCACCCCCAAGGACAAAGGTGCATTCCCCAATCACTTCCAAGAAATTATTGTACTCTTCACTTGTACAATAAAAATGGATGCGTTCCTTTCGGTCTATGTTTATGTAGGTCATGTAGGACACTAGTCTCAGTAAGAGTAAAAATATGGCTCCCTCTCAAAATTCAAAACTTTCTAAAAAAAAGTATCTTCCAAAAATTTTAGTAGCGCATGAAGTGTTTGATACAGGAGACAAAATTATGTAAGGTACAGATAATTTAAAAGCTAAAAGTGCTATAAGTGTGTAACAAATTTTGGCATAAGAAATGCTAAATAAAATGTTTAACAACTGACTAGTTTAGCCACAAGCTAATCAGTAAATGAGTTCAAGAACTGTGTGGCCCTGAATCTATTGAAAAGATTCTTCAAGGAGATTGAACCTAGGCACAATGATCATCGTACCGATGTCGGATATAACTGCTCTACAATGGCCAAACAGACTCAACTTTTAAAAACTAATACTAAAAAGACAAGGATTGTTTATTTTTATCAACAAATAAAAGAGAATGAAAACACCCAAAATATTTTTGCCAGCATTCTGACAGAACAATTGAAAACTCGTTAACTTAACTGCGCAGTAGATGTTAAAAAATTGAAGATAAAATGTCCTATAAAAACTGAGAAAAAGAGAAATTATTATAAGGGGCAAATAAGTGATCGGGACAAGGTTCATCTGAAAAATATGTTGAAGAACATTATCGATTTTTAATAACCTTGGATAAGATATTGGATAAAAGATCAAAGTCCGAAACAACCAGGACAGTAAATTTTCTTCACTATTCACTCGATTTGAGATAGTGGAGTTATATTTCCAAGAAAACGTCCAAGTCAAATTCAATTTGAAATGGCTAGCTAATTTTCAACCCTGAAGTCGGTATCTTAATGGTTGAAGAGTGTTAGCAAGCGTTACAATTCTTAAAGAACGGTCAAAATAATTATTCACAAAATAATCATCGTTATTAATGAGCCATTTATTTTATAAATAGTGTATGTCTTATAAATACATTTAAGAGTTGCATTCGTCGTACAAAATGACTAACAAAATAATTCAGCAGAGTATAAATTCTTGGAGCAGAAATAGTTGGGAATTGATAATTGGCTCTTATGGAGTACTATTCTGAATATATTATACTTTACAAAACACTATTTGGACTTTAAAATGTGTAATGTGGGTCTTTTATATATGCTTAATAATGCGTGTGTTAGCTCGTTCAAGAAAAAACAGATTGCAGCGAAATTTTGGGTTATATTCGAAATTTTGGGTGGCTTTTTTCATCGTCAGGAATTAAAGGAAAATATTTTTTAAAATCATTCAAGTTTTTATAATCGTTTTGAAAAAAATAATAGTAATAATGATCTTTTAAACTAGGATTTACTAAATTTAATTGGCAGTTTATCATATACCTTTATTCAAGTAGACACATTCACACAAACACAAATATAATTAAATGAAGTATTCCTTGATAGTGAATGGTTTTTATAAAAATGCATTCATAGTCTAACTAGTTTATTAAAAGTTCATTAAAATATTCCATGACTGTCGATTTTCATACGATATTTATCAAGTATTTTTAATAGGACTAATTAATTGTTCAGAATTCATTTTGTTTCAATAATAAATATTAAAAAAATCTAAAGAATTTTTCGTGATTTCCTCTAGATGACCTTAATATGTTAAGTACCTCTCATTAATTCATTTATTTACATTTGGTATTGGTGTTATTATTTTACTTTTTGGTATTCCAAACACTTCTCGATTAGCAATTATGATAACAATAATAATAATTATTAACAATAAAGAATAATTATGATAACAATAATATCGAAGATTAAAAAAATATATATTTCCTTGGGCTAATTTAAAGAAAGGACAAATAAAGTTAAAAAAATTATTAAAAATAATCATTACATCAGTTTTTATACATTATATCTGTACAAGAATATTTATAAATTTTTATGTTTATTTTACACTTTGTTAGTGCACCATACAATTACTTCGAATATTTATGTTTTTATACAATAATTATATTTTATTATAATTTTAATATTTTAAATGTTAAATATTGCGTGTGAACAAAAATAAAATTCAAACGAATTATTATTTCGAGAAAGTTTGAATATTTATAGTTCAGAGGTAAGTTAATAATTAGATATGGAGGACAAGAAGATATAGACACTAGTGGATCCAGGATTTAATTTTGGGGAGAGGGGCTTCAGCCCGAAAGATTTTTTTTCACATATATAACGATAATTAATTAGAAAAAAAAGAGAAAGAAATGAACTACCTATATGAAATGGTGTTTTAGTGATTTTTGAAGTTCTATTAAATGTAATTACACGAACAATAATACTTTAAGAGATTATTTTTAATATTTTTTTCTATAAAACATGGTTATATTTTACCGTTTTGGGGGGGAGGGGCTTCAGCCCGAAAGCCCCCCCCCCCGCAAATCTGCCTGTGGATATAGAAGAAGACGAAGAAAAAAAATAAAAATTATTCTGAGACTAAGTCTCCTTAGAACAACTACAATGTTCAATTTAATGACAATTGTCTGGCACTAGAAATAATTAGGAATAAATTAAACTACAAGGTTATCTAGATCTAAAATTAAAAATTAAAATAAAGAAAAGGCACTGGTTTATTTATGAAATTATAAATAAATTCAGATGTGTGAGTTCACATATTTGTACACATTAATAATGTGGATGATATATAATTATCTGTAGGAAAACATTAAATGCGACTGACAGGCCTGAAAAACGTGAACATTATTTTATACATATTCCGAAGATTGATTGCTGAAGAGATGGATAAATAAATTATGTTTAAATGATGTATATACACACTTGCGTAAATATTTACTATTTTAGTCATGGAATACATGTGTGTCGTAGTATAGACGAAAAGGAAGTAATGATAATTACTTTTCTGTTTTCATCTATTTTCGGGTATTTATTACCTCATTATATCATAGAAGCTACATAAAATTATAATATTTTTCTTCCAATAGATTTTCTTTACAACACGCTAATATGAACTAGGCTAGGAAAAAATATGTTTCATATTTTTAAAAAAATAATAGTCTGCATCGTATATAAAAATTTTGTATAGATCATAATCATAATAAAAAATAGAACGACATAGCTTAGGTCATATTTTACCTTATTTTTGTTTAGAATGCGGATGAAAAGTGGTATAATTGTTTCTAATGCTTACATGGGGAAATTGAAAAGAATTTTAATTGCTGAATGTCTTTCCCATAGTTTCTTTCTGAAAATATTATAATTTGTTTTCGAATTCCATTCATCATACAGTCTGTTGAGGGGGAAAAAAGTAACAACATCTTAATTTATATAATACATAAATTTCGACTGGAATTTAGTCATTGATCATAGTCATGCATTCATAGATCTATGGCAATGTTCTGGCTGTAAAACAACGCCACTGAATTTGAGATCATTTGATCTGGATTCGGTAGCTGGACGTGCCCAGATTAAGAAGGGAAGAAAAATATTTATTTTTTATTTTTTAGCATTTTGATTAGTTAAACATTCTTCCAATCCAACGCACTAATTCAAAACTCGATTTTTATTTTAATAAAAACAGTTTACTGTATTATACCAGTAACTCAGTACTTTTAACAGAGGCTAAAATTACATTGTAAATTTTTATAAAATAATGAAAATAACTTTCCTTACCTTATTGAAGTCGGAAAATCAATTTTATTTCGTTGGCATTGAACGGCTCATTAACCTGCAAGAATGTCATCAACTTCCGCTTCTGAATTTATCACCTTGTTTCACTTTTTCCACGCTTTCTTCATTAAAAAAAAAAAGTTTTATTTGAAGTAGGTGAATTTCGAGATTATGGTAAATAAACTAACACCAAATCCATGAGCAAACTGAATACCTCCTTACTAACATCATAGAATTCAACACTGATAAAAAATAAATAAAAAAAACATTAAAGAAGAAAGATAAGCGCCATCAGTTACTAGTCTATTATCTCTCCATCTGTAACTATCGATTCTTTGTTTCATTTAAATATTTCTTTGATTTGAAACAATTAAATATTATTTTAAAGGATTTTTTATTAAAATAGATGATCTAATTAATTTAAAAAAATAATGCTATCAAATTGATCAGCATTAAAACAAAAAAAAACTAGTGCTTTATTAAACCTAAATTAACCTTATTAAAGGATACTTACATAAGTATTTTTGTACCTCATTTAGAGAAACATCAAGTTTCTCAGAGATTTATATATTATTACAGTTGTAATGACTATAAACTTGGATTGTCCATTTATAGACGACGTCTTACTGGTACTGGTACTGGTGGGGGTAACTAGTCCGCGAAGCGGGCTTATGTGGCCTTTTTTACCATCCCTTGACGGCTACCTTTAGGTTGTCGTCGCGTACTTACCAGAGTGGGAATGTCACGATCCACTTCCCGAGGATGCCGAGAAATGAAAAGTAACCGACCCAGGTGGGAATCGAACCCAGAATGTTCAGAACCGGGCAATCAGGACCCATATCCCAACGTGCTCGGCCATCCCGTCCTCACGTCTTTCGGGTAACTAGAACATTTTCTAATTCGATTTGATCTTCTTGTTGTAAATGCATGCTCTTGTTTTAAAAGCGTATATTAAAATTCTTCGGAATAGCAATCCAATGTTATAATTGGTTATCTTAATCTGCCCATAAGGCCACGTTTTACCAGTCTTGGGCTGCAAAAAATTAGCTATACTGGGAGAATTATTTTTTTGAAATACCAACTGGTCATCTTCTTGAACAGAATGCTCTTATTTCAATGACTCGACAACATTTGTGTTCAATTCTAACTGTTTTTCGGAGTTGCAGATGTCTTTTTGATTTTCAATTAAGGAGAAAAACTAGTGCATACACAGGGTTTGCTACAACGAACAGCTCAAACTTACTTTTTATCGTACAATTATTTATCCGAACAGATTCTCGTTGAATCAGCAGTGGTGAGAGGAAGGTTCCATATGGAAGTCTTATTTGGTGAAGAAATATATCCTCAAAAGAATTTTTATGTGTAGAAATGCAATGTAATGTATTCGGGACTCACCATAAACCCACAGGGAATAAACTAGTCTAGCCCATTATTACTGACAAATACTGATCATTTCCTTGTTAATTGAATGTACTTGTGTGCCTGGCAACTATTCCAGAGGAATGTAAGCATTTGTTATAAAATATTTTCCGCATAGTAGCCCAAATATAAAGATCAAGTAACTGATAAGTGTTGATGTAGAGAGCTCTTGAAAAGATATAACAAATAGGAGTCTTGAGTGCTCACCAACATCGGTAAATAAACAAAGGAATGGGGTCATAGCTTTTAGTAAGGTCCCGTAAACTTGTTTATGAAGTTTGAGTTAAACACAAATATATTCTTGTATTACCATAACAAGAACATGGTTGATGCCATAACAAATGGTGGCCGTATATATGAATAGGATTCTTCCAGACGACATTCCTATGATTTTTGATTTCCCTGTGTATCAATGAAATAATGGCTCAACTTATCCCAAGCCTGTGACGTAAGCTTCCTTCTCTACAGCCCAGTGAAGCTACTCACTATATCATGGATTCCAAGAGAACAAAGCTAAGAATATGTCTTCCTGACTGTAGCAACTTCAACATTCGAATGCCTTTTTTTCTCACTAAAAAAAGACCTTTTACATAAATCTCTATAAAATCAACTCATCCAGACAAGGGATGTTCATCCTTCGTCCCCTTCCCTCCCCCCAAGATCTTCCCTCACTTCTTACCAAGATATTTTATTGCTCTACTCTTCTTAATAACAGCGCAAGCTAAAGTAGAATTGTAAAAATCATAGGTCATATACAATTACACTTTCAGTTTTCATGCTTTGCTCTTGTCCTGTTTTGAAACTTCAAAATTCGTAACCAAGTCGAAATTTATCCCCATCAAAAATTCAAAACACCGTCAAAATGTAACCCATCAAAAAGTTTGACGAAACCTCCTCCTGGGCAACACTGATCTAGATTCAATTTCAACTTTCAAATCTCGTACAACTCAAGGTTATACAAAGATAATATCGAGTCCATTCATTTCAATTACCACTAGATGTCTATTGATTTATTGTTGTATGATTTCATTGCATTCATCTGAGAGACAAGATAGAAAGTCCATCTTAAAATTGAACTTCTTAATATCAACTTTGAGTGGGTTATGATCCATGCCTATTAGGTCTTCTTGTGTATTTCTTTCTTATAAACTACAAGTCCAACTCTTTCAATAGCTTTGCATACCTTAAGGGTATTAAATGCATCTTACATGACATAACACTACTGTTTCTTACACTCAAGTTTTCCTCGAAGCTAATTATCTGACTTGTACAGTGAAATTTAGTTCATTAGTTTGAACCTACGATCTTCTAATCGCTCACAAATGTAACACATTATTGAGTTTCATTATGGTGAACTTGAAATAGTCGTAAACAGAGCTTTGGTCGATTGATGTGGTTGTAGTATTTAACCGTATAAAGAAAGTAGGTAGTACTTCTTAAAGCAGTGATATACTTCGGCCCTCAAATAAAGTCATATACTTTATTCCGAAAATGTATAGTGAAAAACAATCTTCCAGATAATAATCCAAACTTGAAGCAAATCGACTAATTTTGTTTAAAATATAAATAAAATTAATACCGTATATACTCAACGTTGAAGTTGAGCACTTGATGTAATTATGTCACTAAAAATATATGAGACTTTAGATAATCAACATTTCGATGAAATATGAAAATGCTGGCAATAATATTTATCTAATAGGAGACGATTGTAAAAAGATAAAGATTATTGTTTAACCATCATTTGTTGATTCTTAAAAGGTTCTTTCAGGTTTCAATGTCAAAATCAAACATAGAGGAGATAAATAAGATTCGTTCAGAACGTTCGACCTTACTTCGTTCTTCTGTAAGGAACAAATGTATGTGAGAATGATCAGATCAAAGATCTGAACTAGACCTCATACGGCCTTGTTTGGTGTCTTCTAAGTCTTAATGAAGGTCTGTAATAAGAAGGCCATATTCAGGGACAAATTCAAGAGGGGACGGTCTATCGCAGGCCCCACTTACTTAAGGGGCCCAACAAGAGGGGTCTAGTTTCATTTATTTTTTTCTGAATTAAATAATACATTTATTTCTAAAACATTAGAAATAAATGTATTATGGCTATGGTTTTTTTAATTTTTTTTTTTGTTTAATGAGGCTTCAAATATTAATTGGCCTCGGGCTCCAAATGGTCTAGGTAATTCACCGGTAATTACCCGATTTTTCTCCAAAAATATTAATAATTTCAGTTAACAGCGTATGCCGAATAGAGAGAGTAATAAATAAATAAACGGGTCTTTAAAAATTTTAGTTTATAATTGTAACATTCCAACCACTCAGCTTCATGTCTCTAAAATGCAGTTAAAGAATAAAATAATCCATCAATAAAAGTATGCAAAATATTCTTTGTAGTAGAAATGAATTTTTGAAGGAGAGCAGCAACGATATTCAGGACCGAATGGGTCAGAAACATCACTACGAGGAAGAAAATTGAAGTGAAACAAAATATCCTAGAGGTAATAGAAGAAAGAAGACTCAGATGTTATAAGTCATCGTTCATGAATGGAAAGGTCACCATTACTAAGGATGCTACCCTAAAGAAGTATTTCCCTACTGTTCAGTCTCTGCTAGCTACCAGAAGGGTCTAATATTGCTATTAGATCATTCAATTCCTCGCGGAACTAATGTTACCTTAATAGGTACCTTAATAGGTTTTTATGCAAATTCGCTGTCTTGGAAATGATATCACTACATAGAGGAGCAAACCAAGGAGGAGTACTAGTCTCACCAGCCTCGACGAAAATGATTTCCATCGACTCGTCTCTGCAGATAATTACCCCTAATATAAAGCATTCGGCAAGACGAGTCTTGCTCTTGCGCAAGAGTCTTGCAGTTACGTATTAGCTTATAACTCTAGAGATATTACTTTTTAGATAGGAGGCATCTACATTGTGAGATATTGTGCATTGCTGTTGAAAACGCAGATTTAATTTTTTTCATGATCGCAATACTATCTATATTATATTTATAAGTAAGTAGATATAAAATCAAAGCAATGTAATTGTTAAGGAAGGCTGTGAAATTCGGTAGGCAGAGAACAAAAAACATTTTTTTTTTTTAAATTTTATTATATTTTTTACGTTTCGACTATTCTATCATCACAGCTAATGACTATAGATTTTAAAATAGTCACAATTTACGTTATTGTATGTCTTAATTTCATTTAAATAACTTAGCAGCATACCAAGACCATCTGTATACTCGTATAGTTTCAAGACTGGGTACACACTCACAGCAATGGTAAATATAAATAAGCTTCAAGATCAACCTGGACATCACTTCTAATTCTGGAGTTATTATAATATGTGACGAAAATTATTGGAATACATCCATGGTTCAGTTATCGTTTCCTACCACCTGGCTAGTTCTGATTTTTCTATCTAATTCTAAGATTGTGGAACATGAACGTTTAAAATCCGTGAAGAGATGAGGTGGGGTGCCTGAGCGGACTAAAGCGTGTTCAAAACACGCGTTGCCCGGCAACCAGATGATAAAACGAATTGTACGCGTCACGGTGCCGAAGGCTATTTAATTCTGCCATAAAACCCCAACCCTCTCTTCTGACCTAAGAAAATACGCGTATAGCCTAAAAGGCGAGGAAAGGGTGGAAAAATCAAAAAAACAAAAACCGTAATGGTTACTTTCCTGCTCCTGTAGATTACTCAAGAAGGTGGTTGATTTATTTTCACTATTTAAAGGATCATATCCCTACGTAATCTTTATACTACCTTAAGTCAATCCACGAAAAACAGTTAAATAAATAAAAATTCTTCTATTAAACCTAGTTTTGGATACAGGGTTTTACCCACTGCCTCCAAACCTACCTCACTTATCCATATAATAAAAGAACCCACGATTAAAGAGGTAGACCGTTGTTTGCATTTGACATTAATTTTTTGGGTATTTCCAAAAATATATACTTCGTAATATGCTGTGTAAGTTTATCTACATTAAGACCCAATGACATTCTTTATTTCCACTGTTGTTTCCTTTTAAAATACATATTGTATTGTTGGTTGAAATAGGATTATCATACAGAATTTTATCATTGGAGGAAATGATATTTCATGTTAACAGAGGTCGTTTAGAAGTGTTTGCCAATCGTGTAAATGGGGCAATACATTTGCTTGAAGTGTTTAAACAAATATGAAGACTAAGCTCTATTAGATAACCTTCAAAAATGATACATTTTTTTAATGTAGTTCCGGTAAAGCTTTTGAAGTATTAACGTTTTTATCTGATACAGAATGTCTACTTTAATCGTCAATGTACTTATTCACATTAAATTGTGTCTACAGTTGTGTGTCATACTGTTGTTCATTTCTTTCTACCAAATTTAGTAGAAGAATTTTTTGGTTTTTATTAAAATATTGCTACTTCATAGTTATAGTTAAGCATTTCCACTACTTATTTGACATTTGTGAACCTAGATTATTTCCATTAGCTTAGGTCTGAACAAAGGTTTAGTCTTGATAATTGATTTAAATAATTAATTAATTATTTATTTAAATAATTCGACTCATCCGAATAATTAGCTCAGTATATTGCCCAGTCGATGTGGGTATGTAAGTAAATGCAATACATTTTGAGGAAGAGGAATTAATTATATATTTTCTCGGGTCGATTTATATTGATCATTATTGAAAATACTCCAAAATACTATACTGCCCTACAATACACGTGAAAAATTACATAACTGTTGTCGTCAAATCCAATAAGCAGTTGCTGACTACCACAGGCGGATTTGCGGGATTTCGGGCTGCAGCCCCCTCCCCCCAAAAATGGTGAAATGTAACCATATTTTATCGAAACAAATTATCTCTTAAAGTATTAGTTAGTGTAATTACATTTAATAGGACTTTAAGAATCACTTAAACACCATTAGGTAGTTAGTATCTTCCTTTTTTTTCTAAAGTAATTATTATTATATATATAAAAAAAAGCTTTCGAGCTGAAGTCCTCCCCCCAAAAATTAATTCCTGGAATCGGTTTTGCTGACCACGGCACACTTTAGATACTGCGTAGTATCATCCATAGAAAAAAGTTGAAGCAAGAATCTATTTTTTGGTTTATTATTTTCAATAATGAACCATTGTGATCGACAAAAAAATTCAAAAACTTAACCTCCTCATAAAATTTGAGGTTCACGTTTCAGGATACGTAGAATTCGAAAAACGAATACATTTGTCCGTTCGCGCATTTTCTCCGGTACTACTGGACCGATTTTTTTTCAAATTTGGATATAAAATCAGAACTCACCCGAGGATGATCCTCCTTTATCGACATTACTATCCGCCTTTTACTTTCAAAATGGCAGCCAAAAAACCTGCGTTACTATAGACTGTAGCGCCTAAACGAATTTCCGATTTCAATGAAACTTCGCTAAAGCCATTTTCTGGACGCCCTTTAAATTTATCTATATAACATACTTCATCGAAAAGAAACTGGAAAAAAAGTTACGAGGGATGGTAAAATTAAATTCCGAATAACTCAAAAAGTATACACTTTTTTGTGAATATTGTGATAAGATGTTTCAAAGGTATTTAAATTTCCTAAAAAATGAAGGAAGTTTCATCGAAATAAAAGCAATGGTTTTTTTAAAGTTTACGGAATTCCCTAAAAAAAAAAAATCGTTAAAATCGGACAATTAGGAGCAAAGATATGGTCTCTAGATTTTTTGTATGTTATACTGCAAAGGTTATAATATCCTTTGTTTTGATTTTGAATTTTGGATGTGTTACTGAAGTAATGTTAGTTTTTTTGGCATATTACTAATGATTAAAAAAAATAAGTTTAGTCCAATAATTGTAACCAGCTTTTATTTATTTTTCTTTGTAAATAGGAAGGTAATGTAACGTTAGATGTATAATTATTTGGAAATAATAAACCATGGTGAAATAATTTGCAGCGTTTTTTTTTTTAATGAAATGATATCGGTATGGCGATGTTGTGAAGTTTGATAACACCAAAATGTTATCGCATATCATCATAAACTTTAATAAAAAGGCCGAATAATGCGCAGTAAATTATTTAAATTATAAAATGAAAGCACAATGTTTTTTTTTTTTTTTTGTCTCATTAGACAACACATATTTTATTACAAACTTTATTCGATATTTTCAATTAAATTTATTTAAGACAATTCATTTGACGAAGAATATTCGTTTAAAATAAAGTAAAAAAAAATTAACTAATTCATTTTGAAAGTAATTATTCGTAATACTTGCATATTAAATATCTGTTAGGATTTTTTTTTTAATGATACTGCGCGATGACACACGTATCTTATCAAAAAATAATATCCTAACTATGCAATCTCATACCTCAACCTTCATCAGTCATAATTAATAAATTTAAATGAATTTCATCAAGTATAGTATAAGTACTTATGGAAAATAGATCTTGGATTTTGACAAGTTATAAAACATGGAATCATCATACAAGATTGAAAAATAAAGTCTGTTTTACCTGTGTTCATGTTACACAACTTGTGAAATTCAGAATAGATAATTAAAACCCATACATTTTTAAAATTATTTTATATATAGTATATGCATCGCTCTGCAACTGTGTAAAATTTGGTCTAAACTTCGGTGTTTGATATTAATCATCAGTAAATGACAAAGTTAATCTGATTAAATAAATATTATCCGAAAAATTATTCTGAAGAACAAAAGCATTAACAAAAAAATAATTCTCACTAACTTTTTCAGATTGATGGTTTTAAACTAAGTTATGTTTTCCTCATTCGACGTTGTTCGTAATTATTAATTTTCCCTATAGCTTTTTTCCTGCTGAATCTTCAGAAAAAATAACAAAACCTAATTCTTAATAATATTTTTTTGTAAACGTGTAGAACAATAGCTCATATCAAAGTAGTCAGATTTTCTTCCTCACTCCGCTAATAAAATTAAGTAATAGTCAAGCAAAAGTAAACAACACTTATTCCTTAAAGCAATATTATTGTTATAAAAAAGATAATAAAACAGCCCCCTCAAAAAAATAATTAAATCCTGCTTCCACGACTTCCAGCAGCCATTAATCTACAATTTGTGTCTCCTGTGCACATCTCTCTCCCTCCACAAGGTCGATGGCGCATAAACTTCCTCTACCTCCCAAGATAATTTATTGCTCTCCTCTTCTTAAAACTAGTATAAGTGAAAGTAGAATTTAAAAAACTGCAGTTCATATACAATAACATTTGCTGCGGTCTGTTTGATGTTTTCCCATTTTCCTCTGGTTTAAAACTATTCATTCCAAAAATGTGCCCCCATCAAAAAGTCAAAAAATCCGTCAAAATTTGCCCCCCCCCCAAAAAAAAATTTTAATGGCGCCATGAAACCCCATTCTTGGCACCTCTGCCTAGAATCTCAGACATTAGAGTTAGATTTTTTAAAATCTTGAACACAGTTTGTAAAGTTTTCTCTGCTTTTTCATACTTATTGGACTCCAGCAGTCTTCAAACTTAGTAAGTTGATCGAAATAGAAAAAGTTTACAACTTTAGTCCTATATCTTTTTCTCATGTATCCATCGGTTATGACTTACTTGGAGCTAGATTTTTAGATCCTCAACTAATTTTCGGATCTTTTTTAAAATAATTTGAAAACGATGCTTCCTCACCAAAATTTAATTTATTTCAAAATTAAATTCTGCTTCGAAAGAATACCTGGTATTATAAAATATGGTGCACAATTATAGTTGAAACCGTCGGTGGAATTTAGCCGTGTGACTTCCCAACAGCATCGAACTTTCAAAATATCCATCTTCCCAAATGGTTGGAATAAGTTTGTTGGTTAACAATCCTCCCCCTGTATGCCACAAATGGCGAGAAAAAGAACTTTCAAAATGTTTTTAATTTGAAACAGCTGTTCCGATGGTACATAGAGTTTTTGTAAATCAATATAATGGATATCTTGTACTTGTACATTAGGCAAATTAAGAAGTTAAAACATTATAGAAAACTGAATCAGAAAGACAATTTGAAACATCAGCAATGTTATTTAAATCAAATTGATGGGGAAAACCCATCGAATAAATTCACGAACCATAGTGAACAGCAGAACAATTGTTTGTGAATAGAAAGTTTTAATAGAAACTTGTCCAATACAGCCTTTAGAAATAGCGATCCAGGGTTTCATTCAAAATTTTAACCAACTAGTACACAATGGAGCAGTTCCTATTATTAACTTGATTAAAGTTAGAGGCAATTTCTGCTAGCGGGTCACGAATAGATTTATTCCGACGAGGAAATACTCTGTCATTATTCCGAATCTAATATATTTTATTTGATAGAGATGGCAAATGAAGAATTCCCACAACTATTTAATTTTAAATAAACATTTTATATATATTATTCATTGTTAGTTATTTTTATTTTTCACTGCTTCAAAAGTTAATATCTACGTGTTGATGATGTATTAATATAATATATCATCTTATCGCTAAAAGATGTTATATATTCAGCCCAGGCGGATTTTTATTTTTTTTATTTATTTATTTATTTTTTTTGTTGAGAGGATGGAGAACTTTAGGGCTGACTATCCCTTCCAAAAAAAAGAAAATATACATTTTCATTAATTCATATTTGTTTATGTGAGTCGTCTAAGCTAATACTTTAAATAACGATAGTATATTCTTTCTTACATTATATTGCATAATAGCTACTAAACGTATGCACGTGTCAAGAAAAAATATACAAATTTTATCTCTGAAAGCATTATGTTTCTGTAATTAACGTTCAGCAGGCCTTTAAGAAGTGTTTAAACATTATTTCATATGGATTTTTATTTATTCTTCTAGAATAATTACCATTATTAAAAATGGATAGATAAATTTTAAATAATTATCTTAATTTTTTAATTAATAAAAATTATCTACTACTGATAGAAAGTACCTTATGACGCTCAAATACAATCAACAATGGGTGGTCAGTAATACTGACAGTATTTTTCACATCAAGCAATTCAGTGTTAAGTACAGCATTTTCTTTTTCTTTCGGCTGTTCAAAAATAAAATAACACAAGACAACTAAGTACTGAAATTTGCTGTGAAATAAAAATAACGACTGATGAATGCGAAGATTTGAAAATACTGACAGTACTTATTGTTGTAATCTATATCAAGAGCGCCGACAAATTTTATCCGAACTTTCTGATATTAAAGTAAAGAGTGAATTATAATTTGAATGTATTTGTCTTTATTACTGCACTACTAATTAATTCGCATACTTGCCACAACGTTTCGGCCATACACCAATCGCACGAATGACGGAGATGTATATTAATTAAAACCTGATATCTTCTTAATGATTAAATATTGATTTAAAAAAAAAAAAAAAGAAAAAAGAGGCAAGCAAGTAAAATAGCAAGTAAAATTTACTGAAAGCAAGATTCTCTTTCTTTAAATTTTTTACAATAATTTATTTTCCATAACTCATAAAAAACTTCAATATATATATTTTTTTCCTTTTCCTTCCCTTCCTAACCTTTTAGACAATACGGGGTGTTCCCTGCCCACGGGCAGAGGGCGGGGGAATTACGCCGGAGTTATGGCTTCAGAACTGTGATTAAACTTCAATATATATATATTTTTTTTTGGGTCCTCCCCTTCCTCGCCGTTAAGGCTATACTGGGTTTTCTCGGGCCAGGGAGTGTGGGCGAGGATTTAAAAGACGCCTTGACACCGGGACACGAACTCGTGACTATTTGTATATCATTTCATATATCAGGTTGCCGGGCAACGGTGGTGCTGTGCACAACGCGTTAGCCCATTCGGCCACCCTGCCCACTAAACTTCAATATATGTAGAGGTTGTAATTATGTTATATTACATGTAGTATACTGATAACTGGGCTACTCGTTTATGTATGACATTTATCCTTTCCTCCCCTTCCCAGCTATCATGTTACACATTCGTACCTCTCCTTCATATTTCTTCGCCCTACGTTTGTACTGCATCAGTTTGAAACTCAAAAAACAATAAATAAGTTAGGCTGAACAATGCGTTGTCCAGAATAAATATTATACCCTTTATTTGTTTGAAATACTTTCCAGTATATCTAATAATGCACTTCGATTCATTGCACTTCGCAGGTGGTTCTCGGCTTTATTAGCGTCATTTAAGCCACTGCCATATTTTCAAAAAATTATGAGATACACAAAAAGTATTTCATTCTATCATACAAGGCTGCGCCAACAGTTTGAACTCATTTAAATACGAAGTGGAAACACGTTTGGTTAATACGGTTTTCTAGAGAAAGTATGGGATTAAGCACATTTGAAAAATAAACTAAATACATTTTGTAATAAATGTTGTTTGAATAGGTATTCGAACTTATCTCCTCACATATTATTATCTATTGTTGATTCTAAAAAATGAATTATGACGACAATTTTGAATGACAATAATTCCTAAATATTTTGGAAAAATGTTAATACTTAAAATATTAATAATGGATTTATTTGGAAAATATTAACAATGGATAACAAGATATGAGCATAGTAAAAATGAAAAAACAAATATAGTAGAATGACGTGGAAGAGTATGAAAAAAATTGTAATTAAGTACACTAGCGGATCCAAGATTTAATTTGGTGGGCCTTCAGCCCGAAAGATTTTTTTTTCATATACATATAACGATAATTAATTTAAAAAAAAAAAGAAAAAAATTAACTACCCATATCAAATGGTGTTTAAGTGGTTCTTGAAGTCCTATTAAATGTAATTACAGGAACAAGAATATTTTAAGAGATAGTTTTTAATATTTTTTCCGTAAAGCATGGTTATATTTTACCCCTCCCCCCGAAGATCCGCCTGTAATTGAGGAAATTATATGTTCAATCATGCGAACGATATTTTCCTTATTTCTGAACCACTTTATAATCCATGCTCATAAGGATAAAATACTGCTGTCACGTTACATCATCGTCTTTGTCTACCATATTCCTAAGTTTCAACGCTTTTTATAAATCTTATGTACTAGTTTGAAACTTAAAAAACAAAAATACTACGCGCTAAACAATGCATTGCCCCGATTAAATAGTACACTCTTTTAAAATTGTCAAATTTTATTAATAACAAGTACTAGAAGATTCATGATTTAATTTTTTGGAGGAGGAGCTTCAGCCCCAAGCTTTTATATATATATATATATATATAACGATAATTATTCACAAATCGACCGGTTTGCAAAAAAAAACAAAAAAAAAAACGTGTAAATCGTAAACCAGTTTTAAAGGTTGGCGGTTACAAACGAAATCTTTTTATATAATAGTATAATATGTTAAGGGATATAATATGAACTATCGACAAAATTTAAAATTTCTTCTGTTCATTTATCCTAATTTTGGTGTCTTGAGGTTTTATTTTTTATATAAATCAGGCCAATTATCACCAAACATTTTATTGATAATAATAATAATAAAAGGCTTAGCGAACCCGAAGGTTCGATGCCGACACAACCAATCGCTTATTACACACCTCCCTCCACCGTTTGCCGTCCAAACCCAGTCCCTTCAGATCAGTTTTAATGCAATCTTCCCACCTTCGCGCTTCGATCTACCCCTCGGACGCTTACCATTCGGCACAGCAAATATTAACCTTTTAGGAATTCTCTCGTTACTAAATTCAACAAGTTTACAAGCCCATTTCATTCGCCGCGATGAAATTACCTCAATTATATTACTCGGATACAGTTTATGCAATTCGGCGTTGTGTAACCGTCTGAACTCTCCGATTAACTCATACTTCTTCCGTCCGAATATTCTACGCAATACTTTATTTTCAAAAACCTTAAGACGCTGCTCATCCCTTAATGTAAGCAGCCAAATTTCGCATCCATAAAGAGCTGTAGGCATGATAATTGTTTTATAGATTCTAATTTTTAAGTTCCCGGACGAGAAAATATTTTATTGATACGCTATTTAATTCGACGTTTCGACCATACTAAGGGTCATTTTCAAGTCTTGATGAGTCCTCCGTTATATATTCATCATGAATGTCGCAAATACTATGATGAATTAATGATGAATATATAACGGAGGACTCATCAAGACTTGAAAATGACCCTTAGTATGGTCGAAACGTCGAATTAAATAGCGTATCAATAACATGTTTGGTGATAATTGGCCTGATTTATATAAAAATAAAATTTAAAAATGTTGATACTTGGTGGGGTTTCCCTTCCACGCAGACAAAGAGCCAAGACAAATTATTTATCCTGAGATAGCAACACAAACGAAACGTATAAGCGATAAGAAAATTCGACTCAAGGTTGAATCCATTATTTTTAAATGGTGGTTTATGTAATGCAATCAAGCTAGATAACGGGAAATAAAACCAGAACGTTATTGCGACGTATCCAGAGGATAAATCTCATCCTGGCTAGAATAGGACTTTATTATACATTGCAAAAGATACCGCAACATTCTTTCCTTGAATGAAGTAAATAAGAATGTTAAAAGAAATTTAAAAATATATATATTACTTGGTATATAATCCTGCAACCATAAATTTTATGAGATGAGGGTTCGAAATTTGACCATATTCATTATTGAAAATTTGAGTAAAACGTAAATGAATATACATGTTTCCAAGATTTTATTTTGTACTCTTAGATATTCATAAATACACTTTTATATGTACTTACAATACAAAATAGTGCAGTACCATTTGTGTACTTATTGTACAAATAATAAAATAATATTCTGAACTCAACATAACATTTTTCGAATAAATATTTGAACCCAATATGAACGATCTTCGGTCGGTACAAATTATTTCATTTCAACAATGTATTCATACTATCGCGATATTCCATTTTTTTTTTTTTTTCATGATAGAGCTCTCCTAACAAATATAAACCGAAAAAAAATGTTAAAGAAATGCAATAAATTATCTTATCGGAATTGATTCTTTTCGATTTCGATTTTTTTTTTCATTTTGTAGAGAATTCAGGAAATTATCAAATACTCGTTCGTTTATGTACTTTTTGTGTTATTCGTAAATAAAATTCTGAATTTTTTTTTTTTTTTTTTTTAGTCTCTTTTTGGACAAATATGTTATATAAATAAATCAAGCATGACGTAACAAACAGCACGGGGTCCCGAAAATGAGAACCTCATTTAGAATTGGACTCAAGGCCAAAATAGGGTGATCCTTTTAGGATAAGGTTTTTAAAACGGCGGCCATGTGAAGACATACAAAATTTTCTAAAATTTTCCCAATTTCTGGATTAATGAAAATTTGGTAGACGAAACATATAAGATGTCGGTATTGAATAGTCTGCTCTTTCAAAGCTGGAATCGTTTGGCAGAATAACTTTAGACCGAAGTTTTGGACATTTTTATTGATTTTACATGACCGTTATCTTTAAAATTAGAGGCTTTGGAATAGCTGACAAAGATATTCTCCATGATAGGAGGGGGTATCATAAACCCTATAAATTTTTCAATAAATTTAAACTTACTTTGTAATGTCCGAAACTACGCGAGCCAAGCACAATATTGAATTTAGTTATTTTAAGGCATTTTTATAACACAAATTTCTAAAAACTTAAGTTATGTATTGGTCGTAATGAATCATTTAAAATATAGTTAGGTGGAAACGATCAGGGACATTTCAAATCCTGGGAGGCTCATCCTCCGATAAAGGTGAGACCTATGATATTTCACTTAGAATACAATCTGCTTTTGAAATGAGTGTTCTATTTAATTTCCGGCTTCATGTCAATTAAAATTAAAAATTATCGTAAACCTTCGTAAAATTATCGTACCAACGTAAAAATAAAATTTTATATTAATGGTCTCAATTTATTATAATTTGTTCGTCTAATTTTTTTTTTTTTTTTTTTGACCATTTATCTTGATCCGCCATTGAATAGTTCAGTAATCGATGAGGAAGTCCTGTTTCTTGGCAAGCGGTTACACAAGCGGTCAGCATCAATTCACAGGTTTATTTTTTGTTAGCGGCCGGTCTCGAAACTGGATCAGATGTTTGGGCGCCAGTGCCAAACCCGCTCTGTTAGCCAAACCATAACTATAATATTATTTCCCGAAAATGAAGACGGATTGAAAAATATAATGTGTGTGCGTGATCCTTTCCATACGTCATGGTGTCTATTTCTTCTCAATAGAATGATTAGGAATACAGGCGCAAGTTCCGAGAAATGATTTGACGCCTCAGGTCCACTTGATTGACCTCGTCTTGAAGTCTTGAAGATAATATTCTGCAAGCACTGCGCAGATATTAAACATCAATGGGGCTTTGTGTCAGAATAAAATTGCAAAGTAATTCCTTCTATGCATGTCCTTCCTTCACGAATACTATTTTGTTTTTTATTTATTTATTTTATTATAATCGACATCTATCCAAGCCCATACTACAGTAGCGCGATATTATCGTGAGCTCTGAAGGTAGTTGTGAGTAAGTGTGAAAAACCTCAATTAAAATTGGAAATGATAATTTGTAGGTTTTAAAATTTATCTTTTAATTATCCTCTAATTGTTTATTTAGCGGTTATGTGATGCTCTCAAGTAGATGGTCCATCTGAAATATAAAATAAGATTTTATTTGTATTCTTTTGGGAGGTTAAAAAATGTGCGGTATCCGTCAAACCGTTTTTTTTTTTATTTAACTCCGACATCGCCATTCCTGACATATAGAGAAGGAATTGTTCTAGAATACCTATTCTAACCAAAGTGGGAAGGTCTAGATTCATTCCGTGGTCATAAACTTCATTTCGTCCGCCAGGAAATAAATTAAAATTTATCCAACTAGCCCGGAAATTTGGGGAATAGAGTATACATGGTCTGATGTTAATTTAATAAATTTTGATTTGCCAATTAAAATTAATGCAATAGAGAACAATAAAAAGGTTTGAAATTTTTATTTATTTATTTTTAATTTTTTTTTTTCCTACGCCTAGGTAACGCCTGCTTCATTAGCCATGCGTCCTCTTGCAGTCCAATACAGTTTTGCTCTCCGAGCATAATAGCTGTCCATTTCATTAAAGCAACATCTTATGTCCTGTAATGCACGGCATGTATCAAAATATTCCCCTGTCATCATGTCTAAGGAACACAGAGGGCATGTCGGGCTATCTTTTACAATGATGCGGTGGAGGTGCTTCTGAAGGAAATCATAGCCTGTGAGCATTCTAAAGCATGCCACGGCTTGCCCTCTAGGAAGGTCTCTAGGAATCCTGCCACTTTCTTCGAGCAATCCACTCCATCGCTTCCCTTCAATTCTTTGTACATATTTCTCTTTCAGTGAACTTTGGAGGGTCTGTTTTATGATTCTTTTTGTTGAATCCATGGCCAGAGGAATATGGAGTTGGATCATTTCAGAACCTATTCTGGCCAGTTTGTCAGCTTCATCATTTCCGTGGAGCACGCAATGGCCTGGTATTTATGTATTTAGTTTGAAATATAGTAGACAACAAACATATGGCAATGGGAGGTTATATTGGTTTTAAACTTGATGTGATTTATTATACTTCTTTGTATTGAATTATTATATTCACTTTTAAATAGAATAATAATTTTAGAGAATTGTATTAGTATTTTCTTATTTATCCAATAAATTTAGGAAGACGGTTTTTTGAGTGATTTGGGAAATAGAAAAAAAAATATTCTAAGCGAAAAGTATATATACTGTCACACCATTTTTCATTATACAACATGGTTAATGTATATATTTCGGATTATGTGTATGTATATTTCGATATAAATCGAAATTTTCTTTTATTCATAGATTTGTTGCTCATTTGTCGGAAGACCACATTTTGTATTCTACTGTTTTTTTGTTGTTTTTTTTGGCTTTTTTAATATATTTTTTTTATTATTATATTCTTTAAGCTTTTCAACTATGCAGCGATTATTTTGTTTCATAATCTTTTTAATTTCTTATTTGTAATATATATAATTGTAGTATTTTGAAAATAGTCTCACTGGTTTGATTTGTATATATATAGTTTATTTTCGTAAAGCTTTTTATCTAGCTACTTTTTAATATAACAAGTTTTCTGGTCAGATGTTATTCTTTTTTTTTTTTTTTTGTAATATTCTGTTATTCTTAAGGGACTTCGTCACAGAATAAAGTTATTTTCTATTACTATTTTTATTTTTATATATTACTAATGTGTGTTACGAAACAAAAATAATAAAGTAAAAAGATTCATAATTAAATCCTGGATATCCTTATAACCAGAAGGCCTTCAATATTTACAAACTTTTTCACGCAGACCATAGTTTTCAACAACAAATCTGAATAAAGATGAAATAAAGATGCAGTAGATTGAGATCAAATCACGCACTGTGCAGTGGCTATTTACACCGTACAGTGGTTTCGAATTCGGCCCGATGTGTAAACTGTAAAAATCACAAAACACAGCACCATGTTGTTGTTGAATAAGAGCCTTGCGAACCTTATTGAAGAAAACTTTTCCAATCCCTAAACAATAGCAACATCACTCATAAACAATTCTAAACTGATAATAAGTGTGGTAAAATATTTTTAAGCAATTAGGAGATACATTTAGTTTATTATTACCCATAAATTTCAAGTTAATTTTCCGCCCGGCTCTATGGAGTTATCCAATGTCATTAAAAAAAAACAAAAAACATTACTGCCAAACTGTGCTTAATAACTTAACAAAGAAGTTTCTGTAGAACAAAAACATCTTATTATCGTAGACCACAAACACAGAATAATCGATTATGACGTTAACCTACTTCTACAGTCACGAGCACGAATTAAGGCAGTACGTTCCCTTCTTACCAATGTCAATTTGACATGTTACAGCAATGGCTGTTTGGCTATGGATATAAGACTTAAATCTCGGTCACCATTTCCTCACGTTGTTTACTAAAGTTTATTAAAACTATATTGATTCCTAGCAATGTTAAATTAGTCATGGAGGACACTAGCGGTCCCATGGTTTAATTTGGGGGGGGGAGGCTTTAGAAAGCCTTTTTTTCATATACATATATATATATATATATATATATATATATATAACGATAATTAATTTTTTAAAAAAATAAAGAAACTAACTATCTATATGACGTGGTGTTCAAGTGATTCTTGAAGTCCTATTAAATGTAATTACACGAACAATCATACTTTAAGAGATAGTTTTTAATATTTGTTTCTATAAAACATGGTTATATTTTACCATTTTGAGAGGGATGGGGGGGGAGGCTTCAGCCCGAAAGCCTCTTTTTTTATATATATATAACGATAATTAATTTGAAAAAAAAGAAAGAAATTTACTACCTGTATGATGTGGTGTTCAAGTGATTCTTGAAGTCCTATTAAATGTAATTACACGGGCAATAATACTTTAAGAGATAGTTTTTAATATTTTTTTCTATAAACATGGTTATATTTCACCATTTTGGTGGGGATCTTCAGCCCAAAAGCCCCCTCCCCCCCGTCTCCCCCCGTAGATCCGCCTGTGATGGAGGGATGATGAGAGGAGGTAATGTTTAAGAGGTTACTTGTCCATAACTGAACAACTACCAAATCAAAATCATTTATGTATGAGAAATTAATTAAAGAAATGCTTGCCTACTGTATGTATGAGAATCGCATACACAAATACGAAAACCTTTTTCTCTACAAAAGATTACCAACCAGAAATCTGCTATTATTGAGGACAACCGTGTGCAGTTCATCGTAACCTTATTTTAAGTTGTTTTCAGATTAATTTATAGTTATTCCTAGCAATTTATTTTCACGATAAGAAATCGTCATTATTTCTTATTTTACTAAACTACCCCACAATAAAGAAAATCCGGCTGTATCTTGTGGAAGTATTTTGTAACTTTTTCGATGATTTCCAAAATCAAATCCATTGATATAATTGACATTCAAAGATAATCAAATAGGGAGAGTTAATTTAAATACTTTTTCAGTTATGGCTGACGAAAAATATAAATAAAAATTGACCTTTTTTTTTGGTCGTTCAAGGATACAGCGCCTGTGGAAAACAATCGACAATCGAGATTAAGCTGGTTATTGACCATTACTAATACTAAATTAATTAATACCAATTAGATCAATCTATTTAAGTTTCTCGTTCCAGGAAAAGACACGTACGAGTATTTTTCGTTCCTAGAAATCATATGGATTAGATAAAGCATAGAGCATTAGTTTAAGAAATAAATAATTAAATTTGTTTTTGTTTTAAATTAAGATGAAAATTATAAATAAATAAAATGCGTTAATGACCAAAGATACTCCGTGGTACAGACCCCTTTTTATGGAATTATTGACATCCGCCTGAAACTTTGTAAATAGTTATATTTCATCGTAACATACATTGATTTTATTGCGAAAAATCTTGGAATTGGGGCGTTTTTAATCTGAAGTGGGGAGGGCAACCTTTGTCAATTTAATTAAGCACTAAATACTCGTAAATATCCATTTGCTTTCTATTTTGACCTTAACATAATTTGATCACAAAATCGATAAAAAAAAGGTGGCCTACAAAAATATTGGGCCGTTGGTGACTTATAACCTCGTTTTTTAAACGGCTCAATATTTTTGAAGGCCACCTTTTTCCTCGATTTTGTGAATCAAATTATCTTACGATTCATGTAGAAGGCAAATGAGTATTTACGAGTTTTTAGTACCTAATTAAATAGACAAAGTTTGTCCCCCTCCAGATTGAAAACGCTCCAATTTCAAGAGTTTTCGTAAATAAAATAGTTGTAGGTTACGATGAGATGAAACTATTTACGAAGTTTCAGGTGGATGTTAATAATTGGATAAAAAGGGTTCTGTAACACGGACTAAGAGGTTGATGCCTTTAAACCAAAACAAAAAATCGAGATTTAAGTCATAGTGGAGAATACTGATGACGATAAAACTTACCTCATATTAAAAATCACTCATTGTATATAGGCATAACGTGTTTAATCAAAATCTTTGAGGCCATTTTCGAGAAAATCGTGAAAATGTGTTCAATCCATATGATCTCTTCAGTTGGCATGATGACCAACTCCAATTTCAACATTTTTAATTATTAATTTTAGTGATGTTTCTCGGGAGAACATTCACAACTTCATTCACAGTTTTATATTTCAAAAATGAAATCACCTTTTTTGGAATCAACTTACTCACTGTCTGTACAGATATTATAAATTTTCCAACTAAAATGACTATACTCAAAAATGTTGAAATTGAAGTTAGTCATTCTGTCAACTGAAAGGCTTATATAAAGACCCAATCCCGGTTAGACGCTATAACATGCCAGGCATATACAAAACTTGAATACGTAATTCGTACAACTTTTCGTTTTTGAGCTGAACTGTTCACTTCACATATCCTCAGACCATTTAGACTAAGAGACGGTCATTTGGACTAAGGGTGCCACAAAATGTGTATTTCTGTTGAAAACTAGGATTCGAAATTTTTCACTTTCTCTTATAATATACTTCATACATAGGTGTTTCATATATAAGTGAAAGTAAAGACGAGAGAAAAGGTATTACAACAAAATATTAAAAGTCACACACAAAAGGGAATCCAAATTGATTAAAATTTATGTTGATTACTCTGCTCCTACAGGTCCTAACATGATGTCATAAATCCTGAACCCTTTTGCAGTCATCTATCGCGAAAAAAACTTCTCAGATGGAATTATTAGTTCCTGAAATTAGTGCATTTAAACAGAAAAGCCGTTCCGACATCTTTAAGCAGTTCTTTATTGGTCGTTCTTCTCCATGTGTTAGTACTCTGATCCCAGATCGCTTCGGTTATCGTGCGAAGGATTTTTCTCTGAAATATTTCAACACTTTTTTCTATGGTGCTGGTTAGAATGTCCAGGTCTCACAGCCGTATATCAGAACTGGGTTTATCATAGCATTTTATACCCTTAATTTGAGATTTCTTAAGAATTTTGGGATTTCAATACCTTCGAATGGGGGAAGAAAGCTCTGTTTGCACTAGTTATACGCTGGTCTATTTCTGTCCGTTGGGCATTCATTGAGATTATTGTGGAATCGAGGTATTTGAATTTTTCTACTCTCGGGAATGATTTTCCTTCTACGCAGATCCTGTTATTTGGGTAGAATTTTCGGCTTATTATCATATTTAAAATATAACTCTTCAGACTTATACATTATTATGGGTGGTAAATATTCAGGACGCAGTCATTATAAAGTTTTTATTAGTACTGACGTTTCAACCCAAACTTGGGGTCATCATCAGGGCGTGGTTCGAGCACTGAAGGTATTCAAGTACTGAATACCTTGAGAACTTGAATACCTTCAGTGCTCGAACCACGCCCTGATGATGACCCACATGTTTGGGTTGAAACGTCGGCACATTATAAAAACTTTATAATGACTGAGTCGAGGATATTCATCACCCATGGTATGTAGAACAGTCGACTAACTTCCTTCAACTTATACATTATTATTTATCGGAATAGAGATCAATCGAGAATTGTATCCATCATCCACTGGAATAGAAGAAGCTAAAACATGACATAACATTCAGCATGCGGACAGAATGTACCACTAAGAACATGCCAGAAAGGAATGGAAGCATGCTACCGATAGCGGAACGTGCATTTCCATATACGATAAGACCAAAACGATTGTCTTGACTATATAATAATAAAAAATGCTGATAAAATTATATAATGTTGTCTGGTCTGCTACTGATAAGTGCCTTACACAGGATACTTTTGGCGATCCTTTAAGAAACGATAACACAAGCTATTATTGTTTTACATGTTTTACTCGCGTATCCTTTCAAGGATACTCTAAATCGGGGTCTCCAAACGTGTCAAATCACAGACAAACTTTAAATATAATTTGAGAAGGATTTGTATCGGGGGGTGCGGTCAAATTAATATTAAATTAAACAAGTAGTATTATTTAATTTTTGCCGACGTTTCGACCCACTTTGCAGGTCTTCATCAGGGCTACAAAAGGTACAAAACATGGTGAAAATAAAATAAATGAATATAAGTAGATATAAAATAAGAAGAAGTTGTCTGATACAGAAATAAAAAGATGACATCAGAGATATAGTGGGTGACAATGTAGTTAAAATATCAAGTATTGTATGTAGAAGATACAAACAAAAAGGGAAAATAAGTATGAATGAAAATAGACCTAGACGTAAACATATTTTCCTTGATATGATTATAATTCATAAATGGCTTGTTCAATTTGGCTCCAAGTTAGAGCTAAATTGGAAGATAGTGTATAAATGTCATAAAACTCTATTACACTTTACAAATTAATGCAATTGTTAAGAATATAATGGTTCTGAAATGTCATGGGCTGTTAAGATATGGAATGTTATATAAGATTATTAACTTAATGAGATTTATTTTTAATTGTAAATCTTAATGTATGCTAAAACGTATTGTTTTTTTCATACAGACAAATAAAGAATAAAAATGTGCCCCAGATAATTTACGTTAAACGTTAGTGACGTTCAGATATTAAGGAGGAAAATATATTTTCTAAAGCATTTCAAAATAAACAAGGTTGTTTTTCTTTATGTATCAAAATGAAATGAGGAAGCCCTAGTGACTTACAAATAAAAATTTAAATCTAACAAATATTTGGAATATCGAAGTCAATGATGTGAATATAAAAGAGACATCGATTGTTTGGATAATAGAAGTTTTATGAACTTTCTGCTACTATAGTTTTTTTTTTTTTCTGGAGATATTGATTGGCCAGTTTTTGTAAGTAGCTCTTTATTGGTCTTTCTCCTCCATGTGTTACTACTCTGATCTCGTTTATAATGCTCAGGATTTTTCTTTCAAATCGTTCAATACTTTTTACTAGGACGCACAGGCGAATCTACGGGAGAACCTTTCGGGCTAAAGCCCCTCTCCCCCAAAATGGTAAAATATAACCATCTGCATAGAAAAATATATTAAAAACTATCTCTTAAAGTATTATTGTTCGTACAATTACATTAGTAGTACTTCAAGAATCACTTGAACACCATGTCATAAAGGTAGTTAGTTTTTTGAAATTAATTATCGTTATATATAAGTAAAAAAAACCCTTAGGCTGAAAAAAAATCTCTCCCCCCTAAAAAAAAGTTAAATCCTGGGTTCGCTAGTGCTTGGGCGGTTGTTAGTGTCCAAGTCTGACAGCCATCCATATATTAGAACTTAATTTAACTTTTAAGTTATTTTATTTTATTATCTACTATATATACTTTTGATTTTTATTTTGTTTCTATTTATTTTATTTTTTATTTTTTTTTTGTACATATAGTGTGAATATCATCCTACCTCATTATAACAAATGTCCAAGAGACAGATTGTTGTAATAATCAAAAAAGAAATAAAATAAAATAAAATTAAAAAAAATAAAACTTAAAACCCTTAATTTGAGATTTCTTGAGATTTTACGGGATTTAAATACCTGTGAAATGGAGAAGAAAGCTCTCTTATTTCTGTTATGGTTATAATTATAGAATGGATATTTTATGGAATATAGGTTATGGATTATGTTTTTTTTAATTTCTTAATGAAATCGGTTATTATATTTGCGTGTATATTAAATCTTACATAATTTTGAGTTATGTAGTATAAAGAACAAACATATCCATAAAAATAACAAACATTTATTTCCAAAACAAAAACAATTCAATGTCCTTTAATCGAAGAGCTTGTAGCTTCTAAATCAACAAGCCCTTCCAATTCCTCGGTAGTAGATTATTTTGGTGTTTGACAGTTTCCATTTATGCTTCATCTTTCCATCTGACCCTCTTCTTAACTTTTATTCTTCTTCCTCTCACTTCCCGTTTCATGGTCTTCTTAGTTGAATCCTAGAATCTGAAACGTCATTTTCTTAAAATACACTAACTATTTTAACAATTCCTATTCCGTAATTGTGAACTTTTATTATTCTACCTTTAGTTCACTTACACATTATTGTAGTTCAATTTCTGATACACCAGGAACCACGGGCGGATCCACAGGGGAGGCTTTCGGGCTGAAGCCCTCCCCCAAAATGGTAAAATATAACCATGTTTTATGGGATTTTTTTTTTTTAAATACCTCTTAAAGTATCAGTGTCCGTGTAATTACATTTAAAAGGACTTAAGGAATCACTTATACACCATTTCATTTAGGTAGTTAGTTTCTTTCTGTTTTTACAAAGTAATTATCGTTATTTTTATGACAAAAAAGGTTTTGGGCTGAAGTCCCTTCAAAATTAAATCCTGGATCCGCTACTGCCAGGAACTCTACCATGAAGGTCCAATTGGAGCAGTTTCGCTATGTAGCAGTGTCTCGCATATGAAATCCTTGACTATGACTAAGAAATCGCATATAAATTCTTGACTGATGCATATGAAAAAATGACTAAGAAAAAGATTTTTACATTATGTTTTTATAAAGTAAAACATGTTATAATTATACAATATTTATTTTTCCGTTCACTTATTTTCTTATAATCAAAAAAATCATTTTGTATTGCTTTATTAATTGATTGTTAGCTTAACGATTTTTCAACTTGTTCATAATAGAGATTATAAATTGTAGAAACACATGACTTTGGTTCTTTCATGAATTTACAATATTTCATCAGGAAGACGAGGCAATAATAATAAAAATGCAAAATTCTCGAATTTTCTTATGTATATTTGCAAAGATTATTAGCGTTAAATAAAATTATTTAAATGATATTAAATATCACTTAATTATACATTGATACATCGATTTTAATCAAAACCGTTAGAGCCGTTTTTGAGAAAAATGTGTAGCATCGTTGATATAATGTGCCACTTCCGGTTAGCCGATTTTTTAGGAAAAGGTTTCTATAACATTCCGGGCCTATATTTAACTTTTAATTAAGTGTTATAATTAATAAGACCATTTTGTGGGACTTGGTAATTTGAAATCAGGGGACCACAAAAGGTGTATTTCCTAAGATTCGAAAATGTTCACGACCGCAATACTTTCCCTTATATATCTCATACATAGGTGAAAGTAAAAATGGAAAATATTATTTCCTGAAAATGTTATAATATACATTCTATGTATATATTTGGAAAACAAAAAAGAAATATTTGAAAAAAAATAATGCAATCTTATCTCTTCCTGTATTTTTCAGGTAGGATGTTTCAATAAAACATGTCTTGTTCGGAATATCTTATGTAAGATAGAAAATTTCACACAATCTTAAAATTCAGTTTTTTTATTAAATAAAATTGCTAAAAAAAAAAGGAATCCTAAAAAAACAAAGACCAAAAGCATAAAATTATCACCGCAAAGCTAATCTTCAACTTTTTCAAGGACAAGTATAAAAAAAAAGTAATAAAACAATTGGCGACTAATGATTTCTAACTTATATTCTGGTTTGACCTGTTTCTTAAAAATATTCTTTAGATTTTATTCCAAAAAATAATAGATGGCCATTTTTAGAGTAATTTATATATCCCATAATACCCTAAATTCAAACAAGAGAGTTTACATCTTCAATAAGTCAAGTTGCAGAGAAATAAGGATTCCAAGTTTCATCAGGAATTTTTGGACCGTATCCTACTATTTATTTAAAAATATTAATTGTTTTGATATATATATATATATATATATATATATATATATATATATATATATATATATATATATAACATGAGAAGTTGTGCGTGATCATTCATATAAATTAGTAAAAGACAAAAAAATAAGACAATCAAGAAAAGCATCTCAAATGAAGCTGATAATCTTCTGAGTACATGTTTTCTGCATGTTGTTCGAGGCGATCCCAAATATCAGACTATCAGTATCATAGATATTCGAAAGGAAATATTTTTTTTTAAGCGTTAAGTAGTGTTGCCTAAATGCAAACTCAGTCTTTGTCATGGTCTTGGTCTTGCGTAAGAGTCTCGCAACAGTCTTGCAGTTACTTATTAGCTTATTACTATAGAGATATTACTGTAATTTTTTAGATAAAAGAAATCTAAGTAAGCCCGAATGAAAAATTAGAGGAGTTAAATGCAAAAGTATATTGGTCATACCAATTATTAACATATAGTAACCAAGATTGTCACCTATTTTGCATTAATTTTTTTTTAAATCGGTTATTTTTTAACAGTCCTGGTCTTGGTCTTGCAACAGTTAGGCGACCTTGGTCTTGGCCTGGCAAAGTGAAAGACCACGACCGATTTTGGGCAACACTAGCGTTAAGCATTTCCGCGTTAATGCCATCAAAGTCTCAACTTTTGTTTATAAGCATTTCCATTAATAATGTAAATTCCATAAAATCGGAGGATTCCACACCATCATCTTCACTCAATTCTTGTTCTGTTTGTTTGGTACAAACACTTCTTTCTGCGTTCCTATCCCCATTCAATAGTTTCTGGAAATATTGTTGCAAACTGTTGCCAAGTTTCTTTGACTTCTACCACTCCACCAATTATCTCACCTTCCTATCTCTTCAAACACTTGTCCTTCGTTAACAACCATTCTTCACTTCCCTAATTTCACAATAGAACTTACTTGTCTGTCCGCTTCTCATTAAATATGCACAACTTCCAATTTGCTTACTTTCTTTTATACAGATAGCTTTGACAATCTTTCTTTTAATTTTACTTCCTTTCCACGTTGGCCTCAGATTTCTCACTTGCATTCTCATTCTTGCCTCATTTCTCTTTCTTAATGTTATCTCACATTCCCCATCAAACTACTACTTTCTTGCCACACTCGTTATTCCTCAAGACTGTATGTTTTAAGGCAGTAAACGATAAATTAATTGTTAAATAAAATACCTCATAATAAAAGTTATATCTTCTTTAAACAAATATGTTACATCCATAGAGGTACAGTGATTAAAAATTGAGAGGTCGTAAGAAATATGGTGCGAAAACAATTGGTTTGGGACTTATATAAACTTAAAATGACTACATTAAATACTATATCGAATTTTGTGTTAAAATACTTTCGCTCTTTTGATTTTAAAAAAAAAATCATTAAATTAAGATTTTAAACTCTCGACGATTTAATAATTTCACAAGCATAAAATTATTAACAGAAAACACTACTTACCTTAATGAATACTGAGTCATTAGCACATCATGTTGTAAATTATGCGGTAATAGTTGTAAATAGAATGTCATTTTCCTAGTTTAATATTTCCGCATTTCAATCCATTTCTAAATGTCACTGCTACAAATAATTATATCGATGACTATTCAAATGATGACGTATCATTTATACATATAAAGTGTCCGGTTCATACCGATAAAGACAAAAACAAAAAACAAGATTGCAAAACAATGGGTAATAGAGCAATAGATAACACGCCATTAGAGGTAATGCGATACGATGATAACATTAGATGAATCACAAAACAAAACAAAAAAAAAAAAATTTGTAAATCACTTCTGAAACGGAAAGGCAGTCTGTTATATTAGTTTGCATTAGTTCAATTTTCTACGCCATTTCAGGTATTGTAATCGGTCGATATTTATTTTTATTCTTTTGAATCACTTAATTAACATTCTGAAACATATGATTTTTAAAAAAATTACTTTATAAATGTCATCGTTCTAAAGGACCTCTGTTCTTCTAGATCATTTCTGATGAAACTTATAGGAATATTATAACACTCAATTTATATTAGTAAAAAAAGAAAAAGTTGTACTCTATACCAATATATATTCCATATCACGGTATTATATAAAAGCATATATTATATTATATAAAACAGCTCGTTTTTTTCCTTTTTAACAGCTAGTAGCGAAAAATACTGGAATATTTGCAAAATGGTCTGTGCTGTATAATGATAGTTTTAACCTGTTTAAATTCATGATGTGACAAATAACATACAGGAAAAATTTCTTAAAAATGTCGCCGAAATAACAAAATTTTGGTCACCGCTCGTATAAATGCAGCTAGCTGAAAACGAGTAGATTAAAGAACCGAGAAGAAAATAATTTTTATTTACAAAAATCACATATAAATTCGTCCACTATTTTTCGCTATTAGCACAAAGGAAACAAAGGAAAATTTCTCTTTCTCTCTCTCTCTCTCTCTCTCTCTCTCTCTCTCTCTCTATATATATATATATATATATATATATATATATATATATATATATAATTATTATATATATATATTTAATATGTTCTTGTTTATTTCTAAATTCTCTTACAACTATTACAGGAAAAATAATTCTGTAAGAGCTAAAATATTTTTTCTTGACACATACTTACATTCAGATATGTATATATATATATATATATATATATATATATATATATATATATATTTAATATGTTCTTGTTTATTTCTAAATGCTCGCTTATCCTTACAACTATTACAGGAGAAATAATTCAGTAAGGGCTAAAATTTTTATATTTTTCTCTTGACACATACTTACATTTAGTAATTGAAATAACAATTTTAGAAGTTATTAAAAATTATAACTTAAAAAGAGAGCAATATTGTCATTGTTAAAGTATTTGGCTCAGATAAATTATGGAAACAAATGTGTACTAACGAAAAAAAAAGTACATATTTTTTATTTTTGGGTAGAGCCGAAAACCCTTCTCATTGTAACTTCAAGTGTAATATTGTATAATATTGTGAGCAATAGTAAAAATGTCAACATTATTGAACTTCAATAAACGTCACTTTTACTGATATCAATAAATCATTAATAATAAATACAATCTTGATTAAGATTTCTTACTAATAGAATGAAACTTTGTTGTATTTAAACAATAAAAATATCTTCATTGAAAATGTATAAAATGTTTGCTTCACAACGTCGGTTGGTAAATAATAAAAATATATTGGCGTCCATTTTTTTTTTATCAAAATATTAAGAAGATTTTAAAAATAATTTTTAAATCTCTATTTATTTATATTACCTAATGGTATATGTAAAAAATTATAATTTAATAAAATTAAACAAGTTAATTTTTTATTAATATTTATATTCCTATTTTTCATTATAAATATTTAGAACGTATAAAGACGTCATTTGGTTCAAAACCCTTTAAAAACAGGGATATATTAAGACGTCTTTAACGTCAAAGGGTTGAACTACTTTACACAGTTGACTTAGTTTTATCATTGTCGGATGGACGAGCTAGGTACGATTTTATTGAAAATGAATCTACTTGATGGTAGAAAGTAGACCTGGGAAATAAACTATTATTTTAAATTATAGAATATAAAAATTAAAAATCACTGCCAATGACCCTCTATAGTAGAGGCAAATACAAATAAAAACAAACTATTATTTTAAAATACAGTATTGAAAATACCTAGTATTTTTAGTTATTAATATATTGTGTATTTTAATTACAAAATTTTAAATTGCTTTCAGAAAAAAGTAGTTCAAATACAAAATATCAAAAGTAATTTGAATACATACGTCTTACGAAAAGACGCTTTGCAAATAATTCCTTAAAAGGGAGACTTATTCTGGTGAGGAAAGGAGTTATGAGACCAGAAGGCTGTGGATTGAGAATAAATTATTTTATTTTATTAATATTATTTACAAACGATTTATAATAGATGTGACGCTTCGTCAAATTATTTTATTTTAAATATTCTTTATTGTATTATATAAATTGAATACTTCCTTCTTTTTTGCGGAAAAGTACTACAAATATATTTTTAAATTTATTTAGTAATATAGCATCTGGATAATGGATAATGGGCATATATTATTAAAAGCAAAAAAAGACACATGGTTTTTGTGAACATCTGCCAGTCCATATTTTCTTGTCAATTTCACAAAATAAACCCTATATGACATATGACCCAATAAACATGACAAGATCCTGGAATCTTTTTTAAGGCTAATAATTCTAAGGCAAAAGATATTTATATTACAAATTCAACACAATCGACTTTAGAATTTGGTTAAGCTCAGTTTTCATAGGAAAAAAATCCTGTACAAATGACAAAGTTCATTACAATACTTGAAGGAACCTAGTCAATTCGGTGATTTATTTTTAGTATTTAATATATTATTGACAGGTATGGATAAATAAATGAAAGTGCAAAAAAAAAAAAAAAAAATATATATATATATATAAATATATATATATATACACACACACATATATATATATATATCTACTAAACATGTATTTAGTATTTTAAAATATTACCCAGGTCTGGTAGAAGAATACTGAGAAAATTCACGTGTTGGTGCTTTATCAAATTATTGATTTCCACTCGTAAATGAAGGAAATCAACAACCCAATTGAAGAAAGAAAAATCTAATAAAGTTTTAGTTAGTTAAATATCATACACTTAATAAACCAATAATGGTGTGAATGTCTTCATGTATCTATATACTATATACTATTTTGAGTACTATATGTGCACTATATACTATTGTCCACGTAACAGATTGTTATAATTCTAAATAAAAAAAATAAATAAATAAACCATAACATTATTGTTTAAAATTTTGCAGGAATATAATCGACTAAAGCTATCAAAGAATCCTGAAGAATGCTCAAATGATTTCTCCCTTCTCCCCCTCCTCCTTCCAACGATATTATCCGGATAGAGCTGTATTATTCTGCTTTTCATTGGCTTCAATTCTTCCAATTAAAATTCAAAAAGAAAAAAATATACGGACAAGAAATAAAAGTACATAAACCCGACTCAGGGAATCCCAGGGTTCTTATCTTATGTATTTCTATTTTAAACTTTAAATTATCACAAGCATGATTAGTTTAGTTGTAACACCCACGATGATTATTATAACAACATGCCTAAATTTCACTAAATGTAAAAATTTATTCGTATTAATAACAAATAAACCACAACCAATTGACCTGGACACATATTTCGCATAGACATGATTAGAGACCGGATTTTCGTGAAGTAAAAATTCGGAAAACTTGCAGTAAACAACTCAAAATCGTGCAATAAAAATCCAAAACACGTAAAATTGTGTAATTAACACTTAAAAAAGTGTAAAATCATCAATATTATTTAATTTATAACATAAATACACCGAAATCTTATCAGATCTTGAGTTGACAGAGTGATAAAAAAAAAATTGAAATGTTACATTGAAAATGAAATTCCAGATTATAAACAATAATAACGATTATTATCAAATAATGCAGAACATGGAAGGTTTGAAGGAATAAATGAAGGCAGAGATTATAGGTACCTATATATTATAGAGACCAGACCAATGTTAGATATTTAATTTTTGTTAAAAATAATAATGAAAACTTTATTTTTTAACAAAGATGAAATTTTCAATATTATACATTCTAAAACGGTTTTGCTAAAATTTAAAGATTTTTTGAAAAAAAAAAATTGAAATAGGCTGCAATGTTTGAGATTTTCAAATATTAGTATTGAAGCAATGAGACTCTATTAGTTATTTCCTTTGATCTGATTGGTTTTTCATAAGGTGTATAGAACTTTCTCATCAAATTCTTTGTCCTCATATTTCACACAAATCGCGGTATTTTTATATCCAGATTTTAATTTTTGACGAGAGACTAGTTTTTACTTTCAGCATTATCAATTTTTTTTTTATAGGAATGAAATTTCTACAAATCAATTCAAAGCCAAAATAGATAATGAAAACCAAAACAATAACTATAAATGCCTTAATAACTAACAAAGCAGTTATTCTAGAAAATCAGCTTTTTATTAACCAATGCTTTAAGCAAGTTCTATTCCAAGAATAAATCTCACTTGTGTTAACTTCATCCTTTAGTAATGAATACGATTTTTGCTTCACACAGAATTATCTGCCTTCCTCATATTTTTCAATTTTGAATAATGAATTTAATTTGAGCAATATAGTAAAATAAGTATTAACACACTCACTTATACATTTGTATTTATAAATCGTCAAATTTAGCTCAAAAGTGCAAAATGTACAATTCAGGTCCGGAGTTTTTACACGTAAGCGAATAAAAAGTGCAATAACATGGAAATCCGGTCTCTAGTCATGATCATCGAACAAATGACAAAAAAATAAGGAAACGAAATAATGTAAAGTAACATAAGATGAAGTAATCAATTATTATTTTCTCAGTGATTTTAATCGACAATGGAAAAGAAAATTATTTTAAAACATCATTCATGTTTTAAACCAACGTGTTTAAAAATCACAATAAGCTGTATCTTCGCTAATAATGGTCTGATTCACTAGCGGATCCAGGATTAATTTTTGGGGGAGGCTTCAGCCCGAAAGTTTTTTTTCTCATAAAAATAACGATAATTACTTTGGAAAAAAAGAAAGAAACTAACTACCTGTATGAAATGGTGTTTAAGTTATTCCTAAAGCCCTTTTAAATGTAATCACACGCATAATAATACTTTAAGAGATACTTTTTAAATATTTTTTCGATAAAACATGGTTATATTTTACCATTTTGGGGGGGCTTAAGCCCGAAAGCCCTACCCCTCTCCCCCCCCGTAGATCCGCCCGTGGTCTGATTTCAATGTTTTTAAACTGATTTTGTAGTGATTCTTTGAAATAAGCATTGCCACAATCAATTATAAAATTTATGCTTTTTGAGTTATTCAAAAAAATGCTTCTTTTATTTCATAACTTTTTTTTTTCATAAAATGTCGGCAGGATCTGACTATTTTTCCTCCCTGATTATTGGATTTGATGAAGAATAAACAAAGTTATGGCGCTCCGACAAAAAAAACAACTTTGAGAAATAATACATAAAGAGAATAGTGTTGTGCTGAGCTGGTAACCGTAGAAACCATTTATAATTAACCACTTTTAATTAGGAAATTTTTTTTCCCTCAAGTTCACTAAACTCCTCAGAATTTTTTCCTAATTCAACGTCACAACACTAGTTGGAAAGCTTATTTATTGCTCTAAAAAACTACAATTTAGATTTAATAGCTTTATAAAAAAAATAAATCCTGTAACGTTTTTATTTTATATCTCCAGTTCTAATATGTTCTCGGGGATGTGATTTGTGTCATTCGTGTAGCTTGTATTTACGCTTAATCCTGCTAATTTTGGTGTGGTTAGGTGCAATCATGTTGAAGTTTATTAACACTTTTATAATTTTCAAAAAAAAAAAAAAAAAAAAGACGAATAGCGTGTCTAGATAAAAATTTGAAGAAATTTTTTTTTATTTTTCGATTCCTATGAGAATCAGTTTTTCAGGCTATTTCGAGTTGCGGAATACAAACCTCAACTTTGTTTGACCTTAAAAAAAAAACATTTCAACCCAATTTCTCCATTTGTCGGTACAAATTGTTTCAACACTGTACTCATACGAAAGCTATATACCAAATATCATAGTTAATTCCAAATAAATCGGTTAAAATAGAGCTTTCCTAAAGTATATAAACCGAAAAGAAAAGAAAACATATATATAATCTAACAAATTCCAATAGATTTCGATAATTTTTTTTTTCGTTTTGTAGGGAATTTAGTGCTCTTCCAAATAATCATGCGGCCAATCAATAATAAAATGGATACTTTTTGAGTTAATCACAAAAAAAGTAAAAAAAAAATTATACCCTTATTTTCATTATTAATAATTAGTTTTCATTAATGTAATTCGCAATACTTTCTCACCTACTTACGATAATGAAAGTATGTTATCAGTAAAAAACACAAAATTGAAATCTGGCCCACTTACCTCGTATTTTGATTCCTTCTAATTGCAGGATTACTGAAATATTTATATTCAATGAAAGTTCACTGTTATGTAGCGGTCGAATTACAATTTTAAACACCTCAAAATGTTTCAAGGAAAATATCTTTGGGTGAATATGTGTTAAACCACCATATGTATAATGTTATACAATAGAATATAGTATGTATATGCTAAAGAATATTTTAAATAACGATGAATCAAGTGAATCAACAAACAGATATTAAGCTATGTGGTTTGTAATGGCATGCAGTAAATTGGAATATTGCATTATAGTTTTCGTTGGTCAAAATTAGTGCCGACCTTAGACATTCTTTAACCCGAGGGCAATGATCTCACACCCCCCTAAAAAAAAATTATTTTTTAAGCTATTTTATATTATGTAATATTTCAATTTTATTTCATTCAATATTTCTCTAATACAGTTACTGTATTAATAGGCAGAAATTATTTATTTTAATATGTTTTGTATTTTATTTAATTTCTAATGAATATAGACCTAAGGCCGGTCAAAATATTTTCATTTTTTGATAATTTGTTGTGGATCGTGTAATAATTATTTTCTTCCTCCGAATCCTCGGCTTAAATAATTTATTAGGGTTATATTCACTGAGGGAAAACCTCAACTGAAGAAACAAATCATTATTCTAACAGCATTCTAAATTACAAAACTGCTTCTCCGAAGAAAAACGTGGTATCTCACAACTACCAGAGTCTTTGTTATTAAAGACAAAGAGATTTCTTATGAAATGGAATTAAATAAAAAAATAACTAAAAGCTATGATTTTAAGCTTGCTTTAATTAAGTCAATTATAGTAATAGCAGGAAGAAGTTGATTGCAGATGTGATCAATAGGCATGCTATTTATTATAGTAATATATTAATGTAGTAATATAGTGTTATATAAGTTTTTCAGTTGACGTTATGACTGACTCCATTTTCAACATTTTTTATTATTAATCATATGTATTATTTCTAAATTTTTTTTTCGGTATGCCATAACTTCGTCAATACTTCATCAAATCCAATGATCGACCACTCATTTTGAAGATATTTTTCTCCTTCACATGCAAAATATAGCCCTATCACCCCTAAATTTCTGGGGAAAAGTTATGAAGGAAAAGAAACTTTATTTGCGAATAACTCAAAAAATATGCATTTTTTTTCTTGATTGTGCCCATGATAATTAGAAAGACGGTCATGAAGAGCGATAATTCAGCTTTCCAACGGTTGTAGAAACATTGAATTAGGATAAAAACCTGAGGATTTATGAATGTTTTAGTTAACGGCAGACAAAAACATCATAATGAAAACTGAAGTCGTTGCCATGACCACTATCTCGGCACAGCTCTTCTATCCTATGTATTATTTCTAAAAGGCGTTTTTTGTCGGTACGCCATAACTTCGTCAATACTTCATCAAATCCAATGATCGACCATTCATTTTGAAGATATTCTTCTCCGCCACATGCGAAAAATAGTACTTTCTTCCCGAAATTTTTGGAATAAAGTTATGAATGAAAAGAAACTTTATTTGCGAATAACTCAAACAGTATGCACTTTTTTTTGCTTGATTGTGCCCATGATAGTTAGAAAGATTACTAAATTACCTACAAAACAAAAAAAAATCGGACAATTATTAACAAAGATACAGTCCATTAGTTTTGGTATACTCAATAATGTCTTACTCTTTAAAGATATTGCATTTAGGAATAGAATAGTCTACTACACTTTTTTTGCTGGCTTATATATTAACTTTATTATTTTTTAAAGGCATTTGTTTGTTCTTACATTTTATTTTTTTTAATACTTTAGAAAATCACATGATCGAGGCTTTATTTTGTCATTATTACCTTTATTATCTTTTCAGTTAACATTTAAAAATAGGTCCTAGCAATGCAATTTGTACTAATATTTTGGTCTATTATGTTAAATGAAATATTGTAATAGACCAAAGAAAAAATATTAATTCTTTCCATACATAATACATAGGATCTATTTTTTTGCTATTTCTTCACTGAACAAAATTTTCTGGGAATTATTCGCACGGGCCAACTAATTTTAGTGATATTTCTAGTGCATTTCATCTAGCACTGCTGGAAAAGGTTAAAAGATATCTTAAATTAAAATCATGGTCAACTATCTTCATATACCATTATGGTAATATTAATTTTTACAATACAATAATAGTTTAATTCGATATGTAAGTGGGATAATACATATATGCATTCCAACTTTTATATATTGAACACGAAGCCTCTTAGATAAAAAAAAATCGATGTGTGGAAATTTCAGAGTAAAAAGAATTAAATCATTATTTAGAAATAAAAGAAGTATAAAAAGTAATTTTCAGTTTATTTCACATAGGATATTCAATACCAGTACATTTATATTATCAAACTGTGAAGATTACGTAAATCGTTTCCAATTTCTTGCTAAACTTTTAAACGTTTTAATAATTTAATCACTGTTTTAGTAAGTTTTTGTGACAGTAAGTGTATATCATTACTTCATTTTCTGTTATTATAGTCGAACTATTGTTTTAATTTTTTATTTTAACATATTTACAAGAAGAAAGAGAAAGTTAAACTGAATTTAAAATGAAAATATCACCCCCTGTCACTAGCTGATCCAGGATTTAATTTTTTTTTTGGTGGGGGGGAACTTCAGCTCGAAAGCTTTTTGTTTTATATATATAACGATAATTACTTTGGGAAAAAAAATAAAGATACTAACTACCTATATGAAATGGTGTTTAAGTGATTCTTGAAATCCTATTAAATGTAAATACACGAACAATAATACTTTAAGAGATAATTTTTTAATATTTTTCGCCATTTAGGAGGGGCTTCAGCCTGAAAGCCTCCATCCCCTCCTCCCCGTAGATCCGCCTATGCTCTATGTAAGGAATTTATAATTGGTTTATTCATTTAGTATACCTTGTTTTTTTTTCTTTTCAATTATTATCCATTAAAATGTTTAATGGAATTAGTTTTTTATTTATTTTATAATTATTATAATTTTGTAAATATAAATATAATATAAATATAAATATAAATTTTGTTAATAAAAATATAAAATAATGTTTGTATGTATTCTCTAGAAGACATTAATGTTAAATGATTTAAATTAAATGTGTATATATTTCACATCTACACTTAAGATCAAATTAAACTTGAACCTCGTAAAGGGAAAATTGGACATTTTAAATTACAAAAAGATTTTTATTGTACATATGTAGACATAGTGGCAACTTTTAATCAACTTAAAACTTTGAATGAAAAACGCATTCTTATGATAAAATGCATTTTATGATGTTCTAAGGTTTGAATGTGTGTGATTTTTTTTTCTATAGGAATTTCTTCAGATTCATGAAATGAGTTCGATAGAGAATATAAGATAAGAGATTTTCGAAATATGAAAGCAGGCTGCAGCTATAGACAAACCTACAAGATTTTATTTTTTATCTTCTAAATTTACATTAATATATAAGAGAAAACATCATATAATTACATCATATTTTTGTTGTATACATTACAAAAGATAAGGATGGGTTTTAGCGGTAAATTTATTATAGTTTCTATGGTCGCCCTTGTATGAAATTCCAGTACACATAAGTTGCACTATATTATGAATAATAGACCATAATTTGATTGTAAATAATTACATGATAATTTCAATATTTAAACAAAGTTATTTCCAATAAGAAAACTATTGTACATACTGCATAACAAGCTGCGAAAAGTGTAAATACCAGCGCCATGTTAGTAGGTGCTTCAGGGACTTCAATATAGTTTTTTGAAATATGTCGGCCTTCCACTTCTCTGATTATTTTCTGTGTTAATCCAGTTTCAAAAGAGAGCGACATTAACTTATCGATTTTGTCGTAATATGGACTGTATTTCGGAAGGACGAATGTTTTCAACTGTCTTAAGAACGTTTTACCCACCCTCCTAACTGGAAGATTCAGTTTTTCCGCAATGAATTTCATAGGCTGTTCTGCTGCTAAAATTGTAAAATTTCTGTGCTTTGCCAGCCTAACAGCCAATTTCGTTATGTCGCACTCTTCGCTAGGTATTATAGAATTACTTTCATCCGCTGCTTGCATCAAACACGATATTTTTTCTAGATTAAGTTCAGGCAGTTCAATTTTTTTCTGGTTATAAAGACTTTCTATTAACGTACCAGACATTACACTATTAAATATCATTTGATACCATGCCCACGATATGAATACTATTCTCACAGGGCTCCTTTTAGGCGTTTTCCGTATCGGCTGTCCTAATACCACCCTTAAAACATTCAAAAAACACAGGCTCGGAGTTGAAAACATCCGTTCACCTTCTGAAAACATTGAAAAACAACAGGACATGAATGTGAAAAGAAGTAAATGACTTCCGAAATCCAAAATATCCATCCCCAACCATACCTGTTTCAAAGCAGGTACTGGAGTGAACCATACATATTTTTCTAAATAATGTGGATACGTCAACAGGAAATGATTAATCCTGTTCACAGATACCACGTAACCACCAGCAGCGAGGTCTCCCAAGTTACCCAATCCGTCCGTCCAAGTTCCGTTCACAAGACTTCCGTAGTTTTTTTCTTTCAGCCAAACAATGTCATTAATACCAAAAATATTCAGTATCATGGTTAACAACAAATACTCGACGCCATCATTCGGAGATCCGATGAAAAACGGTTCCCTTTCAATGTAATTTATTTCGAAAGCGCATTCCCCAAAATGTGAATATTGCTCCGAAAAAAATGGGCAATTACTTGATCTTATAATTCTGTAGTTTCCACAACCGACGTGAACACTCCTAAGCAATAAGCCATTCACTATGGCAATGACATTATAAATTCTACGTGACCAGAACATGTATATCAGTTTTTCGCCATCATCTGGAGTACCATCAACTACAGCTGTCACTGAAAGAGGATTATAACTGGCATTCAAGTAATTAAACTCTTTTAACTGTTCTAATGTTCCAGAAATAGCGAGGTATTGCAATCTGGTGCGTTGAAAAAAGGATAGCCGGTTGATTATAGCTACAGAAATGTTCAATGTGAACAAAGACTTAATGAAGTAGTCTGAATGATTCCAAACAAATACATCCTGAGATCCTGAGTTAGAGGTTATTCGAAGCGCACATTCTTCGCTTTCGGGCAAGAATCCAAGACGTTCTGCAGAGCCAGGAAGCAACATTACTGAAGAACGAAACCGACGAAACGCTATTAATGAAAAACAAACCAGCTTCCTGTAACGAAAGCAGTATAATCGATACATCAAATTATCTCTTTTGGCCGCATGAACACTAATCAAAAACCAATATTTTGATGATATGAACTTCAGGAAGAATTCGGCAGTCAACATTGTTTCAGCAACACTCAGAATAAAGCATTTCGCTCTAGCAAATAGAAGTCGAATTAATTTGGATAACTGTAAAAAAAAATATATTTGATTGATCACTTAAATTTATATGTTAAATCAAATAAGTTTCCCAACATTGGCGGAGATTTGCGTCAACCCAATCTTTGTTCTAAAAAAAATATAACTAAACATATTGATTGACTTGCTGAATAAGTGTACAGTGTAATGAGGTTTTTAGTTCACCATAAAGGAGGAGGAAAACCAATTGGCTAAGCTATAATATTAACGACATGATTATACAAAATTACGATCATATTCAACTGATAAATATTCACCTTTTTTTTTTTCTCGTAGTTTTTGTTCGTATTTTATGTTGTTTTTTTTTTTTGTCAACAGTCATTCTGAGAATGTAGTGACCAAATGTCAAGATGTTTCCAGTTTTAGCATTTTGGAGTTAAAATGTATTTCGTGTTGGAGCCATCCAATATGAATCTTGAAGTATGGCTCTGGCTTCACTTGGTTGGCTACCTGTAGGATATCCCATCCTTGCTACCTTAGTTTTTTTAATTTTAACAGAGCCATATGAACATGTGGTGGCAAGTGTGTTAAAACATTTTCCATTTAAGCATTCTGGAGCCTGAAGCTGGCCAGGCAGATTAAAATGTATTTCGTGATGGACTTAAAAAATAAATCATGACCTTCCACACTAGTTTATAATTGATTGATTACAAAAGACATTCATTGTTGACATTTATCAGCCTAAGGAAGAAACATGCATTGCTAAACATATCTTATCACATTGCTCCAAACAATCAACTTACAGATACGTATCTTGGCCCAAAACATGGTTCAGCCTTAACTTAACAAGGGTATGTATATAGAATACCAAAATATTTTTATTTTCTATTCAAACAATATTGTATCGATGAAATTCCGATTTCTTAATTTAAAAAGTTTCGTTATTGGCTTTAAAATTTAGTAAATCATTTTACTCTTGTTTTCAAAATTTCACAGCATTAAAATTTAAAATTTTTGAATTTTCAAGTTATTGGTGAGAATGGTGACAACTACCCTACTTCCCATCTCTCATGACTATCCCTCACCATCTCTGGTGTATGTCAGGTACCAATTCGTTGCATTGAGCTGTTCTTTGGTGTCATAAATCTGTCAGTTCAGATCAAGAATTTAAAAAGAGCTTGATTTTTAGTAGATGGTTTTGTATTTTTAAAAAAATAGTATCTTAATAAAGTTCTGACATAAAGAATTCACGTTAAGCCATGCTATTCAGAACTTCATTTCAATAGAAAATAAGTTTTTTGTTTTGGTATTTTATAATAGTAAACTATGTTTTTATATAATACCACGTACGCTAACACTGTGTACTATAAACACTTTTTTTTAAACTATCATCATTTACTATATTATCAAAATTTGGGTGTGTATGGCATACATGTATATGTATACTTTGTATTCAGAAAAGGTAACTATAATTTGTCGTTAAATATCAATTGCACAGATAAATAATTTTATTTATTTTTTAAAAATATATACAATACTAACAATTTATACTATTTACACTTCTTTTTTTTATCAGTTTATAGTAGTCTGATTAGCTAATTTGATGTCGCTTCCGACAGTACTTTCAGATTCCTGTTTAGAGGCACTTTTAGTTTCTGCTTCACTAAGAATTGTATTAAGGGCTTGATCAAAGGCTTCATTTAATTCTAAATTATTTTCTTTTTGTAACTTTGTACACAATTCAATACATTTTTGGCATAATGATGGTCGACTACGGTCACTAAGATTAACACTTGGTACATTTTTTACACTTTTGTAAAATTTCCTAAAAATTAAAAAAACATTTTAAAATTAAAACCTACATAACAAGATAAATATGTATATGAATAAATGGTATGGTGAAGTAAATATTCTTTAATTAATTAAGACACAAATACCACTCCAATACAATAAGGATTATTAGTTGATCCATTGAGTGCTGAGAGAACTCATGGACACTTCTAATTCATTAAGTATAATTAGTTGCCTAAATATGCAACATCGAATTACAATACAAATCAAATTCATTATGATTTTATAAATATGACTTGGGTTATTGACAGCATAAAGATATTTCAGTTTATATCAATATAATTCCTAAGAAATGTTTAATCAGATTATGCTCCTTAAACTAAAGTTTTCAAAAACCAACTATAAGATGCTTAATCAGATCAACATGAGTCAAAAGAATAAACCAACGTTTAATTAATATGATATTTATGACTTTGGAATCTTTAAGGAATCCTTATTTGGATTTGCAGATCTAGCAAATTTAATTCTATTAATCAGTTTCCTGATTAAGCTATAAATTAAGGAGTTCTGGCATCCAGACCACCAAAGAGTTCTCTTAAAACAGATGGTCCAAATATTTGGATTAGCCGATGATATTGACACAAAGAGAAGATACTTTTCAGCATTATACAAAGAATTGGACATGGCTGTGAGAATTGGAACCTAAAAAAGACTTTAGAAAGATTTCTTTCAGATTTGAAAGAAGGATTCTATGAAGCATATATAGAAAGTTCCAAGAATCACCACGAAATGGCAGGAGGATAAATATAGAAATTAAGGCATTATTTAATGAATTGGACGAGTGCCAATACATCAGACTTGCAAGACTATGCTGGACAAAGCATACCCTGAAGATTGACAATAATGCAATTAGAACTATGAATGAACTTTAATACGGTAACAGGCGAATAGGATGATCATATTTGCTATGGCAAAACTGTGTAGCTGTCGATGCAAGTAAACCGCTTGGTATCAGACTTTGCCTTTCATTGGAAGGCAGCAGCAATGCAATGCTATGCCGTAACAAGCCAAGTCTCAAATGAATAGATCCTAGTACTACTTAATAAGAACAATAATCAAACTCATTCAGTTATTGAGTATAAATTATCCATACTCCATGCACATTTTTTTTTTTTGACATATTCGAAATTTCTAGCTAAATACTCTTTCATCATCCATGATGATGTAGAGACACCCAGAAGGATTTTTTCAGGCTATTGAATATTTGAATAGCATTCAATAATCAGAAGGAAGTGGAGTAGCTTGGTGGTAAGGCACTGACTTCCAATGCTCAGGGTCCCGGGTTTGAGTTTGGCTGATGAAAGATAAATTATTTATTCCAGGGGTAAATTATTGATTGACCCAGAGGTCAGGAGATCCTCCTGGAACACACCTAGCCTCTATATTGTGAGTACCCTATATAGTTTTTTCAATAATCACTATAGGGAATAGCAAAGGTAAGTTCTTACACTCATTCTTTAAAATAGAAATATTAGAATCCTCATTAGAACCAGTTGATCAGTACAGATGCATTCAGTAAAAATTGCACTCCTCAAAAATTCATAATTTAACAAATTCACAAAAATATGACAGCTTGAAACCTAACATTTTCTTTTTTCCTTTATCCTTCAATTAGAATTGCAACATTGTACTATATATTTATATTTTGTAAATAAAATTGAAGAATTTATTTTAATAAATTGACCATTTATATAAAATCATATCTTCAGTTATTTGTAAGTCAGTAATATCTCGCTAACTTTATTTTACGAAATGAACAGCTTCAATATCTGCAAAACCAACAAAATATCTTTGGTTTCATTAAGACTACCAATACAGTCATAAAATCTACATGAACGAGCATTTTTCCGCTGTAATTGACATCCAAAAAACATACACTTACATTACTGATAACTTAATAACCAAACGTTAGGCTTCTGAAAACTTATTATTTTATGCTTATATTTTATATTACTTCTTGGAGTTTGCCTGCTAAAGATTTTTATAAATCCAGGGAAGTGTTAATATCAGTAATGTGGAAAATAGAGCAATAATATGCCCTAGAGTGCCTTGCTTTGAATCACACAAATTTTTATCCCCTACAACTTAAAATGGTATGGCTAGTTAAAATTTTAGCAGGCTTTAAAACTTACGCCCTGATAACATCTTCAGGATAAAATATATTCCGGACTGGCTCTACAGGAGCAGGTCTATCATATCTTGGGGGATATTTCGGAGGAAAAGCTTGATAAACTTCATACCATAAAGGTCGATCTTCTAAACTCATCGAACCAGCTCTAATAAGCCCTGTTATCCTAAAAATAAAAGGCAAAATAAGGCATGTTAAGTATAATAAATAAATGGTATATTTGCCCAATAACAATACCCTACAAATAAATAAATGTTACCTAGTATATATAGTGCCAATTTTTTCGAGTCTGCTATGGGCCATTTTAGTACTTCACTTAAAACTTCAAAAAAATTTATATTAATGAACAACGCTCGAATGACTGGGTAGGTTACATTTGGGTTATGATAAGCGGTCTTGGGTATTAGTTCACTTGAGTTCCGCACGGATTACGCCTGGTTCACAATCACTTCGGTCACACTTGTTAATGGAGTGCCGAATGCGGTCGGGTTTATCCGAAAGAGAACGAAGGTGACCGATCTCTTGAGCCGGTCATTATTAATTTTCTCGCCATTTAAGTACTTATATAACTTTAACCATGTTCAGATAACATGTTATACAGCTGGAGCCGACTTATATTTGAAATTTAGGCTACATCAGCTTAATTGAACTTGTACAAATATTATACAGCTGTGGAAAGGAAATAGTAATAGATAAAAACCTTTAATTATTATATATCTGAATGCTATTTCACGATATTATTATTCTTATTGATGATTTCCAATATTCATTATCTTGGAATTATAAGGTTGGCTGAGGTTGGCTGGCCAGAGGTTCTTCGTTGGCTGTTTCCCTACTACATTAATTGCTTTCTTAAAATTAAACACGAATTTTTTGTTTTGTTTTTACGAATCACTACAATTAGGCTCCATTTTCGGATTACTAAGCAAAATAACTACGAATAACAATAATTACGCAGCTAATTTATTGAATAAAAATAATAGTGATTAAAACGAGAAAATAAATTTTAAGTTATAACTATAACCACAGGCGGATCTACGGGGGAGGAGAGGGCTTTCGGGCTGAAGCCCCTCCCCCCCAAAATTGAAAAATATAACCATTTTTTATGGGAAAAAAAAGTAAAAAATACCTCTTAAAGTATTATTGTTCGTGTGATTACATTTAAAAGGACTTAAGGAATCACTTAAACACCATTTCATATAAGCAGTTAGTTTCTTTCTGTTTTTCCAAAGTAATTATCGTTATTTATATGAAAAAAAAGTTCCGGGCTAAAGCCCTCCCACCAAAAATTAAATCCTGGATCCGCTAGTGACTATAACTGGCAGATCCATGGATTCAGTTGGAATTGGACATTATCGGAATAAATATTTATCTATATAACGATTAATAGATACATTTTATTTATTAATATTGTCCACTTTTCTTTAATCTAACATTATTTTCATAAAAAGCGTTCTTGACGACAACGTAATAGTGGAATCTTATATATAATAAATCCAAAAAGCTACAAAAGTACGATGAACAATTTCAAATACGACTGTATATTCATAAAAAGCTCCAACGACTAAATAATAGTGGATCCTTATCAGGGGTGCCCAGAAGGGGGTTTTATGGGCGCAAGCTAAGGGAGGCATATTTTGACGGTTTTTTTAATTTTTGTGGAGGGCACATTTTAACGGAGTTATGAATTTTCGGAATGAAAATTTTCAGAACGAGGGGCAAGAGGAAAACATGGAACAGACAGCAGCAAGTATTTATTGTGTATAATGTAAGATTTTTCTAATTCTACTTTTGCTCTGATTTTAAGAATATATGAGCAATAAAATATCTAGGGAGGGAAGGAGAGTAGGCTCTTGCCCCATTGATCTGAGGGGAGGGGGAGGTCACCTCTGATCGGTATATCTAAGAATTTAAAAAAGATATATAAACTTGATGCTCAATCTCAAATCAGACAGTATTTTCATAAAAAGCGCTCCATCCCCAATAGAACAGAGTGGATTCTAAGAATTATTAGATATCCAAAAAGTTACATAAATTGATATATAATTGCGCAATTCTCAAAAAGACTTGCTAAAATAAATTATAAATTCAATTATGATAAAAATTGTCAATAAAAATTTTATTTCTAAAAGTATTTTGTTTTGAACAAAAGGCCTTGAAGGACAACTCAACCATTATTTTATATATTTTTTGTTCTTTTTTCTTGAGAGTATTAAAAAAATTAATAATTAACAAATAAGTAAATACATAATTCGGTAATAAATTGTTAATAAGGATGGACAATGAAGAGAATACTTTTTTTTTTTGTTTTTTTTATATAAATGCATGAAAAGGGATTATGTGGTGGGGGCAATACAGTGATAGTGAACCACGCGTAATCCGCGCAGAAACTCATGTGAACTAGTACCCAAATATTTAATTCCATTTTAAATATATTACAACAGTTAATATTAGTATTACTAGCTGAAAGAACCCTTTGAGAATATAAGACACGTTTGAATGGTTTAAATAAATATATACAAACATTCTATGTAATCTGAACTAATGAAAATACAATGAGACATAACGAAGATATTCTCTCTGCAACACTTATGGAGACAGCCCTGATGAAGGCCTGAACTTCAGGTCGAAACGTCGGCATATGTAAAAATAAATATTATCATTTATTTTTGCCTTCTTTTTTGACTGACCACCCCAACTATTCTTCTCTTCATTATCCACGACAGTCAACCATTTATCAATTAATGAGACATAACGTTTGCTATCACAATCAAATATGGATCAATAAAAGAAAAATGTTTTTCTATTTGGAGGGCTTTACGCCGAAAGTGGATCCGCCATTTTTTTTTCAACTAAACAAAAATATTTTCAAATAACTTTCTTAATGAATACTCTTATTTATTAAAAAAAAAGTATTAAATTATCTATGTTACAATGTATTATGTTATGTTAATTATAATTCGTAATATTTGTAAGTAATATAAATCCCTGGGCCTTGGTATTTACACTTGTAAAAGTGAATACGGCAGTATTCACGTTTATTAAAATGAATACGCTTAAATTTACAGACTTGTAGTCTGGATGATAGGGATTTTGATTTTCAATTTTTTTTAATGATAGTACTGACTCTTTAAGAAATTCCAATGTTCTCAACTCCTCAGATTTTTTATTGGGGGGAGAATACAATACTCTATATAAAAATAAAATGGCTGTATATAGTAAATATTTAAAAAATAAATAAATATATATTTTTTTATTAAATAAGAGTATTAATTAATAAGGTTGTGTGAACATATTTGCATTCACTTCTGTAAATCTAAGCGTATTCATTTTAATAAACGTAAATACTGCCGTATTCACTATTATAAGTCTAAATACAAAGGCTCGAGAATTTTTATTACATACAAACATTACCTGTGATAATTAACATAACCTATTCTAAAAGGCAGAATATAATACTCTATATAAAAATAAAATGATATATATACAAAATATATATTTTGTTAATAAATATTTTTTAAAAATAAATAAGTGAAAATATTTCCATTCACTTCAGTTAATTTAAGCGTATTCATTTCAATAAACGTGAATACTTCTATATTCACTGTTACAATCGTGAATACGGCCGTATTTATATTTACAGCCGCGAATACTTATCTTATTTATTCATATTTCTTTTTATGAATATAAGTATATTCATATTTATATTCCTAAGCACCAAAAATATAAATGGTATTCGTATTTATATTTTTAAATCTCTGCTACTAAGGCACAACTTCCGGTAACGCATTATTAATGGAAAATCTCAATTTTGAGCATTTTTAACTTGTATTTATTACAACTTAACTTGTACCAGTCCTGCTAATTATATTATGTAAAATTGCAACAAAAACGCTACAAAATAATGTTTCATTACTTTATTTCCGCTTTAACATGAAAAATAAATAATAATACCGGAAGCTGTTATAAAAATAATATTTCCAATACAATTATACCTTCATTTCTGTCTATAACTTACAAAAAATTCCAAAAGTCCTTATTAGGATGACCATTTTTTTATTTTATGCAAGAAATTTGGGGAAAGAGGATTATTTACTAACTAAAAACAACTATCAACCTTGAAGCGGAATAAACTAGAAAAATTATGAACTAAAAAATATGAAACCATCTACTCAACGTGAGTATGTTAATTTTAAGCGCAATGTTGATTGATAAAAAATATTTTAATCAACATCGAACAGCTCAATAAGATAGGCTATTACTCAAAGAAACATTGCAGTACAAGTTTCGAACATGGGTTTGATTTTATCTTTTTAAATAAAATTGCAAATGACTGGCATTTAATGAAAATTAAAAAAAACGGTGAAATTGGAATTCAGATTTATCTTTGTGCTCTACTTTCTTTAAGGCATAATTTTTATTTTAGCTGATCTTTGTTTGGGTTTGACGCCCTTGTGAATTCATTAGCCGCTTTAAATGGGATCACCAACAGATTATTCTAGTTTTGGCAAGTATTCCTGTCTTTCATTATAACAAGGAAAATAGAACGTCATATGACTCCTAGATATGAAAGAGCTACTTAAGTGTTATTATACACAACGTATTGCAACCGAGCAACGGGGGTTTTCGAATATAGTGAAATTATTTATTAAAAAATACCAGTTCTTTAATTTTCTTGAACTATTTATATGTAATTTTGCGACGGAGTAATAGCTTTGAGATTTAATTAAACGCATAATTGATCCTAATAATGGTTTTGTAATGATTGATAATAAAATAATAAATTGTAGTAGAGTAGAGCTGAAAAGGAGGTAGGGATAGCCACAACGTATTCGTGGGTGGAAGGCAGGTAACAGGTAATCCCCTCCCCTGGTCATTGCTTCCCCTCCGCCCCCTACCGAGCCTCGTTCAGTTCAAAGATGGTACTCGCTACGGTGGAGGCTCAGTGATTCTCTAGTCTGCAAAATGGCAATTGGTCAAATATCATTTAACGTATTGAAAATAACCTTTTTTAAACAGCATGTTGTTTTTTAGCCACTGGCATATCATTTGTTTTTGACCGTTACAAGTAACTTTTTTTGTCATGGATTCTAAAGAAAAAAGAGTTTACAAGATCGTACTCACTGGAGGTGAGTTTTGACGTACACGTGACTATAGTATCCTATTGAATAAGTCTCCTTAGACATTTAAATAATCAGTTATACAAATTTAATTTATCTTTCTTAATTTTGCTCCAGTGATATTCATTTTTAATATGTATTTTTTCATACATTTTGTAGGCCCATGCGGTGGAAAAACAACAGGCCAAGCACGTCTAAGTACATTTTTTGAAAATTTAGGATGGAAGGTAAATAAATCCATATTGATATTCTCTGATAATTATGTAGTGAGTACCCGAAAGGTGAATTTATCAGTAATATACAATTTATTAAAGTTTATTTAAGATTTACCCATTTTGTGTATTATTTTATTTGTTTTGATAAGAATAAGCCACTATGTGGCTTTGAATACGTTATGGTATGCTCCCTGTCTTTTACAGGTTTTCCGAGTTCCGGAAACAGCAACTGTTTTACTCAGGTATAGAAATTATACCAATATTATCAAAAATACAGTTTAGTTTGTAATAAGATCTTATTTATCTTTAATTGTTAATTTATACTTTTAACTTACGATTTGAAGATTCCTAAAATTTTTGTATATTTTCAGTGGAGGGATAAAGTTTTCAGACCTCAATGCAGATCAAGGTGAGTTATGTAATATTCATTACTTCTTATACACTTCTAAATTGTAGTATTTGATGACTTTTTCCTACAGTGTGGTAGATATTTTTCCAAACCGATTAGAGACCTGTATGTTTTTCCATTTATCGAAAGGTATTTTTATTTTCTATGCCTCTTGTTCCCCGCTAAGTTACATATATGCTGAGTGACCGACATATTAATTTCAAATAATTTCGGGGTTAATGCATGTGGTTTCCTTATGTTCCTCATTTTGTTAATATATTAGCGACAGCTATTAGTAGAAGTAGTTGTTTATTTTTATTTATTTTAACCTATGCCCAAGGCAGTTTGCCAGTTCCTTAGTAATTTCAGAATGAGGACCAACAGAAGTTAATAATGTAATCTCAAGAATAAATATTTTATTTTGTCTATTCTTTTATGATGGCTTCAAATAATTTTTTATGTCAGTTATAAGCAGTGAAACCTTGTAGTAGTTTTTTTCCTCTATCCAATTAAACACTTTTGTATGGCCTCTTGACATCCATTTGGTTACTTTACTCATCCTATTATCTATCCTTAAAACAGGGATAAATAGTTGATTTGTTGGTTCGCTTTTATTTATTGTTTAATATCCCTAATGTTTATTACTTTACCTAAAAAAGGAGATTTTCCTGCCCAGTATTTTTACTGAAAGAATTAATTTATATAGTTTTATCATAAATATTTAACTAGATATGACTCAGTTATAACAAGTCGGGTAACTATTTTGTATTTTTTTTTTTTTTTCAAATTTAAAGCATGTATGATATTAGGAGATGACACGCACACTTGTGCACGATGTGTTGGAGTAAGGACAAAGGAACTAACATCATTCTCAGAGGGTGAGTTATTAGTCGCCCAATAGCTCTACCTTGTTCATTCTCCCAGGGAAATGTCATCAAGTTTTTTATTAATTTTTTCAAAACGTTTTTTTGGTTTTGTTTTTGTTATCTTTTATCTAATTTGGTATGCCTGTATTTTTTATTTAACTTAATTAAGCTTTGTCTTTAAGGTAATTATTTACATTTTTGAAAAAGTAGTGTTTATAAATTATGTTTCAAAGAATAAACCTTTTTTTTTTTTTAATTTATTTTTCCTTCCATAGTAACTCTATGGGAGAGTAATGTATTTCTAAATTTAATCCCTAGTATTTTAGTAAGTCATATAGTAAAAGTATCCTTGCAATAGAGTAATTGTAATTTATTTATTTCAAATGTGCTGTTAATTCAGAGTACATTTTATTTATATTTTTTAAATAGTTACTTTGGTCCTTTTACTTCATTAAAATTCTTCAACGAACATGAGAATTTTATTTAGTTTTCACAATGAAAAAAATTAATGTTTGTATGTATGTATATATGTATATATATATATATATATATATATATATATATATATAATATATATATATATATATATATATATATATATATATATATATATATATATATATATATATATATATATATATATGTATATATATATATATATATATACACATGTACATATGTATATTTGTATTTTTGATATTTTTTTTCTTTCAGTATATACATATGTACATGCATAGATACCTACACATATACAACTTTTTTTTTTCTATGATGCATTTTCCCTGGGTGTAGTGTCAGCTTGGTTCTTGACTACCTATTCCCTCAAAATGGGATTAGATGTCTCCTTTGTATTGGGGTATTTTAAAAAGATATACCCTTGACTTCTGATTTGGCCCTCATTTAATAGCATTGTGTCACTAACCGACCAAAAATTGTTTGCACCCACAAAGTTTGTTTTTTAATATAATTTACAATTTGATGCTTGCTTGGTTAAGTACTTTTAAAATTGTTTTGTTTTATCTTTTTTTTTTTTTTTTTTTTTATCGGCCTTGTTATGAATTTATGCAATGTGTGCTTGAACATGAACTGAACTAATTAAATGAATACTTTATTATTCATGTCAAGTTGGTATCCTTTATATTATGAGGAAGGGGGGGAGGGTGACAAGTAAGGAGATGTTTGATCAATATTTATAGATCTTTGTTTTATTAAATTATTGAAGATATTAAAGTTGAAGGCATCAAAAATATGATCCTAAAAATTAAGTCATCATCAATATTAAATAAATAATTTTAAAAAATATATAATTGCTCATTTTTTTTTTCTTAAAAAATCTGTTGTCAAGTTTTTAATACATACTGTTTTGTAATAGATAAACCATCTATGCCATATATTCTCTGAGCTGACTCATTATGATTTGATTAAAAATTTAATATCTTGTTTACCAATGTAGTTATAATAAATACAGTTATCAAAATTGTTATAATAAACAAATACATCTTATTTTGTGTGATAGCGAAATTATAATTACCTCCTTCGATTTTATATTATGGAGTGCTGCTTATTTTATTAAAATTAACTCATGAAAATTAATTAATTTTGTCAAAAATTACTGTTAGTGTCAGGTATTTAAATGAGTTATATTTTAAAATTAATTTGACGTCTTTATTGTTCGCATTCACTTGGATAAGATATTCATTAATTCTACTTCCCATTCTGATCAATAGGTGTGTTACATATTTTTAAAAAAATTCAAAATTTAATTTCTGTTAAACTTGCTTTAATAAATAATCTCAATGTATTTTTTTTTCTTTTAAGGAGAGAGATATTTATTGTAGATCATGGATGTATAAAATTTTATTTTTTTAGTTTATCATAGAAATTGTTGAAAAAGCCCTATGGTTTACATGAATATATGTAATGCTATTTGTATTTTGCTTCTTTAAAAACTGATAATTTGCCATTTTCTCTTAAGATATTATAATTATGCAAGAATATGTTGTAAATAAACAAATATGCTAAATCATTAGGGTAAAGTATATTTAATTTGTAGTTAATGCAAGAGAGATAGTTCTATAGGTTGAATTTGGTTTTTAGTTTGTCTGATTTTAACTTTATATATATAATTAATGTCTAATCAATGGTACTAATAAATTTATTTATTTATTATACAGACACTTCTTCTTGTGACAGTAATTTAAAAGTATAAAACATCTACATATTTTAATCTTATACTAATTAAACTGGGAAATAAGCTCATTAATTTTTCAAATATTGTTTCTATTATTATTATTAATAAAATGTTCACAATATTTCTAAATTTCTTTTATTATTATTTTTGCTAATGCCAAAAATGGCATTTTAGATATTCAGTAGTAAATAAAATCAAATGTGTCATATGAACAGTTTCGCTCAACGTATTAAAAATATAAATCTTAATTTTTTTTACTTTGTCTAATATAATACATTTTTTAAATATATTAGATTTTTTAAATATATTAGATGCATATATAATTACGTATGTTCTGTTATGTGAAGCATTTTTAAAAATTTCTTTTTTAATTATTTATTTTATCTAGAAGGGCCGAAACTAGAAGAGCCAATGGGTGGCTTGCTCCAAGGGGTAGAATTTATAAGGCACCAAAAATTATTAATTTTTTTTTGTTAAGTTAAGTAAAAAACATTTATTTCTGCTCTTTGTTTTGTCTTTAATGAAGTCAATAAGATAAGTTAATGTTATGATAGGATGATAATAAGTTTTGAAATATATTTCCTAACTTACCGTTGACTTTAAATGGAGGGGAAGGATAGGACCACAAAAATAAATTTGCTCCTAAAATACACCTATTTATGTATTTTCTTCTTTTCATAATCGATCCTTATTATATTATATTTTGTACTAACAGTAAAAGCCCAAATTTATATAGAAAACTTGATACAAGTTCATTATTTCAAAGTCACACAAGCTTTTTTCTGTCATTTTTCAATTCAATAGAAGGAATCAAGAACTTCACTACCATTTTTGGGGGGACAGTAGGAAGCAAAACTTAAAATCTCCCAATAATTTTAATAACTGGAACAAAATTTTTCAACAATTTCAGTATTTGGAGCATACTTTTACAATTACAATAGTTAAAACTAAATTTCAGAAGAATTGTAATAGTTGAAACAAAATTTCCCAACAATTTTAAGAGTTGGACAAAAGTTTCCTGATTGCAATAGTCAGGATATTATTTCACAATAATTTTAATAGTTGGAACAAAATGTAAACAACAGTTAAACATATTAATGTTTTAATTTACATAACATTAATTTTTTTTTAAAATTAAAATTCAAACATACTATACTATTTAGAACCAAATTTTCAAGCACTGTATTTTAAAAATCACTATGTATTTATTTTTAATGTAAAACTGTTTACTGTGAATGTTAGCACTTCGCAGCAATAATTTTCTCTTCCATTCCAACAAAATTACATCAATAAAATAAATATTTCTTGATTTAAAATTTTAGAAATCTTTTAGTTATACGTTTTACTACAATTCTCACAGTTTGAAGTGAGTTTTAATTATTAACTTTTAAGTTTTAATTATTAAGGAGAGAGATTTGAAATCCTTACCCAACCCAAATGACATTTTTCTACAAAAATTAAGTTTTCTCGCTTCTTTGTTTACCTAATTAAACTGTCATACTTATTGCATATCATATCTGCTCACAGCAAGATAAGGTAGTGTCCAATTACGTACATTCTTATCTCAGATATTCAGTTTCGAATTCCGATTAGCTCAAAAATATTTTAAAAAAGTTGGTTTATCTTATCATTATATACATATAAAACAGCAATATTAAGTTTGCCAGTTGTAGTACTGTCTGATGCATAACAACTTAGAGGTTCTACATTAATTTTTCGTCCCATTTTAATTTCCTTTAATCTTTGCCGACCGATAAAAATTAACACATTCAAATAAAATAAGTTTGGATGACTTAATTAATTTAAAAATGAGTTTTCAACATGTTATGTCGAAAGCCAAAGAACGCTAACCGGCAACCTCAAGAGATAATTTTGGTAAGAAAAGTGAAAACATCGTTATTAGCGGTTATTTTAAGATAAAATTTGAGTTTCAACAACCTATCATTTTCATCAATTACTTCTTTTATTATTTTCTTTATTGTATTAAAATTTCCATTAATGATGTAATTTTTAATAATCAGAGACTTTATTTTATTTACAAAGCATGCTTGTCATTCGAATTTTTTTTGTAGATAATCTCAAGATATATGGTCTCTTGAATCTAAAAAAGTTATTTTTATAAATATTGGCTCCATTTTTTCTGAGGATCCGAAGTGCCCAACATTATTTTTTTTTGTCAAAAAATTGATGGTTTTTCGGCAGCAGCAGTTAGTTAGGCCAGTAATATCCAAAAATTCCAGAAAAAATCTTGGGTAAAAAAAAGATCACAAGAAGTTTTGTCGTTCTATTCGTTTTTGTGTTAATTAAAAGGTAAAATTTTTGGTTGACTTTTTGCTGCGATTCAGAACACGTGAGTCATAATGTTTCGCTAATACCTCAAATTTAATTATTTATCTATTGATTTAGTAAGGTCTAACATCAAAAATATCTTAAATTATTTTAATTATTACTTTAGTTTATTGTTTTCAATAATGAACTGTAAACTACCAAGAACAAATTTTAAATACCCAGACTACAAATAAAAATAAAAATCATTATATGGATCATTTTATCATAAAAACCTGGATCACTACTACCCATGAAGGGTATTGGGTACATCACTATGTGAGGAAGTACCGTTACAAGACCAACGTTTGTGCAAGGAGGTGATGGGGCCGATATCACGCTCAACCGCCAGATTTTCCCCTATAATTATTTTTTTAATTAAGGGTACGCACTTTATAGAGGATTGGTGTGCCCCAGAAAGATCTCCCGACTCCAGGTTCGATCCACTAATGAAAAATAACTATTCATTAGCCGAATTCGAACCTAGAACCTTTAGCTCTGGAAGTCAGTGCTCACCTACTGAGCTATCCCGCCCCCATTCATTTTATTATACTCAAAAATAAATCATTATTATTATATCTAAACCGTACTTTACAGCACCAGTAAATTATTTTTAAATATTGGAATTATAATAGAACTAGGAAAAACACTAAACGAAATACTACAAGATAATGAAGAGAGAGTCTCTATCGTGTTTAAATTTTTAAAGATTGTAAACTACTATTATAGAGTATAAATTATAGAAAACGCCAATGACCCTTTAGGGTAGAGGCGAGAAAAAGGGAGGGGGGGAAATTTATATGAGTTTTCTTAGATTTGGATGACAAAGTTGTCATAAAACATTTGCTTTACATTTTCCTCTACTACAGAACTGAATTCAATAAATATTCATTAGGTAATTCTCACTGAATAAATAATACAACAATGATAAGAAATTCATATAAATTAATAATTTTATGGAAATAAATATTAAAATTGTAACTTGTGTATTTTTATCCAAAAGTTATTAATCATACATTATGTCACTTCAGACAAGTTCCTTAATCCAGTGCTGAATTTCGAAACTATCCCTTTGTTTTTGTATATAATAATTCTTTGTTGTTTTTAAAAATATTAATATTTGTTAGATACTGATTTTAATATATTTATACACAATGAAATAAACCAAGCTTTGGAGTAGCAATTATTTGAGGAATACGTTTTAGTTTTTATTGATAAAATAATTCCTATCTTCAATTTATATCATGTGAGTTACCTTGTATTTGTGCAGAAATGTTTGGAATATCTGTTTGTTTTTTTGCATCAATCTTCATAAAGAATGGTCTTTGTTTTCTTTATATATTTTTTCACTTCTTGTTTGAGCTGACGTTTCTTTATGAATTACTTTGTCAGTTACATTCATTGTTGTCTGAGCTATTTTATTTTTTTTAATTCCCTGGCAATGAAAACCACTATTGTATTAACTCTTAATGCGAAAGGTGTCTATCACTATGAATTCACTAGGCCTCTGTTCATTTTGTTCTAAAAAGTTAATTTGAGAACCGTACCAACACAATTGTTAATTAATATTCAATCTTTATAAATGATGGACATTAATACTCTTAAAAAAAAAAAAAATAGTCATTTTATAGACTTATTGGCAAAAATTTATATGTTGAAACAATTATTCTTTTAAGAAAGTCTCATAGCAGTAGATTCCGTAAAATTTATTGGACATGACTTGTTTTAGATATTAAAGCAATATACCTTTTCAATAATTACTGAATTTGGTTGCTACTATTTAATTATAAATGTGTATTGAAGTACACAGACTTGCATGTACAATGTGTGTGCATTTGCAAATAATTATTTATTTATAAATTTTAAAAGATCAGTTCAGCTAATTTGAATAGTTATTTATGCAATAATGATACATATTTTAATATATAAAAGAATGATATCAATATTTTTTTAACGATTTGATATGAAAGTCTGTAGTTTTAAATCATCTTCACAGTTAAAATTTATAATTTTCTTTTTATAACTCGATGATTATTTTTTTATAATTATATATATATTTTTCTCCTTTCAGCCTACAGATTTCAAGAAAATCTTCTGAGAACTATGCTCCAAATTGAAAATACTTTCTTCGAACTTGCTGAGTCTAGCAATCGAGATTGTCTTATTATTTGTGATCGTGGAGCTATGGATGCCTCTGCTTGTAAGGATATAATAAATTATATTAATTTAGATTTATTATGTTACTCTAATGTCATAATTAATTATTTATTTAATGGAGATCATTTAAAAGCAATTTGCTGGTATATTTTTTTTTTGTTAGAAGCTCCAAATTCTAGTAAAAATTAGATGTTTTCGAATATTGATGTATATCCTATATTTTGGGAAGTATTCACTTCGGAGCATGGGACTGATTTTTCTGGTTTAGAATATTCAATTATTTTGTTGCAAATAAATTTTGTCATTAATAGAATAACAGCATTCAGCTGCTTATCAAAAAAATAAAAATATCTATTAAAGAGCTTTAATTACATTACAACTAATATCTGTTTCAAGTATAAATAAATCAATTAATGAATATTAATACCATTTGTTATTTTAATTTTAAAAATATGTATTTGAATATTTTAGAACTACAATTATTGCTGTTTTTAGCTCTATAAAACATGATAACCATATTTATAACTCATGCATTAAAAATATTGACAGTACTTCAGTATCATTTACTTCCATTTTAAGTTTGTTTTTTTTTCTATCTGTGAACCATTAATTCAACACCGAGTAAAAATTGATAAAAATGCAATTTACCCATTGAATTTGTTACATTTTTATCATGACACTTCAATATTATGTTGTTGCTGTCTTATTTTTCCTATACTTTATATTAATATTAATACCTTGATATGCTTAATTTATATTTGTTTCATTTTTGTTATTAAATTGTAAACCCTAGTTATTTATAACAATGAGAACATAAACTCGAGGTTTACTCATTAGTTATTTACTGCTTTGGAAGGCTTTGTTTTGAAATCCCCCAAATTATAACATATTAATTACGATTATTAAAAAAATACAATTTAATTCAAGTAGATTCTAAATTTCTTATGATTATGACAGCTCCATCATTATACAGCTTTGATTGTGATAGAACTAATTTGTAGTTATCAAAGTCAATTTTTTAATCAGTTAAAGTAAACTGATAATAGGAACATTGATCAAATTACTTTGTATGGTTTTGTTTTCTGATAGTAATGTTTCACCTAAGTTTTATTTTTACTTTGTTCTCTTAATGCCAAAGAGCAAGGTAAGGTCACTAGTCCATAATTAATTGTTTATAAGTAGTGCTTAACATATAGATTATGATTCACTCTTTCGTCATTGTTGGCAATGGTTATTGATTTTTATTTATTCCATGATAATCTAATTTGCCAACTGTTTATTAAAGGAGTTCCATTTCATTTTATTTATTCATATGTACTGAGAGAAGTATATTGTTTTTGTTTTTAATGATAATTACCATAGTGTATATTTTAGGTTTAGAGATTATTAGAATTTTTGATTTTTTAAAATATATTTTGTATATTTCAGTTATATCTAAAGAACAATGGGAAAAAATGATGTCCAGCAATGGTTGGAATAATGTGGAACTCAGAGACAATCGGTATAACCAAATTGTGCATATGGTTACTGCAGCTAATGGAGCAGAAGATTTTTATACAACAGAGGTTCATTTTTATTTTTATTTATTGAGAAGTTAAATAAAGAAATTATACATTATATTGTATTTGACAGATCCATTAAATTTCTGCTTTGTTTGTATGTCTTGCTTAGTAGAGAATTTATGAATTATGCAAAAAAAAAAAAAAACTATACCACTGCAATCCTAAGGGTCTTGGGTTCAGTACTATTTAGGAAAAGTACTGTTTCTTAGTTGAAGGTTGTGCAAGGAGGTGATTTGACTGAGATCAACACTCCTGAATTGACCATACTTGTGTTATTAAATTATGTTAACAAAACTTATTAAGATCTAAATAGAAAACACCTGAACAAATGAAGTGGACTATTATTATTCAGGCCACTTGACATATGCTCTAAATTGTCTTTAACTATCAAACTTATCATCTGTAAAATAATTATAAAAACTTTATTGTTGGTCTATGGGTTAGAGTTATGGGGCATTGCCATTCTTTTGTATTATTGTCTATAACCATGGATATTTTGGAAATAATGAGTTGTTCACAGAATATTTAAAGAAAAAGAAACTCCAGGATTTTATGTTCCTAATTTTTTTTTTTAATTAATCAGTTTAAAATTAAATCACTTTTATACTTTTCTGTTTTTGTCCTCCCCTTCCTTGCCTTTTAGGCTATACGGGATTTTCCCGGGCCGGGGGTTGAGGGCGGAGAGAATTTAAAATCTCGTCTGGCACCGGGACGCGAACTTGTACTTTTTAATATCTCATAATTCGGTTATCTGGTTGCTAGGCAACTCACGGTGCTGTACACACGTTAGCCCATTTGGCCATCCCGTCTCCAATAAATTTCATACTTTTTTTTTTGTTCTCTCCTACCTCGCTCATCCTATCTATATAGAAAATCCAATACTTTTCAGTTGACAATAAAATGGCAGCTTTTACACTGCAAAAAACTTTAAAATACTTAATCAAAACTAATATGGACAGAAAACTAGAACGATGTATTTAATATTAGCTGCATAAATATAAATTTATAAATGTATTTCTATAAAGAGGTTCTGTATCACAAATAAGTTGAAATTAAATCAATTTATATTAGTTCTTTTATTTTAATAATTATTATGTTTTATTATAGGACCATGCTTGTCGCAGCGAGGGTATGGAACTTGCGAGAGAACTTGATTATAACGCAGCCTCGGCATGGGTTGGACATCCTTATTTTGATGTGATTGACAATTCAACAGAGTTTGAAAAGAAAATCCGTCGAATGATAGCTGTAATAATATCTTTTTATTAATATCTCTAATAATATAATACTTGAATCTGACAAAATTTTGTTGTTTTTTTTGTTTCCTTTAGAGTATCTGCCAGAAGATGGGTATAGATACTGGTGATAGATTGCTCACCAACGCCAGGAAGAGGAAGTTCTTGGTTCAAGGTCCCCTTCCTTCAGATGATATTTTTCCTCCATTCCAAGACTTTGAGGTGGTTCACAACTACCTCACGAGTAACCACCCGTACATGCAGGCTAGGCTGAGGAAGCGAGGCCAGAAAGGTGAGTTGTCGTCGCTCATATGTTCTGTAAAATTTTCAACTTAAAATATTAACATTATTTAATCATGCTTTTAAAAAGTGTTCAATGTTACTGAGCTATTCATGATGTGATTAACTAAATCCGTATTGCTACTAATACTAACACCAAAATGTGTGCATTCAATGCCACAGCTTTTCGAAATGAAAAATACTTTTTTTAGGAAATTTAACAACTCATACCATGTCCTATATGTGTACATTTACACTGAAAGTTTTCAAATATCTGTATCATATCAAATTCTTGTGAAAATTATTACTGCATTTTTTTTCTCACTAACTCCCAATTATTGCTTGGTTAATAATAATAAAAGAGGGTACTCTTAATTAATTAATTAAGAGGAAAACGAAAACCCTGGCCATAATTTCTAATATTTTAACAATGATCTTAATTTAATTACTATTAGATTAAGGTCTTCTAAAGAGGGCTTAGCATTCTTTGAAAATTTGACTAAACATTCTGTCAATAAGAAATTAATTATCCATCCAATACAATTTCTTTTTAAATTGGTTTGTATTGTAGACTCTGGAATAAAAAATAATAATTAAGAGGAGGATTGTAGTGCCACTGTGGTATAATATAGTCTTCATGCACAATATTACACAAGAGGCAACTTTAAGTGTAAAAATTCCCATAAAAGGAAGTAGTAGAATATTAAAAGAAAAATCTAAGAAGTATTTTATTTTTTATAGTTATCTTCAGAAAAAAGTAGGTACAAAATAATTAAGATGAGTAAAATAAAATTGAAGAAGGTAGTATAGAAAGTTAATCCCTCCGTGGGTCTACCACATCTATATCAGCTGAATCAATGGAATTTTTCCATACTTATTAATCCTATGCTCTGGGTTCTAATGCACAATATTAGCTCTATACAGCACTTTTTCCTATACTTTGTAATTATAAAATTCATGAAAATGCTTGGTTATGTTTTAAATTATTACTTCCATTATTTAATATCTAATTAAATTTATTACTATTTAAAAATATAGTCTGGAATGATATTTTTTTTCAAAAGTAATGTACTTATCAGAGCTTTATTAATAATTACTAAGTTTTAAAATAAAACTGGTTGTTCTTTTTTAGTATTATAGATTGCATATTATGTTGGTATGAAAAGTATTCTTGATTTTACCATAAGGACTCGCGCGACGTTTTGATGTGTTCCGCCCCATTATGCGCAATAGTTATGTCAGATATAAGTTATCATAATATCTTATTAATATAATACATATAAATATCGATTGATTTATGTAATTTATATTTATCTAATATTTGAAAATGGTTAAAGAAATAAAATAAATGAATATATCATTCATTTTCCTTTGATATTTTTAAGGTCATTGGAGTTATACACATACCATCCGTAAACCGAGAATTCATGGCCAGATTGTTGAAGTTAAGACCCAACTCACTCACAGAGATTATGTGAATCTTCTCAACCAAAAAGACAACTCTCATTTCACAATTTATAAAAAAAGACGTTGTTTTTTGGACAATAATCAGTATTTCCAATTGGATATATACAAAACACCATGTCATCCGAGGTATGATTTATAATTATTTATTATAAAAATAAAACTAAGTTAATCAATTTGGTCTGTATATATTTAGTGTAATATGGATGATTCTCAATTGTTGATTAGAATTCTCTAAATCCAAATGAAATATTTATTTTTTCAAATATGGTAATTACATCAATACATATACAATACATCAAATCAGAATAAAATTTTATTTTACTTTAAATGATTATCATGAGTTACTTCTTTATTTAAATATCTGATCAGTTACTCAACAAGACATTGAGTCCTCATTTTGGATCAAAATTTAAATTTAGGATCATCTAATCTATTTAAGTTTAAATTGACCTTTTTTCAATACAGATGCAATGGACTTGTTCTTTTGGAAACATATTCAGCTTTGGAAGATGGGCATTTGGAGGAAGCACTGCCTAAGTTTTTAACGATCAGCTGTGAAGTTACAGGAGACCCACAATACTCCATGTACAACTTATCTCTCCGGGCAGATTGGAATTCTGCGGAAAGTAAATTCTGTCATTCACTTAAAGGTACCAAACTTTAAAAAAAAAATCATATCTTGGGTATGGTAAATGTCTGAATAATAAGGTCTTAGATGCTGCTAATATTTAAAACAAAAATAATCTATCGCTTAATTAGATTTTAAGATCAGTTATTCCAGCAGTAATAGGTAGTAGACATCACAGTCATTCCATGGGGAATCATTTTTTTTTTTTTTTTTTTACCGCACTTACTATATTTATAGAAGGCAGTATAATCGAGTCCTTGCATAGATTTTCAATTTTTATATTAGATTAAAATGAGTGAATAGCATATTAAGAATAAATTTCTATGATACATATTTGCTAAGACAAATTTTTAATAAGAAAACTGAAGAGTTTGAAGTGAGCACTGAGCTCAATCCTGTATTAGTTAGCTGCTTCAAAATTTCCATTCAAGAAATATCTTTCAGTTTTTTTTTTTTTTTACTCTGTTAACTTTGAATAAGAATATTTAGTTCAAAATGTGTTTTAGTAGTTTTTATAATTAAACAAAATAAAAGCTACCTCTAAAAAATAAAATAAAAATAAAATGAGTCCAACCCAGCAGTACTAGTCACACTGAAATCCAATCCCCGTGTTTTCTTGTTCGAACTTTATTTACTCAAATTTCTTTAGAGGAAATATTCCTTAACGGTTTCATGAATGCAACTTTTATTTTAGGATCTCTTAACAAGTGACTAATTGTAGTATTTGCTACCATTTTATGGCATGATACATGTTTTGATCCTTACTAAATTTCAAATTTTTTACAGTTTTATGTGTTAACTCTACATATATCTAACTTGGAAGTTCCTTGCAAATAAAATTCAATGTGTAACAGAATAACACATAAATATTTTTCTTATTTTTGGTTAATGATGTTTTTAAATCTTTTATATATATATACTGGTTTCATTTCAAGATATTTCAGTAGTTAATACTGTTTTGTAAAATTGTAACATCTTATTTTCATGATATTAACTGTGCAGAAATTCTATCATGAGAAAGTTTTAGAAAAGTTTTTCCATTGTTATGAAATAGGTTTATTTTTAACTTTAGTAAAACATTTATTACCATTTTTATTACATCTATTAATTTTATTTTTTATTGCCAGTTCCAGATTCTGAAAGTATGAATGGAGGAATTCCCAACATGAATGGTGGAATCCCCAACATGAACGGCGGAATCCCCAACATGAATGGCATCAGCTTGACATCTGAAAATCATGTGAAATAATTGCCGTTTCGTATCAGTTTTATAGGTATTGAAAATCTAGACAATTCAAAGCACCGAAATATAGTAATACTGTATCCCAAGTAGTTTTTTGAACCGTGGAAATGTATTGTTCTCTACGTCAATAGAACATAATATGTTCTATTGATTGTCATTTGTTTTGATTTGAGTATTTAATCTACTTAAAAATTTCATTGATAAGGGGAGAATTTAGTAATATATTTGTAATTTTTGTTCAATATTTCGCTATTTCCACACGTACTACTAGTCTTACTATGCTGTTTGATCTCCCTTTGAATATTCATACCTTGTTTTGTTAGTATTACTTCATCAGCTAGATTAGTTTTAATATTTATTATTAATAAATTCTAATCTTACTAGAGCATGAATGTTGTTCCTCTGTAACCTAGCAGTGGTGAATTATTGATGTGGAAATTGTTAAAAGTTTTTAAATTTGTATGTTCCTTCTTTATTTAAGTATATTTATATGGTGCTAAACTTGTCCTTTCTGTTCTCAATTTTGGAATGAAATGGTAATAATTATTATCATACCTTCATCAATTCATTACTTAAGTACCTTTGAATTATCTTTTTTTTTTGTATTAATTTTAGACTGATAGATAATTTTTTATAAGTATGGTATCAGTACCATAATATGAATTACAATTACAAATACTGATACTTACGATATGATGAACCTCTATATATCTAACTTCGAGATTTGTTGACAGATATTTCACACATTAAAAAATATTGCAGTTCAAGATATGGGGTTAAAGAAAAAATTAAATTAAATATTTATTTTTGAAATACGCAGACTTTTAATGTTAATGAATATTGATGTGTAATGTGCGATTAATTTATAAATGTAGAAGTTAACTTACTGTTTAGCAATGTATGGTATATCTTTTGTTACCATTTTATGGTCATCATTTTAATGTTTAATTTGATTAAACATATCCGGGAGCATTATAAATAAATATTAAGTAATAAATATGTTATACAGAGGTTCACCTGCATATCAGTAATGTGTCTCAGTTAGTTACCCTGGTTTATGTAAAAAGTTAGTGAGTTAAGTAATTGGTACTTAAATGGCTAAGAAGTTTATTTCTGTTGGTGTTTCTTTTATGTATTGTTTGTAAGAAATGTGATATTAAAGATAGTGTTGAAAAAAATTGTGATTGGTTCTAAATTTTGTGATTTAAGTTTCATATCTAAGAGTAAGAATATTAATTGTATTATGATCTTCATGAAATTTTGATCGAAATGAAAATGAAATTAAAGTTTGTTACACTCTTCCTATTGTTATTAGACTGCGGTAAACAGAATGTCTCTTGTAGATGACTATTTCTTACTTAAAAATTTTTAATCTACTTAATTTATTTTAATGTTTCCAAGTTATTCAATAACAATAAAAATGTATTTTATATTAAAATAAAATTTTAAGATGCATTTGAGAGAAGTACCTTAAAAGGGTTATCCTAGTTTATAAATTAATTTAACAATTGAATAAGAAATCTGTTGTTTAATGGGTGCCTTTAAATAATTGTTGATTAAACTAACAAATCAAAATCTTACAAGTGCGTATCTATCTAGTCAGTCAGAACTTTTATTTTAATATCACATCTGCATAAAATGAACGTTTCCAAAATATCTACCATTTATTAATTTAAAATGCATCACAAAATTGAATTAAAGTTGTACCACTGCTAGGTTGATTAGAGTTAATTATGAACCTAGAATAGAATGCTGCTTTCTTATATACTTCATTTCCAGATATTGTTTTTTCTTTTTTTATTTAAAAAAGACCAAGGAAGTATTTTTTGGGACTTAGTGAAAAAAAAGTATGTCAAATGTGTTGTGTGCCTTTTTAATGTTATTAACATATATATTTTTCTGTCAAAGGAATACTCATGAAATCAATTATTTTTTGAATTTCACGAATGTATTACATTTTAAAAGTGATCTGTAACTGGTTAGTTAAATAAAATGTATTATCTTAAAGAAAATTTGATAAATTCATTGCATTTATAAGAAGTAATGTCATTGTACTTAAATTTTTCATATGTATTATTTTTGTACACATAACTGTGAATGAGTGGTTGTCTACTGTCGATGGCATTATGTATACTATGTTATGTTTGATGTACTTATAGATGATTCTTAACTTTATTCTAGTTTTTTTTTCTTTTTCAAAATCCTTGCAAACATTTTTAACACCTTTTAATTACCAATCCTGTCTTCTTCCACCGCTTAGATCAGTTTAGGATTCATGTACTAGATGTTAACTAGGTCTACTCATATGTATTCTCAGTTTTTCCATACATTATAAAAAAGTCATTTAATATTAAGTCATCCAGATACATTGAATAAAGAATAGTAAAATATGATTATGAAACTACGATAAGAAAAATTAATATTTAACTTGTAGGTAATGGAAAGTAACATAAATTAATGTCAGATCATTTCTTTTAGAAAATGATAAAATAATCCAGGAATTGCATTGGCAAAGTTAATTAGAGAACCTATAGCAGTTAGATAACCAACCATATAAAAAAAAATTGAATTTCACTACAAAATAAACAAATTAATTCTGCATATTTAGAGAAAATTGTTTTATTCAAAATACAAGCAGTCTATAAAAAACAGAAGATACTAAACTAGTAACATGAATCTGATATATATAATAGGAACAATAATTATTACTAATAATTTTTATAAATTTCACTGACCAATGATAAAACAAGTAATTACACCAAACAAATTATTGAAAATAACATCTAAAATAAACTTATTTAATGAAAATTACATCACATGACAACTATAAACAAAGAAAAGGTATATTAAATCCCTTCTGATTGACAAATTATATAACAGTTTTTAATAAAAATAAGTATACTTTCATAATTCAAGTAACAATGAAAATGAATTCTGGTCAGCAAGAAACAATTTTTTTTTCTGTTTAAATAAAAGGTACATGGACTTTTTACTCTACTCAAGAATAAGTCAAATATGAAAGAACAATCCCAACAGATTTACAAAGTATGTACACCCAGTACATTAAAAAATAAATTGTACAAGTTGATACAACAAAAATCTGTTTTTCCCCTCACTAAAATAGATAGTAAGGAAATAAACAGAAACAGGTGCCTTCAAATTTATACTTTTACTATAATTTTCTAAGAAGAAAATTAACTAGGTGAAAAACAAAATGATAACGGAAAAAAATACATATGAAACACTTGTTTGATATTTATTTTACCGTTAACAAATACCATTTTAAAAAACAGCTAATAGAAATGCCAGAGAAATGAGAAAATGTAATATCACTCTATTTGAGACCAGATTCAAATAATTTCAAACGCTTAACAGTAATTAATATTAAAAAATATTTCTTTGGTTTTTAAATTGAATAAGAAAATTCATTCTTCTGCATCTTCAGTCTCATCAGCAGCAGGTTGTTCATTAATAACTTCCTAAAACAAAATATATAATTAACTTTATTTGGTAAAAAATAATCATATCTTATCAATAATTTCAACTGCAACATTCTATATCATAGAAACAAAAAAGATTCTTATTAAACTGTATGATTTTTCTTAAACTAGGGCTATACTTAATATTTAATACGAGTGTTTTTAAGAAATCTTTTACTAATACAACTAACACTCATCTTCTATCTCCAAATATAAAATAAGATAATTGAAGAAAAGATTGGTTGGTGTTCAGGAAAAAAAAAAAAATATTTATTTTTGTTTTTGCCAACATTTCGGCCCAAAGTATAGCCCTTCACCAGGGCTAAGAAAAAAACAGATAACAATGGGTATGAGAACCTATTAACATCAAAAAGAAAATAATGATGTGTAGGTGAAACCTATAGTCTAAAAAATGTAGGTAGAATAATATGACTTTGATATCGTTATATTATAATTACTTTAAGTTTATTCTAATTACATTTTTTACACTATACCTTTCACCTACATATTATTTTTTTTAAGGTCAATTGTTTTTCATACCAATTGTTATCTGGTTTTTTTCTTAGCCCTGAAGAAGGCCTTAACTTTAGGCCGAAACATCGGTAATAATAAATATAATGACTGAACACCCTAACCACTCTTCTCTTCAATTCTTTACTACAGTCAACCATCTATCCACAATTATAAAATAAGATATTTATTTTTTTCATTAGACATTACCGTTAATGTTTCAACTAGATGTCTAGTTTCATCCAACAACAGTTTACATTGAGCATTTTCTTCTTCCAACAAAGCGATTCTTTGATGCAATTCTTCATTTTCTTTTAGAGCAGCATCAAGAGCAACACGTCTACGTTCAGCTAAGATTTCCCAATAGCCCTCACTTGGTCCATCTAAATAAAAATATGTTATAACTGAATGTTATTAAAGAAGTTTTCATAAGTGATGATCGAATGAAAACATCCTCTGTAAAACTACAAATTTTATTCACCAAATAGTTTCAACTGGGTTCTTTCATCACACATTTAAAATGAGATTTTAATAATATATAACATAAAACTTGGTTACTAAGCTTTTAATTCTAGTAAACACAATGGACAACATTGTGTTTACTATTCAATAAGCATAATTTACTATCAACATTAGCATCTTGATAATTATGCTTAAATTTTAAGTTAGTCAGTGGATGAGGTCACCAACTCTATAATGTTTCATCTTGATAATGTTTAAAATTTAAGTTAGTCAGTGGATGAGGTCACCAATCACATACTATGTTGGTATTTATTATACATATAATATTATACTCATTAATTGTTGATAAGTTAATAAAGAATAAGTAAATTCTACACAAGCCCTCAGATTAGAAATATTTGATAATATCTTTCAACTATTCATCATACCTTCTGATGTTAAATCTTCTTCAGTTATAACTGGTTTTTGGCTATTTGGTTTAATTGTTTTCGTTCTTTTAACAACTTTGGAATCAGCTACCCTGAAAAATCAAAAGAAATCCACACGTATTATCAATTAAAAATAAAAGTAAAACAAAACTAAACCACAGGGTAACCCAGTTAACTTAATAGAAAAAAAAAGTTTATTTATTAATCCAAGATAAGACAAAGAATCAGAGATGAATTAGGTCATGTAAATGCCTCGAAGCAATGCAAATCTTAGGATCCATCTCATAAGGTATTGTCCAATTTAGAATTCAAAAACAACAAAATAATCACAAAAAACTGCGGATTTAGATTATGTTGATGTTAATTTGGAATTTGTTTTGAAATTATATAGAAGTATTGCTGAATAACTTGGTATCAGGACAGTCATCAGTGAAATAGAATTATGCATGTAGAGGATTAACTCAAATATTTAAAAAGAAAATTAAAACCACTTTTACTTGTTTAGATAAAAGAACAAAGGTCCCTAATCGTTAATAAATAATCAGACTAAAAGAAAAAAGTTATAATATAGTTGAAAAATAATGAGTACTACGCCTGGTTGACTATTGAGATCACACTGTATATGGAATCATGCGTAAGTGGTGTATACAAACCACCAACAGGTGCTTTTTCAGGGGAGGTAGGGATATTCAAATGTCTCTCTATAATAGGTAGGCCATGATCAGATTAATTAAGACAAGCGTAATCACAAGTTTAACTTAATGAATTATTCTTACTCAAAACAGGAAACAAACATTCAGGGTCATTTGCAGTTGAATGTGGAGCTGTAATTAAACTATGATTTTTGTCTGCTTACTCAAAAGGGTTAGTACCAGCAGGTCCTTTATAAATGAGGCTGGGGACTAAGCAAGGGGGTGGTCACCGCCATCTGCTCTAGGATACAACCACTTTTGAAATTCAATTTACAATGTGATCAATGCGATTTTGAGACAACTACCAATTTGAAAGGTGACTTGTTAAGGACTGAGGTGTCCTTCCTAAATGTCAGTCCCTTGTACTTTTACACACTCGACTAGTTAGACTACAACCAATATTTCTTTAATAAGAATATTAAATCTCATCACCAACTAAAAATGAGGCAGTATAACAATATAAAATTTAATAGGCGCTTGTATAAATAGTCAAACGGTAACTATGTATACTTCATAAAGATAAAACATAAAACATTAGAAATGCTTACACTATAGTTACTTCTTTCACTTCTTTACCAGGCATTTGCTTGGCAGACAAGCCAGCACCAACTAAATTTTCTTTATCACCTGCAGCCTTCTGTAAAGGCCTAAGAGTTCTTCTTTGGCCTTTTACAATTTTCTAAAGAAACAAGTTAATTTAAAGATTAAACAATCAATGATCTACCATTAAAGTGAATAATGTTCTGACACAAAGATGACAGAAAGATTTTATGAAAATAACTGCTTACTTTTTCAGATGAAACGTTTTCAGCTTCCAGGTTTTTGATGGCTTTTTCAGTCTTCATTTCGAAATAAAAGATATCGTAGAGAAAATAAATAACCCTTAGGCAAGACAGAATTAACTTACATCTGACAAGGAATAAACAATACCGGCTAACGTATTGTTTGTGTGTTTTCCCGCCATTACTATCGATAATGACAGTACAGTGTACAGTACACATATTGTTATTTTGAGAAATAATCGAAGCATCGCCCTCATAAATTAATAAAAAGTGTTTTATAACATTTAAAAAATCCAATAATAAATAAACAGTTACTTAAATGTTATTAAACTTCTAATGAAATAAATCAATTTTCCACTGTGTATCAGCTGTCAGCTGTTTCTTGTGATAAATGTGTATATACGCGATGTTTTGATAAAGTCAGAATTACTGTGAGGTAACTGTCAAAAGTACGATGAAAACTCGTTTTATCCTCGATTGTAGTTCAAATGTTTAATTTAAAAGTTTCATCAATGGGTTCTTTAATAACCCACAAATATTTCTTTCATATTTGGAGTATTTGTTAAGTATTCATTTCTTTTACGAAAATGCCCCCAATGAGAAGTAAATCTACCAGCGGTTTATCAGGACTCCAGTTCCAGAGATGTGAACTGATCCTGCCTTCTAATTCCAAATCACCAGATAAAACTGACAAAGTATACAAAAGTAGCTGTCATGCCAATAACATTCTCCAAAATCTTAATTTACTCAGACAAAACAGCAAGTTTTGTGATGTGGAAATAGTTGCTGGTAATGCAGTTATCAAGGTAAGTTTTGTTTAATTGTATTGTAAATATTTTACTTTAGTAATAGACCTTCTGATTTTTATTTTTTAATCGCAGCATACTTTCTCTTCCCTAATTATTAGTTTCATTCTTAAAAACAATTTGAACAGTTTTCTAATAGTTTTTAACTTAAAACAGAAAGTTCCCCAATTAACTATTATTGGTTTCTAATTTTACAATCTCCCAGAATTCAAGCTGAGAGTTTTATTCATTGATAGTTCTTGCTCTTCCATCAATCCTCTCGTCTGTCATATTAATGTATACTGTTTGTAATAGCTTTTGTCATTTACCTCCCAATTTTTCAAGTAATTTATATTAATGTAAAATAGTTTCTATATTAATGGAAATGTATTTTTTTCAATTAAACCAATTTTTTTTAATTCATTCTTCCCCAAAACCCCGGGAAATAATAAAATTCGTGGAAGGCATTTGGATTGCTTTGCTAGTTTTAAACATTTTAAAATTTTAGAAAATTTGCTTAGTCCTTGAGTAAAGATAATCAATCAGTTACTAATTAATTCAGTAGGATAATGATTAGATAGAGAACCTGCAATTTATTCATTTAAACGGAAGATGCAGAACTAGCAACTCTTAAGTCAGAAAGTACGTACTGTCCCAAACTATGAAATTCCAGTCAGTTACTTCATACTCGGAAATTTCAAATTGAAAATGTTTTAACATCATAACACATTACTGAAATAATCTCATGATTTACACTTATATAGGGTGTTTCAGTGTTAAGTGGCCAAACTGCAAAAATTAACTGAGGATCTCAAAACTAGAAACAAATTTCTTCTGAAGGTATTTCTGCAAACGCTTTGTTTAGGAGATATTCACACCTAAAGATTTTCGTTGTTATGAATTATTTACGTTATATGAAATAAATAAAACCTATTTAATTGTTCTGACTACGTTATTAATTAAATGTAAACATTAGCTTTCATATTAAATATTGTTGAAAGTGAAGATATGTCTGCAAACGCTTTGTTTAGGAGATGGATTAGGTAGAATACTAATATGGTCTTTTATTCCTAACTGTATAAAAACTATTGGCAGCAAAAGGATTAATACTATTTGGAATTAGCATTGGGAACTCACAATAACATTTATCAGTTTATAAGAGAAGTTTTCGCAGAATACTCATCACTATGCCTTCCATTTATACTAATGGTGAACATGCCGATATGGTATTTGTTTACAGTTTTTGCAATGGTAATGCTAATGCTGCCCATCGTGAATATGCTAGGCGATTTCCGAATAGAAGACTACCAAACAAGTCTTATCTTTAGCTCCACGTTTCAACGTCTTAGAGAAACTGGCACATTTGCTATAATACCACGTGCTCATGGTATTTTTGCTCCTTTTCGAAATGAAAAAATGAGTGCGAACATATTACAATATTTTGATGATAACCCACCTGGCAGTGTATGAAGAGCTGGAGCAGAATTAAATAATACGCCAATTGAAGTATGGAGAATTTTCATTGCAGATGGACTTCACCCATATCATTATCAATGGGTACCAAAGTTATTACCACAAGATTTTCGGCAAAGAAGAAATTTTTCAGATTGGTATTTAAATCAAGTTGAGCACAATTCACAATTTTCAGGAAAAACTTTCTGGACAGATGAAGCTACGTTTACAAGAAGAGGTATCTTCAATCAGAAAAATAATCATCTCTGGTCAGAGGAAAATCCTTATGCAATTCGTGAGCATCATTTTCAGCACCAGTTTCAGTGCAACGTTTGGTTGGGGATAATAGACAATATTATAATAGGTCCACATTTCTTACCGTCTCGACCCAATGTGGGCACATTTCTGGAATTTCTTAATAATGATTACTATGATTTAGTTGAAAATATTCCACTACAACTGAGAAGAAGGGACATGTGGCTTCAATTAGATGGTTATCCTGTACATTATGGAATATGTCCACGACAATGGCTAAATGTTAATTATCCCAATCAATGGATTGGCCGTGTAAGGACAGTGGCTTGAGCCTGTACATTCTCCATACCTGACACCACTGGATTACCTATATATGTAATATATAGTAAGAGTAAGTATTGCGATCGTGAAAATTTTTGAATCTGAGTTTTTGACGGAAATACACGTTTTGAGGTCCTCTGAGTCCAAATAACCAAGTCCTGCAAAATGGTCTTTGTGTGTGTGTGTGTGCCTGTGTGTGTTAACAGTCTAGCTCAAAAACGAAAAGTCGTACGGAAGTTGAATTGCATATTTAAGGTTTTTATATGCTAGAGATGTTATAGCAACTTTCGTTGAAATCGGCTACCCGGAAGTGGCACTTTATACATAGTGGACTAAACACATTTTTATGATTATCTCGCTCATTATTATTATTATTTTTGATAAAACCGCTCTAACGATTTTGATTAAATTCATCATATCAGTGTACAATTAAGCAATTTTAAATAAAATGTGATTATTATTTTGATTTATGTTCTCTGGCTGAATTTTCAATATTAGCTTCTTCTGAAGTACCTTATAATTTTTTTTTATTTGAAACAATTGACCATTTCACATTAATTTCTAATATGAAAAATGGTTAAATATAAAATATTAAAGAATTTGATAAATAACTAAAGGAGATAACGCTAACATATTTTACTAAAATGTACTAGAAGCGGCTTATTGAGGAATTAGTGGAAATTTTACTTTTATAACTGTTTTTGCAAGATACTGGGTAAGGCATTAAATCAGAGAAAGTCGAAAACTTGGGTTTTTAGCAAGGTGATTAACAGAAAAAACATCTGAAAATCCAAATTACTCAAATTTTGCAACTCCATAACTTTAATCAGCAGACTCCAAACTATGGCCCACGAAAGTTTCTTTGATTAAATGGTAAAATTTTAAAAATATGAAATTTAGTAAATCATTCGCTTACGAGGTGACTACAATGTTTATTGCATGAGTTGTCCCTCTCTTTTTTTTCTTTTATTTATAATATTTACAACTGTATTAGTATAAATACATCAAGTAAATGTGTACAGAGGAATATAATCACATGAAAATGCTTGTTGAGAAACTACTCATTGGTAGTGCTCTAATAATCTAATAATAATAATGTCTCTCTTAAAAAACTTTTTTCATCACTGAAGTGTCATGTTTTTTCTGCCTGCAAGACTTAGTTCAGGTTTCGTGGCCCACGGGCCAAATAGTTTGGAGGCCTCTGACTTAAATTCAAATTATCTTCCTCAAATCCGTGTGTATGAAGTAATAGATGCTTATTTCATTGTTTGGGATTTTCATGGGAAATACCTTTTAACTAATGGCTCTCTGTCTCGAAGATTTCAATTTTTAAGGTTTGGATGTTTCATATGGTTAATCACTAAGTCTTTAAGTTTATGAAGCACATATTATGAACTACTGAAATATCATGTACCAAGCCAAGAAATAAGAACAGTTTCTTTATTTACTATTACTGGAAAAAAAAATCAGCCCGGTTGATTCTGCTATGATTGTTATTTATATGTTCCTATTCTTCTGTCATGGATAATTAAAGTTGAGTATTCTGTTGATTTGGTATTTTAACATGATTTATTTTCAGGCCCATCGGTCTATTTTATCAGCCAGCAGTCCATATTTTCAAGCTATGTTTGCTTCTGGACTGGCTGAAATGGAAAAAGATCGCATTGAAATACATTATATTGAAGCAGAAATATTAAAAATGATCATAGATTTTATTTATACTGGTAATTATTTATTTTCTTTTTCATGTATAATTTAAATCAACTCCTGAGTTTTATATTACTTAGATATTTCCATCTTTGCCATTAAAAATACAATAGAAATGCTATTCTAAGTATGTAAGTTTAGTAAGAAGTAAGATCAATGCATGGAAGTAACAAAAATAACTTGAAGTTTATTATTAATTACTATTATTTTTGTTTACATAGATAAAATATTACAGGTTCAATCTCTATTGTTAATTTTAGAACTTTTTAAATGTTTTTTGTATATTTTAGGAGAAATGGTTTTATGTCAAGAAAATGTTCAAGATCTTATTGTTGCTGCTGATATGTTAGAATTGAAAGAGGTTGTTCAAGGTTGCACTGAATTTTTAAGAAACGAACTTCATATTACTAATGCCATTGGGATTTATAGGTCTGATTTATTAATTTTTTTACATTTTGTAGTTAGTTGCTTGGATAGTTATTTAAATTGCGAATATTTTAGTGAGAATTTACAGAACCAATCTTAGGCTACTCTAATCTTGGGCCTGTTAGAAATACATTTGAATCATACTAATCAGTGAACTGATTATTCAGGTGACTAATATGAATAATATCTGAATATTTTCATTATTCTTATAGGACTTTAGTTACAGAATAAAATTATTGTTTCATTTCATTTCATTATTTGAACTTCCAGTCAATCAATACTTCATTAAAACAAAATATTATACTGAAATTCAGTAAACTCAAACTTAAGTAAATTTGTGAGTGATAATCACAAAAATAATTTAAAGGGAGAGTTCAACTTACTGAATCAGCTACGATGAAAAGATTTCTGCAAAGGTCAGATGATAAATATACTAAATTAACTAGTAGTATATCTTTCTTTTTATACTACTGATTATATCCTTCAAAACATCTTTCAAATGAATATATTTAGTATAGGAGTGGCCTGATTTATAATAATTTTAGAATATCTTTTTTGCTATGAAGTATTTGAAATTCCTCATTTTTCTTTTTAGCTGTAGCTAAAATTAATTATTAAATGATTACATAATATATGTAAATAATTATGTAAATACATTGGTTTTTAGCACAATTTTTTTATAGTTGAAATTTCATATTTAGGTTTGCTATGGATCACAACTGTGTGGAATTGGCAAAATTTTCTAGATGTTTTATTGAAAATAATTTTCCCTGTATTACTTTTGAAGAGGAATTTTGTGAACTGCCGAAAGACCTTCTTTTAAATTTTCTTGATAGCGAGCTTCTAAAAGTAGAATCAGAATATCAGGTTAGAAATATATACTTATACACATGTAATTTTTGCACTTTTATTTTGGTATGTAGATCTACTACATATTACTAGTTCATTGATAATAATTTTTCGTCTTTCTTCTTCTTAATAATTTCTCTGTATAATGTAAATCATAAAATGTATGTAAACAAAAAAGTGATAAAAACAAATATTTAAATTTGTGTTTTAATGTTAAAAATGTATTTATAACAGCTTTAGAATAATACTTTTTTTTTATTGGACTTTCTCAGACTAATTATTTCAGGTTTTTGAATATATAAATAATTTTGAAATTTCAGTTTGGTTCAAAATGATTCTATGAATTTTCACAAAATCTAGTTCAGTTTTATAAGCTCAAATAGAATTGTAGGAGATAAATAATCAGGAAGCGGTCATTTATCTCCTGTGATATATAATACAGTTGACTAACTTCCTTCAATAATTCATGAAATAGAATTATTTGTCTTAATTGAAGAAAAAAAATATTAAATTCTATAATACATATTCTAAAGGATAACATATTTAAAAATTAATTATCTTTTTATCTAAATTTCAGGTATTCCAAGCTGTAATGAGGTGGATTAGCTATGACTTATTGTCTAGAAAGAGATTTGTTTTTGAATTACTAAGCCATGTTCGCCTTCCATTGATTTCTGTTACTTTGCTAGAAAGATCAATATCAGACACACCTGATGCCAGTTTGAAGGTATAAATAATTATTGGATTGAATTTCAAATAACGTCTCATAATTGTAAAAAATAAATTATCATAGATGACGCAGTATTAAAGTTAATTATTATTAGGTCTATTTTGTTTTCCTTATTTATAGGTTGCATTGAGATCAGTGAAAAAAGATCTAGTTCTGAAAAAAGGAAATTTGGTACCCCTCTTGGCTTATCCCAGACTTTGTGCAAAGAAAACTATCTTTGTCATCGGGGGTAGTAAAAGAGAAATCGTCAAAACATGGACTCGGTCCCTGGAGTGGACTTATGATACCGTGGAACGATATGATTGCTACTCAGGGTAATTATTGAGCATTTAGAAAATTATTATTGGTTATAATTAAAGAGAAATATGATTTTAATACTTTTATTTGTTTTATTTTAATTATACTATTACTTTGAAGTCTAATTGGTGTATTTTTTTTTTTTTAGTGAATGGTATAAAGGAATTGCTCCAATGGCTATTGGAAGGATTCTGCCTGGTGTTGCAGCTTTAAATGGCAAAATTTACGTAGTCGGAGGCGAGCATGAAAGCCAAATCCTTGCGAATGGTGAAACGTATGATCCTTTGACAAACACTTGGTCAAAAGTTGCAAGCATGGTAAATTCTATTTCTTTAATTTTAAATCTAAAAGTCAATTTACAAAATTTATCTATAAGGATTTTAAAAATAATACTTCGTCAATTTCCGTACTTAAATGTAACTCTACCCATTTATAAAGTAAGTTTTTAACAAAAAAAAAAAATTAAAAGTAAGAACCTGTTATTTATGTATATATTTTTGAATACTTTAAATAGGTACTTAGAAAATAATGCTCGACGGAAATTCCCTATTCCTAATGTTCCCAAAATTGAATATTTCGTTATTTTATTCATCAATTTCCATACTACACCAAGAAAAAAAAATTAATTCATTAAAGCATTTCTTCAAGAAAATAAACTGTTTACAATATTTCCTAATCATGTATAAAATAAACTACTTTAGTAAGGTGCAGCTTAGTTTGATATATGATCTTATCTCATTTAATGTTATATTTTTTCCTGTTTTGGTATGAATTGGTGAAACAATTTGTTATTTAGTGATATTTAACACGTTAGCTGTTGTTACAGTTCTCGGGTTCTGATATTCGTCTTGACTGCCAAGCTGCCGGGATTGTTTCGAATTTTGCCTATCTTACGAAGTCTCTAAAATGGTAATTTTTTTTAAATATTTGAATGGGGGTTGAATAGATAAAAAAATACAAACTTAAATAATATTATATCTGATAAAAAACTGTAGGATGCCGGGGACCGATATCGTGCCATATTATATATAGTACCAGACTGATAAGAAATGATTTCCCTACGGTATCATTCTCTGGTGACTGATACATATTCCCGCCCGCGACAAGAAAGTGCACATGCCTGGTGATTGAGATAATGTTTGGAACATAAGTGGTCAATTCTTCATCTTCATCTCAACATGAAATAAGAAAAACCCATATCAATTACAAAGTACCGATAGATTCTTGCTGATGAACTTGCAACTCATTGCCGACCACCATCACCACGTCTGAATTGTCCTGTCCATTGTTTTATTAAGCCTCCTGATGAGGGAAGAAAACAGCGAAAGTAGTGCAGAGAATGCTAGAGAAAACTGAGAAGGACGCTAGGAAGTAAGGAAGCAAATAAGAAAACACAGAAAGTCACTCGTTTGTGTGTGGACTATGATGGGATGTCTGGGTTCTGTTTGCCACACTTCAACCAGTTAGAAACTTAATACTTCACTTTCATTTTTCCTTTTCTTAAAATAAATTCCAATGTAATAGTGAATACCCAAATAACTATATAGTTCTTATATTGCCACAATATGGTACTTATTATGTAACTTTAATTTTTTATATTCCAATTTTATCTTGACATTGAAAAATTATTACATAAATAATGTAAAAATTATACCATGAAAGTTATCATTGTATGTAATAAATACAATTTTTCTCATTTCATTTTCAATATTTAAGATTTATAACCTTAAATATTACACTTTTTTTACTGAAATAAAGAGAAATAGTAAAAATCTAGTCATATAAATGGCATCGGACGTTGGAGTCCACTCCTATAATTGATAGCCATTGATGAGGACACAATCAACAGATAGAGAGACTTAATAGGGAATTTAGTTTACCTTTGTAGTCAAAAGATAGCGGTATACCTTGAAACTGGTGTATGTCTCTGTCGTCCGATGACATTAGGAACTTTATAACTAGTGTCAGTCACTGGAAACCGGTATTGTCGGGAAAGACATTTAAGAGATATCATGCTCAGCAGCTAACGTGTTAAGAAACTTAATGATTTGTTTTAAATCTTTCAATTATATTAAAATATTTTGCTTTTTTTTTTTTACATGTCAATTATCATTTTGAGTATTTAATATAACTGAGTAGTTAATATAACAAATGTTCCAGGTGGTTCCCCGGTGTGAATTTGGCTTGTGTGCAGTTGAAGGTGAACTCTATGCTCTTGGTGGTTGGGTCGGTGATGATATTGGTGGATCAATTGAGAGGTACTGGTTTTTTAAACATTTATGTGGTAAATCTTTAATTGTTTATGATCCCTGTCACTAGCAGATCCAGGATTTAATTTTGGGGTGGCTTCAGCCCAAAAGCTTTTTTTTCATAAAAATAACGATAATTACTTTGGAAAAAAAGAAAGAAACTAACTACCTATATGAAATGGTGTTTAAGTGATTCCTAAAGCCCTTTTAAATTTAATTACACGAACAATAATACTTTGAGAGATAATTTTTTTCGATAAAATATGGTTATATTTTCCCATTTTGGGGAGGGAGGGCTTCAGCCCGAAAGCCCCCCCTCCCTCCGTAGATCCGCCCGTGATCCCTGTTAAAAAAATTAGTCGATACATTTTGATATTTGAACTTCAAATGTATCAACTACAACAGACCTGATCATGACTTCACAAATCAAATGATTTCATGAGCTACTTATTTTATTTTATATTATTTTTTTTATGGCTGGGTATCTGACATTTTGTTAATTTAATCTTTTTATGTAACAGGTATAATCCAGTTGTCGATGAGTGGCACCTGGAAGGAGAAATGCCTGAGCCTAGGTTCAGTATGGGAGTGGTTTCTTATGAGGGTAAGTGTTAATATGAGACTGACAAATATTTATATATCATTATTACATCCAGTTTTAAAAAATAATTGTTTATAAATTAACTTTTAAAATAACTAAGAATTTAATTTGATTATTTTTGAAGGTTTAATATACATTGTCGGAGGGTGCACACATTTGAGAAGACATCTTCAAGACTTGATATGCTTCGACCCAGGGACCGGAGAGTATCAAAACCTTGCACCTATGCTTGAGCCTAGGTCACAGATAGGGGTTGCAATTCTTGGTGGTTTCTTATATGTCGTTGGCGGTATTAACAAGGAACATGATGTTCTCAGATCTGTAGAGAGGTATTCCTTTGAGCAGGTAAATATTGTTGCCTTACATCGTGAAAGAATGAATTTAATCTTTAAATATTGGTCACTATCTGTATCATTTTCTTCATCTATTTTAGTATTATTATAATTTATATTCAGGGTTTAAGTTAAGTCATGTATTAAGTGCTTCTCTTAATACTTTAACTAAAAAATGAGAAAAAAAGTGTACTGTTTTTCCTGTATGGATAACTAACTGTTTCCCATTTTTCATACTGTAATATTAACAATAAACATGATTTTTAATGTTTTAACTCATAAAGCACTTGTGGGTTTTTATTATTGTATGACTGCTCTTTGCTTTTAGGCATTTTTCATTTATTATTCGTTACAATTGTTCTTTTAGTCTAATAAACAGTATATTAATTAATTTCACTGTTTTAAAATCCTGTAAGTGATATAGTTTTAGAATAGAATAGAATAGAAAATGATTTTATTCTGGGACGAAGTCCCTTCAGAACAACGAAAAAGTGCAAAATTAAAATGTTATATCTGGCCAAATAAAAACAAACATAAAAAGTAAAGATAAAGATAAATCAGTAAAAAAAAAAAAATATTAGCTATACATACTATATACAAAATAAAATAAAAAAATCTATATAAAAAACTCTTGAAACCTTGCCAAGACACTTAAAACAATGTACAATGGTAAAATATAAATATACACTTTTAGAAAAAATAAAAAATACAGAAAAAAATAAATGTAAATTGTTCTTAGCAGTAAACTCTGTGTTTCTGTTGAAAAAAAAAGAAAGTCGAATCTATAATATGTATTTAAGTTACGAGCTATAAGTGAATACATTATTATAAATAATATATAATTTTACATAAAAGGTTAGCGGATTTCTGACTGTTTTTGGGACAGGAATTGGAATAATTCCTGATAAACTGTTGTGTATCTGTTCCCTTGGGGCATTGAAAGAAACTGTTGTATACCTTGCTCCACTAAGCCTGAACGAAGCATAAAGACAGTAAAAAATTATTATAATGTCGTAAACAACAAATCAATTCTCTAGAGCTCTTATGTTTGCCTTAAGTAGTCTCCAGGAGGCTTCAGAAGATTGGTAGCATATTTAGAAACACTAGCGGATCCAGGATTTAATTTTGGGGGGGTATATATATATATATATATATATATATATATATATATATATATGTGTATGTGTGTTTGTATGTGTATATATGTGTATGTATGTATGCGATTATTTTTACTCGAAATTTTTTTTGACACTGCTAACTAGAGTTTTTTGACACTGCCAGTGTTTCAACTGCCTCCCGCAGTACCACAAATTACGGTATGTTTTTACTTTTATTGTGATTCTTTTCTTAACACACCTATCCTTCAACTATACACCCTATTATTATCTTCATTCAGCCTACCATTCCATTACCTCTTTCAAAAAACTAAATGTCAATTGTCATCTATATATAGTACAACCTGTTTTTGTTTCTTTATCATCATAACCTTGTTTTAACATTTATTCTTACATTTTAAAGTATTCTTTTAAAATTATTGTTTTCTTATAGAGTTATTTATACTTAATAATCCATCCCAACAATATTACACTAATGTTACCCTATTAATCTTTCAATTTCTTCACTTCTTAACCTTTAGTCCCGTTATCTGTTTATTTACAATTAAAGGTAACCTCCACTTGCTTGTTATCCACTGATATCTTATTATTATGTTATCTTATCCATATTTTAACTTTACTGTAACAATAGTTATTCAATTTTCAATCTATTTATTCGTTAACATTCATGTATTTATTTTCTTTTATCTATTTTCTTATCATGTATTTATTTTATTTATCTTTTATTTCTGTATCTGACAACTTCTTCGTAATTTATATATACTTATATTTATTTTTTATTTTATTTTTATTTTTTCAACATGTTTGTATCTTTTGTAGCCCTGAAGACGACCTGCAAAGTGGGTCGAAACGTCGGCAAAAATTAAAATTATTTATATATTTTAATTGTTTTTATTTATTTGACCGCACCCTCGACTAACTCCTTCTCATATTCCTTAAGTACTTTTAAATGTAATTACACGAACAATAATACTTTAAGAGGTATTTTTAAAATTTTTTTCCCCATAAAACATGGTTATATTTTTCCATTTTGGGGGGGGGGCTTCAGCCTGAAAGCGAACGAACTCCTTCCTTTGAAATAGGGCTTATAAATTTGATTCTTTAACAAATAAAAGTATTATGAAATTTTAGAAAATCCACCATTTTGTCTCAAGATTTCAGATAAAAATTCAATGATTCCAAAAATCTAAAAAAAAATAAACAACTTTAACTTTAAATCTTTTAGTATAAAGCTACTAGAATGAACTCATGACAGTACTAAACTTGCCTACATTATTATGCTTCTAAAAATAAACATAAAATTAAGGCAGTATTTCTAGTTTATTGTTTTGTTGTTTCTTATGGGAAAAATTGGAAACACGTTTCAAAACAGTATTTATAGGTAACTAACTAAATTTAAATAAAATTTAATTTTTTTATTTTATTACATATATTTGTTTTCAGAACAAATGGTCATATTGCGGTCTGCTGAAAGTGGGACGAGCAAGCCCAGCTGTGGCTGCTGCGGGAGGTTATCTTTATGTTATGGGAGGTGATCAGACCCACGAGGTCAACTTCTACAGGGCTCAGGTAACAATAGCATCTGTCGAGCGGTACGATCCAGAGAAGGGAGTTTGGGAGGACTCCTCACCGTTGCCAGACAGTAGGAGCGAAGCAGCCGCTATTGTACTTTGATGTCATTAATCAAATCTTTCGCTTTATAGCTCTCAGCATTTTAGTCATTTCGTATTTTATTTCACTCTGAAATATTTAAATTAGGGATTTTCTTTGATGGATTGATTTTTTGCCAAACATCACCTTAGCTTTGGAGATAAGACTTTTTGCTGATGCTTTAAATTTATTGCAATTAATATTGTGTTGAACCATTCATTCGCAGAATTTGTTAATTTGAATTAATATCATTTGATATAACTTATTTATTGAATAAATTTAATTATTTAAACTTTCTGTTATTAGTTTTGAAATTTTTTTCATGTCATCTTAATTGTAATTGCTGTTTCAAGATCATTATGTATTCGAAATTAGATAACTAATTTTTTTTGTTACAGTACAAAAATAATTATGTTTATATTTTTGTCGAGTTTTAAAGTGAATCTTAATGCTTTGTCCACTTCATTGGCAGGCATTTGTCGTATTAATTTTGTTAATATTCTGCTTTAAATGAATGATGTTAGATGATCTTCATATATGAACCAACTTAATGTAGAGATAAAATTCTAATTAAATTTCTATAAAGATGAAATATTAATACAAGTTGTAGAAGAGCTCTATTTTTGAAATTAATCATTATTTAATTATCACAGACCACCAAGTCAGCCTCAACTGTCCACTTATACTTACTTAAAATATTAATATAAAATACTTCGGACATCACCTTAGTTGTTAATTACGTTTCAAATGAAATTAGTTCCCGCTCACTCACCGATCAGAACCAATTTAAAACAAAGCGGTTCAGATTAGTAATAAATTTTAATCTCTAAATTTGAAAAAATATAATTTGGCGTCATTAATAACAATTTTAATTTGTTTTTAAAATTTTTTTATTGAAATTTACAACTGTATTTGAAACATATGCCATTACTATAATTTCTTATTATACATTCCATGCAGTGTTCTCAGTTAAAATTTTTAAAAAAATTCTAATTAGTAATTCTTGTCTAGTAATTTGTTTACATGATTTTTTTTCCTCTGTCATTTTATTTATTAAATTACAAAATCAATATATTTTTAGTCAATCAAATAATTATATTAAAATTAAAAATTTAATTTCTATCTACATTGATTTATCTCAAAGATAATCCCTAGTACTTAAAAATGATTATTGTTATATTTTAGTTTCTTTGATTAATAATATTTATCCTAATTTTTTTTTGTATACTGGTGGTCATTGTATTATTTTAATTCTTAAGCATTTATGTAAACCCTTGTACATATCACTCTGTGTTCATATTATTTTACTCCTTTATAACTATTCACATGCTTGATATTGGTAAGTATCGTATTTGTTATGGTTTTGATTTTTAAATACTATAAATATATTTATCTAGTTCACTATTCACATTCATCTGCCTTTATTAATAATTTATTTTAACAAATGCTTTTTCTGCTTTTGATTGTTCTTTTATTGATTACTATAATTAATAAATTTTAATTTTATATGTGAGGTAAAGAATGGCGAGTTACAAATAGGGATTTGAACAAACTATTATTGAATTTTTTTTTTGTCTAGTTGTCATTTCCGAACATTGAGATATTTGGCCATGTGGTGTGGTTTTATTCAGGCTTTATTGCAAATTATGGTTACATGTTGATGATGGTAGACCATCCAAAGCTGCACAAATTATACCATTGACAAATTGATCTAGATCTATTGATTTTAAAGGCCTACAAAGCTGAAATGATGGACCATACCTCTGTAAACTATACTTTTGGAAAAAAAACAAACATGTAATCCTACTTTTTCTTTTAAGTTTCGAAAAATAATAACTTATTAAAATTATCTATATATTTATAAATGTGTAATTTGTGAAGTATTCATAAGAAATACTTTTTGAATGCATGTACAAATATTTAGTAGGCTCTGTAGAAAACACGCAGCACAACAAATTATGAAAATATCTTTAGAATTTTATGTATGCATATTAAATTTAATACTTATTTTCGAAGAGATTAAATCATATTACTAATGCTAAATTATTATCTATTTATAATTAAAGAAAAGATTTTCAAAATATTAGACTTGCCATTCTCTGCCTCTGGCCTTCAGCTGTTTCAAACACGTAAATTAAATTATTCATCATTTTTTTAATCCAGATCAGTTTCAGGTTATTTTGTTTTTCTTGATTTTATATTGGAGACTTTTCTCCTACTACCTTAACTAACTTCCCCAGGGTCGATATGGAAAGAATCTTTTGGTTTTAAATTGAGAAATATATCATTTGAAGGATTTATAATCTATTTTATCTAAAAGTAATATTTGTTCCCGTTTAATTTAATGTTTAGTCTAATGGTTTATATAGACTGCTACAAAAATAAAACATATATACATCAAGTATTTAATTGAATGTATATGTTTGTATATATATATCCATATAATTATATCTGGCATCTTGTATAATGCCTCAACCATGAGGCAATCCTGTAAGTCAATGAATTTCTTAATCTTTGTTCAATATATTTTAATTGATTTAATATTTTATGGTAATTAAGGCTTAAGGCTAAATTGTTAATATTGTTTATATTTCATATTATGTGAATCGGGTGTATATTTTTTTTACTAAAACTTTAATTTATATTCGCTTTATTTAAATTAGGTGGCTTGTTGACATTTCAATGCAATGGCATAAAATTAAAAGAGACTGCTTTCCTAACAAAAATTTTAAGACTAAAATACTCACCCACTTCCCTGGTTCGGATCAATTGTTAATTTTAGAATATTCAGTATATTAGTAAGGACGCCTGGCCCTGAAGTATGTAACTCGAATGAATGAAGAATATTATGTGCATGCTTGTACGAAGATGATTCCCGATTCAGGTGCCTGGTTCATACTTTGAAAGCTTGACCAACTTTAGTAATATATTAATTGTAAACACTTAAAGTATTAGCTGTAAGGAGAGGAAGAGCTCATTAATGCACCTCAGCCATAATTATGATTGCACATGACGTGCAGTTTTTCACGCTCAATTTTCTCAGCATTTCAATTTTTTGTTTTTTTTGTTTGTCCCTCTCATTGGGACTGAGAACGACCTCGCTTATGAAATTTTATTTAATGCGTTATGTCCTCCCACAGTTTAATTTAGTATATTATTTTCATAATTAATTTAAGCATTTCTGATTTGATAACGGCTGTGCTTTTTAAAAGGAATGAATCCTAAATTGGACGTAATATATAAATTTAAATATTATAAGTAGCTAGTATTGTGCTTAATGTTTGGGTACAGCCCTGGCAATATTGTCTCTTAAAGTTATCTTATTATATCAAATGGACTTGTCAAGACTTATGTAGTTTATACTTAATTAGGTTTATTTTTAATTCAAATATAAATGTGTAAGAAATTGCATTTGATATTTAAAATATTGCTTATATTTATTTTTCTAAAGATAATGAATGTTTTTCACAAGCCCAATTACATTTTAGTTAAAATTTTCTGTCAACATAAAAATTCTCTATCAAATATTAAACTAGTCAAAAAATCCATTTGTATTATTTTATATTATATTATTTTAATAAATCGGAAAGAGATTAAAAGTAGTGAGGAAAGTTGAAAATTTTTGATTTGTCCATTTGATAGATATCCCACTTGAGAGTTGTATTTGATAATTATGATTGAAATATTGTGTTCCTATGTTATTTAGATAGTTAAATTTGTTTTTATTATTTGTTTATTTTATTTTAGATCATTTATAATTGAATTATTGAAATAAAAATATTTATTTATTTAATAACTGTTATTATAGATACATATATATTTTTGTTATTTTGTGTATGGTATCCAGAAGTAAATATTGGAGTTATGAATTATTGATGTTCATTAATAAAAATATATATATTATAACTCATTTGTTGATTAATTCTATACAATAAATGCAATAATCCTTAGATTTATTTGAAATATCGTCATCACATACACACACACATATTCAATTGAACGAATGATTATGAACTGAAGTTTTGGTAAACATCAACACTGTTCAAGGCATTGATTATAGTGGAGCATAAAACGGGTGAACAGTTTATAATACTTTGAGCATTCAATTGTTTTCTTGAATTACTGATACACAGTATTAGTCAAATCTATTCACTGTACATATTATACTACAATTATAATTTTATCAGTTTTAATTGGTAAACAGAGAAGAAAAAAAAAATGCTTTGACTTACGAATGAGCCGATCCAACTTTAATTTCCCTCTAAGTTATATAATAAAAGTGTTATTAAAGCAGAACTAACATTTAAAATCACTAATTGACAAATATAAAAATAAGACAACTGTATAAATTATTTTTTACTAAGTTCATACTACAAGGACCTTGACTGACAAAGGATGACAGAACACGGAACAACCAAAATTGACACTTATTTGGACTTACTGACATTAAATCTGCATATGAACGACCTCACTAGTTATGTGTAAACATAGAAAAGCGAACAGAGCATTTGTACTGTAATGGTTTTAAATTTATTTTTGTTCATTTATAGTTTATTTCCATAATTATTGATACAAACTGATACCATGATTTATCAATTCTCTGTAATTATTAATATATTTACAATTTCTTTGTTCAACTATTCAATTGACTTAATTTTTTTAAAAAAATTTTCACAGTTATTTTAATGAATCAAGGATTATTGCAAATATTTGATGATTTTACTTGCCAGTGCTGTGCACTTGTTCTAAAGGCATATGAAGCATATAATAATGGAAGGGAAAGAAGTAGAAGAAAATAGGTCTATGTACATTATATCAATGGTGATTACGTTTATGAATAATTGTATAAGTTAGTTTAATAAAGGAATGAAGAACAAATGTAAATCCGTACCATATTTGCATTGTATAGAGTATTATGTATCATTTCATTAGCCTTTTAAAATAAGTGTACAAATATTTCACTTGTATTTAATTTCACAATTTAATAAATGTAAAAAGCATTTACATATGGTATTTATTTGTTTTTTTATCCTTTGTTCTAATTTAAGTAAGCATTCCAGTTTCAATCACATAAGTAGTGGTACGGTACAATTGACGCACTATTTCCTTTTTTCAGAGAAAATGTTGGATATGTTGTCTAAATTTTGATATTCTAAAATTTATTTTAATTATTTTGGAACTATTTGGTTTATTGGACTGTTCATTAATCCCATAGTTACATATTGCAATCGCTAAGCTTTTAATGGTCGATGCTTGATTTTATTCTTTAATGATTTTAAACATTTTATTTTGCCAAAATTAATACATGTCTACTAATGAACATCATGATTAGATATAACCAACGGTATTAGTAAACTTTTGATATGGAGTGAAGTTCAGTCATTTTTTTAGTTTTGAATATATTAGAATATTCTAATTTTTTTATAGAGAGAATCTTGTCCTCCCATATATTTCAATAAAACATCATTACCGCAAACGGACAAGGTCAACTACTTAAGACTAATGTTTGATAAAAGACTGCCTTGTTACCCACAAATTAAGAAAATAAAGATGTTAAATCAAAGAATTAATCTGTTATACTTATTACCGAGATTACAATTAAAGTTAAAATTAATACAGAAATTTGCCAAATACACATACTTAAACCAATTTGGTCCTACATTTTTCAAAATTTCAGTTCTGCCAAAATGGCACACATACAAAGACTCCAAACATTTCAATCCATAATATTTTGAATCATACTGATTTTTATTTTATATTCTGACCTTAGAATGCCCGAATTCAGTGAATAAATATGTACTCACTACAGAAGATTTCATGGCAACTTACAATGATATCTCAATCAGCTAATAGGAATAATGGCCTCTCCGTGATGTTTTCAGGCATGTTAATAGATAATAGATGTTAATGAGAGATCTGTGAATTTATTTTATTTTTTTGTCAAAAATAATGCCATGGAAGAGATACCGGTGGGTATTTTTCTTTCTCATGCTTGACATGTCATTATTATTTTATTTCTCATCTTTACGGAAAATTCATTGATTGTCAGTGATTTATTAGACAGATGTGGATGTAAAAATAAAGTTAAAAAAAAAAATTACGAGAGTAAAATTGTATATTTATATTTAAAATTTATATTTTTTATTGCCATTTAGTAGCTTCTGACTACCTGTTTACCTTGGGTCAGTTGCTACTTAAAGTTATAGGGACCTAAACTGAGCTAGATCTGGATGGGAAAACCAAGGAGAATCCTCTAGGAGGCGACAGAGGATAAAAGGTAATGACGGGAAACTGGGTAAAAACCAGCTTGATGATGATGGGTGGTTGTCTTTCAGTAAACACAACAGGCCTGAAATGGTTTCTTTATAACCTGTCCTAGAAATGGCTGTGTTGAGCGGTTTTGAAGCCATCGCATCCTGTAAAAATCAAGAAGATAAAATTTATTAATTTAAGAGAGCATATTTAATTATATTTTTTCTTTACAATATATAATAAAATATAACTAGTGTCTGCCCAGTAGTTGAAATTCGACCATAATCATTAAGGAAAATATTAATGAATTTGCATGTTTCCAACATTTTTTAATTGACAGAATGACTAACTCCTATTTCAACATTTTTGAGTAATGTCATTTTAGCGATATTTCTAGTTGGAAAATTGATAGTATCTGTACGGAGAGTGAGTAAGTTGATGCCAGAGAAGACGATTGTAGAACTGAAAGTAAAGGTGTACAATACATTTTCCCACTAGAGATAAAACTTAAATTAATAATAAAAAATGTTGAAATTGTAGTCATTTCGTCAACTGAAAGGCTCATATATTTGTATATTCGCTGTTATTTGTACTTTAAAAACAAATTAACAGTGCAGTACCATTTGAGTTATATGTAAATACAAATGATGTGAATTCATCATAAGTTTTATAAAAAATAATATTTGAACCCATTTTCCTCACTCGGCGAAGATGTGAGGCAAAAAATTTATTTTTTATTGCTAAGAAAATTTTTTATTTGAAGGTATATAATGATTAATTTATTCATATTTGTATAACAATTAAATGTATATGAAAACACTCCTGAATTCTATTTCAACATTGCATACAAATTTTAATTAAAGCAATTGTAATTAAAATTGTAAAAACTTCTAGGGATTGTAAATGTTTTTTGAAAGAATGGTCATAAGGTAATGTATGAAAAAAATTATTACTGGTTTGATCCTTTTCAGAAGAATTAATGATCCATATAATGAAACTATTATTATTTTCTTTGTTTGTTTTTGTAAATTGATAGATATTTTATTTTTATTATTATTTTTAACTTCTCTGTAACAATTTGTTTTTTATTTTTTAATTCCTATAATCTCATGTATACATTAGCAATTTTCACATAAAATAAACCACTACCATTTCTTGTCTAGATGACATTACGTTTTTTGGAATGACAAAATTACCAGGAAAAAAGATTAAACTACCTTTTTTTTTCTAATTACCTAATTATTCACACAATAATTTTAAGTGCTCCTACATTTCAACGGCTCGCAAAAAATGAATTTTTTTTATTTCTGTGAATAAATAGAACTAGAAAACCAAAATTCAGTCATTGTAAAACATGTAGCAAAGTTATCTTGAAAACTAAATTGCTTAACTTGTATGATTTTTATAACTAATTCTTAAATTAGTTTTTAAAACTTGAATATGATTAGAAAAACAAACCCAATTTGTGTTGATTTTATGCTGTAATGCATATTTGTCAATGGATTTATGGAAATGTTCCAAAACTAGAGTGAGAGAAATATTTTCCATTATTCCTGCACATACTAATAAGAATTTCCACCTTTTGTTTTTGTCCCAATGGAATACATGCCTGAAACAGTTGAATATATATATTTTTAATTTGATTTAGTTCACTAGTAAAATAAATTAAAGAATATTCAATATGTAAAATTTATGATTTAAAAATTTAGCAAAGAAAGTTGTTTAGATGAGAGCATGTTTTTATTACTGGAATAATGAAATAATATATTTTTTTTAAATGCTATTTTAATTATGATCCCAATTTCTTCAAAAGATCTTTGATAATTATTGCAAAGGAATATAATTATAATTATTTATCAATTGAAAACCATAAAAAATTATTGAGACCCTAAATGAGGCAATGAGAGCTTGCGATGTTATCTCTATAAATCACATATTTTAAAACATCTTTTCAAAGTTTACTAAGTTAAAAAAAAAAAAAAAATGAACTCTAATTTTATCTAATAACTTCAAATAATGGGATAGGTTAAAACTGAGCTAAAAACAGATTATTCTACTTATTTAATGATTTTTTTTAATATATGTTAATGACCCCATATTCATGTAATTGTAAATAAACAGATAAGCTCTTAATAGGTGTATAAATCATTTGTTCGTTTTAATTATTTTTATTTTATTTTTTTATTAATTGATTAAAGTTAAAAGGTAACCTATACCTCTTTTAATTTTTTTTATTTATTATGGATATTTCCTTTTTGTTTTTTGAAATTATTCTCTGGGGATAAAAAGCCCACATTTCTATCTTTATATATTATTCTAAAGGGAATAGCCCAGAATAAATAATCATTATTATTATCATCATATAAAAAAATTAAAAATAATTAACAGTGGTCTCTTGTTTTACCTCTAAGTTTATAAATACCAATGTTATTTGATTACTTTTTTTTGTAATTGTTTGACTTGTTTCCAGAATATTATATGCTAATTTGGGGTAATTGCAAACTATATTTTACTAAGTTTACCATTTAATAACTGTTATATCTTTATTTTTAAGCTGGATTTTTCTATTTTTTTCCCAATGTTCTGAGACAATTATATTTTAAATATTGCACTTAAGCCCATATTTCAGTCATAAAAATGACAATTCAATTTAGTATTACCAAGTAAACATTTAGCAAGATAGTTATGCAGTTAGCCATCATTACCTTAACTTTGTTTCCCTTTTATAATCAGGTAAGTGTTAACTAACATATTACAAAATAATTTTTAAAGCGATTATTATTTACTTCATTATATCAGAAGTAGTTGGTCTTTTTTCCGGCACAGCACTCAACATCCACGAAATTAAATCCAAGGCTTCGTGGTTGTCAAGTTTCAAAATCGGAGTTCCTTGGATTAAACTTCTAACAATATCCGCAGGCGTTCTCCCGAAAGGATGTAAACCAGCCGTTAGAATGTAATGACTAAGCATTCCAAGCACTTGTACATCAGACGAGCATGTAGCCATTACCTATAAAAAAAAAGTTGTGCGATGTTAAAAAAACATATTCAGATTTTTAAAAAAAATGTAACTATATTCATGCAAGATCGCATTTATTGTTGGAACTATAAGTGAATTCACAGCATAATGATTGGATACATATCTTAGTTTATAAAGATATAGGTTAATTGTCTTAAAGTTACAATTGCTCAGGTCCATTAAAAATGTAAAGAATGTTAAAAAGAGTTCACATGTGTAGGATTGCAAAATTTATCATAAGATACATGTATCAAGATGATAAAATCATAGGGTAAGGGCAGTAGCTTTGTGATTTCTTTAATCTAGAAGTGAAATCATATCCCGGGTGTTGGAATTACTCAATGATCATAGAATCATCAGATATCTTATGAAATTTATATGGATGCTCTTTCAGCATTTCCTGCAAAACAATGTTTTGGAATCATTAAATTATATGGATGCGCTGGCTTCTCCTCAAAACATGTAGTTCATAACTTCATCCTTACTCTATGATGAACTGATGTTTGATGACACAAAACTTTACTTGCTATATCTTATCGCTTAGATCGCTACATCTACAATTTTTCTATAGTTATTCTCTCTTCTAACTCATTGGAGAAAGTTGAAATGATCAACCCCACTATTTTTTTCTACCTGTACCCGAAGGCTATGTAGTTCAGGTAGTTATCCTTGCTTAATAACCGAGGGAAATCATCTTCCATGATGGTGGAGAGTCCAGTATCCCTTAGCAGTAGTTTGGTGCTTATTGACTAAAAAGCGGTGCCGGTTGTGGCGACGTACTCAGCTTTCAGGAACACCACAACAGGGACATAGGGAGTTAATTGCCTTCCCAAAGACATGATGCTTGGCCCAAAACCCACCATGCCCTGTGAGGAATTGTAACATCCAATAATTAGAGAGGACTCATTTTTCTTCCAGCCTTGAATAGACAGTAGAAAAGTATTTTCTCAAGGTAGAGCCTTTATGAGTAGTTATCCACCGTCGATTCCACTTCGCAATGGTGACCTCCCATATTATTCTTTTACATTTAGATGGGTCTGCCGCAATCCTTCCTTGGAGATTTTGGATTCTGGAAAATTCGCTGAGCCTTCTTTCTAAAGAATATACTTAATATAGCTTATTTTCTTGCTGGAAAAGGTCGAGAAGTACCCCTCCCACTAAAACCTGCACCACTTCATGAGCCAGTCTTACTCCATTGTAGATAGTCATTGTTGCACGGTATTGTAGATAGTCATTGTTGCACGGTAAGGCCAAAGATGGGATCCCAATATAACTTATTCCATTGAGCGCTAGGATCACAGTACTTCTTAAGTAATCCAAGTGAGCAGTTACATTGAATCTTCTAAATATTATTTTTTTATAATGTAAGCCTTTTTTTCTTTTATTTAATATTTTCTTTTGTTTATTTTATGCTTTATTTAAGATTTTACTACTTATATTTAGAATACTTCCCCAAAACAAAATAAACTAACCGTCCAATCAATACGATAATGCCAGTATGTTTCTCGAGACCACCATAAGGCTGCTTTCATGGAGGTACAGAGTTGCTGGTATGTTGTCTAGAAAAAAAAAATTATACATAACCAACTTCAAATTATATATTTATATTACCTAAATTAAAATATTCTTTTTAATGCTAAAAAAATTAATTCAAAATCATTTTAAAAGATAGTTCATTTAAGTATTATATGATTTAATTTTCTAAAATGTTACTTAATGACTTTTTACAATAAACCATGATATTTGTTCATGAATCTATATTATAAAAAAACAATTTAAAAAAAAGTTATATCCTATCTAGTGAACACCGATGTCAGCTTTGAATTTTCTAAAATATTACTTAATGAATTTTTACAATTGTTGGAAATAAATACAGTTTATTTATTTTATATTTTAACATGTGGTGTGCACCATTGTTGTTTATCATGTTAACCTGTTTCAGAGTTGTTGCGTTTTGTGTGGTGCAAACGATATATTTGATTATTATTGAATATTATAATATAGAGTGAAAATTGATCATAAATACAGTGTTTTCAGACATTACTTTTGTTTCTTATTGCATTTATAAGCCCCAACAACAATATACCGATGATAATCGTTCATGAATCTATATTATAATAAAAATAATTTTAAAAAGGAGTTACGTCCTAACCGATACCTCATGAACACCGATGTCAGCTACTCGGAGATTTCCTGCGGCATCAATTAGCAAATTGGTTGGCTTCACTTTGCTATGGACAATAGGGGACTCTTGTGGGTGAAGGTAATGAAGTCCTCCTATTGTCTAAAAAATAAATTATAGATTAAAAAGAAAAGTACTAATTGGATTTTTCAGTAAAATTGAAAACTAATACTTGATATTTTTGAAGACAATTTATGAAAAAAAAGTAGTGTATTTATTTACTTCAATATTTTGACTCCCTTTATAAAGCTTTATCTAAGACCATGGGGTACTTTTTTTTATTTGGCATCAAAATCATCCGTGATTTCAAGATTATCCTTAAAATTCAACATTATAGTGTGCCATTTGGTTTAAACTGAGCCTTTTTTGTTTTCTAATAAGCACAAAAATTTAAGGTTGTACATGTATGATCCTTGGAATTCAATAAAACTATCCAATAAGTGATTTCATAAGCCATATATAAGTAATTTATGAAGATATAAGAAAATATTAAATGTTTTAGAATCATTATAACACAGAAAAAACTAAAACTAAAATAAATCATTTCAATTTTCTATTTATAATTCTGGAACACTTTTTCTATTGTTTGTTAGGGTTATCTGTTTGGAACAATAAACCATTGTGTAGCAATTTATGGCATACTTCATTAATGGGCAGAATAATTGAATTTTTCATATCACATGTAGGAATTTTTGAAATTACAATTTACTAGCTTAATTAATTTTATTTACTTATTCTATATTCAATTGTAATACTACCTTTAACTTCTATCCTAATCCTAAGATATTGGATGGCTAAGAAGTGATGTCTCATAACTACCATTAAAAAAGATTTCTTGTTTTTACAGTATTAACATAATACTATATGCCATCAACTAGTGTGATCTCATGCTTGTAGGCAAGAGCAGTATATGTGAAAAATAGAATGTCATGACATTTAGTATTTTTGAGTGACACAATTTTTCAGGTGATAATTTCTATTAACATTAATGAACAATAGAGGGACCAGGTGGCCGAGTGGGCTAAGATGTTAACAATACACGATTTGTCTGATAACCTGTTAACCTGAAGATTATGAATTTGAGTCCTGCAGTCGGGGCATTTAACCTCGCCCTCTTTTCTGGCCTGAGAAAGACGAGGAAGAGGAGAAAAAAAGTTGAGGAACTTGAAACAAATTACTATATTTTGATATACCTCCTTAAAGCCAGGAAAAATAGACAAATATTCAGACAGTTTTTAATTTGTATTTGTGTCCCTACAGTAAAGTAGTCATTTTGCAGATAGGAAGATTCACTTCTTAGCCAGATTTTATTAAAAACAACCTAGCCACATTCTACCCAGTACCTCATGTATCCCGAAGTCTGCTAATCTCAGATTCCCTGCAGCATCTAGTAATAAATTGGTTGGCTTCAGGTTACCATGAACAATCGGAGGCTCTTGTGAATGAAGATAATGTAGTCCTGCCATTGTCTAAAATAGATTGTAGATTAATGATTATTCAGTGTTCATTTAATTATTTTCTTAAAATCTTTTAGAGTAGAGGAAAATAATTTTGTATACTTCAAGTTCATGAAAAAAAATTACTTGTATCATATTTTTCAACACAATTGAAAACATTAACTATAAATAATAATCTTATGTTACGACTATAAATAAATTTTTTAAATGATAGATAAAACTTCCTTTCTTTTTTTTTTTTTGATTTATTCATGTTATGAGTCTAGTATATACAGTATAGGTCTCTTTCCGACTTCTCAGCAGCGAAAGATTTTGAGAAATGGGGTGTAAAAAAAGCAAAAAACAATTTCATGTGAAGAAATAATCCTGATTGGAGAGATATAATTGATCTACATTAAAACCGGTTGTATTTAGTGTAAGTGGAATTTGATGCTCTACATCTTTTACTTTGGCAGTTTTTTCTCTTAAAGAACTCATTTCCCAGCTGCAGTGCCATTTATAGTAATTCCTATCTGTTTTTGTCGAATTTCGTAAAAATCAGGTTGGTTGACAGCGGTTTTTCGACCATACTAATTAACAAAATTAATAAGTTTAGGTACTCATTCGACACACAATTTAACGTTCTTTAATTTCATAAAGAATATGTTTTTTGTTTCAATGTACCGTTCAGGAGTTATAGGTGAAAAAAAAAAAAAAAGATAAACAAAAATAAAGGCAGACTCTCATTTTGTTATAAATATTCAATAAAATGTTTTCAACTCTTCATCAAATAATGTCGATTTTTTCTAACTGGTTCTCGGACTATTTCATAATGTTGGCCATTTTTATAATCGTATCTAATTTTTTTCATACTTCTATTCTTTTTCATCCGTGTTATGACAAAAAATTAAGAAAAACAAATTATTACTGTATAAAAAAAAATAATTTCCGTAGTTTTAAAACTTTTTTAAATTTTACCTTTTTTGTGATTTTCACCATTATCGTGGTTTCGGTATTTTATAGAATTTCGCTATTTTTAATATTTCCACCATTTATGCGATTTTTAAAATTTTCAGCATTTTTGTCAGTATAAAAATAGGAATAAATTCAGTAATTTAAAAGATTTTAAAATCTTCCATAATTTTCAGCATTATAGTGGTTTCAGCATCTTTTCGATTTTGTCATTTTCAGCATTTAAGCAGTTTTCTAAATTAGCGATTATTTTCTAGGGTTTCGCCAATTTTGCAATTTGTGTTGTTTCGCGATTTTTGCCTTTTTTGTGAGGTTGGCCATTATCGTGGTTTCGGAATTTACTAAATTATAGCGGTTAACACTATTTTCGTGATTTCTCATTATAAAAAAATTGGAATAAGTTAAATAGTGTACCGAAAAGGTATACCTGCTTGGGTTAACTGGAAAGGTACACCTGTATTTATTTTTAATTTATTTTTTTAAGTTTCATTTGTTATTTATTAATTTATTTATTTCATTATTTATTTATGAAATTCACAACTATAAAAAAACAAATATACAATTAAGTAAATGTGGTACATAGTAATAAAATGACATGAGAACACTTTTAAGAAACCACCCGTTGGTAGATCTCTAATAAAATTTCTAAATTAAGAGATTATGAGGCCAATTTCTTTTAAGATGCCTCGGAGGATTACCAATGATCGAAGAGAAATCAAGGTTAGAAACAAGAGGATTTGGATGGCCATCAGGTTTATTATGGAAGGATAGGTATCTGGATGGGACAAATCTGAAACATATGGAGTATTAAGATCTTTATGGATTATTACAGAATGTGAGAAAAATACAACGCAATGTGATAAATATACAACAGGATGTGAGAAAAATACAACAGAATATGAGAAAAATACAACAGAATATGTGGATGATTCTATTAAATAATGTAAGAGTTTTAAGGAAGTTTATAACAGTCTTCATATTTGATTCATCATTATTTTATATAGCTGAAATATCTGGTCTAAGAGATAATCTATTTAAGCTTGTGGTGTAATAGGTGCTTTTCTGAAAAATATGGCTGACAGTGAGAGGGCTATTGCAGTATTGGCATGTTGGAGATGGTTATTTATTGATAAGGTATAAATGAATCAAATCTGTATGACCTATTCTCAACCTAGTCTAGGCGACTTCTTCTCTGCAATATTCGTACCAAAGAAGTATGAGTTAACCTGAGAATTTTGACGGTTACACAATGCCAAATTGCATTAATATACTTAAGGTGATTACATTGCGGCAAATAAAATGGCTTGTAAAATTGTTGAGCTTAGTAACGAAAGAATTCCTAAAAAAAAAAAAAAAATAGCACTGTGCCGACTGGTAAACATTCGAGGGGTAACTTAAAGCGAAGAAGAGAAGATTACATTAAGGTTGATCTTGCAGGACTGGATTTGGATGGTGAGCAATGGTGGGAAGTGTGTAAAAAGCGATTGGTGTGCTGTCGGCATCGGACCTTCGGGTTCGTTAAGCCTTTTATTATTATTAGTTACTTTACTTAATGTTTACTTTTCCTTAATTTAATGTATCAAACCTTTTAGCCAAAAGTAATCTTTGTTTTTATTTGATTTTGTTATTCTTGAGGGACTTTGTCTCAGAATAAATTTATTTTTGTATTCTATTCTGACGCTAAACATCTAGTATGGCGTTCATATCATGCACTTTTCATTTATCACATTTCTGCTCAAATAGGGCTGGGTTCACGGTACTTTAAAGTAGCAAACGAATCCACATAACACATGTTATGAGTAAACTTAATCAATAGTTATGAGTAAAGTTAAATTGCCTATGTAAATCCAGAAGCTTTCAACTCACTTTATTTTATTTTTTATCACAAACCTAATTTTATCCAGCACAAAATATTTCAAAAGATAGATAAAAAACTAGCCATATTGTGGGTAGATTCTTTTTATTTTAAATAAAGAAAAACAATTTTTTTTCAATTGAGAGATTGATATAATATATACTAAGAATGCAAATAAAGTGACTGCCCTATCCCTGAATATTTTTATTCTATTGGTGCTTTATGACAGTGGATTATTCGTTAATAAATTATTAGAAGAAAATTTCTTACTTGCTGAACGAGTGACACTGCTTTTTCCCTCGTGAAGCAGCCTGTGCTTTTGAGAAGAGCCAAATGCTCATTGATGTTTCTTTGGCATAATGGCGTAGCTAGGAGTATAAATCGTTCGGTATCGACACAATGAGTAAACGGTACCAAGAATTCAGAGTAAACATACAATAATCTCCTCATTAAACTATGTATCTTCCAAGCCCTCATTCGTAAAGCAATGGAACCATTTTGTGCAAGTCTCTTTACTACTAATGGTTTCCCAGCTACAAAAGATAAACAACAACCATACTGTTTAATAATGCTGAAAATAATTGAAAATTTGTTATTTACATCTTACAATTCAGGTCCAATGCAAGGGTAACCGACCCAAATGAACCTCCATGTTCCATCAGGAAGTGCATTTGCAAATGTGGTGGTGGCATTATGATATCTTTAATCAGAACTGATCTTACACACTTCAATGTTGTTATGTGCTTTGAATATCTTTTCTTGACAAACTCTGTTTGTCTGAAACCCAATTTAAAATATAAAGATTAAAAAATGAAAAATAGAAACTAAAAACTTAAAGCTGAATTTGGATAAAGTGAATCAAAAAAGTAATGCCATAGCTTAGTGGTTTTCACTGTTTCGGTAATATTATAAATTATTTTTATGTATGAATATTAGAGTGAAATCAGAAATAAGATTTATTGAAGAACATAGATTCCTTAAATTATTATATATATATATTTGTTTTTTGTCGCCTCAACTCTGCAGGGTCATTGGCAACACATTTAACTTAAACTCAGTTCTTTAGTTTCACTATTTCAAAAAATCAAAACTTTTCTTTTACTGTTTTCCATGTTACTCAGATTTTCCTTTTTTTCTTTTTGTTGCCAATTATGCTGCTACATTTTCCACACTTATTTTCTAAAAAGTCTTTAACAGGGACTTTATTAACTGTTAAAACTGGATTTTTTTTCTGGCTTTCTATCCATATGGTTAGCCAAAGTATTAAGGGACCCAGATGAACATTATTCTTTACTCTTATATCTTAGCAGCCACCAAATTTATCTTATTGCTCTTGCTAGAATAAGTTCTAGTCTGTTTTTTTTTAATGGCAAGTACTGCACTCATCCAGCCTATTACCACAGCCTAATTAACAATATTAAAATTAATTAGATTAAATAGTAATACTATCCAAGGTGAAAGAAGTATTGGCACAATAGTATATTCTTTACTTATTGCAGCATAGTAAATAAAAACATTTGATCCTTTAATTCTATGGAGTTCTCAGATATTTACAAACAATAAAAATGTCTCATGACCATTCTAGATTGTTTTTTCACTTGTACTAGATGAGTTGAAATGGTAAAAACTAAGGAACACTATGCACAATCCAGAAATAGAATACTGAAGTTGCATTCTTAGGAGTTTAGTTAACGCCAAATCGGGAAAAAAAACTAAGTATCTGCTTCAAAACAGAGTGAAAAATCTCTAGCAAATAGTTCAGTTGTGAATAAACAACGATGAGAGAAAAAAACAAAACAACTGTTTAAGTGAAAGTACCAACTTCTTGAGTTGATTAATCAAAAAAATAAAAATAAGAACAACCATGTCATTATTTTACAAAAAAGCTTGTGCATTTTCAATGTTCATTAAAATTTAAAAAAATTATTCTATGCAAAAAGGAAAAAATGGCATTTCAATGTACTTGACTACATTTGTGCATACAAGTATATTAAATAATATTTTAGTCAAACTCACCGCCAGTTTTGGTGATATATTTCTTTTAACTTGGATAATTGTAGCTGAATGAAACCAGGGGGTGGGAATGGAGTCTTTGATGGAAAATTTGGAGTTTCAGCGACCATCCAAATTTCCAGTTGCTCTTCCACATTTTTATCAATCTTTAACGATTCAGCATTTGAACATTTTGTATTACAAGGTTTTTCTTCATTTGTGGAGCCAACAGATATTTCTTTGTCTTCCTTTTCGTGGATATTTGTACTGTCTATTTCTAGGCATATTCCATCATTATTTTTTTCAACTGATGTGCTTACAAATCCAATTTTTAATGCCTCTGATTTTTCATAAACATCTTCTGAATTAACTGTGGTAAATTCTTCAGTGACTTGAGTTTCATTAACTTCTAACTGCAATGATGCTTCCTTGATTAAATTCTGTTCTTGTAACTGATTTGGTGTCGGAACACATATCTCTTCTAAGGAGCATTCATTTTGAGGTTCACATTCTTCTTCATTCTGTTGACTTAAAGATTCTGTTGAATTAACATCATCATCATTTATTGAATTACAATATTTCTTAATTTTTAAATGCATCTCTTCTTGGTTTTCACGGATAAATTGTTCAATTGAAATAACTGAATTACTGTTTCCCTGATCGATGTCTTGATCCGAGGAAAGGGAGCTCTCCCTGTCTTGAGTTTTCATGAACTGTATTTCATTTAAACCTTCAGTAAAGTTCTGTAAAAATGTTTTAAGATCTGGAATGATTTTGTCTCCACTTTCTGGCCATTTAAGCCTCAGAGTGTTACACAAATCTTTCCACTTCTGGGTTACTTCTGACCAGTGATACATCTCCATATTTGGAAGGGCATACATCAGTTTAAGATAATCTTTAATGCCGCTATCAACATCTTCATACCCATGAATAAAATCTTCTTGCCAAGAAACTTCAAAAATGTTAAGTACATTATCAAATAAACTATCTAGCTCAGAAATCTTTAATTCTACCTCTTTGTTCGTGCAAACTTCCTCAGACATCACGTCACCATTTCCAATTTCTTTATCATATTTCTGAATATTGTTTTCTATATTAATTCCAAACAGCTGGCATCCCTCCCTAAACTCTTCTCTCCATTTCGGATATATGGTTAGGTCTTCAGTTTCCTCTTCTATTTCAAGTTCACTTTCTTCAGTTTTGGTTTGCACATCAATGATTTTATCTAAAGGCCAATAAGTCTCTTGTGGTGTATTAGGTTTGTGATCTTCTGGATTTATTGTTCTTTCTTCTTTCTTTTTATTGCTAATTACAGCTATTATAATGTTTTCTTCTTTATTTGACTGTTTTTTGTTTTCATCTGGTTTGAGTGATAATTTATCTGCTTCCGAGCTGTTTTTCTTAAAAAAGTTAACACTTTGTTGTGAATTATTTTTTTTATCAAGTGCTTTATCTTTTTTTTTCTTTGTTTGTTTCTGCTCCTGTTGAATTATATTTCCTCTTTGTAGCTGTCCGATCAATTGTTTGAAATGCAATGAACATTTCCGGACCATTTGAGAATGAGCTTCATTAGGATAAAAATTATATTCAGATTGAACACTTTGGATCTGAATATATTGTCGATAATGATGGCTTAGGGATTTGAAATTTTTCTGTAGCCACAATTTGGTCATGGGGTGCTTGCAAGTTAAAAATAGAGGTAGAAATGTGGCATGCAGTGAAGGAGAATTTCCAAACCTGTATACAAGAAAGACAAATAATAAGTTAAAATCATTCCAGAGAATATAATTTAATGATATATAAAACATTATACCTTTTTTGCAAACGCAAACAAACACATGGAATTCCAGCTTCATTAAAAGCTAAAGCAACATTCTCCCATGGGATATGGGATGTGCAACACTCGCAGTACCGCACTAACTCAGTTAAAATCTTTAATAAGGCAATAATATAATCATTATCTTTAATATGCTTTTCTATGGCCTGAAAAATTGTTTACATATAGTGATTTTATTATAACTTTCTTTCAAATACAATATTATATAAAGATATTTAATTACTTATTAATATCAATCAAAAGTCAGATATATATGTATGTATGTGTATATACATATATATGGAATTGAAAATTTAGGTGTGCCTGATTTTTATTTATTTTCTAGTTTCATTAAGACCATTTTTGAATAAGTGCTATAATTAATTAATTAATAATTAATCTGCATATTTTTAGATGAATGGGTATATATCTATCAATAAGTTCATGAAAGGTTTTTTTATCATCATGATCCTTGTTTAAGTTAAAATAAATTACTATCTCAAAATAAGCATCTAGCAAGAAAAAAAAAAAATGGAAAAAGCAGATTGAAAAAAAAACCTACACCTTTGTTTAGTTAATTCATAATTTGAAAAATATACTGAAAATATATTCTGTTTTTTTTTTCTATCAATACCGATGTAAATGTTTTCTACATTAAGAACGTGCAAGAGATTCCCAAGTTCTCCATCATTTAAAGACACTTTCTTTTATGGAATAAATCTAAATAAAACAGTCCTATAGTATAACACATTAATAATATATCTTATATTGTGGGAGTATATTACAGGAATAAGAAAAATATATTTTTTTGCACTATTATCAGTGTTTGTCTACTTACATTTCTTACAGTTTTGAAGACATTCAGCTGAAGTAAAACAGACATCCCTTCAACAACAAAGCGTAAGAAAAAAGTGATGATATGAATGATTACTGAAAAAATTGTCTTACTGAAGTTTTCTTCAGGCGGATTAAGTAGCAACTCCAATCTTCTCTACCCAAATGCACATCATGAGAAGTAAATGAAAAGAAGAAAAAACAATTAAGTTAAGAACTGGAATTTAGTAACAGTATAATTATTACAAGGTTATACTTTTTGTAAGAATAATCTAAATATGGTATGGGATAACAATCTTTGATGTGCTAGATTAATGTAAATTATAATCTACCAAAACTGAATAAAATTGTTGAAATGTACAGTCACATAAATATGTTTAAATCTATGAAATATTTTTACTTGTTTATACTGTCAAAAATGAGTTTATTAATACATCCAAACAAAATGGACAATTTTATCAACATCCTAGTAAACAAAATTTTAATACCATTTACTTTTATGTGTTTGTCACATTAAACTTAAAACAGTTTTATTAAATTATTTATGTGAAGAGTTTAGTGAGTAAAGACTCAAGTGATGATTTTTGGTAAATATAAAAGTCTTAAACTTTATTAATATCTTTCTCATCAGGTATGTTTTTAAATTAATTTTTAGAAGATTATATTTTTTTATCTATTGTGAAATTACAAATGTTCGATTAGTCTAAATATTTAAATTTTTAAAAAGCTTGATAAATTTTTCGTTTGAACATAAAAAAAAAATAATAAAAGTGTAATGTACACAAACCTGAATGAGCAGTGGGACTGTATTCAGTACTTCATATGAATATACTATTAAGGGTCAGAACAATTTTAAAAGCCAAAGAAAGCAATACAAAACATTAATTTATCTACAACATATATAAATTGTTGAGATAAATAAATTATGAATTAAATTAATATTCCTGTTTTTTGAAGTAAGTGAAAAATTAAATCAATCAGTTGAAGCATAATGCTAACCATAAAAAGCACTCCTATTAACTACTCGTCCATACATGGAATGAAATAAAAAAATATTAATATTGAAATTTTGATTATTAAAGTAAATATCTTTATTATTAAAACCCATGTTGAAGCATTGTACCACTACACTTATTTTCGATTTGCCATATATTTTCATAAATTTCTAAATCTGCTGATTACCTTTAAGTAACATTTCACAGACAGTTTTGAATTATCTGTTCTCATAGAGGATATCATTTCCTCAATAGCAAACTCAATTGTGACATTTCGTTTCTGAATCATATATGCTATTGCATAACAACATGCTGTGCAGCCTTTCTGAAAATAATATCATTTTCAAAATTAAAATCTTTTTTTCAAATAAACTTTGTCTTTAGTATTTATTTATTTTATTTTTTTGATACATGATTCTAGAAATAAATATAGAATATTTTATAAATATTTTTACAATCATAACCTGGTCTTCCAGCGAAATGTCAGCTGAATGTGCCAAGAGGGTTTCTATTATGTTGACTTGGTGTCTTGAGCAGGCCATCATGATCGGCGTGACACCTTTATTAGTTGCGAGGTTGGGATTGGCACCATCCATGGTTATCAAATCCACTACAACCCCCCAATTTCTTTTTACTGCGAAGTGTAGTATTGTATTTCCTGTCTAGACAATATTTTTAAAAAGAATGTGGCCAAAGTCATAAAAGCTTAAAATAATTTTTCTTTTCATAATTAGATGATTATAAAGTATAATATATATTGTAATCAAATACAAACTTAAGTCTATATAATTTTTAAATTAAGATATTAAAAAATATGAAATAATTAAATTAATGGAAATAAAATAAAAGGACTCAGGCATTTGAATTAACTTCCATCATTATTTTTTAGTAATAATCACATGCTGGCTAATGTTTCGGGCAATAATCCGCATCTTCACAATTTTTGTTTCTTTGTCAGTCTAAAAGCAAGAGATAAATCATCTTCCTTACCAGTGAATTGTCATACATTAAAATATATATCATGTATTTCTAGCTCACTCTGCCTACTGTAACTGGACAAGATTGGTAATTGAGCTTTGGCCCAGTAGAGAAGATATTATTTCTTTAGCCACTGGAAATTAGAAATATCCCAATTAAATGTCCTTCGTTATTTTATTTATCTCCATGATTGCCATGGACTGCAGTTTCAAGATCTTAGAGCCCATCTTGCAGTAGCATTTTTCCTGTTCTGTTGGTATTGAGTAACCAGACCAGATCATATAATTATAGAAACCGTGCCAAAATGCAAAATGAACCAGACCTAATTTCAAACTGTAAGGTGTATGTAAAGCAAATTACATAATTTGGCACAGCTCATGTTACTGTGCCATATACCTTCCTTCTCCACTAGATGTGGAGAATGATATTCAGAGTCTCTATTTCCTTCAACATTCATGAAAAGGGCAAGAATATCTTTCCAGAACTCAGGTGAGAAATCACTGATCAGCAAAAGAAAAATGATAGCAGCTGTTATTAACATAGTCACATCTTTTCAGATGGATAGTATTGAAACACTTTGGATGCATTTACCTATATCTTTTAACAAGAAAGAAACACCTTGAATGTATTTAGCTATAGTTTTTAGTGGGCCAGTCTCAGCTTGAACGGTTTGTCTCATGGTATTATGTCTGGTTTGGGGTGGAGGTCCTGCCATACTGCATCCAGTTATTACTGGGTCACTCCTCTCTTCTCATTCAGTGAAGCTTTTCCATTTTAAATTTTATAAGGATGTAGGCGATATGTTCAAAGTCTTCTCAGTTCATTTTCATTTAGATCATATTTTAAGTTACTATTTCACATAACTTCCTTCTCCACATGATGCTACTTTGGATGCCATTCGGAGCTCTACCTCCTCCAACATAGATGGCAAGTTCAAGAATATTTTCCTAGAGCTTAGTTGCGAAATCACAGATAAGAAAAATAAAAATGATAGCAGCCAAATCTTTTCAGAAGAACAGCAAAGAAATTCTTGAATGTATTTAGCTGAAGTTTTTAATGAGTCCGTACTTCAACACAAGCGAGGCTTTTCAGAAAACTGTTGATGCTATCAGGTACTGATCACAGGATACTTAAAAACTATTGCTATATTTTTCTATTTACTGAATGAATATATTTATTAATGGTATAAAGATGGTTGACCGTGGATTCTAATTTTAGATTCTAATTAGTCGGGGGGAGGGGGTGTGGTAAAAAAAATACTATATTATATAATAGTATATTTTGACTGTACCTCCTCCCCCCTCCCCTAACTAACTTCTGAAAATATGATCTACTAGTATGTACATGTACCACTAACAACCAGAGATGGGTAAAATGCTACCCTGAGTACCGAGTACCAAGTATTTTGCTCAAATCGAATCACTTTTGAGAATTCAACCACTACTTCAGTTAGTCGTTTGAAATCAACTGAAGTAGTAATTAAATTCTTTGGTACTCAAAAAAGGCCAGTATTTGAGTAAAATACTTGGTAATCAGTACTTAGAGTAGCATTTGCCCATCACTATTAACAACCCATGAATTCTCGGGTTCAGTACTACAATGTGAAGAAAGACTGGTACAATGCCTATGGTCGTGCAGGCAGGTGATGAGCTGATATCACGCTCAACCACCAGGTTTTTCTCTTTAATTAAAGGTACCCACTTTATAGAGGCTGGGTGTGCCCCAGGAGGGCCTCCTGGCCCCAGAATCGATCCACAGCTGATGAAAAATTACTAGCCATCAGCTGGATTCGAAACTGGGACTATCAGCTCTGGAAGTTAGTGCTCACCCACTGAGCTACCCCGCTCCAATTATTAGCATGTAAACAGTTCTTTATTATTATTTATTTATTGTTACAAATGACCATCAATTTATTTGTTAGCAAATCCGATTATGGTCAATATACAATTTTAAAGAAATATGGGTACATCTAAAGATTTACAGGTTTCTTCAAATTCCCACCTAAACTAAATTCGACATCTTTTAGTTTTAAAAAACATTTCAATCTTTTTGATCTTCTCCCTACCCAAGTTTTTTAAAAATGTTGCTTCTTCCTCCGATGCTAATTCATATTCTCTTTTATATTTCCTGCATCTAAACAGTATGTGCCTAGGGTTGTCTGGCTCTTTACAGATTTCACAAATTTGGCCTTTTTCAATTCCCATAAGAGTAAGATATTTATTGGTGCACCCGTGGTAAGTCCACAGTCTTTCAATCTGTACTATACTTTTTCCCTTAAGATGCAGATTCAGAGCAAACCAAGAAATAAAATCTCACAGTTGGCTGTACCTGGTAATAGTCTCTCTCTTATGATTGTGATTCACAGTCGTACCTATTTTTCTATTCTTTTACCACTTCTTTCTTTAGTACTCTTAAGAGATACATCATGGGTATGTCTTAGTTTTTTAATTTCATTAACAGCTTAATTGAAGTTTTACTTAAGAAATAATCTGAACACATAGGTTTTTAGTAGTACACATAGGTTTTTAATTAAAATGCCTATCTTGATGAATTAGTTTGCAATTATTAAGTTTTTCTTAACAAACAACCTGAATAGTAAACATAGGTTTTGTACATGAATATCTTAAATTTTTTTTTACATTACAATGAACAAATATCTAACCCTTTAGAAAAGCCTAATTTATACAATATTTGTAGATTAAAGAATGACAAGAAGCTATGTATTTTTTACACTATACCTTATTGGAGTGATTAATGTTAAACCCTGAATCTTTAATGATATTCCATATGTCCAGGAAGAGATCTTGGGTCCAGCTCTTGGTACTGGCAGCGGTCATCAGAGCAGTGTTTCCTTCACTGTCAGCCATGTTCAAGTTGGCCCCTCTTTTGATAAGAAGCTTGGCCATTTCCCGGTGTTTTAGACGAACCGCCCACATAAGGGGTGTGACTCCATCCTGTTTAAATTAATAAAATCTAAAATATTATACATTTAACGAAATATATATTCTTTATATCACTTCTATATTGAAAAAAAAATAATACATTAAACTTATACATAGTCGGCGAAAGTATATGTATAACCACGTTATGGTTGGTTATTTTATTTCTGAGCAAACAATAACACAATAGTTGTTAATTGGTCGTGTTTTTGTTAAAATAATAGAGTAATGCATTTATAAGTAAAGTCTCAGAGGGAATATGACAGAGCTGCATTTTTGGGCAGATATGATTTTTATTTTTTGTTCATAATTGTTATTCTTAAGGGACCTTGTCCCAGAATAAAGTCTGTTTTCTATTCTATTATATTATATAGCACAGAAAACAGCTTTTTATACTATTAAGAAATCGAATAACCTTCGAAGAAAAATTTCTTGAGTATCAACATAATCCGTTCTTATTATAAAAAAAACAACAACAAATAAATAAAAAAATGTACTGAGTTAAAATTATTTGTGTCGGAAAATAGATGGATGGATAAAAAAATACTTTTTAATTCTAATTATACAGTTATTTAATTTATACAAACTTACTTACCTCCTTACAACTGTCTATTGAAAAGCCATCTTTCAAAAGTTTTTTTACAACATCAAACTTGTTAAGAACTACAGCACCCAAAAGTGTCTGGGAGTCATCCTGTCAAACGATAATACATTTATTCCACCCAGTCAAACCTATATAAAATAATCCTGTATTAACTCTAACTTTTTTTTATTTAATAATCAATGCTATAATTGTAAATTTAAAGAATCATGTTGTTATCATTTTGTTAACAGAGGCGGATTACGCGGTAAACGGCGCATAGAGCCCTCTAGGGCGGTAGTAAGGCGGTAAACATCTTAAAGATTTCGAAAATTACCAAAAATATTTAGAACATTTACATGAAATGATAGAATAATTCTAACAACAAAGTATTAAATTTATTTTCTCTAAGTTTACTGTTAGGATGAACGCGTCAGTTATGGACATGGGATCCCTTTAGTGTTGCCCAAATGCGAGACCAAGACGAGTCATGGTCTATCAAACTCAGTCTTGGTCTTGCGCAAGAGTCTCTCAACAGTCTTGCAGTTACTTATTAGCTTATTACTATAAAGATATTACTGTAATTTTTAGATAAGAGAAACCTAACTAAGCCTGAATGAAAAATTAGAGGAGTTAAATGCAAAAGTATATTGGTTATATCAATTATTGACATATAGAAACTAAAATTGTGGAGTATTAGTAACTATTTTGCCTTAATTTTTTACTAAAAAATCAATTTTTTTTATCAGTCCTGGTCTTGGTCTTGCAACAGTTAGGCAGCCTTGGTCTTACAAAGTGCAAGACCAAGACCGATTTCGGGCAACACTGGATCCCTTGATGGACAGGTTGGAATTTAAATGTAAATAATAAGCTTCCTTGTTGATTTAAAGGTTCCAGTTTTTTTCTAGATTGAAGAACAAGGCCCTCTGTTGACAACTGTATGAATAAAGTTCCCAAAAGAAAATTTTAAAATGCCTATCATTGTTGTTTATATAGTAAATTTTATAATATTTCTGAAGCATGTCCATTACTGGTACCGACCCTCTGTCTAGAACAATTGAATTTAGGGGTGTCCATCATTAGTGCAAAATGATGTTTTTTTTTTAATGGAGATTACACCTGTATAACGGATTACACCTGTATAACTGAATTTTTTTTAATACTTAATATTTAATATTTTTTCAATTTTAAAGTGTTAAATAGTAAAAGGCGACCCTAGAGATTCTAAATGTCCAATAGAGAATATAATAACTATAATAATTACGACGGCATAAACCAAACAAGACAAAAATTTCCTTAGGAAGATCCATCACTGGTGCGCTTATCCTAATGTGCTTTTTGGATTTTCGATGGCTCCCGAAATATTTACAGCTTATGATCTCTTCCTTCTCGTAATCTGCCTCTAGTAGTTAATTGTTTCGATTGAAAAGAAAGTAATTTAAATCACTGGTGGTTATCTACAGCTTTACTTATCACGTTCATACTCATTGCCTAAACATTAATTTAAGGTTTCTGGTATCAACAATATAAGGATCCAAGGGAGGGGTTGGAAGAACTTTCGGGCTGAAGCCACCAAAATAGAAAAATGGCTTAAAAGCAATAAAAGAATTTATAAAGAAAAAAAAATTACTTGCCCATATTTGTTTCTTTAAGAAATCTAAGCTAAATAATTAAACAATCAAAATATCTTTTTTTCTCATAAATTCAAGGCCATTTTCCATCAATGTTTTATTAATTTTATAATGAAAAATAAGTTTATTCTGGAACTGAAGTTTCCTTAGAATAATAGCAGAGTTAAAAACATACGTACATTAGTTTTGCATGTAGATATAATACAAATATATACAAAAAATACGAAGGAAAACACAAATTTATACAAGAAATAATGAGAGAGAGAAAAAGAAGTGAATAAATAAAAATAAAATTTCTGCTATCAATTAATTTACGGACGTGGTTTGACCTATGGAGGTGGGTAAGATGTTCCCAAAAGGGGGTTACACGAATGAAGAAGGATTTGCTGAAGAAAGAGGTTTTATGGTAGAGAATATATAAATCTATGGGTTGAGATCTGGTGCTGAGAGAGTGGATAGAGGAGTGTAAAGTAAGGAGTTCTAAGATGTAGGGAGAGTTTTTGGTCCTTTAACTCGGTGTATCAACAGGAAACATGAGAACATCTGGGAATCCCAAAGATGAATCTTATAATATCATTTTTTACTAGGTTTCGGCCAGTGCCGTGCGTCATTTTCAAGTCAAGGTGTGTTGTAACGAAATTTTCTGGAGTATAATGAGAAATTCTTCCAAAATAAAAATGTCTGCCATTGGTGGACAATGACATTGAATTCATGAAAAATGAAAACCTCGTGACACCAAATAAAAAAAAAAAAAAGGCAAAATTAACAGAATAAAATCAAAATATTCTTTTTAAACAAGAAGTATACACAGGTATTAAATGTATGGCATGGATCTATAAAAAAAAAAAATTGTTTCTGTAATTACCGTTTTGACTTATTTATTATTATTAATTTTCTAAGAAAGGCCTTTAAAGACCACTTAAACGTCATTTCATATAGTATCTTTTTCTTCCAGAGTAATTACGGTTTAAAAATAAAATATGAAATAAAACCCTTATTGGTCCCACGACAGCTTTTTTTTTTTTTAATTTAACGACAAGTTATTAACAAATGCGTTACATTCTAGTTTTTTATCAAACCAGAACTTTATTTTTTGGTTTTCTGGTTCAAAAAGAAATCGGCTACGGGCCTCAAATAACCAAGGCACGCTATTGTATAAATGCGATGCATATACACGCTAAATTTTAATGAAAATCACGATTTCTTTTTACAGTTTGAGCCATAAAGAAATAATTAGGTTAAAGATGGAAGTTTATCGACTGTTCCACATATCATGTGTGATAAATATTCAGGATGCAGTCATTATAAAGTTTTTATTGGTGCCGACGTTTCAACCCAAACATGTGAGTCATCATCAGTGCCTGTTTCGAGCACTGAAGGTGTTCAAGTACTCAAGTATCCAGTACTTGAATACCTCCAGTGCTCGAAACAAGCCCTGATGATGACCCACATGTTTGGGTTGAAACGTCGGCACCAATAAAAACTTTATATTGACTGCGTCCTGAGGTTAAGGTGTAAAATGTTTTACTTCCATAAAAATAAATACCGTCATTCCAAGACGCATTGTCAAGTTTTAAGGACCAATAGCGAGATTTTACTAGGCGCAATCTTACATTGTCTCCAGATCGGTCAGTGGCCTATTGATGTTTGTGAATATTATATCCTTCAATAAAATTTTTTTTTTTTTCATTTCTTACATCCACTAACGGCAGGTAAATTTAGAAATTCTCACAAACTTTTAGTTTTTCTACAATTAGATGGAACTTGGATGGAAATGGGAAGCATTCACTATATTTTTGCAACGAAACATTCATAAATATTGGTGAAGAACAAATATATACACATTCATTGTCCCAATTTAATTATTGAAAAATATCACAATTTACTTAACTATCCAATTATTTTATAATTTGTTTTGTCGATATTTATTATTTTATATTCGATCATTTATCTCCTTTCAATGATCAAAACAAATTCGAGCCCCAAGATTAAAATTATTTAAAATATGTAAAATTTCAACATTCGATTATATATTCATCTCAATTAAAATTTGTTCTTGATATTTTGATATATTTCACATAATATTCGATTATTATATGCATCGATATTATTATTCGATAATTACTAACCTACTTATTTCAAGGGTTAAAAGTATTTAGGCTCGATATATAAATATATTGTTTCAATACACCGTTTTATTTAAATTATTTTAGCACTTTTCCTTTATCGCCATCGCCTCAATCCGGCTAGCACGGATTGGTTTTTATATCGATTCAAAGCTCCGAAGAAGGTGCCTAGAAGAGGTTTCGTGGCACCATCAAAAGTTTAGAGGGAGGTAAATTTTGACAGGGTTTTAAATTTTTGAGGGGGACACATTTCGTTTGGATCGTATATTTTCGAGATGAAAAGTGTCAGACCAGAGGATAAGGAGACAACTTGGGACAGACTGCATCAAGTGTCATTGTTTATGATCTTTTTTTTGTTTTTGGACCTCTCCTTCCTCGCCATTAAGGCTATACGGGGTTTTCCCGGACTAGGGGGTGAGGGCGGGGATTTAAAAGACTCCACCAGCACCGGGACGCGAACTCGTGACTATTTTTATCAGGTTATCTGTTTATCAGGTTGCCGGGCAACGGCGGTGCTGTGCACATACGTTACCCCATTCGGCCACCCCGCCCCTCATTGTTTATGATCTAAAAATCTACTCTGTTTTTTACTTGCTTGCTCTGTTTTTTAGAAAGAGGAAAATAATAAAATGTTTTGGGAGGGAGGAAAGAGGAAATAGGCATCTCTGGAGCTCGATTGCTGAATAACGAAGTATTTAAGTGTAGATGAAAAAGGATAAGAAATTAATTAAGATAGAAATGGAGAGATTAGAACAAAATCCACTAAAATAACCCGCAGTTTGATAATGAAAATTGACTAAAATGGTACATAATTGTCAAATAGAATAAAGAAAAAAAAAAGAAATGTTAATGACGTGAAGAAGGTAAAATAAAAATTAATTGAAAATACATTTTAAATAAATATAGAAAAAAATGTAACAATGTTATAACGTATGATGTTCTAGCAATGCAAATGAGAGGTCTCTGATAATAGACAATGAGTCCGAAACGTTCGACAGATGTATGTAGAAAAATGGGAATTATTTAAAATAAATTGGCATACACGGAAGGAAAAGTTTCAATACCTTATACCTGAAATTAATAAGTTATTCTCAGTAATAGGTATTTTCCTCAATCCATCTAACAATAGCCGCTCAATTATATTTACACCGAACAGAATTAAGTCTGAAGTTTGTGAAATAAAATACACTTCACGATATAAATTCCACTATAAATCCAAAAGACATAGTTGCTTGATACCAGAATCACTCCTTATCGCTAAAGTCTTCTAATAAAAATCAATGCGAAGTTATGCTATGACGTTCGTTGCTGTTATGATACTAACGCTTTGTTAAGTTTTCAAACCTTCAAAAAGTTCTACAGCTTGAAAGGTATATAAGGAATATTTAACGTGATAGTTAACATTACCGGCTCCGGTACTCCTAAAATGCCCGCGATTTCTTGAATCTCTTCCCCCTTGAAGACAACAGCGATCGGCTGGAACTTCTTCTCTTCCCGCCTCCTAGCGCTCGTGTACCCGGACTCCGCGGTTCCTCTTTTTCTACCTTTCTTCTTGTTCGCATTCTTACTCCGGGTCATCACTCCCTTAAACAGTCCAAAAATAAGTATTTTCAATTCATCTATATAAGGACTTATAAAAACTGGCATCAAGAATAACCATATCAGAGAAAAAAAAAATTATAATTTGGAATCACCTGAACCGAAATTGGCAGGTTCGAAATCATATGGGCAGTTTCCACTGTGAAATGAAAACGTACTTGTTTACGTTATTTATCAAATATTAAAAGAAAAAAAAAATCACTGCTGAAGATTATAATGTGTATAGTAAATATGATAGCTATATCTGTAATAAACTAGATAGTAATTGGCTCAACTATCAAATATTTACATTAGTGATAAAATGAAACAAAATATTTTCTATTGTGTCTTTCCCTCTCAAGGACGTTTATGTTATTTCAAATTTCGAGATAAATATGATGGATTCCTGATTACAATTGAGATCATCTGAATGATTTTTGTGTTATGTGGATGTCGTGATTCAATCTTTCTTGCAGGATTAAGGGCAAGCAAGGATAAGCGATATACATAATAATGTACACTAGTGTTCGCCAAAAAGTCGAAATTCGACCGAAATTATTATTTAAAATTTAAGGAAAATATATAAGAATTTGTATGTTTCCAACATTGTTTTTTCTACTGTTCTACTTTTTTCTATATTCGTACATACACTTTAATATGTACTTAAAATATAAAATAGTTCAATACCATTTTTGTACTTCTTTAATTATTAGCAAACAATATTTTGAATTCATCGCAACTGTTCTTTCAGCTTGTTCTTGAGACAATATGTTATGTATATAAATTAAAAATACTTCAAGGAGATTGTTGAAGACTTGAGCCAATTTTCATTAAAATCGTTTCAGTCGTTATCTCGCTATATTATATAGAAACACAAGTTTTTTCGGACATTTTGAAACCTTATGATGTTCCGCATGTTAATGATATGTATATAAAACATTCCTCAGTTTTTGATGGCAATGTTGTATCATAATTTCAAAGCAATCAGTGACGACCTTACGGAGGTAAACGGTTTGAACAAGCTAAAAAAAAATCGGTTGAGAAACAGAGGAGAAAAAGTTACTGAAATGTTTTTCCTTTGCCTATTTTTATAAACCATAAATACTAAATAAACTATAATTAAGATTTTGATTATTATAAGCAATATAGCATTATCAAGAAAGTCTATTCAACTCCATAATTAATAATTGAGAATATTGAAGCAACAGTTTATTTAATAAGTAATTAGCTTGTCTTGTTGCAAAATATCCCTTCAGTTCAGCAGTTGTGCATTTAGACTCAAACACCCTTAAATTTAAGGAACGTTATTTTCCTACTCGCTTAGCTATATTGCGATGGTGCAGAGGAGTTCCTCGGTTTATAGTTTTTTTGAACTATTAAGAATGGAGTATAGAAGCCAGAACTAGAGAACTCGATTACCGATTATGCGATATTAAAAAACAAGAAAATTAAAATATCTTCTCAAAACTTGTTTACTTTTATTAAAGACATCTCTAAAAGCTTCTTTCCATTTTAATAGAGGTACCCGAAGGACAGTGGAGAATACAGGAATTTCTGAGCTCCCCCCTCATCATAAAGAAGTGAATTTCACCAAACATACAGGATGTCGAGTAAGTAGAGGCACTAGCGAATCTAGGAATTAATTTTGAGGGTGCTTCAGCACGAAAGATTTTTTTTTTCTCTCTCTATACAGGGTGTTTCGTAATTGCACGGCATTATTTTAGGTATGTGTTCACTAACACAAAATGAACAAAAAAGTTCATATTAACATACATCTGAAATTCATTTATTAAACAGATATGAAAGGTAAAAGATTTATTATTTATTTGCTACATTAAGACAGATTGTACAAAGTTTGGCGTGTTTCATACTAAATAACAGGTTTTAATCACCTGATAAACAAATGAACGATGAGCAATGACAGTTGTTGCTCATCTGTTTGTCTAGTTCTGTGTGTTTTAATGTAAGTGAACATTGTGACCCAGTTCAAATTATGATTATCATGGAAGACACCATAAATTTATCCACTTTTGCAGAACAGACAGATATGCTTTTAACTTATGGCGAGGTTCATAGAAACGGTGCCGCTGCTGTTCAAAGATATTGTGAAAAAAATCCTAATCGCGGATTATCAAATTGTAAAACGTTTGAGGTCATTGAGATAATGGCACGCTAAAATATGTACGAGTAAACGCCGGTCGACAAAGATTTCGACGAACTGCAAACGTTGAAGAAGAAATACTCGACGCTGTACAGTTATCTCATACTACTAGTACCACAAGATTGTCACGTCGTTTCGATGTTTCCTCTACCAGCGTATGGCGAACTTTACGCGAACAACAATTGTATCCATTTCACTTATCGAGTAGGCAAGATTTGTTACCATAAGATTATAACAAGCGCAGAAATTTCTCCCAGTGGTTAATTCGATAATTCACACGAATCCTAACTTTCTGAACTGCATTTTGGTTACTAATGAATCTTGCTTTACAAGAAACGGGAATTTTTCGAAATACCTAAACTTGGGCGGAAGAAAATCCACATACGACTGGTGTTGAACATTACCAACATACCTTTTCTTGTGGTCTCCTAAGCGGTAAGTGATTCCCAAAGTCCTGTAAAATGTAATTAAACGAACAATAATACTTTCAGAGATAATTTTTTAATATTTTTTTCATAAAACATGGATATATTTTACCATTTTGGGGAGGAGAAGGGCTTCTTCAGTCCCAAACTCCCCTCCTCTCCCGTGGTGCTGAATGTTGCATTCAACAAAACGGGGGCCTCTTTGAACAGTTATTGTGAACAGTTGTAATAATAATAATAATCAATAAATAGTAATAACAGATAATAAATTTTTAACCTTTGATATCTGTTTAATAAATCAGTTTGAGATGTTTGTTAATATGAAATTTTCTGTTTATTTTGTGTTAGTGAACACATATCTAAAATAGTGCCGTGCAATTATGAAACTGTATATAATTACTTTGGAAGGAATAGAAATATACTAACTATCTAAAAGAAATGGTGTTCAATCGATTCTTGAAGTCCTATTAAATGTAATTAACGAACAATAATACTTTTTATAGATAATTTTTTTTGTAAGACGTGGATATATTTCATCATTTTGGAGATGAAAAGGGGAGGGGGGTTCTTTAGCCCGAAACCCTCCTCCCGTAGATCCGTCTGTGAGTAGAGGGAAATTTTTATAGGAGCGATGCAAGACCTCAGGGGATACAAAAAAGTTTATACAAACAATGGTCAACAGGAAAGTTGGAAATTAAGGTTTTTTTTTTTTTTTTTTTTTAAGTAAGCCACGTTTTTTGATGAATAGGAAAACGTTTTTTGATGAAACATACAAAATTGTGTTAATTTAAGTAATTACAAATTATTTCTCTGTTTACTCGACAAAACTTGCTCCAAACGATAGTAGAAAGTTTACCTTGTTAAAACCATTTAAAGAGGACTTTTGAGAGTCTAAACTGAGCCAAGTTCGGTTTTTAAAAAAAAAACATAAATTATTCGCGATTTTTTTTTTCATCCTCCAACTATATTACAGATACCCCAACAATAAAAAAACTTTATCTTTTAATAAACTTTAAGCCTATATTAATTAAATTGAGATTTATTGGGGCAACAATGGGCCATTTTTTAGCAGAAAAGTTATTCAAGTTCTGTGTTTTTTTAGGTAACTCGTTTTTTTGTTGAATAGGAAGCGATAACTATAAAAATATTTAATTTAAGTAATTAACAATTACCTCACTGTAAACTAGACAAAATTTACTTTAAATAAAAATAAAGTTTGTCATTGACAAAAACATTCAAAGAGTTTTGAGCGGCCAAACTATGCTAAGTTCAGTTATTAAAAAAAATCATAAATTATTTCCAATTCTCTTTTTATTAAAACCCTACTATACCACACAGAGGTTCTAAGAAGGGGGTTTCATGGCTAAAGTTGAGCCTTCAAAATGTTTGTGGGGGACACATCCGAACGGGTTTTGAATTTTTGAGGGGGGGCAATTTCAACTGGGTTATAACTTTTCGAACTGTAAAGTTTCAAAACAATAGGCATGAAGAAGCATGGAAGTTACTACATGATGTGTAATTGTGTATAATCTACGATTTTTAAATTAAACTTTCACTTGCTCTCATTTTAAGAGGAGAGCAATAAAATTTCTTGAGAAGGGTGGGGAAAGGTTTGTCCCTTCGACTTTGAGGGTTATGGGCACCTCTGATACAACAGATGCCTCACTTTTAGAAAAACTTCCTAATTTAATAATCATTATATCCATAATTAAATTGAATCAAGGTTTATCGGAAAAAAATTTGAGATTCACCTCAAATAAACAAATGATGTGATTTCATATGCTGTACCCTAAAAGTGTTTTCAGCAAAAATAGCTACAATAAATTGTTGCAAAAGCTTTTATTTCTTGTTTTTCCATGATTTCGGGTGGATTATTATTAACATAATTGCCTAAATACACTTTTTATTTATTAAAACAATATTAAAAATAATGATTTTTAAAATGTTTATGTAAAGTGGTTATGAAACTGGGTTTTTCATACAGATTTCCATTATAGGCATTGATGAGCATTTATAAGCGATAAATTATTTTTTTAGTTATAAACTAATGTTTCTGATAGCTTCATTAATAGTTTCATCTCATCTAAGCTACAGATATTTTATATAAGAAAATTTCGGAATCAGGGCGTTTTCAATCTGGAGGTCGGAAAACTTTTTCTATTTAATTAGGTACTAAAAACTCGTAAATACCCATTTGGTTTTCACTTGGATCGTATGATATTTTGATCACAAAAGTCTTGGCCTATATAACCTCGTTATTTTGGCAATTTGGGTATGTAGGTCATGCCAAACGGTTAAAATAAAAATAATTAGACAAAAATAGGTGGTTAGGGACTATATTAAACATGGGAGTACTTACCAATGGGTAGTTACTCTACTATTCTTTTCACATACTGTTGTATTTCTATAATATTTTATTCTAATTATTTCCTATTTAAATTTAAAATTTATCTTTATAGACTATTGGGGTACGCCATGTCCGCCTAACGGTGGAACAACCCCCATTTTACAAATTTCCAACTATTCATTGAATTGTAAATCTCGTTGCTCAAATTGTATAACTGTAATTTACATGTATTCAGTAGTTCAGATTGTATTATTTTTTATCAACATAAAATAAACGGAGCGAAACCACAGTTTGGACAAATTATTAATTTCTTTAAAAGTCTATATAATTACATTGCGTCTTATTGCCAATTTATATTATTATAATTATTCTTATTGTCAATTTATATTATTATAATTATTCTTATTGTCAATTTGTAAAGAGGGAGAAATGATTTTCGTGATAAGAAGTGTGCTATCTTTGTTATAGTCCGTCCCGCTGTTTATATGTAAAATAGAATATGACACGTCCACTATATTATTTTTATATACCTAATAGACAGATGTTTTTCTCTAAATTTCTTGTTCTCACAATTTATTACCCCAAATAGTGGGGAAAGATGAAAAATTGACAACCATAAATAATTTTTTTATCTATAGTTTTGAACTTTTCATCAATAACTAGTAAAAAAGGCTGCAAATTATTTTACAATGGTTTGTTATTTCCAAACAACTATGCATCTAAAGTAACGTTACCTTCCTAGTTACAAAGAAAAATAAATAAAATGTGATTCCAATTGTTGGACTAAACTTTTTTTTTTTAATCATTAGTAATATGCTTTTAAAAAATAGCATTACTTCAGTAACACATTCAAAATTTAAAAACCAAACATATAAAAAACAACCTACAAACGATATCTTTGCTCCTAATTATCCGATTTTAACGATTTTTTTTTTTATTTTAGGAAATTCCGTAAACTTTTAAAAAACATATAAATAAAAAAGTGTATACTTTTTGAGTTATTCGGAATTAAATTTTACCATCCCTCGTAACTTTTTTTCCAGCTTCTTTTCGTCGAAGTATGTTATATAGATAAATTTAAAGGGCGTCGAGATAATTACTTTAGCGAAGTTTAATTGAAATCGGTACATTCGTTTAGGAGCTACAGTCTATAGCAACGCAGATTTTTCGGCCGCCATCTTGAAAGTAAAAGGCAGATAGCAATGTCGATGAAGGAGGATCATCCTCGAGTGACCTCTGATTTTATATCTAAATTTGAAAAAAAATAGGTCCAGTAGTTTCGGAGGAAATGCGCGCATGGCAGACGGCGACAAAATAGTTTTTATTCGTTTTTCGGATTCTACTCATCCTGAAACTTGAAACCTCAAATTTTGAGAGAGGGTTAAGTTTTTGAATTTTTTGGTCGATCACAATGGTTGATTATTGAAAATAATAAACCAAAAACATGTAAAAACCGCGATATCTCTACTAATAGTACTTTGATTTCGATGAAACTTCCTTCATTTTTTAGGAAATTTAAATACCTTTGAAACATCTTATCACAATATCAACAAAAAAGTATAAACTTTTCGAGTTATTCTGAATTTAATTTTACCATCCCTCGTAACTTTTTTTCCAGCTTCTTTTCGTTGAAGTATGTTATATAGATAAATTTAAAGGGTGCCGAGAAAATTACTTTAGCGAAGTTTCATTGAAATCGGTACATTCGTTTAGGAGCTACAGTCTACAGCAACGCAGGTTTTTCAGCCGCCATTTTGAAAGTAAATGGCGGATAGTAATGCCGATGAAGGAGGATCATCCTCGGGTGACCTCTGATTTTATATCTAAATTTGAAAAAAAAATCGGTCCAGTAGTTTCGGAGAAAATGCGCGTAAGGCGGATTCTACGCATCCTGAAACGCGAAATCTCAAATTTTGAGATGGGATTAAGTTATTGAATTTTTCGGTCGGTCACAATGGTTGATTATTGAAAATAATAAACCAAAAATTAAAAAAAATTCGAGCAAAATGGCCTGAGTGATTTCAAATACATTGAACACAAATTGTTTAAAAGATTTTTTTTTATAATTAAAAAATAAATAATTGGTAGGGGTGGTTCATTGAGCGGCCCGGGGCCCATTCATGCGAGCAGTGGTGGGGGAGCGCTAGTGTGCGGTAGCTGCCGGCTGTCTCAGCGTAACCTCCGCCCGGTTCGGTCGTATCTAGTCCCTCCGGTTTGTCTCGGTATGCGATCAATCGCGAGCTCTGTTTGCGCAGGTTGTGCCGGGTCAGTGATGGTGTGAACGCAGTTCTTCTGGCATAGCAACCCATCAACCACTCAGGATTTCAGGCCAGCTGTATTACTCTACCCTAAGCTACTGTCTCAGCCTACTGTCGTTTGTATCATTGATTGTTATCTACCACATGCTAGCCGTTTTGAAGAAACGTTGGAAGCCTAAAAGGTAATATATATATTATCACCTTTGTATGTATAATGATGTACAGCAGATTGATATCATTCCAGACTGTCATTCCTTTCAGAGCTTATAGATAACTTTATGCCCTTACTTATTATAAGAATTGCTTATCTAAGGTGTATGCTATCAACTTTATCTATCTGGAACGGTCTAAGATGAAGGGGAAAACCATGGTTACGCCTCTCCCTTATATCCCTGGGTACCAATATTTTGCACCCACATAAGGAAAGAAAATAGTTGGATTTTTCATGCCCTAAATAATTTTTGCTATCTGCAATACACCAGTACTAGACATTCACTAATAAATCTTAAATTACTTAATAAATCTACTATTAAATAATTTCTAAATGTGTTGAATAATTATTTTTTGCAATAAAGGACATTGGTAACAGTGATAAGAGAGTTCGTTCTCACCATATTTACAACAAATTAAATGGTATAATAGTATTAACAATAATTATTATTAAAGAATAAACTTAAACTAATCAAAATAAGAACTTAAACACAGGTATATGAAGTCATAGAAAAATAGTATTACTATCACAAATGAAATATTTATTTTTAATATATAAAAATTAGAACTTATCAATGATTGAATAAAGATAAAAAACTTATGACATATATTCATGCGTTATTATACGGTTGTATTAATATAATATTCTACAAATATTTTATGTTTTACAATTTTAACATAATTTAAACCATCCTATTTTCAAAATATTTTAAACAGTCGTAAATTTTAATTTCTGTTTCAAATTACGATTTTTTAAAATTAAACATACTTTAAAATTTCTATAAGTAAAATATTCTATTTAGTATATGTAATTATGTATGGTTATTATTTTATTTTTATTTAAATACTTACATTTTTATTATTTTATTATTACTGATAATTATCTATCTATCCATCAGTACAATCTAGAAAAGCACGTCATTAGCACACCATTATCCAGTCAAGAACAAATACAAACAATTTTTTTTTGTGTATATGTAATTCATATCATCAGCGATATCAACATTATATTTATTAAATCATAAACCTATAAAAACTATAAATAAAATAGATAATTTGAACTATTATCAATATTTACACTATGCATTATTGACGTTTCGACTAGCACGTTTCTGTTATCACTACTCCGGTTGCTACTGATAACAGTTCTGTGACTGTTATTATAACAATCGATCTTTTTTCTATTTCAAGTTCTCGATATCAAATTGAGTTTTTATTGAATTATGCTGACCCAAAAAAAAAACTAAAAAAATATTTTTTCAATTTGCCATTCTTGGCATCTGTAATCGTTAAAATTACTAATTCAAAACTATTATCACTTGCAAGCGGAAAATTGGGCCAGATGTGATAAGGGTGATTTTAACTATTTAAAAAAAAAATCAATTTCTCATATTAATAATCGTAATCCTTTTTCTACCAGGGATATGAAAAAAAAAATATTACATCAGATTATTTTACAATAATGTTAATTTTATTTCATGTTTTATATATGTATATAAATGTATACAGCTTTGTATCACATTTTTGATTCAGATTTATTTTTATATTTTTTAAAAGTAATTTACTTATTTTTATACATGGTGATTATTACAAAACCTTGGCATGCAAAAAAATGCAGATGACCTCGTCCAAGGTGTTCGCCGTGAATTTTTCAAATCAAAATTTCGTTTTATATATATATATATATATATATATATATATATATATATATATATATATATATATATATAATTTGAATCACTGACATTTTAAATTGTTTATTATATATTTTTTTAAAGTTAATTACGGTTAAATCAATTAATTAAAATATGTAAAAGTATTATTATTATTATAATTCATAAATCTTGCAACTGAATCAAGCTTATTATATCATATTGACTTACCCAATCTTTTTTTGGGAGGATAAAATATTGCTGAGGAGAGGGACACATTCTCGGAAACGTACAATAAATAATTATCACAAATTAATTTTAATTTTTATTATGCTGACCTGTGAGGCATATACTTAAGTGTTAATACATATTACAATATTTATTGCAAAATATATCTCGATCATATACGTTTATTTGTTTTATTTGGTATTGTTATTGAAGGAGCTTAGATAACTGATTTTTTTTTTTTAATTTTTGAAAATTATATTTATATTGGCAATAAAAGAAAATATACCATTTAAATTGATTTAAGTAACAATTTATTTATTTAGCTTTTTATTTATTTATTAGGGATTGGGGTTACTCAATGCTGGGGCACTAGCACTCATGGCTGAAAAATTATTTATTCTGTTACATTGGCCGTGGGGCGACCCTGGGATTGAAGACCCTCCTGAGGCACACCCAGCCTCAATAAAGTATGGGTATCCTTAATAAAATAATTAATTAAGGGAGAAAACCTGGCGGTTGAGCGTGATCTTCGTCAAATCACCTCCTTGCTCAACCGTTGACCAAGAAATAGCGCTTTCCCTAAATAATACTGAACCCAAGACCTTTCATGGGTTGAAGTACAGTTTTTAAAAATTATTTATTAAAATTTACAACTGTATTAAATAAATAAAACTAGTAAACATAAACAAATCAGGAATAATGACATGAATTTGTCGAGATAATAGCCAATGGTAGCACTCTATAAATAGTTCAAAGAGAGAAGATCACGAGACCATTTTCTTTTCAGACACTAAGGAAGATCAGAGATTTTTTTTGTCTGTCCAGTACATCACATTTTCGTCAATTCTTCATTAGATTCAATGATTGAGCCTTCATTTTAAAGACTCTCTTTCAGGTGGGAAAAAGTCCGAAATTTCAAGGAAAATAGTTATGAAGGAAAATAAGCTTAATTTGGAAATAGCTCAAAAAGTATACATTTTCTATTGATATTATTTGAAAGATTACTAAATTTCCCAAAAAACAAAAATATGGAATTCGGACCATTATTAGCTGAGATTTATTGGATTGTAATTCGAAAGTATTTTGGTATAAAACAACAATGAAGTTTTATAATAATTTTATTTTCATTGGTCGATTACAATTGCCGACAAAATTGAAAATGGTTCCTTCATCTTAGGATACGTTGAATTATTTAATTTCCTTATTATTTTGCCAATGGTTCACTGACTAATATTCTTTGCGAATTATTCGCATGGGCCATCCAGTATTAAATAAAATAATATGTTGTTTAAAATAGGAGCTTGATTGGTCCTTCTTGCGATTGCCCGACCGATCAGATTTTTGAGTGATATACTGTTTACACGATAAGGAAATTCAGATTAAAAATATAGCTAAAGAAACATTGCTGCAATTTATTTTGCAGAGTTGACATATATTTTTTATTTTTTCCAGTTAACGAATTCTAAAAACAATGATGCCTTTGTATCGAGCCATTGTTCGACAGAAGCGTTCTTTGTTCCTTGTCAACAACAAGGGATCACTTTTGTAAATTATGAGTGCGTTTGAGATATCACTGTTTCAATTTTATTCTGGGTCGCCTCAACGGCGCAATAGTGACCTCAATGTTTGGAATTGTATCCCTTTGTGAGTGCGGATCTATTGTACAATACTTGTTCCGTCAACTTTTATGGATACCTTATTGAGTAATTTTGCTATGATTTTATTTTAATTGAGGCGAAACGACAAGATAAACTATTTAATAGAATTAGCAGATAGTTACCAAATAGAAATTCGTAGCTTGGAACTACAAGTTTGGCAGGCTTTAGGTAGAACAGTTCTAGAATTCGTATTATTTGTCTTACATCCTAAATCAGAGGTTTCATTTTTTTATAATGGTTAAGTGGTCCTGAAACCTTGAAGTTTGGGAGGGTATTTTTTCCTATTCTTTCAACAATTTAGTCTTTAATAATAGTGGATAATTGTTGAATGTGGAAGATATATTGAAGAGAAGTTGGATGAGGCTTTCAGTCAATGAAAATACAAAATAAAAATATATAGATTATATTTATGTTTATTTCCATTGGGCCGTAGTTTCGGCTTACATTTCAGACCATAATCAAGGCTATGCAAAGAGATAAGATAGCATATAAATATTAATAAAATAGGAGACAATAATAAGAATAATATGTAGGTAAAATATATAGTAGAATAACATTTACATTGATAGTTAAATTTAATATTATTGAATATATGGAACGGTAAATATATGATTTATAAATGAAGAAAATAGAAAATAACGTTAACCAAGCTGGGAACAGAAAGCGTAACGTAGCAAAGTTAGGATATATAATATAACGGTAAGTTAGAGATTTATTAAATAATAGATCAAAGTTAAGAAGTTATAAAATAAAGGTAATAAAGTGATGAAGTTAACAATAATAAAATATTAGTAACAACGTAATCAAATTGACAAAGCATTGACAAATTAAAGAATGGTTTGATATAGAAAATTAAATTTGATTAACGGTTGATTTATAAATAAACGGTAACAGAGTTAAGAACTTATGAATAAATACCTAATTTTTCATAAGTTCTTAACCCTGTTACCGTTATTTTATATTTCAATTTGATTGCTTTGCTTATTCCATTATGCTTTTACCCTTATTTTATTATTGTTTTTTCATTACTTTATTAACTTTATTTTATAACTATCCAAGTTTGTTACATTATTCGTAAGTCTCTTTGTTACCCTTATGTTATATAAACTAACTTGTTACAGCTATTTTATAAGTTTATAAGATTCCACATTTTTATTTATTATTACTATCTACTATTTTTAAAATATTTATATGCTATCTTGTCTTAGCTTCGCCCTAATGAAGGCCTGAAACCCATGCCGAAAATTCAGTACAAAGGAAATAAATATAATTTATTTATTTTTATTTTGTTTTTTCATTGCTTAAAAATCCAAACCAAACAACTCTTCAATTTATTTTTTTTTGATAATTTACTAACGTAATATTTGTATCTCTTAACTGTGAACCAACACGAACCCATTAATGTTCAATGGGATTCAGGAGTGCCCATCCAATTAAAGGCCGATGGCGCATAAACCTTCCTCCACCCCCCTCGATATATTTTATTCCTCTCTTCTTCTTAAAAACAGTGCAAACGAAAGTAGAATTTAATATCTATAGATTATATACAATAACATATATATTAACACATACGTCTGTTTCATGCTTCCACTTGTCTTTTAATTTGAAACCTTTCATTTTGAAAATTCATAACCCCATCGAAATATGCCTCCTACCCTCAAAAATAGAAAATCCCGCCAAAACGTGCCCCCTCATAAATTTTGATATCGCAACTTGCTTCATGAAACTCCCTTCAGGACACCCCTGATGGGATTTTAATATGTACTCGAGAGAGGAGTTTCATGTTCATTTGGATTATAAGCAGCCAGTTCTGAGTGTGGTGAGCTTCGGACTTAGAATTATTATTCTGGTAAAATTTGAATGTTCGTGCTGTATTTATTTGTGCCATACTTGCCTGAACAAACTACGAAAATAACACTAAAAAGTGAGAATAATAAAGACAAGCTGGACCAGATATGATTCAGATAATATTAAAACAATATGGATTTAAACTTAGAGTGAATGGAAAAATACTTTTTTAAATTTAATGGTTAAGAAAAACAGGTTAGCTTTTACCAAAGACTTTATGAAGAAAATTAGGTTACTGGAATGATGTAATATATTCAGATAAAAACCCATTTAATATAGATAGTATGGAGGAAAGCTAGGAAGGAATTTGATTTGAAAAATTTGCTGCAATGAAAGGTGTTGGGACTTCAGGTTTTTTCATAAAGACATTTATATAATACTTTTCTACTTTTGAACTTTAAAAACCTTATTTGGAACCGAAAGGGCCAATGTCCAAACCTTTGTAAGATGATTAAATTGCTCGAATAAAATTATTTAGGCTATAAGATAAATGCCTTCCTATACGTAGCACCTGAAATAAAGGACTTTGTTATATGTGATGATATGTAAATACATAAATAGTATGAATGTTGTGTATTATATGTCTATAAACATGTATAATAATGCATCCATTACATAGAGAGAGATATATAGAGATACAGGAGCGAGAACCGCGGAGGAATGACGTGGGGCCAGTGACCCCCTCTCCTGTTACTCGTTAACAAAGGCATCTTGTCCACGGGTGTACTTTTAAAGCCATGTCTTTCATCGATGCTGGAATCGATACGCAGGAAAACATTGGTTCCCCCATATGTGTTTGTAAAACACTTCTCTAAATATGTGCCTACTGAAATATAATCTTTTACAAACTCAAGTGCCGTATTTATCCTTAATTAAACAGGTTTTTTTTCCTTAACATTTCGGCTATACGAGGTTTTCCCAGGGCCAGGGGAGAGGGCGTGGAATTGACATCAGAATTAAGTCCTCGGCACCTGGGGACTGACACTCGTAATCTTCAGTTAATCAAGTTGCCAATGTTTTCCACACGTGTTAGCTCACTCTGCCAAGTCACCTCCTTAGACTGGATTTGCCTTTCTTTGATTCTAACCAAAAACTTTATTATTATTATTTATTTTTATTCTGTTCGGTTGAAGACCGTTCCGATCATTGTTTTCCTTAAGCAATCTGTTCCATTTCTCTTCATTTCGGACCATTGTATTTCAATAAGCTGCGTGAAGCTCTATCTATATTTGGTCTATCCAATTGGTTTTTGGTATAGGTGCTACTGTAGAGCGATGAGCCGCTTATATACACATATATATTCCTTGTAGTCTATTTTGGATGGATGGTCCAAGTCAGGTAGAACGTTGGTACTCAATTTGAATATGTATTAACTATAGAATATGAATCGGTTGGGCTTGAGATTAATTATTTTATACAATAATTTTTGTTTGATAAAAGCACAACATAAATTAATATAGGTCAATCGAGACGGAACATTCGGAAGTAATTTATTTAAAGTAGTTCATATCTCCTTCTGTCATGTCAGCAATGGATTTAAAAATCTGTTGTTTTTAAATCTGTACGATTACAGGTACTGTTAAGGTAAGGTATCTGTGGTATAATTATGGGGAACTTCCCTCTCCCATCTATCTACTATACCTGCAAAGGTAACGAGTACCTGCTGTAGGTTTCTTACATAAGCCTTAAATGTCCCTATAACAGTTTGTTATTTTCGTAAATTACGTACCAATAAAAACACAATCAATGGGGCAGAATGAGTATTTTAATTTTGGAAAAAAAAATTTTTTAAAACCGGAAATTAACATTCTTTAATGCTTTACTTAATAAATTTTTTTTTTCAAACAATAATAATCCTTTATTTTTATTTTACAGCCTAACCCCAAACAAATATTAAACTTTTTTAAAATACGAAATCAGCTAGGGTTCCATTGATTATTTTTCTTTCTCTTTTTATTTTTAGTAGTTCATGTAAACAGACTTGCATACTACATATTAAGTCTTCTCTTTTCTGTCCGACGAGTCTCTCAAGCTTTGCTCCGGTTATAACCCATGGAATCCACGCAGTCATCTTCCTTATCCAACTATTTTATTTTCTTCTGTTGGTGTGACCAACTTACTTACATTTCCGCAAGAATATTGGTCTCCCAGTATCTGCCAACTACGTCCTACAACTTTTGATTTTTTTTTTTCATGTGATTTCTAGCACATATCTCTCCATATTACTTTCTGTGACCCGGTAAAAGTAAGTTTGCAGATAATGTTCTGGGATAAAGTCCACTATTGGCAGTGATTAACGAGACGACCCACTAACTCTTCTTTAAAACCATCAATCTAAAAAAAATGTATTATTTTATTTATGTAGTAAGCAATCTTTGGAAAATAATAACAACATTAGTGAAAGTATATTTTATAAGGGAAAGTATTGCGATCGTGAAATTTTTTGAATCTGAATTTTAAACGGAAATGCACGTTTTGAGGTCCTCTGATTCCAAATAACCAAGTCCCGCAAAGTGGTCTGTGTGTAGGTGAACGGCCTAGCTCAAAAAAGAAAGGTCTTACGAAATTTAAAATGCGTATTTATATGCTTTATGATTTGTATATGCTTTTGGATGTTACAGCAACTGTTTCGTCAAAATCGGCTAACCGTAGTACTTTATGCCATCGATGTATTACATTTTTAAGAATTTCTCTAAAAAAACTCTATCGATTTTGATTAAACTCAGTATATCTGTGTATTATTAAGTGGTCTTTAATATCATTTAGGTCTTATCCATATTGATGTCACTTTACAGGGCTTAAATGCTCAATGTTCAACATTTCTCTCTCCAAAGTACCTTTAGTTTGGTTTATTTTAAATAATTAACTATCTCTCATTGTTAGGAGTTATGAAAAAAAAGGCTGAATATAACTTTTGAAAGAATTTGATAATCGAATAAAGGAGAAAAGAAAGAAAAAATACTTACCCAGGTCTAAAATGAATCGCCGGAAATAATAGTCAGAAGGTATGAGTATATATCGTCAGAAAGCGTAGAATTTAAGAGAAAAAAATCTAATAAATAAAGTTGTAGAAGGTAACGGAGAGTGACGAAAAATTTTTAAATTTTTTTCTAGTGTTGAAAAAACAGTATTTAAAATCCACCTAATTAAATCAATACCATTGTTTAAAATACTATTTCATAGTACTTTTGTGAAAGAAGAAGTTAAATATAAAAATATTTTATGTGTATGTTTAAACCTTAAATACATTTACTGTAGTTTAATAACACTAGATATGATATTATATTTAAATAATTAGGTATCTATTGGCCGTTTATTCCAAAAAAATTATCAAGTTCAATCACTGAGAAATCCCAACATTATCCACTTACAATCAGTTTTTGATCTATCCATGGCAGGCAATGAAAATCTCGTAATTTCGTTTTAGTACACTTTATGGAAAATAACAGTTTAATAACTCATAATCCTACAATCCATAATCATTTAAATATTCAGATATACTTTCAAATTTCTCTAGGCATATATGGGCCTTTCGGTTGACAGGATGACTAACTCCAATATCAACATTCTTTATTATTAATTTTAGTGATGTTTCTGGTGGTAGAATTTATAACTTTATTCACAGTTGTATCTTTACTCACTGTCTGTATAGATATAACTTTTCCAACTTGAAATTTCACTGAAATGACATTACTCAAAAAAGTTGAAATTCGAGTTAGTCATTCTGTCAACTGAATGGCTCAGAGACTGAAGTTATGGGGTTTATAAAATGGGATGGAGAAACTAGATTTTTAGAACTAGATTACCTACCGTCGATATAATAAATAGACTTTTTGTAATTTTAATGGTCTTATTGATTTGTTATCTGTAAGCTTTAAGCTTCAGCTCGGTTTAAAATGCACTACAAAAATGTTATAATAGCCCAACATTGCCAGAAAATATTTTTATTCAAAGTAGAGCGGTAAGTGAAAGTTGTGTGTTGCGCGCATCAGATTTTTTTTTTTGCAATAAACCGACCATATCTTTTAGGTTCCATTTCGATATATATATCATACGATATTGGCGATATAGATATTTTTGATTCGATATCATAGACTAGATAAGAAATATAGATACTTGGGCGATATCGCAACAACCCTAATCATACTTAAAGTTTCTGAAATTCACAATTCTTTACGTCAATACCACTATATGTATCTATCGATTATAATCAAGTATAAAACTTTGAATAAAAACACACTATGATCATCATTTGAATTAATTTTTAGCCCTAATGATATCCGGCAAAAGAATCTCTAAACATTCTAAAGAGCTATGCATTTTTTATAATATTCCATAGGTATTGTACTATATTCGGTACATATTATTATAATATAATTTTAATTGTATCTCCTTTAATGAACGTCTCGTTGCTGGATAATTAAAAAACTATTAAAGATGAATATATTATTTAACCGTAACCTCCTAAAGCACCTGGTTCGGGGGCACGTCATTAGCTATAATACATAATTCATTTATTTTCTCTTCCCCGGTATAAGTTATGTATGCAATAGCGTCCGGTGAACGCTTTCTTACCAACTTTCCATGTTTCGTCACCGTTACCTTGTATTGTGTGGAAATGACATATTTACTTAATACATGTGTAAGGCCTCATATTTTTATATTAAATATTATTAAAATGATAAATATATTCAATTATTTTCCCATTCATATCTTTTCAAAGTTATAGGTCTATTTTTTACTACCTTAGCGAACGTGAACAGTCACAATTTTTTTCAAATTAAACCCTATATTCGCTCCTACAAAGTTATATCGTTTCAAAGAAATTAAATATTAAATATTATGAATAATGTATGTGCAATTTATTTATTAATGTTTCTATGTACTTTTAATTTTCTGTTTCACTTGAAATAAATCTGACGTGACATTGAAAGACGATTTTGTTAAATTAATCAATTATTACAATTTTTTTTACTTTTATAATGATGTAGAGATGGTTGACCGTGATATAATATGAGAAGGAGTTGATCGGGGGTGCGGTCAAATAAATATTAAATTATAGAAATAGTATTATTTAATTATTATGCCGACGTTTCGACCCACCTTGCAGGTCTTCATCAGGGCTACAAAATATAAAAGGTACATGGTGAAAATAAAATAAATGAATACCAAGTAAATATGAAATAAGAAAAAGTTGTCTGATAAAGAAATGAATTTATATAATTTAGTATTTATTTGACCGCACCCCCTGATCAACTCCTTCTCATATTTTACTTTAAGTTTATTCTATCTACATTTTTAAGACTTTACCATTCATCTACATATATTATTATTATTTTTTAATGTCAACCATCAATCCACAATTATCCATACAACAGTTTGTTAATTTTAAAACCAATATAGGATAATCTTATCGAATTTCGTCTATCCTAGAAGATGTCTATTTCGGCCAAATTTATCGGAAATGGAATGCTCTAAATAAATTTTAACTGTGACTGGGATTTCGTTATTGTAAATCATATTTCGCTGAATGGGCTCTCTTCCTTTTTATAGCAATTGGCAATTGAAGTGAAAAATTTTTTTTTTTTTAGAAAATTGATTAAATCTGGATTTCTCCATCTAAATAATATTGTTCATATGTACGAAGGGATTTATTTATTATAAATAATTAATAAACGTTGTATCAAAGCTTAAATTGATGTAAAGCTAAGTTATTAAATTGTAAGTTTGTAATAAAATTTATAATTTGTTGAAACTAAGATAAATAAAAAAAAATTAAAGAAGACCGGCATTGCTGTAAACCTGTTAAAGAATTAGGGCGTGAACTTGGTCGGTCGTTTGATCAAGCAGTTTATATTTAAATTAATAAATATATTAATTTCTTAGTTTACATTTATAAAACACGATAGTTTAAAATAAATAGAAACTGGTGCCATTGTATTGACTCAATCATGCTTTAAATAAACTTGAAAGTAATAAAACAATAAAATAAATAAAACAGATGGTTATCTTGATTCCAAGTCTGAATATTATGAAATTTTAGAGAAATATAAATTTTAATTTTTTATCAGAACAAGTCCTCATTTTTTGTTTATTTCCAAACAGTATTGTAATTAATTTCCTTTATCAGACTTGAAAAATAAAGTCTGCAACATGGTTTAAAAAAATCTTTGAATTATCAATGACCATATGAGCTATATACAAACATAATATTATCAATGAATAAATTTAAATTGTTATTAAATGTTAATTAAAAAATTAAATTCTGCCATGTTATGAGCGTGGACTCCTTGTTCAATTTATTCCACGTACTTGCTTCCTCATTATCTTGCACTAACTCATTAGAGATCATGAAAGCTGAGCAAAATGACTGTTAATTGCTTTTTCTTCAGTTTCCTGAAGTTGCTAGAGGCGGTATCCTTGGTCCCATACTCAACATTTATCATTTATGTTTAGAAAGAAATTTGGCGTTTTTTAAAAACGCTTTGGAGGACTTTTTTCATAGAAGTCCGAAATAGTCATTTTAATGAAACTGTTTGGTAAGACTGTTTTGGTTATACAGGGTGTCTCTTAAGTAGAAGGAAATATTTAAAAGAATGATAGTAGACATCAAGATCTACAAAAAAGTTTATATAAACAATGGCCCAATTTCAAGCATAAAAGTAGGAAATCCATGTTTTGTGTTTTTAAAGCAATTATTGTTTTTTTTTTAACACCAAACGATAATTAACGAAATATTTAATTGATTCACTGTAAACTAGACAAAACTAACTTTAAATGAAAATAGAGTTTTATTATTATTAAAACCATTTAAAGACGTCTTTTGAGTGGCTAAACTAAGCTAAATTCTGTTTAAAAAAAAAGATCATATATTATTTGCATTTTTTTTTTATAGATATCCAACTATACTACAGATACCCCACTTTTAGAAAAACTTCCTCGTTTATAGGCCTTAAGTCCATATTAATAAAGTTTTATTTTAATGAAATTTACAACTGTATTACATTAAAAATATAAGAAGTAAATGTGACATTGGTGACATGACATGTACAACATGTAGAGAAACTACCCATTGGCAGAACTCAAATTAAAGTTCTATATTAGAAGATCCTGAGGCCTTCTACTCGGAGGGTTATCAGGGATCGAGGAGGAAGCAAGGTTTGAAACGAGAGGGTTCGGATAGTTCTGCAGTTTGTTATGGAAGGATAGGTGCCTGGATTGGGCCAAATCGGAAACATATGGAACATTAAGGTCTTTATGGATGATTTTATTTGTGACAAAGTAAGGAGCGTTGAGGATTTTACGAGGGATTTTGGATTGTAAGGATGGGATACGAGAGAAATTCGATGGTTTAGTGGAGCCCCAAAGCTCAATCCCGTAAGTCCAAATAGGCCTTATTTGTAATTGATTGGAAGTTTAGAACGTTTGTCTAGTAAGTGCTGAAGTAATCGGAAACGTCGAGCTGTTTCTTGTCGTTTCAGTCTCGTATGAGGATTCCAAGTAAGTCGTTTGTCGAGGTGGTGAATATAGATTTAAAAATTGCTTTCGATTTCGTCGATTGTCAGAAATTGTATAGTATTTTAATAGAGCCAGGAGTATTCTATTATTAAAAAAAGTTGATTAATCTAGTACATGTTCGTAAAGTATTATATATTAAATACAGATTTGAATTGGTAAATTATATTTAGAAAATTTTTATTTCCTGTTTAAAAATATTTTTATTTATTTATTTGCACAAGGACGTAAACATGATGAAAACAATTCTTTGTTTTCATTTTTTCGTTGTCTTAATGCACTACAATCTTTCCTGGCCTAGGATATACAATAACTTCTAGCCGTTAAAAAATTAATAACCTTGGCAGCTTCAGAGAATCTCAAGAGAATTGTTGGATAAAACGGACTTACTTTTATGATTTTTCGAAATGTAAATTCCTTGTATAGTAACGGGTGATCCATTTCCCGCAGTTCGCCAACCAGTTGGTAGCTAGCGTGCCTGCCAGAGCGTTTCCTATAAAACAAATTGGACCCCGCTGGCTGAATAAGCAGTCAGCTGTTAGAATCGATAGCTTACTCAGTGGGCAGGTCCGGGCTATTTATAACCTGCTCTGGTCGATACTCGTTCTCTGCAACCTCCTCTCTGTTACATATCTCGTCCTAGGGTCCGGTTAAAAGGGTTATGGAAATTTATAGGACGGGATTGTAAGGTATACCTCATCTATTGAAAGCTTTGGCAGCTACTTTATGCAAGTGGCAGGATTTTCTAGAAGATTCTAGTTTATAAATAAAAACTTGAAGAAACTTGCAGATACCCACCCTTATGTATTGCAAACCTTTGGTCCCTACAACGAACTTCATGAAATAACAATGGTATGTTTTAGTTCCAAATCTGAATACGCTTAAGGTGCATTTAGACATTTCACAAACTATGGGAGTAGCAAATATATAATATGATGTAAATAATGTATTATATATAATATATAATGACTGGGACTTCAGGCTTTTTCGTAAAGACATTTATATAATACATTCCTACTTTTGAACTTTAAAAACCTTATACGGAACCACAAGCCAATGTTTTGGCCATGTTGAGCCAATGTATTGGCTCAACCTTTGTAAGATGAGTAAATTGCTCGAATAAAATCAGTTCGGCTATACATTTATTGCTAAAAGGGCAAATGCCTTCCTATACGTAGCACCTGAAATATAGGACTTTATTATATGTGATGGATGATATGTAAATACATAAATAGTAATTTAAAGTAAATTAAAAATGTATGAATAAAATATGTAAACTCAAATCGATTAAGAAAATATTAAAAGTCTGCTAGCTGGCTAAACTAATTTATTATACTAATTAAATTAAAGTATCAAATATAACATAATGTCATTGATAGGAGACAACCAGTTAAAATTATTTACTCTAGATACCAGACCTGTTTTTTAACGAATATTATATTTGGCAGATAGTTTCAGTATGTATTTGGACCAAACGACGTAGAAATGTGGGGATAAATATTTTTTTAGGGAAAAGTTGATATTGGTTTTACACACCTCAGAAAAATCAATAAATACAAATTTTTACAGTAATCCGAAAATAAAAATTTTCTGCTTGAAATTTTTGCCTAGACTGGACCATTCGAAATTTTGTTAATAACCACAAAACTTGTGATAACTTAAGAACGGCTTCACCGATATACATGAAAATTAATAGGGATTTAGGCGTCTGTGTGCTCCATGAAATGTTATATATATAACTTTAGTAAACAAATTAAAACTAAAGATAAAAAATAAAAATGAGTTAGCAGTTTTTCTTAGTTTCTTGACAAAAAAAAAAAATAAAACCCAAAAGTTATTGGTGTCAGTTAGAAGAACATTAATTCAGCTTTTCGACGGTTATATTAAAGTCGAGTTTAAAAAAAAAATCCTGAGGAGTTACGAATGCATGACGGCTGGAAAAAAATTCATCCAAGAATATGAAGGTTGTATTTTTTAATTTATATAAAAATTCGTATTTAAGTATTTTAAGGCGCCTTAAAAAGGAATCTAATTTGCTTTTTCATAACAAAAATTTATTTAGTCTACTTTACTGGAAGCACCTTTTGGTATTTGTAATTTATGATACTTTATAACTCATCTAATACAATAGATAAATTTAACTGATTACAAGTCATATATTCTGATTTGAGTATAGGTTCTTAATGACATAGTTCGTTATAGATTTAATAAAAATTGAAGCTATTATGTTTTTTTTCACGGCTAGATACGATCCTCATGTTTTTATCGGATATTTTTTTTATTTTTGACTCCTCCCAGAAATTTCTTGCTAGTAACATCAACGCCAGTCTATTCTTAGTTGTTCTGGTGCATTTTTAGTTACTTCTGGGTGGCCAGTCAGCTGTGCTGAATATCCTCCGTTATATTTTCATATTTACTTAATTTTATTATAAAATATTCATCAATGCGATGAATGGAAATTTATCATTTGAACTTAGCTAAATATTAAGGTATGTATGTCACACAATTGTGTCTTAGAGTCATAATCGATTCTCATGGACAGCAGATAAATTAATGAATGAATGCCAGGCATTAGCATACAATAACGCTCCACTTTTACCTTATCTGTCATGGATATACAAGTGTGTATACAATGAAATATTCTTTTCCTTCCAGTTTATATGTAATAGATGAATAAATAATTATCTTATTGATTTCTCTTTTTATCAAGATCTCGAGGTTACGAATTAAAAAAAAAATGTGGAAATATGGCACCACGATTTTATTTACGTTTCCATATCAAAATAGCTTTAAAATGTAATTGTACATTTTTTTTATATTGCATGTTACTGTTTCAAGAAGTTATTGAGTTTTATCGATTATCTATATCCTATGTAATTACAAAATTACTTTAAAATATTATCTGATGTGTAACTCATCAGGAAATAATATGCTTCAATTTTTTTTTTCTTTGCGAAACTCAAGTATTTTTTAAAATTTAATTCAAATGTTCAGAAGGGAGAACGAAAAATAAGAAACACTTTGCCCATCAAAATGAAAAAAAATTAAAACCATTCAATGGAATTGTAACAGATTTTTCCGACATTTAGAGCACCTAAAAATGAAGAGAACCCTGTACTAGTTTGTCTCCAAGAAACACACTTACAAGAAACTCAAACAGTGAGATACAAAGATTACGATATATACCGAAAAGCAAAAGATCGTCATGGGAAGACTTCGTCTCTTCATTAAATCAAAGCATTTCAATGAAGGAGCTCTGGAATAAAGTGAAAAGCATTAAGGGGATCTCCAAAACCAAGAAATTGCCTGGTATAAAGACTGGACAAGACATTATAACTGACCCTGACGAAATCGTTAACGAAAGTGATAAAACTCTGCAACAGAGTGTAATGTAAAGGCGTTGCCAATGACCCTACAGGGTAGAGGCAACAAAATACCAAATAAATAAATAAATAAATGTTCAGAAGGATTTTTTCATATTAATTCTGAATATGCATATTAACAGAGGACATTTTACAAAAAAAAAAAATTATAGTAAGTTATAACTAGTTGGCCCGTGCGAATAATTCGCAGACAATTTTGTTTAGTGAAGAAGTAGCAAAACAATATGGAAATAAGTAGTTCCTATGTATAATGTAAGGAATGAATTAATATTTTTTTCTTAGTCGATTACAATATTCCATTTAACATAATAGACCAAAATATTTGTACAAATTGCTTTGCAAGGACTTCTTTTTAAACGCTGACTGGAAAGATAATAAAAATATTGAAGACAAAATAATGATCATGGGATTTTCTAAATTATTAAAAAAAAAATAACATGTAAGTACAACCAAATATATTTACGAAATAATGAAGTTAATATATCAGCCGGGAAAACAAGTGTAGTAGACTATTCTACTCCCGAATGCAATATTTTTAAACAGGAAGACATTATTAAGTAACCAAAACTAATGGACTGTATATTTGTTAATAATTGTCCAATTTTTACGATTTTTTTTTTGTTTTGTAGGTAATTTACTAATATTTCTAATTATCATACTAAAATGCATACCTTTTGAGTTATTCGCAAATAAAGTTTCGTTTCCTTCATAACTTTTTCAGGAAAAAGTTATAATAACTTTATCTTCAAAATGAGTGGCCAATCATTGGATTTGATGAAGCATTGACGAAGTTGTGGCGTGCCGACAAAAAAATACCTTTTAGAAATAATATATAGGATTGAAAATTACATAATCAGTTTGTTGTTCTAAGTAGTTTTGAAAAAAATAGTACATCATAAATTAACAGAGGAATACAATTTTAAAATTTATTTCTAACGTTATATACTTAATAAGTAGCGTTAAAATTAAGTTATTTTGATGTTAAAAATCATATTAATGATTGCTTCTTCGTAATTTTTTTTTTGAACTTATGTACGAATTACATGAAGTGATTTTCAATGTTTTATTTGTAATTTTGTAACGCGAGAAAAAAAAATTCGTTACCATTGATTTTATTATTTATAAAACTATTATAATTTCTAAATGATAATAAGCATTTTCTAAATATATAGATATTTGTTTATACAACGAATAAACTAACGAAAAAAAATAACGAATATGGTCATCTACAATATCATTTAAAATATGTTCCGACTTAATAACATTTCTTTAGATTTAAACTTCTCCAGTATATTTAAACAAAAATCCTGTATGTTTGAACTTTATTATCTTTTGTTTATTTGTTAGTTTTTTCTCCAACAACGATCTCGTCGTTGCCACTGCGACTTGATAAGATATATGAATAGCCTGAAAAAGTTTTGTTATCTCCCAAAAGGTCAAATACGTAGCTTTTAGGTTAAAAAGAACGGCTTTTCTTGACCATTATTTATTTATACTTTGTTTGTTTAAATATTATATTATGCATAATGTTATCATAGTTCTCTATAGGTAATGCAGTATCATAAATTACATTTAATGTAATTGATAATACTGTAATTATTATATATTAGAAAATTAAAAAAATTAATATAATTCTAATTTAAAATTAGTTATGAATCTTAAGATTCTCCCTTCTGGGTAATAGTTTAGATTTTGTCGATCTTAATGTTTTAAAATAGTAGTATTGGCTTTAGTCTCTGGCATTTCTTTAAATCAAACTCCAGTTTTTTATTTAAAGAAAAACAACTATATTTCATCGATTACTTTTTCTTTCTCTTAAAATTTTATTACTTATCCTCATTGCCTAATTTTTTTAATTTAGACTAGCGTTGAGAATACCTTAGATATATCTGAAATATCATTCATAATTATTTTTGGATCACAGAATATCTTTTTCCTCTTCCTGGTCATTGTTTACAACCTTGATTCTGGTGAAAAGATCTCTCATCCTGCTCTTTTTTAGTCTCTTCCTGATGGGCATGTCAGTTGTTTATAAGTCTGTTGATGTGTCCGTGTACTTTGAGATGGAAACAAGAGTAGAGAGTACTGAAGTGTTGGTCGATAGTTGGTTGTCATAATTTGTTATGTAAAGTTTTGTTATTAACGTAAGCCGCTTTTATAAATCGTAAAATTTTGGATTGAAATGACTGTAGCTTTTGCGTCTTTTTTGCCGAACCGTAAATCTAAAAGGAATCCAGATGACATTGAGTAGGTTAGTATGTGTATTTATTTTTTTTTCGAATTTTCATTTTCGATATAGAAAAAAGTAAGTACAGTATTTTCAATCGCTTGTTTAAAGTCTATCGTTTCATTTTGAAGTTTGGCTATCTCTATTTTAAAACTAAATTCATTGAAAATTTCAAGTACTGTTTTTAATGTAACATACATTGTATCGTACTTCATGTTCAATATAATCATTTTTTTTTTCTGAGTTATATTACATACTGTCACAATTAAGGACATTAGTAACAGTAATAAAATAGTTCAGTCACATAATACAAATTTTATTCTAAAAAGGATAAATGGAATGCATGTTGAACTACATCTAATTGTTAAGAAAGTATTGGTTAATGACCAACGGCCATTTAGGGATGTAATATAATCGCATACATGCGCAACCACTAGGCTTTTCCTTAACATTTTGAAGAGTCAGTTTCTAACTTTATCTCTATAACTAAACCCATCCAGTATGTATATAAGTATTGACGTTAGCATAAGCAGATCACATAGATATCGTGACAGGCATCACTGTTTCTTTTGGTCTCTACAAGTTTAAGCAGGTCTCAGAGTTAGTCTACCTGGGATCAATGGTAACCTGCAATGACGATGCTGAAGTGGAGAATATTGGCAGACAATAGCTGGAAGCATCTCACCAGCAATTTGATAACCTGGCGAACAAAACTCATTTGTAGGATTCTCATTCGTCCTATACGGTGGCTTGGATACATAGACCACAACCAGAGCTGAAGATCAACTCCTCGCATTTAAACGAAAAGTGTAACGCCAAGTTCACGGTGGTGTTTATGAGAACAATGAATGGAGAAGCAGAAGCAATCGAAAACTCTACGACCTATATTGTGAGCCGTACACCTGTGTCATCAAGCTTGGAAGGCTCAGATGGGCAGGACATCTAGCCAGAATATCTGACGATCTATCTACCAAGAGAATTATGACCTAGCCCCTGTATAGTCGTCGAAGTTGCAGGTTGTGTATGACGCGAGACAATTTTTGAAGATTTGAAACTGGATGACAGCCGCACAGAACAGAGGCGCATGGCAGTTTGCTGTTGAAGGAAGCCAGGATCCTTCATGGGTTGTATTACTACTGAAGAAGTAGAAGATTTTACATGTGACCCAGATTTTGCAACCCTAGAGTCTATCCACGAATTCGAATTTTTTTTTTTTTGTGTTCTTAATGATATTTACAACTGTATTAAAGAAATACATTTAGTAAATTTTAACATATGGATATAGTGACGTGAAAACACTTGTTGAGAAACTACTAATGGTAGCACTCTTATGATATGTCTACATTAGGAGATCACGGGGCCATCTTCTTTTCAGACGCCTCGGAGGGTTATCAGGAATTACAGAGGAAGCAAGGTTATAAACGAGAGGATTGGGATGATTCTGAAGTTTAATATGCAAGGACAGGTATCTGGAATGGGCCAAATCTGAAACGTAAGAAACATTAAGGTCATTATGGATGATTTTATTTGGAACAAAGTAGAGAACATTGAGGATTTTACGAAGGATTTTGTATTGTAAGGATTGGATACGAGAGTAATTCGATGGTTTAATGGCGCCCTGTAGCTTAACTCCTTAAATCCAAATAGGTCTTATTATAGTCATGTATATGACTATTTTTTATTAATTGGAAGTTTAGAGCGTTTGTCTAGTAAGTGCTGAAGTTATCGGAAATGTCGAGCGGTTTCTTGTCGTTTCAGTCTGGTATGAGGATTCCAAGTTAGACGTTTGTCCAGGTGGAGTCCTAGATAGCGGATTTGCTCAACATGGATAAGTGGAGTATTGTTAATGGAAACTGTAGGACAGGAAGTCATAGTGTTTACGACGAATTCAAGTTTACGATGAAGGGTAAAGGTAATTTGGTGGGATTTATTGGAATTTACTTTAATTCTCCAGTTTTTACACCATTCTTCAAGATTTATGATGTGTGATTGAAGCATTTGGGATGCAATTAATGGTTCATTGTTTACTGATAGGATACGATCATCGGTATACGATCCACGAATTTAAAAATAAAAAAAAATATAGAAAGAAAAACAATAGTTTTGTGCCCGCTAAGGTGCTTTACACCCAGCAGAATTTTAGCTATTAAATATATACTGAAAATATATAATTTATGTTGATTTGTATCTTCCTTAGGAGATGTAAGAAACTGTTATATACTTCTTTTTTTTTTAACTGAAAAAAATGTGTTACCTCGGAGAGATAACAATAAAAAAAAAAAAAAAAAAAATCTTTGAGGTTGCAGTTAATGACAAACTTTCACCACTCATAGTTCGAAGGACTCATTATCAAAGTAGAACTTGTTTTATTGTTTAACCTACGGACAACAGGGCCTTGTCAAATAGTGCCTTAATGGCTATCGATTTATTGCTTGCAGGAAATAAATAGTTTGTCTTATTATTTAAAAATCGAAGAAAATATATTGTGTCTGCTACACGATATTTTATATTAATGATCAAATTAGAATAGAATTTTAATGAGCCTATTCCAGAGACTATATAAACTAATTACGATGATTGATCGATGTTAATTAAAAATTATATAACTACATATTTAAGCAAATTCTTATCATTTTTTTTTCTTTTCAAACATTTTTCAAAGTTTTTAAAACTTGTTGAACTATTTTCCTATATATTTTAATATTAAAATACGTTCTTTCTAGTTAAATAATATGTAACAATGTAAAAAAGGCTGTTGTTAATTCTTTTATTCAATTTTTTTTTATAAAACCTCATGGTTTGGTATTCACAAAAATCAAATACATTTTTATGAATTTCTATCATAATTATGGAGAAAAAAAAATTTAAATGCATCAAAATAACACAACTTCCTATATACCAAATATATTATTAGTAGACACATCCATTCAAATATTAGTGCTTTAATTTTCTAAAATGTTAATAACTTTTAGCAATAAAACGATAATTAAAATAGATATTTGGCAATCGAAACGTTTTGGAATCCACAACATCTTCAGAATCTTAGTTTTAATAATTTTGTTAAATTTATAAATATATTTATGTAAGTCTATATTCGTCGGTCGTGGTTCGACCTAGGGGTCGGGAGAGCCTCGTTGGGCACACCCAGCCTCTATAAAGTGGGTACCTTGAGGAAATAATTGATTAAAAGGGACAACCTAGGGGTTGTACGTGATCTTGTTCAAATCAGCTCTTACATAGCAAAGTATTGAAACTAATTGTAATACCTTCATGGGTTGTAGTGTCACAGAGTTTTTTTATTTATGCTTTTATAAGTATAATTACACTATGAGTTATCAATACTTAATTATATATACATAATTTTAAACAATATTGAATTTCGATCCATTAATATACAATATAGTATTTTTTTCTCTCAAACCATTGATATATAATTTTTAATAATAATAATAAAAAGTAAAATAAAAAAGTAAAAAGTAAAAAGTAAAAAAAAAGTAAAAAAAGAAGTAAAAAATAAAAAATAAAAAGTAAAAAAAGTAAAAAAGTAAAAAAAAGTAAAAAAAAAGTAAAAAATAAATATAATTTATTTTTGCCTTCCTTTTTTGACTGAGCACCCCAACTATTCTTCTCTTCGATATATAATTTTGATTTTTTTTTCTTTAAATTATACTTTGGTGATATTAGATTATAACAATATTACATTATTTTCTGAAAATTAATATAGAAATTAATATAGAAGAATCATACGGAAACAATTTTATTATTTTTTTAATAATGAGCAAACAAAACCTATGTTAAATGTCTTTAAATATCTCTAAAAAACAAGAGAGCTGGTTGTCGGAATAGAATTATAAAATCTATTCATTATTATAACAAAAAAACACTTAAAAAATATTCAAATTGTTTTATTATGCATTTAAAAATAAATAAATAAATGCATATTCAACTCCATATACAAGGGATGTGGGTGTTAATAATTGGCATTTCGCCCGTGTAGAGGTCTTATGTCAAAAATAAAATTAGTATGAAAAATATTAATATATTAATAATTTTAAAAATTCAATAATGTATTTTTAAAAATTGGAGACGGAAGCTAACAATGGATATAGCGTTGGCACAGTTCCTGAAGTTATTTTTATTGCTCGTCATGTCTAGTCTTAGTGAGAGTTAGGAGTGATTGTGGTCTGTCTGTTTGGTTGGATGGGTCTCTTCCTGTGATAAATTTTATAGAATTATGATTCTCAAAGATATCTATTGTGGTTCTGAAACCTATAGATTGTCCAAGATGGTTTTCATCTTTCTTCTGTAACTTTTAATATGAGCTTTTGTATTTTTTTTATGAAATATATTTCTAAAAAAAATATATACTCTTCTATGTGTTCTATTTATTCAAAGTTGGCATTGTAAACACCAATATCTTTGCATTTTAATTTATATTGTTGTGGCTTTATTCTGCACATTTTTAAGTTTATTATTTTTTTTTCTGTTGGCTTCACCGACCTTGTAGATCTATGGTCGCTTTTAATTTATATTTTTACATTTCATATAAGTAAATAAATATAACTCAAGACTCTTCATGGGTTGTTAGTGGTACTGGTTTTGGATATGAAGGTGAGAAGTTAACGTTTTTGAGTTTTTAGCGTCTGGCAAAACCTATACGATGATAAGAAGAAAAATAAATAAACACCTTTTTTTTTTTTTTTAAAGAGAGTTAAAATCAGCATTGACCATCTTCTCCCCTTAAGGACGGTGGCGCATACTCCTCCTCCTTCAGCACACAGTGCAAGCAAAAGAAGAATTAGGAAAGTTCACATAAAATTACACTTGCTGTGATCGTGTCGATGTGTTTCTTCTCTCTGTCTGGTTTCCTCCATACGATGAAATATGATTCCTTCCGAAAATAACAAGAGTGTCAAAATGTGCATTTATAAAAAAAATCAAGACCCTATGAAAATGTTCCCATCTCAAAAAGTTTGAAGGTATAACTTGCGCTCTTTAGGGCACATCTGGTTAAAATTGTTCAGAAGATACGTAAGAAGTCTGTTATGTTTGATAAAATTATAGGAACGACGTTTAATTAGGGTTTTCTTACATTCCATAACCTATGATATTTATTTTTTATTATAATTTATTTTATTTAAACAACGCTGCAAATTATATCTCAGTGGTTTATTATTTACAAACAATTATACATCTAAAGTAACATTACCTTTCTAGTGCAAAGAAAAAGAAATAAAAGGTGAATCCAATTATTTATTAAAAACGCCTGGAAACCTTTTTTCATCATTAGTAATTTGCTAAAATTAAAAAAAAAATGCATTACTTCAGTAACACATTCAAAAATCAAAATCCAAAACAAAGGATTTGCAGTAGAACATAAAAAACATCTGGAGACCATATCTTTGCTCCAAAATGTCCAATTTTAACGATTTTTTTAAAGGAAATTTCATAAACTTTTAAATAGCAATAAAATAGCAAGAAAAAAGTGTATACTTTTGAGTTATTCGGAATCTAATTTTACCATCTCTCGTAACTTTTTGTCCAACTTCTTTTCGTTGAAGTATGTTATATAGATAAATTTAAAGGGCATCGAGAAGAAGACTTTAGCGAAGTTTCATTGAAATCGGTACGTTCATTTAGGTGCTACAGACAATAACAACGCAGGTATTTCGGTCGTCGTCTTGAAAGGAAAAGGCGGAGAGTAATGTCGATGAAGGAGGATCATCCTCGGGTGACCTCTGATTTTAAGTCCAAATATGAAAAAAATAGGTCCTATAGTTTCGGAGAAAGTGCGCGGAAGGCGGTCGGACAAAAACATTTTTATTCGTTTTTCTAATTCTACGTATCCTGAAACGTAAAACCACAAATTTTGAGAGGAGGTTAAGTTTTTGAATTTTTTATTCGATCAAAATGGTTCATTATTAACAATAATAAACCAAAGTAGAATATTTATACCTGTCTCTAACTGTAGAGATTGGGGACTTCTAGCGTATACCTACTTCAAGAAACAGGTCATGTTCTGCCTTTTACGAGAATCGAATATCTAATGGATTTTAGGTCTATTAAAACCCACTCGCTGAATCATAGATCTCGGCCCAGACACATCCTCCGTCAAGATTGCATTTGTATTCAAGAGAAATCTTTGCTAAGAGGCAATTTCTGGATTTAGAGAGTCGTATCGTAGAAAGCGGTGTCGGTTTGGGCACTAACCTTCCTCTCATCTCAGATAAAATCCTCAATCGTTAAAGATTATGGAGGGCAAGAGAGGCAATACTTTTTAATATCTGCAAGAACCAAAGTCATCTGTTTCAGTATCTCATGGAGGAAACTGATATTTTGTGGTTAAATTCTGCTTATATTTCTTGCTTTCATTTCGAGAATTCTTATGCTCTCATGAGTCATTCATTACCTTGCTTCGCTTTTAGAGTTTCTAAAGTTTAATCCAGTTCTAGATGCTTAAAAACATTTAATAGTTATAAACTAATCGATATTACTTTCTAAATACATAAAAACAATACAATACACGCTACAATACTTTCGGATGCTTTAAACTTAATGTTCATTAGAAATTGAATCAATGTAAAATTAAATAGTCTTAGTTCGTAGTACAGACGTCTTTTTATCAAATTATTAACGTTCGCATGAAACTATATGTTATTTTATAATTACCCTTTCGATATTATTTACCGCTACAATAATTCAGGATGCTTTAAACTTAATGTTAATTAGAAATCGAACCATTATAAATTAAATGGTCCTTAGTCCCTGGTACAGAGATATATTTTTATCAAATTATAAACATTCGCATCAAACTTCTGAAATAGCTTCATCTCATCCTAATCTACAACTATTTTATTTACGAAAATTCTCGAAATAGGAGAATTTTTAATCTGGTGATCGGCAAACAGTCTATTTAATTAGATACTAAAAACTCCTGAATACCCATTTGATTTCCACTTGAATCTAAAGATAATTTGAGCACGGAATCGAGAAAAAAGGTGCCCTTTTAAAATATTGATCCGTTTCGTGTGACCTACATCTCCAAAATGTCAAAATAACGAGGTTATATAGGCCAAACTGCCCTATATTTTTGTTGGCCACATTTTTTCTCGAATTTGTTATAAAATTATCTTACGATCCAAGTGCAAAGCATATGGGTATTTACGAGTTTTTAGTAACTAATTAAATAGAGAAAGTTTGCTGATCTCCAGATTGAAAACGCTGCAATTCCAAGTGTTTTCATAAATATAATAGTTGTAAGTTACGATGAGATGAAGCTATTAACGAAGTTTTTGGCGGATATTAAGAATTTGATAACTTAATAAATGAATCAAATTATCTTAAGGTTCAAGTGGAAAGTAGATGGGTGTCCATGGATTTTTGGTAATTTATTAAATTAATTGATTTAACGTGCCAATGCTCCATTTATCAGGAGTTTTGTTGGTAAAAAAGTTGTAGGTTGCGATAATATGAAATCATACCATTGACGAAGTTTTAGACGGATATTCATAATTTGATAAAAAGGGGCAGTACCGCTGACTAGGTACCAGAGATCCAATGCCAGCTGGATCAGACGACCTCAACGAAAACATGATCTCCAAGAACAAAAAGGTGAAAAGCCGACGGGCCTTGCTGCGGCGGCCAAGGATGAACAACCTGCCCCGCGCTGGGCCTTATAAGGCCTCGCATCTCTTCCTGCTCCTCCCCCCCTGCTCCTCCCCCCCTCTGCAATTTAACATTACTATAAACACTATCATTATTATCTCCAACATTCTATTAATCCCATGCACCTGCATATAGAGCGATCCGTAATCAGGCGCTGTGTTCAGTCCTTAATATTATTATGACGCCTGGTATTTAATCTTGATCGCCGCATTGCCTTTTATGATACTGGTTGTGATATTCAATATTTTTTTTCATAAACAAGAGAATGTAATTATTGCTCTGAGATATTTTTACTCTGGAATGCCGACCTTATTTGCAATGTGTAAGGATTTATAGAAGGATATAAGCATTTATAGTCTTGTCCGACATTAACTATATACCATCAAGTCTATGCTTAAATATCTTAAGATCAAATACCTGAAATTTTCACTAGGGAGGAATCTTCCTAAAAACTCTCCTGTCTTAAACTTAAACTTACACCTTGCATTAACTTGGCCCTAAAAGTACTGCTTTTTATCAAATTATTAACCGGCTAAAACTTCGCGAATGGCTTCATATTGTCGTAACTTATAAACTTTTACATCTACGAAAATTCTGAGAATGGTAGCGTTTTCTCATTAAATGAATTCATTCAATGATATACCAAAAACTCATGGATACCCATTTTCTTTCCAGTTTAATCGTAATATAATTTGATACCGAAATCGGAAAAAAGATGGCCTACAAATACATTGGGCCGTTTGGCCAGACTCGTTATTTTGTCATATTCACGACTGAGCCTTTGAAAGGTGAGCCTTTTTTTCTGGATTTTGTGATGAAATTATCTTATGTTTCAAGTGGAAAGCAAATGGATATCTATGAGTTTTTGGTTCCTAATTAAATAGACAAAATTTGCCGATCTCCAGATTGCAAACGCTTCCGAAAGTAGCAATTGGGTTATCATTTGAAGATTTAGTTATCTATAGTTCTTGACAAAAAATGGGTAAAAAAAAATTGCATGCCAATATTAACAATTTTGAGTTTTAGAATGCCAGTTGAGGAGTGAGGTAAACAAGAATATTTTTTCTTGTGTATAATAGAAAATTCGTATGTGCCGACCATTAGCATACCATTTGCAAATATGATTCATATCTATTGAGAAACTATTTCCTTTTGTAAGACTTTTATACACTGCCCCAACATTGGGCGCCAACCTTCGCGTCCCCCATTGACATCTAAATTTTAAATCCTCCTATAATAGGAAGGCTAATTTCGCCGGTTCGTTAGAGACTCGGAAAGACAACAACAACAAGGAACCCAACAAAGGCCCTGTTGAAAAGGCCTATTGATGGCGCCATTGTCCAATCAGTGGCGTTTGTTTACCTTTATGGCCGTTGCTCCTGCTGTCAACCTCAGAGGAGTTGTGCCATATCACCTCATCGGTCGACACTGAGGAATAAATGATTAGAACCACAAAATATTATTATTGAAAATTGTCATCGTGTATTAATGTAAATATCTGATGTTTATATTTATCGAATGTTCGGTCCCGAAAAATTTGAAAACTGATCATTCGTACTTTTTTTTATAACTTATTTTTTTACTCACACCTGTCAGAACTACACTACACACCAAAACCTCGTCAAAATGGGTTCCCCCTCCATGAAACATTTTGATGGCGTAACTTGCGTCACGAAACTTCCTGGGCATCCCTGCTTGTTTCAATTACTTAGGTCGTTTAAGGAAGAAAATCTCTCATCCAATGCATTTTTCGTCTCCTCCTCATATTCTTAGGTATATGTCAGTTTTGACCATTTCTCTTATAAATCTGTTATTATGACCGTTTAAGTTTTTATAGAATCGTTGTTAAAGGTTCGTTATATGTTGGTCAACTATTGGAAGGTGGAGGTCAGTTTTGTTAGTGACGTACAATGGTGCTTTCGTTATGGGTTGCAATGGTTTTGATTGGAAGGTTTAAAGTTTTTTTAGGTGGGTCTTTTTAGCGTTACCTTATAATCTGTGATGATTATGTCCATGTATGTCACTATGTCGTATGGGCTTAAGTAAGTATGTATATTTATTCACATTCTGAATGTGAATAAATATACACGTAGTAGGGTTGTCGCCTAGTTGTTTGTAGTTTAAGTTTTGAAGTTTTACAAAAAAGGGATAGTAGCAAAGTAGTGATTTGAATTTATTTACTAATTGCAGTATTCGTCTGCCGAGCTAAACATTCTATAGAAATTTGAAGTCCTTGTGTACAAAGACAGGAAATAAGGGCTAACCTATTCAATTCAGAATGAGAAGGTCGAGATTTATTTCGTGGGTTCTCCATGGTTGCGAAGTTTTATCTAGAATAGCTTGAAAATTTCACTAGTCACCCAGTTATGCATTCCCTGTCACAAAAGATATCCTTCACCTCCGCGTCAACAAGGTTTATTGAACTCTTTTCCGCAAGGATCTCTTTTGTACTCGAGCTTCCTCGATGTCTTTCAGGCTGTGGGCTCTCCCCTCCCCACGGCCCTCTAAGAACAAAGCCATTTGCATAAAAAAGACCGTGGATAGTGAAAGCTGTTTCATTATTCTCGGCATATTATTGATCTAATTAGGGGGAAGTGGTGGGGGACGGGACGGGTGACCATCGCGCACTCTGGGGAAGGATGTCGTAAATCATAAAGACCGTTGAGGGTGTATCCATATTCATGCCGTCCCATAATACGGTCTGATGGCCATTGCTATTTATTTTTCGCAGGTATATCTTTAGCTTAATGGTAATTAATTCATAAAAGATTATTATCATCTAATTAATTGATGAATTATTCATTAGATTGCCTTCAGGGGTATCATCTGTTCGTGTTGTTGCTGTATTTTGAGTGCCTTGCTAAATTTGGGGTCTCTTACAATTCGTAAACAAACCTGTAATAATTATAGGGGATGAGTAAGACTTTGTCACACTGGTACATAAGGATTCAGTCCGCGGTAGGGGCCTTTTTTAAACAGATTATGAACATCCGTCTAGAACTTCGTGAATGGTTTAATTTCTTATCGTAAGCTACAACGTTTTTATTTACGAAAATATTGTAAATAAAATAACAATTTCTACAAAAATTGCTTACCACTTAAAAATTTTAAATGAAGTTTAAATTAAAATTCATCCCCATACCAGACTGAAATTACTAGAAACCGCCCGACGTTTTCGACTACTGCAACACTTGCTAGACAAACGCTCAAATCTTTCAATCAATTACAAACGACTCATATATATGACAACAATAAGACCTATTTGGACTTACGGGATTGAGCTTTGGGGCTCCACTAAACCATCGAATAACTTTTGTATCCAATCCTTACAATCCATAATCCCTCGTAAAATCCTCAACGCTCATTACTTTGTCACAAATAAAATCATCCATGAAGACCTTAATGTTCCATATGTTTCCGATTTGGGCCAATCCAGATACCTATCCTTCCATAACAAACTGCAGAACCATCCGAACCCTCTCGTTTCAAACCTTGCTTCCTCCTCGATCCCTGATAACCATCCGAGGCGTCTGAAAAGAAGATGGCCTCGGGACCTTCTAATATAGACCTTTAATTTGAGTTCTACCAAAGGGTAGTTTCTCTTCATGTTGTACAGGTCATGTTACCAATGTCACATTTACTTGTTGTATTTTTCATGTAATAATAATAATAATGCTTTATTTATTCTGGGACGAGTCCCTTTAGAATAATACAGGAAGATAGAAATGTGGGCTAATGAGCCTCAGAGATACTAAATAAAAATACAGAGTAATTGAACAATCTTGGTGAAAAAAAAAAAAAAAAAAAAAAAAAAAAAAAAAAAATATATATATATATATATATATATATATATATATATATATATATATATATATATATATATAGAAAGACCTCAACATTAGATTATACCTCGCGAAGGGAGACAACTGATGAGCTCACGAATCCTTGGGCTCTACTTAGACAGTTCTCTGGGTCAGGGTTCCCAATTTTAAATAAAACATGTCGCCTACTATTCTCAACAACTATCTTATCGCATATCTTATTATCTGGCTTCTTTCCAGCGCAGATTCATATCGCTTCTATACCGAAAATAGCAAAACAATCTAAAGCCTTCCACCTACTTTCCAAAACAGAGTCCGGAATCGTGAGCTGTCGGGAGGCATATTAAATTAAATAACCAGCCGCATTAGACGGCGAGAGGCCACACCCAGAAAGCCCCCGATGATCTGGAAGAGATAGGAAGACTTCCCTACCCGGGAGTACACAAAGAGGACCACAGACCCCTACCATCGAGGGTCGATCAATATCAGTTCTGGCAGCTCACTCTGTAACAGTCTATACTCTCCTAACATAGGTGAGCTAATGAGTCTATTCTCCGAACGTTCTTGGGTCAACAATCCATATATAGCGGTGAAAAAACTTTAGTGTGATTAAAACTGCAAGAACTGTGTTATTCTCTTTCAAATAAGATTATAAATGTTTTTGAAAGCAACATAATTGTTTCTGTTCATCGAAAATATAATGTTAGAAGTCTATGAGAATGAAAGACAGTCGTCTTCTATTTCTTTTTCAAGATTATTTCTCAACACTAGTGTTGCCCAAATGCAAGACCGCGACGAGTCTTGGTCTTGCAAACTCTGTCTTAGTCATGGTCTAGGTCTTGCGCAAGAGTCTGGCACCAGTTTTGTAGTTACTTATTAGCTTATTACTATATAGATATAACTGTAATTTTTTAGATAGGAGAGATCTAACTAAGCCCAAATGAAAAAATAGAGAAGTTAAATGCAAATGTATAATGATTATACCAATTATTTACATATTGGTATAACTAATATAGATGGTAGATACTAAGATTGTCAAGTATTAGTAACTATTTTGCCTTAATTTGTATTAAAAAAATATATTTTTTTTTAACAGTCCTGGTCTTGGTCTTGCTACAGTTAAGCAGCATTGGTCTTGGTCTTGCAAAGGGCAAGACCAAGACCGATTTTAGGCAACACTACTCAACACCCACCTTATATCTCATTTAACTATAGGTAAAGTGAACAATAACGTATACCAGCATAATATAGCCCATTTCATTTTAGACCACTTTCTAGCCACATTGTATCATACCACTTTATAGCCATATTATAACATACTATTTTATAGCCATATTATAACATAACACTTTATAGCCATATTATAGTGTACAACTTTGTACCCGTATAGTATACTATACCCGTAGTAGTATAGTATACTATTTTATAGCCATCGCAGCATAGCATAATCAATTTCATACCCTAACACGTTATAACCTTATAGTATAATCATACTATAGCAAACTAGTTTATAAGCTATTCCAGCATAGTATAATCAATTTGATATCCTAACACATCCTAACACATTATAGCCACACCACCATATTAGAACACTTTTTATCCATATTATACCATACCATGTATGTACATGTATGTATGTACTTGGACCGATTTATTTCCTCATACGTCTATTACGTGGGGTACCAAGATGAACCGTGTTGCCGGGTGTATTCGTGAGGTCAACGTAACCCAGAGTTTTCATTAAATCAAGGCTCTCGCGTGACGGACTTCATTAGATTATTGGCTTCTTTCGAATTAGTCCGCTCCTTGGATCAAACTTTAACCAGCTCGGTCTAAGTTACGAAACTTTGCTGAAAAAGCCTGGAAAAAAATAAGGATAAAAACTTAAGGTTTCTAAACTTAATAAGTGTTTCAAACCTTATATCACCTGTGAAAATAGAAATTATAGCCCAGTAATCTTGTACATCGTAAGTTGCATTGAATGGAGGACAAAATTTTTAAAAAAATCTTTTAGACCATTTCTTTATTGAGTAATGTACCATTGTTTCACAACTTAGGAACTTAGTATTAGTGATACAGGAGTTCGTAATAAATAAAAATCAATTAAATAAAACAACAGCAAAATAATAATACTAAATATATATAAATAAAAAGAAATTAAATAGCTCTTCTGTTCATTTTTCCTAATTTTGGTGTCTTGAAGTTTTTAATTTTTTACAATAAATAAGGTCATTTATCGCCAACATTTTATTGATAAGCATTAATTTGACGTTTCGACCATACTAAGGGCCATTTTCAAATCTTGATGAGTCCTCCGTTATATGTTCGTAATTAATATGTTCAGTGAACACTAACTTGTTATGTTATATAGGGGCTTCGCCCACGTCATTTCTGGTCAATTTATCTTACGATCCAAGTAGAAAGCAAATGGATATTTACGAGTTTTTAATTAAATAGACAAAGTTTGCCCCCCTCCAGATTGAAAACGCCCCAATTTCCAATCGCCCCAAGGATGAGATGAAACTATTTACCAAGTTTCAGGCAGATGTTAATAATTCGATAAAAAGGGGTCTGTAACACAAACTAATATTTTTTCTTCCATTGTATATGTTATTAACTTCTTATTTATTTTTCTATTAGTTATTGTTTTACTGCTTTTCTACTTGTAACTCTAATTTTCATGTTTAATTATTTTTCCTCAAAAAAGTATTATTTACATTTGTTTGATTTAATGAGAAATCTTTATTATCATTGTTCCAACGAGGCATGAGTATAGAAAATATATTATAAAATATTACGAATAAACATTTATTTTTTGGAGTCGACACTGGTTTGATAATCAGAAGGAAAATGCTAGTTCAATAGATAACAAGGTTTTAGATTCCTGTTACATCATCCGTTAACTATTTACTTTAGGAAATACAGTTTTTTCCTTGATTACTTATTTTTGACTCAGATAACTATCGAGTGATAGTTATCGCCTGTGAGGAATAAAATGTACTTCGAATAAATACATATGTTAATTATTTTATTTCACTTTTTAATTTTACTTCAACCGAAACTTGAAATATGTCTTTGTTTTTGTAATTGGATCTCATCGACTTAGCCTGATGAGCGAGCATGGATGGCAGAATCACAATTACATCTATTACCGGCTGAATGTTCAAGAACACGTGTGGGTGCCTGAAGTGGGGAATAACTTGAGAGGAGCCCAGAGAATGTAAATTAGTCGCATTTATTTTTAAGTTTTCAAAAAAATACAACTTTTAATTCATTTTCGTTCTGTACCATCACACATCAGACCGTTAAGAAATTTATGATCATAGATCAGTCTAAGGAAACTATGTTCCAAGTGGCAGAGGTTGATTTATGATGAAGAAGTGAAAATTTATGGAAAGAAAAAGGGACAACTACTAAAGAAAAAGAAAATAAGGAAAACAGTTTTTTCCGTGGTAAATAAATCGAAAAATTATATGATAAAAAGTGAACACTGATAACAACCAAATTTGTAATAAGAAATTTTATACAAACAATTACCATATCAAATACTACCAATGATGTATACTGCATTGTTTTTAAAGATATTGTTTTATGACTGTTGTCTAAAATAAACATATCATGAAATAATAATATTGGGAATTAGCTTATAAAAGCTGAAACTTCATATTATAAATGTATTAAGTAAAAACATCTTCTTGTCACAAAATTGCTCATAGTTGAAGTGTATTATACTCCAGTTAATGAATGCTCGACCAATTTTTTAAACAACATTTTTTTGCAAAATTAACTATTGAGGACAGATATATCGCAAACTAAGCGATATATATCAGCTTTAGTTTTGTATAGAACGTATTTGTCGATGGGATGGATAGTTTTCCTAATATAAGCGAAAACCTGAAAAAAATTGATCTTTTAGACGCTCGCTACCTAGGAGTGGGGACTTTTTGTATTTTTACCTCCTTACTATTCTAAACAGTGTTCCAAAGTCAAGAACTGTGTGCTATTTCCCTCTGTAATCATTCAGTGACGACTAGTAATCTCGATAGCGTAATAAAGATTAATAACCGTAATATTTTATTGATGATCTCTTTTTAATATAATAATTAAATAAAGATATCACTAAAAAAGAATGGCCAATTTCAGGTTCATTATCAGGATTATTATTATTCTCTATCGCTTGAATCAGTGAGCCCATTATTTTTTTTAACGCCCCTCTCCAATTCGACGATGGAGGACGCCAGACTTACTTTCGTGGATTTATGTCACTTTCTCCATAGCTGCAGACTAAACTTCCCAAGAGATTTTATGCAATGTCTTCTCGGTTTCAGGGATGTTCGGAGGGGACTTTTTTAATTTCTTGGGGATGGCAAATTTCGATGTGGTTATGAATTTTCGGACTAATTGACAGGTGTAACACAGGTGTATATATAGGAATAAAATAATAAAATAAATAAATAAGAAAATAATATAAAGAATAAAATAACATAGAGAAGAAGAATAAAGAATAAAATAATATAGTGAGGAATAAAATATCATGGGAGAAGGAGGGTAGGTTCTTGCGCCATCCTTGGTTTATACTTTAAGTATATATATATATCAATATATGAGCCTTTCAGTTGACAGAATGACTAACTCCAATTTAAACATTTTTTATTATTAATTTAAGTGATATTTCAAGTGGGAAAATTTATACCTTAATTCACAATTATGTATACAACCTAATCTGGAATCAACTTACTTTCCATCTGTTCAGAAATATCACTAAAATTACTACTAAAAAATTTTCTAATTGGAATTAGTCCTTATTTGGACTGAAAGGCTCATATAACCATTCAGTATATTTTTAGGATATCTTAATGTGCAGTCAATAAATAAAAAATCTATATTGTGGTGACGTTTCCGAGATCTGGAATGCCTTGCAATGAAAAATTTTGATTACTTTATTAATTATGTGTTTTGTCTGGGGTTCGATACTCCGTTTTTGTTTTTGTTGTGATATGTATGGCGATCGTTTAATTTTTATAAAATTTCGAATTTTTATTTGCCTTATTTCTATTTTCATCACAAATCAAAGCCAATTATTTAATATTGCTTAACATTTAAACTAATTATGATGTTTTTTTTATAATCCAACTTGAACATTCTTAAATAAAATCGCTAAAACAGTTTCAGTTAAGCCTATAAGGCAAAAATTGTTTTTTTCTCCACTTTCTGAACATATGATTTCATATGTTGCCTTTGATATGAGATCACTCATAGATAGATAGATATATCGGTGATAGGTATACAAGGATTCTATGAATTTAGCTTTCTCTGTTCCCCAGTAATACTTTATATATAAATATAGTAGCGATCGAAATCCTAGCCCAAGGATCCAACGATATATTGTGGAGACAGACTGTCTCCGATGTGAAGGAGGCGTCTTTGGAATGTTTCAGGTCGTTATGGTGTCATGGTCATTCGCGAACGCCTAGTTCCACCATCTCGGTATGCTCGGCTGCTTTGACCCAATTATAGTGTGCTTTTTTGGAAGGCCGATTTCCTTTTAGCGTCTTATTGCCCTTTTAGTTTTTTTTCTTAGTTTTTAAAAGCAGCTAAAGCTCACCCGAGAGATCAGGATTACCAATTTCGGTTTCAAAATAGGTATTTGGCTCCAAAGAAGGCTTTTTATACTATATAAAAAGTGTTTTTTTTTTTACTATATTAAGTTGAAAGCTTCAAACTCTCTTGACTTTAGTAAGAATCTACTCTCTTAGTTTATCTAAGTCCTTGGATTTTTTGGAATTTCTTAGGAAGAGATTTAGCCGCACTTCAGAAGAAAAAAAAACACAAAAGCTCAGTTGAACTTGCTAGTAATTGGTTATTTTGTATTTATATAGTTTTGATTAAATTTAATACCGTGAAAGTTATTTTGGGCACTTATTAATAACCGTTCTTCCAGAGATCTTAATCACTTCGCACTTTCTTCGTCTGAAACTCTCTGTGACCTATATTTATTTTTCAGCGGGTCTTTTTGCTCAGTATTAAATTTCGCTTTATCATTTCTGTTTAATACATTATTCAAAAATCATTCAATTTCCATAATCGATTTGCACTATTTACACTCTTGAACGACTTTGTGTATTCAGTTTAGTGTTGCCCAAAATTGGTCTTGGTCTTGCAAAGGCCGCCTAACTGTTGCAAGACCAAGACTAGGACTGGTAAAAAAAATCGATTTTTTTAATACAAATTAAGGCGAAATAGTTACCAATACTTGACAATCTTAGTTACTATATGTAAATAATTGGTATAACCAATATATACTTTTGCATTTAACTCCTCTAATTCTTCACTCGGTCTTAGTTAAGTTTCTCCTAACTAAAAAAATACAGTAAGACTTACGAGACTCTTGCGCAAGACCGAAACTGAGTTTGCAAGACCAAGACTCGTCTCGGTCTCGCATTTGGGCAGCACTAATTCAGTTGATGATTAATGATCAAATTTTCTTTTTAACGTAAGGTTTGAATTAATTCAATATATAACAGATATAAATGTTGATTTTTATTTTAGGACATTTAGTATCTTAAATATAACAAAAGTGTTCATTAAGTATTTTCCTGGTTATTTTAATACACATTAAGTTAAATTACAAAATAAAATGAATAAAAATTGCAATCGTTATACAAATTTAGGAAATTAAACACAGGGGGGTAAAAAAATCCATTCCCCCTCCAGAAAAATAAAATATTTGAACTGAATTCAGATTGAGAAGATATACTCTATAAATACATTTTTACACCAATTAACACGAACACCGAGGAAGTTTAAATGAACAGCAGATGGAAAAATATATGGTATTTGAATGAGGCTAATGAGGGAGCTTTACGTATACAGTTGAGTATGAAATTTTAAAACGATTTATCACGAATTACAAAGGATTTTTCAAATGATGGTGTTTTGTGAGAGGATGTACAAATCGGAAGATATGGATCACGTATTTAAAGAGTCGATAGAAGAAGGCAGATTGCTGAAGTCAAGAATATATGATCTTTTTTTTTGTTCTTTAGGAAGGCAACGAAAAGGTATTGTATTCGGAAATTAGGAAATAATCAACCTTCCTCGGAATACCTATGAGATATCTGACAGTGTCTGGGAACACCAAAGATAATCTTATGAAACTATTCATTAATATTTTCCTTAGCATCTAATGTTCACCTGATTGTCCTCCAAACACTAGACATCTGTAGTCAAAGAAGAGACGAATGTGGAAGAAAACGACGTGTACTTTTTTTATAGATTACGAACTGGATGGGTTCAGTAAGTTTGGGTTCTTCCAAAAGTTTTATAAAGATTTGAGTGAGTTAGGATTCACGTTGGAATTTACTTTACTAATTTTGAATGACATTCTTTCAAAAGTTTTGTTGAGTGATTTATGAATTTACTATCAACCATATTAATCAAGAGCTGTTTAAGCGGTTTATTTGAAATCTATTTCCAAATCTTTGGCCTCTCTGATCGATCTCTCATCTACACCCTTGACATTTCTACTGAATGTTAATAGTTGAGAAATATGCCTTATTAAAAAACTTACGCTCTGATAATCCCAAGGGTACTGGGCTGTGGATAATTCGCTAGATTTTTTTTCCCTCTTTCACGCAACAGCCACTTTCTTTCTTATAAATCGTACAAATTTTCTCTCAGAGCCTGCTTTTTATAAAATCTAAAAAAAAAATCGATTGTTTTATGGGTAATTTAAACAGTTGACTTTTCAAATCTATGAATCCAATTGCTGAACTTGTTTATTGATAAATATTACAAGCTGTCTAAATTAAGGACATTATAATAGTTTTCAGATATCACATTTACACCCTATGTATAATAAATACAAATATTAACAGCAAAATAATATAACTAAAACTAAATGTATATAAACAATAAAAACAACAACTGAACGAATCCAAATAGTAACTTAAATATATGTTTTTACACAGTATTTACAAAATTCATTCATTCACGAGCCAAGCCTTCCCCCTCTCGTGGAAGGAAAGGTAGGCCTCAAGGAGATCCCAGTTCCTCTCACTGAGCGACATTACTGGCATTAAAGACCATTCATTTCAAAACTAACTTGGTTTTAATACATTTTGTATGAATTACCTTGATTTACAATATTTTTAATTTTTTTTTTTTTTTGTTATTCTTCGAGGAATTGTAAATGCAGAATTCCTTTTTCTAAGCCTCTTACCATACTCTTTTTTTTTTTTTTATAAAATCAAAAATTATCTTGGTATTAATTATTTGATTATTAAAATCATACAGAAAAGGTATTTTTTCGAATTTGATCTGTCGCAAGCACTCCATGAGATATTATTACGTACAATTATACAACGTTATTTCTTATAGGTTCAAAACAATGAATATATTTCAGAAAAATACTAATTAACGAGGACTCTTCTTGGTATTGCCAATTTCGTATAAATTTTGATAATTGACTGTTCTCTTATCAAAGAAGAACATTTATCATTTTCAGAAAGTGAAGAAAAAGTCAATTTCTGTTTTATAGTTTCAACTCAAACTGTTTCTGCTCAAGTTGATTCATAATAAAAATAATTAGAATTGACTTAAGTTGAATTGACTTTGTTCCATATTTTTTTTTTAAATTACAGATGACCGTCTCTACTATGAGTTCTCAATTATTTATTTATTCGTACTATCGCTATCCTAAACAACAAATTTATTTTTAAATATTGTGGAGGAGGGTGCGATTGGTGTTCATAAAATTAACTAAATAAATGAGTTAAAAAAAAGAAAAGTATCAGCAGTTTATTATTAAAATGTTTGAAATATAAGGCCTTTGAATTTTAAGTACTGAAATTGTAAAGCCATGAATTGTAATGATAAATTTTATTGAAATTGTACTCTCAGAGAAATCTCTGTATTTTATTGCGGTATAAAATGAAGCTAAGATAATTCTCATTCTCTTTCCCGATATTAAACTCATAAACAAAACATCCTGGCAGAGTGAATGCAATGCGAATCTTAAGATAAAGTCGAAAACCTGCATTGTATCTTATAATATTTAGCAAGTCCATTGAAACAATTTATCATCTTATGTTAGAGGGAGGATAAAAGGGATAAAAGAAGTCGAGGAAGATCAGTTAGGATAAGATGCTAATTCGGCGGTCATTAGGGAAGATCCTGGGGTCCAAAGCCGGGAAAGATTTCCCGAGGGAAAATTGCAGGATCAGGAGACTTGGTCCAATAATCCTGCCCGGAGGACCAATAACGGAAAAGCCACTATAGATTCTTTAACGGTGATGCAATGGAGCGGAGGATTTCCTTTGATTTATGCGACTCGCTTCCTGAGGAGGAGCTTCCTGGCGTAACAGCCACAGTTCATAAATCCAGGTGGCATTGCGACAAGCCATCGTATATATAGAACTCTGGAGTGGGGCGTAGGTACTGGCTAATCTCTAGCGAAAGGTCATTTAGGAACAAAATGTCATTCCCACTTCTAGCCGTCTAAAAACGCTACAAAAATTTGATTGGATAATTTGTTGACCGTAGTCGCAAGAGTAAAAATAGCGTTATTCCAAGGAGACTTAGGATAAAAATATGTTGTTATTTATTAAATGAAATCACTTAAAGCTTTTAGAACAACCTTGACTAATAAAAAGTAATTGATTTACAATTTGAAAAAAATTACTTTAATAACATATTAATCAGGGACAGGCTGGTTATTATTACGCCGTGCTTTTTATTCTAATGTATTTCTAGTTAAGTGTTGAAAGAAGCATTATACTGAATCCATGCCTTATACTTCCTCATCAAAACTATTTTTGCATTTAATTGTAGGAAATTGTTATTGACGTGTGGTTTCTGCGATTTAATAATCTATTATTATATTACCATCATGTTTATACTTTTGTATTTTATTTGATATTTTTTTCCTCTTTTGTGATTTCCTTTTGTATTCGGTCTTGGAATAGTTTTTCTTAATTCCTTTGATTAGTCAATTAATAGCTATTTAATATTAGCCAAAAGTCACATTATCATGCATTGCATAAACTAATATAGGTTAACATGACCAGAAAGGATTTCGTCTTTATTAAGAATTTCATGTTCCGCTGATACCGGTAGCAATCGTTTATGTCCAACATGCAAAGCTTCGGAACTTTTTGTGAGTCACTTTATCGACCAGGCAAAATAGTCACTTTGCTATAGTGATTCAGAAACAAACAAGCAAGGCTTCACAGTCGATATAATAACTATAATTTACTATTTTAATTCTAATTGACTGCAACATTTTCTGAAATAAAACTAAGTTGGTGCATTGTATACATATCTTCTTTGATAAAACAAAATTTAATTTCAGTTTGTAGTCTTGTTTTTAGCTATAAATAATGTTTATATTATTTACAAACTATCAATTGTATAAACATTCTACTTTCTTAATTATAAATTATTCAATTATTCCCATTCAGAAAGAAAGTAAGTAATGTCTGTTATCTACCATGTTGGATTTGTAGAGCATCCGTTTTGACTGTTCATAAAATATCGGGGTGCATAGCATGGATTCCATTTGCCTTGGACAGAAGAGTCCAACCCCACCAAAGATGGTGGATTATGCCCTCCACAAAAAAAAAAAAAAAAAAAATTGTAGTTTTCCCAATATTAAAATCAGGGCAAGTTGAATAATAATAATAAATAAAAGTATTAACTATTACACTTATTGTGAAATTTGTTACATCTTTTTCTCAGCTGAAATCTCCTGATCCCTGCGCCAAGATTTTATTTAATTTTTTCATAATGGAAGAAATGATTCCTCTTTCACCGTGAACCATAGGCAATAATTAATATTGCTGATATAATATATTCTATAATTTTCTAACAGAGGCCTTTATCAACAGTATTTCACCTGCAACACAGAAAAAGTTCTGTAAGTGAAATATTAAAACGTTCGTTTTTGAACTTTTCTTGTATATCTTGGCCTCGTTTAAACTCGTAAAGAAACTCCAACTACGTTATTTAAATCATGATATCTTTTTCATAAGCATGCGATAACATTTGAACGGAAAATCCAATTTATAAAATAAGAAATATGAGCTTTATTTCGTCTTTTGGAGAATTTAAGGTTTTTCACTAAGTTACTCTTACAGCATGGTTATGTATACTATATATTATTTTTATTATCTAACTGCGAGGTTAAAACAAAGGAAAAATACGTGAAACTTGATAAGTTAGCTTACATCCGACACTTGGTACGTTACTTCATATCTCTTCCGTGTTTATTGCAGTTATCTATTGTCCTTTTTGTATCCTCCGTCTATTGTTCAAGTTTCCTCCTTCACAAAAAAAAAAAAAAAAAAAAAAAAAAAAAAAATGAATATTTCATATTCATTTTCAAGCATTATTTGTAGTTTTAAGTTACTGTTTGTTTTTTAATATTATTAACTTCGTTCTAGCGGTTAAAAATTCTAATTATTATATTTTTTTCATACTTTCCTCTTCCCTTCGCTGCATTTCAACATATAAATAATCGCCACACATGTCTGAAAGACTTTCGTGAATAAAAAAGAAGAGCCGTTTGATGTTGGAGCTTTCATCAACCCAATTTCAACTCGTCAATCTGGTTGTTAAATGTGATTCACTTGAAAGCTTGTCCCACTCAACCTAAAAAAACAAAATTTTCTGGACTTTAAGGGAGAATAACCAGTCTCTTCTAAATCCGTATGAAATTAATAAAAGATCTAAAGCCATTGGGAAGTATTATTTAGCATTGTTTGTGGTTATAATATGTTCTTAAAACCGAATGTAGCATTTTTAATATGGTTAAGGAATGTCCGGCTTTTCATTTGGATTGTACATCCTTGTTTAAGATGATGATTAAGTGCATTTAATCAATTGAATAATATTCAAAATTTAATTTGAAAAACAATAGGGTCAAGAACGAAAAAAAAATTATATTAATTAAAATTGCGTTGCTGATGCACACAACAGAATACTAATCCATCAAAGTGACAATATTAAAAACAATAAAGAGACTTGACATAAAACATCTTCAGTTTAATGGCATTATTCTAAATATGTTCTTTACAAACATGCTAATGTCCTTTGAGACAGAATGTAATATTTTCCAATAAAAAAACGAAACAAAACAAACATAGTATATTTTGAACTATTTAAAGAAAAGCTACAATACTTCAGAGCAAATCACACACATGTATATATATATATTTTTTTTCCTTGCGGTAAGGTTATATAACAGTTTTTTATAGAAGTACTAGTCTTCTGTCAAGTCGACTCCCAAACGTTTAAAATTTTAACCCTGCGCTGACCTATAAGCGGAGTTTACCAGAAAATTTCAGCACAATCGGTTCGACAGTTTAGGAATATTTAGCAAATATATAGTTATATAAGATGACGTTTAAATATTGAATCCTATCCTATCTGTATAAATCACAACATAATAGCGCATTTTGGCAGCGTGTAAATATGACCATCCTAATTAAACATTATTATCTTTCAGACCAGATATTTTAACAGAAATAAATGATTACATAATAGATCTCATGCTGGCACAATTCCGAAACCTCATTGGTTACAGAAAAGAAAATGGCTTCGCTATCTGCTTCGTTAAACATTGTACCCGATTGTTGCCAATTGGAAAGCTTTCTGCATGTCAGTTTAAGATGCTATTCATTTATTGCGCCATTTGTACGATAAAGATATTTTACTTATTTTTTTTTACTTATAAAGAGAAACAGATGGTATGTATAAAAAAAAAATAAAAAAAATAAACTTCTCCCGAGTTTCTCATAAACATGTTCATGAGAATGTCACATGGTTTCTAAAAATCATTTATACCTGTGTAACAGTACCTCTTGCAACATAACAACCGTGATACTTCATACAAATAATATTAATTAGGAAAAACTCTTATAGATGTATATTGTTTGTTTCTAGATGCATCTTTTAGATTATTTTGACGTACTTAATTGATTGGACAGGTTCAAGATTATTTTCTTATAAATTGTATAGCATTAATATAATAATAATGATTATTATTATTATTGAATATTATTTATAATTAATAGCATAAATATTAATATAATTAATGTTTCCTTTTTAATTTGAGAATTTATTTTTATAATTGCATATAAAGTAGTTTTATATTTACATGTACATATTGGTAAATTAACTTGTTACAATTTTTTTTTTTCTTTTTAGGTGAGAATCCCTTTTTTTTTCTTTGCTCATCTCATTCACGACTGTTATACAGTAAGTAAAAATATCTTAAATATTAGAGTTGTTAATAAGCAATAAATAATATTACCAGCCATAATATAGCCGTAAAATTTTCACTTTAATTGTCCTCTGGCTACACTCGTTTTGTATCAGTCAATAAATCTTGACACTTTCTATTCCGAAACATTCGTGAGTTGTCACTTGTCAACAACACGTCACTCTCTTGGCGGTTAACTTTGTTTTTAAAGTCTAATGGTCATTCAATGTAGTAATGCGTTGAGTATCGATGACTAAAAGGTGATTTATTTTGTTTAAACAAGGAAAATAATTCTCCCATAAATCATCAAAACTACTATACTACAACAGAGTGTTTTTTGTTAGCTTAGTATATAATATTTTTCATTAATAATTTCAGTTTGTTTATGTTTTTGCTGGCAAAGGTCCTTTCGAAAATAAAAACATATGTATTTTTTTTTTTTAGTTTTCCTTTTTTGATCAATTTTCTGGTTTACTACTTTTTGTTGACTATGGAATTCAAACAAATCCTTTAATTATTGGGGTGATAAAATAAAATAAAAATACGCAATTCTTCAGTTGACTCAGGGCCGAATTTATTTTTTTGGGAGGGAGGGAAGGGACAAACTTAATTGACCAAACTTCTTTTCACCTTCTCTACCCAATATAATTTTATAACAGTATTTTAGTTAATATATTTCGAAATAAGTATCATTGTATCATAATATAAATTCATTTTTGTGATCAAAGGGAAGTAAAAATCATCCAAAAGCAAAAATTAATTTTTTTATTCAACCTAAAATTAAAATTAAGTTAAGATATGGCGGAAAAAATGATAAAATTTTTAAAAAGAGGTGAGGTATGGATGGTAAACGGTATCCATCATTTCTGAAATTAATTCTGAGAGTACAGCTATTAAAATATAAACCTGTGTGGTGCGAGCATACAAATCTCACTTAACATTCTACTTAGGGTATAAATAGGTATTTTTATGCTGAGGGAAATGAAAGTAAAAATATTTATATTATAAAACAATGAATTATCATATTTTCCTATCGTATCTGTTAAATTTATACGTTTGCGTCGGAAATTTTATAATATAAATTATGAATGTGCTATCATGGGTATAAAAATTGTATTTTTGAATTGAGGAAGTCGATGACAGGTGCTAAGGTTTGAAGATTAATTTAACTTTTATGTAAAAATTAAAATATTTTCTTACTTGAATTGGGTATGTCCGAAAGTAAACTAAAAAAATTATATTATGTCCATTGAAGACGAATTTCATATCTTAAAGTATGCATAATTTGAACCTCCTCACCTTAGGAATAATGTTCTTCTGCCGGATCTATTTTTTTAACAAAAAAATAACCAAAAACTATCAAAATGTATCGATATCTTGAACTTAAGCAACTTCTGAATTTGTTTATGATCGGCCAATGTTTCCTGAAATTATTAATAAGTAATAAACTTTCGATAATTAAATATTTTTTCTACACTCTTACATTCTTAATGATTTGAACTGATGAGCACATATGCGACATAAGTTTCATTATGTATTAAAAAATTACTATGTATTTAAAGAATCTAAGACGGAAGTTAACAATGGTTATGTTTCTGGCACAGTTCCTGAAGTTATTTTTATGATCAGACGAATGAGAGTTAGAAGTTAATTGTGTCGCCTGTCTGTTTGAATGGATGGGGTTCTTCCAGAGGTTAATTTGTTAATTTATTTTCTCTTATAAAAAGTTATTTTATTTCTTTATGATACTATGTGTCATCGATCTTATTTTTACTTTCACTTACGTATATATGTAATATATAGTAAGGGTAAGTATTGCGATCGTGAAAATTTCCGAATCTCAGTTTTCAACGGAAATGCATGTTTTGAGGTTCACTGAGTTCAAATAACCTAGTGTTGCAAAATAGTCTGTGTGTGTTAACAGTCTAGCTCATAAACGAAAAGTAGTACGAAACTGATATTAAGTATTTAAGGTTTGTATATGGGCCGGATGTGACAGCGACTTTTTCGTTAAAATCGACTAACCGGAAGTGCCACTTTATATGAACGCTGAAATACATTTTTCTCAAAAACGACTCTAACGATTTTGATCAAACTCGGTGTATCATTGTATAATTAAGTGGTCTTTAATATCATTTAGGTCTTATCCCCGTTGATGTCACTTTACAGGGCTTAAATGCCCAATGTTCATATATGTCTTCCTCTAAAGTACCTTTAATATGGTTTATTTTAAAAAGTTAGCCATTTCGCATTATTCATAGTTACGAAAAAATGCTACATATAACTTTTGAAAGAATTTGATAAATTAATAAAGGAGAAAAAAAAAAAAAATGCAGAAAAACCTGTGTTCCTACAGACTGTAGCGCCTAAACGAATGTACCGATTTCAATGAAAGTTCGCTAAAGTCATTTTCTCCATTCTTTAAATTTACCTATATAACATACTTCAATGAAAAGAAGCTGGACAAAAAGTTACGAGGGATGTTAAAATTAAATTCCGAATAACTCAAAAAGTATACGCTTTTTTGTATTGATATTGCATATGGTATTTCAAAGTTTACGGAATTTCATAAAAAAAAAAAAAAAAAATTCGTTAAAATCGGACAATTAGGAGCAAAGATATGGTTTTTAGTTTTGTTATATATGTTCTACTGCAAAGGTTATATCATTTGTTTTGGTTTTTGAATTTTGAATGTGTTACTGAAGTAAGGCTAATTTTTTTAGCATATTACTAATGATCAGAAAAAAAAGTTTAGTACAATAATTAGAATCATCTTTTATTTCCTTTTCTTTGTACCTAGGAGGGTAACGTTACTTTAGATGTATAATTGTTTGAAAATAATAAACCGTTGTGAAATAATTTACAGCGTTTTAAATTTGGTTTAGACTGTTACTGGCTTTCTGTTAGATGTTAGGTAATATTGTATATGTTTTTTTAAAAAGTTTATGGAATTTCCTAAAAAAACAAAAAAAAAATCGTTAAAATCGAACAATAGGGGGAAAGATATGGTCTCTGGTTTTTTCCCCTGAAGAGGTGAAAATTTGGATAAATTTAAAATATATTTTTTTAATTGTTGGGACTAAAAAACCTTTTTTCTACAGATATTTAATAAAGTGTCTTTCCTAAGAACATCTTTCATAAGAAAGTAGTACCTAAATTTATACTTTTATTCTCAGTTCTATATTTCAACACAGCAGTCACCACCTCTTGAATCAACTTACTCTTTGTCTGCATAGGTAACTTTTTCAACTAAAAATATCACAAAAAAGACATCACTCAAAAATGTTGAAATTGGATTTAGTCATTCTATGGTTTATCAAAGCAATGAAATTGTGTGGTTTATAAAAGCAGATAGAGTGACTAGATTTTTATTGCCTACCGTCGATACATTAAATAGACATTTTGTAATTACAATGGTCTTATTACTTGTTATCTGTAAGCTTTAAGCTTTAACTCCGTTTAAAATGCACTTCAAAAAAATTTAGCCCACATTGTTAGAAAATAATTTTTATACAGATTTTTAAAATTTTATTCAAGCTATGCAAAAATACTTCTTCTGTAACGTATACCAATAGACCAATCTGTCTGAAATGGAAAATTACCTTTCCATCTTAAGCTGTGCCTGACCAACATACGGACATTAAATTTATTCCTGTAAAAAAAAAAAAAAAAACTTCCTACTCCAGTGTGATAGACTTCTCCATATTTCATGAACCTCTCTCCACTGAGGCTGTATTAATTGGAAATACAGAACCGACTACGTTGTCCCGGGGCAACAACAACCAATGTATCATGTTTTGATTTAATTTTTTGAAAGGCCACCGGGTTTTTCAAGGGAGGTTTGATCCGGAATAATTTTATTTGATGTTTTAAAGATTTCAACATTATTCTAATATAATTCTGACTAAAACCATTAATTATATAAAATTATACAAAATCTAAACTTCTAACCAGGGCTTGAAACGGAAAAAAGCTTGAATTTTAAGAAGTTTCATCATCTCTGGAACTTTTAGTGTCGATAGTTTTTCAGTTCTTTTGAAACTAGAACTTTTTCTCTTGCCAAAAAAAAGTAAAAGATTTTACAGAGCTTTTATCATTAAAAAACTTTGATTTAAAAGTTCTGTCGATTTCGCTGAAAAATTTACTTAAGAAATTAGTTTTATTCTTAGCTACTCAAACAAATGACACACAAGAATCATCTGTATTTCATTTAAGAAGAATTGTAACTCTAATACAAGCAACATTATTGTATATTTTTCATTTAACCAAACTTTTTTTTAAGAACTCGAATAAATACAAGTTAAAATTTTATCATAAATTTGGAACTTTATTATAAAAAAAGAACTTTTTCTCTGGTACTGTTTAAATGGGACTTTTTAAAAAGTTTCAATCCCTGTTTCTGACTCTAAAGGACCAAGAATATACTAAGCCATGTCTTGTTAATAGGTGACATCGACCATTGAAATGAGAACATCATATCGTATGCTCAGATATAAGTTAAAGCTTCCACAAAATGATTACTTTCAATGCTATTCTTTTTTTACTTTCACTAATTTATTTATGTAATATATAATAAGGGAAAATATTACAATCGTGAAAATTTTGAAATCTGGGTTTTCAACGAGAATACACGGGTTGAGGTCTCCTCAGTCTACATAAGCAAGTCTCGCAAAATGGTCTGTGGGTCTGTTATCAGTCAAGCTCAAAAACGAAAAGTTTTTCGAAAGTGAAATTGCATATTTAAGATTTTTGTCAGAATCAGCAAACCGGAAGTGGCACTTTATATAATCGATTTTACACATCTTTTACGATTTTCTCGAAAACGGCTCCAACGATTTTGATTAAACGCGGTTTATCATTATATAATTAAGTCGTCTTTAATATCATTTAGATCTTATTCCCATTGATGTCACTTTACTAGCTAAATGCCCAATGTCCAACAGTTCTTCCTCTAAAGTACCTTTAATTTGGTTTATTTTAAATAATTAATTATCTCTCATTGTTAGGAGTTTCGAAAAAAAAAGCTAAATATAACTTTTCAAAGAATTTGATAATTGAAAAATTGAGAAAAAGGGATTTTGTTTTTTTGGGTCGAAAATGAATCTCCGGAAGTAATATTCAGAAGATATACGTATAATATATCGTGGGAAAGCGGAGAGTTTTAGAAAAATAATATCTAATAAATAAAGTTGAAGGTAACGGAGAGTGACGAAAAAAAAAATTATTTATGATAAATTCTAAACCCTAACGTTATTTAACGTAAATCAGATGTTTCCAAGTGAATTAAGTGAAATTTTCTTACTAAATGTAAAAAAGTATTTAAAATCCACCGAATCAAGGCAATGACATTTAATTATTTGTTTAAAATGCTATTTCCTAATACTTGTGTGAAAGAGGAAGTGAAATATAAAGATATTTCATGATACGTTTATAACCTTAAATACCTTTACTGTAGTTTTATAATTCTAGTTCTGATATTATATTTAAATAATTACATATTAACATTCGTTTATTTCGAAAAATCGTCATGTAACCTTAAATTAAATTAGTGAATAATTTAATGACTTTTTGTTAAATTTCAACATTTCCACTTACAATTAGTGTGACAAATTTTGACCTTTCTGTGGCAGGCAATGAAAATCTCATCATTTCATTTTAGTAAACTTTACAATGGAAAATAATAGTTTGATAACTAATAGTACTGCAATTTTTAATCGTTTATAGGTTAAATATTCAGATGTACTTTCAAATCAAACTAATTGGCGTGCAATCCAAAACCTACAGATATACTTTCAATTCGAGATTTTTATTGCCTACTGTTCATGTAATTAATAGGGTTTTTGTTATAGTTAATGATTTGTTTGTTACAAGCTTTATGTTTTATCTCTGTTAAAAATGCACCTTAAGATATTATAATAGCCTCGCATTGCCAGAAAATAATTTCTATTCAAAGTAGACCACGGGCGGATCTACGGGGGGAGGGGAGGGAGAGGGGAGGAGGCTTTCGGGCTGAAGCCCTCCCCCAAAATGGAAAAATGTAACCATGTTTTATGGAAAAATATATTAAAAAATTATCTCTTAAAGTATTATTGTTCGTGTAATTGCAATTAAAAGGACTTAAGGAATCACTTAAACACCATTTCATGTAGGTAGTTAGTTTCTTTCTTTTTTTCCAAAGTAATTATCGTCATTTTTATGAAAAAAAAGCTTTCGGGCTGAAGCCCTCCCCCCCAAATTACATCCTGGATCCGCTTGTGAAGTAGACCGGTAAGTTAATGTTGTGTGTTGCGCGCACCAGATTTTTTTTTGTAAATGAAAAAAAAACGCATTCATACACAAAACTAGCTCAACGTTTATTCAACAGTCTATGTTCTATCAGTGCATATGTACTTTTCATCTCATACGTACTTTGTTGGGGTATTAATTGCTGGTAGAAGTGAAAGCACTATCGCTCTAACTGCCCTATTGTTCTTCAGCAAGCCGATACCGAACTCCCTTCTCCCCTCCGTGGCGGAGGAACAGGATACCAGGAAGTGGCCCAAGAGGGCGGAAGGTATAAAGTAAATCAATGATCCGACAATGGCGATATCTTATCGGCGATCTAGCCGGAGTATTGGGTAACTGTTCGGTAGCGTATCGTAGCCGATGGTAACCTATCTGATTGTGGTGCCTTTCTGTCTCTCCGCTCTGTCCATTCATCAATACGTAATGTAATTCATCATTCATCAAAACTGGTTTCCAATTGATATGTTTATCTTTATAAACTCTGTATATCATATTAGTTAATCTAGTTCAGCTTTTATCATAATTTATGATTTTTATTGTAGTTATTTATTATCATGCTTTGCTATATATAACATGAGGTTTACAATCATATGATATTCGTTGCATTGAAATGAGCTCATTTTATTCGACGAACCTGTTTCTAAGTAATAGTATTTTTTTTTTTTTTATGTGAACAGTTATCCGACTAAGAATGAAAGGGGCATAACTCAAAAAGTTTTAAACAAGCACTTTACCAATAGAATACTGCTCTCTTTATTGTTTCAACCTAATATTTGACTGATGTTATGAAAGAGGTACAACTAAGATAACATTTGAACAGCTTCTTCTTTTGTTGCTTGGAACGAGAACCTCTCCTCCCCTTAATTTCATTTTCAACATTAAACTTACTGTCTTCCTTGATTTTTACACAAATCAGTACTCAGATCATCTTGACTTGATGTTTTGAACAATAACATATTTTTAATGAGGTTTTTTATATCCCTAGAAACCATTTTAAAATAATAAAAAAAATATTTTTTTAAAGTAATAAAACGGACAAAGAATTAGAAAAATAGGAAACTGTATATATTTTTACTCATAAAAAAAAAAAATACTCTAAAATAAACAAGACTAAAAAAAGATAGAAAAGTGACATAAGATGATAATGGTATAAATGGAAAAGAAATAATTTGTATTCTTGCTATTCAGCCGTTAAATATAACCTTCCTTACACTAGCGGATCCAGGATTTAATTTTTGGGGGGACCTCAGCCCGAAGGATTTTTTTTTCATATATACATATATATATATATATATGTATATATATATATATATGTATATATATATATATATATATATATATATATATATATATATATATATATATATATATATATATATATATAAGGGTAATTAATTTGAAAAAAAAGAAAGAAACTAACTACCCATATGACATGGTGTCTTAGTGATTCTTGAATAAACTAACAGTAATAGTTTATTTCTATAAAACTTGGTTATATTTTACCATTTTGAGGGGGCTTCAACCCGAAAGCTCTCTCCCTCCTCCCCGTAGATCCGCCTGTGCTTCTTTAGCTATGTTAATAAAACTTTCTGTTTCCTTCAGTATGCTTTTGGTTGGCTTCATGAGATGTTAACTTATATATATATATATATATATATATATATATATATATATATATATATATATATATATTTTTTTTTTTTTTTTTATTTATTTTTTTTTTTCTGCATAAATGTGATCGTGGTTTTTCTGCCCTGATGATGCCGAATTGGCCAAACGTTGGCAATTTAATATCACTTGTATGTTGGAGACACATGATTTTGTAGTTTGGATTTTTTCCTTTTACCCATCAAAAAAAATCTTAAACTGTTGTATATGATATTTTTAGTTATTTTTCTTTTCTTTCCTCTCATATTTATGCGATATATCACTTTTAACGTTTTAAATAGTTGAGCTTATATTTTTTTGATTTTATTAAAATTAATTTCTCCAAGTCTTGTTGTCCAATTCTATAATAGATAATAAGATCTACGCTGTTTTGTGTCTCAACGTTAACATGGCTAAAATGACCTCATTATGACTGATTGAAGTGATTCTTGTCAGTCTTGAGACTGTCATTTCTGACTGACGGTATTGGGTCCACTCTAGAAAAATCGTGTGAGCGGATACAGCTGTTATTTTTTCTTCTTTCTTCCCTCTCCTGGTGGGGTTACGGGATTCGGCATTGGCAATCAGCTGTTCTTATAAAACTCGTGGACTGCTTCCATAATTATCTCCCCGTTCCACTGCTGCGGGAGGTGCCTACCCCCTGGGCCTGGGAAGTGCAGCAGACTGTCACAAAGGTTCAGTTCCGCTAGGGCCGTAACAAGGCAGTGAATGGAAGCTATAGTTCACACTCTCCACGGCTGCACTTTGCATTAAGGCCCTATTGAGATACTTTCTCTACGCAGGCGCCATCTATAATGGAGAAAGTAAATGCGATCCATAATTAATTCAGAAGGCGGTGGACCGGTCCTTTACACCTTGGATTCAATTAATGCTCTTAAATAACTATTCTTGGCTGCACCGTTAGTTAGCCAATGGAATGGGGGTTGGTTTCCTGAGTTATATCTTTAATACACAACCCATTTCAATAATTATATTTATATTACAAATAGATTAGTTCTTTTTTATTGAATAATAATACAATCTGCCAGCCACAGTTAAGATTATACCTATAAACTCATATAGGATCTAACACTAACGCATAGAGGAAAAAGGACAATTAACAGTTGCTTACAGAAACTGGTCAATCAATATCACACGGTATGAAGTCAAGGAGGCTAAAATGAACAGGGCATGTAGCTCGGACAATCCACCTGGAAACCTCTACACAATTCTAAAAAAATTGTGGTACAAGTTCTGTAATGCCAGTAAAAAAAAAATCCCAGAGAAAATAAAATAAAGTGGACATATATGTTAAAGAAAGCAGAACTTAAGTTATTTGTTCTTCAGACTGATTCAGATTTGCTCATTTTTTAAATATATTAATTGAATGTTTAGCATACAAATTGCTTTAGAGGTGGCCAACCTTTTCTAACAAGGCTAAGATTCTTGACATATATTTCTCTGAGTAGCTAAACCACTTCGGTGAGAATGGAACCCACAGTGCTGAGAACCAGCTGTTTTGGGATCCTCAGTTGACCTCGAAATACAAACATAATTAGCATCTGCTAAACAAATTAAAAAAAAAGGAGATGGTCCAGAGGGTGGTGGTCATAAATAGACTAAATAGTGGTAAAACTATTTTATTAAAAGTGTGTAACGGCTTTTAATAAAATAGTTTTACCACTATTTAGCCTATTTATGACCGCCACCCCGGATCATCTCCTTCCTTTATAATGCAACGGCCAACTATTAAATATTCAAATTTTAAATAAACTTGTAATCATTACACTGTTAAAATTTAGAATAATTCTGATTTTATCTTTTATGTTGGTGATTACACCAAACAAGAATTTAGCTATGATTATGATAAAATGATTGATTGTTCCATATTCCTCCAAAATCAGATAAAATAATCTATTAATTTCTGGACAGAGTATAGAAAAGAAGATAATATTTTTAAAAAATTGTTTTATGTTGATTGAAAAACTGATATTTCAATAAGATAAAAATAAATATTCAAGGTGATCACGATTGCTTTTACTTAATATATAATAATCATTTAATAAAGAATGTCATTAAGAATTCATGTACATTGCTATAATTAATTAAGATAATATATTCCAAAGTAATTGATTGGTCAGTTCGTATAATGATCTGAAAGGTTGAAAGCCTTAAAATTAAAACACCATGTAGACTCCGCGTCTATTGGAAAACAAAAAATTACATAGAAAAGTGATGAAAGATACCGTTATGCTATTTTTTAAAACTATAGTTCTATAATCATCCTGTCAGAAATAACATACTGTAGAAATTATTCTGTCAAAACCCAGCGGTATCCAAATCACTTCTCAAAACAACGTTTCTAATTGGTTTCAACAGTGGGTGTTGATTACATCTTCACCGAATTGATTGATCATCTTGTAACTGAATAAACGGTTTCAAGCTTTATCAAATGCGATTCATAACATCTATATCTATATTTTGCAGTGCTTAATTATTTTCGAACATAATAATTAATTTTCCTAATATCTAACAGAAAGCCAGTAAAAGTCTAAACCAAATTAAAAATTATATAAAATAGATATTATCATTTTATAATTATTTTTTGGTGCTATAACTGTTTCTTCATTGCATTATTTCTTAATTCATTCGGTCGCCTTATGGATGAATTGAAAATTTCTAAAATTGTTGTTTTGTAGAATAAGCTATATATTATATGTATTTTGTAATTGATATTAAAGGAACGATGAAACCTGTGTCAAAACACTTTTTGACCTCACGAGCTCATGCCAAACATGGAACTTCATTAAAATTGTGTAATGTGTTTCGTGATGGTTTTAATATTCTGTTGAATTAAAGTAAAATAAATAATAATGAATTGTTGTATTAAAATAATACTCGTTATTCATGTTGTAATAATAGCAGAAATTAGCAAAAAGCATTTTAAAATTCAATACTTAAAATACCTAGTTTTTAAAATACAGTATATTTGAGTTATTTACTATTCATGGTGTCTTTTCATTCACAATTATATTTCCTTGCTACGTTTATTTTTGTAATATATTATCACTATTTAATTACTAGTAATAATCCCTCAATCTTCCAAACTAACTTCAATTTAGGTTTAAAGAAGGAAATCAAGTTTATTATGGCATATGGCAATAATATGACTAATCGTATTCAGCCTCCATGTTGATAATATGTATTGTATATAAGAGAGCCTTAATAGTCGAATCCACTACATATCTAATGATTTGAGTTCAAATATTTTAAATTTCTATTTAAACTAATTACTTTTCAATCAAACTATTCATAATGATTTATTACTTTCAGTTACCTATGTATGAAATATATAAGGGAAAGTATTGCGATCATGAAAATTTTCGAGTTTTCAACGGAAATACAGATTTTGAGGTCTCCTGCGTCGAAATAACCAAGTCCCGCAAAATGGTGTGTGTGTTAACAGCGTAGCTCAAAAACGAAAAGTCGTACGGAATTAAAATTGAATATTTAAGGTGTTATAAGTTTGGGATGTTACAGCAACTTTATCGTCAAAATCGGATAACCGGGAGTGGCACTTTATATCATGGACTAAACACATTTTTACGATTTTCTCGAAAACGGCTCTAATGATTTGGATTAAATTAATTATATCAGTGTAAAATTAATCAGTTTTGAATAGTATGTAGTTTTATTCTCATTGATGCTCTCTATCAGAGCTTAAATGCCTAATTTTTAATATTAGCTTCCCCTAAAGTATCTTTTTTAATTTTTTTTATTTGAAACAATTGACCATTTCGCATTAATCTATAATATAAAAGATAGTTAAATATAAAATATGAAAGAATTTGATAATTGACTAAAGGAGAAATAAGAGATCGTAACTGAGAATAATTGTAATTCAGGAACCAAAGGAATATGACCGCACCCGAGCTCGCCCGAAAGATTAGAACACGCTTCCATACGTAACATGAGCTTAATATAATAAGGACTGTGACAATATTATGTAAATATACGTATGTGGTTTTCATAAGTGCTATTGTTGGTATTATTTAATGTTTAATTGTATAGATTACAGCTATATAAATATTAAAAGTTGTATATATAAGTAAGTACCCATACAAATAAAAATCGATATAGTATTTATGATTTTTACTTTCACTTTATCTTTGACTCAAAATACTTGCAGATTTCTGTTAAGAAGAGGGTGGTAAGTGATAGTTGAGTGATGCGCACACCACATCACATTTTTTTTTGTTCATTTTCGTTTCATTATTTCAATAATTTCATCTAGAATTAAAAATAAGTATTAACTTGAAAAATACATTTTTTTTTTAAAATATATATTAATATTGAATTGAAGGTACGATTTGTGTGTATATAGATATTAATATTGGATATTGTATTTTGAGTTAGCAGTGTGAAATTTTCTATGTCTTGCAAAAAAATTGGCATTATAAAAATACTTGAGCTGAATATATTACTTCTAGTGATGTGAATATACTGGATGTGAAATAGGTATCGAAGTAAATTTAAAAATCGAAATACGAATTGAATGTTTTTTTTTTTTATTAAGAGGATTCATTAGAAGGGTTGTATCTTTCGTAGCGTGAAAAAAAGAAAGCAGCTCATTTCCTATTCCATTCCCCCTGATGCTCACATAACCGTCACTGCTTGCCAGTGAAAATAAGTTACTGGACACTGTGTACTTACACACTCGGGATATTTAAATCACTGTTAATTAATTGACAATGTTAGTTATAAGGCAACCACACGCTAGCAGTTCTAAAATATTTCCTTGCCCTTGGTCAGTTAAAAAAAAATAAACTTAAAAAAACGCTAGACGCTACTTAAAACCTGTTTTTGTTGAAAATGTTGCCTCGTTTGGCAGGCTTCCAGTTTTCGAATATATCAGCCGGCAGATAGATTACTTGTAAACATTTAAATTTTAAATGATCTCTTTTCAGTCATGGGATTTAGTTTAAAATTTCTAAGCCAACATTCGTACCTAGGGTTGATGTAGCTATTTCGCTATACGTACTATTTTTGGCATAAAAAAATTAGACAAAATTCGGTAGTTTTCAAGATTTATGGACAGATAATTAATTATAAATACGCGCAAAAATGTTTCTAAATTTTTTTATGATTTACTTTAAACTGGTATATTTATTTAAAAGATTTATTAATTAAAAAGTATTTTAATTTTTTATTAATTAAATTTTCTTTGAATTAATTAAATTTATTTTAATTGTTTTTTAATAATTAAAATTTCATTAAATATATTTGTTACATAATGTTTATTACTAAATATTAAATTGAAATTTTATGTAGTTTTATAAAACGATTATCTCTCCTGGCCATGATTCATACTGAATACCATTGCTTATATAATTGTTATATATTATTGCATACTTAATTTCCGTCTTTAATACTTGAACTGAAGTTAAAATGGAACGTTTATTAAAAAATTATTGTAATAATAAGCATGTTCATTTATACTACGAGGATAGTAATACGTCGATTTCTATGAGAACTTTCGCACGATATCCCTTGCAAAGTTTAGATCCGCTCTTGGATTATTTTCATGGGAAGATTTAAAATAGTATGGGTAACGTTTTCTTTCCCTCTGTTCAGTGATAGACAATTTCCTTAAAGAATGATTTTAATTAAACTTAGATGCGTGTAAATAAGCCTCACCGTTTTGTACATGAATAACAAAAAAAAAAAAAAAGTTTAAAGAACTATGTCTTGCCAAATGGTCCATGTGTTTGTGAACAGTCTAGTTCGGAAGTTTTATTCCTAAGATATTACAGAAATTTATTCTCTAAAATTGATTGACCAGAAGTAGCATATAATAAATTTTACTCATTATTATAACTTTTTCGAAAACGGCTCTAATAATTTTAATTAAACTTGTTATGTAACTGTACAAGTAAATAGTTTTTAATATAATCTAGGTCTTATTCTTATTAAAATAATCTCTGAGGGTTTTACGCCGAATTTTTCCAAATAAGTTTTCTCTAAAATCCATTTAATGTGATTTATAAGAAAAAATTAACAGCCCTTGTTGGTCAATAGTAATTCAACATAGACAATTATAAACTATGAAGAAATTTGATAATTAACTATTGGAAATAAAAGGTGATAAGTTTTCCCACATTGGAAAATGTTCGGGAATAAGTGTAGCAATATATATGTATAGTATATCTCGGGAAATCTGAGGGTTTTAAACACAATAATATGTAACAACTAAATTCATAGGTTATGGAGAGTGAAGGAAAACTAATCTCAAATATTTTCTTTATTATCATTCTAAAACTTTTAAAACTTATTATTATTTTTTTAAGAACTTGTTTATTGTGAAATACCTATTAAATTCTGTCTCAAAGAACATTTATAATAATGTTCAGAGAGCACATTCGCACTCTATGCACAGTAAATAAAAATAAATTAAACAGCAAAATACTAAAACAAAATATAAATTATAATATAAAAATAACAAGTTAAGTACAAACATATTTATACAATATCTAAAAAAATTCCCTCACTCAGGAAAAATTCGACTCGAGCTTTCTTCCACCCGTGGATTGAAAGGCAGGGCTCTAGGAGATCCCAACGCCTCCCACTCGCTGCAAAAACTTATTTTAAGCTTGACACACCAGGATTGTATCACTACAATTGTTATCATAATATTTTATTGGTCTTTTGCGGGAGAAGTTGTGAAGATTGCATGTTATAATCTTTAATAACTTTTGTTAAATAATTTAATTAAAGTTATAAATATATACTTATTCTACGAACTATTGTTTTTAGGTAAAATGCACTGATTCATAATTTAAATAAAGCAATTAAACATAATCTACTGATAACTAATGATGCTATCGGGTAGCTTCTTCTATTTATGTCTATATTTTTTTACACTTTCTTCCTCTGCATTGTCGAATAGTATTGTTCCTCAGTTTCCAAATACTGGCTAGGATGTGTTTTCCATTTCATCCAACTTGCCTTGGAATGTAGTGTTCTTGAATGAAAAGGATTCGGATCGGAAGCCCGTCTAAAATCCTCCTTAATCTTGAAATACTACTCACGACCTCGCATTTACAAAAAAAATGTATCGTAATCCTTTCGAAATGGTGTAACTTTTTTTCGGATTAGTGTTCAATACACTCTCAAATGTTTGAAAAGGAGTTGCTTTTATCTGAGGATAGATTTATATGAACTTTTTTTTGTTCTTGAGTTAATGCTCATTTTCGAGAATTATAGTTTTACATATTTTTCGGTTGTTATGTATCTTATGTTTCCTCAATTCGTTTGGCTTTTAGTCCCGACGTATGCCAACCGAGCCGACATTGCTACTCACCATTCCAGTTCTGTTGGATAGCTCGCTCGTTGGACATTGAGGGGTGCCAGCACTAGACAAACACGGCAAGACCAAATTTACCACTGGTAGAACAAACAAAACAACAAAATGAAAGAGTCGTTAGAAGGAGGAGGTAAGATAACAGAACGGTTGACAGAATGTGCCAGTCACAGCCATCGCTGGCTCCCTCCAATTATGGGACCTCTTTGAAGTGCTCTCTCTTGTTGGGGCCTTACCCTAAATATATATTCGGAATCGGAAATCGATGTTTTTCTCAAGTAATGGTTTATTATTTTTTATTTATTTGTGATATTTACAACTGTATTAAAATAATGCATCTAGTAAATTTTTAGAAATAGTTGTAACGACATGAAAACACTTGTTGAGAAACAACCTACTGGTAGCATTCTAATAATATGTCTACATTAGGAGATTAAGGGGCCATCTTCTTTCAGACGCCTCGGAGGCTTATCAGGAGTTGAAGAGGAAGCATGGTTAGAAACCAGAGGGTTGGCATGGTTTTTCAGTCTATTCTGAAATGATAGATGCCTGGAATGGGCCAATTCTGAAACATAAGGAACATTAAGATGATTTCATTTGTATCAAAGTAAGGATCATTGAGGATTTTACGAAGAATTTAGGATTGTAAGCATTGGATACGACTGGAATTTGATAGTTTAGTGGATCAACTCCGTAAGTCCAAATAGACCTTATTATAGTCATGTACATGAGTCTTTTGTAATTAATAAGTTTTGAACGTTTTTCAATTAAGTGCTGAAGTAGTTGGAAACGTCAGCGGTTTCTTATGTTTTCAGTCTGGTATGAGGATTCCAAGTTAGACGTTTGTTCAGGTGGAGTCTATGCATACACTATTTGCTTGTGGGGGCTTTTGCACTAGTGCTTCTAACCCACCATAGAATTTTTTTTCATTGATACATATTGCTTTGTATGAGTGATCCGAACCAAATACTTAACTAATTACAATATTTCAGTATTTCTTTTTAATTTATAAAATATATACTTCAGCCACCATGAATAAGCACATGTAAAAAAAAATATATAAAATTTATCTTCAAAATCATTAATAATCCTGTAATTGCCGTTATTGCAAAAAAAAAAAAAAAAATTAAACTCTCTGCTGAGAAGCCCGTCATTTATATCAAATTTTTATATTTCATTTTCCAATCAGGATAAATTCTGAAGTATTGATAATATCAGAATTTTTAGACTATTTTACATATTTGTTTTAACTATGAAACTCCCTTTTTTGTTTGGATACCGAATGGTAGATCCATATTTAAGATGCGTCCTTACAATAGTATTAAATAACAGCTTTAAAGTTCCATAGCTTTAAATTTTTTTCAAAGCATTCACTTTTTTCAATATATTATTTACAGGTGGCCATACTACTCCTTTAACTAATAAGTGTGATTTTTGTTTTCATATGTTTCGGGGATTTCCAGAGTCATATAATACATTTCTATAGTGTTAATTACATTTCTAGATATCTTTTGGTTCTCCGGACATCCATTTTCATAAGTTCTCCTTAATTCCTCTTCGTGCCATGCCTTAAAAGGAACCTTTGTGTAATATGAAGTGGTCCTTCCCTTTTTAAAATTTCACTTTAAATGTTAATACCATTTATTTGGTATTAAAAATCTAAACCTTAACTCCTCAGCAACTAAAAGTAGTACTTTTTATGACCACGAACAGAAGCAGTTACAAGTTGAGTAATATATGAAAGTTGTCCTATTTATTTTATTTTTTATATATATCTTTTTTTTACTTTACATTATCCCTATGCTGTTAAATTTTATCTCGTAATAAAATGTAGAAAGTAATTTTCTGGACAGTCCATTTATACTTTCATTATTGGTTCCCATGCCTCTAACATTTATAACCAATATTATAGCTTCTGCAGTTTTTTAATCAGTGCTAAATAAAAAAAATGCCATAAAAAAGTTTGCTTCCTCAGTACCATGTATACTGATAGCTATGGAGAAAAAAATAGTGGAATTTAATTAACATGTGTGAAAATGTAAAGAAATTGTTTTTCGTTTTTTACTTTCCTACCTATACTAGATAAGGAAAGTATTGCAATCGGGTCAAATTTCCGACATGGTTTTCGACGGATCTATACGTTTCACAGCCCCTTGAGTCCGAAAAACACATTTTTAGCCATTGGTCTGTCTGTCTGTGCCAAGATTTTCTTGGGAACTACTGAACCGATTTTGTTGCTTCTTTTTTTATTTTTTAGAGTTTTGACTACTGATGCCTGTGGCAGAAATTCGTTGCTCCATGCGCAATAGCTTGCGCGCAATAAATGAAAAACATGTTTTTTTATAGACTGTATCGCGAAAACGGCTCAAACGATTTTGATGAAACTTTTCTATGATGTTCTAATCATTGTACTTTCAATTTTCGTATATAGACTAAATTCCCGAAAAAATTCAGGAAAAAAAGTTATAAAGAAATGAAAAATGTTATGGGATCTAACTCCCTAAGTAAATATTACACGGTAAAATTTATAATAAAGCTTTTGAAATGTAATTAAATTCCCTACAAAGCCATACAAGAATCGTTCATTTTAGACAACTATTAACGAAGTTACAGCTATACGATTTCCAATGAAAGATGACGAGTTCATTTTCTGGTGTCAGAAAGGGGCGAATGAGAGAATAAAGATGACTAAGTGAAAGCAAGAAAACCTGTTGCCCGCATCACCCAATCTTCACTATTTCCTCTTCTTTTAACAGAAATTATTGTTTGACAATACTAAGCTATGGCAAAACGTTTATCAAATAAATCGTACTCAAATCTTTTGGTTGATCAATTTTCAGGAAAATAAATTTAGTTCAATTCTTATTTATTTCTTCATGAACATATGTAAAGATATAAAAACATTTCTGAAATAGGTAGGAAAGTCGTGTGAGCGGACACACCAGATATTTTAATTTTACTTGGTACTCACAAAAATCTACGAAGTTCTATATAGTTTCCATTTTTAGTTTATTAGTTTTGTTTTTGTTTTTGTTGGATGTCTAGGCGCAAACCATCCAGGTCATCAGGAGGGGATGTAGAAGAGGTGGGGTGATGTTGGGTTGTGGTTGATTGGGGTGTTTAGTGTGGGGGAGGTGGGGAGGTTGGGGTGGTGGGTTGGTGTGGTGAGGGTGGGGGAATTTGAGGTTTATGTTGGTTATGGTTGGGATGGTGGGTGGTGGGGTGGGGGGTATTTGGTTGGTGATGTGTGGTGGGAAGGTTGGTGGGGGGGTGGGTTGTGGGGTGTAGTTTGGTTGGAGTGGGATGTAGGGTGAAAATTTGAGATTAGAAGGTTGAATTTGTGGGAGGTGGGGTGGATGGGTGTTGTTGGAGTTGGGTTGTGTTAGGTTGAGTGTGAGGTGGGATTAGTTGTGGGGAGTGGTAGTTTAGGAGTGTAGGTGGAGGGTAGGACGTATGGAGGGGTGGTAGTGGAATTGATGTAGGTTTGTCCAAGTGAAGTCCAAGGTATCGGATTTGTTCAACAGGGATAAGTGGGGTATTATTAAAGGATACTGTGGGACATGAGGTCATAGGTTTACGTCGAAGGGTAAAGGTGATTTGATGGGATTTATTAGAATTTATTTTAATCCTCCAGTTTTTACACCATTCTTCAAGGCTTGTGATGTGCGATTGAAGAGTTTGGGATGCAATGGTTGGGTCATTATTAACGGATAGGACACATGTATCATCGGCATATGTGGTAATAACAGTGTTAGGATGGGTTGGGATGTCAGCTGTATAAACTGTGTAAAGGATAGGACCAAGGATACTACCTTGAGGAACACCAGCGGACTGGGAAAAGAGGGATGAATAAGCATTATTGTGATTGACTTTTGAGTATCTATCAGTTAGATAGGAACGGATAATGAGGAAGTATGTAGGATGTAGGAATTTACGGAGTTTGTACAGTAATCCCGGGTGCCAGACTCGATCAAAAGCCTGTTCTACATCGAGAAAGACTCCCGTGCAGTACATTCCGCGCTCTAATGCAGAGGAGACAACATCCACCACACGATGGCATTGCTGGATAGTGGAATGGGATCTGCGGAATCCAAACTGGTGATCTGGGATTATGTGATTAGAATCTAGGATTGGGTACAGGCGTTTTAGGATGAGTTTTTCTAGGACTTTTCCCATGATGGGTAAAAGAGAGATAGGACGGTAAGAGGATGGGTATTCTGGTGGCTTTTTGGGTTTATGTATCATTTTGATAATGGATAGTTTCCAAGGGTCGGGAAAATATGTTGATCGGAGTACAGCATTATATATATATGTAAGGAATAGAATGGCTTTCCGAGGAAGTAGTTTTAGGATCTGGGATGTAATTAGGTCGTGTCCAGGAGCTTTGCGGGAAGGTAACCTGTGAATGATGTTGGATATTTCTGAAGGATGAAAGGCTTTAGGAGGAGGAGTCATTTGGAGTGGGATATCCAGTTCTGCTTCAATACATTCAAGGTGATTTGGGTTAAGAATATCGGGATGTGGGTTAAAGGTTTTAAAGAGGTGGTGTGCAAATATTTGGGATTTTTCTTCGTCGGATTTGGACCAGGTTTGGGCTTCAGTGAGTAGTGGATGGTTGCAGTCCTTAAATTTCAGGAGCCTTTTAGTGGTCGTCCATAGTGATTTATCGGTAGGTGTAAGTTTTTCAGTAAAATTTAGTAAATTTTGAATTTTGTATTTTCTTATTTCTGATTTCAGTTTGTTAGTCAGTTGGGTGTAATGCGCTTTATCTGTCGGGTATCTAGTTCGATGCCACTTCGATCTTGCTCTGCGTTTTTCCTTTAATAAGATGCGAATATGCTGTGGCAAGTTAGTATTTTGTGGTTTGTTAATCTTATTGATAAAGGTATTATTATTTATACTGTCTGTTATTGTTGATGTCAGTTTTTCTATGGCACCATTAATGTCTTCTTTTGTCTTTAGTGGAATTTTGAGGTCAAGTTTGTTTTCCAAATCATCACGAAATTTGTCCCAGTTTACTCGTCCAGTGATCAGTTTGGGAGGTGATGGTTTAGGAGCAAAGTCAGAATGTAATGAAAGCAGAACCGGACTATGGTCTGAAGAAAGGTCATCCAGGGATTTGATTATAGTTTGGGAGGAGGAAATCTGGGAGGTGATAAATATATCCAGGATATCGGGACGTTTTTTGAGGGATGTTGGCCAATAAGTAGGACTCATGGGCGAGAGGATTGAATAACTATTAGAAGATGAGAGACGGGAAAGGATGTTACCGCGGGAGTTGGATGTTCGACAACCCCACCGTTGGTGTTTAGCATTGTAATCTCCTCCAGCAATAAAGCGCGATCCGAGGGATTGGAACAACGTATCAAGGAGATTAAAGGAGAGGGAATTACCAGGAGGACAGTATACAGCTGAGACTGTGAAATGGAAAGGGCGAGTTGAAAGGATTAAAGAAGTTGATTGAATGGCGTCAGTTGGAGTGGAAGGAATAAGGGAATGGGGTAAAGATTTATGTATAAGGATGCAAGAACCGGCGTGGGCAGTGTTGTCTGGATGGTCAGATCTATAAGTGATGTAGTCTCGTATGTGAAAATGTGTCCGTTTTGTGAAATGCGTTTCAGTCAGTAGAGCTATATCAATGTGATTGTCATGAAGGAATATGTCAAGTTCGTCACGGTGGTTGTGTAGTCCGTTAGCATTCCATAAAAGGATAGTTAGGGGCTTTGTGCTCATCGAGGGAAATTAAACGGAATTTCGGTCAGGATTCTGGTTAGTAGAGTGATAAGAGGTTTTATGGTGTTTTGGAGGTCCAATAGGAAGGATGATAGAATGGAAGTTAGATCAGATGGATGTTGATTGTGAAGTGGATTTAGGATAGGTTCAGGTGGCGGGTAAGGAGTGTTAACTGAGAGTGGGATTCGTTGTTGTGTACGAGGTGGGACTGGATTCGACGATACTTGTGCTGGGTTTTTTTTCTGGGCATTAGGATGAGATGGGTGCGATTGCTGTGGCGGTAATTTGACTCGTAGAGGTAGATGATGAGGGGGAATTTGCTGACGCGGAGGATGAAATATGAGAGGATTGGGAGTATGAGGTTTAGCTTGGGAGGCCTGAGGCGCCTGGCGTCGAGGCTGCTGCTTCTTGATGGTGGTATGGGTGCTAGTTTTGGTAGATTCCTGTTGAGGATGGGCGATTTCAGTTGAAGTAGTTGGTTCTTGTTGTGTTGAATGGGTAGTTTGTTTTGGCAACTCAGGAAAATTTGTAATATCAATTTCTGGTGGCTGGGTGTAAGTTTCTTTATTTAGTTGGCTGCACTTTAAGGCTATGTTATGAGTTCTTAACTTGTAGTATTTTTTATATACTATGCATCCTTTATAGCTTGCAGGATGGTCTTCGCCACAGAGAGCACATTTAGGAGGCTGGTCTCGAGGGATCTGACAAGTGTTAGATGCGTGTGGCCCGGCACATCTAACGCACCTCGCTTGATGATGGCAATAGGTCTTTGTGTGCCCCAAGTCTTGACACTTGGAGCATTGAACTATGACAGGTTTTTGTCTAGGCTCTTCGAATTTTACTGTCGAATACACAAGCCTCTTAACTTGAAATATGTCAATGTTATTGCTTGCAGGCTCCAAATCAACGAAAAACAGTGGCAATGGATATTTTTGCGTTGGATGTAGGACGCATGCTATATGCCTAACGTTATGTCCTATTTCCTCTAGATCAGATTTGATAACGGATATGGGAGTGGTTGAGTGCAAGCCTCTCAATACCACCCGATATGCCTTTTCTTGTCTCAATTGGTAACAGTGAAATTCATATTTTTTAGTTGTAAAATAATTTATCAGAGTTTTATAATTTTCTTTAGAGCTCGTGTTAATCTTAATGTCATTAACCCTAGAAAAACAGCGGAAACTGGTTTGTCCGATAAGATTGGCAATTTCTTGAACGAATGATATAAAATTTTCAATTTTAGAGACAAAAATAGGAGGCGGCTCGGGGTCAGTAAAACCTTGAGGTGCCGGAGGCTTGTTAGGTGAGTTACTACCAAGATCAAAATTATTGCTGGCTGTGGTATTTGGTGCAGTTGGAGCTGTTTTTGTGATGTTTGATTTGCTTCTAGTTCTGGGTGGTGATTTATTTTGCTCGGCAGGCTGTTTAGATTTATTTTGTTCAGCTGTCTGTTTAGATTTTGCTGATTTATTTTTCTTCTTGTTAGGCGAATTGCCACCTGACCCAGGGGCAGAGTTTCTGTTACGTTTTTGAAGCGAGCGTCTTTTCAGATATTGCGAATCAGTTTCGCTAACCTCGGAAAATGGTGTCTCGTCCTCTGAATCTTCACATGAAGATTTCTCGTCCAAATTCATATCTTCCATTATGATAAGAAGAGAAAAGAAAGAAAAAAAAATATATATATATACCTAAATATTAAAACTACAAAATAAGAATTTACGATCTATTAAAAAGAAGTAAAAAAAAAAAAATTACAAACTCAGAAACAGAAATAAAACAAAACATTTCTGAGAATAAATAAACAAAGGAAAAAAATTAAATAAACTGTCTCTTGGAGAAGAAAAAAAAAAAAAAAAAAAAAAAAAAAGGAGTTCTACAAGTCTTTGGTTTCGTACTGAGATCAGCTGACGGAAGCGAGCTAGTATACAAACCTTGGCCGGGAACTTAACGTAAATAAGATAAGAAGCAAGGGAATTAACAGCCACATGGGCTATTCAAACGAGCACTAATTTATCACTTCATTGTTAATAAATTGTAACTCACCTCTTTATCCGTGAACTTAAAAATGTTCAACTGTTTATAATGTCACTGTTAATCAATTATTAACACAGAGTTTTGATTAATAAGCACATAGCAAAGTAATAATCACAGAGCGAACTGAAAACTAAACTGCAGTAGCGGCCATGACACTTACTCTACACAGCATTTATTTTTAAAAAGCTTTTATTTAAAAGTTCTGTTGATTTCGCTAAAAAAAATATTTAAACAATGACTTTTATTTATAGCTATTCTAACAAACGACACATTAGAATCATGTGTAATTCATTTAAGACAAATTATAACTCTAATCTAAGCACAATTATTATATGTTTTTCATTTAACGGTACTTTTTTTTTTAAGAACTCGAATACAAGTTAAACTTTTACCATAAACCTGGAACTATGTTTAAAAAAAGTTGCCTAGAACTTTTATTTTAAGAACTTTTTCCTAAAAAGTTTCACATAAACTGTTGATTTGGAAATGTTTATAAAAGTAGCAACCCCTGCTAATATTTTGCCCAAAATAGGTCTTGGTCATTCGCCCAATATTTTTGTAGGCTTCTCGATTTTGTTATCAAACTTTTTTTACGACTCAAGTGGAAAGCTAATGGATGTTCATGCTTTTCTAGTACATAATTAAATTAATTAATTTAATTAAAAACACCCTATTTCTGAGATTTGTCTACATTTTTCTAACATAAAAAAATTATAGTTACGATTTGATGAAGCCATTCATAAAGTGTTTGGCGGGTGTTAATAATTTTATAAAAAGTGATCTTTACAGCGGATTAGCATCGCCATTGGTTCCAAGCCCCTTCTTAGATCCCATACTAACTTTCCCAATATCTAAATGACCAACCCGTCATCTTTTACTCCTGTGTTAAATTTATGAGCTTTTAGTACCTAATTAAACAGAAAAAGTTTGCCGATCTCCAGATTCAAAACTCGCCAATTTCGAGAATTTTACTAGAAAAGTTGTAAGTTACTATAAGATAAAGCTGTCCACGAAGTTTGAGGCGGATGTTAATAATAATGATGAAAAAAAATGTTCTGTACCACGGTTTGTAAGTTTTAGCAGCATTTGATCGAAATAAGTTTGCCCAGGTACTGATTCGATCTAGGTCTTTGATTGATTCATGTAGGTCATTAATATAAACGATACTTGAACCCGGAGCAACTCCCAAAAATAATTTTTTTTTTTTATTAAAATAGTTTTATGTACCCGCATGGGCAATGACCTGTTATCCGACCAGAGCGGAAAAGCTGCTGGTGTTTCCTCTTTCTCTTCTTTCTTATGGAATTTCCTGTACATGTGAACGTTACGGGTCGTACTTCCACCCTTTATTCACACCAATGTTCTGTTCGGGTGCGCTCGAATTGTTAAAATCCTTTGAAAAGGCTCTAACGATGATAATAGCTGTAATTATTTTTGTGGAAATTTATTCCACAGGAGTGATAGAAAACTCTTTCTGTATTAAATGTTCATGCAAGGGTAATGATGTGGTTAGAAATATTTTCAGTCTCTCGTTTGGTACCTGTTATCCAACAAGATCCAATTATGATAGATATGTGTCCCACGACCTCTTTCCAGCAATCCTCAGTTAATTGTGAAATAAATACTTATGTTTACAAAATAATGATAATCCATAAAACCCCAACAAGAATACACATTAGATTTTTATCTTTATTTCTCTGTCCTTTGAGACAGATAGTAATATTTTCAATAAAAAAAATAAATAAATAAAAAAAATCTTTCTTCCTAAAGCATTCGATGTTTATATGACATAATTGAACAATGTTTGTTCTTATATACATTGTAATATCGTCAAGAAAGTTTATACAACTAAAAGCAAAGAAACATAAATAAATAAAGCAACAATTTACTAAATAAATGATTAGCTTGACCCATTGGCAAATATCTGCCCAGTTAAGAAACAAATCTCTGAACTGACTTATCCATCAATTTATTCTCTCAAGATGTATTTGTTTCGTGCATCAGAACCTTAATGGTTCTGTATAATAATAGTTAGTATTTTAGTTGCTGTATAGAAAAACCATATCTGGACATTTTTGTTAAATATATATCAAAAAGTTTCCTTTAAGCGATATCAGCAAAATTATTATTATTATGTACAATATATAATATTGTAAAGATAGGCTATTCAACACACAAAATTGGAAGAGATTCATAATTTATTAACTTATTCCACCAGAAAATTAAAAAAAAATAATAAAAAAACTGGATAATTTTAGTTCACAGTCAAAATGATATACCTAATTTCTTATTAAATTTTAAATGATATTAATTTATTTCAATACCTTGCAAGGCATTATCTCCTACCATTCCTTTCAGTCAGTTTGTAGTGGAGTCGACCAATCGTTAGGTGATTCCATTCTTCGAGGAGATATTTTTTAATTTTTTAAGTCTTTTTTGCTGGAAATTTAGTGTTTTCTAACTTCCATCTTTAATTTTTCACACAAATGTTGTCTCATATTTCGATCGGTGACTAGTGGAATTTTTATAATTGTGTGGTAGTTATAAAGTACCATATCTTAACTAACAGATTGTTCTAGGTCATTATCATGATAAATACTAAATTTTTTTTTATCCTAAATTTTCAACAGTTTCTTTCAAGTTTCTTCTCAAAAATTCTTGTTTATTCTCTATTCTATGTAAATATTACCATTATAAAGTGCGTTTTCTATACCAGAACACACCATACACCCCCACACCAAGAAAAGAACATAAAACATAACGTAACATAAGAACAAGAAAAAAACATAAGAAAATATCACATCTCTAGGATGTTTATAGATTACAATAAATGACTGTTTTTAATGTAATACAAATTATACTATTTATTCATTCTATACTTTCTATCCGTATAAAGGTGTATCATTTTGACTGTGAGCCATTGTAGATGTATCATTTTTCTTATTTTTATTCTTTAATTTATTTTTCTTTTTATAATTATTATCTATTTATTTTACTGTTATATCATTATTCAATTATTTTCTTTTATTCTTCATATCCAATTTATATTTCAGCTTCTATACTATCATATACCTGAACTATATACATCCAATAGAGCTATAATACCTAAATCAATTGATTGTGGCAGATTGTATTATTATTCTTCCAATGAAAAAAAAAATCTTATGAATCAATCACGAAGGTACATCAGTGCTTAAGTGGATACAATTATCTAATATAACGGCTCATTGATTTATGTTAATTAATTAATCAATTCAATTGACAGGAAAGGGTTAGAATCAGTATAAAAAAAAACAATACAATTAACCGTTGTAAATGGAAGGGAAGGAAACTGGCACAGGATTTCCCCGAGCCCGAGCTTCCTCATCTAAAGTTAATTCGTGAATTTAAATTTCCTTTGATGCCGCTATCAGCTGTTGTTGCAGTCCCTGTTTGCTGTAGATGGGGCTAATCAGGGACCTTTAATCACAAAGGGGGGGCTTTATTTCAGTAATGAAAGTGAATATGCATGTAATGCTACGGTATTAATGAACGATATAATTACTCAAATTAGCAAGAGCATATAAAATTGGTATTCTCCAAGCATTTTTTTTAAAACTTTATAAAGGCTTCATTGACTAAGGCCATTATCGAATTGCATCAATGGTGATATCTGGCTGATTTAGAGGGGCCCTCAAAATAGAAAAATATATTTTTTTCATTGGTCCATATATGTTTGTGAGTGATGTAAGCCAAATAAATAGGGAAGAGAGAGGTTAAAAGTTCCGATTTTTAAACAACCTCAAATATTGTTTATATAATGACCTATTAACAAAATTTATGCTGACTTATAATATGTACACATATTCTCCTTTATAAATCTGAAATACTTTTGGGTGTACCTTTAACGAATGTGAATATGCCTAATGCCTATAATCTAGATCCTTATTTATCACAAGAAATCTGCTGACAGGTGAGAATAGATATTTGGAGTGAAAAAAAAATTATAAGGCTTATTTGACAGAATACTTTTTAGATATTGTTGATTAATCTCTAAATAAATGAGTATATATTCAATTTTTTTTTTCATCATCAATGTTCCCGATTGTGCTAGTAACATGTTCCCCAGGTTGGGGTAATTGCATGTGCTTGTTAATTTTTTTTATCCTATATATTAAATTTCATATTAAAACGATGTAGAGATGGTTGACCATGATATAATATGTGAAGGAGTTAATCGGGGGCTGCGGTCAAAAAATATTAAATTATAGAAATAGTATTATTTAATTATTATGCCGACGTTTCGACCCACCTTGCAGGTCTTCCCCAGGGCTACAAAAGATACAAAATATAAAAGGTACATGGTGGAAATATAATAAATTAATTATAAATTGATATTAAATTAGAAAAAGTTGACTGATAAAGAAATAATAGGATGATATCAGAGATATAGTGGGTGACAATGTAGTTAAAAAAATTAACTAAAATAAAATAACATTGTAACTACATTTTTAGAAATTTAACTTTTTCTTCCAGAATAATTGTCGTTATAAAAAAATAAATAAAATAATCCCTCCTCCCCCCCAAAAAAAATTAAACTAGCAGTAATGTCACTATTCTGTAATATCCTTCAGCTTAAACCTTGTTTAAAAAATACCGTGGAGATAAACGGCAAATAATTTACATTTAAAAATATGAATTTTTTGTAGCCCAAACATTAAATGTCTTTCAACTGTATACTTCATGGCAAGAGAAATCCCTTAATCATTTTTAATTATAAGGGTATATAGCCCCTAGACTTTCTGACATAAAACTTTCATGAGGGTACTTTAAAAAGTATTAGTTTCAAGACGTCTAAATTTATTTTCATGTTATTTCTGCCAATCATTATATTTTACTTGAATTCCGAAGAGAGTTATAAATTTTAATTTTTTTGATTTGTTTCTAAAATGATTAACTTTTTTTCTACTCACACTTAAGTTTATTCCTCACATATCAGTATAATAAAAATGAAAATTAACTTCCGATAATTATTTATTGTACATATCGGGAAATCTGTGTACCCCTCCTCAGCAATATAAAAAGATATAGCAATATATTTTAGGTTCAATGTAGAAACCAGTCATAACTAAATAAAATAAAATTAACTCTTAAAATAAATGTAAATTATTTTACAAAAAGTTGTTAAAAAATACTTAAGTTACTTACATTTTATTTTTCCAAAAAAATATTGGGTAAGTCAATATGATATAATAAGCTTGCTTCAATGAGGATGTTAAATGTTATTTTATGGTTTAATTCAAAATGTCATGAATGAATCTCAAATCTTCTTTTTTATTCATTGCTTGTTCTATATGTTTTTTATAAATAAATCTTGAATACTTAATAGTTGACCGTTGTATTATTAAGGAAGAAGATGGTCTGGGGTGTCGGTCATAAATAGACTGAATAGTGGCAAAACTATTTAGTCTATAGTTTTGCCACTATTTAGTCTAGTTATGACCGCCACCCCGTACCATCTCATTCCATAAATAAATGTTCTTTTCTTTTCTTTTTATTGTATTTTTTTTCTTTGCCAAGTATTTTTAAACTGTAAAAATTAACTTCATCTTTTCGGTTACCCTCTTAAAAACTATTCATAAAGTTTTTATTATAGAGTTAGTACGCACCATTAGCCCTTTAGGCGTTGAGCTGAAAAACAAAATTTCTTCCGCAAGCTGCTATTATAAATTAAATAAATTATTAATCGCACTGAAACTTTTGAACTCATTTGCATTAAATTATCAGAGAAATGATGGGAACGGATGATGGTAATGGCCTCTTTAAAATTCTCCCCATTAACCAACTGCCATATTCCATTTCTTTCTCTTAAGAGGGTCATTCCAGTTAGGACTTCCAGCTTCGCATTCTCGCATGGCGTGTAGTCGACATGTAATAGTTTTTACCTACTGATAGTTTGTGAATAAATGCTAATAATAAATTAGTAACAGAAATTGTGTTGGCGTTGCGAAGTGGTCCTGTAGTAATGTTTCTTGGTAATTTTATGCACCACTTCTCTGAAGCTATTTTTTACACTTGTTTCGAAACCGTTAATGGTTACGTAAGGTAGTTAAAGTTGGAAAAACTAGAGCTCGTTGGTTAATTCTTGTGCATTGGTTTACTTGAAAATGTAATGAAAATTCGCTGATTTAACAATCACCTCTTGATATGAGGAATATGTATATGGTATTTCACAATTTCAAACAAATCCAATTCGTTACGGGTCATATTGAAATAAATAAAATAGAAAATAATATTATTCCGGGATTTGTTATTATTAACAATTATGTTATTAATGGAAAAATCTAAATAACCAAAAAAGCCATGAGTCTTCTACGTACAGGTGAATAGTGAATAGTACTTTTAGTGAACCCAACTTTTCGCCAATTCAAGCATCATGAGGGCAGACAAACCGAAATTACTTATATGCAGAAAAAAAAAAAATTATAGCTGTATGAATCTCACAAAGCCATCCAAATACATGCTGAAGCAAAGAGAAGGTTCTATCAACTTAGCTAAGGAAGGTTATATTGAACACAAGGAAGAAAAGAAAAAATATATATACATACGCATAAAAACTAACTAAAATATAATAATATAGAACGTGTTAAATAAAATAAAATAAGAAATTCAAAAGCGACAGAGGGGTCAACAACGTTTTCGAATAAGTTCTGTTAAAAGTGTATAAAGGACTGAAGGTTATGGTGTGAGTGTCGGCAGAGAACTTTAGAAAGGAAGATGGTGTTTTTAATTATTTAATAAATGGTTGTGCCTTCGAAATATGTTTTATTCAAACGTAGGAGTTACTTAATGTTACTTGTTTTCAATTTTCTAATAACTGCTCAATTTGTTTTCAGGAGGCTTTAACAGTTTCAGTTTAACCGTTTATAGGCACGTATTTTTTTAAAAATTTGTATTTCAATTTTATCTTTTCAATATCCGATACAAATAATTATTTTAATTTTTTTTAAACTGATTATTCTACATAAAAATTTCTTACTAACTGTTCCTAAATAAGTTTTCTTCTTTTTCTATAATGAATGGAAGTGCGTAAGCTTAGTTAATCTTAAGGGTACCTAATCTATCCTCCGTTTTCAGAAAAACAGATCTCTGGAGTGAATTATCTTAAAAATTAAACGAACACTGAAGTTTAATAGCGGAAGAAAATATATATATTTTTTTGTTTCAACATATTTTTAAATGTTGGCGAGAAATAGATTATTTATTTAAATTAATTTATTAGTCCGTGGTGCAGAATCATTTTTATCGCAGAATCAATTATTAACATTCGCCTGAAACTTATAAATAGTTTCATCGCATCGTAACCTACTACTATTTTATTTACGAAAACTCTTGGAACCGGGGCGTTTTCAATCTAGAGGGGGCAAACTTTGTCTATTTAATCAGGTACTAAATACTCGTAAATTCCTCTTTGCCTTCCACTTGATTCATAAGATATATTGAGCACAAAATAGAGAAATAAGGTGGCCTTCAAAAATATTGAGGCGTTTGACATGATCTACAAAAATTGTCAAAATAACAAGGTTATATAGGACAAACGGCCGAATATTTTTGTAGGCCACCTTTTTTTTTATCGATTTTGTGAACAAATTATCTTATGATTCAAGTAGAAAGCGAATGGGTATTTACGAGTTTTTAGTACCTAATTAAATAGACAAAGTTTGCCTCGCTCTAGAATGAAAACGCTCCAATTCCAACGCTCCAGTTGTAGGTTGTCATGAGATGAAACTATTTCCGAAGTTTCAGGCGGGTGTTATTAATTCGATAAAATGGGGTCTGTATATATCCACGGACTATATATAATTGTAATTTTTTTGTAAGTTTCTTTTTTTTTGGTTCCCTGGCCTTATGAGGTTGATTCGTTTATTATTGAGAATTTTAAAAATAACTTCTAAGCCACTTAGTTCACCTTACATGTTTAGATTTTTTGTTTAGTTCGTGAAGCGTTTAAATATATTCCCGCTCGAATGACTCTAGCTAAGGTATGTGAGGATGTGCTGCCCGTGTCAAATTAAGTCATTGAGTACATTGAAGCAGTCCTCGTGTCGCTTAGTCCGTTCCAACGTTGTTTTCACGTGTTCTCTTCCCGCTTAAGTATGCATTGGCGCTGTATGAGAAACAGACCGATGCTCTTGCAAGTCAATGTTCTCATGAAAATGCTAATATTGCTACACAACTGTGAAGATGGCCATCATGCAACTTAGAGACAGCCTTGTTTGACAACAAGTTGTTGGGGTTAGTTTCGGAAAGATCAATGTTCTTCTCAGTGATCATTAGTTTTGAGACTTTTTATCTAATCAAAATAAGTCATGATGGTTATTGTATGATTATAAATCTGTCGTGGTTGATTTCTGCAATTGCGAACCAAACAAAGGCAAGTTAATGGGTTTGACAGTTTTTCTTCCAGGGGCATGTGATGTTTTATTTCATCTCTGAATCATTTCTAATAATTCGGCAATGTTTTGGTGAATAAGGCTGCAGGAGTTGATGGACTCATGATGGATGACACACTCTTACAGAGAGGGTGACTCCCTCCTATTGAAGCAGACTGGGGGAGTGTGCCAGCCGGCCCAGCGAGCCCCAGTACTGTGCTGGATATCGCGCTGCCATAATCGAGATCGATCTGTGAGGATCAGTGCCAGGTCTGGTATGCCGAAGAGGAACGAGTCCAAGGACTGCTACAACAGGCTAATGCAGAGGTGGGCTAGTTAATGCTTCTTCTTTCAGTATCATCGATACTTGTGATATCTAGGAAGGGAGGGGAAGTTGTAGGTCTGCGTATCATAGGGAATGGTAGGGGATCGATATTAGTGGCATAATTCAGCGTGGCTGTTGACTAGGTGGTTGTTGCGTGCAGTCGTGAGTCCAATTTTCATTCATTTGATGCTTCGTCCTGATGATATGATTCATTAATCGGCTGATTTCGCTATAACATATGTTATGTTTGACAGGATTATTTTTTTTCTTGGCAGTGATTTACTACAAATTTGCTCAAATATTTTATTTACCCTTAATTTTTAGTTTGTTTCTGTTTTTTTTCATTCATTTGACCCTTCTTCCTAATGACATCGTTCATTAGTCAGCTGGTTTCCCGCTTATCTTATATTACTTTTGAAATGATATTTATTTATATGTTTATTTATTTCATGACAGTGATTTACTTCATGGTTCAAAATATTTAATTACACTTTATTTTTAATTTGTTTTTTTTTCTTTCATTTGATCCTTCATCCTAATTATATGATTCATTAATCAGCTGATTTCGCAATGATCATGTGTTTCGTTTTCAATGATTATTTATTTATTTCATGGCAATGGTTTACTACATGGTTCAAAATATTTATTTACCCTTAATTTTTTTTATTTTGTTTTTTCTCATTCATTTCTCACTTCGTCCTAAAAATGACTTGTTTGTTTGGAACGATTTCGTTCATTTCTATATTCATGAAAACATTTCTAGGAAGTTTTCATTACTTTTATATAATACATATTTCATGTCAGAGATTCATAACATGGTTCAAAATATTTAACTAACCTGAATTTTTAGTTTCTTTTTTTTTCATTCATTTGACGCTTCTTTTTAACGATATGATACATTAGTCAAGTGATTTCACGATATTCATACGTTTCACCTGTTGAAAATGATTATATTATTTATTTGCTCTTGCAAAGATTTATAGAAGTTGTCTTAACTTTTATATAACACACATTTGATGTCAAAGATTTACAACATGCTTCACAATATTGGATTAACTTTGAGTTGGTTGTTTCACATAAAATAAATTGAAGGTTTTGTTTGTTTGTTGTTTTTTGACCTTTCATCATTAATTATTTTCTCTTCCCCTCAGCTATAGGTCAGATTTAACAAATACTCGTAATTTATTGTTTTATTTGGACATTTCGAGGTTACTTTTTCCTCTTCTTCAACATATTAATTGTCCCAGTATTGGGTTAGTATTAGGTTTCAGTATTGGGGTATGGGTATCAGTATGGGAGGTCTCAGTATTGGGAAACTAACTACTGGAACAATATATATGCTGAAGAGGAGGACAAAGTATTCCCTTAACGTCTAAAAAAATTATTAGTGTTTATTTGCTAAATTATATCAGTCAGTAAATTTTCTGAATTTTAAATGAATTTAGTTTAAAATTTTGTTTCATTCCTATATTGACCAATGCTGAGTCCTCTCTACTGCCTACAACTGATCTAAAGGAAATTTTTAAAAGTTTTTTTGGATCAGTCGTTCTCACTTGGAACACTCGTATTTTTATAATGACCTAAATTCATGCTTTTTTATTCGACCTATAAACCAATTTTTTTTTAATAATAAAAATCTCTATAAAATCAATTAGGTTTAATGTATCATTTATAAGACAATTTATCTAATCATTTATAAGAACCATTTTATTTTTATTATTATTTGGATTATCATGATTTATAATGAAGTAGCTACAATTATTAAAAGTTTCGTTTCTTATATTGCTCCTGATTTTCACACTATTATTTTGGATTGCTATAACAGTTTACCTGTTATCGTTCCTGGTGGTATTTTATTAAGTATTTATTTTTAATTAATCATAATTAAATTAACTGGTAAAATTATATTTACATTGTGGAAGTTAAAAGTAATATTGGCTTGGCCCTTAACTTGTGTCGAGAGATGTTTGCCATGGGCTACTGTTGGCACAACAGTTGGTGTGTTGACTATAAACGCAGAGGTCACTGTCGGTTTGTTTACATCGTTATATCTTCTTCTTTTTTTCGTACCCATTTAAAACATAATAATAAAAATAAAGACATGCTGCTATTAATGACTCGTTATGTCATGTGGACTCATCATATTTCTTATTCTAAATAAACTATTTAAAACATTTCAATTACATACTAAAAATAAATTATTTAATTCCCTTTATAAGAAAAACACAAGTGTTATATACTATTCAGTAATTTATATAACTGATTAAGTGAACATAATTAGGTTACATATCATATTTATTATATTATATATTATGTTATATTACATATTATATTATATTACATATTAAGAAATAATATGCAATTATTATTTGTTATAACAAGTGGTATAAAAAATATCTGTACGGCATATAGCATTCAATCAAATCTTCGTAGTTATTAAAGTAAAACTTAAATTTTAAAATAAAAAAAATCAAACAATTTCATGAAGAACTTATTTCTACTCTCATTATGGATCTTTTGTTTTTAAATTAAATTGATAATTAATTTAGAAGTCGGCGGGAGCTTGCCATTCAAACCGTTGAATCCATCAAAACAACTTTTACTCGAGAGAATTATTCTGCTGAGGAAAAATAAAAATTGTAACTATTTTTTAAAAATCATTAGGCGTTTTAGATACTTAGCAATAGCTTACGGAGGAAGTAAATAATGCTATGCGATTATTTATTCATTTGGTTACAATTTAAGGTGTCATGTGCCACATAAGGTAAAGTAATCGTCAGAGGTGCCCCCCCCCCAAAGTTGATGGCGCATGAACCTCCTCCCCTTCTCCTTAGATATTTTGTTGATCTCATCTTCTCAAAAACAGTGCAAGCTAAAGTAAAATTTTAAAAATAATAATAGGTTAAATTTTAAAAATTAAATAGGCCAGTGCTCTGTTCTTTAACTCTTGTTTCCTGGTTTGGAACTTTTCATTTCGATAATTCATAACCACGTAGAAATATGCATCTGGTAATTGTGAGAGTCAGTTCATACCAGGTATTGACTAGGAACCTAAACGAATATTATTAATTTTTTTAAAATTTAAATATAATTAAAAAAATATCTTATCAGGCTATTAGATTAACCGAATTTCTGTTTGGGTATGTCTTATTTCTTATTTTCAACCTCACAGCAAATTTTTTTCTTTATCCCGTTAAGGTAAAATTTTGAATAATAGATCATCAGTAGTGTTGCCCAAAATTGTTCTTGGTCTTGCACTTTGCAAGACAAGACAACACCGCCTCTCTGCTGCAAGACGAAGACCAAGGCTGGTAAAAAAAAAATCGATTTTTTTAAATTACAAATTAAGGCAAAATAGTTAATAATACTTGACAATTTTAGTTACTAACTAAACTTACTATGTAAAGAACTAGTATAACCAATATACTTTTGCATTTAATTCTTCCAATTTTTCATTCAGACTTAGTTATGTTTCTCCTATCTAAAAAATTACAGTAATATCTCTGTAGTAATAAGCTAATAGGTAACTGCAAGACAGTTACGAGAGTCTTGCGCAAGACCAAGACCTAGACCAAGACTGAGTTTGCAAGACCAAGACTCTTCTCGGACTCGCATTTGGGCAACACTAATCATCAGCAAGATGATGAAATGCTGAATATTTCTTTGGCTACAGCATGCAGGTCCGAATTTTAGTTTCTGAGATATTTTAATTCATCGATGCGTTTTGTGAGTCAACCAGTTGAAGTGATATGGAAGATAGGATTAAAGGGTTAAAAAAGTATTTGAAAAACTAAAAATCGGACTTTCATACTTTAGGCAAGGGAAATTTAGAACATTTCATCATCTTTATAATGAGTTATTATTCGAAATTGTGTCATAACGCGACGCCATGTTAGAGGGGTGAAAAGGAAAAAAATATTGTCGAAGACCAACTGATAACTAGTTTTATTGAAGATATGGATTAAAGTATTTCATAAACTAAAATTCTGACTTGCATATTGTAAAAAATGTTCAGCATTTCCCAATACTACGGTCTTTTCGGCCCTGGCTCCAGGTCTATAGTTTATTCTCATGTGACAGATCTGAGGAAATATATTTTTTTTCTCCCAAGAATACATTATTTTACACTTAGATTTGTCTATTGATTCCTATCATGTTGAATACTACTGTTGAGTTACACTTACCCAATTATTTTATTTGTGAGTTTAAATCTACGCTATTTTCCATCGCTCCAAAATTAGTTTGTTTCGATTTGGTTAACTTATTTCAACATGTACCTCAGATTTGTCAGACTGACAAATGCCGACAACACCCCCACAGTAACTACCCATACGGCAACCTCCAACCCTTGTATTGCTCCCAGCTGCACTTCCACCGGTGCAGCATCTGCTTCCTCCATTCCCACGGAACTCCGCTATCCAATTCAATCTCTGGGACGGTCTGGGCAGGTGTGTCTTGTTATTCCTCAAGGATTTGGCCGATCCTCCGCTTTATTTTATTTTTTTACGTGTATCCATTCTTCAGGTTTCCTTCTTCCGGTTACTAAGGTCTTGGGACAAAATCAGTTTGTCGCAAAATAAATATATTCCAGCCTACTTGAATGAAATAAAAATTATTCCTGTCCGATTTACTCCATTTTATCGGTATTCCTATGTGATTCATTAACAACGAAGCTTTGGCTCTTTAATCATGTTTTATTCATAACTTTACAAAATACAGTCATGGTCATTTAAATTGCGTCCCTCAATAAACATTTTATTAAATTTTATTTTATTTACCAGATATACAGTTACCTGCAAAGTCTCTGTAAAGATATCAAGATCTCATACAGCAAGATCTCAAGATCTCTGGTAAAGATATATCTTTACCAGTTTTGAAACGATATTCTAAAAACAATCGCACCATTAAGCGGTCAAATTGTTCGTTTTTCATCTCCTAATTTTTTTCTTTTTCTCCATAGTGCCTTTTTTATTTTTCTCGAAACGATGACTACCATTAATTGGTAGTACCCTATTCTCGTTATTGTTTCCCGTAAAAATCCCTTTACTTCATGTAATGTAAGAATTTTAATATTTTTTGAAAGGACAGTTTTTGATAAATGTCATAATTACAGCTTTCGCTCTGACATCATTTAAAATTGAACAGAGAAACATTGTTAAAGTTTTCTAGTAACCTTAATAAGTAAAGATAAACAAAAACATTTAATGGAATCAGCGTTATCAACATGAGAATCAAAAGAAATAGGTTATGCAATTTCTAAGACAACGACTGTAGAAATCTCTTTGTATGAACAACATTCTTGAAAATAATAGAGTGAGTAACTTACTTTTATTTGGCGACATTACAATATTTCTTCGTTTAACAGTTTCTGTACAACTCTGTAGTGGTTTAGTTAATAATCGGATAGCAAGAATAGTTGACATTCAATCATCATAAATCGTAAAAGAAATTTAAACTATTTAACATAAAATATGTCCGCGAATGATGCAGACGATATGATCTTCATGAATCTTCACAAGACCTCATAATACAACATAAGACTCGCAGATACATATAAATTGATTCAGTATATAAGCATATACAATAAGTTTTCATTTTTATAACTAATTACATCTAAAATGTATTATATTTATTACGGAAAGAGATGGTCTGGCGATCATAAATAGACTAAATAGTGGCAAAACTATTTTATTAAAAGCCAACGTTTCGACCCGACTTTGTAGGTCTTCTTCGGGGCTAGAACGGACAAGATACAAAAAGATATAGAGAATTGTGGAAGTTACATCATATTTAGATAAAAAATAATTACCAATTTGAATAAACTTATTAAAATTATAAACAGTAAGTACATTAAAATATTAAGAACAACAAGTTGTATAAACAGAGTAAGTCTATCCCCCTATATAAACACATCCCTTTATGTCCATTATTTCATATTATATCCTTTTTACCTTTCTTCCAATCTCTCCTGTAGATCTGTAGGAGTATACTCACAATTGCATATATTATATTTTATTATACTATAACAATTTTACCATCTATTTACTTCAGTTTAGGATCTTGTTTCTTAGCTTACTCTTTTTATTCAACTTATTGTTCTTAATATTTTAATGTACTGTTTATAATTTTAATAAGTTTATTCACATTGGTTATAATCTTTTATGTAACTTTCATAATTCTCTATATCTTTTTGTATCTTGTCCGTTCTAGCTCTGAAGAAGACCTGCAAAGTCCGATAGAAACGTTGGCTTTTAATAAAATTGTTTTGGTACTATTTAGCCTATTTATGACCGCCATCCCGGACCATCTCCTTCCTTAAAAATCCAACGGTCAACTATTAAGTATTCAATATTATATTTATTGGTAAAAACTTAACAATAATAATAACGATTGATCTTACCAACATGGTTTTAATTTATATCAATTCACAAGGACCAATATGTTATAAAACATTCCGCTTGTTTAGACATCTCGCCTAGATTAAAATGTTTTCCTGAGTATTTTTCGTTTTTATGCTTTTCCCGACTACACTGCGCCGTGATTATGTAAAACCTTCCATACTTGACGGCATCGCTTGGTTCCTTTGTAATGGATATAAGGATGTCACAAATGGTTACAGAAGTGTACTAATTTGATAATACTAAATAATAAATAGTACTTTATTTTTGTATGTAAGATAATACAAAATGAATAATTAAAACTTGGTACTAGCAAACTAAAGGAATAAAGTGTAATTGTTCGAAAGAAAAATATTAATTCAAATCAACCCGATTACACTAAAATTACGTTAATTATTTTTTTACGTATTAATAAGCACAATTGCATCTGAGCTTAGTTTATTTTTTAAATTATCACTTGCACTTACCTATATATGTAATATATAGTAAGGATAAATGTTGCGATCGTGAAAATTTTTTAATATGAGTTTTCAACGGAAATACACGTTTTGAAGCCCCCTGAGTCCAAATAACCAAGTCCTGCAAAATGGTCGGTGTGTGTTAACAGTCTAGCTCAAAAACGAAAAGTCGTACAGAAGTGAAATCGCAAATTTAAGGTTTTAATGTGCTAGGGATATTACAGCAACCTTTTTGTCAAAATCGGCTAACCTGAAGTGGCTCTTTATATAATGGACTAGACACATTTTTACGATTGTATCGAATTTAAATTTAGGTTAAATCAGTGTAAAATTAAGCAGTTTTAAATGAAATGTGGTTATTATTCTGATTGATGTTCTCTAATAGGGCTTAAATGGCTAATTTTCAATATTAGCTTCCTCTAAAGTAACTTTATTTTTATTTTTATTCGGAACAATTGACCATTTAACATTAATTTCTAATATGAAAAATAGTTAAATATAAAATATGAAAGAATTTGATAATTAACTAAAGGAGAAATAAGATATCGTAACGGATAATAGTTGTAATTGAGGAACCAAAGGAATACGAGCTCACCCAAGCTCGCCCGAAAGATTAGAACGCGCTTCCATACGTATCATGAGATTAATACAATATGGACTCCGATAATATTATATAAATATACATATGTGGTTTTCATAAATGCTATTGTTGGTATTATTTAATATTTAATTGTATAGATTACAGCATATAAATATTAGAATTTGTATATATGAGGGTACTTATACTAATAAAAATACCTTACAATGAAATATAAATAAATATAGAGCCTATATTTTATACTTTCACTTCGCTCTGAAAATACTTATTTCTGCTAACAGAGGGTGGAAGTGAAAGTTGTGTGATGCGCGCAACACACCAGATTTTTTTTATTGTACAAATCTACTTTTATAAGGAGTAATAAGTGTTTTGACTCCGCCTTTGGTATTTTTACTTTTAACCATAAATAATGAATATAACATATAATTTTAGTATGAGCCATAATGATTAACTCGGCTTATGAATTCTCGTGGAAGAAGATAAATATAGTATGATCAAGAAAACTGTCAACTTTGGCAGTAAATAAATAACTCAAGAAACTATAAATTATATCTTCTTCATGAGAACCCATTTAAAAAAAAAATAAGTTATTTCATCTTTTAGGGCAGTATCTCGAGAAGAACATAAATCGAACCTAGATTATTCCTCTTTCGCCTGCCTCTTAGCATATTTACTGGCAGACGATCTTCTGGATTTGATGATTGATTACTCTTTCTTATTGTGAATAAAGTTCAGATGCTTTATAGCAATGTTTTATATTTAAAAAAAAAAATTTATGAGAGCAAAATAGTATACATTAGCATTATAGACGATAGTCAATTTTTTCATTATAAATTATTGCTATGCTTAAATGAAATAATGATTATATGTGAACTTATCACGTATATTTTATAAATTATTTTGTATTGTTGAAATATTCAAATGTGAGAACCATTGTGATAAATTCAGTATATAAGTCGACAAATCTTTATGTGAGTTTTGTGTGGAATAAAAGTGTTTTATTTCCAAATCAGAGTACTCATACTTATTTTTTTTTACTTTCGTTTGACAATACTAGGTAAGGAAAGTATTGCAATCGGGTCAAATTTCCGAAATGCGGTTTTTGACGGATCTATACGTTTTAGAGCTCTATGAGTCCGAAAAACACTTTTTTAGCCGTTTAACTTTAAGCCTGTTTTTTTGAAAGGTGATGAATTTCAATAAAAAACTATATAAAAATCGTTCATTTTGGACAACTATTAACGAAGTTACAGCTATTCAATTTCCAATGTAAGATTACGGGTTCATATCCTGGTGTCAGAAAGGGGTGAATGAGAGAAAAAACATGACTAAGTGAAAGTAAGAAAATCTGTTGCCCGCATCACACAAGCTTCACTATTTCCTCTATTTTTAACAGAAATTATTGTTTGACAATACTAAGCTACGGCAAAAAGTTTTTGATCAGCAATATTAGAGATTATTGAAATGTTTACACTGATCTATCTTAAGCCGGTTTACATTGCTTTAGTTTATCAAATAAATCGTACTCAAATCTTTTCTTTGATCATTTTTCAGGAATATAAATCTAGTTTCATTAGTTTTTTTTTTTTTGTTTCTTCATGAACATATGTAAAGATATAAAAACATTCGAAGTAGTTCGAAGAAATAGGTAGGAAAATCGTGTGAGTGGACACACCAGATATTTTAATCTTAGGATCAAATTTAACGGTTAGGTATATCTCAAACCCTAACAGAATACTACCCTCGATCTCTACATTTGTTGAATTGATTTGCAATCTTCCAGATGATAACCCGACATGCAAGGTTCAATCTTTCTGTTGAGCAGTATTGTGAGTTGTTAAGCAGTTTTTGGTCGATTCAATTTGGTCTGAAGTTGACATGTGAGAAGGAAACCAAACGTAATTCGAAAAATTAAAGTATATAAATAAGTATAGTAGGTCCCTGACTGTGGAAGGTTACGTCTGCCGTGGGAACTGTCTGAGGCCGGAGTGACAGGAGTGACACTCGCTAATGAAGAACGTCACCCGACTCATTTACGGACGCGTTGTTTGAAAAGACCTTTAATTGTCTTAAGGCTTTGTCTGACACGGACCCAGCAAGGCTACTGTCGGAACAGGAAGGAGTAAGGATATTTATAATACTTCCATTTACCTCTAACGATTGACAATTAATGGACGAGCGAGAGTAATTACCCATTTCTTCTTCCTACTTGATTAGGAAGTTGTTTTTATTTCATCTTAATCCAGCACCCAAGAGGCGAAGGATTTTAAGTTCATATTTTGAAAAAATAGACTCGAATGCTTGGCAGAATTAGAAATTTCGCAATCTATTTCGTCGTGAAGAGATACACCTGTTCTTTCTACTTAGTGTTCCGTTATAGTGACCATTAACTTTAACAGCTTCATTTGTATATATATAAAACAACCAACCATTGTAGAAACTCATCATGTGATGGTTTAACTTTAACCAGCGTTTACTTAAAACTTAGTTTTTGTCAGAAGTACCTCATTTATAATTCGTTTTTCTTTGAGCAAATCTGCTTAGAGTCGACAATATTTTTAGAAACACTCACAAGAACCAGAAAATTAGGTGGTAACTAATTTTATTTTCACGAATTTACTGTGTCTGAGCTCTGAAAAAAAACAAATGTGAATTTAAAAAAAAAATTAGGATTTTTGTCCTTAACATGTCAGGCTAGATAGTGGAATCTTAGGAAGAGGAAAAGGGGAAATTCTACTTCCCAAAATAACCATTAAAATAAAGCTGTTATAAATTTACCTACACTTATGAATACTTATGAAAAACTGTAGATAAATTGTTATTAGTTTGGATAAATTAAAAAAATCGATCCAGCTTTTCAGAAATCGATGTTTGTAGATGCATCAACAGAATTAATAAATTTTCTTGTCTATGTCTACTACAATCGATTTTAAATAGTTCGATATATGGCATTGTTAGATATTCGGTTTATTGCAATTTCTTCCATAGATAAGGTAATGTTCTTTACCTAAATTCTTTACCTTGTATATTTGAATCCACCAAGGCTAATTTTTCTAATGATCCTGTTCTATCTCCTCTTTTAAATAAAATCGAAATTCCTTGGATTCACTTGAGACCTAGGTAACTTTACTTGAACTTGTACTGAACATTATTGGAGAATGTCCAAAATTAACGAAATTGTGTAAACCGAAATGTTATGTATAATAAATCGAATTTTTAAATATTATTTCTAGTAACCTCTTTCATACCTCTCCTCCCCCCTCCGCGAAAAATTAATTTTAGATTATGCTTGTGTGTTAAAAAAAATTATTTATCTATTTAATTCTATTTAGTAGCAGCTAAAATTTATTGTTATTATAATGTCCTTATATTTTATAATTTTGAGAGATAATGTGATTAATTAGTGTTTGTTTCAAATAAATAACAAGACCTGATAAAGTAAATTTTTCGGACTCTCTTGTTAAATTAAGTCCTCCTGTAAGCTCCTGTAAAGCCTTGTTAGCTTGGACTTAATGAGCTTACTAATCAAGTTCCCTGTAGCTGGAAGATAAAATTTAATCTCGCTTGTTTACCGCAGGTACACTCCCCCATAACCAGAACATCTGGGATAATATTTGACCTTTGCCGTGAACATCCATTAGCTGGTACAGTTACACGCTTTCTACTTTGGGATCTGGAATTAGGAGTCGCCTTGTGTGGCTCTTGGCTCCGATAGAGGGAATGCCTCCGGAAATGGTATGCTATTTTATTTTTAAAAAACATTGCCGGAAAGAGGAGTATTTCAAAATATGCAAGGATCCGGTGACGGTTGATAGTCCAAATGTGTACACATCGATAAAACATTGATTGCCTGCATTTTATCTTGAACAAACAACTACGATTTCAGTCCAAAAAAGGTATTGGGTACAATAATTTGTATGGATGTATTGTTTCTAAGTGAAGGGATGTGGAAGGAGGTGATTTGGCCTAGAACACAACCACCAGGGTTTTATATGAGATTAAAGATATCCATTTTATAGAGGCTGGGTGCGCCATAGGAGGGTCATCCGACCCAAGAATCTATCCCCGGCAGATATAACAGGACAAATAACTATTTACCACTACTAAATTTAGTCCGGAAATTAATACAGTTTTATGGTTTTATAATAAAATAAATTGTAAGAAACAAATGTTATTAATTAAAATGCTCCATTCATTACTCTCGATACGTTTCTGCCAACGTGTTGGTAACTTTTCTATTCACTCTCAATGGAATGTTGATTCATAATTATTAAAAATATTACTCTGGTACATTGCATCAATTCTATAGCAGTACTTGTTGCTGATTGTTTCGCTTGGATTCAAGAAGCTGTAGTGAATTATCCCAAATGAAGCCCACCAGAGAATTTTACAGATTTTGTTTACTTCACGGATCACTTAATTTAAATCTGTCTATATATTAACCTCTTATTTTTCTTATTCCCAGTTTCGTGTGATTTGTTTCTTATGTCTTTTGTTTGATGTTCATTCTAAATTTCTACATAATCTTTATTTTTTGACTGCCAATTGTTGGAGCTCACCTCTATCTTGTTAATTTTCTAACTAACTTAAAATGTACCTTACGTCTATATTTTTCCATCGCAGAGGAGCCAGCGGAAATGTGAACGTATTAAATTCAGTTAGAAGATGATCACGTGATCTTCTTAATTATAATTATTTAGGGAGTGCTACCACAGGGTGGTATCTCGACAAATCTGTTCATGTCATGATTTATAATTTGTGCATATTGACTGATTGTATTTATTTAATACAGTTATAAATTTCAATAAATAAACAATACAAATGCAATATTGGTTATACCTTAAATACTGTTACAAAAGTTGAACTTTGTTTGTATCCTTGGGTGTTATTTAGATAATCCTTATCTCTATCCGGTTATTTTCTTTACATGTCAGGTTAACAGTTCCAATTAGTTTGTATTTTTCTTTCGCTCAGTTAACATGGAGTGGGTTGATAAAGAAAACCGAATAGCAATCGCTTTACACGAAGTTGGAAAATGTAGATCCCTTCCTCGGTGAGGTCCTTCCTTTAAAAAATATCAGGACAATATTTTTGAACCTGTCGTCAAGCCTCTAAAGGATACTCTGTTTGCTGGAAGTCATTGAGTTTTCCAGCAGGGTTGGAAATCCTCAAACAATCTCTTGTCCGAGCAGTTCAGCTCTTTCCTCAAGAAGTGTTGCTGCTGCTCTTGATGACTGGCCACAGAGATTAAATGCCTGTGTCAAGGCAAAAGGGGAACATTTTGAGTAATTTATTTTTTGTTTTACTCTTTATAGATATATATTTTATTTTCTAATTAAGTTTTTGAAAAAAAAAAAAAATTTCTGTTGAAATCTGTGTATATTTCCTTGTAACAATATTTATGGCAGGACTAGGTATATTCTAAAGGAAAGTAAGTTTTATTATATTTTTGCTGAGAAATTTATTTAGTTTGGATAACTTTAACGAGGCATGAATCTCATCAGATTCCTCGTTTTCAAACAACATGCTTTTAGCTGTTCTTTTTTAATATTACATTTTGGTATTGCTGAAGACTCCTGCTTGAGTTCTCTGATATGTGGGACAGATCGGAACAACATCATAAAGAAGAGAAGAGAGAAGAATAATTTTTTTAATTAATAATTTTAATCTGAGGCTGAGTTAGGCAATCTCTTTGTATTATCATTATCGTTACGGAAATATACTGAGTATTTTAAGTTTGAGAATTTAATTTTCACAGAGGCAACAGCACAGCTTAAATAAAATTTTACGAAATGTAATTTCGGAAAAGTCAACTCGGTTTTGAGATCTGGTCCTTATTTTTGTGGTGCATGATCAATACCTTTAGAATAAAAAAAGAATTATTTTAAGACTTAAATTTGAGAAATGGGCAAATAGGTCATAGAAGAACTTTGCTTTCGATTCCATTAACCCTCCGCTTTCATCGCTAAGGACAGATACTTGAGAGGCAGTAGCTATCATGTTGAGTCCCTTGTTTTCTCCTCGATATGGACTTTCACCGAGCGAGGATCCTCACAAGTCATACGTCGCCGATTCCCCCCGGATAAGAAGTCTATACATCACATACCATGATTCATCACATACCAGAAGCCATTTCCACCTCATAGGAGAAATTGCAAGTACGATCTCACGCTGATGGAAGAACTCAAAACTGAATTACGAACGGTATAGAACGAACATTTGTCTCACATCTAGAAAACGAGTAAAAGATATTTACTTATTTCGCTTTCAAACAAACTCATCATTTGTAACTTAAATCTATATTGAGTCCAGGAAATACTCTGAATTATTGTTTTGAAAATATTTTCCAATACAGATGACAATAATATAAGCTTCTTTTTTTTTTTCCTTAATGATATTTAAGGTATAAATATATAATACTGTATAAAAAAATAATACATCTAGTAAATTTCAACATATGGATATAATGACGTGAAAATACTTGCTGAGTAACTACCCAATGTTTACATTAGGAGATCACGAGGCCATCTTCTTTTCAGACGCTTCGGAGGGTTATCAGGAATGAAGAGAAAGCAGGTTAGAACGAGAGGGTTGAGATGATCTGAAGTTTATTATGGAAGGATAGGTATCGGGATTGGTCCAGATCTGAAACATTAAGGTCATTATGAATGGTTTTATTTTTCAAAGTAGGGAGCATTGAGGATTTTGGATTGTAAAGATGGGATACGAGAGGAATTCGATGGTTTAGTGGAGCCCCATCGCTCAACTCTTTAAGTCCAAATAGGCCTTATTATAGTCATGTATATGAGTCATTTGTAATTAATTGGAAGTTTAAAGCGTTTGTCTAGTAAGTGCTGAAGTAATCGGAAACGTCGAGCGGTTTCTTGTCGTTTCAGTTTGGTATGGGAAATGGTAAGTTTTAAATCAATATTTATGTGTAGGAGTGCGCGTTGATTTTTGAAAATATTCTTATCTATAGATTGCCATCCCTTGTGCCTTCAAGTAATTATTTTATATTTTCCCCTAAAATATCTTAACTATGGGACTAGAAGACATTTAAATTTGCGGAATTTAAAAGATCACAATAGTTTTAAAACGGCCTTATCTGATTGATTATTTTATAAAAATATGACCAACAGTGCATCTGTTTATCGTTTATTGAGCTTTAAAAAATAACATAAAAAAGCTTGAAGATGGCCACTAAATTAATATGAAGAACTTTTGTTGCCCACATTAATAATCTATGGTCCAGAAAGAGTTCAGAAATACATTTAGATTGAATTAGAGGATTGAATCGTGCCCGATGGATGGTTATAATATTAAAGTCACTTTACTGCCATTAGTTATCGCTACTGTTAGAGCAAAAGGTCGTATATATTTTTTTTATTGTATTTAAAAACCGATCAAGTTTATTAGTATAATTTCATATTTTATTTCGATCTGTTATTTTCCATATTTGCAGACTATTGGATTTGCAGACTAGATTATTGCCTGCTATTGGAGACCACAAAGTGTTAACTTAAGCAAACATAGAATAAACATGAAAAAATGTTACATACGGCCTGTTACACTAACAGTAGCGATGTATTTATTCAAAGACCAGTTTAACCTCTTTTAAGAAGAAGAAACGAGAATAGTTATTATAAAAAATAAGGCTGTGTTTATTTCTTCACCATATTTATTTCAATTTACATAGGTACGTTTGTGCCGGTAAGCCGTCTTCAAGTCATCTATAAGATAAACACCATTAATTTTATATTTTGATGTAAATCTATACTATATGTAAATCTATACTATATGTGAATTTTTTAAATTTGTAAACTAACAGTACCACTAGATAGAATGAGGTTGCTTTTTTTTATTTTATTTTTTTTCATTCAAATCCAGAAATATCATAGAGTGTAGAATTACATCAAAATATAAAATTAATTGTGTTTATCTTATAGATGGCTTGAAGATGGATTACCGGCCTAAACGTGGCTATGTAAATTGAAATAAATATGATGTAGAGATGGTTGACCGTTGATGTAATATAAGAAGGAGTTAATTGGGGGGTGCGGTCAAATAAATAAATAATTAAAATATAGTAATTTTCCCGACGTTTCGGCCCACCTTGCACGTTGTCTTTAGGGCTACAAAATATATAAAACATGTTGAAAATAAAAAATAAATATAAATAGATATAAAATAAGAAGAAATTGTCAGATACAGAAATTAAAAGATATTAGAGATATAGCGGGTAACAGTGTAGTTAAAATATTAAGTATTATATATGTAGAAGATACAAACAAATTGAATATAAGTATGAATAAAAATAAAAATAAAGGAGAATATAGCATTTAAGTTAAAAGTAAACAGATTGAGATAAAAGATAAGGAATAAGTGTATAACAAACTAATAGAGATTACATTAGATAACTGTGGGTTAACAGATAAAGACAAATGAATGTTAACGAATAAATAGATTGAAAATTGAATAAGTATTGTTATAATGAAGTTAAAATCAGAATAAGATAAGATAATATTATTTAATATTTATTTAATATTATATTATAATATTATATTATTTGTAGCCCTGAAGACGACCTGCAAAGTGGGCCGAAACGTCGGAAAAATTAAATAATTACTATATTTTAATTTAGTATTTATTTGACCGTACCCCCCAATTAACTCCTTCTCATGAAATAAATATGGTGAAGAAATAAACGCAGCCTTATTTATAATAGAAAATTTTCACCTAAAACAAGTACATAAAGAATAATTACGTTAACGTTAACTTCATGATTTTTAAAGCATCTTTGTTTTTGTTTCTTGTATTTAAACATCCCAAGTTCCATTAGTAGAAATCACAAATGTCACACAGTAGAAATCACAAATGTCTAAGGAAATTTTTCATTGCCCACAGAGGATATTCCCGGAGATCTTTCAATCGAAGGAGTTAGGATATTTAAAGTAAAGAGATGGTACTGTTACGTGGCAGTCGACTATTTGTATATCTCATGTACAGTATTCTGATCAGAATAATATTTACAAAAACGTTTCGATGCTGTAAAGAGTTTTTCATGGAGAAGTATGTACTAAAAGCCGCTGAGATATGGGTACCGTTCCGATACACACCACATGTGTGCCATGACACCTCCGTTAAGGATCATGCTACTCCATTCCAGGGTTGTATTTCTCAGGCCATTACGTCGATGCGAACAGCGGTCACCCTGGAACCGTGAGAAGGCTCCCGATAACTCTCCCTAGGTTATGTCATCAAGTTCTTAGGGGAATGTTCGCACAGAGTTGAGGTATAGTAAAAGTATGATAATTATTTCCCTTGATAAAGATCTCTATTAAGAAGGCTTTTCTCCTGGCTGTAATAAAACGTTTTGTTGCGAGCGATTGTTGGCTTCTAACAAGGCGCCGGTTGTTGAACCTGAGCAAGTTGAGCCGCGCCTCTGTCGGCTCGCGGTTAATTGTCTAATTGTTGTCTTCTAACAGCATCTTATTATTTTTTTTGTTTTATTTTAGTCCAGTAATGACAGCAATTAGTTTTTTTTTTTTTACTCGTGTACGCACTATTTACGACTCATTGTCAAAATAAAGAGTGAATTATTCGAGGTTTTCAGCTCGGAAATTGAATCTCTTATAGTAATTGTCATTATTGAAGTCGAAACTTCTTTCGGCGCGTTTTGCAATTTTTTTGTAGACAACGAATCGGATTGAGCCGTAAGATCCTCGATGTGTAACGCACGGCTAAAGTCGGCTGAAGTAGACTAAATGAAGTGTTTTTGCATATGAATTAAAATATCTCAAAAACTAAAAATCGGAGCTGCATATTGTTAGGAAGGAAAATGTTCATCATTTCATCTTCTTTGTAATAAACTATTTCTCAAAATTGTATCATAACGCGTCGCCGTGTTAGAGAGCCGAAAAGTAAAAAATAGTTTTATGGAACATATGGATTAAAATATCTCAGAAATTAAAAATCGGACCTGCATACTATATGGTAGGGAAATGTTCATCATTCCCTTTGTAATGAGATATTATTTATAATTTATATTTCATATTATTAATCTCGCCTTGTTGATGTTTTCAATTCTATCGTGTGGTCTAAAGCACACATCTTAGTTTAATATATACCTTATGTTATAATTGGAAAAATCGAACCACGTAGACAGCCAATCGTTTTTATATTGTAACAAAGGGAAAGAACAAAATAACCTCACAACTAGTGTTGCCCAAAATCAATCTTGGTGATACACTTCGCAAGACCAAGACCAAGGGCCCCCTAACTATTGAAGACCAAGACCAGAACTGGTAAAAAAAAATTGATTTTTTGAATAAAAAGTAAGGTAAAATAGTTACTATTACTTAACAATCTTAGTTTTACTATATGTAAATAATTGGTATAACCAATATACTTTTGCATTTAACTCCTCTATTTTTTCATTCGGGCTTAGTTAGGTTTCTCCTATCTAAAAAATTACAGTAATATCTCTATAGTAATAAGCTTATATGTAAGTGCAAGACTGTTGCGAGACTCTTGCGCAAGAACAAGACCATGACCAAGACTGAGTTTGCAAGACCAAGACTCGTTTCGGTCTCGCATTTGGGCAACACTGCTCACAAACAGCGTCAGACAAAAAAAAAAAAAAAAAAACGCATGATCACATCATCGATGGGGTGTGACATATCGATATTTTATCTTGGTTTTTTTTTTCTGTCCTGACGATGTCTATGAATTAGGTAATTTTGTTCTTTACCATCATTTTAGAGCGATTACTTTACAGTTGGAGTTTTCCAATCATAACATACTTTTATTATTTCTTTTTTCTTCATCCAAATCATAACTAAATTTGTGTGTATCTTCCAGCATCAGGTTTTATAAACTTGTATCGATAATCTTTACAAAATTACTGATGAAATAGATTCGTTTCATAAAGTTAGATCAATCATTGATACATTTCGTGGCACTGTGTCAAATATCTGAACAAATTTAAATTCGGTACCCTGTCAAATCTAGATTTATATATGGTTTTGCGAGGTTAGTAACTGCAGTAGCAATTATTCAATTGAAAAACAAACACTGTTGAGTTGTAGCTGTCGCTTCAATTTTGATGGTTCTGAATGTATCCAGTGATAAATTCCAAATGATCCGAATTCCAATACTCTTGGCTTCAGTCATCAATCATCAACATTCTTATCTTTATTTCTAAACGCTGTTTAGGATTCTCAAGTTTGGACCTAGATCTATTTACTACAGATTAGATGCTGTTTTGAAAATCTGCAAATGAAATCGTGTCTATTAAAAATCAGTTACTGCCTAAGTACTCTAGTCTACTGCACCCTCAAATCACGCATCCTAAAATACTTTTGCTGTTCATTAAAAATATTTTTGTTTGATAACATTCAATCCTTGGTTTTCATTTTTCAATATTCTTTTCATCTCTATTAGACTGGAATGAAGTTGACCATGATACTCTCAAGCAAATTTCTCCATTAATTCAGGACTTATCTTCCTATTCGGTTAAATTTTTATACTGCTGATGAATTGTTCTTCATCTCGAAGGAATTTAGTTTAATTTAAATAAACTGTTACAAGGAAGTGATTTCTCACCACCTTTCAAAGAAAATCCCGGGATTTTCTATGCCTTATGCATTCCCACTAGGTGGTAATCAGAATTTTTCCCTGTATCCAGGAAGTAAAATTCATTCCACAGGCACCTGAGTAATGTCCCTCATTTTCCTGTCAATTTCAAGTAGTTGTAGATATCCGATATATGAGGAAATGCCATCAGCTCGTTACATGCATAGCATTGAACTTAGTTCCTCTGCCGCATATATATGCACATAGCATCGTGCGGTGTAAATTGTCGCTAATAGGAGACTGGTGATTAATAAGAAAAACTAAAGAATGCGTAATAATTATATGTCCTATTTATTTTTATAAATTGCTTCCCCAATTGCATCAAAGATGTTTCGTGTTAAAAAAAAAATTAATAAATAAAAGCTATTTAAAAAAAATTAATAATATTATGAATATTTTTAAATTTAAAAATCTTATAGTGTTATAATATTTCTAGTTGGACATTGTTAGAGGAATTCAAAATTATTTTTGTTCTTGACTAAATAAAAATCGAATCAGTGATTTAAAGTTAAGTTGCGTTTTTCCATTTTATTTAAACCAAATTATTATCAAAAAATTTTATTCTCTTATTCTTGAGATATATTTTCCAGTCCCAACCCAGTCTTCTATGCCATTTCTTCAATTTTTTGGACAATGAGAATAAAAATATGGTATCGTTGTTTTTATTTTTTCAACAGTTGTATTCCTATTGACTTTTTTTTTTTCTCTTGCATAGTAACCCGATGCAAGAGGAGTTTAATTGCAAAAGTTTACTCACACCCTGCGGATTCGCATATGATATGTATTCCTATTGACTTTTGGATATTAGTCTATAAAGTTATATTGGTATTTTAATCGGTTTCATTTTTTAATCTATAGTTTTCAACCGCTCTATGGATTTAGAGCCCATATAACTCACTCACTTGAAAGGTAATCGAGTATATGTATATGTAGGTATGTACCTAGTTCTGCCATAAATACTGTTACAAAAGTTGAACTTTGTTTACATCCTTGAGTATTATTTACATAATCCTTACCTCTATCAGGTTATTTAGTTTACATTTAAGGATAATAATTCCGATTAGTTTGTACTTTTCTTTCGCTCATTTAACATGGAGTGGGGTGATCGCCTTACACAGAGTTGGAAAATGTAGATTAGAAATTTTCAAAACTTTGAAACCTTTAGGTATCAGCTATATGTTCGCGTACCGCTCTATAAATATATATGATACCCTATCTATATGTGACAGATCTCGACTGGGCCGTCCCCGCTCTGTGAGAACGGCAAATGCAGTGAGAGCAGTGGCTGCTCGAATCAGAAGAAATCCCATTAGAAAACAACAAATCATGTCTCGGGAAATAGGAATCTCTGTCGAATCAATGTCTCTCATAATAAAAAGTGTGCTTAGGATGGGTGCAGTTCGAAGAATGACAGGACAAAAGCTAACCACTTCCCTAAAAAAATGTGGGTAGATGCAAAGTACTCCTTGGCCGTTACACCAATGATCTTCATCGAAAAATTTTGTTTAGCTATAAGAAAACTTATACAAATGAAGAAAAATGCACACAACTCTAAGGAAGCCCAGGAGGTTATTGGAAGAGTGGAAAGTGGTCATCACTCTTCCTCAGTGATGGTTTGGTGGGGAGTTTGCTTTGATAACACCAAAAAGCTCCATTTTTGTGAAAACGGAGTTAAAACAGTACCTAAAAATTATCAGAACGATATTTTGGAACCTGTTGCCATGCCTCAAAAGTTACTCTGTTTGATAGAAGTCATTGGGTTTACCAACAGGATTCCGCTCCAGCTCACAAGGCCAGGTCAACTCAGCAGTGGCTGCAAAAGAACATTCCAGAGTTCATCTCTGCCTCGGATTGGATCTCAGGAAGCCCTGATCTCATCCCACCAGATTATCTGCTTTGGTCCGAACTGGAGAGGATGGCATGCCACAGAGCACACCCTAACCTTGGAAAGCCTCAACCAGCAGTTGACCGCTTTCCTCAAGAAGTGCTGCTATTTATAAATGCCTGTGTCAAGGCAAAAAGGGGACATTTTGATTATTTTCTTTTTTTTAACTCTCTATAGATATAAATTTTATTTTCTAAAAATGTTTTTGAAAAAATTAATTTTTCTGTTGAAATTTGTGTATATTTGTATGTTTGCTTGTAATAATATTTATGGCAGGACTAGGTATGTATACACTAATGAAAAAAACATTTGCAAATATACAGCATATATTTTATGGATTTTTAAAAAGTATTTTGTACGTGGAAACCTGTTAGATTTTTTATAATTAAAAAAAAAAAATAAAGCGATATATCAAGTAAAATGAAGTAAATGATCACAATTTTAAATAAATATAGACACATTTCCTCTCACTAACAAAGTAATAATTTAAACAATAAGAAATGCATAAACTATAAAGAAGTTATTTACAAACCATGAACTAACCTCAAAATCTATCTAGTATACATATGTGTTTGGTAGGATTCTTGGTGTATTTTTTCAGTGATGTTTCGTAGAATATAACATCCTATATTTTGTATGATTGGCTAATCTGAAATGAAATCATGGAGCTTATTTTGTAAGTGAGTGTAACATTTAATTGCCAGTAAGTGTAATAAGTCTGGTAACATCGTTGAAATTCTGGTATACCGAGGATGGTTATATGTTCACAGGATAATTTTCTGTAATTGGAATCACAGGTTGTTTAAAATTAGCCTCCTGAGTGATTTTACTGTTCTTGAACTTTAACCGGTTAAATAGAAAGACTTTTCGTATCATTATGTTATAGACTCAGATTTATTACTATTAATTATAATATATAATAAAGTATCTGACTTATTGAATCATAAGTGACTTGCCGACTCGATCAGTGGTGCCTTGATCTAGATACGAGCGCCCTTGAAGGAGCAGGTGATAACAGCTGACGTACAGGTGTCGGCGCGCTCTTTGTGGGCATCCATCTGCCGTCCAAGTCATTAATGTCGTCAAACCGTTAGCTTTAAGCCTCTCTATCTTTATATGTATATATATAGATATCGGTACGAATATCTTCAACGACATAGTATTTTATGTTCTCATGGACCGATTCCGATAACGAATTCAATATATTCGTATCAAATCATTCCTATAAAAGATACAAGAGAATAGGTTGTCACGTTGCTAAAGGATGTAATGAGATTGCCCGACCTTAACTCGAGAAAAGATTTTCATGGTCGACAGCTATCGAATGCATTCCTGATATATTGAAATATATTTAAATATTAAATACTAGTAGGCCCGTGCGAAAAATTCGCACAGCATATTGTTATCAAATGCCAGATTAATAAGAAAATAAAATAATGCAACCTATCAAAAGATAAAGAAATCAAATGTTACTTTATTGATAAATATATTTTACAGAGAAAACAAAAATTAATTTAAATCTTCATTTCTGTTTGGAACCAACATGTTTACAAACTTCAGTAAGCTGCATCTTTGCTAAAAATTGTCAGATTTCAATGACTTTTTTTCCTTTTGTAGGGAATTAAGTAATCTTTTATATAATCACGGGCATAACCAAAGGAAAAGTGTGTAATTTTTTAGTTATTCGCAAATAAAGTTTGTTTTCTTTTATAACTTTTTACCTGAATTTTCGGGATGATTGGACTATTTTGTCCGCCTGAAGGAGAAGGAAGACTTCGAAATTGGTGGCTCAATCTTGAGATTTGGTGAAAAAATTGACGATGATATGGCTTGCCGATCAAAAACATCATCGATAAATAATATAAACTCCTCCTCTCTCGATCATAGAGACCTCAAGTCGACGAAATGAGACATGTATTCCATGACAGTACAACAATTAATGTAAGGTTGTGTGGTTGCGAACCCTATGCCTTGCGTTATCTCGAAAATAGTACGTTTTTGGACTTAAAAACGCAGGATCCGATAGTTCCGGAGGAACTATCCGGGTCTTGCTGTACGCATCAAAATCTTCTAGATCCAATTTGTCCCGTATCTATCTACATACCTACCACTGTTCAGGTATTGAAGCCTAGCAAAATGTTTGTATCGACTTTATTTATTTTAGAAAGAAAAACAAAAGTGGAGAATACGATTCGCTAACCCCCCGTGAAATTCTGAACCCAACGGTACCCCATTCATGGTATTTGAGCATGACAGTTTATATTTGGTACAAAATCGAATTTCAAGCCTTACTGTAATAATATACGTACGGATTGGTCTACAATTTATTATAATAAATGATATCTTTATATATTATTTATCAAAGATGTATTTTTGTTGCTACTCCATATCTTCGTCAATTCCTCATGAGCCCTCATTTTCTTCTCATTCAGGTTTGAAAAATAGTCACATCCCCGAATTTTGTTTACGATCACGGTTGGTTTTAAACAACGACTATATTTTCAGATCTTTCTTCCTGCGGCGTAAATTTAGAGTATTCATACCGTTTTTTTAAGCTTAAATTAAAGGCAATATGCACTTCTCCATGGTAGAAAAAAAAAACAGCATCTTCACGTAACTCAAACGTGTTCTCAAGTTTGTTCCTGCGTTTATTGTTTAGCGACTGCACTTTATATTTACTACGAGCTCCATTAACGCAATTTTTTTGTAATGTAACCATTACTATTTTTTAAATTCTAAAACCTTTCTTAATGAACGGACTATCAAACGTCAAAATAGTTTTTTCGTACAGGCAGTTCTTGAAATTGAGCGCGTTTTTTAAAAAACAATAAAAATAATCTCTCTGTTGTATATTAGAGAGATTTTGGTAAAAAAAAAAAGGAAAACAAATAGAAGAAAATAAATAAGAAAGAAAAGAAATTGAATGCAATGAGAAAAAAAAAATGAATCAACAAAAATAAATTGAGAAGAAGAAGAAGAAAAAGTCTTTTTATTTATCAAAATTGCATAATATAAATTGCAAAATAATATTTTTGGATTCAAAACCGAAAATCAGATGTGCTTCATGGTCTGTTGACCGTCAGAGGAGTCTGTGTTTTATAACAAAATTATATTTCAATCTATTTATATCCAACTAATTAATAAGAAAAAAAGAACAATTATATTTACAATGTAAAAGTTATATAAATATTTTAATTACAAAAAGAGTGATACCGAAATTTTTCAATTTGTTAATTATTGAATTCTCTGGTGAGCATTATTGTATAGGAGAAAGCAGACTTGCAGTAATTTACCAATGCTATCCAATTGTTTCCATTTAATAAATCTATTACTTGATCCCGAGATAAATTTCTAGATTTTAACCATTTAATTCTAAATTCAGAGATTATCGGACAAGCAGCCAGGATGTGATAGAGATCTTCTGTTTTGTCTGTATTACACATGCTACAATTATCATTTGCTTGCTTTAAGTGTTTATAATTTATGTTCAAAAACAAAAATAAATTTAAATGTATATATTGAAGTGGTACTATATATTTATCAATAAAGTTTGTCCTACAGATTTATTATTATGGTGTATTGATGGTAGTAACACAAGATATGATAATAAAGCGTTTCTCTAGTGATCTATTTAATTAAAAATTCATTTAAAAGTCAATTAAGTTTTTAACAATGACTTTCATCGTTCATGGAGTTAAAGAGTCATTTTATTATTTTTTTTCTATTTGTTCAAACGTAAAGTATATTTAAAGTAGATTATAGAATAATTGAAACTTGAAAATGATAGACTAATGGCTCATTATTTAAGTTTCTCGACGAAAGCTAACCTAATGCATAAATATTCTTCATGCCCTTCTCGACTCGTTGAAAGCTCGCCGGGAATCCTTTTAAGTCCCTGCGGTCGAGTTCCTAGATTGGTTTTCAACTCTCAATTACTTAGCCTTTAACAACTAAAACACTTCTTATGTTCTCGTTCATCTAAAATTTCTATTAAAGTTTCTTCCCCTCAGATTTCTTAATTAAGTTTAAAAATTAAAATGTTAATGACCTTATTCAATTTACAAGTGATAAGCTATGCGTTAGACAGAACTTCTTTCCATTCTATTTATAATTCACAATATTATGTTTGTCAGCTATGATGATATTTCTCAATAACAGGACATCCTGAATAATGTTGGGATGGAATGGTGATAGACAATCAGGACAGAGTGGACAAAACATGAACCCTGATATACTCAGGAATACCAAAAGGATCAAGAGAAAAAGAGGGAGTTGATATTATCTTGAATGAAAACAAGTATCAAAGATTGAAAAAAGTGCCCGTTTTTTCTCGAGTTCTTACTGTCGATATGCAGTTATCGGTAGGTAGGGTTGTTTTAATACAGGTGTATGTACCTTCAGAGGATGTCGGCATATTCGATAAAGGGAAATTTTATTATTTTCCATTTTATCCTCTAATCACAATTAAATTGACTCCTTCAGACGAATGAAATTACAAAAATAAATTTTTTAATTGTTTTTGCTTTTCAAATAATGTAACTTTTGGCACTCCAGAGTATATAAGGGTATATTTTTTGTCCACTCTGTCCTAATTATCTATTACCAATTTATCCCAACGTTATTCAGGATGTCCTGTTATTGAGAAATATCATCATAGCTGACAAAGATAATAATTCATATTTTATTTTTTTTTTTATTATTGAAATTTACAACTGTATTAAATGATAAATACAACTAGTAAATGTGAAATAAGTAACATGACATGTACAACATGAAGAGAAACTACCCATTGGTAGCACTCTAATTATATTTCAATATTAGAAGGTCCCGAGGCCATCTTCTTTTCAGACGCGTCGGATGATTATCAGGAATAGAAGAGGAAGCAAGGTTGGAAACAAGAGGATTCGGATGGTTCAGAAGTTTATTATGGAAGGATAGGTATCTGGATTGGGCCAGATCTGAAATATAAGAAAATTTAAGGTCGTGATGGATGGATTTTATTTGTGACCAAGTAAGGAGCATTGAGGATTTTACGAAGGATTTTTGATTGTAAGGATTGAATACGAGAGGAATTTGATGGTTTAGTAGAGTCCCAAAGCTCGATCCCGTAAGTCCAAATAGGCCTTATTATAGTAATACATATGAGTCTTTTGTAAATGGTTGAAAGTTTAGAGCGTTTGTTTAGTTAAGTGCTGCAATAGTTGTGTTAATGTTAATTCTGAAATTTCTTTGCATTTATTTATACTTAATGTCTTTTCTAACCACACATACTAATAGGTCCCATAAATTTTTTAATTGATTATGGATTGTTTAATGAATAATAAATTTTATATGGAATAAAGACTTTAAAAAAAGTATAATTTAAAAATCACTAAGAGCACAAAACAGATAAATTATTTCAGGAATTATAATAAATCATATTTATATATATTTTTTAAATTAGAAAAGAGAGTATGTACGATAAATAAGTCAGATTATTTACCATTTTCTTGTTGTAAAATTTCGTTGTTATATGGAATAAAGACTTTGTATGGAAGAATAAAGACTTTATATGAAATAAAGACTTAAAAAAATTATAATTTAAAAATCATTAAGAGCACAAAACAGGCAACTTATTTCAGGAATTATAATAAATCATATTTATATATTTAATTATATATTAATTATATATAGTAGAAATATACGGTCAATGTTGTGATCAATTAGGGTATTTAAATATTTTATTTAAATCATATTCATTTGCGATAGTTACATATTTAAGGAGAGCGTCCATTTTGTTAAGCCTTTCAAAGTGGTAATTGTACAGTCTATCGAATTTTTAAAAGAAGTGTATATATTTTAGTTTATAAAATTCTACGTTTCTTTGCCTAAGGTTATGTCATGTTTAATGTATCTTTAAAAGAAAAATAAGCATGGAGCTACAAATATATCGGGATGGGTTCCTGGAATTGGGGATAAAAAAAACACAACAAAATCTGGTTTATATGTCATACATTTCCATACTTTTCTTAGAATGGATTCGCAATGATGAACCGGTTTAAAGAAAAAAAGGATCACAGAGATTCAGCTTGAACTTTCTTATCCCCTCTCAAACATGAGAAGTATCTGGGTTGGAAGGTTACGTTTACAGGCGTTGTTCAGTGGCAAGGGGGAGAAAAAAAAGTGCATATTTAAAAAGTGGATTCATAAAAATTGATTGATAAATAGTAACAACGAATGAGAAACTAAGTTTCAAGGAAGAGGAATACAAATATAGAACACTTGATATAAATATACATTTTTTATAACGCGGTTTATAAGCGTACGAGCCTAGTAAGGATATATATTTTTTTAATTTATTTTATTGGTTATGCGGCTTCGACAGTTTAAGTTATGCCTCATTTAAATATAAGGCGGTTGGTGCTCATGCTCTTTAATGATATACGAACCGTACGGGTTTGCGAGGCGTAACCAACAGATTGCAGGTCGGGATCCACCTGCCTCCCAGGTGTCGTAATTGCTGGCTATCCATTGTGAGCGAGTTGGGGATGATCCTCAATGGACCCGCTGGTCATCCAGGTGGACGGAGGACGGCTTTGTTGGAGTGCAAGGGTTCACTTGCGGTTAGAGCACTAAACGATTTTTTTTTTTATCATTTGTGATAAGAGTCTTCATATTATTTATCTATTGTATACTTATTAAACTGGATAAATAGGTAGAAGTTATTGTTTCCTTTTCTGTTTGAATGAAGAAATAAATGCATGAATCAACAGTACCTCTCCATGAGGAAGATACATACTTTTTCAGAATATGGAAAGTATTGTTGAAGGTTAGATTTTAGTCTAGCAAAGGTCAAGGGTCTTTAAACTATGACCTGCGGATATTTATTTTCTTACAATATTGTAAAAATTGTTATTAATTAGTAACAAAATAAACAAGAGACAGAACATAAATGTTCGGTTATTATTGGAAACATTCCCAAACCACACAGCTTTATGTATCTAAAATGCAGGCAAAGAAAAACTCGCCCTTTTTTATTATATTTATTTATTTTATAACGTTTCGCCAATTCAGGTATCATCATGATAAAAAAAAAAAAAAAACAGCTAGAACATCACTACATGAAAATTCATATTGAAAGGAAGATAAGACAACACAGTTTGAAGGGAAGGTTACAATCAAACAGCTGATAAGGGAAACAAACGACTAATCACAAATCATAATTATGTTATAAAAATAAATGAAATGAATAAATAAATAAAAATAAAATGAGCGAAGTGAAAAGATAAAATAATGAGAAAAGTAAATAAATAATAAAATCAATAATTATACATACATAAAAAAGCTACGTCAAAAGAAGGCTTAAAAAAAAAAAAAAGTTACCTACGTAGATGAAGATTAAATATGAGAAAAAAGCTTCATTTTTTAGAATTATCTAAAATGCTTAATCTTTCAGAATAAAAGTTATTCAAGTTTCTACTGCCAGTCCTTTAGTTCGCAGCATTATCCAGCTTCTGTGCAATGTGCATAGCCTCAAATTTCTTTCTCTTTAAACTATTGTTCTCCTTCTGTAGCACTCAGATGTTTCTTCGCCTGCATTTCGGAGACATAAAGCTGTGTGATTTGCAATTTTTCCAATAATATTTTAAAAATTATTTTTAAAAAAATTTAAATTGAGTATATCTCTCAAATATCACGTTATGACAACGGTTTCTTCCCTTCAAAATAATTACTTAGATTTATTGTGTTTTATTATTACAAATAAAATAAAGTTCTAACGAACAATATTTAAACATATATATTGATGATGGGATTGGGGTAGCTCAGTGCTAGGGTGCGCTCCTCGCGTTCCTCTGCCTATTTTCCAGTCTTAATGGATTTAATTTAGACTTTAAAATCGACATTTCTTATCAGTAATAGAAAAATAAAACACAAAATTGTAACTTGAGAAAGAAATCCACAAACTTAACTAGTTTTTAAATATATCAAGATTCTTGTTAATACTCTTGCTATTTAATATATCAAATTTGTTGTCTCACATTTTTTCCTAATTATCTATAAATAATATTTCTAGTGATATTTATCACTATCAGTTACGTATGATTTCGAGGTTTAGATCATAAATCACTTTACAACTTTAGTGATCCCCTTGGGTAGGTTGACTTCAACTTTATCCAAGTCTTAAGCCCATAAACTCATCTTATACTTTGCTGGTTCTATCTCAGTGCTTCCGCTTTCTTTTCCACTTAGTCTTCGTTTCTTTCTTATTTCTTCTAAAAAACGCATTTCACTTTGATACTACTATCCAATATTAGATGTTGACTTTTATTATAAATTATACCGATCTCTACAATGAATTATCTTAATTTTTTTTTGTTATAACTTTATTTTTCAATTCACACCTGCTGGGAATACCAACAACCAGCGCGTGTGTTGTGGAGGAAGACATTTATAGGAGTGAAAGAAAGGAGTGCCCTGCGGCGTCTCTTCCTAACTTGATTTGATATTTATAGTTAGTAGAGGAGATCCCTCATCCAGCTTCTTTTGCTAACAGGCATATTGGTTTGGTTCTTACTTGAATCAGTGAGTTGGTATATCCGTGTAAGGTATTGTAAAATCTTTTGTAGTATATTCATATGTCTTCGTTTACTGTTGGCATCTGTAAATCTTTATGTAAAGTAATGTTACTAACGTACCAGGGAGATTTGGTTATAGTCCTGAAAGCTTTTGATTGAAAAGTCTGTAGTTTACGAACAAGGAAGTAGGTTGGAGGGACTATTAGCTTAAGTTTGGAACGAAGCCCCTGATGCAAATACTTATATACCCATTCGATTCATCATTTATTTTACTATTATTTTTTAAATTTGACTTGTTTTTTAAGGAGTATTTACTTCTTCTGTTGGAAAGTTTTAAGTTATGCTACTGAGGTTGGCAAATATAAGTTCATTTTTAACTTGTATATTTACTTTAATTGATAATGAAATTATCTTTGTATAATTTTAAAACATTTTACAAAAATTTTAGTACAAAGTTTATTTAATTTTTTTCTCAATCTTTGGACCAAAATAAATATCCCCCTGATTTTGTTTAATAAGTAAAAAAAAAGGTTCATAGGGAGCGCAACAAAAAAAAAAAAAAAAAAAAAAAAAAAAAAAAAAAAAAAAAAAAAAAAAAAAAAAAAAGTCAATTCAACTTGATAATAATGATTTATAATATAACAATTTATTTATAATTAATCCCTCTGCATTGTAGAAAAGAGGTTAAATAAACTTTATATGGCTTTGATGATGGTAAAATATATCCTGAATCGCCATCATTTAATCAAATATGGAAATAAGAGTAAATATACAAGTCACAAAGTTATATTTGCCAACCTCACGAGTACTATTTAAACTAAAAAAATAATTCTTTTTGAAAAATTTGTATGATCTAAATTTTTACAAATTTCTGACTATTTTATGTATTTTTACTTTGTAGCAAACATTAAATTAATCACGATCGTTTTCATCTATAATTTGTTAATGCTACTGTTACGTTAAGGCCGACTGCTTTATGATTTTCAAATATGCCCTTTCCAAAATATAGGAAGTCTGAACACATGGGTTGCGTGTTGCATGGATACATAGCGGTGATTCGTAATGATAAATATAAATATATATATATATGCGACTGTATAATTTATTCATGCAGACACCTTTCTCCTATATCATTATGCCAAGAATGGATTGAGAGCTTTTAGTTCCTGAGTCACAACCTCGTTCGTTTTTTCGAAGGCCTGTATCAAGGCGCCATGTCTTGTGCAATGTTTTCTTTCTAGATCATAGAATAAATATTTGGATTATATTTTGATAAATGGCTGTTTACAATAAATTAAGAAATGGAGTAAAGATTATGATATTTTTTCTTAAACTGGATCATCTCTATATTTAAGTTATTTTGTCCTCATACCAGACTGAAACGACAAGAAACCGCTCGCGCTTTCCGATTACTTCAGCACTTACTACATAAACGCTCTAAACTTCCAATTAATTACAAAAGACATATAAAAAGTATTACCAAATCTTTGCTTAAAATATTTTTACTATTAGTATTTAATTTTTTGAAAATGAGAATTCTAATGTATCCCTTTTAAACAGAATGAAATATTTAAACAGGTGATAGTAGATCTCAAGAGCAACACAAAAGTTTATTAAACCAAAATCCGACTTTTAGCAGTTAAAATAGGTAAATTTATATCGATTACTTTAGATAATTAACAATAACATCATGGCGTTGACAAAATATTCTTTAAATGGAAGGGGAGTTTTTCTTTGCCTCTTATTAAACAAAAAATGTACTTATAAAAAACTTAAATCACTTGCTTTTCTAGAGAACATCGGACCATGGTTTAAGGTAAGTGTGCCGGCAATAGACATTTTAACAGAATTTTATAACATTAGTGTGAATCGCAACTGAAGTTCTGACGGCAAATGGGTTTGACTGACAGCAACTTTAGTCTTTTACCAATTTCTTTTTTCTATACTGTCTATTAGTTTATTATTCTTGAAAAACTTAAGAAAGGGCAGCGTATGATGTACCAGTAACAAATTGACACTTAGGTTTCGGCGTCAACAATTTTTTTTTAATATACTTTTTTAAAATATTCTCCGCAGTTTTAAACAAGGAAATGACAAACTAAACACAAAAATTCAAATCTACCTTCTAAAGAAAAGTGATAAGAAAAGCTTCCTGTTGATCTATTGAAAAAACAACTGCTTTTAATTTCTTAATGATATTTACAACTGTATTAAAGAAAAGCATTTAGTAAATTTGAACATATGGATATTATGACGTGAAAACACTTGTTGAGAAACTACCCAATGTTAGCTCTCTAATGATATGTCTACATTAGGAGATCACGGGGCCATCTTCTTTTCAGACGCCTTGGAGGGTTATCAAGAATTGAAGAGGAAGCAAGGTTATAAACGAGAGGGTTGGGATTATTCTGAAGTTTATTATGGAAGGATAGGTATCTGGATTGGGCCAGATCTGAAACATAGGAAACATTAAGGTCATTATGGATGGTTTTATTTGTAACAAAATAGGGAGCAATAAGGAAAAAACCAACTTAAAAACAACCAATCGGATATTGTAGCATATCACCTGAGGTTCAGGTATCATCACTCTCTTAAGTGTTCTAGCTTAAAATCTAATCGTATTTTCGCTCTCTTTTAGACATATGAAGCTTCTTACATGTCTATTATTGGTACATTTATCCTATATGGATTTTTTTTTTTGCACTTGAGGTGTACTATTATCACGTGTTTAAATATTTTATATATTTTTTATTTTTAAAAAGATTTAAATACTAGTTAAAACCGTTGTGTTAAATGTTAAAATTTATTTATGAATGTTTTTTTTTAATGTTTATTTCTCCAAACCTTCTCTCCCACCCTGAAACTTTGGACACCTCATCCGCAGAACCACTCGACAGAGACCACTGATCCTAGCCACAACCCGAGGAAGACTATGAGTCACTTAAGTGCCCGAAGTGGATTAGTCCTCTGTCACGCCTGGGCGATCCTATGAGGGACCAAATCCCTTGATAGAATTCGGCTAGAGCTGGGAAAGGAAATTCCTTTTTAGAGGAGAGTGTTCCGTCCTTTGAAATTATCTCAAAGCGATTTAGGGGGACATTATTTGTCCATCAAGCGGGGGGTTGCTGAACGTATACGCTCACTATGCCTCGTCATGAAACGTTAAAAAAAAAAAAAATACGACGGTACTTATCAGTCAACAAATAAATAAATCATGTATTAAGAGCTACATAAGTAACAGATTTAGCTACTAGAAATAATTAAGAATCCAAATTAATTATAACGCTTTTTACATAATTTATGGTTCAATAATCAGACCATTATTTATTTCCTTAAGTTAATTGTCCAACGTTTAAAATGTATCTCGGATAGTCTGAAATGCAAAGTGGAACAATAATAGGTTGAATAAATCATTGTGATTAAGAATAATAATTTAAACTAATAATTGACATACATAGTAATAATTACAAGAAAAGATAAATCGGTCATGATGATGAATGGTATAGTTCGAAGCGTTGGCTAATTAAATTTAAGAAACAAAGTGAGGGTTTAATTATTTAACAATAAATCATGTTAAAAGAGTTATGAGAAATAAATAATTAAATTAAAATAAATTGTGTTGATAGTCTGAGGTCTCAATACCAAGGATTATACCTTTCTTATATACATTCTGATATAAATCGGGTCTAAACCTAAAGTTCTTTTTTGTTTTTCCAAAATACTGATCATAAATATTAATTTTCGGATTCAAAAAAGATTGTTAAACATCAAAAACAGAAATTAACATTGTTAAACTGAGTAATTAGTATTTTAAAAATGTTTATTAATAACAAAGCATCGATAAATTTATAAATAATAATATTTGATAAACTTCTTGAAATTATTCAGTAGAAGAATAGTAGAAGAATTCACTTGATAGCGCTTGATGTATTTTATTTCAGGTATTTCACAAGAGAGGAACCCACGTAATTTTTTATTGCCAAATTTTGATTCTGGCCAAAATTTTAAAAACTTTCAGCCATAAAACGTTAAAAAATCTAAACAATAATTCGTGAATTTAAACTACGAATCACGTTTGGAAAGAATTTTTTTTAGTGAAAAAACTGCAAAAAAAAATCTTTTTTAGTGCGAAATATTTTTAAAAAAAAGTTTATTGGAGATCGAAAAAGATCTGTTAAGAACTTTCTTTAACCTCAAACACACACAAGAAAGTAAAATTATGTCGAAACGGAGCCCTATTTATGATATCCATGAATGCGAGGAGTTACGGGTTGTTTACTCAGTGACAGTTTAATTGATTAATTAATAAATTGATTAAATGTTTTTATCCATATTTGACGACTAACGTGCGACCCACATGTTAGATTTAAAAGATAGGAACTTAACAGGCAATATGGCCACCTATACAGACAACTGAAAAGAAAATCTAAACTTTCTATCAAAAACAAATTACTGACCTACAGGACAGTACTGAAACCCATCCGGACCTATAGAATAGAACTGTGGGGGACAGCTAAATTTTTTAACATCAAAAGCATTCAATCCTTTCAATCTGAAGTCCTACGAATAATAGTCGATGCTCCCTTATATATAACCAATAAAACACTGCATAATGACCTTATTTATTTATTAATGTTTCTGTATACATGTGTGAATGTGCTCTCTAAACTCTATTATAAGTGTTCTTAACTGAGACAGATTGTAATATTTCTCAATAAAAAAGTTTTAATCATCAATATTCAATCATTAATTACATTCCTATGTAAATGTGTCAGTCGGAATATATGTGTCCTTATAAAAGCATTGAAAGTCTAGTTAAATTTTTGGAATCTAAATATTTATGCTGCAAATTACAGGTGCGGTGTCCAGAACATCTGTAGATTTTTATGAAACAAAACAAATGGCTGCGGGATGTCTCCTATCTCATAACTAAATGAGTAGCAATTTAAACCCACAAATAGCAGCTTCAGATCATTCGTCCTGGAACCTTTGCCTCTTGTTAAGAATTTTATGTTTATTTTTTAAATCTAATCAGTGTCGACAGGTGACACCGATAATAAAATTATAATTTTAGATTATTCTTTCATCCGATGTATCTCGTTAACAATCTGATAAGCGAGGTTAAAGCCCCTAAGAAAAAGATGGAACATAAATGTCGAAATGTTTTTCCAGCAATCTTCGTTGATTATCTTGTTATTACCTCGAGACCAGATAATAAGTTACAGTTTTATGGAACCGATCCTCTGATGAAGTCGCAGATCGTCCGATTGACCAAAGCTTCTCCGACAGATACGGACAACACGGACCTGTACAATAAAAGTCAGGATGAGAGGAAGCGATCCTCGTTATCGGCCGATGGATGGCCCGGGTGTGACAACCTCTTCTGGGAGGATTTCCTGGCCAGGTGTAGTTCGATGGTGCAGCTGTCATCGGGGTTGTTGTCAGTTTTTTTTTATTTTTGTCAGGTTCTTTAGTGTCGCTTCATATGGCTCAATCGAGAAAGAAAGAGTTGATACAACACAACACTACTTTAATAAAATCAGGAGAGCAATAAATTATTCTGCGGCTTGATGTAATTGTTTTCCTACCAACAACTATTTGCCTTAAATTATTCTTGTAATAAGTAGCTTTTAAAAACTAGCTGATGTAAAAGCAATATAGTTACTTTAAAAAAAAATTTTCCCTCGTGGTGAACAGTCGAATTGATAGAACCGTTTTATTAAAAAGAAAAATAATAAATAAGAACAGATTAATTTCCTGACATCAAGTAAATTGTAAAGACAATGGTCAATGCTCCTTTCTATGTAGTCACTTTTCTTTTGCTTTCCACCTAAATCGGAAAGTAATTTGATCTCCAAATCAATGAAAATGTGGCCTACAAAAATATAGGACCGTTTGACCTATATTTTGACATGTTATATATGCTATTCTAACATTGGGTAGAAGCAAATGGGTGTTGTGTTCATGAGTTTTTGTTATCTAATTAAAATTTTCCGAACTCCAGATTGAAAATGGCCTAATCCGAGAATTTTCATAAATAAAAAAAGTTGCATGTTACGATGAGATGAATTTTAGTAGAATGTTAACTTCTTTACTTTTTTCATAGCTCATGAATTTTTCCTATACATTGTTTTTTTTTATTTTAATTAAAGTTCTTACTTTCAACCGCTATTACCCAATCATTATATAAAAAACAAATTAAAAAGTATTTTAAATGGCATTAATAAAATTTGGATTATTTTTCTGTATAATTTATTTTATTTATTGTACATAGAGTGTGAATGTGATCTGTGAACTCTATTATAAATGTCCTAGAGACAGATTGTAAAATTTTCAATAAATAAGTATAAAAAAAATATATAAAAAATAAAATTTGTAACAAAGAAAATCCACTCGTATATAAAAAAATCAAAAATTAATATATTAAAAAATATTATTTCCTGTATCGCCATTACATTTACTGATTGTCAACAATAAGTTTATAGGCGCAAATATATTTTTTATAGACAAAAAAAATACCTAATTTAATATGCAACATATCAAACATATTTTATAATTATTTATATCTAAAATATTTAAATTATTACGAAATTTTTTTTTTTTTTTCTAATAAAGGATTTAGGTAAAAAATACGTCAACGTACTATATATATAGTCTTTATAATATATAAGGTTTAATGTATTATTCTTATTATTCACAAAATAATATGCCTATATGTATTAACTATTTCTTGTTAGTTCAATCAATTTCTTAATTATTCTTCATTTACTATCTAAATAATGTTATCTTTTTTTTCTCGAAGTTTTGAAATTTCTTCGAACGATTTACAGTATTCTTGTCTTCATCTAAATATTTCGGAGCTTTACTTCTATGGTTGCTATTTTTTTCTTTTAAGTAATTTAATTTGTTATATAGTAAAACAGCCCTTGCTAAGGTCGATGAACTTATTTTAATTGGTTTTTTCCTCACTTGGCCCACAGGTGCTCAGCACAAACTAATTAACGGACTTTTTTTTTCTGTTTTACACATGATTAACGAGCCCATAGCCCTGGGAACCGTTTTAGTTGGAAGTTCAAGCTTCCGAAATCAGGTGCCGCAAAATAGGATTTCAGGTGTAAAAATTTATGAGGAAAAAAATTTTTCATTACCTTATTATATATTCAAATGATATTTCAGTGTCATTTTGACATACATTCACATATATATTTGTTTATTTATTTATTTTTTTAACCTTTAAGTTGACAAAATGACTAACTAACTCCAATTTCAACATTTTCGATCATTAATTTTATTGCTATTTCTAGTGAAAGATGTATACCTTTATTGACAGTTCTACGTTTCAGCACAGCAACCTACTCTGGAATTAACTTACTCTTACTAATTTATAAATATTATAAATTTTCTAACTATGTGATAATATATCACTAAAATAACTTTACTCAAAAATGTTTAAATTGGAGTTTCTATCAACTGAAAGGCTCATTTAATAGTAGACCGCCTGTATATCAAATAGTATGAACTATTTATTAAGTCTATGTTTCGACCCAAAATGCTGCTGATTTTAATCAGGGATTTGTTAGTGAGCATAGTCAGTGGAGACTGAGTGAGGGCGCTAAAGCCACATACACTCAGGACGTGAGTGAAGAAGCTGATCACTGCCAGAACTCCAATAGTGTATTTACAAAAGGTCTCGGGACCATTGCCGTTTCAACCTTCGTGGGAGATTATATGGATGGTTATAACTAGAGAGGAATTGTGCTAAGGGATGTTAAGATTATGATGGTGACGTAGTATGGAGCATTGACTATTGTTCGAAGGATTTTGGATTGGAAGGATTGGATACGTTACTTAATGTTCGAAGATTTAGCTATTTCCACAGTTCAAGTCTATAGATCCAGATAGTATTAATATGCTCTTTTATATATTATTAGTTTGTTTTAGATTGAAAGATGTGAGTTTCTTTTCAGTCGTCTTCATATTGGCCAACCAAGGGACTTATATTTAATCATCATATACATATTTTTAACCCATGATTTTGTGCAGCAAAAGGGATAGATATTTCTGTAAATAATGAAAGTAGTTGTAATAAGGAGTGTTGAGAGCTCAAACTTTCAAAAGGGCATATTCAAAAATACATCAAGTATTTTTCTTACGTTTTTAAAACCATTTCCTAAAAAAAAACTGATTCAAAAAATCTCTTTCTCTTGGAGTGCTTAAGATATAATAATTCTTTACGTAGTGCACTCATTCATTCACTTTTCTAAAAATAAATTCCAAATTGAATATGAACCTTCTTGAAAGTATGCTCAATTATAGATGAATGAAACTTAATGTAAAACGATTTTTTTCTCCAAGCATAAGACACCCTTAAATATTTATTTATCCATTTTTTTTTCTATTTATCTATCTATTGCACTCCTCTTTTTATCATTAATGAATTTCTGGTTGTCCCAATGTAATGTCATATTTTTCGTCATAATATATAATGCTTGTTATTGTACATTATTTCTTATCATTGTTGGCCTCTCTATTGTTTAGAAAGGACTGTATGAAAGAAAACACACTGGTATAAATAACCTCGTCTACAATAACGAAATGAAATATATAATTTCAATTACGAATATAAAATTATGTATTACTTGTATATCTGGTCTCCAATATTGTATGTAGAAATAAATCTTGTTTATTCAAAGGAAATAAATGCAAGGGAAAAACTGAATCCGTCACGCGAACCCTGTAGGTATTTTTAGCCTTAGTATTTTTAGATGCAGCTCAGTTGTGCACACGGGATTTCATCGTGTAATTAGCTAAAGCACAGAGATCTAACGCGTGTATCCGATGGTTTCTTCTTTTTTTGTTCTCGCCATTAAAACATTTGTAGACTATGTATTTTCTTAATATACGTCTCTTCACATTCAGTAATGGACAAGTTCCTTATCTCAACGATGTGCTCATTGATTGAATCACCGAAGTTGAGCGGTTTATCGGCTTTTGAGGACGATGGATCCGTTGGATGTAACCTTATTATAACCTCACTGTTGTTACTTTACACATTTATATTCTGTTATATTTATTTCTGTTTAAAAATTAAACAATTAAGTGGACTCATAGGTACTTCTTTATATCATTTTAAGTTTTCATGCATTTAATAATCTTCCAAACCTTATTTTTAAAACGTTTCGGCATCACCGGAATTTTTATTTTTCCATAGTTTTCATTTCTTTTGGAACTAGAATTTTTTTCCTCGCAACTTTTCAGATAAAGGTTTTACAGAACTTTTATTTCGAAAAAAACGTTTATGAAAAAGCTCTGACGCTAAAACGTACTCAAACAAAGAACGTATTAGATTCATTCATTTAAGGCACATTATAACTATAATCTAAACCCAATCACGGTTTATTTTTCATTTGAAGGAACATCTTTTAAGAACTTGACAAAATACAAGTTAAACTGTTACCACAGATATGGAAACTTATCACAAAAACGTGTCTTAAAACTTATTAAGCAAAAATATATTTTTTTTTTAATTTTGTCTATGCTCTTGGATCTGTTTTCACAAAAAAAAAAAAAATTTAGAAATCAACTTTTTTTTCCTATAGGTAAATAATATATACATTTCTATGTAAACTGCTGGATAAATTAAATGTAAGAATAAATAATTTAATATTGGCGTATATGTAAAAGCGGTATTCACTACTTACATTAATACCTTTATTTGAATAAAATCTTTTAGGTGTTTGCTTTTTAGTGTTTTTTTTTTTAGTTTATCTGGTTTGTACACTTCTTGTTTATAATTGTTAATTGATTCTCGTTGCAATTAATCCTAGAGCCTGTTTCAAGCAAAATCTGCTGTGACTAATTGTTGTATTGGCCCTAATACTTTATTCGTTCTAATTTTTGTTATAAATATTTATTTATTAAAATAATATAACAAACTGTCACCACTTCCTGACACGAGTGATCGAGTACCACTATAGTTAATGGAGGTCAACTAAAACTAATTGTCTCATCGCCAGTATGTTTCAGTGAGAGCATGTGAAGTGACATCTTCGTCATTTTATCTCTAACAGAATTGGTATGTCTCCTTTCTTTTTTTTTGGAAAATATTTATAAAATATAACAATAAAAAGTTAATATACCTCACTATACTATTATCTTCGTGTTTTCCTATTCCGTTTCTAATTTGAAAGTGTATCGAAATGAAAACGGGTGTTTTATGTTATCCATAACTTTTTTATCAAAATTGTAGTAATACTAATTCCGCTTATTTCAGAACGTATGAAGAACATTTTTAAAATAACATTTGTTTATTCAAATATTCTACTCCATCAAAACTTTAAGCTTAATATCTATTTCCAAGTAAAACGTAAAAAAAATATTCCGCATTTATGTTATGTATAAATAGGTAAGCAGACTTTGAATTTTTACTTATATAGAAATCAATCAAAAATTGAAACGAAAGCGTAATACAAATATTTTTATGAAACGACGGAATGGAATATTCAGCAAAGGTTTGAATGATATGCTATTAAGATCCATGAAACATTCTCCTAAATTAAAAAAAAAATATAAATTTAGAGAATAATTTTTGTATAATACTTTATTTGGAATATTCATATAGCTGACTGGAATAAGAACCAGGATGTAACTATGCGAAATAAAGTGTTGAAATTTTATATTCTTCATTTTAAGATAGAAATTAACAGAAATTACTTTTAACTTGATATAAAATTAATTTCTTGCATTTACCCTAATTAAATTTATAGGTAAATATTGGAAACTGTCAAGAACCTGTTTTTAGCGAAGAAAAACGCATTTGATCCACATCACTATCCCCCCCTTTTTTATTTTTTTAATATATATATATATATATATATATATATATATATATATATAGTAGGTAGTAAAATGTTTTTTTATTTATTTTTTTTTATTTTTATTTTTTTTTGTTATTTTTTTTTTTTTTTTTTTTCTTTTTTTTCATAGCCCCTTATTTACTTTTTTGATGTTTTGGATGGTCTAATATTCTCCATCTACTGCATATTTTGCATTTCAAGGAAGTTTATATTCTCATAATAATTTTTTGTCTATTTACATTTCTAACTAGGCATTGGCCCCCCCCCCCCTTCTTTTTGTGTTGAACTTAATAAATTAACTTTGAAACAATTTTTGCAAACTTTGAGGTGGTCGGGAAGGTTTATGTTGGTTAAATACTGGATTTACTATATTTTTCAATTATTTGAAAATTTTAGAATTATTTTCTTTTATGATATCATTTATTTTGGGTATTTTTAGTTCCTGTTGAAGTACTGATGTTTTAACCCTTTGCAGCTACGTTCCTTTGGTCATTTTTCTTAAAATTCCATTTTGAAATTATCATAGCCGGAGGATCCATTTTTAAGACTCGTTATATTGCGTGTATCTCTTTGAATTTCTGCAATTAAAGGCCTGTCAACGTTTGGCATATGGCTCCAGGGGCTGACACCCATTAAATTTTGCAATTATTTTAACTATATAGGCTAAAAAAAATTTTTAAAAAATCTTAGAAAAAATAAAACAAACATTTTGAGATAAATGGAAGTAGTAAAAGACAGACCTCAAGTGTGATGATGTTCCAGATAAATGTTTGTTCCTGGGATACTTAAGTGGACCGTGAGGGAACTTCTTAATTTGCAAGTCATTATTTTGGATACGGTTGGTGGCAAAACTAAAGTAAAGCAGACAAATATACGACGAGAAAATATAAAAGCCACAAATTTATGAAATAGAGGTCTAGGAGGTCCTTAAATATTATTCCTATTTTTCAAAGAGGATGTCAGATAGTGGTAAACTATTTACCACTTACATTTTTACACTAGTACGTTTTTGTTTTTTTATTTTGAAAAGTAATTGTTGATAATTGAGTTCTTGGTCGAACATTTCCTTTTGACTCAATCGGGTTCATGAATGCAAATTGTAACCCAAAGACTATATTTTGCTATTGAATCTATTTTTTAATTAGGAATCAAGCAAGATAGAATGCAATCAATGTAGATTTGATGTTTTCTATTCTACTTACTTTCTTTGCTAGGTGTGACTATCGACCTAATTACATATGGCGGATCGAAGGAAGTCTTGTGGTCTGTCATTACAAGCGGATAGATCTATTCATCATATGCTATTATACCACTCTCTCCACCAATGGTATAATAATTACTTGTCCACGTTCCTTCTATAATATCTAATTATCTCTGATCAGTTCATTATTCAAGAATAAACAGCTGTCTATTGAAATAGAAACTTGGAATATTTTGATCCATTTGTTGAGTTAATTCTAATGAGGGGTAATTTACATATTATTATATGTATTATAATTAATATATGTAATACTGAGTAATGTAATATATTATAACGAATAATATTAAAAATAAAGATATGACTGAGGTGTATGAAGAAACATTATCTATCTTTTTAATACTAGAACATCCTTTGTATGCTTCCTTAGTTCTCAAGTGTCATGTTTTTCATTGTTGTAGAGGATTGGATATCAATACAGAATATTTTATTTTAAATTAACAAAAATAGTACGATTTCTGATAATAATTTATTTACAGTAAACATAATCCAACTTCTTTTAAAGCTTTTTTATTTAAAAATTATATAGAAGAAAATAATCATGAAATATTTCAGTATTTAAAAATGAAAAAGATTTACTTTAAAATGAACAAATTTCAACCTCAATTTAGTAATTGATATTGATATTATTTTTTATATATGTCCTACATTATTTCCTGTTAACAAATTATTTTTTTAATTATGTGTTATTTAATAATAATAATAATACTTTATTTATTCTGGTACGTACTAAAAAATAATTAATTTGTTTTATTTGGATTGGTTTAAACAATGTCCACTATAAGTCTAATGATTGTTCTCATTATTAAATTAAAATGAATAATAAATGCATTACCAACTCTTTCATTTTATTTCTTGTCTCCCACTCTTCGCTCTTCAATAGTTGGACAAGATAACATATATTTTTAAGAAACTTAAAATCTGTGTAATGCTGTTTCGTTGAAAAAAATCTAACTCATCTCGCAAGCTACATTAGAATAGTTATATTTTATTTAAGAGAAGGAAATAATGATAATAATCTAAGTTGCATAAAATAAAAATAATACTATATGACAAAATAATAGATTTGAAAATGTTTTAGCCTAGTTTTATTAAAAGATAAAAATGGCTATGTCTAGTAAAACATCATTAAATGTAAATAGAATAAAATAATTTCTCATGTAATATTTTTTTCAAAATTTCAGATCGATAGAATGGAAGGACGACAAAGTTTGCATTAAGTGTTCAAATTTGATAATACAATGAAACAATATTACAAAAAAAATTAATATTTAAATACTTAAAAGTCAACACGTTAATAAAATATTAAAATTTAAATAAAATAGTACGAAAAATTGACATAGAAGTAATAATGATCATTTTCGGAAAAAATTGTGAAATATACTTAAAATCCTTTTAAAATGGTTTTAAATCAATATGATAGTTTTTAGATGTTATAATTGATATATAATATATTGGTTTTTGTTATAAATTAATATTGTTAAATGATATGGAAGATTATAATTATAATTTTTGTTTCAAACAAATTTTAATTTAATTAGCTTGAGAAAACATAATAGAGCGTAAATTTCTAAACTCATCGCTACGCTTATTTGTGGGATTCTTTTGCTCAATTTAGAGCCGGATCTGATGCTATCGATGAGCTCAGCGCTTTTTGGGAGTCGAAACAAGAACTCTTCTTGTCTCGACTACCAAAAGATAGCACTGAGGAAGACCCTCATGTTTTGGTCGAAGCGTTGGCTACTCTAATAATTCTTGACCGTAAATCCTAACGATTTTGTTTCATCATAATTTGTAATTTACATGAGTGTGTGTGCTAAAGCATCAATCTCCATTGGCTTTAGTACCAGTGACGCGGTTGAGAGAGTTACGCAGAGATCTCCTGGGATCTTGCTTTTTCCTCTATAGTTAGAGAGACAAACCTGGCTTTGACTTAATTGTAAATAATGTATATAGGTATTAATTTTAAATAGTGTATATAGGTATGTCTGTTTTTTTTTTAATCTTAACTTAAAAACAAGTAAGATATTTATTTACTGTTTATCCTTTTTGTTTTTATTTAGTTGTTATTTTGCTTCTGAAATATTTTGTAGTTTCTGCACATACATTGTGGTCTTATCTCACTATATTATTGTGATTGTGACAGAATATTATATTACTCAATAAATAAATATGTTAATTTAAGATGACAAGTGAAGTTGGTTTTATAATTCTAAATCGTGTGAGATTAGGTTTATTTTGTAAAACAGATTGTTCGTTGTAGAAAAGGGAAAACTAAACATATCGATTTACGGTATTCTATTCTGTTTAAAAATACAAGAGTATATGGTACTATATTAACATAATTATGTCATTTACGTTTTACCGTTTACTTATTGCCGATACTTATCCAGTTGCGCTGACTGAAATCACCATAATCGTTACTTTCTAAGACCATGGTACCCATCCTGAGAGTTCGCCGCTACCTGCTTCTATTTAAGCCTTTCTTCCTCTCAGGTCTTTACTACAGCAAGGATGCTAAACTCTATTTAGGGGGTCTTCTTTTTACGAGCTCCTTAGATCGTAAAACTCCTCCCCTTCGCTTACTATCGTCGAAGAATACGTCCGTAGATATTTTCTTCTGCTGCCAGGTAGTATATATGGTTAATTTTATCTATATGGAGAATATTTTACTTGTCCAATTATTTATTTATATCGCTTTCGTAGATTTTTAACTCTGTAGCAAGAGAGCTGGCTTTAATACTACATAAATTTCAACCATATCCCTCCTATAACAATCACAAATATAAATAGTAACAACAGCCATTAATAATCAAAAATAAAAATCACTTATGCGAAAAGTAGGATTATTTTTATTCTCTATCTACATATATTTATGCAGGACATCAAGGATTAATCGCACAAAACTAAATTAAACTATATAAAGAAAAAAAACAAGAAAATCCCCCCAAAAGTGAAAAAAAAAAAATCCTTTTTCCTCAATAAATTAATCATCTATACAGAGTGAGAGAAACTTGCAAACTGACTGAATAAAACTTTATGTTTTCTTAAAATCATTAGGCACATTCAAGAAAAAAAGCAAAGACGAAAACATTTATTTCTCAATTTTATGAAATTGAGGTAAAACATTACGTATGATTGTGTCATATATTGGACACTGTGCTAAAACATGGGATAAATATTCGTTTACACGATTATTACACAACGGACTGTTATTTTGAGAAGAAAATTTTGTTACAGTTTTGTTTACACAAACTTTAAAAATTTAATCGTTGGCAGTGTGTAACTGCATGATAATTCTTTGAATTTGATAAGGTAGACTGGTTGTAAGTCAAGTTTACAATATTGTCCCTGGAAATATGCTACTTCATCTTGAAGATGCTTCTTATAAGTATCAACAATGTTACTTAACTTCTTTGTTAGATATTTCGAATCTCATACTTGCCCGATTACATTTTAAATAAATTCCCTATAAGCATATTTAAAAAAAAATCGAAACCTTAACAAATTTCCTCGTTCCTACTTTTTTTTCTCCGAGTCCAAATAAATTAACTTTTGGATAATTTTTGTTGTATTTCTATTTGGTATTATTCCCAAATTTTAAGCGAACAATGTTGTATGATCGCTTAGGTAGGGATCAGTTGTAATTAGTTCAGAAACTTAATAATTTTAAATACTTAAATGAACAAGATAAGTTGTCAGAGTAGTTAATTGTAATTGCGTTTATTAGTGATGGTGCATAATTGTTGATAGTTGATGTGGAGAGGGGGGATTCGGACGAGCAACCGAGTTGTCCATACTCTTTAAATGAACAACCATGATAAAGGCCTGAAACTTCGGTTGAAAGAGGATAAATATAATTTATTTTTATTTTGTGCTTCCATCATAGATCGCAACTCTCAACCGACTTCTCTTAAACAATAAGTTTCTTTACAAACTTAATTTAATTCAATATTAAATGGGAAACTAACTAAATTAAACTTTATTTAATTTTTAAATTTAATAAAATTAAAATTGGAGTGGAAGCAAACAGCGAAGTCTTATAACTGATAAGATATTTATATTCCTCTCAATTAGTAAACATTTAACAAACGCTTTTTATTGCTTTACTTTTATATTAAAACCGATTTCCATTCGTTCATCCATTAATTTATAATTAAATTTTAATAATTATTATTTTTAATCTATGTTTGATCATGTGTTTATTAAAACCTGTTTTTAATCTCACATCATTTTATTTTGCATTTAAAAGGTTTACAAATTATTATTTAATGTTTGGGCTCCAAAAGGCATTCTCAAAAAAAAAAATTTTCTTTTAAGAACAAAACAAAACATTATTTCTAAAAAAAATCTTAAATTATATATGTATATAGAATACTACTCAATGGAAGTTCTTTTATTATGATTTTGTTTTATTAAATATAAATCTCCACAAAAACTCCTTTCTTCTCCTCATTTTATCAAAACGTTCATCTCTCAAATCAACTATTCATTTATGATGTAATAATTTTAAACAAACTTTTATAAATCCAAAACACTATTTCATTTCAAAATCTTTTTTTGGATTTAAATTGATTTAATTGCTGAAAAGCACGACTCATAAAAAAATATGAATATCCTGAATAAGGATATTTTGTCATAAATATAAATATTAATAATTTTATATTATATTATATTGTGAAATCGATATGAAAGAAAAGTTTCTATCAATATTGTATGTTTATTGCTCTTACTCGTACAGGGATCATCTACCCTTATAATATACAATTACTCCTATTATGTATATATTAAATTTCACTGTTAATGAATTATAAAAATATTAATAGATCAAATTTCGAAGAGAAAAATTGAAAGATATGATTTGATAATTTAATAAAACTATGTAACATTTTATAAAGTCTAATTCTGTTTTTTTTTCTTTACAGGTATGCATCAATTTTACCAGTTTGCTGAAAATTCGTAAGTGCTAAAATGTTTTCTTTTTAATTCAAGTACTAAAAACTGGGTATATAATTCATAAAAAGTGATTTATTTTTTTTAATAAGCTGTTCTTTCTCATGCTATGGTTATAAAATACCTTTATTTTTATTATTTTTTTTTTTATAACGGGTAATCTTATGTAACAGTTTTTAGCCGAATGTATGCCTTAAATTTCTAAAATTCAAATAAGCCATGATGCGTAAAATATAAGAGAGAGTTTCATGACCATTCTTCATCGCTCGAGATATACCGAATGCGCTGAGCTCATGTAAACATTCTCGACTTAATATTTCAAATTACCATAATGCTCTTTCGCAGGGCCTGTGCCATGCGCAATGTTATCGCATTACAAATACGGAACACTGACGGCTAAATGGCTCCAATTGCGAGTTATAAATTAATGATTATAATTTAGGAACTCCTTTGGGGTGAATTGAGGTCTCGATTCTTATGAGAAAACGTTTGATGTAACACTCGAAAAACTGTGTTAAATTATGTCTTGATTTTTTTTTTCTCGAAATTTAATGCGGATTGCAAATCATTATATTAAATTTCGCTTACCTATGTATGAAATTGATAGAAAAAGTATTATGATCCTTAATAAAATTAAAATCCGAGTTTTCAGAATTACCATGTCTCACAAAAGTCTGTGTGTTAGGAACAGTCACACTCAAAAACAAAAAGCCGTACGAAATTGAAATTACTTATTTTACATAAGGTATATGGTATGTATGTTACAGCAACTTTATCCATAAAATTAACTTACAGACTTACTTTACGTAATCGATTTTAATATCTATGTTTATAAGATAAAACGATAGGTTTTTTTCCGTAACAATCCGTTCTTCGGGTCTCATGGGCGATGGATTTTGATGAATGAGGTATTAAACGGAATGGAGCTGTAACAACTACCCGATATTTCAGGAAAAATGGTACGGATGAAAAAAAACATCATTTGCGAATAACTTAAAAAGTGGATATTTATTTCTGCATTTAAGCCATAATTATTGAAAATTGCTAAATTTCCCATAAAACAAAAAAAATCGGACCATTACTAACATAGATACAGTCCATCAGATTCGCTATACATAGAAATTTCTTCCTCATGCTGCATTTACTATTCGATTGCAGTTTTTTTTTCTCTCTGATCAGTGTTGACCAAATGCGAGACCGAGACGAGTCTTGGTCTTGCAAACTCAGTCTTGATCTTGCGCAAAAGTCTCGCAACAGTCTTGCAGTTACTTATTAGCTTATTACTATAGAGATATTACTGTATTTTTTTAGAAAGGAGAAACCTAACTAAGTCCGCATGAAAATTTAGACGAGTTAAATGCAAAAGTATACTGGTTATACCAATTATTATCATTTAGTAACTAAAATTGTCGAGTATTAGTAACTATTTTTCCTTAAATTTTATTTAAAAAATCGATTTTTTTTACCAGTCCTGCTCTTGGTCTTGCAACAGTTAGGCGGCTTTGGTCTTGCAAAGTGCAAGACCAAGACAGATTTTGAGAAAAACTATTTCTGATATATATTTTATTATTTCCTAAAAGCATTTTCTCTGGTACATTTTTTATTTTTTAATAATTAAAAAAATCCCCTCACGGAGGCCTTATTGTAATATGAAAGTTAATATTCAGCATTAATAAAAAGATTCTAGACAAGTAATTTGTACGAATATTTTGATCTATTATGTTAGATAAAATATTTTATTCAACCAAGAAAAACATTATTAATTCCTTCCTCACATAATACATAAGATCTACTTATTTCTATATTATTTTTCTGTTCACTAAACAATATATTTTGTGAATTATTTGCACGGGCCAACTAGTTTATATAAATATACATATCCAATATAAATATTTTTTTAATTTTCTCAAAACGACTGTCAGGAGTTATCGATTTTGATTAATAAAGTATCAAACAAAAAAGGATTTCATGGGCAAGTTACGATTCTCAATTCTAGTCCTTAAATACCTACTGTAACTTTACTAAAATTGATTGAATAAAATAGTTTGATTCAAAACTTTCAAGGTTACAGAAGTCGACTCGAATGGGGATATCTTACAGCCCTAAACTGTACGTTTTTCAAGATAAACTGTGATCATCTCTGAAAATGTGCTGGATGATAAGGTTGCCATAGGATACTTGTAGCATATTTAGGTTTAAAAAAATAAAATATTTCTATTTAAGATAATTCTTCGAGGAACTTAAAATTTATTGAAATTTTAGACGGAGGAAAATAATTTTGTGATTTATTGGACTCTTCGGAGAATATAACATTTTTTTGATATTTCAAATAAATAAAAAAATATCCAGGTATGGCTTTTTCACTTTCAGGAATAGAATTACATCATCTTAGTAAGTGAGTGAACTACAAAGTTACAAATTTAGACAAACAAGCACCGAACAAATAAGTAATGAGCGAGTGTAGTAATGGATTAATATAATTTCAGGAATATTTGTGTCTTATTACTTAACTATTAAACTGATGGAATATTTTATAGTGGGAAAAGCTAATCAATCTTTCGTAAATTGTTATTTTACGAAAGTACAAAGTTTCGGCGCTGAAGTAGCTTACTATATACATCGAATGCGTTAGGGAAAAGGATTTACGTTAGGATTGTATTGATTTATTTTTTATTTTGTTCTTTGTTGTGCATATTAATCCAACGTATAAAGCTGTCTTTATACATTGACAAACTATAGAAAAAACAATTATCTAACGACGACATTATTGCTAAATGTCAAACTTTATTTTATTTCTCTATTTACCGATAGCTGATGGAAAATATCAAAAACAAGAAACAAAAATTCTAGCACAGTGAAATAATCATTTATATATTTGTTTGTCCTATAGTTTGTGAAATGTCTAAACGTACCTTAACTCCTGGAAAATAAACTTAGTTGTTTATTATGTAAATGTTCACTGATGACCTTTCACTAGCTGTCAGGGAAGTTTTTCTTTTTTTTTTTCCTTCTTTGTCCCCATCGAGTGGGGGCACTCATTTTAATATGATAGCTTAAAAGCTCCATTAAAAGCCGCTCCCGAAATGGAGGACCGCAATTTCCGAAAGGGCTCTGTGGTTTAATGGACCCTCATGAAAACCGCAAGAGAGGAAATGAGGTTTTCCCCATCTCTAGGCTGCGATGAATGCGGTCGAGCGAGTGGAAAACACGACCGGAGCTACAATAAAGGACAGCGCGGAGTGCCCTGCGCAACACCATCGGAAATGAAGCGAAGGAAGCACAATGTAGGCCAACGTTGGGACCCTTTTTCGATGTGTGGGCTGTCTCAATATCGATTCCCGTCCCCTAAGAACCAGCTGTCACATTTTCCCCCTTTTATTCTTTTGTTTTATGTTTCTCTCGATTTGTCGGCCTTCGCTTCTTCTATAGCGGCCCGGATACTCTATACTGGCTGTCTCGTCAGCAAAAAGTGATATCCTCAAATTACTGTTCTATTGTGCCGGAGTAATAGAATCGATGGTATCTTTTCCATCAAACGTGCTAAGACAATAGGCTAATATCTCTCATAAATGATTCATCAATTTTCGGTTTCATTGTTTGTTGTATGGATTTCTTAATGTCTCTGGGAACGAAAAAAAACTTCCCGATTCTATTTACTTTGCTGCGAATTATTCATCACTATAATTAGTGACCACTGCCGAAACTACGCGAGGGGAGAAAAAAACACGCTTGATCCAGGCTCCGTGGTACAGACTCCTTTTTATCAAATTATTAACATCCTCCTAAAACTTCGTAAATAGCTTCATCTTATCATAATCCAAAAATTATTTATCTACGAAAATTATCAGAAATGGAACGTTTTCTCAATAAATTACTTAGGTACTAAAAATTCACAAAATATCCATTGGTTTTGTAGTTAATTCGTGAAATAAATAATAATCAAAAAATCGAAAAAAAGTAACCTACAAAAATATTGGCTGTTTAGTCTATGTAACATGGTTAGAAGTGGAGGTCACGCCGACCGGCATGATATTTTTGTAGGCAACCTTTATTCTCGATTTTGTGATCAAATTACCTTACGATTCAAATGGAAAGCAAATGTGTGTTTATGAGTTTTTACTTCATAATTAAATAGTTAAAGTATACCGATTTCCAGATTGAAAACGGCCCAATACCCTGAATTTTCGTACATAATAAAATTGTAGGTTACGATGAGATGAAACTATTCACGAAGTTTTAGACGGATGTTAATAATTCGATAAAAAGAGATGTGTACGAAGGTCTAGAGATGGTGGACATATTTAGAGGAGAATTTATTTATAGATTAAGTAAAAATAAAAATTTGATTCAATTAACGAAAATACTTAACGTTATGAGATGAGGGTATTTATTTTGCAATATATTATATAAATTATTATTATTCTACTAATTATTATTGAAGGGACACGAAATAAGGTGTGGAGAAATTAAGTTTTCCCTGTGGAAAAAAAAAAATTAGTTGGGCCTTGTCATGCATTAGTAAGCATGTGAGATCTATATCTCTGACTGACAATTCTAAAAAAAATAATAATAAAAGGCTTAGCGAACTCGAAGGGTCGATGCCGACACCACCAATAGAATTTTAACCTGATAATTTCTATATTTTTTAAATATGATTATTATTTTTTATACATTATTTATTATTATTATTATTATTTCCTCGCTTCTTCGTCTGAGGTCATAATTTATAATTATACCATCTTTAAAGGTTTTCCGCTAAAAATGTTATTTGCCTTTCTTCAATGTTATTTATCCTGAAAAAAAACCTCATTTAAAAGTGAGGTTGTAATTGCTAATCACTAAGCCATATATTTAACTTTCGTCAGCTATAATATATATTTATAAAAAATATAAAATATACAGTTAAGCTGTATTTATTGTTCTAATTATTATGCTTAGGATAGTGTTGGTCTAGAATATTTCTATGTTTTTTCAAGACAATTTGTTCCTGACATATTACGTTCATTTATACAATCTGGGCCTTTAAAGCCTTTTAATCATTTTTAAAAAATTCGAAAAATTGTCTAACTTTACTAAATTTACAGGCAGTATTCAAAAGGCAAAGAACACGAAGAATACATAGATGATAACCTAGCTGTCTTTACATTCCATTTCTGTCAATATTGTACACAAACAAAGAACAAAGAATCGAACACATCAAAACCTTACAATAACCTTCTCCGTGTGTTTAGGAAGATAACTACACTTTACTGGTACGTAGGTTGCGTTGAAATCGTGTGGCTAGCCGCCATATTTAACAAAAATTTTGTAAATAATTTCCATGGCTTTTCACATTTAATAGGTTTGCAATACTTAGCACTAGTTTCATTAATACCCCTATTAAGATATAATCTTTGCGACAGTTAAAGCAGTACGCAACAAATAGTACTTAAGTCGATTTTTAAGTTATAGGCTATGTAGGTAATATATTTTTACTGATAAAATTATTCTTGTATGGTATATATTATAAAGCTGTTTAAAATATTTTATCTTCAGTTTTATGTTAACTTTTATCTAATATTATTATTATGAAATTGAGTTGTAGATATAAATATACATAATGCTTGACAGAAAAATTTGGTTTCATTAATACCAAAATCCACCGAATATTTGCCTATTTTATTATAATACCACTGTTAAAAATATTACAATAAATTATTATATGTTTACGTATAACTAAATAAATCTTATGATTAGGATTACGCTAGCCTGAAATACAGTGCCTTTATAATAAAGTGGTACTCAATATTTATGCTGATACAATGGGTACAACAGAGGACTGAGTGAGGTACCCAGAGGGACGCCTCCTTTAAATTCCTTATCTGTTTAGATCGCTGGCTCCTTTTAATTCCCGACCAACCGCCCACGGTAGAAGGCCTTTATACTCCCGACTATCCATCATCCTTTTAGTACCTCCGACCTGTCTCAAGGAGAAATAATCTTCGTACCCGATTTACATAAGGTCGCTACTCTCTCCTAATTATTTATCCCATGTTCTCTGCGGATTCCGGTTTCGCCTTCCATATATTAAATACATGATGTAATATATACAAGTATTTTCGTCATATCTGACATGATATTCGTCAGTGCCTAACTACACAAGAAATTATGTCAAGCAGATAAAGGACAGTACCCAACTGCCGCTTTTGTCTAGTTTTATATAGTTTCTTTAGTTCAAGAAATATCTCTCATCCAAACTCTTTTTGGTTGTCTTCTCGTATTAGGGTGAGCGCATCAGTGATGAGCTGTAAGCCTTGTGTATAGACAAAAAGAAAGGTGGAGTGAGTTTTAAAAATTAATTCTAACTACATCAATGATTCAATAGTAATCTATACCACATGGGCATAGCTGAGGAATTTTTTGTCTTTTATGCCTTATGCCGCCGTAGTTATTATAATTATAAACTTCTCCGTTGGACATTTAGAAATCTATAGGGTCTCCTTTTTATAGAAAAATAGTCCGTGGTACAGACCACTTTTCATCAAATTATTAACATCCGCCTGAAATGTCGTGAATAGCTTCATCTCATCGGAACCTACAACTATTTTATTTACGAAAACTCTTGGAATATGGCGTTTCCAATCTGGAAATAGGAAAACTTTGTCTATTTAATCAAGCACTAAAAAGAAAAAAAAAAAAAAGAAAATAAATAATATCCATTTGCTTTCCACTTGGATAGTAAGATCATTTGTTCACAAAATCGAGAAAAAAGGCGGCCTAGATAAAAAATACCATGACCATTTTTGTATTTGTTGAGGGAGCCAATTTTCAATAACCTCGAACTATTAAAATTTGTTTCTTAGTTACTAAATTATTTATTTAAAAAATGGACATGGGGTCCTTTACCTCCGGGGCACAGATATATTTATTTTTGAAAATGTCCTTTTTGGAAATACTTGAGTAGTATTTGGATTTAAGTAAGTTAAATTATTCATCTGTGGTTGCAGAATCTAAGGAATTAATAAGAAGAAAACAAATTCGCAGTTTTGAATGGCTTATCAACCTGAAGGCAGCAATATTTTTGCATTTATTTATAATATGTACGTCTGTAAGAAAAACACGTATTTTTCATTATTATAGTGCGAACAGTTTGAGAGCTATACTTCATAAGATTTAAAAAAATAAGTATTTTTTTCAAAAGCATTGAAATAAAAGTCAGGAAAGAAGAAGTTGCATGTCGCAAGTTGCGCTATCAAATTTTTTTTAGGAGAAACATTTTGATAGAGTTAGGAATTTTTAGATGGAAACACAGTGTATAGAGTTTGAAAGGGTAAGTTTCTTAACTTCCAAACCAGGGGCGAAGGAAAAAAAGAAGAATTGTATATTTTCTAAAATTTTTCTCATTGCACTTTCGCGCTGTAATCTTTGTAAGAAGAGAAAAGTATAAAATTTCTTGGAAAGAGAGCGATGCTCATCGAATATGAGGGAAGAAAATGACCACCCTTGAATAACTTATTTTTTCAAGAATATTCGTTTTAAAAGATAGTTCATCTAGAATTAAATTTAAGGTAATTTAATCAGCCCATAAGCCATTGTTTATAGTTTTGCCCAAATACGGGAACAAGACTTGTCTTGCAAACTCAGTCTACATAGTATCTAAATTTGTCAAGCATTAGTAACTATTTTTCCTTAATTTTTATTTAAAAAATAGATTTTTTTTATCAGTATAGGTCTTGGTCTTGCAACAGTAAGACTTGCACTTGCATAGTGTAAGACCAAGGCCAATGTTGGGCAACACTAAGTGTTTAGGCTGAAGCATTTTTAAAATCAGTGAATAATTTGTTTATGATTGATTACCTCCGTATGAGGCAGTTGATTCAGTTTTAGGAGCTTACTTTGTCAGTGTTTTGGTGTATTACACATCTCATAAATTCCAAAAATTCTCAAAAATTCCTTTGGATTGAGATTGCGTAAGCTCTGACCCCTTAACTCTGGAAGAACGTAACACTAAATAATCCCTGGAGCATTACAGATTCGGAGACGGAATGACAAGCTTAGCTGCCGAGGTGGCAAAACGTGGAGGAATGCAGTAATTTTATTCGGTTTTGAAAGTGTTCGATAGCTTAATCGCCTTTCGCTGTAGCTTGGGCATGCCTTTCAGCTCTGTCTAGATCTCTGGGAATTCTCTTAGGCAATGCTTTAATTAATTAGGTTTATAAACTTAGTTTAATTGCAGGAAACATTTTTAATTTGTTATACGAACTTCAAATTTATTTTTTTAAAGTTTATTTCTTCACCCACACCTGTCAGAAATACTGACAACCTGTGATTCTGCTATCGTTATAACAAATGCATTGATAGATGCAATATTTGAAAGACTCTTGACTGGACTCTGCAGGAAAAATATCTTTTTTGTGAATCAAATTGTTTTATTTATTTAGAAATATAATAATCTGTCACATGGACAATAATTATAGTGATATTTGAACACATTTACACCATACATACAGAAAATATAAAATTAACAAAAGTAAAATAATATTTAAAAACTATATACAATAAAAAAATAAAATAACCTAAAGATAAGTAAATTAAAAAACATAAAAAAACAGTCATACTTATATACAATATATACAATCAGGAAGGGAACCCCAAGCCAGGCTTTTCCCTCCAACTATAGAAGGAAAAGCTGGACTCCAGCAGATCCCTGCGCTACTCTCTCAACCGCGTCACTGGGGCTAAAGCCTGTGGAGTTTGAGCGAGAGCGCTTTAGCCACATACACTCATGTCTTGAGTGGAGAATCTGGCCACTACCAGAACTCGAAGATATATATTACAAAAGATCTCTAGGCCATTGCCGCTTCATTGTATTGTAAGATTGTAGGGATGACTGGTAAAAATTAAGGCAAAATAGTTGTATAGTACTAATACTGTACAATTTTCGTTACCATATATAAAGAATTGGTAGAACCAATATACTTTTACATTTAACTCTTCAATTTTTTCATTCGGGGAGTAGTTATGTTTTCTTATTCTGAAAAGTGACTGTAATATCTCTATAGTATGTAGAGTTAACATCTTTTAAAATTTTATTAATAAATAAAAAAAAAATCGTCTAAATATGATAATCAGTTTTAGAACTGTTACAGTGTATTGAAATTTAGGAACTGATTTTAATAATTGTTCAATTGCCCGTTTACATTTCTTTAGTTAACCAAAGAAATCGTACTCTTATAGATTTTTTTGCTCGGTTATCAGGAAAATTAGTTTAATTCAATTGTTTTATTTTTAATAACAATAAATAAAATTGATTTTTTTTTAAATCGTTATGAAAGCCATGTGAGTATTTTATTTTATTTTATTTATTTATTTTATTTATACACCAGGTATTTTATTTAAATAATTGTTGAAATTGTATGGATTGTGTCTACTCTATAACACTTCCATTCCAAGGTGTAGGCCAGTCAATAATATCACTATCTTTCTGGACAATGCTATTAATATATTTTATTGATAATTTTATAAATTTGCTTGGACTTGACTATGTTTATGTCAATAAAACATCTAAATGTACTTATTCTGTCGCGCTCTTCTAAGATCTAAAGTAACATGTTTAATAAATAGAAATAAGCTTGGTAACTGCAAGTCTCTTGCATTTTGGCAACACTGGAGAGGAGTGCCCAGTGGTATCCATACTTTGTCTTATTAGTATACATTTTCATCCATCATCCAGCTTCTTTAATTCTCCTACGGGTCTTATCGGACATGTTAAATGTGGTCTTGTCTTGTATGAGTATATTAGTATGCACGTATAATCGTGAAATATTATATAGTATACCCATATGTGGTCGTTAGCTGTTTATCTGTGAAGTTCTTTATGTAAAGTAATGTTTTTTATGTACCTGGTGATAGTTTTGAATGATTTTAAGTCTGTAGATTTCCTGTTTGATAGTTCAATATATCTGTGAAGCGTAGATCCAAATGGGCGTAAGTATATAAATGTAAGTGTTCAGTTTTAGTTTTAATTTTAATTTTCAATATCTTGAAAGAAGTGATTATAATAGTTGTAGTCTGAGGTTTAGGTTTAAAGTTTTCTTTCCCAGTACAAATTTTAAAGTATCAATTATAACATTTTTCATTTTTTCTAAACGGAGTTGTGTTCTTATACAATTTTCACTGTGTGGTAAATTTGGTAGATTTATGTAATTGATTTTTTCACATTAAATTGATTAATTCTTGTTTAATTTTATTTCTCAATTCGCACTAAAGTGTTTATCAATAGTCAGCAGATGAATAAATTTGTTAATTAACTCTGAATATTGTTTTTTAGATTCAAAACGATCTTATGTAATAATTATTCACTATTACTAAATAGAGTTTTAACTTCATTTTAATGATAAATTCGTAGAAATAATGACAGTGTACTTTTATGATTTTTTTTTTAATTTTATTTATTTTCATTTATTCATTACTTTGTTTTAAGCTTTATCATTCGTTTCTTGTTCGTTTTTTACCGTTCTTACAATCCATCTAAGTTGCTGTTCTATCATAATATTTTTTTTTGTGTTTGTTTATTTAATGAAATTTACAACTGTTTTACAAAGACAACTGGTAAATATGCACAAATTATAAATAATGACATCAACAGGCTTGAAGAGATACTACCCAATGGTATTACTTCCTAAATAATTCTAAGTAACAAGATCACGAGGCCATCTCCTTTTCAGTCGCCTAGGAGGATTATGAGGAATCGAGGAAGAGAAGCAAGGATGGAAACAAGAGGATTTGGATGGGACTGGAGTTTATCATGAAAGGATAGATATCTGACTCGGGCTAAATCAGCGACATATGATACATTAAGGTCTTTATGAATGGTTTTATTTGTGACAAAGTATGGAGCATTAAGGATTTTACGGAGTATTTTGGGTTGTAAGCATTGGATACGATAGGAATTCGATAGTTTGGTGGAGCCCCAAAGCTTATCTCATAATAATTAGTTTTAATACCATGAAATAGATAATTAACTCACCAAAGCGATGGATTTTACTTTATGTTTGACTAAGTCTTATAAACAATATTTATATATTTTTTTAAGGAAAGAATAAGTGGGAAGTAGGATCAGCGAGTAAAATGCTGCTTGAGTTAAATGACAAGTATTCGAATTCTGATTTGTTCACAAAATTTAAAAAGATCTAAAACTATGCTTTGTTTGGCGTAGCTGGATAAACCCAATGCTAAGATAATTGAGTAAATTTAACTATGGTGTATGTCAAAATATTAGAATTGTATTGTAGTAATCTCCCTCAAGAATGCTATTAAGTTGAACCTTAATTTATAAACTTAGTTTAATTGCAGAAAATATTTTTAATTCGTTTTACGAACTTCAAATATATTTTTTAAAAGTTTATTTCTTCACAGAAATACTGACAACCTGTGATTCTGCTATCGTTATAACAAATGCATTGATAGGTATAGTACTATTCCTTTTTAACGTAATATATCGTTTTAAACAAAGTTAATGTGGCCTCAGTGTCATTCAGGCTTGACCGTTCGTAAACCTCTCATGCATGCGATTTGCCGAAGTGGGTGTCGGTCTACTTGTCATGCATGATTTTTGTTCGAGCAAGCGGAAAAGGAAGCGCGGAGGAACTCGATAGTTGGAATGAAAAAATAGTGACGAATACACGAACGTGATATGAGAAACAATCTGTTGTGTGCGACCTCTATTTTATGATTCACTATTTTCGTTCTACGCGATGAGGCGCTAACTTTTTTTTTTTTTTCAAAATAATATAAGTATGCTGGAATACTTGCAAACATTAATGAAAATATGTCAAATATGTCCTCCCAAATACGTCAAACGATGTGTTGCACTACGGCGCACATGTCTGGTGCAAGATGAAACTTTTATGGTTCTCAACTGCCAACTAGAAGTGCTGTTTTAAAGTAATCAACCTCTAGACCAATATTCCTTTTATTACTAAACAACTTGAGTGATTGTGATGAAACTTGGGTAAAAACTTTCCTTATAGATTGACGATCTCTTAACTTTAAATCAGATTTTAATGAAACCATTAAAAGGTCAAAACCTTCAACTTGAATCGAAACATTGCTTAAAGTCTTTTAAATAAACTTTATTGCTGAGTTGGAAATTTTAAATATCGTCCGTTTATTGTAAAAAGTCCCTAAGTCAGTTTTGATGAGTATACATTTTAGTCCGTTTCTATGAATTCTAACCTTATTTATAGATACAAAAACTCGGTACTTGCTTAATAATGACACAATGATTTTGTGATAATGTTATTTTTCAGAAAGAAAAATCATCGAAGTACTTAGCAGGGTTTGAAATTTATAGTTATTTTTTGCCACAAAACCATTTAATAATTATTATATTATTTCATCGAATTATTAACACCCGGCTGAAACTTCGTAAATATTTTCATCTCATCATAACCTACAAATATTTTATTAACGAAAATTCTTTTCAATCTAGATGGCGGCAAATTTTGTTCATTTAATTGGGTACTAAAAACTCGTAAATACCCATTTGCTTTCCACTTGAATCCTAAGATAGCTTGAGCACAAAATCAGGAAAAAAGGTGGTCTTCAAAAATATTGAGCTGTTTAGCGTGACCTACGCACCCAAATTGTCAAATTAACGAGGTTATGTAGGCCAAACGACTCAATATTTTTGAAGGCCACCTTTTTTTATGACTTTGTGCTCAAGTTATCTTACGATTCAAGTGGAAACCAAATGCTTACTTGTGAGTTTTTAGTAACTAATTAAATAGACAAAGTTTGCCTACCTCCAGATTGAAAACGCCCCAAATACGAGAATTTTCGTAAATAAAATATTTGTAGGTTACGATGAGATGAAGCTATTTACGAAGTTTCATTCGGATGTTAATGATTTGATAAAAAGGGATCTGTACCACGGAACTATAATGTTTGCTTTATAAATACAAATTTAAATCGAGCTTTGATGTTTATTGATTCGAGTAAAAATAATAATCACTCCCTGAGTGATACGGTTTTATATAAATAATAATGAACAAATTGTGATAAAAAAAATGTTGATAAAAAAATCAAAATCACCTTTTACGCACAAATTAAATAAAATATTATAGGTGTTACGTACTCCGATTTAATTTTCCCAGCCACGGAGATATTTTATTATATCTAGTTAGCAGTCTTATCTACAACGATATCTAGAGAAAGGTAATGTATTCGATCAGGAACCTTTGTCCGATAAGGACTAATACTCCCATGATCTAAGATTCTCGTGAATTGAAAGCTCTAATGCGACTTTTATGTAAATGGGGTGTTATTTATGGTAAACGGTAGAAAGTACATGTAATAGTGAACATAGTAAGGGCTTGCTATCGCCGTTAATGGCAGTGCAGAGCGAACTCCGGACGTGTATTTTCCTCTTTATCGAGAAATCTCGGAACCCGAATCCTCCTCCTCCGGGTAATGTGCAGGTTTTGAACTGTTAGCGGATTCTTGCAAGATGACTTCCTTTGCCAATATTATAGATTCGTAGTGATCCGAGTAATGTCCCAAATCAAGAAAGGATTATGGCGAAGGTTGCCTACTCGGAGTTAAGCAGTGCTACAATATTATATACAATGGTTTATAGCAACTTTGGGAGTTTATATTGATAACGTTGTAAATGTTGGTAATCGGTTTGCACCAGCCTGAAGAAAGTGGATCTATGTTGTCAGAGTTACTTATTTACAAAACAACCAAATCCGAACCTTACATAATTAGATGAGATTTTATACATTGAATTTATGCTACCTAGGACTCCATCTGGACAAACGTCTAACTTGGAATCCTCATACCAGACTGAAACGACAAGAAACAGTTCGACATTTCGGACTACTTCAACACTTACTAGACAAACGCTCTAATCTTCCAATTAATTATAAGAGACCCATTTACATGACTATAATAAGGCCTATTTGGACTTACGGAGTTGAGCTATGGGGCTCCACCAAACCTTCAAATTCCTCTCGCATTCAATCATTACAATCCAAAATCCTTCGTACAATCCTCAATGCTCCTTACTTTGTTACAAATAAAATTATCCATAATGACTTTAATGTTCCTTATGTATCAGATTTGGCCCAATCCAGATATCTGTCCTTCCATAATAAACTTCATAACCATCCCAACCATCTTGTTTCTAACCTTGCTTCCTATTCGATTCCTGACAACCCTCCGAGGCGTCTAAAAGAAGATGGCCACGTGATCTCCTAATACAGACTTATTATTAGAGTGTTACCAATGGGTAGTTTCTCAACATGTGTTTCTTGTCATTATATCCATGTGCGAATTTACCAGATGTATTTTTTGTATACAGTTGTAAATATCATATAAATAAATAAAAAAAAAAGAAAAGAATTTATGCTATAGGTTTATGTTCACTTAATACCAAAAACGGAATCGAAATAAAAAAATCATAAATGTGGTTATAAATCTTGTGATATTTTTTTTCTGTTACTATTACAGACCTTGATCTTTTATACCACCATAACCAGTCTTCTCCTATCTTGGGCCATTTCTTTCCAGTTACCTGCGTGCAGCTTTATTGCATCTTTGTTGATTTCATCTGTTTATCTGGTTTTAATTTTCCGCGTTGTGTAGTGTAGAGGCATCCTGGTAGATTGCTCTCTGGTACGTCAACAACACTTCTTTACATAAAGATCTTCAAATTCCAACAGTTAACGACCACTACAAAAGATTTTACAATATTACTTACACGGACATAGAAACTAACCGATTCAAGGCATGGCCACAGCCATCATGTTCGACAACACTCTTGGGAGGCTCAAAAGAAGCTAGATGAGAGATTTCCTCCACTAACTACGAGTATAAATATTCATATCAAGATAGTAAGGGATGCCGCTGGGTATTCCTCTCCCACACGTCTATCAATACTACAACTGTACTTCTAGACAGTGCACGCTCTGGTTGTTAGTAGTGTGGTATAAAGCAAACACCTTAGTTTTTTTTTATTGATGAACGTTTTCTATATAACTCCTGTAATGAAAAAAAAAATGTTTATCTACAAATATCAGAAACAATTTTTTTAAACTAAACAACCCTCTTTCAATGCCAGGATTGATTAATAAACTTGTTCCGACTGTTGAAGGGGAGTTGAGTTTTTCATCTGAAACCTCAAAATAATTTATGGGGACAGATTGAATCGCCACCGAAGTCATAATCGTTTTATCAAAGGCAACGCGTGCAGCGTCGGTCCAATTTGGTATTCAGATCCCTTCTTCTTCTTACCTTAATACCTGACCCTTAAAGGACTCTTCAAACTCTCTACTAACTTACCTTAAAGACCTCGTTTGGTCGTTTTTTAAACTCGAGAGGAAAATTTCCCTTTCTGGGTCACGGGTTTTATTGGATATTCCAAAAGTCTCCCTAGTTAGGGACTCCCAACTAAACTGATCATTCCAAATCGTCATGGTAGGTGGCCATCTTCTGCATTCTAATAGCGGCTTGATAAACTGGAGGTGAATTAGGGATCTTATTTGTGAACGAAGAAGGGGATAATCTCAGTTGAATTCTGAATAAATATTCTGGAAGATAACTTAACTGAATTATTGGACAGTAGAATATTTAAATGGAATAAGATGATCTGCTTTATGAAAATTAGATGAATGGTTCGAAGAATACACTATATAGTAAGTGATATGTATGTGGAATAATGCGAAATGATATCAAAATTTATTAATAATTAATAAATAAATAAAAATCATAGGAAACCAAATTCTCTATTATTTATTTTCATTTTATTTATGAATTTATTGCAATATTTACATTTACTAAAAAAAAAACAATAAAAAAAAATTTACTCATAAATATCTGTTATTAAGTAAATTTTTAATATTTGTTGTTTTTTATCAATATCTCTTTTTTTAAACATTTTTAACTTTAATTATTTTTATTTTGTTGCCGAAAATAGCAAAAAATATTATCATTATATAATACTGAATATCTTACTTAAATACAATTATTATTCGAAATTCAATCACTATTTAAGTTGATCTTAAATTATTGACAGAAATTGTAATTAACATTTCATAGTACTCAGAATGAACAGATAGAATCAGTATTTGAGTTAACTAAATTGGTACACCGTGTAATTTTCCCCAATCTCTGGTCGAGACTAATGAAACTAATAAAAATATTATATTTATTCAAAAGAAGGTTTCAATGAATATTTTATATTTATTAATATCTTTATTATTTTATTCTATCTTCTTATTCTATCTTCATTCTTTATTATATATATATATATATATATATATATAATTTTATTTTATAAATATTATGAATTAAGGACTTTTAAGAACATTAATAAATTCTTTCATCTTAGAAACTAATGTTCATTTTATACAAAAAATATTGGACTAATATAATTTATATAAAAATATTTTATTTTATCAATTAATTCTGCATTCATTATTATTTGAATAATTGCGATCTAAACAAATAAATACCTCTTTCCTATTCACAAATTCCAATTATGAAAGAATTTAGTTTTTGTTTAATTCAAAACATTGTATTTTAGGAAATCGATTAAATCAAAATATTTTAACAATTTATTGTCAGTGTCATTTAACTTATTTTATGAATGAAATTTATTTGCTTTGCGGGCACACCTTGCCGAATACTTTTATGTAATCAGTTCATTTCATTTTAGAATGGTGTTGTTTTAATATTTTTATTACGCTTGAAGTTTTTATATAGTTTTTTTCATATAGGATTTTTTCTGCATACTTCCTAGTTTTCGAGAGGTAGACCACTGTCAGTTGTAGCTATATACTTTAAAAATGCAGACTCAAGGTACCTCTGAGGGGGATTTGAGGGTTGAGGGTGTGAATAAAAACTTGAATATCTCAATTATTCATTCTATTGTTAGGCTTATACGAACAACATACCGAGCCTGCTTATATAAAAGACCATAATCGTATTATTCCGCTTAAAAGTATTCAGGTATACATAATACTATTGTCATCACAGGTGTTCGTCCATACATCACTGAGTCTTCTGCAGGTAGTGTTGTCCTTAGTTACAATCATCATTTATAATTTCTTTTCTTTTCTTTTTATCTTCTTTCATATATTCTTTTATATTTCTATAAAAAAGATTAAAAATTTTTAACGCATTATTAACACTTGCGTAAAACTTAATGAATAAATTAATTTTATCATAACCTACAAAATTTTACTAACGAAAATTCTCGAAAATGAGGCCTTTTCAATCTGAAGATAAGTAAACTGAGGTACTAAAAACTCTTGAGCAGCTTTCCTCTGAATCATAATATAATTTGATCACAAAATCGAGCAAAAAGGTGGCCTACGAAAAAATTTGGCTGTTTAGCCTATATAACCTCATGTGTGATATGATGGAGAATAGTGGTCACGCTAAACGACCCAATATTTTTTAAAGCCATTTTTTCCTCGATTTTGTGGTCAAATTATCTTACAATCCAAGAGGAAGGCAAATAGATGTTCATGGGATTTTAGTACCTTATTAATTTTTTTTTCTCATTAACTATTTATCCGCACCTGTCATGGTGTTTACAATCAGCAGATATGTTGTCACGATGATGATTGGCATTACAGGCATGAGGAAGAATAATACCCAGCAGCACCTCTTCCTGGTCATTATTTACTTCTTTGATTTAGGTGAAGAGATCTCTCATTTAGCTCCTTTTTAATATCCTCCTGATGAGCATGTCAGTCGTAGCCATATTGTTTATAAGTCTGTTTGTGTGTCCGTATAGTTTGAGATGAAAACGAGAGTAGAGAGTACTTATGTGTTGGTCTATAGTTGACTGTCGTAAGTCGTTATGTAGAGTTTTGTCGTTGACGTACCAGAGAGCTACTGTTATAAGTCGTAAAATTTTGAATTGAAATTACTGTAGTTTTTGTAAGTACGTCTTTTTTGCCGAATCGTAAATCTGAGAGGCGCATGTCCATATGAGTTTGAGTAAGTAAGCGTATGTTTTTGTTTTTGTCGAATTTTCAATTTCGATTTAGAAAACAGTAGGTACAGTATTTTCAGTCGCTTATTTAAGGTCTTTCGTCTAATTTTGAAGTGTGGGCTCCAGGTCATCCTTCTGTCTGTCTGAAGGCATTCCCAGGAAATACCTCACCCAAATCATTTTAGACTTTGACATTTATTTTCAGTAGTATTGTTTGTTGCCAATTGCCATCCATGAATCTATTAGGATCTCCATCCTTCCGAAAACGATGAAAAAACGTAATATATGACTTATCGAGGTCGTTGCTGGAACCATTAATTTTAAGGGTTTTTTTTTTCAGATCTTCCTTTTGTCTCTTCTTTTCTAATAAGACAAACGCTCTAAACTTCCCATTAATTACAAAAGACTCATATACTTGACTATAATAAGACCTAGTTGGACTTACGGAGTTGAGCTATGGGGCTCCACTAAACCATCGAATTCCTCTCGCATCCAATCCTTACAATCCAAAATCCTTCGTAAAATCCTCAATGCTCCTTACTTTGTCACTAATAAAATTATCCATAAAGATCTTAATGTTCCTTATGTTTCAGATCTGGCCCAATCCAGATACCTATCCTTCCATAATAAACTTCAGAATCATCCCAACCCTCTCGTTTCTAACCTTGCTTCCTCTTCAATTCCTGATAACCCTCCGAGGCGTCTGAAAAGAAGATGGCCCCGCGATCTCCTAATGTAGTCATATCATTAGAGTGCTACCATTGGGTAGTTACTCAGCAAGTGTATTCATGTCATTATATCAATTATGTCCAAATTTACTTGCTGTATTTATGTAATACGGCTGTAAATGTCATATAGAAATAAAAAAAAAAAAATTGACATCAGTACATTTAAAAGTATTTAGAGGATAATGATATTTACTACTTCCAGGTGATATGGATGAGATTCATCTTCTAACAAGGCTAAAATAATAAATAAAATATTATATCACATTACTAGCTGTTAGGATAGGAAAACTTATGATGCGCCAAACGTTTCATGAAATAATGTAGGGTTAGAAAAAAATGTAAGAATCCTGATGATTTTTGTTTTAAATAAAATATTATAGAACTGAGTGCAAACAATGAAAATTTAAAAAAGGTTTGTCTATGTCAGTATCAAATAGAGGCTAAGTCCATAAATAAATTAATGTATTTATTTTTAGCTATTTAAAATTCAGAAGTAGGTCATTATGTTTTTCAGTAAAACAGTTTATGGGTAGAAGTTAGCTAGATCAATCCCTCACTTTATAACTTTTACTGCTCATAAAATGTGATTAGAATGTCGGTTTGCCTGTTTATTACCTGGAACGTTTCGATGAATGAACCTCAGTCTAGAGAATGGTATGCAATTCAGATTTATTGATATAATAAATTTAATTAGTGGAATATAAATACGGACTTTTAACTTTAGACGCACTTAGTATTCTCGGCAGCTTGCTCGTGGATCCGTGTTATCAGAAGGGTTGCCTGCTCCTAAATAAAACAGAAAAAGATTTAATGGCTGCTGGTCTCTTGGTGACTAGAATAGTAATAAACCTCCATCTTAATATCACCATTCCTTCCTCTGGCTCGGTGTTGGAAGCCGGCTACTTAGTTTCTATTGCCGCAGTTCAATTATCAACTATTTCATGAGTAATGTTTTCGATTTCGATTGCAAACGAATTTTATCGCCAATCAGTGAACCGAGGGAAGGAATCTACAAGTAAATTGGCTGTCGCTTTAAGGAACGTTTGAGGATATTTATGTTATTGCTTTCATGGAGGAAAATATAAGAAAGAGGCAGCTGTTCGGGCCCTTGTTTCGATTTACATGTAAAGCACCGCGCCCGTATTTAATGAGACACCGGCTTGTCGCCGAAGCCTGATCGAAGGCGAAACGGCATCTAAAAGTAAACAGGGTTCGACCGCAGTTCATCAACCCCTCCATTCAAACGGGGCCGTGTTAATATTTTCCTATCTAGGATAGCTCTGTTGGGACACGGTCGTATCAATAGTATCCGGCTTCGTATCTATTCTTATTTACGACACGTTTCACTATCGGACATTTATCTAACATTTATTCAAATGCTATTTGACACGATTTATAGTTCTTTAAAACGGTCATTATTTATCATTATATTTGTAATTATTAATATATCATATATAATTTGTTTATCAAATCTCATTCAATTTTAACTTATTTATAAAAAAAAAAAATACATTTTCAGGTATATAATAATATTTAGTTCCAAAAGATAGATTTTGAAGAATACGTCATTATGAATTAACTTCCAAATTTAATTGGCAGCAAAAAGTTTTAATAATTTTTTTTCAATTAAAATTTTTTTCATATATTAGGCAGTAAAACTTCCAATTTTTTAAATATTTTTTTATTTAGTTTGTTGTCTTTTACGTTTCGGAACAATTTCATCATCAGAGCGATCCCCATTCTTACTTTATTTTTTTGATGTGGCACTACGTCTGGCCAGATTATATATATATATATATATATATATATATATATATATATATATATATATATATATATATATATATCTTTACAACTTTTCCTTAATCGACCATTGAGTATTAAATTTAAATTTAACTATTTAATTGGGAATAAGGTCACTTAATTATTACTTAATAAACTATTGAATGTTCATTTCTTCTGTTTATTGACGTTTCGATCCCGGTATTTTCTTTTTACTAGTCAACCATGGATTCCTTTTCAAAGCTTGAATTTGTAGAGACAGTCTCAGCACCGTCCACTAGCACATATATTAAGCTACTCTCTCTCTCTGTATATATATATATATATATATATATATATATATATATATATATATATATATATATATATAAATATATATATTCAACTACAACAAAAAGGCATTGCAAAAAGTACAAATGTAGAAAGAAATGATTCTGATTTTAAACTTTTAGTGAAGGATTCATCAACTTGATTTTTATTTACTTATTTTTTAATTTAAGATAAGAAACGATATTTCAAAACATTAAATAATTGTGATTATCAATATTATGTAATTTAATAAGTATTAGCACATAGTTAAATTTTTATTTATTTATTCAAAAATAACATTACGTTTTGCTTCCTCACTACCGAACATAGGGAAGTATTGTATTCGTGCGAGAGGTTAAAAAAAATTTGTACTCAGAATCGAAAATTTCTATTCGCGTTTTACGTTCTAGAGATCAATGATCAAATTTGGTTCGGTGTCTGTCTGTAGTCAAATCTATGTAACGGGCATATGACATACTACCGTTTATCTGATTTTGATTAAATTTATAGGAATTGTGCGGGTTGATGTCTAGATCGTCCCATAGTTGAACTTTTCTTATGAATTTTCTAGTTACATCTATTTTACTAGTGAAAACATACCTGTTAAGTATATATCACTACTATTAATACAAAACGCCTACTACTATTAATAGCAACTGATATAAATAGTCTGCTACTATGGAAAATAGCATAGGACAATAAAATATGAAATTATAATAATAAAGCATAAAGTAATAATTAGTTCTAATGCTCTCTTGTAATACAATCGATTTTTACATACTATCTTTTGCACTAACAGTAGTGATATGCATGTTCAGTCTGCATTAATATTTTTTTTTAAGAATCATAAAATATGGGATCTTCAAATACGGTACTCTTTCGCATTTTAATATTAGCTGATAAACGAAATTTGTGGATATCAAGCCCGAGGATGTTGAAGGGTAATTGTATTTCCGGATCGGATTCTCCTAGAGATTTTATTCTCGTACGAAAAATTGTATACCTTGTAATATTTTAATATATTAGCCAATTAAAACTGTGAGGATACTGACCTTACTTGGCAGAGGTTTTTTTTTTTTTAATCTCGGAAAGAACGCTTTTTATCATAAAACTTTAAAGGAAATTACAATTTTTAAATATTTTTAATATTTCATACTTTATTTTAGGTTTCTTATTCTTGTTTTAAATTTTATGTTTACTATTCTTTTTTACTAGTGGATTTCAAAAACATTGTGGGTTTGCTATTATCATAAATGTCAAGCATTATGATAATAAGTCAGACATAAAATATTGTTATTAATAGAACAAATAATTTTGTTTATTATGATACTACGATATACCAGATATTAATGTTGGATTATCATATCATTAAAATGATATTAATTAAATATTTAATCATGTTTTTAGGGGTGATGAACATGAAACTTAGGGCTGAAGAAACATGAAGAAAGAATAACAAAAAAAGATAAGATTGTGTATAAAATTATATATTAGGAGGGAGAATATCTGTTAATTTCCCTAACATATTTATTCCTTTTCGTGTTGTCAGGTAATTTTAGATAGCAAAAACTCGAGGTTTTCGGTTCTTTTACGGTTTTATTTTTCAGAATACCTGCTGAGATTTTTTTTCTGTTTTCGTTTTATGATGTAGATTGTCGTCGGATATATATATTTGTCGTTTTAGGGAAGTTATAGGCTAATAAAATGGCCAAATGATTTGTCTCGGCGGGTTTTAGTGCTGTTAAGTATAAAGGCCACAATAAACTTTATCTTTTTCTATCTAAGTTGGATGTTTTCTCTTCTTTTTAGTGGCTCTTTTCCCTTATTTATCGCCTCTTGCTTTCTATATATTTTACCCCCATTGATAAGAACGAATCGATAGTTTAATATTCCTTATCACTTATCAGTAAATCCGAGCGTGATTTAGGTAGGTGGGCCTTTACGCGATTTTGGGACATTTCACTATTTTTTGGGATTTGCTAATGTTCACAGATATTGCATTATCTACGGAGAATATTCAAATTAATTACCACAACAATATTATAAATTGAATTAGTTTTATCCTACTAATTTTATATTTTATCAATATTAACTATTTTTTCTCTCTCTCAAAGCTCAATAAAGTAATTAAAAATAAACATATAATTCGTTGTCACCATCTATTTTATTAATTAATTTCAAAGGTTTTGAGAATTAAATAATCTGGTGCTGATAAAATAGTGTTTAATTAATTGTAGGTTTAACAATATTTTGTTTAATTCTTTTTTTTTCCGAGAAGAGGGGGAGGAATCGTTGAACTATCTGATTTCCTGCGTTGTGATACAATTTCCTGATTAGTTAGCTTCAATAATTTATTATTGTAAGATTAAAATTCAATATATTTCATTGTTATACTCAAAGTTTTAGTAATTATATTTTAATTATAGTCCGTGGTACAGACCTCTTTTTATCGGAAAATTAATATCAGCCTGAAACTTCGTAAATAGTTTCATCTACTCCTAACCTACAACTATTTTATTTACGAAAACTCTTTGAATTGGAATGTTTTCAATCTGGAGGAGGGCAAACTTTGTTTATTTAATTAGGTACTAAAAACTCCTATATAATTATTTGCTTTATAATCGAATCGTAAGATAATTTGATCACGAAATAGATAAAAAAGGTGGACCACAAAAATATCGGGCCGTTTGTCCTCGTTATTTTGAAAATTTGAGGATGGACACGTCAAAGGGCTCAATATTTTTTAAGGTCACTTTTTTAGTAGAAAGCAAATATGTATTTACGAGTTTGTAGTACCTAATTTAATAAACAAAATTTGCCTCCCTCCAGATTAAAAATGGCTCAATTTCCAGAGTTTTCGTAAATAAAATAGTTGTAGGTTACGATGAGATGAACCTATTTACGAAGTTTCAGGCGGATGTTAATAATTCGATAAATAGGGGTCTGTACCACGGACTATTACTATATACATATTTTTTCATTCCTTCATCTCATACATGCTACTTAACAAATTTTATATTTAAAGTTTCATTTGTGGTTAAATCGCTTTATTTTCGACATTGCACTTCATGGATATATATTATGATAAATTAGAGACATATTGAATTAAAAAAAACAAACTATATTTAATATAAAATCATATGATATTTTTAAAACCAGAAAACATATAGTTCTCCTACAATTAAATAACATTAATCTTGGATTTTCTAAAATTATAGATCCTTATTTATTTTATTTATATCTATAATTTTATTTGGATTTATTTATTGGACGGAAATTTACATTTAATACGTTATCTAAAAAAACGTGTGTTGTATCAACCGTAATAAGTTACTTTAAGTAGAAATTATTACTTTTTAAATTAATAAACCTCAAGAATATTAATTTAACCATAACTATAAACTTATGACAATTAACATAAAATATAAGGATTCTGTGCACTATATATTTTTGGTCTGTTAAACTGAAATTAAATTTATATGATTCCAGTTATTTTCCATGGAAATTCCATTAACCTATCTTGGAAACTTAAGACGTGATTGACCACTCAAATTATAAGTCATTAATTTTTCTAAAATTTTCACATGATATATATTAATTCAGATTTCATTAATTTTTCGATTTTTTCATCTAATAATTTATATGGATCCATTTTGTATTTTCACTAACTAACTTTAATTATTCTAAAGAACAAAATTGTTGGTAAACAAATTTGGAATTTTGAAAATTCGGTATTTAGATGTCAACTGTTTCAGTGAGAATAAAATTTAACTTATTTTTAAAGATCTTTTTTAATTGTATTATAATAAAACGAAAAATTCTTCACGGTAACAATACTTTATTTTTTTAATTATAATTATTCACTTAATATAAATATAAACATATATTACTTAATATATATAACATACATATATATATATATATATATATATATATATATATATATATATATATATATATATATATATATATATATATATATATATATATGTGTGTGTGTGTGTTTTTGGCTTTAAGATTTTAGACAAAATCATATTTTTCCAGAGGTTTGATGTATTCTTCAATTCGAAAGTAGATCTTAGTTTGATTCTTATTCTTTCTCATGCTGTAGACCACCAATAAAGCACACTCTATAATAGAGACATCCGTTTTCCTTTTTTTTCTTTTTGGAACATTCCCTGACTACTAATACTCCCCGAGAACATCATTCAACACAAAGACAGTACATTAATCCTACCGGTACATGACTACCCCTATCTCTATTTAATATTCACTAAGTTACGACTGCTCACTGATGATGAAACCGTTCATAAATTCCAAACATCACGAAGAAGAAATACTAATTATAGGTTTCATAATTCGTTTCGTACCGTCTTTCGTAAAGTCATCGTACAATCTAATGAAATTACACAATGAACGGAAAGTTAAATGGCCCCGCGGAAGGGAAGTTCAAATTGAAATAGCTGCCAGGGCATCAATAATAATTCGTAATCAATTATTGATGACAATGGAGGCCTGATGAGCATTTTTATTGCGTCACCAGGTGTCATTAAAGAATCATCTACTTCTTCATTTGGCTTCTGGGTGGTTTCTTCTCAGGCCGATTGAATGAAAATAATTATTTTTTTTGAATATTGATGTGCCTGTATCAATTGATTTTTTTATACTTATACTTTAAAATGAGTGTTTTTTAAAATTTTTTTAAGCCCTTACAATCGAGAAGGAATTCCGGAAATGGGAAATGTAATTTATTTCCGATAGATTCTGCCTATTTCGATCCTGCCTTGGTGATCCTGCAGTACTACACATTGGTATATAAGCCAATAACTTAAATATATCTACCATTCATTTTTTAAATTTTATAACGTGAATAATTAATGATTACATTTGTCTTTAAGATTTTATCGCCTAACCAAGTAAGTGATAATTATTGTTATCAAGTAGAATGAATTAATGAAGTGTACAGTACATAACTTAGTAAATAAATATATGCGTTTTTCCGAGGTAGTGTTTTCGTATTTTTTGATGGAACATCAGTGTTTTAAAACTAAATTTCAACGAAAAGCAATGATTAATAAGATCTTTTTTTGATTTGGTTTGTGCTTATTTTAAAAAAAGCTATTTTCTTTGTCTTTTAAATTAATTTATATTTTTGATGAAGAAGATAATACTTCATAGACACTGAAAACTGTAAGTATAATATATATTTTGACATTACAAGTACTCTTTAGAAATATTCAATTTAATTAAAATCATTTTCTTTTTTTAAAAGAGCATATAAATTTGTTGCAAACGAACTTTGCGTTAAGGAGGAATAAGTAAATACCCTTTGTATGCTTTCGTAAATTTATTTTGAACAAAGCCATGTATGAGAACGTTTCATTTTTTTAAATATTTAAAAATTACACAGCATGTCCACATTAAAAACAAATATTATTTAGACTTTTAAAGTTACATTAAATTATAAAATAAACAGTTTCAGTAGAGAATTAAAATAATGTATCGATGTTAAGACAACTACTGCATCTTTATCGATTAAATAAATAAAGAAATACTAATGATTAAGAACACAATAAAAGAGAAATAAATAAATTAAACAAAGAAAAATCAATAAATAAATCCAAAAGTAGTCACTCGATATTTTAAAAATATTTCGGTTACAACTTTCCAAGTTTCAGTTTTATTATTCAGTTATATATGGTATAAAAGTGGAACATTAATACACTGCGTTTATTATTGGTTTATTAATTTCATGTTTAATGATATTTCTATTATATTTTGAACTGTCTATTTATTGGAAACACTTTTCAAGTCGACTTTTTTTTTAAATTAACTTCAACTTATTAAAATTAATTTTCTCGTATTACCATTCGTAGTTCTGAACTAACATATATGGACTTTACAATTTTAGGAAATTAATCCTTTTTTAGTTTGTCGTTATAAACTTCAATAAAATCGACTACGTTCCCAAAGTACGGTAGAAATATTAATGCAATGTTTTCCCTGAAGAACTTCGTCTTGTTTGCTCCTGATATGCATAAGGATGGATGTATCGGGAGTGTGTATTTTGGAAATGTGTTTTCGATGCCTTCCAGTAGTTGTTGGGGTGGAAGACCCCCACTATCTGGGCTTCCAGTCGCCCGAGCACGTCGCATTACCACTGAAATATGTCTACGTGACAGGAACAGATTTTAACAAACGCCCTTTTGAATCTGTTCCATCTATTCGTTATTCGGGAAAACATGGCTCTGAGTAAAAGTCTTCCAGGATTTGTGAAATCCTCGAATTCCTTTAATTCGATCAGGCTTGTAGTCATTTGTGAGGGTTACCAGTATTTCTAATTCGTTCTGCCTCTTTCTAAATGGGCGTCGTTATCAGGTAAGCAAATATGGAGAATGATTAATCCTCGAGAGCCTTTTAACGCAAGCTCGAGAACGGGTTTTCGGCTTTCGTGAAACTAAAACCATGGAACCGTGTCTGACTTGGCGTTAAACTCATTAATCATACGAAATAGGTCTAGGTGCTAAAGAGAGTCCGTGTTTCTCTGCGTTCCTCGGTATCGGGAGAGAAATATACGACCATAATTAATTTCGCCTTAAAATAATTTCACAAGAGCTCCATTAAATATCGTCATTTATAGATCAATAGAAAAAAAATATGATAAAATACATAACGCCTGCTATTTTTATTTGTATATTTTATTAGTTTTAGTACAATCGATTTTTCAATGTCGTCTGTTTATTGCAAAAAGTCACTTAGGAAAACTTTATAACATTAAATCGTTAAGAACATAGATTATTTAGCTTGAATTATTTTGATGAAAACATTAATTTTTTTTTTTATTTTAATGAAATTTACAACTGTATTACATAGAAAATACAACAAGTAAATGTGACATTGGTAACATGACATGTACAACATGAAGAGAAACTACCCATTGGTAGAACTCATATTAAAGTTCTATATTAGAAGTTCCCGAGGCGATCTTCTTTTCAGACGCCTCGGAAGGTTATCAGGGATCAAGGAAGAAGCAAGCTTTGAAACGAGTGGGTTCGGATGGTTCTGCAGTTTGTCATTGAAGGGTAGGTATCTGGATTGGACCAAATCGGAAACATATGGAACATTAAGTTCTTTATGGATGATTTTATTTGTGACAAAGTAAGGAGCGTTGAGGATTTTACGAAGGATTTTGGATTGTAAGGATTGGATACAAGAGGAATTCGATGGTTTAGTGGAGCCCCAAAGCTCAATTCCGTAAGTCCAAATAGGTCTTATTATTGTCATATATATATATAAGTCGTTTGTAATTGATTGAAAGCTTAGAGCGTTTGTCAAGTAAGTGCTGCAGGAAAAAAAAAATACTTAAAATTAAATATGATAAAATATATAACGTCTGGTATTTTTATTTACATATTTTATTTGTTTTAGTACAATAGATTTTTTAATATAATTTATTTATTGCAAAAAGTCATTAAGAAAAACTTTATAACATTAAATCGCCAAGAACTTTGATTAATTAGCTTGAGTTATTTTGATGAAAACATTAATATTAAAATTAGTAACATTTAGTAGTTGGTCACTCAATAAAATAAGGATCAATCACCATAATATAGTTCTTGTTAGTAGCGAACTCAGGATTTAATTTCTTTTTTTTTAAACAACTGTTTAAATGCGGTTATTACTCTGAAAAAAAACTTAAATAAAATGATGTTGAGGTTGTCGTTTTAGGCGAAAGCTAAAAAACGGAAATTAAGGGAACAATAATGCTTAAAGAGATCAATTTTTTCTTAACGCGTGCTTAAATTTCGTAGCATTTAATTTAATATAATTTAAAAATAGTACCTATTGCGATTGCTTAAGTATTTATGTTATATCACCTACATAAACAAATATAGACCAATGAAAAAAAATTATTATTTTTTTATTTTGGAGTGACTCATGTGAAAGGACCTCTTCTCCCTCCCCCTAAAAAAATACTGCTTCATAACCACTTTATGTAATAAATATTTGAATAAGCGGTGTTTTTAAACATATTTTTTTATAAGTGAATAATTTATTTTAAAAATCATGTTTATTATAATATATCTCAGGCTATATAAATACAAAAATTAATACTTTGCAATAATTCATTATTTTAATTTTTGGTAAGTATGTTCGCTGGGGGTTATAGAATAATATATCATATGTTTTTACACAACTAGCAGTGAATATCAAATTATTCTGTACAAACCCTCAACTTCATTAACATGGAGTTAAATGTATTTTTTTTTCTCTCTCTTCATACTTCTATCCACACCTGTCATAGAATTGACAATAAGCAGATGTGATCACATAGTGAAGAAAATTTAAGATGAAATTGGGAGTAGGGAGTACGTATGTGTTGATCGATAGTTGGTTGTTGTAGGGGTCGGTATGTAAGGTTTTGTTGTTTACGTACCAGGGAGCAGGTGTTATTAGTCTTAAAATTTTGGATTGAAATGAATGTTGTTTTTGTAAGTGCGTCTTTTTTGCAGAACCGTAAATTTGTGAGGCGTATGTCCATATGGGTTTGAGTAGGTAAGTGTACGTATTTAGTTTTTGTCTGATATTTAATTTTGATTTGGAAAAAAGGGAATATAGTATTTTCAGTCGTTTGTTCAAAGTCATTCGTTTCATTTTGACATGTGAGCCCTAGGTCATCCTTCGGTCGAATAATAGCCCGAGATAACGTACTGTGTCAGTCTGCGGAAGTATTAAAATGAAAGTTTTTAAAGTAAGGTCTCTATAGTGCAGTTGGAGGGTTATGGAAAAAGATGAGAATAATCCAAGATATTATAAAAACCAAAAGTTAACATTATAAAAGTCCCATTTAAATATCTGAAAAAAATCTCTATCTCTATTTAAAGTAAATTTTGTCTATTTCACTAGCAATTTAATTACCTAAATTAATTTTTTTATAGTTTTCACTGCCTATTAACAAAAAAAACAGCACATTTTTAGCCATGAATCGATAAAGAAACATGAGATTGTAGTTCTGAAGATGGGAGTAAATTTCCCGAAACGGTTCCGATTCCGAGGTCTTAAAAGAATCTTACCTGGTTGACAAAGTAGTTAAAGTATTTAATATATATTTTTTTAAATATATTTACAGTAATTTCTTGAATGTTATTAATAACGTATTTTATTCATGAGTTTTTCTGGGTTTTGTTTACATTTTATTACTTTTAAATATAAATTCACAATATCTTTTCTTTTTTACGACGATTTGTAGCATGCTATTAGGCCTGATATATCTACAGGGCCTAACCCTCATGTAATTTACTGGAATGGCTTTTGCATGTTACTGAGCCTGGGGTAATGGAAGCATCCTACAGCACAACAAGCCTTTGATGAATTTATTTCTTTGTCACCGAATTCATTAGTCTAATTTAAACAAAAAATGATAAAGTAAATCCAAAAATAATGTCGGCTTTGAAGATTTGTGGGTATTGGGTACGTTTTTACTTGTCGGTGTTTTTCCTCTTAGCAATAAAAAACCTTATGTACAAAAATATTTTCGTGAAGTTTGTGATTAAACCAGAGGAGGTTACGGATATAGGATCACTGATTTCAATCAACCTTTTTCTAGTGATACTAGGTCGAAAAAAATATTAGACACAAGTACAAAGGATTTTGCCAATACGCCCTGAGCTGAAAAAAAAAATGCATATGCATAGATCTATAAGGTATAATATATTACTCAATTTTTTTAGTGATAAATAAGAAAAACATATTGCTGATTGTATTATAAATTAAGAAAAAAAAAGTTGCTTCTAGTAAATTAGGCCAAGTCAATTTTTGTGTTAAAAATCGTTTTTCTAGCGCACTTTAAAACTCTTAAATACGAATTTGTTTTTAAATAAAAATACATAAATTATTGAACCCTACTTTATGCGACTTTTTAAAGTTTTAATGACGTTTACCAAAGCAAATGGAGTTATGAATTTACTCCTCTGGAATTTCACTTTACTACACCGTTAAAAATCCGAATTATTGTTATTACAAACTATATAAATAACTTTTATATTTTATGCCTTTATAAGGAATAAATAAAAAAATAAAAACTCATTTCAGTTTATATCTTCAGTTCTAATCTGTTTATGGGTCTGGTTTGTGGCATTTCGTGTAATTTATCGCCAATCCGTGGAAAAAAAAATCGATTGCTATGAAAATTGGTATTAAGGGTTTTTCGAAGTTTGAAATACAAATATCAACTTTGGTACTCCTTAAAAAAATATTTGAACCCACTTTCTCCCCTCGGTCGTTACAATGTTTATCAATATTGTACTCACCTACAAATGTTTGCCAAATATATATATTTATTCTGGGACAGGCTACTCCAGTAAAATCGCATGCAAAAAACTTGATAAGTTGTCCAATTTTATTTAAAAATTAGAATGATGTTTGTATTGTACATATTATACATGTCATACACATTTAGAATCCATTAAATATATTTATCTTTTTTCTAGGCATAAACAAAGTTGCCAATTGGTTTTTACGCCCCCAGAAAAAATTCAAATAAGACTTTTCATTCTAATCGGAAAATTCACTTTCTTCTCAATAATTTGGCTTCTGAAAAGTAATTCAATTAATTTTAACCAATTGAGGACAACGCTAAAAATAAACTATTCTCGAATATGAAGAATTGAAGAAGAATTTGATAGACCTTTATTTTTTCCCTTCTTCTTTACCTAGACTGCTAAGCACTACTCTTCCTCATAGTAATTACTGTTTTCATCTCGAATTCCACTTCCACAAATTACACGGAATCTCTTGTCTTATTCTTCCTGGATATGAATGATTCATGAAACCGGGCTGTATCATCTGCATTTACACAATCCGAGATCGGCAGCACCGGTTTCTCTAAAGACCGTTCATCATCGGCCATTTATGTCGTCCAGGAGCTCCAGGGTGAGATCATCGGGGGAATGTATGATTCAAAAATTACAATGTTGGGTCAAAATATAAGCAATTACAGCCAATTTCGGTGCGTGATCGGTCTGTTATTTACAGCGAATTTTCGGGTGAATATAAATTTTGAGTGAAATCAGTAAACATTTTAAATCTTCGAGGGGCTCATTTGGTTTAACTTTCATTTTTTTGAACAGAAAGATATTTGAAGGTGCTTTATCTGTATTAGCGGGTACTGTAACTCCTATTTAAAAAAACAAAAAAACATTTTCCTTCAAAGCTAGTCAAATTTGTTCGCATGATCCTACTTCGCTATCTTAATAAAGAAATTTGACTACTATTATGAAACACAATTTATGGTTATAGTTTAATTTACATGACATATTCTAGTTGACCAATATTAATGTGGTTTATTCATTTTGTTTAGACTCAAAGTTTAAATTTATTTATTTAAAGTGATATGAGTTGATGTTCGTTTAATTTATAGATCAAACAAAAAGATTGACATTTATATCAAGATATCAGAACGTAATAATCAAATTTTTCTGTCTTGCGAGAAATATGTTTTTCTACGTCTGTCCTGACTGTTAATGCACAGGAATGCACAGTATCCACTGTGTAAATACACAAAAAAAAAATCACACACACTCACCGCAATAATTTAGAGCCTCGTTTTTACTTTTTCTCTATGAATTATACTGTAGGTATCGCGAATTTCAAATTTCACTATCAATATATTTTTAAAAATATCGATTTATCAATGTCTTTCTAACATCCTTCCTGCACATAGTGGTATTGCGTGGTATTGCTGTTAATTTTAAGCTGTAATAATAACTGGAGTACCGGCAATGACCACCTTCTCCACTCAAATCCTGAGCATCTGTGGCTCTGGAGCCTTCAGTCTCCACTGGCTTTTCAGTGACGCGGTTGGAAGAGAGGCAATGGGATCTCCTTGAATCCTGCTTTGCCTTTTACTTTTGGAGAATCAAGCTTGGCTCGGTGTTCCCTGGGCGAATGTAAATATTGTACATAGGAATGAATGCGCTAAGATAATTTATTTTATTTTTACTTATTAATTTATATCTTATTTCGCTTATATATTATTTATGTACTAGTAGGCCTGTGGGAAAAATTCGCACAGCATATTGTTATCAAATGCCAAATTAATAAGAAAATAAAATAATGCAACGTATCAAAAGATAAAGAAATCAATTGTTACTTTATCGATAAATATAATCGACAAAGAAAACAAAAATTAATTTAAATCTTCATTTTTTTTTTGGAACCAACATGTTTACAAATTTCAGTAAGCTGTATCTTTGCTGAAAATTGTGCGATGTCAATGATTTTTTTTTTCTTTTTGTAGGGAATTAAGTAATCTTTTATATAATCATGGGCATAACCCACAAGGGAACAGTGTTTGATTTTTTAATTATTCGCAAATAAAGTTAATTTTCTTTCATAACTTGTTTGCCTGAATTTTCGGGGTGATTGGACTATTTTGTCCGCCTGAAGGAGACGGAAGCCTTCGAAATTGGTGGCTCAATCTTGATATTTGTTGAAAAATTAACGATGATATGGCTTGCCGATCATAAAACACCATCGATAAATAATATAAACTCCTCCTCTCTCGATCATAGAGACATCAGTACTGCCATGTATTCAATGGCAGTACTACAATTAATGTAAGGTTGTGTGGATGCGAACCCTATGCCTTGCGTTATCTCGAAAATAGTACATTTTGGGGCTTATAAACGCAGGATCCGATAGTTCCGGAGGAAACTTGCTGTACGCATCAAATCTTCAAGGTCCAATTTGTCCCGTATTGAGCCTAGCAAAATTTTTGTATCGACTTTATTTATTTTAGAAAGAAAAACAAAAGTGGAGAATACGATTCCCTAACCCCCAGTGAAATTCTGAATCCAACGGTACCCCATTCATGGTATTTGAGCATGACAGGAGCTTATATTTGGTACAAAACCTATTTCGAGCCTTATTGTAATAATATATGTGGAGATGGAGATATAAGTCGGGATATTATTCTATTTTTATATTTACTTTTTTTTAGTTTTATGAATGAACACATTTAGCCATGTTGCTTGTGGCCCTTCAGTGTTACAGATTGTTCTATTTACTGTTCAATAAAAAAATATTTGCACAGAAAAGAAAATTTTATTTTCTAACACTATATGCAATATAAACAATGTGAGCACAACACAAGAGAAGGTAATATGTTACATATTTCATAACAAATGACAATCAAGAGGGATTTCTACAATATCTGTCTCTTCAAGTTCTTATAAATTTCCTATTCCTTCTGGAGTCTTCCTTCCACTTTTACAAGATATCTTCTTTCACTCTCGACACGGACGTCCCGATCCTGCAATAAAATGTTCTTTTTGTGCAAATGTTATTAAACGCGAAGCACTCATATATAATGTTTCGCGGCCCATCGAATTGCTTTTCTAGGCTATTAATAATAATTTCTAATGCATTTCCTTCATAACATTCGACTTTATTCAGAAGCTCCAAGCTTTCAGTGTCCAGTAGTGATATAAATAAAGCAGTACGCACCTTTATGCTTTCTTGCTACCGGCGCCAAGCAGTATCTGATCGTTGAGTGAGCATAACACAAGAGAAGGTAATGTAGCATTAGAAATGGACGCGGTATTTTTTTAAAATGTAAAAATCACTAAAAATATAGCAAGCTCTGAAATAATAAATTTCGGTTTGGTTGGTTTGGTTTGGATTTTGGTTGGTTCCACAGGCGGATCCACGGGGGAGGGGGGGAGCTTTCGGGCTGAAGCTCCCCTCCCCAAATGGTAAAATATAACCGTGTTTTACAGAAAATTTTTTTAAAAACTATCTCTTAAATTATTCTTGTTCCTGTAATACATTTAATAGGACTTCAGGAACCACTTAAACACCACTTTATATAGGTAGTTAATTTTTTTTTCAAATTAATTATCGTTATATGTATATGACGAAAAAAAAATCTTTCGGGCTGAAGCCCCCCCAAACATAAATCCTGGATCCGCTACTGGTTCTTATTATTTGGTTTGTTAGCAATTATTTTCAGGATTGTTATTGCATCAATATTACTGTATATTATTTGTAGTTCTATCAGTTAAATTTAGTCTTAGTTAACCATAATTTGAATATTGCTTTGGAACAGCTCCTAATTTCTGTAATATCGTCCTTCTCTTCTCACTTTCCCTTTTTTAGTATCCTCTCAGCAAGAAAATTCAGTCTTTGCAATGTCAATGACATCATCTAGTTTTGAATGAACCCAGAAAGGGAATAGATTACCTAAGGTACCATTAATTAGCAGAACCACCGAATGGGAGCTACCCGAAGCAGGTAGACTCATCCGGACGAAGACAAAGACTCCTGAGGACCAGACTCGACCCACCGCCGGCACAAAGGGCTGCGTGAGGTCTACCGCGCATTGTCTTCCATCCTCTTCTTTTTATATATAGTATTTCTTTATCCTTCCAGTGTGTGTCTTCGTTTTGGGTTCGGTACCTCGGCCTACTAGGGCGTAATAACTGTAATTCTCCCGCTACGATGTTCTGCCCACAGATCCGAGATAGCGGCCTGGATTTATGAGTCCCGACTAGAACAGAGGGAGGCAATTTCTCACCTTCGGCCATCAATAGCAGATTTGCTTTTAAATTTATGATGGCTCGTTACGGTGAGCGATTTAAGGTCTTGACTTTTTTCATATTGTACTTAGTGTTGCCGCCTCTTGAGTTGTGTTACTGGATGAGTCATAAGTTATCTTGAAAACATTGTTTTCAAGGATATGCTTTAATACACGAGTTACTTTTTAAATTAATCCTTTAAATCCTTGGTTCGTTTGCCTTCATTCCATCTATCTATCGTTTTTAAAGTACTTAAATTTTATAACTTATAGATCAGATTATAATCCTCCCACGAACGTCTTAATCTGATTAAATTTTAACGAATTACGTATCCTTTTTAAGTGAAATTTTGTTGAGATATTTATTTTAAAAAAATAATAAGATTTCATTATGAATGATTATTTTAATCCCCAATCGAAACATCAATCGTATCATATCTCAGGTCTATTATTGCTAACCAGTATTTTTTAATGCTATGAAGTATATATTAAAGAAATAATTGTGATCATGAAACTTTTGATTTTTTTTTTTTCAACGGAATTACTAGTTTTAGAGTCGCATGAATTCTGGCTCAAAACTGAAAAGTCTTCCGAAATTAAATTGAATTTAGGATATTTTTACAATTTTCTCGAAAACTGCTGAAGCAGTTTTTTTATTAATAAGTTATTCCTAGATCCTCAATAAATAAAAGGTGCTATTTTTTTTTCACTTGTAATAAAATTTATTTCAATTGCTTAGACTGTATAAATTATATTTAGAGGTTCTCAGTCTACTCAATCACGTATTTGTGTACTCAATCACACTCTATTCTGAATTTGTTTATTTTTTGTGGATCTAATATTTTACACAATTCATCAAACCCAGTTGAAATCTTAAGATAGGTTTGCACATTTCACAAACTATCGGAAACACCTATGTGTAAATGGATTGTTTCACTAGGCTGATGTTTTTGTCCCTCTGTGTACCGATCCACCCGCTGTTGGTGTTTCATGAGAAGAATTTGGGTAAACGCAGGTGTCGCTTCTACACATTTCTTTTCTGTTTTCTTGCTTAAGTGATGTTGAATTTAATAGTTTTTGATACGGTGAATTTTCTACCCTCGCCATCTTATTTGACGGATTTTACGTCTTATTTCACTTTCTTTTTAATAGTATAATAGTTTAGGTTCAATGATTCCCAAGAACGCCTGGTTTGTTTTTCGAGAAATACAAATATGTGTAAGCATCCTGTTTCTTGTGTTATTTGTTTTCATATATTTGTGTTTCCGGTGTTTTAAATATGTCTGAATCCCGATTTAAACATCCCTCTTATCTGAAACTGCGATGTTTTGTGTCTGGATTTTTAAATAGTGAGCTGGAATGTTCGATAAAAAAAATAAATAGTAAGAAAAGAAGTTGAAATCTACGACATTTAGGTTAAGGACTAGAACATATAAAAGCTTAATAAATGAGGAAAATCATTACTGCAACAAATATTATACATTTTATTATTACTTTATGCATGCACGTATCTCAAAGAAAGTTAAGAAAGTGATCCTAAAGACGACCTTGTTTCAGTTAAACAGAAATCCAAGGATTGTAACGTTAATCTGAATTACATTTATAAGCGGGGGTGCTCATCCCCCCTGGGGTTGATGGCGAATAGACTTTCCATACCCCTTTCCAAATTATTATGTTGCTCTTCTCTTCTTAAAAACAGTGCAAGCGAATGCCTTGTCTTTTGAGTCAAACCCCTTGTCTTTTTGATTTGAAACTTTTCATTTCTAATAATCATAATTCCATGGAAACATGCCTCCTCAAAAATTCAAAACCTCGGTAAAATGTGCTCCCCTTAAAAATTTTAATGGGGTACCTCTGTTCATAAGATAGTCATTCTTTAATTGGTACGGCATTCCAAAACATAGATGTTGAAAAGTTAATATCTTAAATGATAGGAAACGGGAATATTTTTGATATGCTTTTTTGGACTAGATTTATAATGGTTTCTATATTGGAAAATGTATTTTGGTAACGGTTCGCTACAGTACTTCTTGTAGACTCCAATCTGTGAGTTTGCAGAACTTTATTACGACTAAATATTTATAAATGGATTTCCTGTTCGGTTTTATATGTTCTCGGTTAAAAACTAATATGCAATAACCATAAATCATAGCAGATGCTCTTCAAAGTACCAGTTACCTAACATGACAGTTACACATACATAACATGTGTAACAGCTAATTAAGACGTACCGAAATGAGTGCATAGGTTAGCCTAAGGCCGGGATCAGACACTAATCGCAGCAGGTAGTCGGGTTTTTGTTCCGTTGTACTTGGTCTGCCCGGGGAGTTGGGGCAATTAACTTTTTTCGACGAGACAGCTCAGCTGAGCGGCTATGGACAGCTGATCCTCTGGCAGCCTTTGGGAAGACAAAAAACTTTAAATGGTAGTCTTTTCAAGAAACGAAAATAAATCCCCCACTTCGCGAATGTATTTCAATACTTGAAAAATAAATATACAGAAGATATTATTTGGAGACACACCCTAAAAGGATGTAAGTGGATTTTTAGAAAAAAATAGTGCTACTTTTGCATGTCCTGTCTATCCAGTGCTGCTGTAATGTCCTACCACTCAACGTCCAAATAATTGGTCCAATACCAGTGATGTGGTTGGGAGAGCAGTAATGGGATCTCTTGGAGTCCTGCTATGGCTTTCACGTGTGGAAGACAAAGCTTGGTTCGAAGTTTCTTGGACCAATTCGAATTATACTTATATGCATGATCTTTTATTTTATTTTTATTCAACTTTGATTCTTATTTGTCCACTTGTTTTATTATAATAATTCATGTATTTACATTTTATTTATGAATTACATATACCACAGGTGGAGAGCCTGCGGCCTCAAAACGTTTTTGTGCGATATTTATTAATATAACACTGAAATTAATTGATAATTACTTTATTATCAATTTTTTTAATACTATTCATCATTATTAATATTTAAAAAAATATTTTTTTATCTATTTCTCTTTAGCATTTATGTATTAGATAAATGGAAACCTTTTGCGCTAATACTTACTGTCCTTGGATATGGCAGACAGATTATTATTCAATAAGTAAATATTTATTAGTTTCAATATCTTTCAATAGATTCCTAATTGAATATATCAAAGCCTAAAATAAAATAATGTAAAAAAAAACAAATAATTATTTTAGTGGGTTTCGAAATGCTTTTGTATTATTTTTTTCTTAAATATTATTCAATGATTTACATGTTTTTTAATAAATAAAATCAATATTACAGACACATATAAAAAGGATTACTTAACGATTTGTGAGAAATTATTATCGAACTGTTTACCGTTATCTACACCGATAGTTACAGAAGTTATTATTGCTCCTGATATGCCCAAACCCTCTCTCAGTTATGATACGACTGCAGTTAGACCACACCTTTATGAAGGGCGCAACCCCTCGGGTTTCGGAGAACAGTTTTCTGTAATTATGGGATTGCATTAGCTGTTTGGGTACTCAGCCACCGAGATGCCATTAGCCCTGAACCTTAGCTACTGCCAGCTTAGGACGGGCCAAAATGTCCTACCATCCTCCGGCTTAATTTCGTTAAGCGAACTTACTTATCAGCTTAGCCGACTCTTATCAATTACCCTCTTTCCTCCCTTATTAGACTTGGCGTTTCCTCAGCTCTTCCGCATTAACCCTTTAAGATTTTAGGAATATTTGATGGAGCCTAAGTTTACTCAGGAGCGGGAAATTGGTGGGAAAACCTAATTACTGAAACTTTCCTGTAAACCTTGTGTAATTATTAGGTCTTGAGAGATAAGTTAGCTATATTTTTCTATTTATTATATATTATTTAGCTTTCATGAATTATTTTGTTCGAAACTCCGTATGTGAATATTCTAAAAGGATATCTCTTAATGAGCTGTCTAAGAAATCAGGATGTTGTATCAGGTACTGTACATACTTACATCTTTCTGATCTTTCATTAGATTATCCTACACTTTTAGAGTCTGAACGATATAGGCACATTTAGGCACACAAGGTTGGCATTTTGTAAATTTGGAGATTTATTTCGTGGAGTTTAGACGTGGAGTTACCGACCATTCTAATTAAATGAAGGACTTACAGCTAATAATCATTTTAAATTATTGATAATCTTCATATGAATTTAAAACTTCGGTCACTCGGATAAAATCCGTAGTTTTAGACACGAAAAATTAAATTTAAAGTGGAGATCTTTTACGTTTAATTTAATGGAAGAACTTACGCCTGAAATTTTGTTTAGATGTAAAGAATATGTTTTTAAGAAAGTTAAAATACTATATATATTTCTGAATTAGCGTTTTGAAAACTAGCGACGTCAATGTTATCAAATTAGTCCAGTCGAATGGTAGTTGGATGTATAAAAAATCAATTAGTGGGTTTCTCTGCGGTTTTTATCTGCTTTGGAATGTTGAATCTGAAGTTTGCAAACGAATATTTTCATTTCGCCCCGACATATTTGCCTAAAACAACGAAATGGCTTTAGCATGCAGTTCAGATTTAGCATCCCCAAAAACAAAAACTGCAGAGAAATCCACTAATTGAATTTTTCCATATTCAACTACTGTTTGACTGGACTAATTTGGTGGAATCGATAGTCTTTTCAGTGTCTATAAAAATCGATTAATAATAAGTGACTCACTCATTCATAATCTGTATGTTAGAAAAGAGTAACTTCCAGATCATAATCTTTTCCGAATTTTTAGAATATATCATTAACATTGTTGCCAGATCTCACAAGAATGATCAACACTAAAACTCCAACCTGGATTCTCTAACTGCCACGGAATTCTTATCAGAGATGGATGCAAGGGGTTTATAAATAAAATTAATCAACCTGATATTTTACAATTTGTCGGGCGCCTGGAGAGACGGTTACTGGTCGGGAACTAATACCGAGGCGACATTGACGTATCGGCAGCCATAAGGGCAATCTCTTTAAATAATGGTCCTCCATGAGATAGCCGCGAAGACCGGATGGAAGGTCGTCCGCTATTGGTCCATTGGAACTGACTCGGAGGAACTGGGTCGCGCTATAATCGATAACCGCTCTAATCGAGGAGCTAATCAAATCGAATTACTCCACGCGTCTCAAGGTGGAGGGCCTTGTTAGAAGCGATCATTAATGCCCCCTATTTAATATTTTTTTTTTCCAATTCTGATTCAGCTGTGGGCTCGACTCCTTATCACCTCTCGTATATTAAGAATCGTTCCCTAATGGGGTGAAAACAAACTGAGGATAATTAATCAAAAATCAGAATAAAAATTACTGAACTCACCATTAATAGGAGACCTGCCTTCTGGGAATGAATATAAAACAAACAATATTTAAATTTCGGTTATAATAAAATTATATTATTCCTAAAGAATATCCTCATAGCGATCGTTGTATTTCACTATTATTAGTATAGTTTAACTATCTGAACTGCATTAATTATAGTGTGGATATTTAAGCAGCTATATTTAATATATTTAATATTTAATTTAGATATATTTATTTTTAAAAAAAGTTAGTTGGTGATTTTGGTATGATTGGAGAATTTGAAGACACTGAAAATTATTACACAGTAGTTAATTATTTGCAAATATTGATATTGATACGTTTGACATGTCATTGTGTTATTACTTACCAATACTTCAAAAAATTACAAAAACGTTGCCTCATTAACACGTTTTTGTTATCCCTTTTAGAAAATATTTAACTAAAAAATTAATCATCAAATAACAATCTGCACTTCTGATGTAGAAAAAAAGGCATAATAAGTTATTTATTATATTTATGATAATAAAGTGATTCTCTCTCACCATAATTGCTTAAGTAGTCCATTTTCTTATCGATTTAGTTATATTTCAAATAAGTATAATTTTGGGGGAATTATGTTATATGTATAAATGTACAGAGCTTCACGGAGAAGAGAGGCAAGTTTCATTAAAATCACAACAGTTTATAGCGAGACAGGTATTTCGGCTGCCATTTTGAAACAAATGGGCGGATGGTAATTTCTTTGTGTTTGGAAAATCATGCTGGTTTGACCACTAACTTTTATAACAAATTTAAAAACAATCGGTCCAGTAGTTTTGGAGAACTACCACGGAAGGCGGACTGACTTTTTTCCTTCTTGGTCGATCAAAATATTTGATTATAGAAAATTATAAACGAAATTACTTTTTATTTACTTAAAATAAATATTCTGACGGCAGGGTAAACGAGTTTTTTTGGGGGGGAGGGAGAGGCTAGAGGTGTTCTGCAACCTGATTTACAGAAGTTTTTTTAATTAATTATAAAATAGTCAGAAGTTAGTGTGCCGACGGCGGAGAGGCTTTTGACTCTAGCATTAATCCCCCACCCATTCCCCTGGCACAGGTAAAACCCCATATAGGACGAGACAGAGGTAGAAAAAGAAAAATCTGTCCAGTTTCCAAAAAAATCAGCTTCAATAAAGTTGGTACTTTATATTGATTGGAAGGTAAATCTAGTGTTAGAGAGTGGTACTTGCCAAAATGCTTCTTTATATTACCGACATGGGTTTTCCTTAACCCAACATGGGTTCGAACGAGGCATTTTATCTTAAGGAGGTTTTGTGATTCTGTATCAACTCAACTCTTATATGAATTAATTTGTCGTGACGAATAAATAAAAATGATCGAGCCTAGGATGCCAATTCCATTTCTAGCTCAAGCAATTTTTCCTCTGCCTTAGTTGTTCTTGCCATTATAGCTCCCTGCCACTCATTACCTTGCCATAATTTCTCACCTCCCCTTTAATCTCCATTTGTTCAAACGGAATGGCTAACCTGCTAAGGCCACGTTTATAAATCATTCGACATTCCCCACATTAGCGCTATCAGTTACTAGGAAGTGTTTCACAATACTAATGGAGGATAACCTAGTAGCATTTTAACTGCAATATATCAACGAGCCCGCAGCCTGATATAAGGTCATTTTGTTGATTTATAAATGGTCTCTTTCGCTGAAATCCAGGGACCTTGGGCTGTCTTTAATTGCTTCAGCTTAATGATCTTTATCTCGAATCCTCTTATCACCATAAGTGATTCCGCATTGATGATCGGACCTGTGTCTATTATACATTTGCGGGGTTTATGATGGTGTTGAATTACTTGTACTGCTAATTTCCAAGAACAAAATTTATTTTAACAGATTTAAAATCTGAACTACATCAACTCAAAATCAAAACTGATTCACTAACTCCTAAGTCCAAATACTTAGGCGCTTACTTGAGAGAACGTATTCCTACGCTAAAATATTCAATATGCTGAATCATGATAAAACATATTAGCTCATGAGGTGAGTAGTAGGCATTATTGTTTATTATTTAGATCCTAAAGAAGAATTTTTCAATTTGAAATGATGTAGTTTTATAAAAATTTAAATTAAATATTTGAGAAAATATAACCCTATAAAAGGTTTGGCCGATTCTTCCAGTTATATAATAAAAATACCTCTAAGTAGCCATTAAATCTAATAAAGGAATGAGAAAATGTTTTATTTATTTTATTTTATTTCTTAAAGATATTTACAACTCTATTAAATAAATACATCTAGTAAATTAGAACATAATGTATATAATGACATGAAAAACACTTGCTGAGTAACTACCCAATGGTAGCACTCTAATGATATGTTTACATTATGAGATCACGGGGGCATCTTCTTTTCAGACGCCTCGGAGGGTTATCAGGAATTGAAGAGGAAGCAAGGTTAGAAACGAGAGGTTTGGGATGATTCTGAAGTTTATTATGGAAGGATAGGTATCTGGATTGGGCCAGATCTGAAACAAAAGGAACATTAAGGTCATTATGGATGGTTTTATTTGTAACAAAGTAGGGAGCATTGAGGATTTTACGAAGGATTTTGGATTGTAAGGATTGGATACGAGAGGAATTCGATGGTTTAGTGGAACCCCATAGCTCAACTCCGTAAGTCCAAATAGGCCTTATTTTAGTCAAGTATATGAGTCTTTTGTAATTAATTGGAAGATTAGAGCGTTTGTCTAGTAAGTGCAGAAGTAATCGGAAACGTCGAGCGGTTTCTTGTCGTTTCAGTCTAGTATGAGGATTCCAAATTAGTCGTTTGTCCAGGTGGAGTCCTAGGTATCGGATTTGCTCAACAGGGATAAGTGGAGTATTGTTAAAGGAAACTGTAGGACAGAAAGTTGTTGGTTTACGACGAAGGGTAAAGGTAATTTGGTGGGATTTATTGGAGTTTAAATGAGAAAATTAAAAATTAAATTGTGCATTTACTTAAAGTTCGGCGCAAGCAAGCGAGTGAGCAAGTGAGTGCTTCCGGGATCAGAATGGTCCAACGCCTTAAAACTCATCATCAATTACTTACCTTTGCATGGAGCTCCAGGAGATAGTGGACAGTTGAAGGAAATTGTGTGCCTCTGTCTTAAATGCGGCAGAGAGTATGAAACACCAGCTCACTTGCTGGGAAAATGCCCGAACAATTTCTTCCTCATAACACGCTGGCACCATAGAGTCAAGTTTGAATTGATGAGGCTCCTTAGAGAAAAGGAATTCACCTGCTTTGACGAGGTCTATTGCATCGACACTGAAGGCTCAATCAGGTATGCGGATATTGTTGCATTTCCCTGGACAGGAAAGGCAGCTCTGATCTTGGATCCAACTGTCCGCTTTGAGAGCAATGACCTCGACCAGGCAGGTAAAGTGGAAAGGAAAAGAAAACCATATATGATAAATGTATCGCTTTCCTAAAAGAGAAGTTCCGTGAGACCTTTAGAGAGAGAGGCCTCTGGTTTTTGTCTCTCGGAACGATCTCAAAAAGAACAAGAAGCTTCCTCAAGGAACAAGGTATTGATGTCTTTTATCATTTATCTATTTATTTATTTATTCAATTTTAATTTTTTAGCTTTGTCTTATCTTTTTGTCTATATTTGTGGAATTGCGTTGATATATGTGTGTGCAATTTAGTCTTTCATTTCTTGGATTCGAATACTTTTTTTTTTACTAGTGTTATGAAAAGGGAGAAAAAGAAAAAGAAGTGATATGTTTGTATAATGATGGAATAATGTAATGTAAGAGCTATGTCCGTATGGATTTTCATCAATACAGAGATCGCACGTGAAAATGTTATGTTATATCGTCACCATTTCTGTATAATGCCGCTCTGTTAACATGATATTGGGGACCTTTGTATCCTTGAAATCCGAAAAGTCGTAATAAATCGATACCCGATGAGATCTCTAAAATTCGATAATAATTTCATAAAAAGATCCTTCAAAACCAAGAATGACCCTCAATATTGATGAAATCGGATAAGGTATTGGTCATTTTAGTTCAATATGAATATATTAATTGGTTGTAAAACCATATAAAACTCAAAACATTTTCAAATATGGTAAAAATCCGTTTCAGAGTGACTTTAAATGATGTAATTGATTTGATCTGTACTAATTCAACATAATTATTGTGAAACGAACACACACACACACACACACATATATATGTTTAGACAGTTGTAGGATTTCGTTATGTGTTTTTGGATATTCTTGATAATATCTGAATAAAACTAGTGGATACAATTTGTATACATTAAACATGAGATAAATGGGGACAGCCTCCTTAACACAGGTACATTTCTAGAACTTTTTCAGCTAAAAATGAATAATGCTAAAAAGTGAAAAATGCTTTTGATTTCTTAGTTTGTACAGTCTCAAAATAAAAATAAAACGTTTTTTATTTTCTGACTATTTTAAAATGTTTATAAAAACATTCTCTATAAAATGTACTTGTTAAATATATTTTTTCCAACTTTATTGCAGACAATTTATAAATAATCATTTTTTCAAAATGGAGGTGTCCACATGAAAAGTGCATGAATCATAGAATATATGGACATGTTTCTATATTATTATCCTGAATGTGAATGAAAATAAAAACTAGCTTTGCGATTGGAAGAAGGTAATCGGAGGAACCTAGTTTTGATTTATGATATATTCTCGCTCATGGACGTAGTAAATTACCCGCCATTATAAATTGCACTGGGATTACATTGGCTTAACATTGTACTTTAAATCAGTACTCATGTCCCATTGTCCGTTCCTGGCAGCCAGTGCAAGGGATAACTCTCGGGCTACAAGACCTGAGCCGACAGCTCGGACTCCGACATCTTGTTACAGTTCTCATGAGTAGCAGTTTACGAGCCCGCAGGAGCGCACATCGCGGGTCGCAATTCATCAGGCGGCTGCTCGAACTGGCAGCGAGCCGGCGATGGAGGCCGTGGTCCGGGACCTGTCATTAGCTCATTGCGCAAGCAGATGGTGCCATTATGTCATTGGTCTGCGGTTTGCTTTGGCGCAATTGCCCTACGTGCTGTCCAAATTACCTCCCGCGCCGGATCACATCTCTCCCACGTGCCACTTTCACTGTTCCCTGATGTCCGCCCTTGGAGTGCGTCCCTTTGTTCCTTTTGTTGGTTTTATTATTGTCCATTGTCGGTGACGGGCTCATCCTAAATGGTCGTGTATTTAATGTGGTGTGCATTATTGTGCTTTTGTCGGGTAATATGTTGCAATTTAGGGGATTACGTAGCTATCTCGTTAATGTTATCGGAATCAGCGTTGGGATTGCACCCTAGGCATTTATTATATGACATTATTTGGGACAGGTAAAGGAAAATTGTATGGTATAGAATACCATCAAGACTTATTACATCAGGCATTTTTTTTTTTTTTTCTTTTAAATGAAATTTCTGAATGCATTGGAATTGCCTTTCTTTCTCCCTTTTTTGTATAAAATGAGTTCACCGCTCTCTTGGTTTTGTCATATTTTATTCTTCTAATGTAAAAAGCTACTCAGGGATTCTGTTTTATTCAATAAAGCCTATTTCATTTATAAATATTTTTCAATTACCAGCTTTGTACTTGAAATAAATAATTATAATGATAAAATTAAAACGATAGATTACATTTTTCTTAAACTTTCATCACCATCAGAATGATTCATCTTTTCCTTCTCTTTCAATAACGTTGCTGTATTTAGTTTTATTGTTTCCCTACCTTCTCTTAACGGGACTAAATCATCAGCATGTAACAACCATGGACGGATAATGTTCCACCTATATTCAAAACTTTCTTGGTACGCATTTGCTCTCTAATGGCATGTTCTGATAATAAATTGAACAGAACAGATGAAAAGGATTCAAATCACCTAGTATTAAACAAATCTCAAACTTTTCGGATAATTATCGATTCTAACTTTATTGAATGTTTCCGTCAAGCACATCCTAACTAGATTTACTAAAAAATGTGGAATCAATTAGAATATTATACAGTTAGGGCGTTAAATGTAATCATAAGTATTTTTAAAATAAATATACAGCTGGTGAACAACACCATTGTACTCTAATATTTTCTGTTAAGAAAATATTTGATGGATAGTTGAACGTTTCTATCGAAGTCCGTATTGGTAGTCTTCGATAATTTCCTCGGCGTATTCCGTGATTTGATGAGCAAGGATTAATTCACATTAATATTTCTCTATAGTTGTTACATCCATCCTCGAGCCCTTTTTGTGAATCAGAATACGAATAGATTCTTTCCATTCTCCCGCCAATTTCTTGTTCTTCCAGATCTTATTAACCAAAAAATGTATTTTAGAAACTCCAGCTTCCTCACGTGCCTTAGTTAATTCACCAGAAATACTGTCGGTTCCCACTGCTTTATAATATTTTAATTTTCCTATACCTACTTTAGTTTCATTTTACTCGGTTCTTCTATTAACGGATACTCAGAAGGAGGACATATATCATTAATTCCTGTATTTAAAATATGGTCAAAGTGTTTCTTTAACTTACTTAATTTTCTGGTAGAGGTCATTGAAGTTCTCTTAGTTTCGATACCTACGTTTCGTTGTGTATTTAACCATTGCGAAAGCTGTCAACTACGCCCTCTCTCTCCGACGAAAGATTGGTCAGTATTGTTCTCCTCCCCTCAGTAATCGTACCTCATGGTCTATGAGTTTTATATATAATTATTATACTTCTGAAGAAATAGTTGATAATAGTAGAAAAGAAGTCATTGCTTAACCCAATCCATATCTCACGGTAACATCTTGAAACCGTTGATAGCAGTCGTGGTCCCGAACGTTGTACGAACTGTCACAACATCCTCGTTAGACGAAAGCATGAGTGAGCCAACGACAGGAGCTCGAGGGCCCAGGCCGCAGAACAGCCACAAATTACACGAGCCTCGGTCACGACTCCAGAAATGGGCAACTAATGAGGTAAATCTTGTGGCTGACGCATTGCTAACCTTTCAGCGCCACTTTATATTTCTTCTCACAGGTGTTCTTCTATTTTATTTTCAGCATCCTTTCTATGTTTCAGGGTGTACAGCTTGTTCGTGGAGTTGTCATGGTCTTAATTTGTAACAATATATTCGTTTTCTTTTTCTTCAAACATCAGTTTGAAGCAGTGATCTGACTGTTGATAAACAGCTGACGATCGGAGGGAACAATGACAAATCAGACCTACTTCATGTCTGATATGTCATAGGCGCAGAGTTTCTATTCTGGTTGAGAAAGACAATGGACTCCTCCAAAAAAAAAATAAATTATTTTGCATGTTTATATAATGTCCAAAAATTATTAGTGATAATGAACAAAATTATTTTAAAACGATCTATATAACACCATATATAAAAATAAGATTATATAAATTTATTATCTATTTATTTTTTTTATGTACGGGTATATTTGAAACTATGGCAATAAATCAATTGAATATAGTGCATATTTTTATTTAAAGGCTTAAGGCCAGTGAGATGAACTCTCAGTTCTCGGATGCTTCAAATTTGCCGAGTGAAATGTGATAAAATCTTCCCGTAAAATGGCAGTGGTCACATGAATGAATCATAAAATCCTAGGATATATCGCTACATATAATTATCTTTGAATATAAAACTAAAATTTCAATAATAGAGATATAGGGCGTGATAAAATACTTGCATGCCTTCTTCTAGGCTTTAGCTTATCCATCTTGTCAACTTTTCCTATTTTCTTAACTGATTTTAGTTGACATATTTTATTCATTCATGTAGATTAATTGTTATCTAATTTATTTTTGTACCTAGAAATATTGGAGGTTTAGGAGGGGGCGAAACGATATTCTCGTCCCTTCTCTATTTTTCTTGAGAAGGGATTGCCTCTGTTTCCTCTTACCGAATTGTCTTCGTCTATGAGTTTGATCTTAATCCGCATGTTCGTAGCATAGCTTTCAGATTGATTAATGTTAATCCACCGTGGTGAATTAATGTAATAGCATCATGATCTCCTTGCATAGCAACAGTCATTACAATTTAATGGTGGTAGTTTCTCCACTGGTCTTGACTTATTACTTTTACTCATCACCTATCATATTTACTTTCTAATGACCAAGGAGCAGAAACTACTAATATTCACTTTCTTGCAGAGGTTGCGCGATACATTCTATATCTATTTTTGGCCAGCAAGCTCCAAGCTTTTTTATGATGTTATACTAACCAATTTAATAAAACAATTATGATGTTTAAAAATTGAATTTTATTTATATATTTTTTAAATTTTGTTTCAGGTATGAGGAGCCTATAATAATAGTATGGAATTGTTATTAATGTTATTACTCAGAGTAAGCTTTGATAAAATGCATGTAAGTATTTTTGAGTGCAATATTTTATTAATTTATTTTTCAAGGATTAAAAACTATTTCTACACACCATATTAAATGCAGGGCTTCATATGAGCTGATTTCATAGTCGTTCCTTTAACTCCGCTTGTAGATTCCGTCTAAAAGGAATACTTTTAGGAATGAAAAAGGATTACTTTCAGTCAATTTCATTGCAAAGATGTCTATTCTTCTCTTAAATATTGGTTGAAAAAAGTGTTAAAATATCGATTGAGATTCGAGTATGTAAAGGAGGTTACGGAAGTGTTTCTATTTATAATATTTTTTTAAAGTTTATTTATTTAGAAATATAACAATCTGTCACGTGGGCAATAATTATAGAGATATATGAACACATTCACACCATATGTACAGAAAATATAAAAGTAATAAAAGTAAAATAATAATCAAAAACTATGTACAATAAAAAAATAAAATAAAGATAAGTAAATTAAAAAACATAAAAACACAGTCATGCCTATATACAACGTTATTGTTGTACATAAGTGTCTCAACAATCAAAGTGGCTGAAAGGAGTTTTTTTTTTCCTGAAGTTTCATAAAAGTATTCCTTTTTGACGGAACCTTCAAGTGGAGGTAGAGGGACGAATATGTGTACCGTACCACTTTTAATGTTCTTCAATTCATCTTTTGTTCTTCAAAAAACCTCGACATTAGGAAATTATTTTTTGATTTATAAATTAAAATAAAGTTGTTTGAATTGGAATTGCTATTAGTGTGTTTATAAATAGTTTTTACGGACTTATGAGTCTTGATAAAATATTCATTATACTACTTATTTATTTCCAGCATTGAATGAATGTCCTGGAAATAATTTTAACCTAAACTATTCCTATATCGATTTGGACATTTGGCAACGACTGGAACCTCTTTTTCGGCGAGGAAGATGTTCCCTTTGTCGATTTCCTGGCTCAGACTCTTCCCATTCGGCCCTCAAGTTGTTTTTCTTCCTGGAGGAAGTTAGATCGATCCTTCAAGTCCCCTGATAGATCTGCTCCCTCGAGCAGCCTGGATTAATGATCTCGAGCTGGATAACACATTAAGGGCAGATTAGGTTCGAGCCCCGTTTTAAATTGATAACGTTCTTTTTCCAATCTCAAGTAGAAGGTCGCCTTCGTAATTTATTTTCCTCACTTTCCCCGATGATTGACGGTTCATTTTCACAGATTTCCCTCATACCTCCTTTTCAGGACTCTCAAGGGCACGGAGATAAATGTATTAAATAAAATTACTCCTGTTTTTTGATTGATGTAAAGTTTCTTTAAACGTATGATATGTAACATTCTGAGTTAGATCATTTTCTGAATGAGCTTAAATTTAGTCGAGGATCGGTTAATATTTTATCAAATAATTGACATTGAGGACTGGCTATGCCTCTTATAAGATTACCAAAGTAAATCCACATTTAAGTAAATGAAAATAAATTCATCCCAACATCAAGATATAAGAAGATGAAAAATCGTTCTCGAGAGTAGACTGATTCACACTTCGGCTCTACAACATCTTCAGTAAATGACCTATTATGGTCTCAGATAATAGGATAAGCTTAAACAAAATTCAAAAAAAGTTTTATTATTTCTTTCAAGAGTACTAAAATTCCGGGAGAAATACTCAAATTAAGAGAGAACAATAATGCTATAATAAAGCCAAAATTAACAGATTTGAGTGAAAAATCCTCCACGCAGTAAGCGAAGCAATCTGGAATCAGAGTAATAACGCGCGGGGAAAAACTGGTCAGTTGATATATCTTGATATAAAGGCAAGGAGATTAAGATGGGCGGGACTTATAGCACGAAGCTATCCATAAAAAAAACACCCAAACGAAGGATAGAAATAATCAACAAAGATGCTGCAAAGTGGAAGCAATTAACAGACGTAGAAAAGATTACTTCTAGAGGTCAATGTGTACAGTCAAACTAAACAAAAAAAAAAAGTAAAATTTTGCCATGCAAAATTAAACCAATGTCATAGATTTTAATTTGGAGCGAATCTTTTTGGAAACTTTTATACAAATTTGACATATAATTTTAATAATTAAAAAAAAATCCAAAACTTGTAAAAATAGAATAATGAATAAGTAATGAATGAAGATGCATTTGACATGTTGAGCTAGATTTTTGATATGCATTATGTCCTATAAGAAAATTAAAAAAAAAAGGCTATTTAACATGATTACTATTTTAAAAATATGTAAATACCGTACTGTACGTTTTGGGGTTTTAAAAGCTTATCATTTTACCTTCGGCATATTTACAAGCCGTACTAATAGCAATAATAATAATATACTAATAATTATTTATAGTTATATTTACATAACAAATTTGGAATTTTTGTTACATACACAAATTCCTAACAGAGGCTGAATTTAATAAATAATAATTTATTATTAATTAATAATTAATTAATAATTAATTATTAATTAATTATTAATAATTATTAATATTAATAATAATAATTAATTCTGAAATCTTTTAGAAAATTGCTAGGGAGGATGTTCTAGTTTCGAAATATGTAACAGAAAAAAAAATGAAATTAATGATTCCAGTACAAAAACTGATTAGAAATGACAGTTAAGGTTTTAAGCACATCTTGATTTCTACTTTGATAAAAGTCCATACATTTCAGCAGTTCTTAATTTTTATATTAATAATATGTTACAATTTAAGATAATATTTCCTTAAATTTATCTAAGAATTAATTCCATTATAATTTTGTTCAAGAATCGTAGAGATCTATGGACATAACTGGAAAGAAATAGCTCAAGATAAGCATGGAGAAAACTGGTTAAGGCGGCAAAAGATCTACAAGATCTATGCCTATTTTTTTTTCTTCTTTTTTTTTCTACCCCCCCCACTAATTTCTTGAATAAATACAGTATGTATATATACATATGTATATGTATATATACATAAATTTTCAACTTTCCTTTTATTACCCAAGGGCATTTTAAGGTAAGAGGGCTCTGCACGCTGTATGCGTTCTTTGCATCTGTGGCCAGAGGCCTTTTATTATACCACTGGGCGTGGAGGAACCGCCCTGCATTAAAAGATCTATGCCTAAAGAACAAAAAAATCTGTTATAGAAAAATTAAATCTTTGGTTATACGAGTATATAAGTTTGAATCGACGAAGGAAGCAATTTTGTTTGAGCTGCTCTGACCTTTAACAGATGAAGGGACCAACTATGATACCATGCACGATCCCCTACATCATGCGATGTGGGGTGTGGAAGACCTCCCGGGTGGCCTTGTTTTATTCTTATTCCCCCTGAAGGTGTATTAATTTCTTCTTCAACGCCCGAAGATATATCACCAGTTGACCTGCACCAGAGGAACGAATCATATGAACGGGTAGGGTATAGTTTTTCCAGGACGATCCATCACCCGGACTGGAGGACCAGGTTCTGCTGAATGGTGGACATTGTCGCCGACAGGACCGGGGCTCTGGGAGTCCTCTTCGGTGATTGATGACCTTTGATACTCATCGACACTTGGAAACCCGGGAAATAACACGCTCCTTAAGGTATTGTGTCCCCGAAGGAGATAACATCTGGTGTCGTTTAGCTTTGCTTAACTTTCCACTTATCTCTCCGCTCAAATATTAACAATCTAAGATACGACCTGAGATAACTCTTTTAAGAAGTGCTTATAATTCGTTATCATCAATAACCTTATAGCGGATCGTTTATTTTCTTTCATTCTATCTTTCTTTTTTTTTTTCTTATAGCAGATCTTTGGAAGAGTTAATCTTCATAATTTATTAGCCAAACTGTTTTTTATAATTGCCCTTAATCTGTTTTCTTCATTCAAATATTGAAATATCATTCACATGAAGCTGAGACCTTCATATATCTAGCGGTTTGGATACGATCTTTTAGGTTCTTTAACAAATTAATTATTATGAATGATTATAATAAAATTATTTATGAGTCATTTCATGACCTTTAAAGATATATTGCTACACAATGAAGTTCATTTTAAATTGAGAAAATAAAGTGGTTATATGAAAAAAATATATTGCCCGTTAGGGTCAACGTAACTTCCTTAATAGTTCAATCGCGTACATAATTGCAAACAAATATATTGTATATTGCCCTTTTTAACATCGATAGCGTCACTACCGTTTATCGAAAACTGTAGGCTACATATTTTTATTCCTGATCTGTCGAAGTAAAATGGACACTCCTTGGGTTGTCCAAAAGAGGCAAGTTGTGTAATCAAAATTTTTGAGGGGAAACATTTTGAAAATCTGTAAAATTTTTCAAATCAGGAAACAAGGGGGTAAACATGGACCAGACTACAGCAAGTGTAATTGTGTATGATTTACGATTTCCTTAATTCAATTTCGGCTTTTTTCGATTTTTTTTTTTTTTAAATAGATAAAATATCCATGCTCAAAGCCGGCACGAAAAACATATCGAGAAAAATGTCTTTCCATAGACGGTAGCGCAAAAATGGCTATAACGATTTTAAACGAAACTTTCCTATAATCTTGTACTTAAAAACGTACATCTTGTACTTTTCGTACATGTTGGGAATTTGCGAGAAAATTCAGGAAAAAGGTTATAAAGAAAGGAAAAAATGATTCGGATCCTAACTTTCTATATTTCTGACATAACTAGAAAATCATCTTCTAAATCGGACCACTTTTAGGTAGTAAGTTACACTATATTGAATTTTATACAATGATTTTAATGTTGATTCACGTGTCCGGTTCCATTGCTTTAATTTATCAAAGATCATTGCTTTAAGTACTCTAATTATTTCTCTGGTCAGTTTCCAGGAAAATTAATGTAATTAATATGTTGTTTTTATGGACTTATTCAAAGATGTTTAAATTTGTCCAAAATCGATTGAAAAGTCTTGTGAATGTGGTACAATAGATATTGTGGTTTATTTTTCGCCCTTTCTTGTCTTCCGGCAACACGGGTGTTAACCATATTGAAGAACCTTGAACCTTGAAGCGTGTCTCTACTGACAAACTTGGAACCTAATTCATGTTTTAAACCATTATGTTTAAGACATCATACACAATAAGAATTATTTTATTCTGATGACAAATATTTCTTTTGCATGATTACATATTTACATGTTACATATTGCATGATCACATATTACATATTGTTCCTTAACCTCCGGTAGTGGGGAATCAAATATAAGCAATATTCTTTACGTATGTCAGCTTAAAATGTTTCTATCCCTTAAAACAGGCTACTAAAACACCAATAAAAATGAATCGTCTATTAGATCATTTCAATTCCAAACTCCGTCCCATAACTATAACAAACGAAACGGCGGCCATGATAGGGCCTAATGACAACATGAAATAAAATTACTGAGAACTAATTTACCGTCATCAATATGCAATAACTTTTCATGCGGCAATTCGGGGATGAGCACAACGAACTCACATAGAGGACTATAAAAAAGGTTATAGTGTTAGATCAAACAAGTGGAGCCTGTTTACTTTAGGAACTTAACAACTCATCTAAAAAATTAATGGTGTTAATTATGGTTATTTAATAAAGCATAAAATACCTAAACCCATCAAATCAACTTTTGTAAATTTTTCACAGCTGCCACCTATAGTTTTGTGGTTCCGTGTTATAAAGCTACTACATTATTTTATTTTATTATTTTTTTCCTGTTTCTACCATTTAAATATATTAATAAAACATATAATTGATTTTTTAAATATTTTTCTTAATTGAAAAAAAAAATTAAATGAATAACCTGTCGGTTAAATACTTTGAGATTTCGTCTGTTTTGGAAGACTATTAAAAATATATGTATCTTATTTTATTTAATTTTTTATCAATACTTTTATTATATTTCGTGGTTAAAGGAAGGTAGAAATAAAAGCATATAAGTAAATAAAACAATAAAAATGTTCTATATGTAAAAAAATATATATACAACTTTTTAAAATTAAGACGATTCGATACATTTAGTTTGCAAATACTTTAATTTTAATACAATTTAAAATAAGTTGTATCACAACTTTATATCAACTTTATATCACAAGTTAGGATCAAGAAACAAAATTTAAAAAAGGATCTTATGAGTCAAAATGATTAATTTAAAACATAAAGAAATAAAACACTTTGTCATTAAGTTTTGATTAGAAGCACAATGAAATCTTTTTAATTCATCATAATATAGTACAGACATTTTTTTATAAATTATTTTTTATGTTGTACAATTTTTTTTTTTAATTGGTAAATATATTTGGCTAGTTTTGGAATTATATTCGCCTCAGACATAAAAGAAGGTTTTTTTTTTTTATTTTAGATCTTGAGATAGTTTCAACATTTTTTGATGTATAAAATTAAAATGTACCGTTTTTTCAACTTATGTTATTTTAAAATACTAACATTGGGACTAAAGTAAGTCATTGTAAGCCATAATGGACATGAATTAAAATTTCTAAATAATACTTTCCTCTTATGAGTGCCTAACTTTCATGAAATATATGGCTCTTATGTTCGTAACTTAAGTTTATTTCAAGAATATATCAAGTACACGTTTCAAAAAATCAAATCACTATTTTGTTGGATTTTCTTCTGTATAATGCGATTTGAATGGCCATTTTTGTTTTATAAAAGAGTTTGGATCATTTTTGTGTACTTTGCACCGATAAACAAGATCGAAGCTTATTAAAACATTTATTGAAATAAAACCGAGAATATATTGTATGTATTTTGTTTTAGCTCAAATAACATTAGTTCTAACAACATAAGTAACATAAGCGTATTCGTACTACTGCAAATACTTTCGCTTTATATCGGATACTTTTGACTACAAAATCTGATTTTAGATACATAAATAATTTTACTGTGGTTCTAACTGGATATAATTATTTTATTCGTCTTATTATGTGAATAATTTTTATTTGTCTATATACTTATTTGTATTAAAATTGAGATTTGTTATTATTTGATTCTGTTTAAGCTGTTTTGGCTGAATGTTTGATAATTATTTATATAGTTCAAAAGAAAAAATAATTTGCTTTATAAATATTTGGATCAATTTTTACAAAATGATTTATTTAACATATATGTCATTATAACATGTTAAATAAGTTATAATGACTATATATTAGATTAATTTATTCAATTATTGTTAGGTAAGAAGATGGATTGATACGGTAAGTTGGCTTGTCGGTTTTATTTTTATTTTTTGCATTCAAAATTTATTGATTTATCGACCTTGAATTTGTAATTGGCGCCCGAAGCAGTTACTAAGAGCTAAATTATTTTTCAAATTACAGGCTTCCTATTAGTTAATAACTGTACTCAGAGAGCAATTACATGGTTCCTTTTTTTCACAGGTAATTTCATTAAAGAGTATGACTTTCACAATTTATAATTACCATCTCAAATATTTCTCATCACTTTTGAAATTTTACATATTTGTTATTTTTTTTATACCTGATTTATTTCGGAATAATTGTTTTTCCTTCTGAAATTTATGTAAAGTGATATACATTTGAATTCATTTTTTAATTATCGTATATTTTATTTTGAATGAATTGTGGGTTGTAGGTCTAGATGTTGGTTACAAATATGGCTTTTTAACTAAGCTTTGTTAAATATAATTCTTAACTGCTATATGGTTTTAGTTTTATTTAGTTAACTGACAAATTTTTGCATTTCAATATTTTTTTCAGTTGGGTTATGACAAAGTATTTCTGAACTTAAAATTGTTTTTGTACGCAATGCAAAAAAATAAATAAATAAAATCTTATTTGTGAATTTATTAATAAATAAGTTACTGTTTTATGCAAAGATTTTTTTTTTTTCTTGAGAGTTCGATCAATTAACTACCTAAAACAATACCACTTGTATTACATATACCTCTAAAATATTTCGCACACTTCAAAATAAATACGTTTTATAGATATTTGTAATATCTGTTTATTAGGTAATCAGATTAAATATATATGTGTTCTGATTTAATATATATTTTTATTTATTATATTTTTTGTTGATAGTGATGCCTAGCCCAATCACAAGAAATTAATTTATTTTGTAAATTGTATACTAAGTTTGTAACTTCACACATAAAAGAGGTGAATTTGATAATTTATAATAATGCTGGCAAATATTTGAGGGCAAGGCAGGATATCATGATGAATTCAACTTTCAACCTAAAGTAATTAATTAAATTATCTATATAAACACAACATTCTGGATGATGCATTCTTGTTATCAAACATTTTAATGATTTTTTAAAAAACTCAAAAATTGATCAAATTTAGCTTGATAAATCTCAAATGGTAAAATAAAAAATTAAATTGACGTAAAAGTTAAGACAAAGCCAAAATGAATTAATATATGTATAATTAATATATTATTATCTAAATTTTTGTTTTTGGTATATTTATCTCATACATCTGTCAGTAAGAATTTATCACTGTAAATCTTAGGTGTATGTATTTGATTTATCAAAAAAGAAAATCTTGTTTCTGGCTAACGAGATTTTAAATACCTGGTGAATATTCTTTTTCTCGGATACCAAACGGTTCACCTCCCTTGTCTATAGTTAGTTACACCTCACACTACAGCTCATGGCTTTATGACTTAGAACAAGATTATGTAATCTTCAAGTTGGCGTATCGGCACGGAGTTCATTTACGCTATTTACAGTCCGATAAAGCCTATTCGTATTTATTATTTTTTTTTTTTAAACTTCAAAGTTTCATGAACTTTGTATTTTAAATTATATACTATAATAATAATTTATTTATTTTTTCATAGAGCCTTATCCCATGACAAATAGAAATAGATCAATGGGAATTTGCATATGTTCCTTTCTTTTTAAATGCGTTTGAAATTTTATAAAGAATTTAAGGTTTGGCTTCGAAATTTGTAAAACTATTATTAGGTAAAATTCTACGATTTTTATTAGAAAAAAAAGTTAGCAGCATAAAATAAATATTTATTCATATTTCTTTAATTTTATTATTTATTTTCTTTTATTTTTATGGAGTTAGGAGACGAAAAATGTGATTACCTTAAAACATTGTTTTCATTGAAAATTAGGATTCAAAATTTTTCACAATTACTATACTCCCCCTTACCCTACATGGTTCGTATATAGTAAGTGAAAGTAAAAATATATATAAGTATTCATTTTATATATATAAGTATTCATTCAGTATTAAAATAAATATAAGGATTCATTTTTATAACTATTTTAACCGTTGATTATGATTGATAATTTGATTGTTGATTATGATTGAGGTTGTATACCAACGACAGTCTCGTTTTTAAATTATTTTATTTTACTAATAATTTTAACTGTTTTAAGGATCAAAACAACGGTCTTTGGAATATTATTACTGAGCAGGGATTTCTCGGTAAGTTGGTGAGATTAACGAAGGCTTCTACAAATGACCCTAAATGTAGAGTCCTAATACAAGGAGAAGTATCTGGAGCCTTCAAAGCTCGAACGGGCTTGCGGCAGGGATACGGACCATCACCAATGTTGTTCAACTTAGCCCTGGAGAAGGTAATAAGAGCAACATAACTGGAAAATTGAGGGGTCTACGTCGAAATGAATCATAAAATTCTTGGATATGCTGATGATATAGCTGTCCTAGGAGAGGACATTGAGAAACTCGCTAAGACTCCGATAAGAGAGGCAGAGCAGATCGGCCTACAAATAAATGAAGACAAAACAAAATATATCTAAAATCTATCCCAATTACGTAGAAGGAAAATCATTCCCGATAGTAAAAATATTCAAATACCACGGATAAATGGTCAGACCTGCTTATAACTAGCGCAAACGAAGCTTTTAAAGGTATTGAAATCCAGAAAAATATCAAAAATTCACAAATCAAGGGTGTACAATGCTATGATAAAACCAGTTCTTATATATGGCTGTGAGACTTGGACACTCTTGGACACCCTAGAAAAAAAGAATTGAAAGATTTGAGAGAAAAATCCTCCGCACGATATCCGGAGGGTTCTGGGGTCAGAGTACTAAAGCGTGGAGAAGAAAGACCAATAAAGAACTGCTTATAGAAGCTGGTCAATCAATACCCCATGATATGAATGCACGGAGGTTAAGATAGACGGGGCATGTAGCTCGTTGCAATGATAGATGGTAAAAGATCACGGAAAGGCCCAAAAGGAGATGGATAGATAGAACAAAAATATGCAATAGAGCTGCGTGCATTTAACTGGAAAGAAATAGCCCTAAATAGGCAAAGATGGAGCAGGGCTTTTAAAGCGGCAAACGTTCTACATAGTCTGTAATGCAAATAGAAAAAACAAATAATAATTTCAACTGTAATTTAAATTTTAACAAAAATTACCTTTAGTTGAATTCCTCTGGAGGCTCTGATAAGAAGCCATTTTTAATTTATGCTTTATCTGAAACGCTATATTTATACCTTTGGCTATGGAAAGTGTTGTGATTTAGGTTTCATGGTGTCTGTTCTACTGGAAACTATCGTTAGTAACGTTTATAGTTTTTGGAGAATAACTAACAGAATGCTATGGATCAAGTATGTTAGCGGCCATAAATGAGAAAGTGTAGACTAGGCTATATTTAAAGGGAGTAGCGACCGAGATGTTTTGAGAGCCTTGCCAGGGACCGCCATTTAATTGGACCTCACCTTTCTCCTCGCCCTGCTATGTCGGCTTCTTCCTTTCTGTAATTTGTCCAACACAACTGGTTTTATTACTCCATATATTTTACTACATTATAGGAATTTTAATTTTATAGATCATTCTTGACTTGTTTGTTATAGAAGCTAAAGGGTAAATCATGGATATTCTTGACAATTAATCATAATAAAAATATCGATTCTATATATTCGGTAACATCCTCTTTACCACGAACTGTTGTTATCGACACTCGTGAATAAATTACAATTTAAATGAAAAACTAATTGAAAAACCCGCCACATTTACTATCCTAAAATTTTCTTTTATTAATATATGCAAGACGTTTCGGGATCCACTTAAATACCTCATCTTCAGACCGTTCATCATCTTTCCTTCATATAATTTATTAAAAGACTTTTCAAATATTTTGTTATTATAAATTATCCCTTGGTTTTTTAAATTTTTGTTAAGACACTTATTGGCATTACATTTTTCAAAATTTATGATCATTTCTTATTTCAATTCTTTGTAGTAATCTCTTTTTTTTCATTTTCTTCATGGAAATTATATTATAATTGATGAGGAAGAGGGATAATCGTTTTATTCCAACTTCTCTCATTATCAAGATAATATCTCTTCCAAATTCTGTGGTCTTCCTGCTTATTGTACTTCTGCTCACGCCACTCGAATAGAAAAAAAAGGCAGATTACAAAAATATTGGGCCGTTTGTCCTTTGTAATCTCGTTGTTTTGACATATTGGGAGTGGAGGTCACGCTAATTGGTCCAATATTTTTGTAGGCCACATTTTTTCTCGAATTGCTAATAAAATTATCTTATGATTCAAGCGGATGGGTTTATATGAACTTTTAGTACCTATATATATAGACAGAGTTTGCCCATTTTCCAGGTCAAAAACGCCTCATTTCTGAAAATTTTCTTCTTAAAAAAATTTGTAGGTTACAATGAGATGAAGTTTTTCCCGAAGTTTAAGCGGATGTTAATAATATGGTAAAAATGGATCTGTACCATGGGCTAATACAATTTATGGGTAATTATATTAATGATAATTGGAAAAGATTTAAAATTCTTTACTAAATGAAAACAGGTGATCGAAATTGTACAATTGTAGCAAAAATTACAGGGTATTTGAATTCGTGTTGTCACATGTTATCATTTATTATTTTCAATAAAGAAGTATTGTAATGGACAGACAAAAAAAATCTTATCTTATTTTACTTATTACATTTACATATTTCTATATTGTATTATATCGCTGACCAATATATTCTATGAACTATTCGCACGGGCTAACTAGTATTTATTTATTTATATTATTGTTATTTTTATTTCATATTTGAATACAATTTTACTAAACCTTTTCAAAATTTCAAGCATTTTGTATTATGACTGATATTTTTTTTATTAACATGATGGTTAAGAGTGAATTTATCAACAGTACGATATATTCCTCCGCGTAGTATTTCTAATTCAAAAAGTAGTTTCTCGAGCTTGTGGGAAGTCTCAGTCAGTGAAATGACATTTTCTATTTGTCTCCTGGCTTTATTCCATGGCCTATGGTCGTACAAGTGTCCGCGTTCTATTTTTATAATACTCAGGAGTGTAGATGGGTTCTTTTGTTCCGAATGTAATGCACGTAAGGCGTTATATTATACCTCGGGGGCGAACCTCCGTTCCCTGTTAAATCCCGAACCGTGGCTAAATTTTCCGCTCCGACGACGTTTTTAGTTACGCTTTTCCTCGACGGGCTGTGACCCAGGCGGCCCGCTGGAGGATGAATTATGGGGAGTCCAAGGGGCTGGATCTCCCCCCCTATCAGGGTCCATTTATCAGCGTGGTCAATCATTAATCATTGATTAGCTCTCTTCTTCGGGTCAGTGGCTACTCAGGACGGATTTAGCTGTCTCAGGGCATTGCTTCATCTTATAACATGTCGGGGTAAAACAACTATAAAACAAACTATTTTTATTTTATATAATCGAAGGAATAACTGTATCTTTTTATCCCTTTTAAAATATTATTTAACTTATTTTAAGGAGAAGAGATTCCAGTCACTAGCAAATCCAGAATTTAATTTTAGCTAAATTTTTATTAACTTTAATTACAGGAACAATAAAGATTTTATGGATCAAGTTTTCAGTTTTTATATTTTTTGAACAGCGAAAGGAGGTGATTTGACCAGGATAACGCTCAACCGCCAGATTTTTCATCTAAATTAATTATTAATTAAATAAGAGGAGTACTCACTTTGTAGAGACTGAGTATGCTCCAGGAGGTTATCCTGATCCCCGTGGCCTAGCTATGATTGATTTAATAGAATGAATAATTATCTGCCACAGCCGGACTCGAATCTGGTATCCGGAACACTGCCGTCCTAACATCAAGCTCATTTCCTAAATTCACAACAAAGCGAGGAAAAAATATACCGTAATAAGTATAATATTAGCAAAGATACAGCTTATTGGACTTCGGAGTTTTAGTTAATTATTTTTAATATTGAACCTATGTAGCAGGCTGAGGAAAAACATGTACTTATTACATTTACTTACTTTTAGTTTAAATGATTAATTGTGATTTAATTTTATTTTTCAACTCAACCCTGTCACGACTCGTCCAGCTTCTTTTGAGTCTCCTACGGGTATTATCGGGTATGCGGGTTGGCCATGCCTTGAATCAGTGAGTTAGTATATGCGTGTAAGTTATTATGAAGTCTTTTGTAGTATGTTCGTATGTGGTCTTTAACTGTTGGCATCTGTATGTTTTTATGTAAAATAATATTGTTTATAATCCTGAAAGCTTTTGATGGAAAAGTTTGTAGTTTACGTATGTGGGTCTTTTTGGCGCTCCCGTATAGAGTATAGATATAAAAAAGTTATTAAGTTCCGAATGTCTTGAAAGAAATGAATATAACAAGTCGAAGAATTAGGTTAAGAGTTTTTGCTTTGTCAAGATATTTGGCCCAATACCATTCTTCTATGAAATGTCAGTCCGAGGCATTGTACTTTATCTGTTTGAGAATTTTTTTATTTTAATTTGAAATTCACCCAGCCTCGTTATCCATCCTCGAGCCTTTTCAGGAATACACTTTTTAAACATACAAATAAAATTCCCTAATTCCTTTAAGTAATCACAAAGTATAAGAGATATTTTCACTTAAACTTGCAACAAAGGATACCAAATCAAAAGTTATGAAGAATTCTTAACTTAATAACGGGTTTTCTCATCGTGATGGCAAAAAATTCAAAGCATGATTTCTCTACAATGGGCCAACCCGGGCATTACAGACATTCCTCCGACTTGCCCGGTTGTTCTGAGGAGATGCTTCGGGTTCCTCTGAGCGTGGAAAATCCCTCGAAAAAGATTAATTGAATTGTAAATACTTGAGCCTGAAAGCGGAGGGATATTAATTTTCCCTCAATCAACTCCAATTTTCTCGAGATGAAGCAGGTGTTAGGGCAAGCATCGCTGGAATGATGGAAACTCGCGAGTTTTCCTCTGGGATCGCAATTAAAATTATAATTGCTTCCTAGGTGCTTTCTCCACCTCACTCTAATTATGGGTGTTTTGTTGGCTGTTTACTTTTTTAGTTCATATTTTTGTTTTTTATTACCCGTTTAATTTAATATCTATTATTTTTTAAAGGAAGGAGATGGTCCGGGGTTGCGGCCATAAATAGGATAAATAATGATAAAACTATTTTATTGAAAGCCGACGTTTCGACCCGACTTTGCAGGTCTTCTTCAGGGCTAGAACGGAAAAAATACAAAAAGATAGAGAATTGTAGCAGTTATATAATATTTAGACATAATTTATAAACAATGTGAATAAGCTATTAAAATTATAAACAGTAAGTACAATAAACTATGAACAAAGTAAGCTGAGTAAGAAGATCCTTAACAGGATATTCACATTTATATATATTATATTCACATTTGCATTTATTATATATTACACTACAACAATTGTTAGCATTTATTTACTTCTGTTTAGGATCTTGTTACTCAGCTTACTTTGTTCATATTTTATTGTAGTTATTGTTTATTTAAAAGTATAAACAATAAGTTAACGTTTTGATGATTTGCTATTGTTGTTCTATCAAAACGGAATTGACGCTATGCGCATTTATTAAATTTTAAGTTATTTTGACGCATCAATCGAATTCGATCTCCACAAAAAGTGCAAATTGCTCCTAAAGATAGTTTTTACTTCAAAATTCGTATCTTAATTTTTTTAAAGGAAGGAGATGGTCCGGGGTGACGGTCATGAATAGGCTGAATAGTGGCAAAACTATTTTATTAAAATCTAGCTCAACACACCTGTAAGTCTCAATTTTTATTCTTCTAATTTTATTTACTTGTATTTTTTTTTCTTTCTCCACATTGCTTTATGTCTATTATATAATTCTACCTTTTCTTTCAATCTCTGCTGTAGATTTGTAGAAGTATATACACATTTGCATATATTATATATTACACTACAACAATTGTTACCATCTATTTACTTCAGTTTAGGATCTTGTTACTTAGCTTACTCTGTTTATATTTTAATGCACTTACTGTTTATAATTTTAATAAGCTTATTCACATTGTTTATAAATTATGTCTAAATATTATGTAACTGCTACAATTCTCTATCTTTTTGTATCTTTTCCGTTCTTGCCCTGAAGAAGACCTGCAAAGTCGGGTCGAAACGTCGGCTTTCAATAAAATAGTTTTACCACTATTTAGCATATTTATGACCGCAACCCCGGACCATCTCCTTCCTTTATAATGCAACGGTCAACTATTAAATATTCACTATTATTTTTTAATTAATAACGGAATCGTAAGAGATGGTTTCAGCAAACCATTTGGCCTAATGTCTATATATTTTTTTAAGTCATTACGACCAAACTAGTTAGATTTACTTTAAATGTTATTATGATTGGAAAATTTTCAACCACACAGCCTTACCTCTCTAAAATGCAGACGAAGAAAAAAACTCGTCAATGTTTCGCCAATTCAAGCAACATCAGGACAGAAAAAGAACAGCTAATCGAACATCACTCCCTGATACCCAATAGCATCCGATGTCATGGAATGATGTTCGATTTTCTGTTCTCTTCTGTTCTGATGATACCTGAAGTGGCAAAACGTTGACATGTTTTTTATTTGCCTGCATTTTGGAGAAATAAGCGTTTTAGAAATGATACGTTTTGTTCCTTAGCAGATGTCGTTCGCTAAGTATCTTTTATTTATTTACAGAATATAAATTAAGTTTATATTCTGTTGTAATTGATGCCGTCAGTAATATCGAATCTGTGTAGTTAACTTTCTACTTGTAAGGATTTATTAAGTCTGTTTTATTAAAGAGGTTCATTTTCCAGAGTATATGTTTAAATTTAATTAATTAATTATTAATTAATGTTATTACTATTATTATTCTATTTAATGTTATAACTGTTATTATGAAAGACAGTTATAACTCTTTTAGCTGTATTCTTTTACTCTAAAAATTGTAGTAAAATGAATCGATCTGATTTTTACAAATATTATATTTTTACAATCATATAATTAAAAATGCGTGCAGTATTATTATTGTGATATTCAGGAAGTGTTGATAACTTAGAGCACCTAAGGTTTAGCAATCAAAAAATTAATCGATAAAATTCAAGATAAACAAAAAAATATTTTAGATTACCTATAAAACTAAGAAGAAATAAATAAAATTATATTAGTTTTATGAAGTTGTTTATTAAAAATTGTTATGAATATTATATTACCTTTCATTGTCATCCACTAAATATTTACTATATCGTGAAAAATGTGAATAGTTTTTATATCAATTTTTGTTTCAAGTGTTATAATAATTAAATTATGTCTTTTCTTTCCTACATTCATAATTATCATATTTTGATAAATTTCTATACAAAGGAAGGAATCTTGCTTTACATCAATTTTTTGGTATTTTAATTTACTACATGAATCGAGAACTTAAAATATTACACGGATTTCCAATAAATCTTTCGGCATTGCCTTTGTCCTCGACAACTTACACGATCTTATGCTCACAACCTTTCTCCAAGGTTCCAATGAGAAAAAAAATATAACAAAAAGAAATAATGTACCTGCAGTTAGGTGGGACACATAATTGCACTTGCATGTTAGTGACATTTGTTTTTGTACAGGAACTCCATTGATTTTTAAACGAACCTCCTTGAGGTGTCAAAATTTTATTTATTTTTTAAATATATCTTTGTATGGAAAGGGGAAACAATGTGTTTTGTATTTTATTACCTACAGTGTAAGAGTATTTTTTTTTTCATGAGTATTATAAATTTATATACACATAAAAAAAAACGAATAATACAGTTTCATTGAACCGACCACGTGGCTTGGAAATAAAATGTTAATTAATTTTTTCGAACTATATATTTATGTTTTATGTTCGGGTTTAAATATGGTTTACATAAAAATATTAAAGATACAACAAAGACCAGTTAATTTCAATTTGAAAGTAAAAGAATAAAAACTTATAAATTATTACCAATGCATCTGAGTTGTGTCAAGCAATTTCTAATATTTTTTTCTTTCAAAATATTTATTGGTTAAATTTATTTTTCGCTTGAATTTTTTTTCACATATTCAAGTTTTTTTTTTCACATTGGGAAGTCCACAAAAAAGAAATAAAATACATATATTTATAAAATCAATAAAACTAAAATAATAATAATAATGGGAAATAATAGAAATAAATTCTTGAAAATGGTATTTTGACTTAGAAATTACCAAACTCATTGGAAAAAGTTTAAAAATTATTTTACTGTTTAATAATTATATCTAGTTTCTTTATTTATTGAGAAATAGTGCATTCTGGTAGTGCATAGTGCATCTTACATATTAATATTAATATGTATTAGAACTACATGTGAAATATTCATGCTACATGTACATTTAAAAAAATTTATTTTATTCTTTTTTTTTTATTTTATCTTATGTTTCTTATGAGTTTCATGGTATCATTTATTGGAGATCTTTGTAATACAAGATGTCACCGGACAAATTTAGCATGTGAACATTGTTTGTAGAAATAAATCATTAAAATATAAAAATATAATAAGCCTGAATATTAGTAGTTCATGCCGATATAAACACATCATATTTATATTGAACGGAATGTGGAACAGAGAAAGGGTTTGAGCTAAAAGATAAGAGACAGAGGTTATGATAGAATCGTAAGAAAAGAAATGAAATATTGTTATTTTTTTCTTGGTATTTCAGTGGTAGGTCACAATTATTATTCCTCAATTTATTTAAAAATAAATCTAACTCGTACTGTATGAATGAATCATTTATATTATTTTCTCAATAGTCCAGGCAACGAAGATCGAAAATTAATAATAAAAAAATATAAACAATTATTTAGTTGTGAATTTTATCACTGTCGTGAAAAAAGTTGTCCTAAAACAGCATTTTCTTTTTTTTTTTTTTTAATGAGAAACAGTTTATTATTAAATAATATTGCATTCTGCCACAACTAAGGACATTAGTAAATAGCGATACAAGAGTTCATTCACACTGTATGTACAATAAATAAAGATAAATTAAATATAACAATAGTAAAATAATAATACTAGAAATAAATATAGGTAAAAAAAAGTACACTTAAACAAATCAAAATAACAACTTAAATACTTTTATACAATATTTACAAAGGATAGGCAGGCCTCTAGGAGATACCAGCGCCTCTCGCTTAGCCACATCAATGAAAAAAACATCATTTAAAGGAGAAGTTGAGCTCGGATTGAGAGACCTGTGTGTTAAATAGTTTTTCTATTGTTTTATTAGAAAATCATAAGTCATAGATAAAAAGCTGTTAAGAAATTTAAATATATTTAAGCTTATTAAATCCACATACTAACGGTCTTATTTAGATATTTTCTTTGTATCTTTTTTTTCCAGAGTAAATTGCCGGTCATAATTGTATTTTTTTAGTCTGCTAAGCCCGTGAAAATATTTTTTTAATACCTTATTTAAAGGAGCTTTCTCAATTAGTATATGTATATATATTTTTATTATTTATTATATTTATGATATTTATTTAACTGTATTAGAAATAAAAATACATTTAGTAAATGCGAACACAATAATATAATAACATTAAAACACTTGTTGAGAAACTACCCAATGGTAGCACTCTAAAAATGTATTTACAACAGGATATCACGAGACCATTTTCTTTTGAGACGCCTCAGAGGGTTATCAGGAATTGAGGAGGAAGCAAGATTAGAAACGAGGGGGTTTGGATGGTTCTGAGGTTTGTTATGGAAGGATAGTTAGCTGGATTGGGCTAGATCAGAAACATAAGGAACATTAAGGTCTTTATGGATGATTTTATTTGCGACAAAGTGAGGAGCGTTGAGTCAATTAATATTAAATTGTGAAATATCAAATGTCGCATAAGTTACGTTATATCGTTATTTACTATATTTAACAATTTGGTTCTCATAAACTACCGTTATATAATCTACAATGAGATTTTTAGTCAATACAAATCTTTAATAGAATGTCCGCGATACGCGTATGATGGAAAGATATGAAATTAACCGATATCGAGGTAAAAAAATTAAAATTTATATTAATATTGTTTTTTATTGTATGCATTGACTGCTATTGACATTTGTTCTACGTATTCTCAAAAACAACGCCATGTTCAAAAATGTTTGTACTAACTATGTGTTATTTTAATTTTTTTTTCAAAAACATTTTTATTACACCCTTCAATCACAATAAAAATCAACTTGTATTATATTTATTTCAACGAATAAATAACTAAAATAGCCAAATCATTCTCCCACTGGTGGAAGGATAAGCAGGACTTTAGGAGATCCCAGCGCTTCTCGCTCAGCAACTTCACTGGAAAAAAAACATTTAAAGGAGAAGTTGAGCTCGGGTTGAGAGACCTATGTGTTAAATAATTTTCTATTTTTTTATTAGAAAATAGAATTATCATAGAACAATAGAATTATATAGGTCATAGATAAAAAGCTGTTAAGTAATTTGAATATTTGAGCTTATTAAATCCCATTCTAAAGGTCTTATATAGATATATTTTTTTTCCAGAGTAAATCATAATTTACTTTTTTAGTCATATTTGCTAAATGACTACTAAGCTCATGAAAATAATCTTTTAATAGCTTATTTTAAGTAGCTTTCTCAATTAATATTAAATTTGGAAATATCAAATGTCGTTATATCGTTAAATACGTTATATCGTTATTTACCATATTTAACATTTAATCTGTAATTATTGTAATTAATGAGATTTTTGAATGACCAGTATACTCATATGATGATAAGATAAGAAATTAACCGATATCGAGGTAAATAAATAAATTTTTTATATTACTATTGTTTTTTAATCCTATCCATTGCAATATTTGTTCTCCGTGGTCAAAAATGTTTGTAATGACAATGTGTTATGTAAGTTTGTTTCAAAAATAATTTACATCCTTACATCACAATAAATATCAACTTGTATTATATTAACTTCTACGAATAAATAACTTCAGCAAACTTCACCTGTGAGTTGCATACAGTAGGAAGTAGGTGTATTTGATGATTCACTTATGCATGGAAATAATTATTTATGCCGATGCGCTATAATAATTATTAATGAAGTGACACAAAGGGGCCGCTTCGCCGATCGGTTCGTACTCGCTTAACGCCAGCAAACAAACCAACAAACGGATGGAAACAGTTGGCTTCAGACACAACAAACACACCGCCCTCTCAGTAATATTTAGTGGACCTTTGTGAGGCTGTGTGGGACATGTGGCCCGGTTATTATTATGTCCCGCCTCGTCCCAGATGTCTCTCAGTCGGGTTGAGGCTCTGCCTTCGTGTTGATCGGGTGGCGTCGCGGCGGTGCTTGCAAGCGGTCTAGCGATGGTTTGGGAAGCTGAGGACTGGAAGTCCATGGTTTAGTGAGTATTTTGAACAGTTTAATTGATTGGAAATAAGGCTTATGCCGTAAAAGAAATAGATGTTACATATTTAACAAATATTATTGATAGTCTCAGTAGGGGGCGTGGTAGCATAATGAGTAAGGTGCTAACTTCCAATAGTCCCTGATACGAATCCAGCTGTAGCAGGTAAATCAGCCATAGATCGACTCTGGGGTCAGGGTCTGGAGTATACCCAGTTCCTTTAAAGTGGGTAATCTAAATTAAATTAGTCTCTAAAAAGTGGGTACTCTCAATTTAATAATTAATTAAGAGCAACACTTGACGGTTGAAACAGTATTTCTTTACAAATAACTGAACTCAGGATCCTCCAATAGGTGCACTGTTACAAGATTATTTATTTATTTATTTTAAAGAAATTGATGTGTAGCATCCTACACAAACTACATATTTTAATAGCATGGTGACAGCATGCCATATCAAACGCATCATACGAATGAGTTTATTGTTGATAATCTCCGATAACTTGATTTCAGCCGACAAAATAGTCTTTTGGCAATGATTTTTAGAATTTTAGATGAAAATTTAGATAAACCATTGAATTAGTATTATTCTCGAGTATATTTCATAGATTTAGCTCATGATACTTATTAATTAATCGCTGATGAAGCGGGGTAGCTCAGTGAGCAAGGCGCTGACTTCTAATGCTCAATGTCATTGGTACGAATCCGGCTGTGGCAGCTAACTATTTATTCTGTTAAAGCAGCCGTAAACGACCCTGGGATCATGATTAAATAATTAATTTAGAAAATCTTACGGCTGAGGGTATTTTTTTTAAATATAAAATTTATATGTCAGATTCTGCAGAAATAATATATTTTAATAGCACTCGTTCAAAGTGATAATTAGTTACCTGATACAATTAAGATTTTTTTATACAGGAGTTTATTATTGATAGCCTCCGAGTTTAATTTCAGACGTCTTAAAGTTTAGACTTTGATTTAATGATAATAATTTAGATAAGTTATTGAATTGGTAGTCGTCTCGAATGTGTTTCTTAGGACTGGCTCACGATACTTACCAAACAACAAGGAGAAAGTTCCTAAACTAACATCAGTGATGAGCTTCAGATATACATTAGGCCGTTCCTAAACTTATCAATGTGTAACAGCGGGCGAATCCCTGACCTCAGCACTGAGATCATTGATAAGCATCGGAAACCCATCAATGGATCAGCATTAAGTTTAGTAACTTGACCCAGGCCATTGAAAGCATATACAAAACTACACTAGGTACTCTTCAAGACCATTTTTTTAAGTTAGGTATTTTAAATCCACAATACAATATTTCAAAATGATATAGGATCATCAAACTAAATATTTTACTGAGAAAATCGTCATCCTATTATTGTTGTAGTAAACAATATTTTATTCGTGCTGGAAAATTTGACCTTCTAGTTTTTGAACTTACTTTTCAATTTTTTTTTGTTGGTAGAATATAGGTTTAGTCAAATTTTAATTATCGATATATCGAAATATATAAAATGCATTGAATTACTTGTATATTTGACCTCTTAGCAGCTTCTGACTGTTCTAAACTAAGTATACTCAACCATGATGTACTTTAGAGATAGGCGAAACTACTCAAATTTATTTACTATTTTAACTCAATCACAACTTCAGTCTACTACTTAAGGTGTGAAAATTTCTTAAGTACTTAAAAAGGGCCAATATTTAAGCGAAATACTGGCTGTACATGCTACCAGGGGTGCTTATCTTCCCCAAGTTCCATGGCGCTAGAACCTACTCTTCTCTCCCAAGATATTATATTGTTCACCTTTTCATAAAAACAGAGCTAGAGAAAATATAATTAGAAAAATTCTAGATCATACACAATTAGACTTGCTGCGGCATGTCCCATTTTTTCTCCTTGTCCCTTGTTCTGATACTTTTCATTCTGAAAATTCATAACCATTTTTAAAATGTGCCCCCACAAAAATTCAAAAGTCCATCAAAATATGCCCCCTTTAAAAAGTTTTATGGCACAACTTATACCATAAAACCTCCTTCTGGGCACACCTGTACGTTACTGAAATGTGACAATGGCAGTATAAAAAAGAAAAACTGTCAGTTAAATGTTAAATAAAAAAAGTAATTTGCTTATAAAATGTGTATAATGCAAGAAGGCGGAGATTACTAAATATATCATTAATGGCTTTGAGTTAAAAGCATTATTTGATATAAAATCATCAATGGTAGATCTCAAATTTATTCCAAATCTCCGAATGGAAACTAAAGATTTTATTTTAAGTCCATATATCTTTTGACAATACTTATAGAACGAAGGTACTACGTTACTGGGTTACTCGAAGTTTTAAGTTTAATAAAGCTCCTTGGCTATATTAAATAAAAAAAGTCTACCAAGTAAGGTCAGTATAGCTTCCTCACCCTTTTTATTGTATATTACAAGGTATGAGAATACATTTTTCGTGTGAGAATAAAATCTCTGGGAGAAGCCGATTCGGAAATACAGTTACCCTTCAGCATTAAACAAAAGAGTGCCGTATTTGAAGATTCCATATTTGATTATCCTTAATAAAAAAAAATGCATACTGAACATGAATTTCAATACTGTTAGTGCAAAAGGTCGTAAAAATTTATTGTTTTACAAAAGTGCATAAAAATTCATTATTTCTTTATGCTTTATTAGTATAATTTCATATTTTATACTAATAACTAGCAGACTACTTATATCAGTTGCAGACTACAAAATTTCACTTTTAATACAAATAGAATAAAAGTTGAAAATTTTTACATAGGACCTTTTGCACTAATAGTAGTGATATACACTAGCGGATCCAGATTTAATTTTGGGGGGCTTCGGTCTGAAAGATTTTTTTTTCATATATATAGAACTACTGAGTCTTTAATGGTACCACCAGTTGATCCTAAAGCCTTGAAAATGGTTATATAAGTGTCTCTTTTACTGTCTGAACTGCAGATTCCTATTTAATGTTGCATTAATTTATTTTGAACATGTTATCCGAAGCTAATTCATTGTACAATGGCTAGCCTCAAGTTTGTTATCACCCGCAAGACCTCACCTATATCGCATTCTTTCAGGTAACTCCTTGTTAAGAGTACTCCTCGAGGCTTCTTATCCCCGGATCTATTTGCATGTCGTTCCCTCCCGCCGATAGACTAATGCACGGCCTCTCCTCGAACATTACTTACACCCTCAGCCGTAACTTAACCCAACTTATCCTATCTGCCCGAGTGGACCAAGGGTCCGAAGCTAGGATTTACTGCGGGTAATCCTTAAGGCAAGCCCGACCCTAATAAGCGGACAATAATTAACTATACTTTGCAATAGATATAGCGGTAGGAGTCACTCGTGAGTGGGTCTTATCTCTCGGCGACACCTCGGAGTTAAGTAGAGCTATTATTTACTACTCAAGGCGCATCTGATAGCAGCTTGGTGTTGAACGCATGTACCTCTCCTGCAATAATCTCTGCACATCTACTTTTTCTTTTTTTGTTTTATTTTAATGGACTTGTGAACAACATTTAATTATGTTTAAGGATAAGGATCTCGAAAAATGGCAAAGCCACAAGGTAGAAATTACATTACATTAGGTATTTTTATCTATCATCAGTAGAGATTATTTTATATGATTTTTTTTTTTTTTTTTATGTTTTGTTTTTCTTACCGTTGTGAGTTTCAAAACCTCAGCTGGTTAATCGCTGTTGATGTTTTAAAGTAAATGGCTGCCAATATATTACCAAAACACTACAGTATAATAATTCCCAAGTTCCCTAGTTAGCAATTTATTATACCATTATACATTAATTACTGATATTAATAAATTTAACATAATGTGTCCATATTATGAACATTATATTATGTTGTGTTTGTGTGTCGATGTTACGTTTTAAGTCTTCTTCAGCACTAAAAAAATTAAGTTGAATATTTAATAGTTGACCGTTGCATTATTAAAGAAGGAGATGGTCCGGGGTGGCGGTCATAAATAGGCTGAATAGTGGCCAAAGTATTTTATTAAAAGCCAACGTTTCGACCCGACTTAAGGGCTAGAACGGACAAGATACAAAAAGATAGAGAATTATGGAAGTTACATAATATTATGACAAAAAATTATAAACAATGTGAATAAGCTTATTAAAATTATAAACAGTAAGTGCATTAAAATATAAATAAACTAAGTAACAAGATCCTAAACTGAAGTAAATAGATGGCAACAATTTTTGGAGTGTAATATATAATATATGCAAATGTGAATATACTTCTACAGATCTATAGAACAGATTGAAAAAAGGAAAAAGGATATTATATGAAATAATAGACATAAAGGATTGTTGAGAAAGGAAAAAAAAAAAGAAAACCACGAAATAAATAAATAAAATGAGAAGGATAAAAATAGAGACTTACAGGTGTGTTCAGCTAGATTTTAATAAAATAGTTTTCCCACTATTCAGCCTATTTATGACTGCTACCCTAGACCATCTGCTTCCTTTAAAAAAATTAAGATACGAATTTTTGGATTAAAAACTTCTTTAGGTGCAATTTGTACTTTTTTGTGGAGAACGAATTCGATTGATGCGTCAGATTTCCTAAGTGTTAACGCTCGGGTAAAGTCGGCTGGAGTCGACTAATTGAACTGTTTTTACATATGGATTAAAATATCCGAGAAACTAAAAATCTGGCCTGCAAATTGTAAGCGAGGAAATTGGTCAGCATTTCATCCTCTATGTAATAGGCTATAATTCAAAATTGTATCTTAACGCGACGCCGTGTTAAAGCGGGCAAAAGGGGAAAAAAATAGTTAACTTAAAGTAATAAGGTGACTACATAGCGTTGTTAAACTTGTGTTGAACAGCATATAATATATTTTTTCTTAAATAAGTTCTTTTTTAAATAATATGTTTTTTTTAATAAGTTTTTTTCTCTCTCAAAATTACTTAAAATTTAATAAATTCGCAAAGAGTGAATTCCGTTTTGCTAGAACAACAATAGAAAATCATCAAAACGTTAAAAAAATGAATGTAACAGGAAAGATAATTGGAAATTTTTTTGTTTACTCACACACTTTGAATTAATAATTATTTGTAGTGTATTCTGAACGAAAATAGCCGTTATTTATTTTAATTAATTTATTATAAACAAATCGCACATATAAAAAAATTAAAATTTATTATTCATTTTTTTATCGAGCTTTGGGGCTCTACTAAACCATCAAATTCCTCTCGTATCCAATCCCTACAATCCAAAATCCTTCGTAAAATCCTTAATGCTCCCTACTTTGTCACAAATAAAATCATCCATAATGACCTTAATGTACCATATGTTTCCGATTTAGCTCAATCCAGATACCTGTCCTTTCATAATAAACTTCTGAACCATCCGAACCCTCTCGTTTCCAACCTTGCTTCCTCTTCTATTCCTGATAACCCTCCGAGGCGTCTAAAAAGAAGATGGCCTCGGGACCTTCTAATATAGAAATATAATTGGAGTGCTACCAATGGGTAGTTTCTCCTCATGTTGTACATGTCATATTACTTGTTCATATTTACTTGTTGTATTTATTATTAATTACAGTTGTAAATTTCGTTAATAAAAAAAAATATTCATTTTAAATTAATAAATGATAGTGTCTTAATTAGTTTTGGAAAAATACTATGTTTAAAATATAATTGGTAGAAATTTTTTTTATTTATTTTATTTAAAATTATGATAATTCATTTTCTACTATTAAAAAACAAATATTTGTGAAGCAGGTGTTAGATTCTTTAGGAACAGATTTGTATTTAATGAGTATTAAACAACTAACATAATTAACTAGATGAAATATTTATCAGATTTTTTCCCTATGGTTTCACATAATTGTCCAAAATATATTTTTTTTAAACAGTTACAAGGATGTTTTTGGTCCATGTTGTTTTATCAATCGGGTTTTTTTATTATTGAATAGTCGTGAACATCTGCTACATTCTATAAAAGCCTGACTGGATTCAATTTTCTATTTTTTGGTCGTAATTATTTCTTATTATTATCTAAAGTATTTTTTTTAAAAAGTAGTGAAGTGGTTTCATTTGTCCATGTTCTTTCATCAAACGTGGTTGGAGCTTTTGTTTTTTAATAGTTGTGAAGCAGGTGTGTTTCCTTATATGCGCGTTCGGAAATAATTAACTTGAAATAAATAAAACAAATTTCCTCAACAAAAAACGGATCAAATGTTTTGTTTTTTTTCTTTCAGGAACGCATTCCATCTCGTATGTAAGGAACGCCGTCAGATAACGGCTAGTCAGAAAAAAGATTAGAATCTCCAAGGGAATTTAATGGAATAAAAAAAAAAGGAGAGAAATGAAAACATAAAAAGTTGCTAGTTTACGGTAACAGTAAAGTTTCCGCACATACCGTTATTAAGTGCCGCAACTAACGCCTTTATTCCAGTCTCCAATTTTTTTTTTATCATACTTGCTGCCGGTATCGAGGCAGAAAAGATTAAGTGCCAAAAGAAAAAAAAATAGGGTCTCAGTGGAAACCGTTCACGAGTTATTACGATTTCGAATATTTATCTGATCTCTTTTAATTCGTATTCTTTTTTTATTTTCGTGAAATTCTTGAATCACACTAATCATAAAAATATTTCATGATTTAGTTATCTTAGATAGTTATCTTAGCTATCAACTTCTTTCATCTTTCGGATTGATACAGTCATTTATTAAAATTTTCGTTTTTTCCCCCTTCATTTTTTATGTGAAATAAAAGATCCATTGCTATCTAGGTATGATGTATACAGATATCAACCTCCAATAAAAAAAAAGGACAGTCTTTTAGGATTTTATAGCAAGTGCATATCCGGATAAAATAGCACATATGAACATGAATCAGTAAATGAAGTCTCGACAGATTGGATTTACAGGCAAAAAACAACTTCTTTTTTTTACATTTGCTTGCAATTGATGAAGAAATATCTTGTTTCTTCAATAAACAGCAATCCGTGAGTTTCGATAAACTAATAAAATTTAGGATTCGGTTTATACCGAGTTCGTTCGGTTTATCTTAGTTCGTTAAATTGAACATAGATCATTGGAGAAGAAATGATTTTTAAAAGTGAAGAATGAAGAATTTTTAACCAATTTATTATTTAAAACAAAATATTTAAAGTAGTTTTTAGAAAATATATTTTTTTAGAAAAATATAATTATTTAAATTGGAAATTAGGTCACTTAATTATTATTCAATAAACTACAAAATTTTCATTGATTCTGCTGTTTATTCTACGTTTCGATCCCGTTTTTTTTAGTGTTTCAAATAGTTCAATCGGTGCACAATTATGCTTCCATATGTTTCAAATAACAATTATTTCAAAATTCAGCATACTTTTAAAATGAGCCTAGATACCTCAAGGCAGGAACACACCGACAGACTCACCGTCCACTAGCACAGATATTAAGCATTTCTTAAGTAATAATAATAATAACATTTGAAGGTCGATTGAAGAAATTTTGTATATATATATATAATATATATATATATATATATATATATATATATATATATATATATATATATATATATATATATAACATATGTATGTATTACCGTATTATTTCGTATTTATTTTCTGCGTTATATAGAAGTTGATAAATACCGTACAAGAGAATGGAAAGAAAAATTGAAGTATTGCTTGAGTTTGATCATTTCAACTATTATTTCTTTATTTGAGGATAATTAGTTGCATGAGATTTTTTAGTTGTCTACAATTAGTAGGGCGCTGGCAAACATTTATTTTTAGTAATTATAAACTTTAATAACTTGAAATTTATTGTATTTTATTTATTATTATTTTTGATCTTATATTTCTTTTTAGTTTTTGGCAGAATAGTTGATTTGCGACTACTAGATCATAGGAAAAGCTGACAATTTTTTACTGAATAATAGATTCAGTAAAAAATTGTCAGTAGGGCTTCTTAGTCATCTGTCATTTTTCCCAAAACCCGATTTAGGAACCATTGTACGGCGATCGGTATGGTGCAATTTCCTTTAGTTTATAGGGGTCCAAAATCCATCTAGATTTTCATGAGGATCAGTGAAGTCGCGTTTAAGTTATCACTGTTTTGGGGATTTTCAAACAATAATATATTAAATTGTGGAAATCATATAAAATAAGTTTTGCAAGCCCCTCTGCATATTGGCAAGAACCCGGGTATACTGTATCTAATATTTTTCGACTTAGTGTCAGTCATAGAAAGTTTGGTTGAAATTGGTAATTCCACGTCCATAACTCCCCTTGTTATATTAGACGAAATGAAATTAAACGAAATCATAATTATTTAAATAGATTTAATCTATTATGATCTGTCAATGTATGTTGATACATTAGAAGGTAATAACGATATCGAAAGAAGCTGCTACAAGATGAAACGGTTACAGAGTCCTCTCGGCGCCCCATCAGCTGTTCCCTTCCTCACCTGTCCTCGACAACACATTCTTCTTCTTTTACCCTCCTTCAAAAAAGTCAGTAAGGAGATCTCCAGGGGCCGTGTCTCCTTACAACGGGACCCTATTCCCCACCTGTTCCTCTCCAGTCAATGGTCCACTCCTGTCTACCTACGCGCTCCGCCTCCAGTCCTTTCTTTACTCAGGTGAGTCGATATCGCTCTCCAGCTTGCATGGCTTTGGGTACCGTCGAGGAATGGTGTTGACAAAACATATTATAAATTCTAATTCTACAAGTGATATCCTTCTTACATACACACCCCCATATTTATTCATTTAACAATACATATAAATATACATAATTAATTGATTTAGATATGCGTATATAGTTGAATTTGTATGGAATTTGTTGAAAGACATTTTCTAAACATATTGTAATGTTTTCATTATTGTTATGTTTATTTGACCGTTATCTCATTTGTGTGTTCCACCTTTTTCTTCTGTTATACTTTTATAGAGGAATGTTAGCCGACTTTTTCTATATATTATGCGAGATGAATATAAATAATACCAACGTTTCAACTCTTAGCCTTGGAGCCAGAGCCTAAAAACCGACCTCATCGCAGGCGAAGGATTGATTGTGAATTACGAAATTCCATGTTATTCTGAGTAAAAAGAACCTTGTCTGCCGTTCCAGAGCCGTTTCTTTAAGAAATGGCGGCTGATTTAAAGAATATCAAGATGAAAACGGGAAATCCATTGCTAAAAATATGAGAAAAGCTTTTATTTTTCAACTCATATATGTGTGTTTAGACATATATAAACAAAATTGCTCCCGCGGGTCACCAAGGGAAAACCTTTGACAGCCAAAAAAGTCTTTTGTCTTTTCCACCTATAATTCCTAAACGATGCATCAAAGCGAAAAATGTACTCTTTAATATATTAAAGAACGTTAACTTTTGCGTCGAACGAGTACATAAACTTCATAATTTGGTTACGCGGTAATTTATAAAAAACGTTTATTTAAAAGTTCTATCGATTCCGCAAAAAAAAAAAAAAAATGAATTTTAAAAATGTCTGCCATCTTAGCTACTCATACAAACACGTTAGAATAATTTTTTTAGTATCTAGAGTGCTATAGAATCAATATTTATAATGAAAGAGATGTCGCGGGGTGGCGGTCATAAATAGGCTAAATAGTTTTGCCACTATTTAGCCTATTTATGACCGCCACCCCGGACCATCTCCTTCCTTTATAATGCAACGGTCAACTGTTAAATTTATATTAAAATCCCTCGTAAAATCCTTAATGCTCCTTACTTTGCTAACAAATAAAATAATCCATAATGACCTGAATGTTCCATATGTTTCCGATTTGGCCCAATCCAGATACCTATCCTTCCATAATAAACTTCAGAACCACCCTAATACTCTCATTTCTAACCTTGCTTTCTCCTCAATCCATGATAACCCTCCTAGATGTCTGAAAAGAAGATGGCCTCATGATCTCCTAATATAGATACATTATTAGAGTGCTACCAATGGTTAGATTCTCTACAAGCCTTGTCATGTCATGCATTTCTCTGTATCACATTTGCTGAATGTATATTGAATGTTCAGTTGTAAATTTCATAAATAATAAAAAAATATTTATATTAATTTTTCAAAAATGTTTATAATATCGATGATAATATAGATCGATAGTTATAGATCGATATTAATATAGATAACAATATCGCTATTGGGCATTCCATTTTCCTATGCGACATGGTATATTTTGATGTTTAAGTATTATTATAATTTAGGTAGTTTCTAGAGCCCACTATAGAAATTCTGAAAAATTTTGTTGTATTTTTAGTTGTACTAATTTTTATTTAAAAAAAAAAAACGAATTATTTCTTTGTAAATATTTATCTTTGGGTTTGGCAGAGTTTTCAAACGAAACGAAATCCGAATCACAAACGGTGGAGGAAAAAAAAAATACATTGCCGACCGAGGGAAAATTGGATCCGGGTTTTCTTTAGGACGTAACCCGAGATGAAGGGAGATTGGAGCAGTTCTGGATCGAAAGGGAAGAGGAAAACAGGATCACCTGAGTAATACCGTCAGGATTTGGTACAGCTTTCGGTAAACCGTCTGATATCTTTCCTTATAGAAAAAATATCTTATTTAACAGTTTTTTTTCTTTTAATTTAACATAATGTAGTTATTGTATAATAAACAAAAAGTTTTGGAACTATGTACTATTCTACTTGTTTTTTTTTTCTGAAATGCTAGAAAAAACGCACATTTGTTAAAAGTAAATATAGGTATGAATGAAACCAAAGTTCAGTTTTAATCCGTTCAAAAAAGGAGATGAGAGATAAAAAAACTGTTAGAAATAAATAGTATCTATGTACTTGCCATTATAGGTACCACTAAGACTAAAATAATTATATTAATTAGGTTAATTAAAGGGAAATAATCATCTCCATTCCTTAGTTTGCAAATAAAATAAATAAATTTATTTTATATTCATCATGTATTATAAAATTCATTTGGAATGAATTTTTATTCCTTAAAATATATTTGATTTATTAGTTCAATACTTTAGCAGCTTTATCCTTCATTCGGGTAGCTTTTAAACAAAATCATTCGTTGGAAAATTTTTTTACTACATAATATTTTATTATATAAAGTATTTCTAACAGAATTTGTGAACCGCCAAAAAACACTTTAAAAAAATAATATTTAAATATTTATTATATTTAATCTATTACTAATTTATCAAAAACCTTTTTTGATCTCACAGTCTTTTATCTTATATTTAAAATATTTTTACAAACATTTAAAAAGTGTTGTTTTTCAACGTTTAGGTTCCAAGAACCATTTTCAATTTTTTTTTCTTTTATAAAAAAACAAAATATTAGTCCTATAAAAACATTATTTCTAAGAATTTTTTTAAAATTATATATGTATATAGAATATTACTCAATGGTAGTAATTGTTTTGTTAAATATAAAATGCTTTGTTTTATATTTAATGTATGTAACATACATACAAAAATACTCTCAGTATGTTTGGTGAGTCAGTATAAACTGCAGCTCAGTAGTAAAATAAGGGTGATCAAAAAGGAAAGGAATTAAGGATAATGTTATTGATAAAATGATTAGAAGAGGAATTTTGTGAAATTTCGGAAGAAAATAAATATAAAACAAAGCATTTTATATTTAATAAAACAATTACTACCATTGAGTAGTATTTTATATACATTTATAATTTAAGAAAAATCTTTTTTAGAAATAGTGTTTTTATAGAACTAATATTTTGTTTTGTTTTTAAAAGAAAAAGAATTTTTGAAAATGGCCTTTGGAACGAAATGTTAAAAAAATAATAATTTTTAAATAATTGTAAAAATGTTTTAAAGATAAAATAAAATACTGTGAGATTAAAAAAGAGTCTTGATAAATAAATAATCATATATAGATTCAATATAATAATTATTTAAAAAAATCTCAAAAATAAATATGAATAATCTAAATAAGGTTGCTTATCATGATATATAAATATAACTTACTAACTGAAATCATATCACCTCATCACTATAAAATAAACAAGCTGTTAAAATGAAGCAAATGAAAGTTAAATACTTTATGTTTCCAGGGGTGCCCCTCCCCTCAAGGTCGATGGCGCAAGAGCCTACTCCCTACCCCTCCCAAGATATTTTATTGCTCATCTTTTCTTTAAAACAGAGCAAGGGAAAGTAGAATTAGAAAAATCGTAGATCAAACACAATAGATACTTGCTGCTGCCTGTTCCATGTTTTTCCCTGCCCCTTATTCTAGAAATTTTCATTCCGAAAATTCATAACCCTGTTAAAATTGTCCCCCTCAAAAATTAATAAAAACCTTAAAATATGCTCCCCCTCAAATATTTTAATGGCGCAACTTGCGTCATAAAACCCTTTCTGAGCACCCCTGGTTGTTTCCAATCTCAAACTGTGTTACTATATGTTCTCGGCATACAAGGATCCCTTCTTCGGATCGCGTTCTTGTTATCCGTGAGTGATGATTTGTATCAGTATACTCCATACTACCTATTCTAAGACTTATTTTTTAAAGATAATTGACTCTTGGAAGAGCCTTGGAAGAGAGACAAGCTGTATCTTTTAATGAAGACAGAGGCAGATGCCCTCCACCTGCCGGGGCAGGAGGCCTTGGGACAAATGAACGGACGGATCCAGTTCTTCGCTTCCATTGATATCGCCTTAATTCCCCTCAGGTGGAGACCTGCCATTTATAATTCAATTCGTCGGCGGCGACTTTTATCTGATTTTTTTGCTATATTTGGTTTTTAACCCGCCAGTTGTCAGTCGGGAGGATCTTGATCGTTCCTGACAACTGCCCTTTGCACAGCAGGTGTCTAGCGCCTCCTTGTTTTTTTATTTTATTTCTTTTTGTTACTGTATATTTCTCGTTTTGATAGGGAACCTGTGTTATTAGTATGAAAGCTAGAACCAAATAAATTTTTAAAAAATACAAAAATTATAATTAGACATTATTTGAAAGAAAGACTGAGAAGAAGAAGAAAGACTGAATTATCGCATTAGTTATTAAATGCATTCCACATATGATTTATATACACATGTCTTTACCATTTGCTTTCATTTGAATAGTAAGATAGTGATCACCAAATCGAGAAGGTTACAATAGAGGTCTGTAAATGCTACCATGAGTACTGAGTACCAAGTATTTTACTCCAATTGAGTTACTATTGGTAATGCTATCACTACCACTATCCGATCCTCATCCCTATGGAACTCCATCCCTCAACACCTCCGTCAATCCAAAACCCTTCCTATCTTTAAATCCCGCCTGTTCAATCATTTCTTATCCATCCAGTCCTCATAAAATTGTAAATAGTTACTACTGTAAATATGTATATAAATTATTAGATCGTTCTTCATTATTTTTACTTCATATTTATTTTCATATTTTTATTTTTTATTATTAACTGATTTAAATTAGAAAGTAACTTATAGTTTTTTTATTATTTTTTTTATTTTGACTATTTAATTAAACTATATTCTTGTTAATGTATCTCTGAGGCTCCTTAGCCCACATTATTGTGGGCTAAGGCACATTTTTGTATTTCTGCATTATTCTGAAGGGACTCGTCCCAGAATAAACAAAGCATTATTATTATTACTTCAATTAATAGTTTGACTAAAGTAGTAATTAAATTCTTTGGTACTCAAAAAGGGTTAGTATTTGACTAAAATACTTGGTACTCAGTACTCAGAGTATTATTTGCACATCTCTGGATTACGATAAGATGAAGCTATTCACGAAGTTTTAAACGGATGTTAATAATTTGATAATTATTTCTACTTTTCTAATAACAATGAATGTACGATTTTCATTAAATTAATAATAAATTTACTTCCTTAATTTATATGGCTAGATATTTTTTAAAAAGAATTATTTTACATAGTTAGTTAATTTTAAACATTTTATTATACGCGGTAAAAAAATTTACTCCAATTTTCCTTGACGGATTGCTACTAATATTTGCAATATGTTGTCTTGATGTATTATGATGGATGACACGTCATGTCTCTTCCCTTCTGGTAAAAATTATTAGAAATTGTTTATATACTTATTTTTTTGTTTTGTTTTCCAATACATTTAAAAACTTTTTTAAACTACTTTTAATTTCAAATTCTGTTTCAAAATTAATTAATAGATATTATTATAGAATTTAATATTTTTCAGAAGTTAATTCTAGTTCCAATATATTTATCGATTGTGAAAATTTATCAATAGCAGAATTGAAAAGTGATTAGTGATTTTGTTGTTAATTTGTTTAGATATTTTGTTAAAATATAATTAACATTCACGTTAATAATTAAAATAAATAATATTAAATTTGAACTCCAACAAATGGACCGATTTTATAAATCTTTATCTTTATAATTCACTTCTATTTATATTAATAATAAACTCTAAATAAATGTAATGTATACAATATTTAATTACTTATCCGTTTAATTTTGTTTCAGGTCTGTATGAATTGATGGTTCATAATTTGTTCAACATGTGGTTTTGGTGAGTGGTAATTTTATGGAATAAATACTTATTTAAAAGTATAGTAATCTTTTTGTAATAATTTAAATATCCATTTATGCATGTGTCATTTTATCATTTTTTTTTAGTATTTATTTATATTATTTTAAATTCTCTTATTTATTTATTTTTAAAATTATTCAAATATTTTTATTTATTTTTCTAGCTATGTACCGGAAAAGCCTTTAAACATTTATATTTTGAGGTATATTTTATAACAATAATTATGTAAAATTCTTCATAGAACTATGGTCAATGATGATGTTTTTTTTCTTTCATGTATCAATTGTCAAAATTATCTTCTTTTTTTTTTTCATTTTTGTTCTCATTAATATTAAAAACCTAACCCATTAAATGCTTTAGGTTCTAACAAACATTGTCGGAGACACAGTTTCTTCTATTACGACTCTCTGCTGACTGTTTTGCGAAATATTGTTTAATTTAACCTCGAAACCTTGAAATCCTTTGAACGGTTTCAATCCGATAATTTCTGAAAATAGAGGCACTGCGCACTGTTTAATTCGCGCTCGTGTGAGTGAAAGATCCCATCAACAGCCTGATCTAGTCCAGAATCACATGCTCGCTTTCTCATTACATATGCGCATTTACGAATAAGATGTAAATTCCCCCCAAGAACAAGCGAGTAGACCGGATCGTAGTGTTGGTTCAAGTCACATTTTGGTTTTTATTTTATTTTAATTTCTTTATTCTTCTTGTTGATAAGATGCAAATAAATACGAATTCAGAAGTTTCTCTGTCTTAAAATATATTAATTTTTTCCTACTTAATTTTATTTTAAAATGCCTCAATCGTACTATTTAAAAAAAAAAACGTATTGTTCAGAACGGCGTTTAAGAAGTGATCAAAATAAAACACTTTAGCAGGAGTTGAAGCTTAATGGAACTTTTTAATAAAGTGAGAAAGAAGAAACTGTTGATTCTGTGAAACTTTTTTGGAAAAAGTTTTCGGAATAAAAATTGCAGGTTTATTTTATACGTTTAACTTTTATATATTGAAGTTCTTAAAGAAAAAATTCCATTAAATTAGAAAGAGACGGTAATTGGGCTTGGACAAGAGTTATAAATTGTCTTAAATGAATTACTCATGTGTCTAATATGTCGTTTGTTTGAGTAGTTAAGAATAAGTAATTTTTAGCGAAATGATAATAACTTTAAATAAAAGTTCTCTAAAACCTTTCCTTGAAAACTTTCCGGGAAAAAATTTCAATTCTGACATATCAGAAAGAAAATGGAGAAGAAAGATCCCTGTCATAGAGAAAATATTAAAAAAATAAAAATATTTATTTATTAAATATTTCAAACCCTACTGCGATTTATTTTACAAGGATTTATTATTTTTTTTTTAATTATAAATTTGTTATTGAAAAAAAAGTGTCCGCAGATGGTGGACAGTTGACTAGTTTAGTTGATTCTAATTTTTAGTTTCAACGCATCTTGAAACATAACATACACTCTTGAATTTTGTGGAGAACTTATTATTATTTTTTTTTGGCTGATTATAAAAATTCATTATTGAAAATAATATATTGATAGTAGCTTATAAAAGGAATAATGAAGCAATTCATGGGCGTAAACATGTGACCTATACAGGGTCTCCCGTAAGTTGAGGGAAATTTTTATATGAGTGATACAAGACTGAGAGCTACAAAAAAGTTTATATCAATAATGGGCCAATTTTTAGCAAAAAAAAGTAGCAAATCCAAGTTTTGTGTTTTTTTAAGTGAGTCATGTTTTTTATTGAATTGGAAGCAATAACTAAGGAAATCTTTAATTTAAATAATTAATAATTGATTCATTGTAAACAAGATTTACTTTAAATTAAAATAGAGTTTATCATTGTTAAATTCGTTTACAGAGGACCTTTCGAGCGACTAAGCTAAATTCTGTTTTTAGAAAAATCATAAATTATTGGCCATTTTTTTTTATCATCATCCAACTGATTTACAGTTTTCCCACTTTTACAAAAACTTTTTCGTTTAATAAACTTTAAGTCAGTATTAATTAAGTTGAGATTTATTAGGGAAAAATTTGAGATGCAGCTCAAGTTTTGTTGAAAAATGATGATATTTTTTATCCTATCATGTAAAAGTACACCTGTTTTTAGATAAAATGACCACAATTAATTGTTGCAAAGCATTTATTTCTGGGTTTTTTCCATGATCTAGGATTTTAATGAAGCAAATTACCTAAAATTAGAGTAGAAAATTAGCACATATAAACTTTTTTGTGACTCTTGAGATCTCCTATGACTCCTATAAAAAATTCTCTTTACTTACGGGACACCCTGTGTATTGAAAATAAAATCACACTAATAGAGAAATTATATTAATCATAATATTAACGATTAAAACTTATTCGGATTTAAGAACTTCTTTATTTTTTAGTAGATCTTTTTTAATTTTTTTTTTGTAATTGAGGTAATTGTATACCAGACAAATATTTTTGAATTGTTTTGAAAACTGAATTGGCACCTCTATCCAGTTTTGTTATTTGCCAAATATTAAATTTGTGTGAATGGAAAGAAGGAATATTAATAATATATCACTTTACTGTTTAATTATTGATAATAATTAATTTTTTCCCTATAAACGCATTTATCCACTTGTTAATTTATCCGCATTGATCCTATTGCTCCAACATAAATAAAGAAAAAGTTTAATCAATATTCTCTGGGATAAAGTTTGTATCTTGTTTTCATGCTCTGTGAATATACCTTTCGAAATACAAATATTCATTATATTTAGCCAAGTAGGCATGGAATTAGGAAGCCTTTGTGTGGAGAAAGGAAACCATAAAGTCTCTAATGTTGGCCGAGGTAGAAGCGTAGTATACGAAGCCTATCCTTTTTCAAAATTATCATATCAATGCTTATATAATCGCAGTAGTATTACAATATTGGCGCTACTTTTTTGTTTTTATTGTTAATATTTTTATTTATTAGGAAACTTATATACCTAAACGGATGTTGTTGCAACGGGAGTAGGGCAATGCCTCAAGCTGGGGGCAATGTGTCCTCAAGTTCGTATGTATTATAATATATCGATATATAATATATAATATATAAATATATATAGTAAAGAATTATATAAGTAAAAGTAGTAAAGTTGAATTTTCCATAGTTTGGATCATCCATGAAGTCTTATTTAATATTTTTATTTGCTGTTTTTTTTTAAATGATGATGATTGATAGTAATTTCAGTACACTTTTGTTGTATTCACTTCACCGACGTTTTAAACCCAACTTGTGGATAATCATCAATAAATAAGCCAAGAAAAATATATAAGAGAGTACCCATAAAAAGATATAAACCCAAGTAAATAAAAATATAGTACTCTAAATATAGTATTACTAAAATATTAATAAATATTACTAATATAATATAGTAATATTACTAGTATAATATTATATAGTAATAAATATTACTAAAAATATAGTAATATAAACATAATAGTACACAAAGGGAAAAAAAGATAAATATTCGAAATAAATAGTATCTATAAATATTATGTATAAAATTAGTAGAGTTAAAAAAATAATTATGTGATTTTTTTTAATTCATTATAAAAGCGATTTAGAATATGATAGATCAATAGATAGAATCATATGGTTATGTAATAAAAGGTAACTAAAATATTTTTTAAAATGTTTATTTTTTGTTAATCTATATAGCATAAATAATGATTATTGCAATATATATATTCTTATTGCCTCAATTTTTTTTCTTTATGTTTTTCTTTACTTTATTTAGTTATATTGTGATGTTATGTGCGAATATAATAGGTTATAGACAATTTATTCGAATTCCATTTCAATAGGTTAAATATCTTTACAGATTTTATTGTTAAAATATAAAGTATAATATATTATAGTATGGTATATTATATTAATTTCTTCATTTAATTTTTATTTCTTTATTTGTTAACCTTTAGTTTTCTTATCTGTCTACCTGCATTTATCAAGTGTAACCTCCAGTAGCTTGTTATCCACTGATATATTATTATTCTTATTTTACCTTTACTAGATCATTATTTATTCGTTTTTCAATTATTTTATTCATTAGCCCTCATTTTCTTTATCTGTTAACCTATGTATCAGATTTAGCCCAATCCAGATATCTGTCCTTCCATAATAAACTTCATAACCATCCCAACCCTCTTGTCTCTAACCTTGCTTCCTATTCGATTCCTGATAACCCTCCGAGGCGTCTGAAAATAAGATGGCCATGTGATCTTCTAATATAGACATATTATTAGAGTGCTACCAATGGGTAGTTTCTCAACATGTGTTCCATGTCTTTATATCAATGTGCGAATTTACCAGTTGTATTTTTTGTATACAGTTGTAAATATCAAATGTAGTTATCAAATGCAATCTTTACTAGTTTGTTATCCACTCATATCTTATATTTTTTATCACAGTACCCATATTCTTTTTACTTTTAACTTACACGCTATATTCACTTTTGTTTTATATTCGTATTCACACTTGTTTTCTATTTTGGTTCGTATCTTCTTTATATATATAATACTTTATATTTTAACTAGACTATCACTGACTATGCTGTATCACTGATGTCATCTTATTATTTCTTTTTATCATCTACTAATACTTCATCTATTCTATTTTCACGATGTAACTTTTATATTTGTATCAGTTGTAGCCCTGATGAAGACCTACAAAGTTGGTCGAAACGTCGACGTAATTAATTAAATACTATTCTAGTTTATAGTATTTATTTGATCTCAACCCCGACCAACTGCTTCTTATACCATAATCACGGTCAACCATCTCTACACCATCACACCATTATATTAATATTATGAATATGTAATATGTATAATATGTGGAAGTAAAATGTGTACATTTATACATTATTGTCTAACAGCATTTAAAAGTCCTAAATGAACATTTTAAAACGCTAAAAATAATAATATGAAAATGTTTTAAACTATTAAATATTTACATTAATTGGATCGGACGTATCTTCAAATTCTGCGCTTATTAAAAGAGTATTTGAATTCCTGTTCGCTCGGAACCAATAATGAAGTCACTCAGTTTATTGCGATAACAAACGACAGATATAGAATTTAATAACCCTGTATACAATATAAAGGCCTACAAGTTTATTACCCTATCGGTTGTTGAATACCTCCCTTTGTACTTTTATTACATTCCTCTCGCTGAATTTATTCCAATCTCATATCCATAGCGTTGCCTAACCATGCCGAAATGTCGCTCGTAAACTTGCAACTCCCGTCGCCCCGGCTATCTTGTTATATTATTGTCTGCATTCGTAGAATGTTTGACATTCTGTGGCTATATTTATATGTTGTAGGGTAAGAGTGTTGAAATAGAGAGTTACCCTCTATAAAGGTGCCAGTCTTGATATCAATGCGGCCTTCGATTCCTCTTGGCAGAATTATTGATGTCCATTGTGCTCTAAGGCAGTATTTATCAGTAGCTTCAGACAACTTTGAGCTATTATTCAAATACAATTATTTTTCCTATTATTAATTATATACATTTTTCAATTTTGACCTTAATTCTAAATTCTACCTGTATGTCAACTAGAATGCTCATAGAAAAAAAAAACGAAGATATGTTTAACCAGCTGTTATTTTCATTGGGTAAAAGATTTTTATGTGGTGGAGATATGAAATATAAATTACAAAAAATAGCTTATTATAAAGAGGATGGAATGTTAAACATTTCCCTTGCTTACAGTATACAGGTCCGAATTTTTAGTTTCTGAGATATTTTAATCCATATTTTCCATAAAAATCTTTATCATTTGGTTTTCGACACTATTTGTCTTTCCTTTTCGTGTCTCTGACACGGCGTCGCGTTATGGTACGATTTTGAATAATAGCTCATTACAATGATCATGAAATAATAAACATTTCTCTCGCTAACAGTATGCAGGTCCGATTTTTAGTTTCTGAGATATCTTAATCCATTTCTTCCATAAAATCGTTATCATTTGCTTTTCTACACTTTTTTTCCCTTTTCGACTTCCTAACATGGCATCGCGTTAGTATATAACTTTGAATAACAGCTCATTAAAAAGATGAAATGATGAACATTTTCTCTGCTAACAATATGGAGGTCCCATTTTTTAGTTTTTGAGATATTTTGATCGATATGCCAAAACACTACAATTAGTCGACACCAGCAAACTTAACCCGAGCGTTATAGTATACTTAAAAAAATAGTATTTAAAAATTATTTTTTTTATTTCTTAAAGATATTTACAACTGTATTAAATAAATACATCTAGTAAATTTGAACATAATGTATAATGTATAATGACATGAATATAATGTATAATGACATGAAAAACACTTGCTGTGTAACTACCCAATGGTAGCACTCTTATTTAAAATTTTCGTTTGGTTAAGAAGTATAGGTTTCATTGATTTAGATAGAAATTTCCCTTAAAATATAGAGAATTTCTGTAATGCATCATATTTGATCTTTCGAGGAACGTTCTCCTCATTATCAGTACATTTATTGATTTTTCTTTTTTTTTTCAGTTGTATAATTCAAGGATTATAGTTATTAATATATTTTTATAATTTTCCTAGTTTGAAATATGTATATAATAATAATAATAATGATGTATTTATTCTGGGACGAGTCCCTTTAGAATAATATAAAAAGACAATAATGTGGGCTAAGGAGCCTTAGAGATACATAAACAAAAATATAGAGTAATTAAATAGTCAAAATAAAAAAAAAAAATAATAGAAAAAATTATAAGTTACTTACTAATTTAGATCAGTTAAAAATAAATAACAAAAAATTGAAAATAAACATTAAATAAAAATAATGAAGAACGCTCTAATAATTTATATACATATTTACAGTAGTAACTATTTACAATTTTACTTTTCTATACTGTTACAATAGTAGGAAGGAATAATTGGGTAGGGAAATCTGGGAGGAAGGAATAAAAGGTTTTATATAGAACGTAATGCTAAATTATATAAACCATCAATGCTCTAATAAACTTTATTTTAAAGGAAGTTAAACTACCAAAGCAATGGACTTTTTAATTATGGCTAATACAGCATTTTATAAGTTTACTTTATATGTTAATAACATTATATCCGGGTTTGTCTATTTTTTTTCTTGTTTGGACTAGCTCTGCTTGCTCGAAACTGTTACTTGCCATAATAGGAGTAAATTACTCACTCAGCCCTATTGATAATCCTAATTAGCCAATTATCATTCCCGGGACCGCTATGTATGCAAATTTAATAATTGTAGAGCGCCATTTAGATTAACCCTCCCTTTTTAATGTATTCTATTACCTGGAAGGTCTTAATGACCCTCACATGAGATGGTACGAGAGAGGAAGGGAAAAAAATGCTGGGAGAAGCCCCTCCCGGTAGAACGCCACAGTCGGACTCGACACAACACCGCCTCGCCTCATTAAACATTTACCTGTTGTTTTTTGCATCACGACCGAAGCTAAAACAGTTATTGAACCCATTTCTTTTTTTTTTTTTTTTTTTTTTTACAACTCTTTGTATATATGTTATTTTTTGTCCGAACCGTTCCTATTTTATTTCATTTTTTTTATTTAGAACAAAATATTTTTTAACTGGCTACCTGTATTTTATTGAAAAGAAAGGCGGTATCAGGTTTTTAAAACCTTCTCAACCATTCTCATGTAAATTAATTTTTTTTTCCTGGATATATGGACTCGTTATAAAAGAAAATAATAATAATATTTTTTTTTCTAATTGATTAATTTAAGGGTTGAAAATTTAATTATAAAAGAAGAAAAACGGTAGAAATTATTAATAGTTTATTATTTCTAAATACATAATCCTAAAAACACAATATATTTTTGAAATATTTTTTTTGATTTGTTTATTTAGAAATATTACATTCTGTCACAATCAAGGACATTTATAATAGTGTTCAGAGAGCACACTGACACTCTATTTACAATAAGTAAAAATAAATAATACAGAAACTAATAATAATAAAAATAAATAATAATAAAAATAAAATAATAATAAAAATAAATATTAATAAAAAAAAATCAATTTTTTATAAAAACTGAATGTCATGAATAAATTCTCCAGTCGAAAGTTTATACGCCGAATCAGGAGAACCATCGCTAGAGATAAGGCGAGAATATTTGTCAATAAAATATGTATCAAAGCTAAAAGCACTTCCACAACACCCCTTAGGTACAAAAATATTTGTTGAAGAGTCTGAAATGAGAGGACTTAAGAACATAGAGAGAAACAAATTTAATAAGACATTAATAACAAGAAATTAATAATAAGACAGACGATTTATAAGACATTTTACGATACGGAGATGGATTTGAACACAATTAGACCCATCCCTAATCTCGAAATCCCTTACTGCAAGAAAATTAGACCGATTATAGATACATCGATGGCAAGATACAACAAAGAGTATCCGCTAAATATCCATAGCTATTTTCTCGAATTACTAGAGAACGATAAAGATTATAACGTCATATCTACCGATGCCTCCAAAATGGAAAATAGTGTTGGCTGCGCTATATATTAATGAAAGTATATATTAATGAAAATCAGTTCCAGCTCTTGTTTAGCTTACCTGGAGAGAGCTCCATATTTACTGGAGAAGCTTCCGCAATTATGAAGGCCCTCCATTGGATATCAAATTCCAATGACAATAAATGGATGGTAGCGTCGGACTCCAAAAGCGTTATGGCTGCAATTGATAACCCATGGCCAACCAATTACCTAATGAGAGATATATTTAATCTATGGTGGGGATTGAAAAAAAGAACGTTCAATGTAGTATTTTTTAGGATTCCATCTCATAATGGTATCTTAGGCAATGAAACAGCAAATCAAGCAGCTAATTTAGCAAGGGAGGGAGAGGCACCAACCATAGTGCAGCAAATGGGCCACAAGCACAACAAATTCAGAAGAGAAGAAACCATATTGTGCAGAATACGAATTGGTCACTAACCAGTTTACTCACAGGTACCTTCTCAGAGGACTAGAAGCACCCGAAGTGTGATAATAAACCGCAGTCGGTAAAACATCGAATTAGTAGAGTGTCATGAGTTAAAAAAAAAATCGAGAAAAACTAAAATTCAAAGTAACAATGAAGGAAATACAAAGAGACAACACGGACGGACTCACCACTCTATTCCGATATTTATTAGAAACTTAATACTCTAAAGTAGAGGCGATTACAAATTTAAAAAAAAAAAAAGAAATGGTACTAAGGATGGTTGATCGTTCGGTAAACTTTGGTTAATTTTTAATTGATTTTGTAAATAATCATAGCGTACGTAAGTATTTCTTAAAATTTACTTATCTTTAAGTTATTTTATTTTTTGTATATACTTTTTGATTATTATTTAGTTGATATTTTTTTTCTGTTTATTTTCCATTTTCTATTTACATATATAGTCAGTCCCGACTGAAAAAAAATTGATTTATTTCTTAAGCTGTTTCATATTGTGTAACATTAGAAATTTATTTCATTAAATATTTCTCTATTATAGCTAGTTTTTTTTAAAAGTCTACAATTAATTCTTTTCATATGTTTTATATTAATATATATTTTAATTTATGACAAGCGATGAGCCCTCTTGAGTACAATTGCCCCGGTTTCCCGGCCCTAAGACCAGCACTGTACATAGTTTGATGTAGTCTTACCTCGCTATAATTATTATCTATGTGACAGAATGTTCAATCCATCTTCTGAATCAAATTAACAAAGCAGTCGTCCTTGAATTGTTTGTAATCATTGTCTATTCCAAATATTTTTTTATGTTTATAAATTAATTTACAAAGTTGCATTACTTTAATACTTTCGAGCATTAAAAATGCTTGCTTTACCTTCCAAAGACATTGTTTATTTATATGTATATATATAAATACAAACACACACACCAACATATTTATATTTATATATCCACATACATAAATATTTCAAAGCTCTTACTCCTCAAGAGAAGACGTGTAGTACCTTTAAACAACTTGTCCTATTTTCATTAACATTGATGTTTTCTTTAATTAGCTGACTTGAAATAGTTTTATGACAAATCATTCTCAGCATCCTTTCAATTTATGAACCAGCACATCCTAATGGAAAGGAGAGGTTTTTCATGGGATTTCAGCACCAAAGTAACCCAGATGATGGATGTTAATCTAAAGGAATTACATCCAACGATTATTTGAATAAATTATTGAGGCAAGATAGCTCTATATTTATAGCAGTACTTTAAAACGATTACAGTTTTGATACTTATCATAACAACTGTGGCATGATATAAAATGAAAAGCCACAATCGTAACTTTTGATTACTCCATAGTGTATTATCCCGATCATAAAATGTTCTGAAAGCATTACCTGATAGTTGGAGTTTGTATTGCTATTCATTCTTTTACATTATGTTGATTGTATTGTTTATTTTCAGGGTCAGTTACAACTTAATTTTTTTTTTTTTTAGCATGATTTAAACTGATGTTCCTTAATCCCAAGAAGATATTTAAATGTCAATGCAATATATTTCTTTTTGCAAAGTTTCTAGTGATCTTATTATTTCTTATTTATTAAATTACTTTTTTGTTAAATGCATTTCATTGATTCTTCACAGTATGGATTCAGAAGGTCTTGGACAAATATCTGCTATATTTTGTGACTTCTGTATATTCATATTATCCTGGACAATTTGGAATGGTTTGTTAGACATTTCTTGGATATATTTAATCCATAAACGGTTGTGGGATTTATTAGCTGATTGGAGCATGATAATGTCACGCTTCCAAATATAAGGGTGAGAATCTCTGACATCTTATAACTATTTTTATTTTTTTAATTGCTGTTTTATAATTGTAACGGTAAAGAAATTTGGACTCTCGTGAAATCTACTTTCTCATTTAAAGTTCATGAGTGAGATGTTTATCCAGTAAATAGTATTATTCCTATAATTTATTTTTTAAAGAACATATCAATTTTAGTTAGGACTCCTCCTATTATATTTATTTAATTTTAAAATGGCTACCGATTTAAAATTTAACAAAGCAGCTTTTCACTTACAATTGGCCAGCTAGTTCGATATTTTCAGATTTGGCATCGAAGTCTCAATTCACGCCTTGATGATACTTGGGACTCGATTCTATTACCCATCTTTTTGTTTGGTAATAACATCCAATTAGAACTTTAATCGTTTTCATAACTTTTTCTTGATTTTTCGGAGTCTTGTGTCCATTTATAAAACAATAAGGAATTGCAATAACTTCAATACTAATGAAACTCGACATTTTAACTGTTATTAATTATATTTGGTCAAATTATATTTCGATTTAAGTGGAAAGCAAATGAGTGCTTATAAGTTTTTGGTACCTAATTAAATAGACGAAATTTGCCTATCTCCAGATTGATAACGCTCCTATTCCGAAAATGTTTGTAAATAAAAAAGTTGTATTTTACGGGGATATAAATCTAATCGTGAAGTTTTAAGCGGATGTTAATAATGGCAACGATAATATGTCAATATTAGATTATTATTTTCATACAATATGATTATAAATTGTCAATGTGTGAAGAACTTTAAACAATTAAAATAAAAATGTCGATTCCCTAATAAACCAGCAAAATGTGTAAGTAGATATGCATGCAAATTTCAATAGGATGGATAGATTTTATAGGCGGAGAGTACGGTAGAGCGAAGCCTCCCCCCTCCCCCCTCCCAAAAAAAAATAAATGTCGAGGGGTCGAGAATATTCCCTCCTAATAATTTGAATTAAAAACAAATTAAGATCGAAAACAAATAAGATACATGTATGAATACAATATGTAAAATAAAATCTAGTTAGAAAATTCGACTAGCTGGCTCGGCTAAGGCCTAGGTACGTATAACTAGGTACGTAACTATTTTATCAGAATCTAAATATACATATTATTAAAATTTTCATTTATATTTAGGGATAATTATATAGAAACATATCGTAGAGTTTTATTATTCATTCACCTATCATGTATAAACATCCATTTTCTCCTGATTTTCCTATAAATTTTATAGGATAAAGTTGGAAAAAATCTATTTTATAAGTTCGAATCGATATTAATAAATATATTTTATAGAGAATATTTTTATTGACACTTTTACATAACTAGTTAGGCTGTGTAAACATTGTTTTTTTTTTTTAAGGTTATGCAAAGTAAGAAACCAAAAATATTTTAAAGTTTTTTAACATTATTAACTTTTAGCTGAAAAATTATTGAAATGCACCTATGTTATTAAGGCTGAACCCCATCCATGTTTAATTTATACAAGTTACAATAAATTCAATGGTTTTGTTCAGATATTTTCCAGTATATCCATCCGTACATAAAAAAGTCCTACGTCTACAAACACACATATAAATTTATATTTCAATTCAATATTATATTTGCTCGTTTTCCAATAAGTATGTTGATTTTTTTTTATATATATATATAAAAATCAATATACTTATATATATATATATATGATGGTATATATATATATATATATATATATATATATATATATATATATATATATATATATATATATATATATATATATATATATACTTATATATATATATATATGATGGTATATATATATATATATATATATATATACCACGGGCTACGGATGGAGGGGGAGAGGCTTTCGGGCTGAAACCCCCCAAAACTAAATCCTGGATCGGCTAATGATACATACTGATCAGAAATCGTTCTCCATACCGATCCTTACATACGAACCTTCTCCATCATAATATAATCTACTTGTGCACCTATAGCTATTATATTGTCCTGTATTGAGTCAGTTTGGTACAACCTCACCTCGGAACAAATTAAGCGCCTGTGAGACCAAAGTGGTGTGGCTCCGGTGTCAGTGTAGACAAAGGACAAACACAAGAGAGGAAGACAATGGGAGGCTACAAACACGGCAGTCTATTACTCCCGGGCCACTCTCTTCTTCTCAGGTCTTCGGTTACTTCTTATAAAATTCCTTTCCTCCTCTCTTTCCTTCCACTTCTCAATGGTGGAGGATATTAAAGTTGATAGGATTAAGAAAAATAAAAAGTAAAAAAATCATACCGTTGCTGCCAGTCTCTGGTTTTAGGAGGAGATTGCTGTAAATTGCAGTAGTAAGTTATCTTTAGAATCCTTCTGGTTCTGACTTTTTTTTTTCCTTCCCTTTCCTCGACCGTGAGAACGGGACTCTAAAGGAATCCGCTGTGCTCTTAGAAAGTCGTCCACGAAGAGGGGAACCCAACAGGAAAAAGAAATGAATAAATTGTCATCCTCTCGTACTCCCCTTCTTCGGATAACTCTATTGAATTATTTGATATTATTATTATGGATGTCTTGTCTCATTTGGTACAGAAAACATCTAAACATCGACTTTCGGTTTTTGTGGAGTGTTTCTACTTTGTTACCCAATGTCCATACTTAACAAAATAAATGTGCTGCCTGTGGTATGTTACGACCAATTCTGAGTTTTCCATCCATCAAACACAGGAAATAAATAAGGATGTCTTAAGTTACGACGTTACGTGACATATACGATAAGTGACATATACGATATGATTTTCGCCGACAATAATCGAATTGCAATCGCTCTTACCAACGGAATTACTATTTTATTTTTTTGCAGTCAATGGATTTTTTTACTAAGTATTGAAAAGTAATTGTTACCTACTTACAAAAATATAAATATCAATTAAAACATTAAATGTTAGGTTTACACTCAGTGAAGCCCAGTATTATTTATTCAATGATTCGTTTCTTATCCTACTTTACATTAGACAATTCTTTGAAGCATTCTGCTTGTATTACTTTCATTCACTTTACAAAGTGTATGATCCGTGCCTTCATTAAACAATGTATAGCTCTCCTTATTTTTAATTTTCTAAATAATACATTGGGTCATAGAAATGACGAACTTTATTTTCGAAAACCTTTGAGTTTTCTTGTTTCAATGTAAAATTATAGCTGAAGGTATTCTTAATGAACATTAGGTAGAAAAATGCTAAGTAAATTATTACTATAAAGTTCGTAATTAGTAGACGGAAACAGTAATTTGTCGAAAGAAAATAACAATCATCTACCGTATTTAATCTTGTTTTTTATATTTTTATAAAATCATAATTTATTTATTTATTGAATAATATAACATATTGTCAGTTGGACATTGAATATAGGGAGGTAAGATCACATCCATGCTATATCTATAAAACAAAATATAAAATAAACAGATGCAAACAACAAATAAATAAAAATCAAAAAATATTTTATATTTTATTTTATAAAATCATGATTCTTTAGATAATTAATACTTCTTAATATCCAAATGTGTCTCTTTTATTTTTTTTATGATAAACATTACCACTTCTAATTATATACTTTGTATCCGGATGAGGTTAAAAAAGAAATTTCAGACATAAATGGTACTGTTTTTGTTATGGTCGGTTAGGATTTATTTAATTTTTTTCTTTAAACCTTTATCGTAAACTGCTATGGAAGTGACAATCAGCACATTTGTTGTTAATTTTTAATAGAAAAATGGCATTTCAGGCATGACAAAGGATGGTTTCCAGCAACAGATCTTCCTGTTTTTATTTACTTCCTTAAATCAGGCAAGGAGATCTCTCATCCAGCTCCTTTTTCAGTCGACTTCTGATTGGCATATCAACTATGGCCGTGTAGTTTAATATCAACTCGGGTTTAAAGAGTACATATGTGTTGGTCGATAGTTGGTTTTCGTAAGACGCTAGGTAAAGTTTTAGTTATTTACTTACTAGAAACTGATATTATTAATTTTTTAATTTTGACTGATAAGATTGTAGTTATTGTTATTACGTCTTTAATGTAATTTATTATAATTAGTTTGGTTTATCATTTCACTTAGAGTAGTGCTTGTTCTGCATATTTTTCTATTCCTTCTTATTTTCGTTCAATGTGCTCTAATTTATCCGGATCGTAAAGTAATTCAAGAATAGTTGAATGGTAGTATAAATAAGATACAAAATTTCTTTGAGGAAGGAATGCAATAAAAGCCGAGTCTTTCCTTCGGAAACAGTTAATGACTGGAACTGTTCTTAGTTTAGAAGGTTATTGATTGCAGCGGTCGTTAGAAAGATTAGAACCATTTTGTTGCCGACGTTCGTGTTTACAGCCTTTGATGTTCCCAAACCACCTGCATTCATCAGGGGCAGCTTGCATATCAGTTAGCTCTTGTTTGGCCATTAATGAAAGTCAGGTATAATAGCTGCGTTTCCCGTGATCCGTCTGGAGCAGGCGTCGGCAATCCGACTGCAGACCCCCTGGGCGCTAACAGTATCTGACATAACAACCCCGGGAGGGTAAACAAGTTGGATTAAGGAGAAGATCCAACTCCTAAGTTTTCTAGGCCAGGACTGCGGGGAACAGGTCCCTGTGGGGAGTGGCTTCCTTGCCGAGTTTTCATTTGTCGGCCCTAACCTGCGAGGGAAAACTTGGATAAAGTCCAAGTTTGTTGTTTTACAGCGCGAGTCGTTAGGCTCAAAGCAGTTATCAACTCCCGGGCTTATCTCTAACTTGGCTATGTGAACCGAGATGGACCACTATCTAGCATTTGTGATTTTTTTATTTAAAATTTTTTTCAGAGATTGAGAGTTTTGAGGGGTACTAAAAACGAATCCAACTTGCTTTTTATAATACAAATTTACTCGGCTTACTTTACTCGAAGCGCCTTCTGTTTTATGTAATTTTGCACAAAAAGGAAGAAATAGATTTATATTTAAAAACTAAAAACTTGGGGCAAAGCAATGGTAAAAATAAATAACATAAATTTTAGGCGACCGATTGAAACGTGTCCGGTATTTTTCGGTCTAGTTTCACTGATTGTAGACACCCCGTTTAAGCTTTTTTTTTTTTGTGAAAATTCGTTACCTGTTGAAAGAAACCAAAAGTCCTTTCAAGGTTGACTAGCTTTAAGGTATTTTAATGGCCATTCTTACAGGTATCTGTTGAACCTCCTGGTATGAGTATAGCTTACTGAATACCTTAAAAACGGTTATAAGGCTGAAAGTATTAAATTAATGCTTTGATGAATGCCAAAACCATCGATATATATATATAGTGAAATTTGAGCCTTTCAGTTTGCAAGAATTTATAATTTATAATAGGAAAAATTATAATAGCTGTACAGTCAGTGAGTAAGTTTATACCAAAATAGGTTTGTTGTTGTTTGTTTCGATGTCTAGGCGCAAAACATCTAGGTCATCAGCACCCGATGAACTAAACAGCACTACTTTTATATTTTATAGGTGGTTGGTACGAAAAATAAAAAAAAGGATGAAAATAAATTAATAGAATAAAATAGATAAATAAACTTAAAAGAAAAATAGATAGCAATAAAATAAATAAATGAATTCACAGAAATGAATTTTTATGATTAAAAAAATAATAAAACAAATAAAGTAAAAATAAAAAATCTGGAAGGGATCATTAGTTATAAACTTGTCATATATGTTTCATAAGACTTTCATTGTGTAGGAACTTCATAAATTTAGTAATGATTTCTTCCTCGTTTCCCTGGGATTCTGATATATTCTGGGGTGTTCCAAGATGTTTTAATCTTGCCGTGTAAAAAAGGCTCTCTTCCAAAACATGCTTTATATATAATGTCTGGTCAAACTTCTGACATGTGGGGGTAAGATCTTTTGTTATGAGGTGGAGGTGTGTTCCAAGAATCCCAAGAATGGTAAAGGCGGTGGGACAACAGTGCACCTAGCAAATTAAAGATGATATAGAAAGAGGCGAAATTAGGTGATTGCAGTGATGAAATATAGAACTGTGAATAAAGATATAAATTTATGATTAAAATAATAATATCACTAAAATAATAATCAGAAATGTTGAAATTGGAGTTCATTCTGTCAGCTGAAAATTTTTCTGTTATACCTTTGCTTCTGGTTTCTGATGAATTTGTTCAAATATCTACTCAATTCTTCCTAGTAGCTTAAAGATAATCTATGGAACAGGTAAACACGCAATTAAACTGTTGTATGTTTTCTGTTCATACTTTCATCTGCACTTGTCACGAGAGCGACAATCAGCAAATTTGATGGGATTATAGATGGTAGTGGCATGGCAGGTATGAGGAAGAATAGAACCCAACTGTACCTCTTTCTGGTCTTTGCTTGCTTCCTTAAATCATGGAAGGAGATCTCTCATCCAGCTCCTCTTCAGTCTTCTACCAATGGGCATGTCAACGGTGGCCATGTCGATTATGAGTCTGTTTTTGTGTCTCTGTAGTTTAACATGAAATCGTGAGTAAAGAGTTCGTATGTGTTGGTCAATCAATAGTTAGCTGTCGTAAGTCTTTATGTAAAGTTTTTCTCATACGTACCAGGGAGCTGCTATTAATAATGATATTCAGTCATAAAATTTGGGCTGAAAAAATTGTAAACTGTAGTTATACTCTTGAATTGTAAATTTCAATGTTGTCTAATTCATATATTACTATAATAAATATATCGATTTATTTATTACTTATAAATTATTTTTGAGTTCATTGTATTCATTCCGAACACAGACAGCCGATGCAGTTTTACCTCCGAAGCGTAGACACTCTTCCGCTAGCCTCTATATTTGCAGAGCCGTGAATAAATCTCTTCTGGGCGATGAAATATTTGATTTATGCGAGAAGGAAGTAGCCTGAGTTCATTAAGGGTTTATTTTGGATAGTCTCTTACCGGTGTCGTATAACCGTTATTTTCGTTGAAGTTACTGCCCATTCTGGAACTGTTCCAAATCGCTACCGTTACGCTATTCACTCCCGAGACGTTTCTTTGAGGATGATCGCAGGTGTGAAATGATTATCATCATCTTTAAATATTGTCTTCCAAGTATAGTTATATATAGTTATTTCTTTTCTTGTGTAATATCATTCTAATTACTACGGCATTTAATTTTTATATAACAATTGTTTTATATATATGTATTGTTGGTTTATTGCAAAAAGGCACTTTAAAACTTTTGATTGAGTTAAACCCTTAAATGCGTTTTTGTGGATTTCTGTCTTATTTACCGATATAAAAACATCGTTAGTACATTACACAAACTTTGTTATATAAATAAAATTAGACTAACTGCACAATGTTCTACTTTCACAGGGAGGAAATGCATCCAAGTGATATAGATTTTTGCAATAAAGTGTTCTTCTAATTTTAAAATTTATGTTTACTGAAATGCTTTAGAACACACGATAGAAGTGGGCGGGGTGGCCGAATGGGCTAACGCGTTTGCACTGCACCGCCGTTGCCCGGCAACCTAATACATAAGACTTTGATAAAAAAAATAGTCACGAGTTCGCGTCCCGGTGCCCGGAGGAGTTTTTAAATCCCCGCCCACACTCCCTGGCCCGGGAAAACCCTCGTATAGCCTTAAAGGCGAGGAAGGAGAAGACAAAAAAAAAATAAACAAATAACAAAAATAAACAAATAAAAAAAAACAACCACACGATAGTAGTGAAAACATCAACATGGCGAGATTAATATGATAAAATATAAAGTATAAATAATGAAATGAAATGAAAAATAATTTTATTAATAATATAAAATAATAGCCTATTACAGAGAGGACGGAATGCCGAACAATTTTCTAGCTTACAGACTGTGTAGGTCCGATTTTTAGTTTCTGAGATATATTTAAACTATATCTTCAATAAAACTCATTATCATATGATTTTGGACATTATTCTCTCTAACAAGGCGTCACGTTGAGATACAATTTTGAATAATAGCTCATTACAAAGAGGATGAAATGACGAACAATATGCTAGTCCTCCGATTTTTAGTTTTTGAGATATTTTAATTCATATGCAAAAACAATTCAATTAGTCGAATCCAGCCGACTTTATCCGAGCGTTACACATCGGAAATCTGACGGCTCAATGCAATTCACTCTTCACAAAAAAAGCGCAAAACGCACCTAAAGAAGTTTTCACCGAGAAAACTCCCAGAGAATTAAGAAATATTTCATGGAGAAGTGAAACATTTAAAGATTATCGAGGCATAAAAAAAAAAACATGAAACAAAATAATCAATACTATCGAAACGAACAAGACATAAAATGCAACCAATAAAAATATTTTATTTTTATATGGTTACATTGTAGAAAACATGTTGAAATACTCGATTTGTAATACCTTTAGGCGCAACACTTGATAAGCCTGCACAATCGTTAAAAGCGCGAGCATTTTTTTCTATTACAAATATTATGATGCAATGATTTTCCGACCACACTTAAGTGTAATATTAGACTCGATATTGTTGGATTGACAAACAGCCAAGTTATAGACTTTCTATTAAAAAAAAAAAAAGATGTACTTGGTTATTTAAGTGCATAAAATATGCTTTTTTTTTCTCAGCCCACATCACGACTAAATTGCATTGAATAAAAAATGGTTTTTAATCATCTATAGATAAGACCGCCGTACTTCGTATTAGACAATGTGGGCAGAGACGTCGGAAAGAAAAGAAAAAAAAAACACAATGAAATATATGAATGGTCTCAATTTACAATTACAGTAAAACCATTGCTACATGCTCTGTAGCAAGAAAATTGATGATAATCTATTTTAAACTTATCTGATGGATATATGCCTATGAGCTATTTTATAAGAATATTTTTTCGCATATATTTTGTTATTTGTTATTTAAGGAAATATTTCATGCACCATTACATATGGTGAATATTTAATAGAATATTGACCAATATAAATGTATAGAATATTGACCAATTCCTGAAATCAAATTTGAAAACGCTTTCATTTTATGTTTAGGGAATTTCAATCATTTTTTAAAAATATTTATTTATACAGTAATACATCATTCTGTCACACGGACATTAATTATAGTGAGGTAAGACTACATTTACACAATATATAGAAAATATAAAATAAAAAGAACCAAAATAACGACTAAATAATGATCAAAAAGTATTTAATTTTTATTTATTTTCTTATTTTTTAATGATATTTACAACTGTATTAAAAAAATACATTTAGTAAATTTTAACATATGGATATAATGACGTGAAAACACTTGTTGAGTAAGTACCCAATGGTAGCACTCTAATGATTTTTTTTCTTTACGTTTAAGTAATCGAAATAAAGTATTTACTTTATTATTTGAGTGGCATCATGTGTGAAGCGTACTCCTGTCATTCTCAGAAAGCGTAGAAAAAGACGATTTTTGTTTTACAGATCAATTTAAACTGTTTCTGATAGTTTTATTTAAGAATGTTCAAGTTAAATCATGAAAATCATTGAATCATAAGAATTTGTTTAAATTGAAGCTGTGTTACAAAAGTTGGATTTCCCTCAACTTTTTAAAGATGTCGGTCTTTGATATGAGACCGCTCATTTGTTTATTTAAGGTAACGATATAACAAAATAAATTAACAAAAGATAGTAATTAATAAATAGATAAATAAACAATGAACATGGTATAAAGAAAAATAGTATCATAAAGTGTGATTTTTTTAAAGGGGTATTTTTTTAGAAATACGTTTTTGTAAGCAATTTATGAATAAATTAAAGTTATTGGCATTTTCGGTAGTATAAAGTAGCGAATAGTCTTTCAAGTAATATACTATCTATATAAAATAAGCTCTATAATCTGCTTTACTACTTTAGTATTTATTTATTTTTTTTACAATGACATTTAAAAGGACGTGAAGTAAAAATCACACTTTTGATAAATCACACCTACCTCTTTTTTTTTTGACGATGTTGCTAATTATACTGTCTGCAGACGCTTTCTGAAAAATATAGACAATAATTAGTAATTGTCTGTATTATAATTAGTAATTGTCTGTATTATATTGCGTCTTTTACTTCCAAAGTCACAAATCAGAAAAATAGAACACTAAAACATATTTTCCGTGGTACAGACCCCTTTTTATCAAATTATTACATCCACCTGAAAGTTTTTAAATAGCTTCATTTCATAATAACCTACAAATATTTTATTTACTAAAATTCTCGGGATTGGGGCGTTTTCAATCTGGAGGTCGGAAAACTTTGTCTATTTAATTGGGTAATAAAAACTCGTATATACCCATTTTTTTTACACTTGGATTGTATGATAATACGATCACAAAATCAACAAAAGAAGTGACCTACGAAAACATTGGGTCGTTTGGCACATATAACCTCGTTATTTTGAAAATTTGGGAGTCACGTATATTCAATGAAATCTGTGCACGATGCAAATAAATTAGCATTTCGCTGAATCCGATTTATAGGTGAATGGAAGGCATGTTTTCGGAGAAAAATTGAGTATGACGAAGATGGACAGAAACTGGAAAATTCATTTTATTTAGGAGGATAGAAGAATTTATATTTCCATTAAATAATTTAAACAGAAAAATAACATCTTTTTTATGCTGTTGTGTGCTAGAAAATCAATATTTATATTGATATGGATATTTCTAAGATGTTTATAATATCGACTATCGATATTTCAAGTCCGATATTTTTAAGGTATCGATAGTTATAAGCCTATATTAATATCGATGACATTACCGATGTTGTGTCTTCAATATCCCATTCCTAGATCATATACAATTATACTTGTTGTGGTATGTTCCCTGTTTTCTCTTTATTCCTTGGTTTAAAAGTTCCTTCAAATTAAAATCCTACAAAAACGTAGTTCCCTAAAAAAAAATCATATCCCAGTGGAAATGTATAACTCCATACAAATTTGCTTTAATAAAATATGTTGATAACTTGCGCCATTCAGCCCTCTTCTGAACATCGAACCCTTGGCAGTAGATGAAAGCTTTTTTTAAAAAAAGAAAAAGTCATATGGATTAAATTTTTCGCCAAAACATAGAGATAATATATTATAAGATTCAGTTTTACTAAACATTGCTTTTTATTAAGTTACTTAAATATTCTCTGAAATCTCTATTAGATGGTCGCCTATCATTGATGCTAGTCAATATCATGGCTATAAGTAGTTTAAAATATACTACAAGAGTGTGTAATAAATAACCTATTATAAAAAACATAGTATATTTATTAATGCTATTTACAATTAGGGTTTGTGTGTTCAACCCGTGCGCATTCCAGATGTTACGCGCCATTTTCAGTTACAGCCCATTACGCCCTGGGGTGTCTGTGCCAAGAATGCAGTTTATTTGTTGTTATGTCGTTCTAAAAATTTCCGGTCTCCAAACAGAAATTATACTTATTACTTCGCATTTTCTACGTCGTATATATCGAGATCATCTAGGTCATTAAGTAAATTTCTTGTTGGTTACTTTTTAATGTAAAAATATCCTTCCTGCAACATTTTTCATCAAGGTTACATCCAGTTCGTCGTTTTAACTGTAAACTGCAACATTAAAATCCCTTTTATTACGTAGGTTGGAATTTTTTTTTTACCTCATATTATGAGCAAACAGCTCCTGTTTTTAGTTTTTATTGCAGACAATAAGGTGCGTTTAGACATTTCACAAACTACGTGATAAACAAATTTATAAATGCTATTTTCCCTACGTCATGTTTTTTTTTTAATCTTAGTAACGAGAGATATAAAATACATAGTTGGATTTGACAATGATGTCGCTATTAGTTAAGTTGAATAATTGTGTTTCACATAGTCAAGATAATAATGCTTATGATAATTATATTATAATTTATTTAAATATATCTTTGAAATGTATAAATTACATCTTAATATATGTTTTTGATTATATTATATTTTTTAAATCTATTATCATTGAATTGGAGTGACTGTATCATTATCATCTTGAACGTTCTTCAATTTCCGCTCTGGTTTTCTTTTGTTTCATAGGAAAACTAAAACATTTCCTTGTAATTTTTTGTATTACTGTTTTAAAATACTTTTCGCGAACAATGAAAGCAATTAAGACACCCTATTATATTATATGACCATGGGCTTGAATGCTATTTTTTATCAATAGAGTAACGTGTAATGTCTAATTACTTTGCTCATTGCTTGACGAGGCAAAGACAATTATAAAGAAAAGGTTACACGGAACTAACGCGTCCGTTATTTTTCATCTTTTTTTCTCCGTTTTGCACGCAATACGAATTATAAAAGTAATTATTATATGATCTCGAGAATTATTAGAACCAAAGTTTCTTCATGAGCGGAAGTTTGATTAATTTTCTTGTCTTCAAAAATAATTAACCATTTTCTAATCCATCTCACAGCATCATTAGTATTTAATTTTTTTGTAAAAGTCTTATGTCTCAGAGAATTTTTAAATCAAAGATACGGTTTTGATATTTATTTGTCTTTAATACCATCGTGTTCAACTGCCATATACGTCGCGTCATGATGGATGCAAGCCCACACCTCCAGTCCCTCCCATATCTCTTTGGCACAAGCGGATCTATGGGAGGTGAGGGAGGAGGAACTTTCGGACTAAAGCCTTCTCCTCCAAAATGGTAAAATGTAACCATGTTTTATGGAAAAAAAATTAAAACATTATCTCTTAAATTATTATTGTTCGTGTAATTATATTAATACTATTTCATATAGGTAGTTAGTTTTTTTTTCTAAAGTAATTATCGTTTATATATATATATATATATAAAGCTTTCGGGCTCTAGCCTGCCTCCCATCCCCAAAAAAATTTTCTTTGAAAGTAGGGTAATGAAGGAAATGTTTGTCTACCTGGCTTATGTCGCCGTATTGTTATATTTATAAACTGCTTGGTTAGACAATTAGAATCTCTAGGTTCTCCTTTTTGTATTTAACAATTTAAAATTGAAAAAATATTCACTAATGCAGCTATAACCTTAATTTAAAATAACAAAACACCTTTTTGAAATAGTGATGGATATCCCGAAATTCAATTGTTCTAGTAATTGACTTGCGGTCGATATCAGTAATAGACATACCTTAGAAAAATTCTACAATTTGTATTTAGCTATAAAGAGAACGATATGGATAAAGTAACTAATAAGAAAATATTCAACTAAATCTTAGTTACCTTCTCCCTGAGGAAGATTTCAAACCACACAATCCAAATTCTTCGTAAAATCGTCAACGCTCCTTGGTTTATTTCAAATCACACCATACACACAGACATGAACATACCAAAAGTAAAATCGTACATACACAACAAGTACACAACATTTCACTCTTCTACTTTCAATCATCCAAATCCACTCGTTCTATCTTCCTCCCTGTTACCTGGTGAGCCTCAAGGACGACTAAAAAGGAAGTGGCCCAGAGATCTGCTGAAAAGTTAAGAAAATATCAGGAATTCAAGAAGATATAAGTAACGCCAACACATTTTCTTGATGCGTTCCAATGCAGTGGCAAATTTAAAATAACAAAAAAATAAAATAAAATAAAAATCTTAACAAAACTATTAGTAGGAAGGTATGAAAAATACTGATCTCAAAAGTACTATAGAAACAACAGTGATAGGCATTTCAAAATTTTCTTTATGAAACTTTGTTCATACATTTGTCAATAGAGGACATTGTTCTTCAATCTAGAAAAAAATTGGAACCTTTAAATATAAAAGGAAGCTTATTATTTATATTTAGAGTCTATCACTTTAATGGTTCCTAATCACTTTATATAGGTGCGTTCATCCTACCCAATAAGCGAAATTTTGAATTATTTGCCGTCTAATAATATTTACCTAAATTAAGATATTTTTTTCGCTCTTTTAGTATGTGATTTAATTGATCAATAGTTTTACTTGTATTTAGGCTCTGCGAAAACACCTCATTATGCGTTCAGCGACCTCGTTCCAGAGCCTTCATAGGGAACGACATATAAGCCTTAAAGAACGGCCGGAGGCGAGGCAGCGCTAACGGCCCCCGCCCTATTGAGAATAAAATAAGCGCATACAATGAGTGACATGGGACCAATTGTGGACCATTGTACCTCGGTTTGCCTGATAGCTCTTTTATCTTTAAGTGGGGCGCTGCCAAGGCTGAAGGCTTGTTCTCTGGGAGTGTTGTGGGTGTACCTTCCAGTGTCGCCTTTGGGTTCTGATGGGAGTATTCCAACTGAAAATGGTTTCTTTAGAATGGATTCGGAAATACCTTTTTCAACTTATTTAAAATTAATATAATATCGTCGGTTTTCGGAAAAGAAAAAAAAAAAGAATAAAATAAAGTGAGTCATTTTTTTTTTTATTACATCCTACCTCGCCATTTCTGGCATGTACCCTGGAAGAGGAAAGGGAAGAGAGATGTTATAGAAATACAACCAAACCTATTGTAACCAGAGATGAGAGGTTTAGATTCATTCAGTGGGTCCGCAACGAAAAAAAATTTAACCCGCCCAGACGGGATTCGAACCGGCGTCGTACTTGAGTTAAAACTTGAAGTTTCATATTTAAATACAACATTCATATTTAAAACATCTATTGGTCCGAACATCACTTTCTTAAAAATAATACTTGTCAAATATAGTGTTCTTGAAAAATATTGCTATTTTCACACCCTTCCTTTCCTTGCTCTTCCCACATGCCTCTCTCTGATTATGTCAAGCGGATATTATTAATGTAAACGACTAAAATCTCATCAAGAGACAGAAATCTATTGTAGGTTATGATTGGAAAATTCCAATAACGCAACCTTGTGTCTCCGAAACGCATGTAAAGAATAAAATAACCTGTCTACGTTTTTAGCTCTTCTCCCCAGGAAATCCAATCGCAAACACAGATTGGAGGGAGAGTATGCGATTGGATGTCCTTGAGTGTTGTGATCTTAATTTTTCTTTTCTGCCTTGATGATACCTGAATTGGCGAAACGTTTAGGAGTTATTTTATTCTTTATTAATATTTTTGTGAAGCAAAGCTGTGTGCTTGGAATTTTCCAATCGTACGCTAATATAGAAATCATTATTTTTAATGAGCTTCAGCTGCTAAAAAATACTAGAGATTCATGATTTGTTGGTCGTTGGTGTAAATGCAAAGGTATATCTAGGTGCAATCCGACTAACTCCCAAACAATAGAGAATAGGGTGATAGCCTAGTTGGAAGGATATAAAGTAGGTGCCAAGTTAAATTTCACTCCGGGCGCCTACAACACACTTGAAACTATGTGCTGTAAAATTGCAAAATTCAAGCTATTTTATGTATATATGTATGTATTTTAAAGGTTGGTTCTTCTTCTTCTTTTTTTTTTTTTTGTTGTTTATACTAATGTAATCCTGAAACCCATCATTTTCGGTCATATAATTATAATGCAGCACGGGCGGATCTACGGGGGAGGGGCTTTGGGGCTGAAGCCCCTCCTCCCTCCAAAATGGTAAAATATAACCATGCTTTATGGAAAATAATTATCTCTTAAAGTATTATTGTTCGTGTCTTAATTACATTTAAAAGGACTTTAGGAATCACTTTAACACCATTTCAATATAATATAATCACCATAATCGACAAAGAACACAAAAATTAATTTAAATCTTCATTTTTGTTTGGAACCAATATGTTCACAAATTTCAGCAAGCTGTATCTTTGTTAAAAATAGTCCGATTTCGATGATTTTTTTTTCCTTCTGTAGAGGATTTAGTAATCTTTTATATAATCATGGGCATAACCCAGGGAACAGTGCTTAATTTTTTAGTTATTCGCAAATAAAGTTTGTTTTCTTTCATAACGTGTTTGCCTGAATTTTCGGGGTGAGTGGACTATTTTTCCCGGCTGAAGGAGAAGGAAACATTCGAAATTGGTGGCTCAATCTTGAGATTTGGTGAAAAAGTAACGATGATATGGCATGCCGATCAAAAACACCATCGATAGATAATATAAACTCCACCTCTCTCGATCATAGAGACCTCTAGTCGACGAAATGAGACATGTATTCAATGACAGTACTACAATTAATGTGAGGCTGTATGGATGCGAACTCTATGCCTTGCGTTATCTCGAAAATAGTACGTTTTGGGGCTTAAAAACGCAGGATTCGATAGTTCCGGAGGAACTATCCGGGTCTTGCTGTACGTATCAAAATCTTCAAGATCCAATTTGTCCCGTATCGATCTACAGACCTAATTAATCCGATTGAACCTAATTTATTTTAATAATGCTTGGTTTGATTGTAATTTGTCATACAATGTGATGATAAGACATTTAGTTTCATCTTTTGTTTATTAATCGAAGGTTAAACATATTTTCAGCATGTTACGGCTAGCCTAATTTTATTTATAATTAATTATTTATAATTAAACTTTCAAGTTGAGTTTGCATATCATATTCCATCTAAGATTATTTCGGAAGATTTATGATGCCGAGAACAGATTGAGCCTGGCTGGTAGTGGTAGGTATATTGATAGCCGAATGGAATCGATATCAGCAAAGATTTACAACTCGCATCGTCGAGGTCTTTAAAAAAGAAAGGAACGGCGCCAGTGGTTGAGAACCGGAAGATTGATCGTGAGCACTTCTTCATAGCCCGCAGATTATCTCCCTACCTCCCTCTAACCATGCTAATTCCTGGTGTGTCTTCCAACAGTTGCCTTCATGGCTGTAACTGCCGATGGCTACTCATTTCAAGTTCCTCTGGGTCTTTAAAGAAGATTACACAGTCGGGTCTTTTGTTCTTTTCGAGGAAGCAGTGGCTGTCTCCTTAGTTGGCCACTCAGAGTAATTTTTTTTCTCGTCGGTTCAACCACTAATTCTTCCGTGAGTGTTCCTGACATTCGGTGACGAGTTTTTGCACGACTGTCGACACTTAAACGACCGCTGTCAAGACGATTTACGAAGCTAAAGAGGAAATCGTCAATTGTTTCCTTTGTTCCATTATATATTTTTTAAAGAATATATAAAATATTTACGATTTCAGTGTTATTTACAATGATGAAGAGAAAAAACTAAGGACCACACGATAGAAGTGAAAACATTAACAAGGCGTACATTAACATTAACAAACATAATCGCTCATTACAAAGAGGATGACATGCTGGACATTTTCCTCACAGTATGCAGGTCCGATTTTTAGTTTCTAACATATTTTCATCAATATCTTCAATAAAACTTATCATTTGGTTTTCGACATATTATTTTCCTTTTTCGCTTCTCTAACACAGCGTCGCGTTTAGATACAATTTTGTTTAGTAGCTCATTACAAAGAGGATGAAATTATAAACATTTCTCTTGGTAAAAATATGCACGCCCGATTTTTAGTTTTTGCGATATTTTAATCCATATGGAAAAATACTTCAATTAGTCGGCTCCAGCCCACTTTACCCGATTCACTCTCCACAAAAAAGTGCAATAATAATAAAATACATTTAGAGCTTTAACCGAAGGAACATATCGTCGGTTTATTACAAAAAGTTACTAATTGTAATTGCATTTTTGAAGTAGGTTAACATTCAAATATGTTCTTGAGAATTTCTATCTTATTTATCGATAAAAAAACATCGTAAGTGCTTGAAAATGACACATTTTTATTTATCAAACAAGCTCACAATTTCCTGATTTAACAAAGAGAAAATTTCTTAATTATTTAAGGATATGAAACGTCACTGAAGAACTTTTTGCAATAAACCGACGGTATGTTTGTTAGTTTTGATCATCTTCCGTTACAAAACGTAATTGATATTACGAAACGACAATAAATTACACCTGTCTACTGCGACAGATAAGAACTAACAATAAAACAAATGCAATAGCATCAAGAAATATAAAATAAGAAGTATTTTTATGAACATCAACTGAGATAAGCAATGTACGTGCATATTAGTACACATCAATATATTTTTTACGGTTGAGTATTGTCGTAAATGTACAACGTCCTATCCGACAGTTTCCTAAATAATATTTCGTTGTTATTGTTAAACATATCCACGACCCAGGACTTAATTCTGACAAATGACAATCGACTTGATACCAAACTGGAAAGGTTTTTACATCTCGACGTTATCGAGAACTATATATATAGCTAGATTTGATTTGGCATATAATCCCAACTCCTATATTTTTACGAAAATGGATTTGTATGAAAATAATTTGGATCATATCGGAATGAGATTTCTCGTTTTCTTACAATCCTGCTTGCTTTGAGATCTTGAATACCGATTGATGTTTAATTTTACTTTTTAATGTGTTCTTTGTCATTCTCTGAGACTTGCCTTCCTCCGTTGTACACGTTGAAATTATGTTCCAGCTGACCTCTCATGTGTTACGACAACTAGTTAATTTCCTTTCCGATTCTTCTATGAGTTATTTATTTTAATTCTGTCGTTAATCTAGCATAGTATATCGGAAATGAACAACCTGACGAAGCAGCGAATATTTGCCAGAAAATCAGGATCAACTGCGGTAGTATCAAGTAATGAAGTCCCTTTAGAGGACTTCGTTATAATGATTTATGTGTGGTATATGTGGCAAAATAATTGAGAACAAAAAGAGTCTCAATGAAAAGGGATAAAAACTAACTGTTTGAAATGATCTTCTCACCGATCCTCCAAGAAAGAAGAAACAACCCTCTGCAGATTAAGGATTGTGAGTTCTCAGATGCCTAGTTATTACCAGGACTGGATTCTCTCACCTGCGAGAGCAGTAATGTCCATAGAACAGTTCAACATGTTTTACTAGACTGTTCTGCCTGAAAACTATCAGGGAAAATTTGTTTGATGTGAAAAAAATAAAATTCAAAAGGTCGCCATAAAGTATTTAAAAAACATTTATATTCTTCAAAGCTGTGAAACTCTATGACAGAATTTAGTGTGAATGTCTTGCCAATGATCCTGAAGGGTAGAGGAAAAAAAACAAGTAAATAAATAAATTCTATCATTATAATTGTTAATTATCCAAATGCATAATTTTTAGAATAGAATGGAATAGAAAATAATTTTATTCTGGGACGAAGTCCCTTCAGAATAAAAAAAAAAGTACAAAAATTAAATTTTTATATCTGTCCAAATAAAAACAAACATAAAAGTAAAAAAGATAAATCAGTAAAAAAAAATATATATATTACTATATACATACTATATACAAAATAAAAAAAAAAATCTATATACGAAATTCTTAAAACCATACCACGATAGTTAAAACTATGTACAATGGTAAAATATAAATAAACACTTTTAGAAAAAATAAAAAATACAGAAACAAAATAAATGTAAATTCTTCTTAACAGTAAAATCTGTGTTTCTGTTGAAAAAAAAAAAGAAAGTCGAATCTATAATAAGTATTTAAGTTATGAGCTATACGTGAGTATATTATTATAAATAATATGTAATTTTACATAAAAGGTTAGCTGGTATCTGACTGTTTTTGGAACAGGAATTGGAATAGGAGGCTTTTGAATGTAGATAGGGATGAAGAATGTCGAATTTTGATAGGAAGGGAATTCCAAAAATTAACAGAGCGAGCAATAAAGGAGTTTTGGAACGAGGCAGATCTGTGAGAAGGAATGTAAAGTTCGGAAGGTCGAGATCTTGTGGAGAGGGAGTGGACTGAGGACTTGAATTGGAGAATGTATTATGCGTAGGAAGAGCGATGATTGTTGATGATATGATAGAGGAATGTACCTAGGAAATATTATTGTCTTCGTATGGAGGGGAAGAGCCACTCTAACTCAGTGTAGTGGTGAGAGATATGGTAGTATCTCGGGGCACCAATTACAAATCTCACGCAGCTGTTCATTAATCTTTTCAAAATCAACTTAAAATTTTGAAGTTTATTTGCAAAGATAAACTGATACAGATCATTTGCTTTACTTAAATTAAATCATTGATTCATCCATCCATAATAATCTATTCATGTAATATCTTTAATTTGGTTTTCAATTTGTAGAATGTTGGTAAAAATAATAATGGCAAGTTTTAAATGTTTTTATAAAAATAAACAATCTTTATAATTTTATAAGTAAGCTGGCACTGATAACAGTAATGTAGCTCTGTAACGAGTATGATTTAGTATTCTAAAATTAGTTTTTTAGATACTATTTAATCTTAATTATCTTTTATTTTTTTCTTTGTATGTCATGACTGAACTGCTTTACTTTCTATGTTATCTGTTTTTGTTTTCCTTTCGTCCATTCATTCAATCACGATTTCTTAGTCAACCCATATGTTGTAATCATGTTTATCGGACCCGAAGCTATAAAATGACAAGGATCGAAGAAACCCGGCACGTGGAAGAGGCTGTGAGGCACTGCCCGCCTGTACCACTAAAGATGGAGAGGCACGAAGTCGTTCCGACCGAGAACACAAGCGGAGTGTTCTATAAAAAACCCCGGGGATCCTAATAGTACAACTAATGCACCACTATCTGCCCCTTCTAGATTATATTGCCGCCAGCGGGAGTTTGTCTACGTTCTTATGGGATAGTTTGTGCCGCGGCTGTCGTGGCGTAGGGATATATTAGCCATTCCACGGTGGATATGTTACTGTGAATGTTATCTAGATTTATAATAATATTTTGAAAATTAAAATGTTTTGAGAAGGACTATTTATTGCGTAGATTCTTGAGGACAAGCCAGATACGTTCTTTGTTTTTTGTCCCGTTCTTAAAGGTCAGTTGGACCGTCGAACTTAAACAAATTTATTAAAGTGGGTATGAATTTGAATCTCTATGCCAAAATTTGAAAACTTTTATTTTCTGGCATAGAAAATATTCTTAAATTGTGGAATGATTGAAATTCAGTCAAATACTAGCTTATCTACATCACTTCTGTGATTTCAGGTAGGTTAGGTACTATCACAAAACTACCTATTAAATTATTTAAATTGAAATAGTTTTTAATTTCCTAACACCAGATATAGAAACTATTGTAATCGCGAGTTTTTTACTTTTACCTATACTAAGTAAAGAAAGTATTGCAATGAAATTTCCGATATGCGGTTCTTGACGGATCTATACGTTTCATAGCCCCCTGAGTTCGACTAACACATTTCTAGCCATTGGTCTGTCTGTGCCAAGATTTTATCGGAAACTAATGAACCAATTTTGTTGTTCCTTTTTTTTATTTTCTAGGGGTTTTGACTATTGATGCTTGCGACGCAAATTGGTTGCTCCATGCCCAATAGCTGCTGAATAGATGAAAAACATACTTTTCTATAGATTATAGCGCGAAAACGGCTCTTACGATTTTGATGAAACTTTCCTATAATGTTCTAATAATTGTGCTTTCAATTTTCGTATATGGACTAAATTCCAGAGAAAATTCAGAAAAAAAATAATAAAGAAAAGAAAAAAGTTTTGGGGCCTAACTCGTTAAGTATATATTCTATATTAAAATGTATAATAAAACTTTTGAAAGATAATTAAATTCTCTACAAAACTGTATAAAAATCGTTCTTTTCGAACAACTATTAACGAAGTTACAGTTATTCAATTTCCAATGTAAGATAACGGGAATGAGAGAAAAAAGATAACTAAGTGAAATTAAGAAAATCTGTTGCCCACATCACGCAAGCTTCACTATTTCCTCTACTTTTAATAGAAATTATTGTTTGACAAATTTAGGCTATGGTAAAAAGTTGTTGATCGCCAATATTAGAGGGTATTTAATTTTTTACATTGCTTTAGCTTATCGAATAAATCGTACTCAAATCTCTTCTTTGATAAATTTTCAGAAAAATAAATCTATTCTATTTTTTTTTTTTTTTTTTTTTTTTGTTTCTTGATGGACATATGTAAAGGTATAAAAACTTTTTTGAAATAGGTAGGAAAGTCGAGTGAGTGGACACACCAGATTTTTTTATTTTGGCATCAATGATTTTTGCTTACATTAGTCCGTCTGTTTGGGACGCGATTATCTCCAGAACAAGTGGTCCGATTTTGTTTTTTAAGATTTAGATCACCCAAACCTGTGAATCCTCTCTGTACAATAACTGGTTTTTCTGTAGGCTGTAACGCAAAAACTGTTCCAACTTTTGTTTTCATATATGTACTGAATTCCCGAGAGAATACAGGAAAACTATTATTAAAAAAAAATCTTTTTTAGACTTAACTCACAAAGAATATAGTTTATTGTAAATTTTATATATATATTTTTTAAATAAAATTAAACTTCCTATTTAAAAAATATATATATATATATATAAAATTTACCATAAACTTTAAATATAATTAAATTTCTATTTGAACAAGCGACTGAAAATACTGTATTTACTTTTTTCCAAATCAAAATTGAAAATCTGACAAAAACTTGATACATACACTTACCTACTCAAACCCATATGCACATACGCCTCACAAATTTGCGGTTCTGCAAAAAAGACGCACATACAAAAACTACAGACGTTTTAATAGAAAATTTTAAGACTAATAACTGCAGGTCCCTGGTATGTTAATAACAAAACTTTACATAACGACTTACGACAACTATCGACGCGACCAACATACGCGATCTCTACTCCAGATTTCATCTTAAACTACACGGACACCACAACGGACTTATTAACGACATGGCCACAGCTGACATGCCTATCAGGAGACGGCTAAAGTGGAGCTGGGTGACAGATCTTCTTTCCTGAATTAAGGAAATAAATCAAGACCAGGAAGAAGTGCTGCTGGGTACTATTATTTTTCCTCATGCCTAAAATCTCAATTTTTCTTATTAGTTACAGCACATCTGCTTATTTTCAAGCTCATGACAGATGTGGATGAAAATATGAGGACAAAAAATTAAATTTCCCCCCCAAAAAAACAAAAAAAAAAACATGTTCGTATTCGAACAAGTAGTAGTAATGATACGGCATATTAGATTTTCTAGTAGTTTATTTTTGTGATTCATAATATATTTTCACTGTCACATATGTGTTGCGACCTTAGTTCGGCCATGTTTACAGGCTAGAAGTTCAAAATACATCGATAAAAAAATATGTACCCATTTCATTTAGATTATTTTTGTTTCTATCCAAATATATAATTAATATGTACATAGAATATGTTTGAAAAGGTGATTTGTCGTTTGCAAAAAACAAATATGCCCTCATACAGTTCCTATATCTTGCTAACCATTTGAAGTGGTATTCGGGGTGGGATGTAAGCGTGTCGGACGTTTTCGTAGTAATCCGTATTGTCTGAAACGGTTAGAATATTCAAGTACTGATGTAGTAAGTCTGTGATTCGTCACATAAAATGGAGTGTTTAGTATTTTTCGCTATGATTTTGACTCAAAGAACTGACCCAATATACCCAGGCATATAAAGTATTTAATCCTTATTTTTATATTAAGTGACTTAAGGTAATTCAGTATCATTAGTTGAGCTATTAAATAAAAATTAATTATACTAGTACTAAATTGTTAAGAAACATTTACAATAATTTCAATACCACATTTCAAAGCCTGTCATACCAAAGGCTATAGATAGGCAATATATTTTGTTAATGATAAATATGGACAATTAAAGGACCCTCATTTTTTACTTCTCACTATCATGCCTAGTACCCTGAGCTTGATTAATTCAGTCCATTTGCGTTACTATATGGAGCACCAATAATTATTCAAGATTTTTTTTAATGTTATAGCGAAACAATAAAATTTAGTCAAGTGATACTTATAGCTATACGTACTTATAGCTTCTTCTATAAACTTTACTCTCGTGGTTGAAGAGGTGTTACAATATATATACAATTTCAGTTAACTGTTCGTGACAGCAGCACAATTTTATTTACCGCAACACCCGAACATATCCGCCAAAGCCGATGTAGCCGCAGTTCTGTTGACCGAATCGGGTTCACTCGCTCTACAAATACTGGCTGGGAGCCGTGTTTACAGGGCACACATCGGCGTGTCACTAGTGTGTTCGGTGTTGGTGTTTGTTTTGATTAGTATGTGCGGCGGGCTACTGCACTAAGTGGTTCTGTCCAATCAGCATGCAGCATTCGGTCCTCCACTTCCATTCTGAATCGGGAATGCAGCCGAGAACACCTGTGTTCACATGTCGGCTTTGTTTGTATTTAAGTGATCATCGTGGGTTCGGTACTGCTGTGACTTATCATAGCGCTTCTGGTATCATTATACTCTCTCTCTCTCTCTCTCTCTCTCTCTCTCTCTCTCTCTCTCATCTCTCTCTCATCTCTCTCTCTCTCTATATATATATATATATATATATATATATATATATATATATATATATATATATATACAGGGTGTTTCAGGATAAAGTGGCCAAACTGCAAAAATGAACTAAGGACCTCAAAACAAGAAAAAAATTTCCTTTAAAATTTGTTTAGGTGATATTCACACCTAAAGATTTTCGTTATTATGAATTATTTACGATATATGAAATAAATAAAACCTATTTATTTGTTCTAACTAGTTTATTAATTAAATGTAAACATTAACATTCGTATTAAATGATGTTCAAAGTGATTTCCCAAAGTGATTTCCTTGAGCATTAAGACAGGCTCGGCATCTTTCTTCAACAGCGGCAGTGGATATGTGTTATTGTTTGACAAGATTAAATTATCCTTCTTCGTAAGGAATTAAGGTCATTGACCGGACTTGCATGAACTTTTTGTTTAATGTCACCCCAGACAAAAAAATCCAGTGGTGTCACTTCTGGAGAGCGTGCAGGCCAAGCCGCTGGTCCTGCTAGGCTAATCCATTGATTGGGATATGGAATATGGGACATGATTTAGAAAGTCTGTATATTATTTTTTGTTTGTTTGTTTACTCATTATTCATGCCCGATTATATGGAGTTGGGCCGGTATAATTTGTAATCGAATTTTAAAGGATTGAAACCTGTCACTTATTGTGTGGTTGTTATTTTTTCGTGTAAGTAGTTGGAGAAACTGGTAAAAAAAATGAAAATTATTGTAACCTACCTGGAAACATTAAAATATTAAAAGCAAAATGAATTAAAATTAAAACTCGACTACAGAAATCTTGTCTATCCCAATATAATATATTTCCATATTTACTTGAACTCCTCGACGGAATGTTCGGTAAGTTGAGATCCACGAATATATAAAAGCGATGTAATAGCCGGATGGCTTCCAGCCCGAACGAAAAACATGACTTTTTCGCATGTTGGCATATACCGGTACATTGCTTGAAATCTATTTGCTATGAACTGTAAAGTATAGTGTACACCTTTAGCAAGCAATTTTACAAAGTTCGTGAACTTACGCATGATATACGAAACAACTAAAGATTTGAAAAAAATGAAAAATAATATTTTTTTCATCGAACGATTTGAACCATCGATATTAAAAATCAGCCAAGCAATTCGCTCGAAAAGCCTTAAAGATACATTTAGACATTTCACAAACCATGGAAGCACGAATATCTAACAACAAAACCATTTAGATATTTCTATTTATCTTAATTCACGAAATGTCTAAACTCTTCTTTAGATATTTTTTAGTATTTAACCTAAAAACATAACCCTCCTTGTGGCTTGGCCGTAGTAGGGTAATAAATAACTGTTAAAATAACTAATTATTCGTTAGTGACAAACAAGTAACTTGATGATAGTAATACGCTTGTTGCTTTTTTTCGGTCTGGTTTGATCCTTCTTCTTTTTTAATTATTTTTTTTATTAATGTTTCAACCCTTTGGAATTAATTTTAAAGTAAATCAATAGAGCTTTATCATGGCTGTTAATGAAAACGGGCTTCAAGTTATCCTCTAAGTAGGCAGGGACATTTCAATCTCCTAAACTCCCTCTTCATCAAGTCCTTCAATTCCGGCCCTTCCAGTTATTATTATTTTTTTTTTGTGTGTGGCTCCTCCAGTCTTTCATTGGTAAGAGGGTGGTCTGTGAAGCCTTTATTAAAAAGAGAGTTCTCGAAGAATGCAGAGCCCGCTAATAACTCTATTGTGATCATTCATTGGTCTTAATGGCTTAGCTATTTGTGCTTGGGGGAGCCGAACCATTGGCCTATGAAGGTTGGTGGCCTAACCGAATTACTATTATGAAAACTAACGGTTATGGACCAGAATTGTTTATAGATCTGGAATTCAAATAATAATTTGTTGGTTGTATAAAAGACTCCAGAAGAAGTATACGCGGTCATAAGAGAAAAGTTAATAAAAAATGATCCAAATGAATACATTGCTTAATTTGAGTAATCTGTACTTCAATCATTTCCCGAGTTCAATCATTTCTACACACTGTGAAGAAGTTTGTAAGACTTCTCTAAATATTCCCGAACTATAGAGGAGAGCTCTGAGTTGCGAACTTATTTTCACAGACCCCCTTACCGTGTACCCCCTCTCCTCCCCCCCCCACATCCCTATAAATTGCATATCGTTGTGTTCCTTGTAACTATTTATTAAAAAAAAGCCAATGTTCCCACAAAAAAAAGTGAACGCACTGCCCCAAAATGGCGTCCAAAGATGGCGGATTGACGACTTTGACTTTAGTTAGTTTTTTGGTCACTGAGAATCAGCATTTGGCTTAATTTCCTCATAGTTAGTCTTTTATTAAAGCTGAATAGTCATAGAATACTAACACATGAAGAAATATTAAAAAATAATTGGTTAGGCTATGAAAAACACCAGCAAAGTCAATTTTTTTAACAAACAAATTTTCAAGTTACAAATCAAGCATCGTTTGTAATTAAACGGCCTACAATAACGCAAAACGTGCTGAAATAAAGCATCTGGAGAATATATTTCTTTTTCTAAAACGCTGATTATTTTTTTAAAATGTTTAAACAGTTCCGTGGAAAATACACTTGAGCGGCAGAAAAGCGGTACCGGCGTGGTTGCCTATAGGCCTCTACCACACCATTCAGTACACATAAATGGCTTAGTTATAATGACATAATAACATTTTTGGTACATTATATTGGTTTTATTAACGAACAAATATTAATGCAATAATTTAATTGTAAAAAAAAAATTTAATTAAAAAAAATTGATTATTTTTTTTTTAATTTAACCTCCTTTATTCTATACGTAGGTCGTTTAAGAAGACCTCAATTGTAAAAATGATATAATTATAATAATAAAACTTAATTAAAAAATACTTTGCTAAATATCTTGATTTTTTATTAATTTAACGTTTGCAATTTAACACTGTGTTTTGTATATTTACTGTTAAGGTTTGGCAAAACTCTACTGATTACTAAATCTAAGTTTACAAATATATTTATTTATTAATAAATATTATAATATAATAATAATGGTGATGCATAGATATACCATCGTTATCTCTAGAGATCTCATTATGCTCGTTAACTCGACCTTACGCTTGGGATAGTTATGAATTATCTCGTTAGAACTGAAAGGGAATAATAAGCACCGTTGCCGCTCATTATACTATTTCAGCCCCAGCGAGGCGGTGGACCGATTAGAGTTCCGTTTTGTATTCTCTCATAATGGCTTTATTTCCAATTCCATCGGAATGCCGATATGCTAAACAGTGGCCAACGCCGACAATGCTTCCTGGTTTGTACTCCTACGGATAATAAATAATGTTCCATAGAGGTGTAGATTTGCGAACCAGGACGTTGGAAGTCAAGTCGTGTGACATCCGTCCTTGGCCCGGGGTCCCAGTCTGTTCCCGCCCGGAGGAGTTATGAATTATGGGACTCCAATTGTTGCCGGGGTTAAGGGGCGCCATAAATAACTGCCAATAATTGATCCAAGTTGCCTTGGTCCCCAATATCCGGCATGGATCCCTTTTAATGAATCTTTTACTTTTTATTGGATAGAGGCATTATTCCAAGCTGCTAAACAGAGTAGGATGAGCTGTTATCGGAACTGAGATTTATGAATAATGATGCTTAAGCGGTAAATTGTTTTTCATAACAAATATAACAATAAAGTTCATTTATCGATAATCAATAAACGGATTAATACATTTTCGAATAAAAAAGTAATTAAAGATATTCATTTATTGAATACATATTGAACAAAAAGTTAATATCTTTAAAATATAGCGGAAGTATTTTTTTAAAGTAGTGGTTAGAATTTGATGAAATTGATAAATATTCGATCATTTGTTTAACAATCTCTATCTTCCCTTCAACTTTGGGACCAATCGAACTTGCGATTTTTTGTATAGAGGTATATTAAGGAAAATACGTTTGCTTTTATCTAAGAGAATATAGTGGTTGAATTTCAATAAAATTGACACATCATTTTTTTTACCAATATCCACCTTTCTTCCAACTTTTAGCCAAATCGAATCAGCCTCTTCTGATGGATCATGGATGGATCTGATATATCTTGGAATATCTTAGAAACTACTTTTGCGCGTGCGTAAGCGGAAGTATTGTATGGAATTCGATGACATTGATATAGGACCATCTTACCAACCCAATATTCCCGGTAGTAGGTGATATACTCGTTACATCGATCAGACTGCAGACAGACACCGAATCAATTTTGATCCTTGATTCCTGTAACGTAAGACTCAATAATTCATGGTTTAGATTTTTTCATTTATATACCTAATTCCAATTTTTTCTAATGGTTAAGAAACGAAGCCATTATGCTTATCCCCTTACTGACCTGTGCCAGCGGGTCCTGGACTATTATCTCAAGACACAGAAACCGATTCCGATTTGGGAATGTTTACTGTATGGGATAGCAATAAGGATTTCTTACGGAAGAAACTTCTTAATGCTAGATTTGATAAATCACATGCTTTCGTCGAAACGTCGGCAAGCCTAATAGACTATATATATATATACTGCAAATTCTGACTATTTGTCATCATCACAAATCAAGTTTAGTTGTTATACAGCAATAGCACTAACAAGTTGAGTGGTACTAATACTTCACGCCTAACTTCGCTAGAACGGCTCATACATCTTTGTGATAATAAACTGTTTTGACACCCATTGCAGAACGGAGAGTATGAAAGCGTTCAAACGTACATCATCCGCTAGGTGGTGGTTTAATATGCCTGTCTGTTCTCGAGAGCTCTGCCTCAGATATACGATAGTCGTTTTGTTCCTTGAGCTAAGTCGTAGGAATCTATTTTACGGTTTGTTCTTCTTTAATTAAACTGATTTGGCATTCAAAATACGACCTCTCTCATCTTCTGACAACATCCTCCATCATCATGTTTAAGTTTTATCTTCCTTTTACGAGGTATTGCCTTTTTAAAGAGCCTTGCTCCTTGAAGTAATCTCTAATATTAACTGATCATTAACTTCAATTCAGTTTTCTATGTGGTCGAGGCTAATATATTTTTAAAATTGTTAGTTGGAGTATTCAAATGATACGCTTTTCTCAGTATGCTACTAGACTGTTAAGTAAGTAATTGAATATCAAACTGTCAACTGTGTAACGTAATGAACTTTTGGGTTAATAGAATTCTCTGAACTTTATGACCTGGACACCCCTTGCTGTCACCAGCAAAGAGTGACAGTAAAGTAACTGTAGTTAGTAACGTTACAATAACTAGTTTAGAACTGTTAATAGACCCTAGTCGTATCGATTCGCCTTGAGTCACCCCTTTGAAGCTGAGTCAGCGCCGCATAAAAACCGCGTGCGTGCAGAGGAATAGTGACCCAACAGGTGGCGGCATCTAGTGTTTAATGACAGCCCCAGGGCATTATCTCCGGCTTAGTCAGGATCGTGTTGCATTTTAATCGTACGCCTTAGTCTCAGCCTGCTATTGATTCAAAGCTCGTTGTCGGCCTCCAATTGCTTTGGGATTGTTTTATGCCTTCACGGTTCAATAGGCTCGTGTGTAATTATAATTGTTATATCGGCGGCGTTGGGTCTTTTGAACCTAGGAGCAATTAGTTCTGCCAATATAAAGCGTACAGAATGGGTTAACAGGTGCCATTTTAAAAATGATACTTCGCGGTTTAGAGTCTTTTTTATCAAATTATTATTTTTAACTTTTTGTCGACTTATAATTTTGTAATCCTTCTTCAGGTTCTTTACTCCTATCTGTTTCTATCACTTACAGGAGATCCATTCTTCCTTTCTTTCTATCCATTTTGATCTATTATTAATTATAAGCTTCCATATACCATTGAACTGCTTAATCCTTCTTCGGGTTCTTTAGGCGCACTATTATCTATTTCCATCACTTACAGTGGATTCAATCTCCCTTAATTAGTTATAAACCGTAGAGTGCTACCAGTGGGTAGTTTCTCAAAAAGTGTTTTCATGTTTTTATTTTCTGTTATCACATTTACCGAATGTATTCTTTCTTAATACAGTTGTAAATATCATAAATAAAAAAAAAAGTTATAAGCCTCCGTATACGATTGAACTCCTTATGTGATTCATTCCGAGCTCCCTCTTGGAATTAATTCCATGTCTATTTCCAGTAATAGACTCGAGAATGTTCAAGCCTCATTTTGACAGTGTACTCCAAATAGCTACACACTAATTAGTCTAATGCCAATCCAAGATCTTATTTAATTTAATTTCAATAAACAGATATTTGGGTAATGATAGTAGAAAGTAGTTATGGCATGGTAGTTATGGCAGGGGAAGGCGAAGTAAGATAACGTATGAGGGACAATAAAAAATATTGTACACATAGCTGGGTTAAGATGACGAAAAAGATTTGAGAAAATTCATGTTCAAAATACCTAAGTTCTTATAACAATTTCAGTTCTTAAATATATTCACAGTAGCCAGAAAAAAATGCAAAAGCTTGTCCTACCCCATCCTCCCCTAATTAGGAATTTAATTAAATTCCCAAAATGAGTAAAAGTATCCAATTTTTTGGTGTCTTGATAATTAGAACATTCTACAAGAGTATGTTATACATCTTATTTTCTACGCAGTTAACTTGCTATAATTATTCATCTTTGATACACATGCCATACTGTTTTCATCCAAGGGTACTCGAAATTAAATCTTCCTGCTCATTTGCATTGACCACGATATATTGCTAAGATCACGATTCTCCACTATGGCCTTGTATTCTCAATGGCTGTAATTACAGCTATTCAAATATGATCAGTTTTTTTGATACATAGCATCTTAGACTGCCTCCTTTTTATGGAATATTTTAATTTTTTTTTTTAGTAGTGCACATTGTACTTTTGAGGATACCGTGAAATTGAAAACAGTTACAAAAGTAAAGTTTCATCATTTTGTTTAACGATGCCTTTGACCATTATTCCACAATAATGAGAGCACTGGGAGCAGAAAGATAAGTCAAACTTGGCGTAGAAAGTCATTTCAGTGATCAAACACACAACAGAGGAGCCTACAATATTCATTTCAGAACGGAAAGATGGCCCCCCGACCGTTGAGGACTAACTTTCCATTGTTTATTTAAACTTGGGGTTTTATCGTTCTGGCTCATCCGGAGCACTATTGTCTGCAGGACGCACTCCGGAACAGTCGGGAGTCGTCTTTCAAAAGAGGAACTCCGGGTTATAAACGGTCAACCATTAGTTTTGAGTGGATTCCAAGTGTGTTGAGTTCTTTTGGAAAGAAAAAAGTTTTTATAAGCATTTACTTTTGATAATACAAAAAAAAAAAAATGTGATCAGCTGACCTCTATGACTTCTATTTGGTAAAAAAATGAAAAGTGAAATAGCCCGTGGTACAGAGCCCTTTTTATCGATTTATCAACATCCGTCTGAAACTTCGTAAATAGTTTCATCTCATCGTAACCTACAACTATTTTATTTACGAAAACTCTTGGAATTGTGGCGTTATCAATCTGGAGGGCGGCACACTTTGTCTATGTAATTAGGAACTAAAAACTTGTAAATACTCATTTTCTTTTTACTTGGATCGTAAGATAATTTGATCACAAAACCGAGAAAAAAGGTGGCATTAAAAAATATTGAGCCGTTTGGCGTGACCTACATCCACAAATTTTCAAAATAACGAGGTTATAAAGGACAAACGGCCCAATATTTTTGATGGCCACCTTTTTTCTCGATTTGTGATCAAATTATCTTACGATCCAAGTAAAAGAAAATGAGTATTTACGAGTTTTTAGTTCCTAATTAAAAGTTTGCCCCCCTCCAGATTGAAAACGACCCAATTCCAAGAGTTTTCTTAAATGTAATAGTTGTAGGTTACGATGAAATGAAATTATTTACGAAGTTTCAGGCGGATGTTAATAATTCGATGAAAAGGGCTCTGTACCATGGACTAAAGTGGATTAGAATTTTAAAATCAATCGTATGGCTGAATTTCTTTTTGAAATTCTTGATGAAATCTAAAATTCTAGAACAAATAAATGGTGGGGTGAAGTTTACAATTTTTCAAACCTTCATCCCAATTTGGAGGTGTTATAGTGGAGTGTAAAACTTTAAAAATGCAAATAGTAACAAAAAAAAAATGGCGGGTAGTGAGAAAAAAAACAACCCCCATAAGGCACTTCTTTAACATTAGCTCAACTCAAATAATACTAATTTCCGATCCTCTAATTTGGCTTGGAGATAGTTTAGAGCTGCACAAAGCTTCAAAAATCATAAAATTTCAACCTTTTAAATTTTTTTAGTGCGCAAAACTTATCGGATTTCAGCTTATTTCATTGAAAAGGGCCCTTTCTAATTCTTAAAGGCAGTGGAGAAAAATATATATCAGGCATACTAAAACGTCTAAAAAGTATACTAAATTCATCTTAATCCCAAACCGAAAACCATTGATAAAGAGCTATAATTTATTATTATATTTAAAAAATACGACTAAAATATTATTATTAAGGGTACTTAACTGGGTATTAATTGGACGATAAATTATTAAGTTTATTAATATATTATTCATGATATTTTCATCTCAGATTGTTTTATTGAGTAATTATCTATTCTTTTACACGCATGGATAACAAGTATTAGAGCTAATAGCATCCATTCTCACCCTGTATTCGTAAATAAAGAAATAAATAGTTCAATAAGATGAAAATAAAATTATATATGTATTTAATAACTTGGTAAGCAACCAAGATAAAGAAAATTATAGTTAAGTTATAGATGATCTTGAACATATTCTTACGCAAATACAATATTTATTTATATTTTACCTTGGGAACTTCATACTATCTATAAGCTTTTTCTATACTATCTATACTACATAAGCTTTGTCAACCCCAAGTGGATGGAAAAGTAGTACTCTCGGAGTTCCCAAAGCTTCCCCTCCGCCCCCTTCACAGTTAATGATACCAGTAGAGATATTAAGAGGGCTCCATACTAGGTTAATGTTCTAAATTAAAATTTAAGTTAGGAATGAATACATTTTTGTTTAAGTTTTTTTTATAAGTTATTGTTTTGTTGTTGCAGGGCTGCCGGTAATGTGAATAACAATAACAATAATGCTAAAAGGTCGGTGAAAAGCATAATTATTGAGCCTGGCAACATGCAATTGGAAACCGGTGGCGACAAGATCAGGGTCTCCGTATCCCCTAGGTGAGATTTCATTTTTATTATTTCCACATTATCATGTATATTATTTTATATGTAACTGCTTTATTTCATTTACTGTTTTCAGGTAATACTTTAAATATATTTTAAGATCTAATTAAAACAATAGATTGTAAAAGTAGAATTCTTTGGTGTGATGTGGCCAATATTTTTTTTATTTTTATGAAATGATAAATGAATCATATAACAATAATGATTCATTATATGATTGTATATTCATGTATGAGACATTACTTAAATGACGAATTTATAAGTTTATATTTATAACCTCTAAAGCTATAAGTATATTTAATTACTTTAAAAACAAATTAGTTTTATGACAACCCCCATACCAGACTGAAACGACTAGAAATGGCCCGACGTTTTTGACTACTGCAGCACTTACTACGCTCTAAACTTCCAACTATTTAGAAATGACTCATATATATTAATATAGTAAGGCCTATTTGGACTCAAGGGATCGAGCTTTTGGAGCTCTACTAAACCATCAAATTCCTCTCGTATCCAATCCCTAAAATCCTCAATGCTCCCTACTTTGTCAGAAATAAAATCATCCATAACGACCTTAATGTACCATATGTTTTCGATTTAGCTCAATCCAGACCTATCCTTTCATAAACTCTGACCATCCGAACCCTCTTGTTTCCAACCTTGATTTCTCTTCTATTCCTGATAACCCTCCGAGGCGTCTGAAAAGAAGATTGGGACCTATAGAAATATAATTGCAATGCTACCAAAGGATAGTTTCACTTCATTTTGTACATGCCATGTTACTTGTTTCATATTTACTTGTATTTATCATTTATACAGTTGTAAATTTAAAAAAAAAAAAAAAGTTTTATGACATGTCTCAGAATTGTTTCCTAAGTATGTTTCAATTGTTTAAATAAACCCGAATGGATTTTTAAATATTTTATCGAACGTCAACTAGACTGTAACATGTAATGTTAAAAAATATACTCGTTTGTTAATAATTGGAAGTTATTATTGCCAAGCAACTTAATAAATTGACAACTTCCCAGGAAAAAAGAAAAAAGAATAAATATTTTATTTTATCCTTATAAAATTAAAGAAACTTAAAAATGAAAGCAACGAAATAATTGACATTTCCTCTTTGGCTTCGTCGGGAGAAAACAGTGGTGTTGTAAGAAGTGTCGACAAGCAAAAAATCGTCACTGAATGTCAGGAATACTTACGGAAGAATGAACTGATCTGCTGATGAGAAAAAAGATAATCTATCCATTCTTTTTAACGCGCAGATCTGGAAAGCAATAGGCCAAGAAAGAGGTGGAAGAGGCTGATTCGCTTGTAAATCTGCAAGGATTGCAAAAGGAAAATACAAGAAGTACAAGCAAAACCTTTGGTGGGAGGGGACTAATGAAATAATTATAACTAGTTGGCATTTGCAAAAAAATTCGCACAGTATATTTTTCAGTGATCAAATGTCAAATTAATAAGAAAAGAAAATAGTGCAACGTATCATAAGATAGAGAAATCAATTTTTGCTTTCTCGCTAATTATTATCGACAAAGGAAACAAAAATTAATTTAAAACTTCATTAATATTTGGAACCAACATGTCTACAAATTTCAATAAGCTGTAGCTTGTTAAGCTTTTTACTAGTAATTGTCAGATTTCGATGATTTTTTATTTTGATTTTGTAGAGAATTTAGTAATATTTTATATAACCATAGATATAGCCCACGGAAAAGTGTTTAATTTGTTAAGTATTATAAAATTTCCTTTCTGTCATAACTTTTTTGCCTGAATTTTCCGGGTGATTGGACTATTTTTCCCTTCTGAAGGAGAAGGAAATCTTCTAAATTGATAACTCAATCTCGGGATTTGATGAAGAATTAACGATGATATGGCTCACTGACAAAAATAAAATTGATAAACAATATAAACTCCTCTATAGGGCCCTTGTGTGGATGCGAACCCTTCGCCTTTCATTATCTCAAAAATATTTTAAGAAAGCAGAAACTATCCGGTTCTTGGTGTACCCATAAAAACCATGAAAGCCCAATTTGTCCCGTATTTATCTACAGACTTACCACCGTTTCAGTATTAAAGCCTGGCAAAATGTTTGTATCGCCTTTATTTATTTTATATAGAAAAATATAAGCGAAGAGTAGGATTTTCTAACCCCTCGTGAAATTCTGAATCCAATGGTACCACATTCATGGTGTTCGAGCATGACAGGACCTTATATTTGGTACATATGGATTTCGAGCCTTACTGTAATAATACATGTGGGGATTGCTTTCAGTATGACAAGAATTATTAATAAATTATTAACTTAGTATCTGTCCCCTTGCTCTTTTTGAGATTGCAATGTGTCTCAGTAGGTTACATTAGTTCCAAGTTTTTCTCATTGCTTGTTAATGGAACGGAATCCTAGAACGAAACTAGATTGGGTAGCAGTGAAATTGGAAAACAACTTTGCAAAAAGGTCGATTAGCTTTATTGAACCTAATTGGATACAGAGACCAAATTGCTATCTCAAGTATTGCTTTCTTCTCATGTGTCATAGGAAGAAAATTGCCTGTCCATAAAAACCATCTGCTACCATTCAAAGCCTTGGGATTCCTCGAGATATAACGGCAGGTGATTGGTTGGAAGAAATAGGAAGTCTTACTAAGTTCTTTTAATTGCTCCTCGCTGATTGTCTCAATCTCACACAATAAGAAAAGCCGAAATGGGTAATACATTTCAGTCAGTTTATTTTCCTCTCATCGCCGTCGCTATTATCAGTCCTTTTTACTGCCCGCTTCGTAATTAGGTTTTCATTATTATTGTTTCAAAACCTCTCATTCGCTCAATTGGTATAAAAAATAATAGATTTCGTGTTCTGAATTTCATCTGAAATAAAACAATAACTAACCTATTTTTTTTTTCAATTATTGTACTAATCTCAATGATCAAGTCCTATTTGTTCTTATAAATGTTGTCGATTTCTATTTAAAATTGCATTTAATTAAATTTCTAATTTATAGCTGTTGTTAAATGAGTTTTACAAAGCCTTGATAGATTAGTTATCTATTTTCTCCCTCTCTCCCTCCTCTTACAATTTTATTATTATGTAGTTTACAAAAAAAAAATATTATTAATTGTTTTAAGTATGGTTTATGGTTGGGCCTTAAAACCAACCAGTACTAGTATTGATATGGGAATTAGTCCGACAAGTAGATTTTATAGTTCTTTATGTCAATCGCTAACGGTTTGAAGACCTTGAGATTGCCGCCGCCAACGTACCATAGTGGGAGCGTCAAGATTCATTTATTCAGAGAAATAAATATTAATCGACTCAGTTGGGAATCGAAAACAAAATATCAAAATCCAAATTCAACCCCCTAAAACCCGAGCCCCAGCATGTTCGGCCATGACGTCCTCTACCTAATAAACTTTACTGGGATGTTTATTGAAGAGTGTTTTGATGAAGAGGGACGATTTGCCATCTCAAGAAAATATTCCTTTCAACAAATATAAAAAGGTGTCGCTCCAATTTGCGAAATTTATAAACATACAGCAGTACATTGTAAAAAGAAAATAATATAGATCATCGCAAAATAAATGAACAATAATAAGAATAAGATAACATAACTACCAGAACAATAAGGGTATTCATGCAATCAGCGATGAGCATTGCAAATCTCTTAAATGTTCTGAAGTCGAGTAAGTTATATAAGATTTGTAGGTAAATGTGGCCGCCAGCACACTCGATTTTTAAATAGCCTGGGATTTGTTAAAAATTGTGTTAGATTTGTAAAACTGTGAGAATGTTTATATATAAGGTTTTCATATTATATTTCAAGTGAAATGAAATATAAGAAAAAACGTTGAACAAATAAGAGTATAATAATATGTTTATAAAGTTATTGAAAATATGATGAAGTTGAAAGTGAATAAAGTTAAATGAAGTTTAAGATTATCGCACTTCATGTATCAAAAGTGTCAAAAAAAAACTTTAAAAATTAAAATCAAAACAAGTGAAGTCCAAGTAATCACAAGTGTATGTTTGCTGTCAACTTATTATTAGCGTTGCCCAAAAGCAAGACCGACTTGGTCTTGCAAACTCAGTCTTGGTCTTGCGCAAGAGTTTCACAACAGTCTTGCAATTACTAATTAGCTTATTACTTCAGAGATATTACTGTAATTGTTTAGATATGAGAAACCTAGCTAAGGCTGAATAAAAAATTAAAAGAGTTAAATGCAAAAATATATTGGCAACACCAATTTTTTACACATAGTAACTAAAATTTTCAAGTATTAGTAAATAGTTCGCCTCAATTTTTATTCAAAAAATCGATTTTTTTTTTACTTTTCTTGGTCTTGGTCTTGCTACAGATAGGCGGTGTTGGTCTCGGTCTTGCAAAGTGCAAGACCAACACCAAATTTACTCTACTTATTATGGCTAATAACATTTAGCAGGATAGCACGAGTGGTCGTTCACTTAAGATACAGGATAAACATTTTTGATCGTGGTACAGAAGCCATGGCCTACAAAAATATTAAGCCATTTGGCATGACCTCCAGATCCTATATGTCAAAATAATCGGTTATATCGGTCAAACGGCCCAATATTTTTGTAAATCACATTTTTTCTTAGATTTTGTTATCAAGTTATCTTTCAAACTTATTGTTTCCTTATATTATTGTTTTCAATAATTATTTGAATTTTTTACTTCAAAAATCTTCTAAAGTTCAGCTATGATTTTCATTAAAAAGGATTAAATATCTGAAAAATTGGTAAAATAGTAAGCAAAGTTAAAGCATCTTAACTGACGCAATACAAATACAAAATATTGAGATAAACGAACCGGCCTCCAAGAGTATTGAACTAACGAGAAATCCGTACCATTGTACGGAAAATGAAAAACAAGTCTCGATGAGTTCACCTCGGATCGCCACCCAGATATCTGTTTTATTTTATGTATTTATTTTACAGGGGATTTATAAGCCTTGTTGAACTTAGGCCATTTTAACCAGTCTTCTCTATTTCTGCCTATCTTGAGATATTTCTTTCCAGTTATCTACATGCAGCTCTATTGCATCTCTGTTGATTCGATCTATGCATCTGTTTTTTTTTTAAATGGTATCTATCCTACTAATGAGGAATTCTTGATGGGTAGAGCTTTTCTGATGGATTGATCTGAGCCCCTCCACCTTAATATCCTTGCCTTCATATCACATAATATTGATTGGCTAGTTTCTGTAAGCAGTTCTTTATCGGTCCTTGTTCTTTAGTACTCTGATTTGCATCTCATTAAATTAATTAATTTAATGAGAAAACGTCCCATTTCTGAGAATTTTCGTAGATACAGATTTTGTAGGTTACTATAAGATGAAGCCACTTACGAAGTCTTAGGCGGATATTAATAATTTGATATCAAGGAATCCTATTATATATTACTTGAATGCCGACTACCACCATTTTTTGTTAGTGGTTGTTTAGGTTTTTCTGATTTTAATTTATTTTTATATACTTATCTAGCTACTTAATCTTCGTTCTTTTTTTTTTTGTTTGTTTAATATTTCTTTTTTGTTTTATAATTTGATTCAATTTATAATCCAACTATATAGTTTTCACAATAAGATAGATATAGGCACCACCATACTCCGCGCACACCAGACAGTGGCAGCTTGACTGGCTGAGAGGCGCCCTTGACCGCCCTTGCACCCGCTTGCACAAGCCGCTATTTCCGCCGCGGCCTTGGCGCCTGCCTTCTAAATCCGTTGGCCGCATTAGCAGCTCCTCCTGTCGATAGCTGGCGCCGTGTAGTCTAGCGGAACTTCATTTCCACTCCCAATGCTTCGAAACCAGGGTTTATTGATAGATTTTTAATTTAATTCAAAGAAGGGTTGAGTATTGTCGTAAATCCTAGCGACAATACGGCGTGAAAGAAGGAAAACGAAGTATTCAAGACGAAGAGAGAGGAATATATTCAAAATAAACAAAAAGGAAAAACTATTGTTATATATCGACAGCCAGACTGCAAAAGCCTGTAAGAACAAAATACGAAATTATTTACAAGACGAAATAAACCGCGTATTTCTTATTTCATGAACTAGATTTTCGATTTTTATTGCATGCTGAAGACGAAGATGTAATGTTCGTCCGAAGCCAAGATTAACCGGCACAGCTCAAACCTGCACAATCCAATTAAATAGCACTTAAAGGCTTTTGTAGTGTGACTGCCGACAAATTTTCACGAAACGTGAAACACAATATTTTCTATTTCAACTTTTCACATGTAATATCAATTAGGCACTGAGTTGCTAAGCTCAAAATCCCGGATTCGAATCCGGCTGATGTTCAGTAATTTTGTATCAGCCGTGGATCGACCCCTCAGGATTCGGGAGACTGCCCTGGGGCACGCTCATTCTCTGTAAAGTGGGTGTTCTTAATTACATAATTAATTAAGGAGAAACCTGGCTGTTGAGCGTGATCCTGACCAGATCACCTCCCTACATATCACCTCCGTTGGCGTTGAAACAGTAGTTTAACAAAAAACAAATTCTTTATTTGTTACACATATGTCACTGATTATTTTAATTATACTATAATTATAAAAACATTGAATGTTATACCCGTTTTGAAAAGAAAAGATGATGTATGATTCGGGGTTAAAAAATAAATTAAAATTGGATTATAAAAATTTAACTTTTCGTTTGCAAAAATGGTTTGAAAAGATTAATTTATTTTTAATTATTATTCGAACCAAAACGTTATAAAAGTTTTCGGTGAACGTTGTTTTAAAAATAATTAGGAAATGCGAATATTATTACATTCATTGAAAAAAAAGCCTGTTTTGAATGAAGAAAATTGAATTATTTTCTCTCCACTTTCTTAAATATTTAGGTTTGTTTTTGATAAAAAATAATTATACTATCGGATTCATCGGTTGTTTTTTTTACATATTAATCGACAAAAATCTCGATTCTCAAAAAATTATTAGAGTTCACTTCGGAAATAAGCGACTCCTATATAGTAAATCATTAAAAGAATATTTGAAAGACTATTGCCTAGTCCAAAATGCGAATTTTTATTTATGAAGTTCAAAACGTAATGTATTAATTATAACTATATATATATATATTGTATTGCTGGATTCCTTTAACTTTAATACTTATTGTTCTTTTTGTGTGGCAGATTGTAATATTGTAATATTATTTGTTCAATAAACAAAAATGAAAAACCTGGTGCGGTGCGCGCATCACACAACTTTCATTTACCATCTTACTTTTAGTAGAAGTACGTATTTTCATGTAAAAGAAAATTAAACTAAAAATTATATGCGGTTTATCATATCCATTTAAAGCGAGAGGTTTTGTCTTTATGCGTTTTTTGTAACAACCGGATTCCTTCAAAGAATATACATTTGAATTAAAAGAGCGCCATATATTTATTTTTAATGTTATGGTATATTTATAGAATATTATAGTCATATCGGAAAATCAAATTTGTTAAAAAATACTGGAAATAGAGTTAATTAAAAAAAGAACGCAATGATGTAAATTTTTTATTGATTAATAGATATAACAGTAGTATTTTTCCATCTATTTAAAAAGAAATAAAGTAGATGACCATTATTAATTTTCTGTTATTTGTTATTATAAAGAAGAGGAGAGTACCTAACTCTGGCAGTCTGTTTGTTTATGTATGTAGCAAGAACACGTTTTTTATGATTGATGCTGTTGTCATCGTAATGTTGACTATTGCACAGATGTTTCTAAAATGACGGAATCATCTTGGGTTTATTAGGCCCTAGGTGTTGAGTAGAATGGAAGTAGAAGAGCACTCTAAATTTAGAGCACTCACACCGCAAACATCTCCAGCATTCGGCCTCTTCCAGGGGGTCGATTCTTCAGTGGCCTCTCCAGCTCCAGGTATAAATAGCGACTATTCCAGAACCAGTTCCCATTCATGGTGGAGGTTTCCAAAGTGAAAAATAGCTTAGCGGTTCTGCTATCACGGTTCCTGGGAATTGATTAGTCTTTTTATATAGGTTTGAAATTGGATTAGAGAAAAACTTTCGAGCAAATTAGATATTTATTGTAATGCAATAGAAAGCTTATAAAGCAATATTTTAAAAATTATAAATCATCAGTAAATCTGTGAGTTTACAATAAGGTGTGGTGGATTTCAAACATTTTACTTTAAAAATAACTGAACAGCTTAACGCATCCGAAAGTCGGATCCCTCAAAACTCAGTTTTGCACGGTTAATCCTTTCAGTTTCGATTCAATCGATGCTTATTATAAGTTATTTGAACGAATTTTAAAGTTTTTATTAGCTTTTATGAATGCAAATTTATAAAGTAGAATCAAGATGAACTATGATAGAATCGTGTTTGAAAGTATCGTGCTCTTTGCCCACACACCCAGTCCTCAACACACCTCCCAAGCTCCATGTTATTTCCAATTTTTAGCTGAATATGAACTTTTTTTTATATTTAAAAAGTGTAATCACAACCTTTATCACTACTTCTTTTTATACTTATTCTAATCTGCTCGTATTATTGCTTGACGTATTCAAGCGTGTTATCCGCCATACCTATATCGCTCAAACCATTGTCATTTCCGTTTCTATCCTGTTTTTAATTTAATGTTGTATCGATACTCATACCTCAGTATTTCTGCCATACGGGAGATTGTTATGAAGGACCAATCAAACCTATCCTAACCGGAGAGGGAAGATTTAGATTTATTTCGTGGGTGCACCATGAAATAAATTTTAACCCGCCCAGGCCGGATTCGAAGGCGTCGTTAGACTCAAGATTGTTAAAGTTTCAGTCATCTCCTCTGTTTCTAACCCTACATTTTGTTTTTTCTGTATTTATTTGATAACTTATTAATTTGCGGTTTTAATCGGTGTTGCATTTACATTGAGTGTTCTCGCGTCGTTTACAAACTGTTGCCAACGCTAACTTTAACGGCAAATCAAATTTTCAGCGAACCCAGATAACAGAACGTATAAAAGTATATTAATATTATGACTTGTAACAATCTTTAACTTATGATATATTACTTCCTTGATTCCGTTTTGTCATTCCATCGGACCACATTCCTCCGCAGTAACTGTCCCTGAAGACCTTTGATGGTGCCGTCTGCCTGTCAACTAGGGTGTAAGTCCAGCCCTGGCCCAGGATTGAGGAAGATGGATAGTCCGTTTGTGTCCTTCCATAGCGGGGGTCTCGGAGGGAACATATATCATCCAACTGGTCCATTTATTAGCTATTTGTTACTGTTTATGACCTCCTATTAATCTAAAATGTCATTATTTTTTATGTGTTTATTTTTATCTTTCTATTTATGAATGACCACTTAAGCACTTATTCATAATTTCTTCGATTTTTTTCTCTGAAATGTGTTGTTGATTTTTCATTACTATTGTACTTTTATTAAGTTATTTAAAATATTAACAAGAACCATAATTGGTAATTGGTTGACTGTCGTGGATAATGAAGAGAAGAATAGTTGGGGTGGTCAGTCAAAAAGGAAGGCAAAAAAAAAGTTAATATTTATTTTTTACATATACCGACGTTTCGACCTGAAGTTCAGGCCTTCATCAGGGCTAAGAAAATAACCAGATAACAAGGTATGAGAAACATAAGTAATGATGGTAAAAAAGATAATAAAAAATAAAAAAAATTAGAAAAAATAAAATAGATAAATATAAAGTAAAATGAAATTGTTAGAATAATGACTAAGAGCTAAGAGATAAATAATAAAAACCGTTACAAAGTGTGGAATTAACAAGAACATACATTCAGCAACGAAAATTTCTGAAGAACTTTAAAAAATCCTTAAATAATTAATTTGTTTCTTTGAGCTAAATATTTAAACAATCTAAATATGCATTCCTTTTAAATTGTTACGCATTTATTTCAGCTATTAAATGTAAGCACGTACCCAGAAAAGAAGAAATAAATTATTTTATTATTATATACATTTTTTCCTCCTACTTTTTATCACTTATAATTTAAAATATCATAAAAAAAACGTTGAATACTCAAAATATAATATTAAAACTGAATAAATGAAGAATAGTAAATATCTTTAATTAATGGCCAGTTACCACATAAGTGATAGTGGATGAACCTCAGAAAGTTCAGAATAATATTCTCGGCCAATATCGCAAGTTCTCAAAAATTGAAATCTAGTTCTTCGAGGTAGCTGCATTTCCTTTTTAGAATCGTTTCGCGATACCCAAAACAGAGCCTCTCATCCAAACGTTTTCCATTGAACTGCTGTTTTTTTTTTTTTTTTGTTAAAAAAATATCTGCCCTATACAATCTTGAATCCTTTCTCAACCAACTACCAATATCGGACAAATCAAACTTATTGTTTTCAATAATTATTTGAATTTTTTACTTCAAAAATCTTCTAAAGTTCAGTTATCATTTTCATTAAAAAAGGGTTAAATATCTGAAAAATTGGTAAAATAATAAGCCGAAGTTAAAGCATCTTAACTGACGCAATACAAACACAAAATATTGAGATAAACAAACCGGCCTCCAAGAGTATTGAACTAACGAGAAATGCGTACCATTGTTCGGAAAATGAAAAATAAGCTCTCGATGAGTTCACCTCCCAGATATCTATTTTATTTTATTTATTTATTTTACAGGGGATTTATAAGCCTTGTAGAACTTAGGCCATTTTAACCAGTCTTCTCTATTTCTGCCTATCTTGAGATATTTCTTTCCAGTTATCTACATGCAGCTCTATTGCATCTCTGTTGATTCGATCTATGCATCTGTTTTTTTGAAAAATGGTATCTAGCTATTACTATTCTTGATGGGTAGAGCTTTTCTGATGGATTGATCCGAGCCCCTCCACCTTAATATCCTTGCCTTCATATCACATAATATTGATTGACTAGTTATTGTAAGCAGTTCCTTACCGGTCCTTGTTCGTTAGTACTCTGATCTGATCCGGTTATCGTGTGCACTTTTTCTCTCAAATCATTCAATACTTCTTTCAAAGCAATGATCTTGCTATTTTTTATTCTTTAATGACTTCATATATGTTAAATGTAACCATTTTATCCCAACTATAATATTATGGATAAGAGCTGACAATATTCATAATTTTTATCACTTCCTTTGAATGATTAATATATGTCATTGACTGTAGGACTAGTCATTGCCCAGCAATAATTTATTATATATGGACGGGTTAATTGTCCTTCCCTCGCCATTAAGGAGGAATTTTAATATGTAATAATTCCCCTGTTGGATAGTCAGCTGCTAGATCATTAGCTGGTTCTAGGCAAATGGAAACTTTATCTATGATCGTCCCAAGACCAGTTAGTGCCTGTCATAGTGATAAGGTCAACCTCAGCCATTGATGGCTTTTAACGATTTTCAGCCTATTAAAACTGCTGTTCCTGGTTGTCAAAAGGAATTATACTAACTTTTTATAAAAGGTATTAATATATACAAAATGTATATTGAAATTCCTTATCATGCTCGCATTTTGTAAAAAAAAAAAAGAAAGAAATCTGTCCAGCAATACACCTTTTTATCATAGAACAATTGCAACATAAAAAGTAAAGCTTACAATAAACTTAAAATTGTATTATTAATATTTAGAGAGAAAAGAGACAAAGTTTTTCAGGACTAATATGGATAAAACAAAAACATGAAGAAAACAGTGGGGCGAAATTCATCAACCAAGTATAAACTTTATTCAATAAAATATATTATGGGTGATAAATATTCAGGACGCAGTCTTTTAAATTTTTTTATTTTTGCCAACGTTTCAACCCAAACACGTGCATCTTCTTCAGGGCGTGGTTTGAGCACTGATGGTGTTCAAGTACTGCCTAAAAAAGACTTCGTCCTGCATATTTAGCACCCATGGTATGAACAATCGACTAACTTCCTTCGATAAAATATATTATGACTGTATGAAAAATAATATAGATGTACCAAAAACATTTTTTGGCAAAAGGCATCTAGTAAATTTGAGAAACATTATATGGTGTTACATATATATCATCAGCAAGAAATACGGAAAAAAGAATTTTTTCATTTATTAAATAAAATATACCTATGAAGGAATAGTTGCTAATTACTGTTTTAATTATTTTTGTTTATTAATTTGTTTTAGACAAGTTCATCCAGTTACGGAAATATGCCCTGCCCCGAACATTTGCGTACAAGGGGGAAGAATAGAATTCATTCGTCCAAACGCTGGAACACCCGACCACGTTAAGGTAAGACCTTTCACAGTAAACTATCTCAATTTTGTCTTTGAAATTATTTATCTATTTTTTTAATTGAATGCGTCGTTAATCAAATTATTGTGTTTTCTTTTATAATTGTTGTTTTTTTAAAATATATATTTTTAGGTTATGTATTCAGTTATATTTTTTAATATATACTAGATCGCAAAGGTAATTGCTTGGAAATATCATTTATAGATTTTATATTTTGTTTTGTTGATTTTTTATGCTCATTAACACGGATTAGTATGATGGAGAGTAAATGCATATTTGTAGTTATAAAGAGGGTGAAGTTATTTTCGTGTAAGTTTTCTATTTATGCCTTACAGATGTTTCATCTTTCCTTAATCCAAATAAATGATTTCTTGTTTATGAACATAAGCAATATTGATACCCGCAGAGCGAAGTTCTCGTATTTACTATATTTATGTGTAAAATGTGTGACAAGCTTCAATACATGTATTAATATATTGTATGTAATTATTGAAAAATAAAATATAGTACCCGGAAAAACAAAAAATCTCGTTAGCAATGATCTCGATCGTTTGTTTAAAGTCCTCCGATTCTGTTTCGAATTCCATATTAATTCAAAAGTTGCAATGCCCAGAACAGTTGTATTCTATTTTGATACCGTTTTACAATGGTTGAAGTCTTACTTAGTCCAGTTAAGTTAGTGGAAAAAACAGCCTTACCCCAACATTCAAAAAATAAAGATGAAACTTATCAGAAATTGTTCATTAACCTCCCCTTAATAACTGGTAAAAAGTCTCAAAGAATCCTGCCTCTGGTTTTGATGGAAGGGGGAGAGGAATGACAAGAAAAATTATTTTTTAATGTTGGGGTCAATCCCTAATTTTACTGGACTATACTGTACTTGCTTGTGTTACTCGAAGAAGACGTCTCTTGAAAAAGAGAAGTCTGACAAATGTTTTAATATATAAATGTATCTAAAGTAGATAAATTGGTAGAAAAAGCTGGAGAAAAATAAAATATGAAAACAGAAAAGACCATTCATCAGAAAAATCTAAAAATTTTAAAGGAAATTTAACATAAGGGATAAAAGACAAACCTTCTTTGAAAATGAGGTTATGAGGAAAAAAACAGATTAATAGTTAGGATAAATGACATGAAATACACAAAGGATAAAGGGAGGGAGGGGTCATGCACACAAGAATCCAAATAACGGTCGCATAATTTCGATGTCGCATGTTATGTTATGTGCGGACCTATTTGACGCGATGTCAAACATAATTAGATTTTTGTACTTTAATTTCAGTTAACTGTAACGTTACCGAATGAACCAAGATAAGTTGACTGATACCAACAGTATCGAGTATTCCAGCATGGACCCCGCTAGTAAAAGACAGGACGCAGACGAAGGCTGCTGGCCCTCGGCCAATTACACTCGAAGAACGATTCCGTGGACACGACCTCATTTCCGCCGCGTCCACGAAGTACGTGATATCCAGGAGGCGAGCGCACTCTTTCATCGCCTGCCAACAGCCTTGGCCCTAGTCTAGTAATAGCCATTTGAACAGGTCGATGGTCTGGTCTTTGATGATAACGGTGAGGTCACTTAAACTACTAAAGTATAAATAATATTTAGCTATTCTGTTAGTTAAAGTTCAGCTGGCACTCTAAAATGAACTTTTTGATGATGAACCTGAGACTTAATTGTATTTATTCTTCGTCAGAGATCTTCTCCCTAAAAGGCAGCCCAGGGCTGAGGCGGATGGTTCGCACCTTCATCATCCTGTCATCTGTGAACTGCCAAGGATTTCCTGTCCACGGGGCTCGTCATTTGAATGTATAAGATGTCCCCGATAAAACGTGCGGATTTCCTTTCACGCTATTTATTTATGTCCTGTAACCCACCGTGCCAAGGATACTCTTCAATAATAGATTTATAGAAGAATTCTATTTATTTCAGTTTAAAGCTGAAATAATTCAAACTAAGTTATAATCATAAAAATATTACTCATCAAATTTCCAGTCTTATTCGTTTCAATTTTTTTTTTTTTTTTTTGGTAGAGCGGTAGCTCAGTGGGTAAGCACTGACTTCCAAAGCTCGAGGTCCCGGGTTCGAATATGGCTGATGACAAATCATTTTTCATCAGCCATGGATCTACTCTGGTGTTGGGAGACCCTCCTGGGCCACACCCAATCTCTATAGAGTGGATATTCTGAATTAAATAATTAATTAAGATGGGAAAACCAGGTGGTTGCGCGTGATCACGACCCAATCACTGGCCAGGAAACATTACTTACAAAGTACTGACTCGAAGACCCTTCCTAGGTAGCAGGGGTGCATTTTTTTTCCATTTCAAATTTGTAGTGGTTACATACCTTTTTTCTGTAATTTAAAAAGTGCATTCTTCTTTCTGAAACATGCATGAGCTCTTTATCACTTGATTTCCGTTGAAGATCAAAATTACGCGATTTCTCCCTCATGTACTCGATTCCAGACAACATATGCTGTGGATTTTTCATGAATAATATTTTATAAATCCACTTTTCTTGCCTTATAAGATTTTTTTTTTTCATCTCCTTTCTAGTCGGTTCCCTAGACCGTTTTATTCAAGGAGTATACCACTCGCCAAGATAAATCTTGTGCAATGAAGACGTAGAAAAGAGCTTTACCAACAGTTTCCTCCTACAAGGGGGAGGTGGGATCAGTTGCCATCGGAAAGAAATGTACCCCACTATTAAGGAATAAATCAGAAGGGTACACGACGAACTATTACTCCTTAGGATTTTATTGCCCAATTATACAACTTAGGAAGAGCTCGGCCAAATTGCGCACATGGGGCGCTCACTATTTGCATAGGACACCAATTGCATCTCTTGTGCCATTGCAGCTGTTTTTAATTGCCTGTTTCAAAAGTTGGAACTTTGAACTATTTGTTGGCGTAATAGCGCAACTGTATAATGATATTTATCGATGCGGAATTCAACATTTTATATTCACTTTCAAATCCTCTTTATCTTACATGAAGCAATTGGTTAATAATCATGGCGTCGATTTGAGTTTGTCCTAATACACATTTAATGTAAAATCGGATTTAATATTTTGCTTCTTCACTACCGAAGTTTGTGAAATTACAAAAGATTCACTCAAGTTTTGATAGTTTAACAGAAATGATTTAATTTTATATCTTTTTTCTTTCAAGAGGTTTTCTTTTAAAAAATCAAGTTATTTTGTATCTACTAAAAGTAATTACAATTCATCTTTAAGTTAGAGTAAAAGTTTTAATATTAATTCATTAATTTAATCAATTGAATCTGACAGTGAAAGGGAACCTCAGAATAGACCAAAATTGTAAACAGATTTTTGGTTCTACTTAAAAAGAAATAATGAAAAATTAAAAAAATACATCTTCAATTTTGCCCAAAGTATAAATAATAATCCGTTAATTCAATTATTTGTACCCAATATTTCTGTCTACTATCAATAAATCTGTTTTAGTGTAAAAATGAGTATTTTAATGAAAATTGCATCAATTACAAAAATATGATATATTTTTTTTGTAAAAAAAATATCCATTTAACTTAGCCTAAGAGTATAAATAATAATTCGTTAATTTAACTAATTGAATCTACTTCTTAAGTGCATGGTGAAAGTTATGCCATGTTTCGAGTGTGGCACTTTTTAATGGCATTTTGAATTTTCGTGGGGCTTAGATTTTCATAGGTTTACGAAATTGTAAAGAAATTGAAGCTTTAATTACAAGAACTTCCAAATAAGGGGGCAATGGGCAATACATGGAACAGGTAAAGAAAGCGTAATTATATATAATAAGAATTTTATTTTTATTTTTATTTTTTTTTATTTTATTTTTTTATTTTTTTTTTTTCCTACCCCCCAGGAATTTCTTGAATAAATACAGTATGTATATAAATGTATATATACATAAATTTTCAACTTTCCTTTTATTGCCCAAGGGCATTTTAAGGTAAGAGGTAAGAGGGCTCTGCACGCTGTATGCGTTCTTTGCATCTGTGGCCAGAGGCCTTTTATTATACCACTGGGCGTGGAGAGATCGCCCTTGCATTAATTTATTATTTATATAAAAAAAAAAAAAAGATATATATAAAAATAAATAAAATAATAAAAATGTATATATATATATTTCTATTTTACTAATATTAACTAATACTTCTGTATATTTATATATAAGTTCATATATTGTCTTAAGGATAGAAGAGTATGCTGTGTATATAGCAACCCAATATAATTGGGCAGCAATCCTTTATATTTTATATTTTATGAAAATAAAGTGTTTCTCTCTATAAGAATTTTATTTCCGTTTACACTGTTTTTAAAGAGGAGAACAATAATTTTTTTTGGGAGAAAGGTATGTGCCATTGACCTAGTAGGATAAGTACACTTAGATCAGTTGATATCTTTGTTTTACCTAAAATAAGGGAGAAATCCTCCAAATCCAAGCCCTGATAAGAAAATCAATTATTATAATAATGATGATAAATTGACGCCTAGAATCCTCTGGAAAAGAGGAAAAACTAAAAAAAAAAATAAATAAATAAATAAAGGTTTTTATTTAATAGGTATTAGGTCACAGTTCACCAATAACATATGTTTTCAGTTTATTTCTTTATTTGTCAACGTTTCGGCCTCTCGACCCATTTTCAAGCATGCATCATTTCATTTATTTTTTTTATAATTTATAATTTTTTTTTTTCTTGGGAAAATGTTTATAGTGCTATGTATATTATTTAATATGGTTTTATTGTTGATAACTTGTAAGTGTATTGTTATGAGGGGGGAGAGGAAAAAAAGAGAAAGAAAGGAAAGATATGTCATATATATGTATAAAAAGTGGAAAAACGAAATATAAAATTAATGTCCTTGTGGATTGATAGGTATGCTGTGTACGATTATTGGTGGCCTGTGGTCACCTTTAAAATGAAATCAGAAAAATGGGACCGAAGCTAATATAACAAGAAAATTAAATATGGTTGCTATTTAACTGTCAAGCAAATAAAATAGGGCCCTAATTTTTTTAAGGATAACAAAAAATTCTTAAAAATCTGTGCTTAACAGACGAGCTAACATAAGATTCTGTAAGGTGTGATCTTTTCGATTTAATTTTTGGTTTATATAATATTTCTGGTTGTATCAGCATCGAATCTCTGGATTCGTTAGGCCTTATTATAATGTAAAAATATTAACAAGCATAACACACAAAAACGACTACGGCCAAGGTTCGTTATATTCCAATCTAAATGCCACAGCCTTTATTACCAGTTATTTAATTGCAGCCATTCGTTAATTTAACTCAGTAAAAAAAAAAAAATACAAATGAGTCTCGATCGTTCGAAATAAAACATCGTTCAGTTCTGGCAGTTTAAATTTGCATACGAACAAAGACGCCGGCGAACCCGTTCGTGAACACTTGTCGTTGGAGTTGCTCGTTATAGATAGCGCTAATGAAACCCCCAATCAGGCTGTTATGATTACTGGCCAAATTGAGAAAATTATATGTTTTTAGTATGGACGTATTGTAAAGATAATTTTTTATTCTTCCGTCCATGGCTCCTTGCATGTACCGACCATAAATTATACTTTTACCGATGCGGGCGAACCAGAAAATTATGGGTTACAATTATGGAATGGTATTATATGACTCTTTTTTTTTGGACCGTGATTTATTACAGTAGTTCGTTACGAGTATCTTCGCTTGGGTTTAATAAAACTCTTATCTTGACAAAATAAACGAAAAATCAAGCATGTTTATAGCTATGGAAAACTCTTAAGTTATTAGGGACTTCAGGAAACCATCGAATTCCTTTCGTATCCAATTTTTACAATCCAAAATCCTCAAAGCTCTTTGCTTTGTTACAAATAAAATCATACCTAACGACCTTAAAGTTCCATATATTTTCGCTTTCTGCCAATCTAGACATATATCCTTGCATATAAGTTGGAATTCTCTAAGAAGAGTTTTGTAATTTATGTAAAAGGGAGCATCTGCCATTATTCTTAAAATTTGGGATTGAAAATATTGTAGTTTGTTTTTTGCTAAACTATAAATCTGTAATGAGTATGTTTTGTATTTCTTCTTTCTTCAACCTCTAGGTTTCATCTGGTCCAAACTGTGGAAAATTAGACTTAATCGTGACAAATTCAAACATCCAATATTTACTTAAAAAACACCCACCCTCAAGTTTATATTGACATCAACTAAATTCCTCAATCGGACACGGTACTTTATCTTGGACTTACCTGATGACAGAAGCCCACACGTGAAAATGAAACGTATGGCACTTAACAAACGACTCAAACTACTGTACCCTCTTTTTTTTTTTTTTTAAACCATCAAAACTAAAACTGAATAAATATACATACTTACTTAAACCTATATGGACATACTCATAGCTGATGTACGGTATTGCTCCCCACGGGAAGACCCACCTACGAAAACATCAAACGTTCCAATCAAAATGATTGCGGCTCATAACAAAAGCACCTTGATACGTGACTAACAAAACACTACATACTAACGTCCACATTCCAACAGTCGACCAACTACCAACGATTTTATTCAAATTGAAACGGACATTACAACAGATTAATAAGACATGGCAGCAGCTGACATACCTCAGAACATGAGGAGACTAAAAAGGCGTTGGATGAGGGATCTCCTTCCTTAGACAACTTAAGTAATTGAAACAAGTGAGGGAAGAGGTGCTGATGAGTACTGTCCTTCTTCATGCGTGACATGTCATTATTTCTTGTATTTCAGCGCATTTGCTAATTGTCAACACAAGTTGGCAGGTGCAAATATATATTTAAAACCAATAATTTAAGACAATAATAATAATAATAATAATAATGCTTTATTTATTCTGGACGAGTCCCTTTAGAATAATACAGAGAAACAAAAATGTGGGCTAAGAAGCCTCAGAGATACATAAATAAGAGTATAGTTTGATTAAATAGTAAAGAAAAAAAAATAATAAAATAAAAGATATTTAGAGAAATTATAAGTTACTTTCTAATTTACATCAGTTAATAATAAAAATAAAAAATTGAAAATAAACATGAAGTAAAAATAATAAAGAACGATCTAATAATTTATATACATATTTGCAGTAGTAACTATTTACAATCTTATGGTGAGGACTGGGTGGATAAGAAATGATTAAACAGTTGGGATTTAAAGGTAGGAAGGGTTTTGGATTGACAGATGTGGGGAGGGACGGAGTTCCATAGGGAAGAGGATCGAAAAATAAATGATTTATCGAAAGCAGCGGTTCGGTGGACCATTATATATAGATCAGAGGACCGGGAACGGGTATTGCGGGAGTGGACAGAGGATTTAAATTGAAGGAGCTCGGCGATGTATGAAGGACGGCGGGAGTGAATTATTTGGAAGAGGAAGGATGCCAGGAAATACTTACGGCGGTTGGAAGGATAAAGCCACTTCAACTCTTCATAGAAACAGGAAACAGGAGCGTCTCTTGGGATCCCGAAGATGAATCGTACGAAGCAATTTATCAAACGTTTTAGTTTCGCCTCGAGATCCCCAGAGACGCCCCCATATACCGTGCAGCAATAGTCGAAATGGGGAAATATTAAAGAGGTGACCAGGAGTCTACGGATTTCAAAAGGAAAAAGGTGTCGCAGGCTATTTAAGTGTTTCAGAGTGGAAAAGGTACGTCGGGAGATATTGGACACATGGTTTTTCCAGATAAGGGTTTGATCGAAGATTATTCCAAGGTTTAATTGGAATATATGGAATTATTAAAAAAAAAATTTTCTATTGTTATAAAAAAGTATTAAAACATAAAAATAAATTTCAGTGATATTGGATGGAGTATGATTATGCCGATTATACGATCTGATAAGGGCCATTCAGTTATAAATCCCTTTTCCTTATAGCCATTATATTTCAGCTTAGCACCTTCACATGACACCAATTTAGCCACCTTTATCGTAATTGTGCCCTGTGTTAGCTTTCAATGGGCTCAGATAGTTATCCCTAGTGACCATTGAAAGCTAATTCAGTCGCTTGTTCTTGTTAGCCGGCAAAAGGTGTCTTGTTGCCAATATATATCTTCCGAGTATCTTATCTTGTCAATTTGATCTAAAAGTGAATTGAGGTTTATTAAAAATGTATTACAATAGAAGGCAGTTTATCTGGAGTAATGTGGTAAGGTCCATTCCAGATTAGGGATCATTAAATACAATTTTTCTTCCTCACTACTGAAGGTAAGGAATCTTTGTATTTTAAATATTAATGACATTTATTAAATTAATGTACAATAAATATAGATCATGATGTATACTTATATACATAACCGAAAAGTAGACTTATGCACGTTATAAAAAAAAATATATTATGAAATTTTTTTATAATATGTAATCGGATAATTAAAATAATAAATTCCAAACCATAGCAATCAGCATATTACTAATAGCTTTTCCAATAAATATATATGTTTCACTTTAAGAATTAGGCTTCAAATATTTTTTTACTAAATTTATATATTGCACTGATACAAAAGAGAAAAAATAAGGTTATTAGTAAATAAAAAAATATATAAATAAAAAAAAATGTTTAAACACCATTTTATTGAAAACACAATTTGTAACAGCACTGGATTATATATATTGTATATGCTTCTAAAAGTATGGCAAATCCTTTGTCTTTATTTACCCAGAACTATTTAAAAATAAAATAAAATGCAATATAAACATTTTTTTATATGAACTTAATTTATCCAAATTAACTATAAATCTTTACAATTTCTTCTCCTGTGACGTCAGCAATAGTGTATTAATAGAGCAACGTATGTCAGATCCCAACTTTTTAGCGGTGTCAGAGAAAAATATACTATTAAATTTTCATCTTATTGAGGTTTGTACCTCGTTAAAAAATCACGATCGAGTAAAAATAAAATATTAATCATGTCACGTAATTTTAAAATAAATATAAACTAGTAAGACAACTCCGAATCAAAACGTTTCGGACTTGGACTATAACCTAAATATAAATAGAAACCTATAAAATTTTAAAACTGACATGGAAGGGATAAGAATAAACCATAATATTTTTTTATGATTTACACAGTACTATTATAAATTCAATTATAATAATTGAGACTAAATAGAATACGTAAACAAAATACCATTAGGAGTAACATTGATATAGATAAATCGTAAAGCTCGCCTAAATTGTCTTAATTTATTTATAAATAAATATTGTCTTAATTAAATAAATATTGTACTAATTAAAGAGATGTAAAAAAGGACAAACAGAACAGTAAAGTTCTTATGATTTTTTTTTTAAAAGTATTACGAATATTTTATTTATAGGATAACGATATATATATATATATATATATATATATATATATATATATATATATATATATATATATATATATATATATATATATATTTAAATTATGTTACCTATGCTCGTATTTTTTTTTATTAATAAAAGTAATATATATAATTTTACTATTATTGATTAAAAAAAAAAAAAATAGGAGCATTGGTAACATAATTTAAATGGCTGGTGATAAATACAATAGGAAGTTTTCTTCATTTTCCTATTTTAAAAAATATTAGAAAATTCAAAATGATTATTAAAATTTGTAAAGATCCTAATATATATATATATATATATATATATATATATATATATATATATATATATATATATATATATATATATATATTAAAAAATAACGTAAAGATCTTTGCAAATTTTAATAATCATTTTGATTTTTCTAATATTTTTTCAAAATAAGTAATTGAAGAAAACTTCCTATTGCATTTATCATCATCCATTTAAAATTATGTTACCAATGATCCTATTTTGTTTGTTTTTTTTTGTTTTATCAATAAAAGTAAAAGACATAGATTTGTATGCAAGGTATTATAAATTTGTTAGGTTTCCGTTTTAGTTTAAACTTAAACGGACTCGAATAATTTCTCAAAATATTTTTGTATTGTTGGAAAAACGGAGAAATGTCTGAGGGCTCCCAAAACGCCGGAACACCACTGCCTCATCATGTTGTCTTTCATCCTATCCTTTTCAGAGATTTTCGCTTACAAAAAATGTCGAGCCACATAATTTACATCCATCACTCCCGTTCCGAATTGCAGCACACCCTCATCAGGAAGGAAACGATCCACGACCAAGATGACTAACTACATCACAGTACACCAGGTCGGTTTCGGATAACTCCTCGCGTAGTCAGTTGGCTATCAGTCCAATTTATCTTTAATTTAATCCTTGTTATAGAGTGAATAATAATGTACTAGTTGGAAGCCTGGAGGGCATAGGGTAGGCCAATTGGATTGATGGAGTGTTTTCCATCATTGGAGTTGTAATGATAGTGGTAAATGGAGATTGTCGTTGATAGTTGATATTATCGAAATATCAATATTTTCCTTCCAATATTACATATTTTACCATAAATAGTATCTACTTCGATATTGTCGACTGTCGATATCGTCCCTTCTTTTAATATTTGAATTTAAAAATAAATACTACACGGCACTGTTTCGGACATAGCCTACCAGCAACTTAACGCTGTGGTCCCAAACACAATCTTTTTGGTACAACATTGTTTCTTTGTATTATAGTATCAATACTAAATATACTCCATTATCTGTGCACTGAATATATAAATATTATCAGGAATAATATATGAAAATTAAAAAATAAATGACACTATGGTAGACAACATGAGATATCTTATTATAAAACTATAATATAAGGAATGAACCCCGTATTTTATAAACAACCACTTAATTCATTCTCTTAATATTTTGAATTTTCAATTTTTTTTAAAAACTTTTATTATGATATTTACAACTGTATTAATATGAATACATCATGTAAATGTGTACAGAGGAAATATAACCACATTAAACACGCTTGTTGAGAAACTACCCATTGGTAGCACTCTATTTCAAAATATAAAATTATTTTTCTAATGTAAAATATCGTTTATTACACTGTCGAGATACCCAGGTAACGAACTAATAACAAGATTAATTATCCCTGAGTGGAATGAAAAAAATGAAGCGTTGGTGTGAGGATTTTGTTAAATATGATAGAATAAATTAAAGTTTTCACACGGTTCAGGATAGATGTATATAGGTTTTTGTTGGCTGCAACGAAAACAAAAACAAAGAATGCATTAGGATGCGATATTAGAGTATTTGGAAATTCAAAGAATCCAACATCATTCCGTAGGAGTGTCATCTTCAATGAAGAATTTTACGAAAGTTTACGACAAATGGGGGGATATTTTCTTTCAGAAATGACCATAATCGAACAAATGAAAATCTTTATGCCACAAGACATATAAGACATCATATCAATTTAAAGTGCCTTATTATTATTAATTAACATTTTTGAAAAAATAAATTCCTTAATTGCTTGAATTATTATTATGCAAACGTAATATTGATATTATTCATTTAACTAAAAGATCCATGTAAAAATAAACCGTTAGTTTATTACTTTAATATATGATAATTATTTGAAAAAGATAAATAAAAGTTAAAAAAATACTTTTTTAAAAAAAAAAGTACCATCGTAATCACTTTATGAAAATATACGGAAAAAAAATTAAAGGTTTTTTAATAATTTATTGAGTATGCTTGTATTTATGTTGTTATTTTGATTAGTTTAGTTTCTTTTTGTTTGTATAAATTTAATTTTAGTATTATTATTTTTTTACTGTTTAATTAAATTTTTATTTATTGTACATAGAGTGTTAATTTGCTCTCTGAACTTTATTATGAATGTCTTTAATTGAGACAGATGATAATATTTCTCAATAAATTAGTTTTTTTTTTCAGTTTTAAAATAAATAAAAGAATTAATTGCAATTAATTTTTGCTAAATATCACGGAATAGTTTTACACAACTAGAGGTGATGTTAACTTATTCAGAAACAAACCTCAAATTAATTAATATGGACTTAACGCTTATTAAATAAGGAAGTTTTTTTTTTTATAAAACTGGGGTATCTGTAGTCCAGTTGTGCGGTAATAAAAACTAAATTGCGAAAGTGTTAAATACTTAAAATTCCCCTTTAAATCATTTTAAAAAAGACAAACTCTACTTGAATTCCTAGAAAATTTTGTCTAGTTTGTTATAAAGTAATTGTTAATTGTCTAAATAGAATATTTTTAGTTATAAAAAAATGCAATTTATTAAAAAAACACGAAACAAAAAATACCTGTTTTTTATTTTGCTAAAATTTAACCATTGTTCGAATGAACATTTTTTTTTTTTTCTTGACGTTTACTCTCTCTCGATCTCTTTATATATTCCCCATTACTTGGGGGACTCTCATATTCTAGATCGCATACGCATATCGGTGCTTTGATTATCAAACTACTTACTCCAGTAAACGAGGTTTGATAATTAAAACGGCTTAAATGTATACTAATACAATAACTACATATGTATCACTGCTCCGCATTGTGTAGATAGATATATAGAAAATAACTTTATTCTGTAACGAATTGTTCTCGTTCTGATCAACCTTGAACCCGTTCCGTTGAGGAGCCATTGATCTCCACTGCGGAACTGTTTTCGACCTGGGGTGCCAGACCGTCCGGCTCCTTAGCAACTGACCCAGTTCCGATGTCTTGTAGCAGTAATCTTGTCATCGTCCAATAGGGAATTGGTATTAACTTCCTTATCCAATCCTTAACAGAATTACGCTGATATGTTGTACTAGGTACTTGTTAAGATAATATTTCTATCAATATTCGTGATTCCAAAAAAAAAAAACTATTTTATCCTGTAAAATATAAGGTGGAACTGCCTTCTGCCGTTATGATATTTGACACAAATCATCAAGGCTGCTGTGCATCGACCTTTAATGCAACTTCTGGACCTCGTCACCAGGAGCGCCACTGGCTTGTCTCAAACCAGTTTTGCTTATGTGGCTCATTCGGAATTTTATCGTGATCTCTAATTTAATAGAACTATAAAATTTTATTATTAATTTTGGCGTGAGGTTAATAAGTATTTAATATATTTCTTTTAGGATATATATTCCATAATGTATTCATCGATACTTTTCTTAAATAATTTTTTACTTTGAAATAAAATAATGATAACAAAAATTAGGTGCTGCTTATGAACTCCCATTAGTTTTCCACTTGAATCGATAGATAACTTGATCACTAAATCGAGAAAAGAAAGGTAACCTACAAAAATCGTTTCGTTTGGCCTATATAACCGCTTTATTTTTAATATTTAAGGGTGTAGGTCACACCAAACGGCTCAATATTTTTGAAGGCCACCTTTTTTTTTCGATTTTGTGATCAAATTATCTTACTATTGAAGTAAATGAGTATTTTAATCCAGTGAGTATTTACGAGTTTTTAGTATCTAGTTAAATAGACAAAGTTTGCCTCCTCCAGATAAAAAATGTTCCAATTCCAGGAGTTTTCGTTATTGAAATAGTTTCAGATTTCAATGAGACCTTTTACGAAGTTTCAGCCGGATTTTAATAATTCGATAAAAAGGGGTCGCTACCACGGACTATAACTTATTTATGTAATATATAGTAAGAAAATGTCTTCCGATCGTGTTTTTCTTATTATACTTTTAATTAATGGTTATAAATAGATTCCTAAAAAAATATAGTAATACAGACTAAGGTCTGTGTTTTCCTATAGTGGACACTTCTGAATCTAGATATTCTAGACAATCAAGATATTCAGATATATATTAGGTTGTCCTATAAATTCTTTTCTTTTTCTTTATTTGTTGTTTAAGGATGATTTACTAAGTTATGTAAATATTACCAACCTAATATTACTATTATCTTCTTCCATTCTCTCAGAAAGCCTCTCATACCCGTTTTTCAAAATTTTTGGGACTTACTTGCAAAATATTCGTCGAGATGCGTTTTTATTTCTCAGTAAATATTTCATAAGTTTCAATAATTTTGAAAAAAAAAAGTGTATATGAGGCTTCCTGAAAAATAGAAGACGGCAATAGGGCAGAGCGGTGACATATAAAACAATAAATCAACAACTAAATCTTAAACAACAAATAAAGAAAAGGGAAAAAAAATATGAGACAACTTAATACTTTTTAAGTTAAAAATTAGTACAAATCATTAGGGAAAAAAATTAATTCAAACGGTTTCGAAATTCAATGTCGGTAATAATTTAAAAAATGAATATCAACTATAATATCATCTTAAAATAATAATAAATATCTTTAACACTGATAGTTACAATAAGGTTCAACGATCTCAGAGGTTCGATCCAGACAACACCTACAATTTTTACTTATCTTCATTAAATCCTCTCAAAACTGGTATCAATCTTTAAAATATGACAAAAAATCCTTTCTTTTATATTTAGATCCCACTTTGTAAGTTTCCTTTTCGGTTCACAGCTTATTATAAATATATCAACGCATATAAATATTATAAATAAATATAATAAATTTAAAGACATTATGTTTTATTAAATGAAATAATAGCGTAGTGATGAGGTCTTATTAAGAAACAGAACTACTATTACTCGTAATTTAATCTTTTGTATCGGAGTAAAATAATTGTTATCAATTCTGACGGATGATAATAGATAGTGGTGCAACCTTCGATTTGATTTCAGTAGAAGATATTAGGTAACTTTTTTTTAATGCATTGACGATATTGTGTGGTGCGATTCAAATAATTTACTTATCAAATCAAACACACGCACAAAAACAAAACAAAACAAATAAAAACAACTGAGATAAAGGAGAAATTGCCGCATTGCACTTCGTCATGTTATCGCTATGGCATGTTGGTTAATTTTTAAAGAAGCAATTAGTTCGAAGCAATTTCGACACTGATTTTTTGTCATTAAATATTCAAAATAAAATCGAAAAAACACATTTAATAAACAGCTTGATTAAAAAAGAGAAGCAATAAAAAAAATGCACTTAACGTTTCAATTTGCCAATGATTGAATTAAAAAAAATTATTGTTTTAGAGTTATTTAAAATATATGTCCGGCGGGCAAGTGGTGGCCCCTTCATCTACCAAATGTAATCACGTGTTAATTGACCAACTTCATTTTTAACATTTTTGAGTTATGTCATTTTAGTGATATTTCTGTTTGAAAAATTAATAATATCTGTACAGATATTAAGTCGATTCCAGAATAAGTGATAGCAGTGTTAACATATAGAACTGTGAATAAATGTATACATTTTCCTACTAGAAATATCACTAGAATTAATAATCAAAAATGTTGAAATTGGAGTTAGTCAACTGAAAGGCTGGAATAGAAATATAAAAATTGTATTCCTAAAATAATTATTATTCCTGTAATTACCGTTAAAAATAAATAATATAAAATATATAGCTTTTTCTCCAAAATTGAATCAGAGGTCTGCACGTGACAGCTGACATAACAGTAGCTGTCATTCTCATGACAGTTTTTTATACTGAATATAATTGTAATCAGCTAAAAGCCTTTCTGAGAAAATGGAATAAGATAATAGAGCAGAGCAATTCATACATAACATAGTTAATCACCCTCAAACAAAAATAAAGAAAAAGGAAAGAATTTATAGGACAACCTAATATATATATCAGAATATCTAAATATTAATTTTAAGGTGTCCACTACAGAAACACTGTATAATAATAATAATATGAAAAACACGATCGCAAGACATTTTCTTACTATATATTACATTTATAGGTAATAGTCCGTGGTAGAGACCCCTTTTTATCGAATTATTAACATCTGGCTGAAACTTGGTAAATAGTTTCACCTCATTGTAACCTAAAACTATTTTAATTACGCAAACTCTTGGAATTGGGGCATTTTTTATCTGGAGGAGGCAAATTTTGTCTATTTAACTGGATACTAAAAACTCACTGGATTTCAATACTCATTTACTTCGATCGTAAGATAATCATATCACAAAATCGAGAAAAAAGGAGGCTTTCAAAAATATTGAGCCGTTTGGAGTGACCTACACCCCCAAATTTAAAAAAAAACGAGATTATATAGGACAAACAGCCCAATATTTTTGTAGGCCACCTTTTTTCTCGATTTTGGGATCACATCTTACGATTCAAGTAGAAAGCAAATGAGTATTTACAAGTTTTTAGCTCCTAATTAAATAGACAAAGTTTGCCCCCCTCCAGATTGAAAAGTCTCAATTCAAAGAGTTTTTGTAAATAAAATAGTTGTAGGTTGCGATGAGATGAAGCTATTTACGAAGTTTCAGGCGGATGTTAATAATTCGATAAAAAGGGGTCTGCACCACCGACTATAAATGAAAATGAAAATTAAATTAAATTATTTAATTTTTTATCCTTCTTCTTATATATATATATATATATATATATATATATATATATATATATATATATATATATATATATATATATATATATATAATATATATACTCTATATATATATATATATATATATATATATATATATATATATATAGAGAGAGAGAGAGAGAGAGAGAGAGAGAGAGAGAGGTAGTTCTCGCTAGAGCATACTGGTATTATTCATTTTTGTTATCATTATTTTATTTCAAAGTAAAAATTATTTAAGAAAAGTATCGACGAATACTTATCTACTATCAGGCAGAACTTCATACTATTGTGAATGGAAGTGGCTTTACATTTTTTTGAGAATATGTATATATTCTACATTTTTGTTCTTATTCAATTACTTTATATTATTCGGAATGGAGAAGCCAAGCAGGAAAACTAAACTCGTAATCCCTTGTCCTCCTGGCTCTTATCCGGCGTTGGAAGATAATTAATTTTTTTGTTGCGTCAATAGCATTATAATTCATTTCCCCAATCTCTTAAAAGTGGTTAGCTAGCTGCTCTCTATCATTGGTTAGAGAAAAGCCTAGCCGTTAAACAAAATACAGTTCTTTAGTGAGGACAGAATGGACATTGGACTTTAATTATAGATTTTTTTTTTATTCTCTGGAAGATTTCTTTAGCTGAAATACAGAACTGCATTGGCACAACTCGAAAACTGCATTCAAAGTTGTTTATGATTTTCCGTTATTAGAATGAATATCTGTTGATGGTTTCCTCTATTGAAACACCAAGTATATAGTACGTGGTACGGATCCCCTTTTATCGAAGTATGAACACTGGTATAGAACTTCGTGAATGGTTTAATTTTTTATTTATGAAAAATGAGATGTTTTCATTCTGTAGATTGGTATTCTTTGTTCATTTAATGAGGTGCTAAAAACTCATGAACTTCCATTAGTTTTTCGCTTGAATCGTAAGATAACTTGATCACTAAATCGAGTACAAAGGTCACTTACAAGGAGATTGGTTCGTTTGGACTATATACCAGCGTTATTTTGAATTTATGGGGGTGGAGATCACGCATAACTGCCCAATATTTTTGTAAGCCATATTTTTTTTTCTCTAATTTTCTCACGATTCAGGTGGAAAGCAAATTGGAGTTAATGAGTGCCTCGTTAAATTGACAAAGTTCACCAATCTCCAGATTGAAAACGCCCTATTTCTGAGAATTTTCTTATAGAAATAAGTTGTAGATTACTATAAAATGAAGCTATTTACAAAGTCTTAGGCAACTGATTACGAAATATACCTAAGAGAACTATCTAAGTATTTAGGTTATTTTAGTTTCCTATTTCTGTCTTATATACATGTACAATTTTCTTGTCTTTTTCTCTCTCTTCTTCTGTATTTTTGTTTTTAATTAACTCATATTTTAAATATATAATTTATTTATGACCACACAGACATGCAATCTCTACTAGTAATTTGTTTTAAAGGGACAACAGTCCCATAATAATAAAATATATTTTCATTCATCAGTTCCGTGGACTATGAAGGTTGTGAAGGATGTCCCATTCCAGTTCCAGTTTTATATTGTATTATGTCCTTGGTAAATATTATTGAATATTGTTATTGCGAACTATAAATTGGCTGTTTCATCTGAGCGGAAATAGTAATTTGAATCATAGATTGGTGGGATGAATGGTTCGGTAGAGCCCTAGTCCTCCATCAGACTAAACTAATCAATATAAGAGCAATTTGGAACAGATTGCCGCCTTTGGACCCCCGGGACCGGCTGGCCAATCGGGACCGCGGCGGGCAGAGCTCCTAGGTACCAGCTGTTAAATATGATTTCTCTGGCCAATTTGGAGGAGGGGGGGATTAGCATTGGGACCCTGCGCCTATATTGCTCCTATAGTTGCGCCCATTATCGACCCAGATTTAATAACTGCGTAATCTTACCCTTCAAGAGCGTTTAATTCGGTTTGTAAAGGGAGTTGGAGGAATATTTTAGTATGCTCGGATGGTGTTGGGGGAGCGTTGTAAAAAGTTATTGCTCATCCGATGAACAATGAGGGCTCATCTGAATGCCGAACGGAATGTTCCATGTTCCGCCTACGTAAAAATTTCATACTTAGGATTATCAAATATGTCGTTATAACGGAATGAATGTTATTTTAGTTCATCAAGGATACTTGTTAAAGAAAAGAAAAAAATCATAATAACCATTTCTATATAATTGTAGCAAAGTCATCAAAGTCTTCTCAATAGGAGTTAAAAAAAAATGACCAGCCAGCGTTTCGCATCTATAGACATTATCAGATTTGTAAACCATAAGATTAGATACATTTTTTGTATTTTGAGTAGAGTTAGGACTTCGCATATCAGCAAAATAAAAAATAAAAAAATAGCATTGATATTGATAATGGTTGAAGGACAAGTTCATAAAGCGATCGCATCGGTCTTTTTCTCTCCAAAAAATAAAAACCTCTTATTAAGTTTTTTTTTTTTTAAATTCTATTATTATTTTATTGATTAATGTTTGTTGTCTATTGAAGTACGTGTGGGTTATGTTGTAAATTAGGTTTCCTTTCTTATTCCCATTTATTTATTATACTTTATAACTTGCTATTTGTTTTTCTTTTTTTTTTTTTGTATTGATGGTGTCTGTCTGATACGAACTATACATTACATGCGACAGACATATATTCATATTATATCTTACATAAACTTTAGGTATTGGGAGTGTTTCTATTTTTGTCTATGTTGTTCTATTTTCTATTTTTCACTGCTATTAGTCGTTCATTGTGCCTAAAAGTCTAAGCCACTTCTTTGGACTTCGCTAGTCTCCTTCTCGAAGACTTCTAGTGGCCATTGCTTCCTCCATATCCTTTGACCAGCTCTTTCTAGGTCGTCCTCTTTATCTCCTTTGCATCAGTTGATACTGGAAGATCAATGTTGACCATTCCTCTTCTACCATACCATTTTTACCTTCTTCTGCTTTTTTAAAAAAATTTAAACGGGATCGTTTTTTCTAGCTTATTAATAATAATTTGATCTATAATTGATATATACATTTCAATCTTTAGTTATAATTTAACTTTATTTGTAATAATAAAAACACACATAAGATCACAATCGTCTTACTTTATTTTTACTCAACATCGAACATAGAACATTTTCAAGGGAAGAACATTTTAACAAACAAATCAACCATCACAGCCTTATTACATTTTATCATTAATCACTTTTATAATTTATCTTATCTTTTCATATCTATTTCAAATAATACTAAAACCTCTACTCGTTAGGTTATGCTTATTTAAATATCTTACATTGACATTTTAATTAATGTCAAACTACATTTAAAAAAAAATAAATTGGACTAATTGTAGGGCTGTGAATAAGTTGTTATTATTTATAATTTAAAGTTTTTTAATTAGTTCAACATTACATAAGAATAATTTAATAATGTAATTTTTATTTTAAAAAATGTTGTTTGAAATTAATTAAAATTACAATGGCAGATGTTTAAATAAACGTAAGCTTATGAGTGGAAGTTTTAGTATTAGACTATTATGGTATTTTAATTAAGGCAATTTAGCTCATATAATTTTATTTTAATTTTAAAACAGGTATGTAAATATAAAATGTTTGGGTGTTTGTGTTGGTTATTTGGGGTTGTTAGGGGGGGGGGGGGGGGTGGTTGGTGGGGGGGGGGAAAGGGATTTGGTGTGTGGGAATTTGGGGGGGGGGTGGTGGTGAGTGTTGTTGTAGAAAGGGAGGGGAAGGGGGGGGAGATTTTTGTGGTTATGGTGGGAGGGGGGAGGGTTGAATAGGGTAGGGGATTTATGGTTGATGGGGTTTTGGTGGGATGTGTGTAAGTAAGTTTTGGGTTGTGTGAAAGAGGAGGAAAGAGGAAGAAGAAGATGGAGGAGGAGAGGGTGTGGTGAGTTGTTATTTTGGGATGTGTTTGTTGTTTGGTGTGTTTGGTAAAAATAGGAGATGTAGGTAAGAAGAAAAAGATTTGAGGAAGAGGTTGTTTGTATATTGAGATATGAGGAGGTTTGGGATAGGAGGTGTATAGGGGGTAGGAGGTGTTTTGGATGAGGGGATGGGAAAGTTGGGGGGGTAGGGGGGGGGGGGGAGGGGTTAAGGGGGTTTGAAGGTTTGGTTTATTGTGTTGAAGTGGGGGGGTGGATAATTTTTGTTTGGAGGTATTAGGAAGGTGGAGGAATTTGGTTATTTGGGTGTTGTTGTGGGGGTGTTGAATGGGGGTGTTTTTAAAATTTTGGTGGAAGGATGTGGGAAGAAGAATGAAGGAAGGTGTGAGGGATAGGTGGTGGTGTGGAGTTAGTGAGAAGGAAGGTTGATTTGATGGTTAAGAGAAGGTTTAATAGTTTTTTTTAGGATGAGTTGGGGTTAAGTGTTTGTAGGGTGGGTAGTTTTGGAGAGGTTGTTGGGAAGTATGAGATTTAGGGGGAGTGGTTGGTTGGGTATTTTTGAGATGGTGAGATGTGATTGAAATGGTTGTGTATTGTTTGTTATTGATTGTTTTGAGTTGGGATTGTAATTTAATTAGGGGTATGTGTTTTGTGAATGGGTGGAGAGGTGTAAATAATGTAATTAATGGATTAAAATGAAAAATGTTGATTTGTGGGTGTTTTATGATTGAAGTAATTTGGTATTTTAGGTTAATAAGAAAATAGTGTGTTGAAAGAATTTGAATTAATTTGATAAATGTAATGTTATGAATTGGTTTTATAGTTATATAGAAGCGGGTAATTTTTTGGGGGTAGAATATATATGTAAGAATATTGGTTGTGTGAGTCTAGAGGTAGTAAGTAGTAATTAAATAGGGTTAATTGGTGAGTGGAATTGTAGGGGGAATAATTGATGTAGTGTGAATATTACCTAATTTTGTTGGAATTTTGATAGTTTGTATGGTGTATTTAGGAAATGAAATTCGTGACTTTTCCATGAAATTCTCTTTCATATGATACCTCCTTCATTAAAACCCATCGCTCTCGAGACCAGAAAAAGGAATCTATACTATTATGTTTTATATATAGAGTTGATTTTCATGGATCCTCTTTACTTGGTTCGCACTCAATCACCCACTTCCCCAATAATTTATTAAGTTTGATAAATCCCCCGATAAGAGACCACCCGCGCGATGAGGAGGAAGGGACTCGAACAAATTGCTCCAATTCAGACGCACCTCCTCCTATTTATACGGCGGTGACTCAGGAGCGGCTGTGTTTGACACGGAGGGGGTAGTTTAAGCAAAAAATCTTGGGAGGGGGCCCGTTATTTTTTATCTCACCCGACGGGACCGAAACCAATGGGGCGAGCTAGTTGACGCTTATGAACCTCACTTGTCAGCTTAATATCTATTTGTATAGGCTCCCGGCTCTCTTAGTCATGGGCTTAGGAGGTGATTTTTCAAATCTACGGTCTTCCTCGAGTAATGAAGTGACCAGATAACTTTATGTATAGTTTTTGGATGTCACGTTACAATGGGATTATTTATTAATAAGAGAAAAAGTAATAACATTTTTTTTATTATTATTTATATGATATGTACAACTGTATAAAAAAAAATACATCTAGTAAATTCGCATATGGATATAATGACATGAAACACATGTTGAGAAACTACCCATTGGTAGCACTCTAATAATATGTTTATATTAGGAGATCACGTGGTCATCTTCTTTTCAGACGCAGACGAGGGTTATCAGGAATTGAATAGGAAGCAAGGTTAGAAACAAGAGGGTTGGGATGGTTATGAAGTTTATTATGGAAGGATAGATATCTGGATTGGGCCAAATCTGATACATAAGGAACATTAAGGTCATTGTGGATGATTTTATTTTTAACAAAGTAAGGAGCATTGAGGATTTTACGAAAATATATACGCTTATGAAAATATGAGCATTAGTCTGGCTTTGAGTACACAATATAATGCCTAAACAACTGTTAAATGCAATTGCGATTGTGCAGTTGATTGGATTATACATTGTACAGAAGCCAGTAAATTTTACATGTTTGTGAAAGTTTAGAGTTGGTGGTAGAACAAGAGTTATTTCATAATATGTATACACAAGTAAATATGTATTCTCTTACATGAATTACTTTTCTGTGAATATGGTGAAAAGTCTTCCAAACTATCAAAAAACTTGTTCTACAATTTAAAAAAAAATAATCATTTGTCTACCCTAGGTAAAAGAAGAACTTTTCAGTTTATTTTTACTCAGAGAAACTTTAGGTTTAAATTTTAGACTCTTCTGACTCCTGTAACTGGGTACAAAAGGCAGATTAGTACAGAATTCACTTAAAAGGTTCTTTGGTCACAGTAAAATATCATTCACAGTTGTTTATATTACGACGGTATTTTCAATCGTATCTGTAATTTTAGCTTGTAGACAAAAATCTACATTTCGCAACCTGACTCTCTGATTAACCCTGTAATAAAGTTCATTTCATGTTCTCTACAAATTACAAAAATCAAATGTCATTATAAATATTGTATTTAATAATTATATTAGCAAATAAAATTAAAATATTAGTCAAATGTGAATTTTAGTACTGAGGATGAGTTCGGCAAACTTCGCAAAACTAAATGACTAATTTTTAATTTATTTTGTAAATCTACATAGATGTGTATATCTATATAATTGTGTACATAGGTAAGTATTTTTTGTTTTTTATTTTATTTATTATATATACTTTTTGTTTATTATTTAGTTCTTATTTTGCTTCTGTTTATTTTACCTTTTTTTTTTTTGTTCATATAGTGTGAATGTGATCTTACCTTCCTATAATCATTGTCCAATTGACAGAATGTTATATTATTCAACAAATAAATAACATAATCTCCAAATATATTATTACAGTAAGGCTCGAAATCGGTTTTGTACCCAATATAAGCTTCTGTCATGCTGAAATACCATGAATTGGGTAGTTGGATTCAGAATTTCACGGGGGGTTAGCGAATCGCATTCTCCACTTTTGTTTTTCTTTCTAAAATAAATAAAGTTCATACAAATATTATGCTAGGCTTCGATACTGGAACGGTGGTAAGTCTGTAGATCGATATGGGAAAAATTGGTCTTTGAAGATTTTGATACGTACTGCAAGTCCGGGCTATCGGGTCCTGCGTTTTAAGCCCAAAAACGTACTATTTTCGAGATAATGCAAGGCATAGGGTTCGCATCCACACAACCTTACGTTAATTGTAGTACTGTCATTGAATACATGTCTCATTTCGTCGACTTGAGGCCTCTATGGTCGAGAGAGAAGGAGTTTAAGGTGTTCTTGATCGGCAAGCCATATCATTGTTAATTCTTCACCAAATCTCAAGATTGAGCCACCAATTTCAAAGGCTTCCTTCTCCTTCAGGTCGGCAAAATATTCCAATCACCACGAAAATTCGGAGAAACAAGTTATAAAAGAAAATAAACTTTTTTAGGAAATAATAAAAAAAAGTATTCACTTTTCCCTGGGTTATACCCATTGTTATATAAAAGAGTACTGAATTCCCTGCAAAAGAAAATAAGAAATCATCGAAATCGGAAATTTTTTAGCAAAAATACAGCTTATTGAAATTTGTAAACATGTCGGTTCCAAATATTAATGAACTTTTAAATTAATTTTTGTTTCCTTTTCTTATTTATTTGGCATTTGTTCACTTAACTTTGTCATTTTCATTGAATTGATATGTTAATCGGATCCTATTTTTTTCTGATACCACCGTTATCCAAATTATCCCCATGATCGATGGTTCACTATATCTTCAGTTAAGCAGAAGTTCATCCCGAAGGGGTTGGTTGGCTGGAGGAGCATCGGGTTATGGAGGCTAGGTGTTCCTCACAACCTGCTAGGGATCGGGTAATCTCTAATTGAGGTCCTTCCAGCAGGTACAGTCCAAAAGTCGATTCCAAAGTTATTTGAACTTAGCACTTGAGCTTCAAGCATGAATCCATTTAAATTAAATAAATCTTTTTATTAAATTAAATAATTATTAAAAGAAAAAATAATATAAATAAGTTCCCTGTAAGATGTACACAAAACGTTTGGAAATGAATAAACTCCAGGAGAAAAGGTCAGAATCAGATATGATGTTTTGATCTGATGGCCAAAGGATAAGCTAGAAAACTACGGAAACTTATATTATTACTTAGCGAAAATAAAAAGCTGAATGTTCCGGAATTCGATGCCGATCATACCCAATAGACCTGCTTAAATTCCATCGAAACTCAGATCATCACGATCAAACCTAATCTTCCTGATTGTGCTATGATAATTCAGACCAATGTTCCATGATAATGATAATTGCTATGATAATGTTCCAATGTTGCCATGAAATTGTATTGTACTTGATACGACAAGTGCATAATCTTATTAATAGTTTAAAGGTGAAACTATTTTGAAATGTCAGTATACTTATAATGATAAATTAATTAGATATTTTTTGTATCTCTAATAAAATCTTAACTATACTAAGAATGAGAACATTAAAAGTATGAAAGTAACTTTAGCTATTGAATTAGTTTTTAAACTAAGATTTTGACTGATGTGGCACTGATTGTTAGATCCATATTTTATCCGAAGTCTACCTTTATATATATATATATATATATATATATATATATATATATATATATATATATATATATAATATATTTACCACTACAACTCATGAAGGTTCTTGTGTTTAGTACTAAGTGAGGAAGTACTGTTCCAAGACTAACGGTTGTGCAGAGAGGTGATTGGGCCGATATCACGCTCATCAAATTTTCCCACCTAATTAATTTTATAATTAATAGTACCCACTTTACAAAGGCTGGGTGTGCCCCTGATGGGTTTCACTACCCCTGGTTCGATCTACTGGGTCGTTGCGTTCTAGAAGTCAGTGCTCACCCACTGAGCTTCCCCGCTCCCATTTCTTAAAATTTAGGTGCATCTTATATTCATAAATCGTGTTTTAACATGATTGTATAAAAATATAAATAAATGCTTAAAATAATTCGAAATAATATTTTAAAACACAGATTAGAGAATAATCGAATCGATATTGGGGTGACAGGAATAGAGTGAAACCCAAATTAAAATTTAAAATTTGTGTTTTGTTTTGTTCCAACGTTTCGGCCAAAGTTTCACCCCTTCGTTAGGACTATGGAAAGACAAGATAACAAAATAACAACCATTACAAACATATTAGAAGAAATTATTAAAAAAAAGAAAAAATACATGTTATCTAATAAATAAATTCGGAGAGGAGGGTAAAAGTTAGGTTCTGTAAGCTAATAAAAGTAAATACTTTTAGTGTAACTCCAACTAACATTCCAACCATATTTTTCCACATATACCATCTTAAAATTATGTTTCAGTTCACTGAATATGGAAGGGTGATAAAAAAGGTTGATGTCAAAATGGTTATTTTAATACAAAATTATGCAACAAAGTTAGTTACTTTAACATAATATTATTTTTTTGGAAGTTTTGGACGGGTGAATATTTAAAAAAAATCGTCTCCCTAAAATTAAAATTTTCATCCTCATTGTTCATATTTATGTGTTTAGTAAATAAATTAAATCATTTATATATATTATAATTATATATGTTGATACGCAGTATATTGATGTATAAGTATGATAAGAGATGTAAGAAGAGATAGGTTAATGGAACCAAACAAAGCGTTCTTCTACTCGCCTAACCTATTACATATCCCTTAAATTTAACTGGAAGCGATTCATCAGTTTCAGAATAGAATAAGTCGTTAAAAAAAAGACAAAGGGATAAAAAGGACATTTTTACTATTCTTAGCTTCAATTGTTGTTAGGTATAGATTCTTTTTTGCCAAATATTGTTCAATAAATCTCTGCCGCTTGATAAAAACTGTAATTTTATTTTATAGTAAAAAAAAAAAAAGCATGGTTCATGTCATTGTAAGAAACAATTGTTGATAACGAAAAGTTCTATTCCAGGGAAGTACAAATTCTTAAGAGAACCACCTGAAAAAAATCTTTAATCCGCAAATAAAAAAGATTCTTCTAATTGGCTGGGACTTGTCGAAGCGATAAATGAATCCTCTCGAGGCGAAAACAGTTTCATAAGTCTTTAATTACACTTTTTTTTACTCTGTTTTTCTCCAACCCACAACTTTTCACCAAAGGTGTTTCTGAAGGCGAACAAAAAAAAATCCTAAAAAAGTTAGGAACCTTTTGATTGGATAAGTTTTTTAATTTGTTAGCTACGTAACAAGGGGTTCCTAATCAGACGTTTGGACTGGAGGGGGGGGGGAGGCAACTGAACAAACACAGATCGCGGGTCTCTATCGATCCGCTTCTGTTGATATTATGACTAATATTCTTTTGTCAAAGTCCTATATTTGTTTTAGATCCTGGCTCTCGATTAATAATATTTGGTATTTTTGTTGTTTCAGTCGGCCTGAAATATGTTTGGTTGCTTATCTAATGATACACATGAAAACAATTTTACTTAAAGCTTTTATGTATTTTGGAGATTCCACTGTTGTTGTACCTTATTTCAGTGGGCGTTAAAGCATAGGGCTCCCTCGGTTCGTTTACTTATTCATTTCCTATCTTACGACACATATATGAGCTTTTCTGTTGACAGAATGACTTAACTCTAATTTCAACATTTTCTATTATTAATTCTAGTGATTTTTTTAGTGGAAAAATCTAAATCTTTATTCACAGCTATATATTTCAAAACTAGAATCACCTACTCTAGAATCAAGTTACTCACTGTCTGTTTGAGACATTTTCAGAAATATTTATAAATACCACTAAAATTACTTCTTGAAAATATTGAAATTGGAGTTAGTCATTCTTTCAACTGAAAGGATCATATATTGGTATTAATAATGGATCTAGGTAAATTATCCTCTTATTCTTCTTAATTAATAACTGTATTAAATACATATATTTAAACTTGTAGGTTAGGACCTCACTTAATTACTAATAATAAAACCACATAATTTAATCACATCAGTCCTACGAAAAAAAATAAAGTAGGACTGAAGTGATCAAATTATGTGTTTTAATTATTATTGATAATTGTATGTAAACTAATTTATATTTAAACTGAGTTAGCAGTTTATAAGTTTTGCAAATATTTTATTAAAAATATATTTTAGTAATTCTTGTTATGTAATCATTTTATATATGAATTCTTCAATATTCCGTCAATAATCTGATTTAGATGGAAAACACCACAAGAATTTTCATCGAATTTAGTTAACCCCAATATTCCATTTCATTAATATTCACGCCATCGACTTATTCAGCAATCCTATTATTTCATGAATATTCAACTACAAATTATTTATAGTTGGGAAGTTGGGGTTTGCATTTGCAGAGAAAACTACAAAAACAAAATTATTTTATTTATGTCAAAGTTTCAGTTAATCTTCAGCTTTGATGAGCGTCTGAAACTTTAACCGAAATTTCGGTATACAAAAAAAAAAAAACACTGAATGCAACCCTTAACTTCTCAACAATATTATCTACAGTCAACTATTTATTCACTATTACAAATTAATTTGTTATTTTATAAAATTTATCTTTGCTTTTTTTTTTTTTTCAGGAAAAGTTAGAAGCAAGAATCGCTGAATTAGAAGCACAGTTAGAAGAAGAGAAAAAATCAACATTAAAAGAAAGGAGGAACACCGCAAGGTTTCAGACCCTCATCGAAGATGTAAGTAGCCTTTTTTATCTTGTAATTTTTATATACAATATATATATATATATATATATATATATATATATATATATATATATATATATATATATATACCGTCTCTTCTCCATTTGTGATATTTTTTTCAAGTTATCTGTATGCAGCTGTAATGCTTCTTTATTGATTCGTTCTATCTCTCTAGTTTTTGTCCTTCTTCATCGTCTCAAACATCTCGTATTTTGCTTATTATAGAGATATTTATTGTTACATAGAGTCTTCCTAATAGATTGTTCCGAGCTACATACCCCGCACATCTTAATCTCCTTGCCTTCATATCATGAAAAATTGATTGACCAGTTTTCGTAAGCAGTTCTTTATTGGTCTTTCTCCATGCGTTAATGCTCTGATTCCTCATATCGTTCCGTTTATCGTGCGAAGAGTTTTCCTCTCAAATCTTTCTTTTTTCTATGATGCTGGTTAGTGTCCAGATTTCGTAGCCGCATATCAGAATTACCATTATCATAGCATTGTCTGCTCACCTTTAATTTGAGATTGTTCAGGATTTTAAATACTTTGAAAGAGAAAAAAATATCTGTTTTCGCTTCTTTAATTCATTATGCCAATCCCTTCCACGGTTTTCAGGGATATTGAAATAATAATTATGCTTTTGTAGCTGGTACATTTATTTGAATGTTTCGGACTGCATATAAGCTATTTGATTATTATTTAATTAAACTATTGGGTTGAACATATTGCTATATTTCTTCTCTATTATAATTTGATATATCAAAGCCGGATCTCTTATAGTGAATTGTTAGTGAATTAATGAATTTGGTTTGGGTAAACTGTTACAACTATTTTAACTGTGGATTAGGTAGGCGGTGGTTAAAATGAATTATTTATGTTCTTGCTACATTCTTCTCTTCGTTTCCTCTCATCTTCCTCTCCTCGCTTTGCTAAGCCGCTTGAGGATCTACTCCATCTCTCTTGTGAAAATGTTGTTCATATCAAATTATGGCTGGCCCAGCTCTGTCTATCTCTCAAGTAGACATGATTCTTGCAGGAACTCTACATGTCTCTACTGTATTTTTGTTTATTCTAAAGCCTGCCAAGAGATGGCAGCAATGCTGCTTGCTTCTGCAGTAGATTCAAATTTAAATAAAGTAGGAACAGGGCTGTGTTCTCTTAACAGCGCTTGTTATGGATATTTTGTGTTATATCCATATATGCAAAAGGTCACAATTGGTTTTTTAAACTATTCTTTAAACGATGAATATGATAAATATTTAAATTATGTAGAAGTTCACGTTTTGTTTATTAATAATATAACATATAAAAGTCGTGTTCTGTTGCTATTTAGAAATTACATTGTAAAATTTACAAGCTCCTACGGAATTGAACCCTGGGGCTATTGTGAGCTGCTCGTTACAGCGGTTTTTATTCTTCCTTATTTAGAACTCGGCTAACTCGCTCACTTGGTAACTTCCCGCATGTCGTTAATATCGTTGCCGCCTCGAGGAGCCTCCTCGAAACAAGCCTCCGGGTCGTGAAACTTTAGGGCTCGTAGCGCGTTGTTTTAACCAACCGATGAATAATACATGTTCATGAATATACCTCCGCTAATTGAATGTGAGGAAAATAAACTCAGACCGGTCGGAAAAACTCGACGGGTTTCCCCCAAAGCTGATATCTCGACCGAATGAAAAGCCGGGATGATCGCTGCCGTGGAAACTGATCGGACTTATCCCCTTCGAAGGGATGGAAGAAAAGCGGGAAAATAGAATGGAAATTATTCATGACTACTTATCAACGAGAGGCCGGGCCAGGTAGCCATACATATTTATGCAGTTTTTACTTGACTCTTCATCCTGGATTTCCACAACTTGGTGGATTATGCCCTGAATTATGGGGATTGTTAATTCAGTATTTGTCAGCAGGTCCTATCTCTCTTTTTGTCTCATTCCACGGCTCAATCTGAGGGGATTTGTCAGCTTCCAAACTTTTTATGTAGCTTTTTGATCTGTAGATCCCTCAGTAGTGGCGACGTATTTTTTTGTCGGTATAGACCTATGAAGTAGCTTTAGATTTGTTCTCCGCTATTTCACCCTATGTATATATTTGTAATTCCTCTGGGCCCTATCGGTTATTTGCCTACTAAGTTTGAGGCAGTCCTAATCATCATCCTTTGGGACTGTAACCAATTACTCTTAATAAATATAGTCAGGTTATTTCAAGTAAAGCTCTGTTCAGTACTCTGCAATGGGTGTACTAAGTGAGACTGCCTTTACTTATAGATCCGATTGAATAAAGCATTCTATTATCAAATTTATTCCTTTCAGAAGAAAAAAAAATATAAATTCAACAGTTTATCATTCCTTGAAAATTTATTGCTATACATTTGTAGGTCGTTTAAACAAAAAAAGAATATTCATCCAAAATTTCTTCTTCTTCTTCTTAATCGTTTCCTCTTCTACCGCTGAGCGGTATTTATTATTATAAACATAAAAAAATTATAAAAAATAATACCAATTTTTAAAAAAATTAATATTAATTAACTGTGTTTATACCTCTTTTACAGGAGATACATTTGAATGTTAAATAATTTAGAATGTTAAAAATGAATATAATTTAAAGGAAGTACGAGATGTTAATGAAACCTAAAGAAATCGAGAGAAATTCGAATTTATTATTATATATTCTACTGGTTATTCTTTAAATTGGTGTTTTGACCATTTATTCATTTTACCACCTTCGACAGAATTTTCCGTGCCTTTGTAAAATTTTTCGGTCAATATTTTAATCATTAAATACTTATTTTATTAATAAAAACGGTTTACAAGTGATAATCTGTTAATTAATAATGTTCAAAATTATTTTTAATAGTGGATGATGGTTGAGGTGTTCAGCCAAATAAACACAAAGTAAAAATAGCTACCGTTTATTTATTTTTACTTTTTATTTTGACTGAACACCCCAACCATTTCTCTTCAAAGTTATTTTTAAGTTGAAATTAATCATTTCCATAATTGTACTTTTGACAGGATTGTAGCTAATTTCATAAACTCACTCTTGTAAAACCAAATCGTTGCCTAAAAAAGATTTTTTTTTTTTAAGTAGGTTTATTTATTTGATGCCATTTAAATGGGGTTTATAGATGTCCTCGAACTTTGCTCTTATCAAGAAATAACAGCTTTCTAATCATCATATAACTTCTACCTGCTTCTGATATTCCTTCTTCCTTCTTTATGATATACGTATTTTATTATTTAATACCATTCTCAAAAAAGACAACTTTAATACCTTGTTTCATATGTTTCGTAATATATTACTTTCTGGAGAGACTTTCAATCTCTTGCTACTTAACTGAACCATAGATATATACACAGTTTATCAATCTACTTTCTGCTAGAGTTTATGTATACAGTTATTTGAAATATTATGTATCAATTCAGTTACTGTTTTCTTCCTTGGGAGGATGTTCATGGCAGTATCCTGTTTCGACCACATCCTCAGGATTCAAGTTGTCCCCCCTCACCTGCATCCTCCGCGAACCACCCAAGCCGCCAGAGACAGCCGTGTTTAGCCAGACTGATGGGACTCGAGGAGGATAAATCGTGGACTGTTAGCGATGTGTGCACAGCTGGGAAGGTTTTTATGCTTCAAGTTCCCCTTGAAGGGAGCGTGGCACTCGCCCAAATTGGAGGACCCCTTTTTCTTAAGGTTCCTTTAAGAGCCCTTCCTCAGGGCACTCAAATTAATTTACGACCATAACATCGGAATAAAACCTCTCCAACTGCGGCGTCCTGGGCATTTCCCAAATTGAAGAATCTCCGCCTGACTTACGATTCCAGTCCCTTTTTAGCATCGGAAGGAGTACCTTGGGGGCGGCACGGCCGTAAAAGATATTCCTGATTTGCCTCATCATCGTTATTTTTACATTTCCTAGTTTTACGGATCGTTGTATGGAGTCACATATGAGTTCGAGTTTTTAAATCATTACTAGAACTACCGATTTAAAAAAAAACAACACAAAGAACATTAACCATTTATCGGTGGACTGTTATAAGAGTAGCTATTTAGGAGTAGCTGGGAGTGAAGTAGCTCAGTGTGTAAGATACTGACTGCTATTCTGCCAATCTTGGGTTCGAGTTTAGCTGTGGCAGCATATTATTTATTCTGTTTTATCAAGCGGTGGTCGACCTTGGGTTCGAGAGACATTCCTGGGGCACAACTAGCCGTAGCAGTACCAGAATCATGTATTCTCAATAAAATAAGAGGAAAACGTTGTTATGGTTGAGATTGATCTCGGTCTACAAATCTCCATACACAACTATTGATTATGTATCTTGCATTTTTTTTACGAAGTATTGAGCTCAAGATCTTAATGGTTAATATTTTTTATAATTATCTGTTTATCTTACACTTTCATACATCTTTATATCTTTATCACGGCTCATCATATTTTGAGTTTGGATAAAATATTTCATTACAAATTTTAACGTTGTAAGTGGTTGACGTTATAGTAATAACCCCTTAACATATTACTGTGAACAAACCCATGCAACGTCTTCAAGTGTATAACTAACCATTTGAGGATTCCCCTATGCTTTATAGATTCAGTAGAACTTTGAAGTCATAAAAAGCGTAGACGTTATAGCTATCCGTAGCGTATTTAAAATAGATATCTCCGAAGAAGAAACACTCTCCCTACTTTAACATAGCATCTAAAACGAGTTGTAAAAAAATTTTTTCATAAAAATGGGTCTGTACCGCTGGCTATACTAGCCTTTTTCTGTATCGCTGGATACCATTTATTATAAATAGTTATCTTTTTGCTATTTAACTGTCTGGCTTAATTAGAAACACAATTTAATAACTGTTACCACAGATATTTCCCTCTCGCCAAACCCGATAGCGCAATCTCCCTCTTCCAAGAAATTATATTTCTTTATAAGGTAATACCTTACATGTGTTTGTAGTTCCTCATTAAATTAATGATGAAACCTACCATTTCTGAGAATTTCGGTGCTTATAGTACTTGTAGGTAACGACAGGGTGAAGCCATTAAATATGTTTTAGAGGGATATTAATTACTTTATAAATTGTGGTCTCTTCCACAAACTATTGCTTACGGTATCTGATCATATGGGCATTGACTTCCTTTATGCCATTTCAGTTATTAAGATTTTTATTTATATAAGATGTTTTTTAGATATATTTCTTCACTTGACCTCAGACGATGAAGCTTCGATGATAGAGCCTAGAGCAACTATTCCAGAACGGACCTTCCAGATCGACATGATGAGAAGGCGGTCCCTTGGCTTCGGGGAGGGGACTTCCAGGTCATCACTAATTCATGACATCTCATTAAAATAAGCTCGAGTACCAATGTCATCTTGGTGGGGCCTAATGAATGTCGGATTTGCATGAGGGTCCTTTCCTTTACAAAAAAAAGAAGTTTATTTTTACTACGGGATTATCATCCTTATGAAGGAGGGTTAATTATAAAAAATTAGAAGACCTACTGGTATAGAAGAAAGTCGAATAAATAAAACCAAAAAAAATGTTGTTTTGTCGTTATTTGGTTAGTCTTTTTAAGGCTGTAGGTTTGATATGTGTATTTATACGATTTTATATTTTTCGATTCGAATAATGACTGAATTGTGGATTGTCGGCCGACACTGATTATTTACTCCTAATTAAATGACTCAAATCATTCAAGAATCAACCTATATTTGTTTATGTATATATTTTTTTGTCGTGTGGTCTCATAAAAAAATATAATAATAATAGTAAAATAAATGGGTTACATTAATATATATTACTTCTAGTACTTTGTTAGAATATATTATTTCTAGGTCAACGATTGTCAAAGGAGTCCGAGATCACACTCACGCTCCATAAATTAATTATCCCTCAGTGAATTAATTACCATTAACCAAATTAGGCTGGTTCACAAGTTGAGTGTTTCTCATGAGGATCTACCTATCCCAGGATTCACAGAACGATTCAATGTTATAACATAATACTATTTATATACTTTTTTTTTTTTTTGAAATCTATTTATTGAATAATAATACAATCAGCCACTGCTGGAGGGCTATAAGCATTAGGGCTAAAAGTTCTCAATTTATATACTAGAACAGTGCCTTACTCACTGATTTTTATATTTTTTTAGCTCACCCGCCTTATATTTAAGCTACAATATAACGTACATAAGGTTGAGAATGGACTTATCAAATAATAAAAAATGATTAATATTTAGATAAAAATTAGAAATAAAAGTACATCTTGGTGGTGTAGCCTGAAACCACAGTGGCTTGACGTATAAGGCTGCCAAACACAATCAAAGAGCTCTATATTATAAATACCCATTTATAAAATATAATAAAATGTATTTTAAACTAAATAATTTTATTTAGAAATAACAGGATGACAGAAAAAACGGAACGCTATTTCTTGGATTAATGTTTTGAAGCAGAAATAAGTTGTATAAGCTAATAATTTTAAGGTATCCCATAGTAAGAGATAGACGCAGAGAGGCCATGACGTAGATGTTTCTCCATTCTTATGACGTGGCTCCTTCCCCATCACTTTTCTTTGCATCGCTAATTGTCTTTGTAAATTATGTATTAGAGAAAATTGGAAGGTTTTACGTTTTATTGATTTATGGATGACAAAAGTGCTGAGTACTGTTGTTTCCCATGCTTGCCATGTCATTATTTCTTGTATCTTCAGAACATTTGCTGATTGTCAACAAAAAGTCGACTGGCCTAAATAAATTTTTTATAGCCAAACCAAAGTATGGTTCGATGTGACACCTGCCTGCCTGTAGTTACTATTACATTTTAATATTTAATAGATAACAAAATTATTTACTTACATAGGACTTAAGTTTGACAGAAGATTGACATGAGGGCTTTCTAGTGAAAAAGAAGAAAAAAATTCTGTGACAAATTCACAAATTTTTATGACTTAGTGTTAGCCCCACGTTTACTTTTTTGACATTCATTTTTATTGATAACTCTTGATGTTTTATTAAAGGGACCCTTCCTCCTTCGTGAGGGCTTTGAAAGGCTGTGAAGGCAGTTTAATCATACACTGGTGAAGAGGAATGTCCTATTATGCGGGAATCGATGATGATCCTCCCGGGCTATTACCAAGTTCCAGGACTCCCCTTTAATCGGAGGGGGGAGGGAGTGGGATCTGAATTACGACGGGACGTTAGAGGAGACATGACCCAAACTAAGTTAGCCACCGACTCTAGTATTAGCTATAACAGCAGTTGGTAGTGCGCCACGTTAAGGCGGCCAGTTGAGGACTACTTGTGCGATTATAACTTCCTCGCCGGATCAGGGGGAGCTGGAGTTATCCCTATAGCTGTTCTACCTGATCCCCAATGGTCTGTTAACTTGTATTGAGCATTTATATTCCCGTCTTTGCTATATAATATATTACAATAAATATATCTTATTGGTGGAAATATATATTCAATGTTTTCACTTTTTTTTTTTAATCAACCTTCTAACTCATTAAAAAATCAGTTTTTTTTTTCTTTTCGATTACCCCCTACCTAATAAAAAAAATATATACAAACAAATTCAATCTCTTTTTAACCCTCTCTAACCCTCTACCTCATTAAGAAATCATTTTATACATACAAATTCAATGGTTTTACTTTTTTTTTAGATAACTCTCTACATCATAAACTAACTTTTTTTTCTCGATTACTCCCTACATTACCATTTCAGACATTCGGAGGAATGAAGGTTGTTGTGGAGTTGCAACCAAACCTATTCTAACCAGTGTGAGAGGGTCGAGATTCACTCCATAGGCCCACCACGAAATAAATTTTAACCGACGCCGACCGGAATCCAATCTGTTCTGGTATGCTTAAATCAACTTAAACACGCTCAGCCACCATTATCTCTGCAATGTTGGACCTTAAATTGTTGCTCCAGCAGTACTTGAGGGACTGAGAGCAAACTAATTTCTTAAGATTTGTTGACCCTCAATCAGAGTCACTGACCCTAGGAACTCACAGGTGTCCAATCTGAGCGTAATGTTTGCTCTTGGACCCTTCCTACTTCAGTGTTGCCAACTACAGCACCCAGCGATTAGTTCCCTTTGAAGTGGCTCTCCTGCCGGACTGACAGGTCCTGAGGAAGTGCGAATACCCTGGCCGAAGCCCAGCTGAGTCAACGGATATTTCGGGAGGTCCACAACTCATCCACCTCCGGTCTTTAGGTTCTATTCTGTGGTTCTTCTGATTAAAGGGTTTCCGTCTGATTCACTTCTCTCCACGGATTATTTTTGTCACACACTATTCGTTTATTTTTTTTTTCTTTAATTTTGATTCAGAAATAGGTCCTAATTTAAACTTTCTTTCACTTATAATATCATCGACTAATTGATATATAATTTTTTCATGGATAATAGTATCATTTATTTTGTATTATTCAACGATAGCATGTCATTAACTTTAAAACAACCATTCCAATATATAAATGACTATTTTAAACTAAAAAAGGAAATCTGACTCAATCGATTTTTTATTGAAAGCAGATAAATTTAGGCGGATCTTTACAGGTATAGATAAGAGAGTGGTGTCCCAATGTTGCTTAGTTTATTTTTAATTAATACAATATTATATTATATATAAGGTTATAGTTTTAAAAACAACAATCTTTTACTATATCATAAAATAAAATATAAATAAAATCTAATTGAGATACATACCGTATGTAACATACGACAAAGGTGATAAATAAAGTTAGGATTAGCTGGCATTGTTTAGAGCTTGTTTGATTAGGATGTACATGTAGTTGGGATTAAGGAGCCAGTATTCCAAAGTATTGCCAATTCAACCTTTCTTTTTTTTAAATTCGAACTTCTTTAGGCGCATTATGCACTTTTTTTTTGTGGAGAGTGAATTCGATTTAGCCGTCAGATTTCCGATGTGTAACGGGTTAAGTCGGCTGGAGTCGAATAAGTGTTTTTGCATATCGATTAAATTAGCTCAAAAACTAAAAATCGAATATGCATTTTGTTAGAGAAAGAAATGTTCATCATTTCATCCTCTTTGTAATAAGCTATTATTCTAAATTGTATCTTAACGCGACGCGGTATTAGAGAAGCGAAAAGGAATAAAATAGTACCGAAAACCGAATGATTTTTATTGAAGATAGTTTTATTGAAGATATGGATTAAAATATCTCAGAAACTAAAAACCAGACTTGCACACTGTAAGCAGAGAAATGTTCAGCATTTTCTTCTCTTTATATTGAGTTATTATTTGCAATTTATATTTCATATTATTAATCTCGCGTTGTTGATATTTTCACTTCGTATTATCTGAAGCATATACCTTAGTTTTTTAAAAATATTTTTATGTTGTAATTATAAGAACATTTGCAGTAGAGTTAATTAGTTTATTGATTAAATTTGTTTTTTCTCTTCATTTTTCTATTCAAACCTGTCATTGACGAAAAAGTGACAATAAGCGTCGAGCAAATTGACAATCAATGACAAGCAGCAGACAGTTTTATTATTGTATTATTGAATTTTAGGCACGAAAATCTAAGTTATGGTGATATCTTTCTTTTTGGTCTGTATGTCAATCAGTGTTCTGTATGCTAATTTTTTGAAAACTTTCGAACATATCAGGATATTGATATATAAGATGAGGGTTTTTGTTTCTTTTGTGTACCATTTTGTGTATGATTATTTCCATTGAATAGGGAATTTCATTGTCCCTAGTATAGAGTTATATATTGTCGTAAGGAACACTAGGTATTTACTCGACATTTGCTGAAACGCCTCAGTTGTTATGAAAGCGTAACCTCTAGCTATTCTTTTATATAATTATCAGATCAGCTTTGCAACTCGTAAAGGAATAAAAGAAATTTAAATTTCAATAATTGAAAGTTACGAGCCTAGCAGATATACGGTTCAGCCAAAAAGATACACATATATACCCGCATCCCAAATTTTAAGACTAATAGTATCAGCTCCCTAGTACGCAAATAACAAAACGTTTTATATCGACTTACAAAAACCAATGATCAATGAACACATACGTTCCCATTTCATATTAAACTACGCGGACAAAACCATTAACATGCCACCAGGAGGCGACTTAAACGGAGCTGGATTTGAGAGAGATACTTTCCTGAATTAAGGGAGCAAATAAAGACCAGGAAGAATTCACTGCTTCTTGTCAAATTCATGACAATAGCAGATTGAGAATTCAGAACAAAACAGAATAACAAGGATAGCTTGACAAATTGATAACTGTTGATAATATTTACGATAATTATTTATTTGGATTAGTCTCAGATTCATTAGCGGTTGTTCTAAAGCTGGTTGTGAAATTTTGTTAATTTATTCACCCTATCATATATCCACTTATTTATTGTGCCATTAACTTTATTATTATTACACTTTCGTCCAATGGAATATCATATCAAAATATTTTCGATTTCTTCTTCTTGGTCATTTACAAATGTGGTAGTTAACTTTTAGATCACTCAAATCTTTCTTTCGTAAATAAATCCTCGTCGTAATATAATAATATTGCTAATGGTTCGAATATTTAATGGACCTTGTGACTAGAACTAATAACAGGTTACCGTTAACGTCCATCATCGTTATTATTAACGGTTCCCCCCTCTCCTCTCCGCCATGTAGTAATGTTGTGACTTACTGATCCGTATAATAGAGTAGATATCATATAACTAACGACAGGGGCAGTCACTTAGTGATCCGTTAATGCTCCTGCTTTACTTGAGTTAGTGGCCTTTTACTAACGGAATCTCTAACTGTTGCCAGTCCCTATATCATTTCACCGCATTCAACTATTAGTCAAAGAGTTGAGGGTTTCTATCTGGTTAGTTTTAAGGGAGTTTTGATATTTTTTACATGTTTTTGGGTGTACTATATAAGTATTTTTTTATACATATAAGTAATAAGAACGAAAATAAGTGATCATAAAATTGGACACAAGTAAAGTTGATTACAAAAAAAACAATTCAGGAGTTCATAATACATCACTGACGTTGATTAGTAGATCTGATATAGGAAACAAGGAATAGAAGTTTTAGAAAATTGTTTTAGTTTTTATTCGACCGAATATTTAAATTTTTCACGCGTGCTTACATTAATCACATTTTTTTTTAGACAAAGTTAAACTGTAATTAAATAAGAAAATTGGCTATTGTATAATAAATTCTTGAATACTTAATAGTTGACCGTTGTATTATTAAGGAAGGATATGGTCCAGGTGGCGGTCATATAAGATGAATTTCGTAGAAGCCAAGGTAGTTATTTTGACTTTGAAATTAAATTAAAATAAATGCATTCATATTTATTAAATATGATTATTATAATTAAACTCATTCTGAAAATTTGACATATGTGGTACAGCGATTTTTCAGGCTTGAACAAAATAATAACGTGAAGAAAAAACGTTAATAAATTCACAGAAAATAAGTTTTTATTTTTTCTTTAAATAAAAAAAATATCGTATTCCAAACATAGCTATATAAGAGCCGGGGTGGCGGCTTAATAGACTAAATAGTGGCAAAACTAGAACTAAGTTAAGTTCTAAGTGGAGCTCCTTGCTGAACACCACACCTCCCTGATGAAGACCTGAAAAGTCGGGTCGAAACATTGGCTTATAATAAAATAGTTTTACCACTATCTAGTCTATTTATGGCCGCCACCATTTATCCAATTTAGCCAGTGATGTATTCACAACATCTGAATTTGTTTTTTGTATACAACTTTACGTTTCATATGTGCAATTTTGTGATCACTTGTTTGCATTCTTATTACTTATATATAAAAAAATACTTATACAGCAATGGTCCGGGGTGGCGGTCATAAATAGACCAAATATTGGCAAAACTATTTAGTCTATTTATGACCGCCACACCGGACCATCTCCTTCCTTCATAATAAATTCTGTATAGAACATTTTTTTAATTATTCCTATCAACGTCCTTAATTGATAGCTTCAGTACTTCAGAAGATCTTGTTACTTAAAAATTATTGTAAATTATGGAATGAAAATTATAAATAGGTCCTATGTAGAGCAAAATCTGCTGTACCGAAGTGTCAGCTAAGAAGACTTTTGTTTATATCACAACATTAATTTTAGATAGATAGATAGAAAAATAACTTTATTCTGGGACACAGTCCCTTGAGAATAACAAAATAGAACAAAATTAAAATATTACATCTGGCCAAAATAAAATCAATCGAAAAAAAGAAATAATGTAAAAAAAATATAAGGTAAAAATTCTATATACAAAACAAACTAAACTATATACAAAACCATTAATACTATCACAAGACACTTAAAGTTATTTGCTCTTATAGACCAGTATACACTTTTCCGAAAAAAATAAAGAATTAAAAAATAAAAATTATTTTATTTTTATAAAAAATAATTATTTATAATAATTTTATAAATAATAATTTTATTTTATAAAAAAATTTTATTTGAATAAAAGTGAGATTATCTAGAAGGTAATTAGGTGTTAAGTATCTTGGTTAGAATCTTTGCCAAGACTCATTGGATCTCTGCCAACCTATTCTTCATAATTTGATAAACATATTTTCAGTTATGCGAAAATAAAATATCTTATACAGCTGTTGCTGCTTAGTTTCCTTGTTGTAATGAAAGTGTTAGCTTGTTCTATATTTAAAGAGCAAATGAAGCTATACAGTTTAATTGTATTTTATTGCATTTTGTTATACAACGGCTAATGTATTTTTGTATTGGAAACCCTACTGAATATCAGCCATATAGATTTTCTGCGAAGGCTTTTTAGGTTTATTGTTTTATCTACACGTAAGCTTATAATAAGTTAATAAATTTTATGTTAACTGTTTTGTGAACAGATTTTCTACCATCCCTACAAATTGTCCCTAGACAGTCTTCTAAGAAATTTAATATATTTTCTCTTAATTTGCTTTCAGAACTATGAGGATACAAAAATAGGTTTATATTGCTTAAAGTATTTAATAAGCCAAGATTAAACGTGCTCCATAAAGTTTCATAATTCTCCTTGTAGAAATCCAGAGACGTTTTACAGCCCATCCGTCTCTATCGGCTATAAGACTTAAATGAGTTTCTTCAGCAATGCAATAGTCGAAGAGAATGTTTTATGAGTTTCATATTTAGAAGATGCACATTTTATAGTTTTCTATTTAAGCCGCCATCGTTGACATCGCAAATTTATCTTTAATAATATTATATAATTATTAAATTTATTTGACGATTGATTTTCGAGATAAAGGAAAAAAAAAATCAGGCGTTGTTAATAAAAGAAACATTATGAATATAGAATAACTAGATTTGCTGGACTTCTCTCCCAGCTATTTCGTTATAATAATCATGTTTATTCAAATATGTAGAGAAAATTTACCATGATTTTACAACACATTTTTAAGGAAAAAGTTTTAGTTCCGAAAAACAGAAAAAAAAATTGAATATAAATATTCAGTCAATTCCAGAAGTGATTAAAAATAAAGCCTAAAATTTCATTATAAGCCCTGCAATATACCAAATACCAATGTATCTTACATAAAACATAATGTACCTTTCATGTATTTATTTTTAATTTAATTTTAATATGTATTTATTTAATATTTAAACGTCGGCAAACTCATTAATCATACTTTTATTTATTATTATTATTTATTTATATACATTAATCATACAAATACTCATACAAATAGTTTATTTAGTGAAATTTAACAGCTTGCGTGGACAACAGAAGCATAACATTGATAATTTCCCAAGGCATAAGAATTTTTTTTTTTTTTTTTAATGAATAATATAACATTCTATCAGGTAAGAATGCATTTACACTATATGTACAGAAAATATAAAAATTAAATAAATTAGAACAAAATATCAACTAAATAAAATAACTTATAGATAAGCAAATTAAATAAAAAACAGATATGCCAATTAAAAATTAAATAACATTCGTGTTATTATGAAAATTCGATCAGTTTTGCAGAGCTCTAGCTGTGTTGCATCTCAACGGTTCGTCGTAAAGCAAATATTTAATGTTACGACATAAAACGTAAAACAATTATGTATATTCTAATTTATAGTTTTAATTGCTAAAAATAATTACTTGAAAATACAAGGTTCGGTCCTAATTTCTTTCAGAAAACTCCAGATTTTGTTCATCGACTTCCCATTGTTATAGAAGCAACTATGTCCCTCAGAAATAGCTAAACTAAATAGAATTGATCTTTATTTGGAATGTTCCATTCAAAACAGAACTGTTATAAATAATTGCAGTAGCAGAAGAATGAACTCACTAACAGTTGGGCTAAGCCCCGATAGAGAAGCTTACCATCAGGATACGCATGTTGCATATTCATGCGCCAAGAAGAGGAAGCAGAGACGGTGTAATATTCCTTCTTCGTAAAGGACTCATCAGGACTCATCTTCTCAAGTCTTTCTCCCCACGACTCCTTCCACCCTCCTCAATTACTCCGGAGCATAAACTTGAAACCCTCCTCGTAATGAGGCTGAAATATTATTATAATAACCAGACCATTGCTCCTGATGGCCGCTGCTAAGGAAGTCATCCGGCTTAGTCCTTCCGATTAGCGTGCCGATGAAGGGGAAACCACAATTTGAATATATTAATGGTAGAATATAATCCTGATAAACAGCTATCATAAACTTTGATTATTTAAAAAAGGGAAGAAAAAAAGCCTGTATTATGTATTACCTTACTTGTCAACTTAATTTTAATCTGAGAAATTGAAAATAAATTTTGTGTTAAAATATATAAAATTAAACCCAAATCTATTAAAATCAACCTGCTTTAATATTCATGAAGTTTTAATACAAAGCCTCTAAAAGAAAATTTATCATGTAATTTTGAAAAATACTTTTTTATGATTTAATATTTGTTCCATTTAAGGATTTTAACTTTTTTTTATGTAATTGAGTTAAATTACTTTTAAAAAACTATACAACATAAAAAGAAAAAATTAAGCTTGAAATGATTTTATGACTATTGTAAAAACGTTTGACGTGTTTTAACCGGATTATTTTGAAACAAGACAAAAATAATACAGTTCGTCTATGTCCAAGTTGGATATTGAAGTTATTTAAAAACAATTGATTGCTTTTTGAATGCATACTTTTCCACTATATTCAAGTTTTTTGAAATATTTGAGTTCCCGATGTATAGTTGGAATGCTCAAACATACAGTCTGTATACCGGCAAGAAGTCTGATCAAAATCAATTAAGTAGTTAAGAAGAAAGAAATACCCTGAAGAATTGAGAATAACTATAACAATAGAACAAAACTTTTGGAAACCAATTATTAACTGAAACTGACTACATATACATACTGACTTATACCCATATGAACATAATCATCTCAGACATAGGGTATGGCTAAAAAGACTCACATACAAAAAATTCAAACCTTCAAATCAAAATTATTACGACTCATTAAAAAAGCACCTCGGTGTACTAAGAAAGCTCTACACACTGACCTCCGCCTTCCAACAGACGACCAACATATAACGACCCTTTCGTATAAATTTAAACTGACATAACAACAGATTAACAAGAGACAAGGCCACAGCTGACATACCCCTGAATATGAGAAGGAGACTAAAAAGGCATTGGATGAGAGATCTCCTTCCTTAAACAACCTAAGTAATTGAAACGTCAGGAAGATGCCAAGTATTGTCCTTTCCCAAGGCTTGACATGTCATTATTTCTTGTATTCTCAACATATTTTCTGATTGTCAAAACAAAGTTGGCAGATCAAAATAAATGATTAAAGCAAAAAAATTTCTATTATTTCTGTAATTGTATATATTGTACGAATGGGTTTCTTATATCACAAATACTTAATGCCCTTAATTGAGGCAAAATGTATTTTTTCTAAACAAAAAAAAAAAGAAAAAAAAAAGAAGTGGTCCTAAAAATTGTTTTATACTATGTTTTGTCAAAAACCTTATAGACGTTAGGAATGAATATGTTTGATCCTAAAATAACTTCCAACATTAAAAAAATATGGGATTTAATTGTGCAGTATGGTGGATGCACAGTTCTAGGTCACAAATATTGTTGTATAAAAGTTCAGAAATTGTCAATAAATGATACATGAACATCTGCCAGAGACTAATTTCCAACCTGATCCCTCTGACAATACTTGAGGTATCTCTGGAAACCAAATAGACCATTTTGGCAACTGAATTTGTTCATTCCCTAAGATGAAGTTAAGTCTATGCTAGTAACAGTGATCTCATTACAAAGAAATTTGTGGAAAATTCATTTAATGGTTAACGGTTTTCAGATTAAAATATAAATTAAACTCTCGCAAGGAATACACCTTGATTTGTTACTAACAAAGCTTCCATACATACCATACATCTATACATACTTTCCACCTGCCAACAGTTGACCAACAAATAAGGATTCTATACCATATATTTCATACTAATTTACAAGAATATACCAACATATTATTAAGGTAGATAATATGGAGGGAACTGGATTAGAGATCTCATTTCTTAACAAACATTTGAAATTACCCCGGGTAGAGGTATTGATGGATGCATTGCCTTGCCTGACATGCTATTTTTATTATTTTCGTCAGACCATCTACTAAATGTCAAAACTGCGTCAACGAGTACAGATATTTGATGCAACAAAAAAAAAACGTTATTTTATTTAACAGTTACGGATGGGTGCTCTAATGGGTATCATCCGACTTAATACGATCCCTCTTGTTGATGCTGGAGCTAAAGAGCCTGTGAAATATTGCTAAGAGCCTCCACGAGTCCTAATGACAAGCCATTTAATAAATGCAGAGGATGTCGCATGTGAGCTCGCTTGATGTTGCGATGCGATTTGTCCGGATGAGGAGAGTTTTGCTTAAGTGCGCTCCTTGAGCAATACGCACTCCAATGGGGTGCGAAGCAGTGCAATCTGTGAATGTCATAATGGTATATCTGCCAAGAATATTTTCCGTGTGTTTATATATTACAATCTGAACTACTACGCATTATATTTCCATGAGGGATTTTCAAATAAAGTAATAATCGTAATACAATTTATATTTATTAATAAATAATAATTTTATCTTATTTGACCTCATTTCTCATTTTGGAGGCTTATAAATGATCAATGATACCAGTTCTATTTTTAACTAACTATAACTTTTTGAAAATCTGTCCATTAATACCTGGGCGGTTAATAAACTTCTTTGTTTTATACTATCATTATCTTTGCTTTAACTTTCATTAAAACGTTATTCACTAAACAGCCATGATCTGAATAGGATATTAAACTGTAATATTTTCTTGGTAAGTTATAAGAGTTAAGATATAAGATATATGTGATGAGCACTGATAACTTACATATGAATAAAGAAAGAAAGCGCTTTAATATATAAAACAAAAAATCATTTTATTGTTTAATTATCTTTGTTTTGTTTTGACTATTCTTAATTAAATAATTTATAAAACACTTGTTAACAAATAGATAAATTCATATGTATTTTTTATGTAAACTAATTTTTGTTGGAGATAGATAATTAAGTAAAATTTATTATTTTTATAAATAATATTTTATTAGTTTAATCTTTTATTTATTTTATTTTTTCAAGTCATAGAGCTCACTCTGTGCATCATACATGTATCCTTTTATACCTCACCAACGATCATTCCGTATCATTTACTCATTTGATAATCAATGAAATATAATATATTCATTATTGTTTCATATAATTATTTTAAGTAATTGAATGGTTTCTCTTCGAACGAGGTAGTCAGTCATCTTTAGGAAATTTGGAATTACTCTTTATTTTGTGACCGAAAAAATTCATTAATTTTTTTTGCCGAAAAATTGTGCATTTAGGTACATCCTTTTTACAGTAAACCGTTAAATTTACATTATCAATTAGTTGGATAAATAATTATAGAGAAACGGTAACTAGTATGTAACTAGCTGTAAGGTTCAGATAGGCAACCCGCTTATCTTAAGAGACGTGCTGGTTTGAAGTGTCAGGGGCTATCTGTATCCTGTTCGTATATAGAGTTAATAAAAAAATTAGTTATTTATTACTCAATTTACTTTACTTTCTTTTGTTATCACTTATTTTATTTTTGTTCTTGTTCATCGAAATTTAATTTATGCGCTGTAAATTTAGAAAAGTCTTGGCTGAGTAGAAGAGACTAGGTACGGTTGTGATAATTTTCATTTAATCGTCCTCAATTTTGTTATTACACCAGTTAGATGTAATCGAGGTGTTTTTTTATAGTAAATTATCCATTTTATTGCGTATAAATAATAAGATTTTGTCCATTAGTTTTTTATTAAGAATTTTTATAAAATCGCCTAAATTTTCTAGGACATTTTAAATTCATTAATAATTTCGAGGAAATAACTTTATTGAACCCTTTCTACCGCTTCAATTCATTTTTATTTTTTCCGACGACGTTTCAGACAATTTTGCCCATTTTCAAGTCGCAATCTTTATCTAATATTACAATACATCAATTACAAATATATGTATAAAATATGTATCAGTACATACAAAATAACACTATAAAGTTCCAAAAAGTCAACTTAATGAATAAAATCTCTACTTACACATTATCTTATCCATACATATCACTAATAATAGTGTTAACAGTTTACTAAAAAACTGATACTCAAAACTTGAGAACTAACTAGTTTGACTTTATAAATAGAACAATTGTTTTTTTTTCATATTATCCGTAGCCGAAATATTAATTAAAACATTTAAATAAATAAAAAATCGATCACAATAACACAATTACATACATATACATATGAAAACTGAGACTGATATAAAACTATTATATTTTAGAATAAACATCGAGCCATAATTTTTGATATGACAGAGTCGAATATAAATTTTTTTTTTTTTTTTTATTTTTTTTTTTTTTTATTTTTTTTTTTTTTAACTCTTTGAGTTCTACCAATGGGTAGTTTCTCTTCATGTTGTACATGCCATGTTACTAATTTCTCATTTACTTATTGTATTCTCTATGTAATACAGTTGTAAATTCCATTGAAATAAAAAAAAAAAAAATTTTTTTAACTCGATTCTTCAACTCACACCTGTCAGAAGTTCCGACAAAATATAAAAAATAAATTATAATATAAATATAATATAATAATAATATAAAAATAAATTATTAAATTTACTTAATAACTTATTATTATCGCTTGAAATACAATTTCTGGCAGACGGGGTTCTTATAAAAATACAACCGAATCTATTCTAACGAAAGTGGGAACATCGAGATTCATTCTGTGGTTTCGATACAAAATAAATTTCAACCACCCAGGCCGAAATCGAACTCGGCCATCGCGACCTCTATGTTATCTCTTTAAATAGATTACTTTTAATTGTATTAACCAAGATGGGATTACGCCAACCTTTAAAGGCTAAAATTTTCCATTAAATACGCAATCTCCTTCAGGTGAAAAATGAGGTTAGATCCACTCGGAAAATAATTTCTTGAAAGGGAATTAAGCTCATTTCCTTTATCTCATTTCCTCAGGTCTGATTTATTGAAAGTGGCAGAGCCTTCCTATCTCCTCGGCTCCAGGCAGCGGCCCCCTCTGCTGGACCGGGCCTGGAAGCAGAACCGTTCAACTAATTGCTATTAGGAGCTAAATGATCTTAAGGATGAAATATATCAAAGCCAATCCCAAATTAATGGTACCTCTATCGGCTCTATTGTAATCTATTAATTGGAAATTTATGTTCCGCATTGATAAGTTCAATGCGGAGTTCAATATGTGCAAAATAATCCGTAACTGAATTATATTTTTAATCATCTTACCGGTTTGCACAATTAGAAATTTAAAAAAAAAATACAAAAATAACCATTTTTTTTATTTTATAGTCGTGACCTTTCTTCAATAATTATTATTTTTTTCTCTTTACTCCTAGTTTGGAGGTCTGATATCTAAATACTAACGATTTATATTAATTAAATTTATTTATGTACAGTTGTCAAAGTGAAAACAACAATCTTTAACAAGCGAATGAAAATACTCTCTTTTTCCAAATTAGAATTGAAAAATTAAATACATGAATACTAAAACTCCCTACTGATTTTCTGTTCAACAAAAAAGACGTCCTTATAATCTTTTCCATCAAAAATTTTAAGACTGATAACATCAGCTTCTTAGTGCGTAAAAAGTACTTTATATTCCGATTTGCGACAGCCAAGTATCGACTACAACTTAGAAATAGAGAATAGAAAAATAACTTTATTCTAGGACGAAGTCCCCTAAGAATAACAAAAGGTTACAGTAAAAAAGAAATACTTCTGGCCAAAAGATCTAAATTAAATAAAAAGAGTTACATTAAATAAAATATTATCATTATTATTATTAAATAAATAAAAAAAAAACCTTATGAAACTAACAAAATATACAAAACTGAACTGAAGAAATATATACAAAATACCTACAATAAAACATAATACAAATAAGATATGAAACAAAATAATCGCTACTTAGCTAAAGAAAAAATAAATAAATGATTATAAGAAGACGACTGAAAAGGAGCTGGATGGGAGATCTCCATCTCTCTGGGAGATGATAATGAAAAGCTACGCGAAATCTATGTGAGGCCGGGTTTTTGTCTCAAATGTGAGGGGAGTTTTAAGTCTTGTAGCACGTATGCGTATGTATTAAAAATAAACATTATGACTTTGATTATGACATTTACATATTTATTATTTTTATAATGCATTATATATTTTCAAATCCGGATTTATACAATAAAATAATTTGGGCTAATTGGTCTTGTCACACCCACATGATTTTTTTTTTATTTCAAAAACAAATCTGTTAACCACTACAACCCATGAAAGATGTTGGGTTCAATATCATTTAGGGAAAGTACTGTTTCTTAGTCAACGGTTGTGCAAGGAGGTGATTTGACTAAAGCTCATCCGCCAGGTTTTCCTCTTTATGAAAGCTGGGTGTGCCCCAGGAGAGACCCTCCTTAGACCCCTGATCCCAGTGTCTCCTCACGACTGATGAACCAGAATAAAAATTTTTTCTGTCATGAGCTGGGATTCGAACTGGATTGGAATATTAGTGACCAACCACTGAGCTACACCACTCCTCATTTTATGAATTAAGATTTGTAAATATATAATTATTACGTTTGTAAAAGAAATTAAGATGAGATGTTGGTTTTTTTCCCCTTAAAAATTGCCTAAAGGGTTGAAACGTCGGCTGTAAGGGAAAAATTGGACAAACGATCACAAGTGGTTTTTTATTAGTAATATCTGAAGTCCTAACTAACAACAGTTATACTTATTTTTATATACATTATTAATGGTTATAAATGCATTTGAAGCGTTTTTATATTGTGCCCATAAGATTTTTATTTTATGATGTAGTTAAGCCAAGGCCAGACTAAATGAAATCCAACCTCTCAGATCTATTCATACTCGAAGACATGTGAACGACATGCCCTTCCTAGGCTTAAGTAATCGTTGGACGTGATTAGTGGCGACTTCAGTCCTATATAAGTAGGCGTCCGACAGGGTTTGGCAAGGCCCCCTGTTATGCGATATAGATCAGCGTAGACAATGTAATAGAGGCGCAGCCCCCGGCCCGGGGTTCCAGTCGCTGGCTTTAATGTATAATTCAGTATGGAGTGCACTGACTCTCCTTTGATTCGGTCATGTTTATGTAATTCTGCTAAGGTCTTGTTTAATTATTCATTAGACAAATTTAAACGATTAGAGAGAACAGGGTGGGGTGGGTTAGGAGGGAAGAAGGGGGGAAGAAGGGGGGGGGAGGAAGCCGGGGCCTTTGTAAGGATTAGGGGGCCTTCGTGGGTGAGGCCCGACTTTCTGGAAAGAGATATCCTTAGCTCTTCCATCAGGACCCTTTCAGCTCACTTTATCAACATCTGGGAATACATTATGCTTTATTGAAAACTTAGAATATATTTAAATTTAAAATGAGGATATATGCGGCTCAGCTCAACTTTTTTACTTTTTTTTTTTTACTTTGCCACCTTTCGTCTTTTTTCGCTTCTTGATATATGGTTTATATAACATGAGAGTTTTGGGAAATAAATTAATATCCAATGGTGTCTTAATATAGCCGTATACCCAGGAAATGCTGGACAACTACTATTCAGTGGAATTTATGATTATATTATGCGCCTTGAGTAATAACTAAATGCAGGTACCTCGTTTGGGAATATCGGCCCGCATCAGCTGAGTTTGAGAAACTATGAATTATTAATATTTATATCTGAAGAATACAATGCTGTGACGTTTATACTGTCATATAAATATTCCCAAATTTTCGAACAGTTTGGTTGTGATTGAGAATATATTTATTTTTAAAAATATTTTCAACTTATGGTGTTCTCCACTTTACAATGTTTGAATGCTTTTTCTTCGCTGTTGGCATTCAAAGGTCTTTTAGATCTTTTGCCGCCTTAACAAATCTCTACCTATCTTGGGCCATTTCTTTCTAGTTATCTGCACGTACCTCTATTGCATCTTTGTTGATTGTATCTATCAATCTGCTTTTTGGTCTTTCTGGTCTTTTTGCCTTCCAGTGAGGCATTGTTGTGTAGGGGCTTCTAGATGGATTACTCCGAGCTACATATTCCGCCCATATTTACCTCCTTGCCTTCATATCATGTCATATTGATTGACCATTGTCTTTAAGCAGCTCTTTATTGTTTCTACATGCCTTAGTATTCTGATCCCATATATTTTAATGCTATAATAATTTAATGATGTAGAGATGGTTGACCGTTGATATAATATGAGAAGGAGTTAATCGGGGGGTGCGGTCAAATAAATACTAAATTAAAATATAGTAATTATTTTAATTTTTGCCAGTTAAAAAAATTAAAATTAATACTATATTTTAATTTAGTATTTATTTGACCACACCCCCCGATTAATTTCTTCTCATATAATATTTTAATATATAATCAATATAATATTGTATCGGATAATATTGATTCATGTACTTATTCATACATGCTACATAAATAATAAATCATTGTAGTTTTTAAATTTTATGGGTACTACCACAAAGCAAATTTTTCTATTTCTTTTTTTTTTTTGTGTCTAATGGGTGAAGTTATACGGCTATTACGGAGATGAATATTCCTTTTTGAATCATGGGTTGGCACTAGAAAATTGAACTTGCACTAGTGAAAATTCCAAACGTTCAATTGCGTTTTTCAAAAACGCCAAATGCCATAGATATTTAAGTTTATAATTTATAGTTTATAATTTATTCAATTTTATGTTGCTTAATTCTGTAATGAACTATTTTAGTTTTGTGAGCAAGATACATTTAATATGGGAAATGTGTTATACATATGTTTAATCTTGTTCATTACTCTTGTGCTTGAAAGTTTGAAATTCCAAATAATTTCAAAAATAGATTAACATATATTTTTAGTATTTATATTATTTGTTTATTTGATTTCAGGTAAGTAACCTCTTAATAATGGACCACACGTTTCATCTGGCAAGTAAGATTAAATTATTTTATGATTTTTCACAATCAAGGTCTTAATTATGTCTTTATTATGAGCGGGGTAGCTCAGTGAGCACTCTGCTCCTATGCTCCAGGTCCCGGATTCGATTCTGGCTTTGGCAGGTGATTATTTACTTTGTCAAATCAGCAGTAGGTAGAGCCTGGTGTCAGGAGACCCTCCTGTGGCACACCCAGCCTCTACAAAGTGGGGCAATTTTAATTAAATGATTAACGAGAAAATGTTTGGCACTTATTGCATAAAATAAGAAAAGACCTAATTGTCAAACTAAACAGTACCAATAACAGTTATAGTTTTATTTTTTTTTTACATGAAATTTATAACTATAAAATATACATATACATCTAGTAACTGTGATGTAATCGCATGAAAGTACTTGTAGAGCAACTACCCATTGGTAACACTCTAATAAAATTTCTAAATTTACAATAAAAGTAGTATTCGAAAATTGAATTTTTTATGTAAATCTGCTACAATTAAAGAAATCTTGTATTATTAATAAGTATTAGCTATGTATTGAGTTAATGCTGCTGTCCATTCAGTCACCTATATTTTTATCAAGTTTGCCGACATTTCGGCCAAATCATCACCATTACCTTGGTTGACGGCTGCACTAATAACAAGAAGTGGGCGAATCGGCTTACTAATTAACAACTTAATTGACTGACTATGTTTATAATTTATTGAGACGATTGTATCTAAATCTCTAAATTTATATCGCTTTATTTATTTATTTTTATAGACTAAAACTGGAAGAAAAAAATATTTTTTCCTCTTTGACGCTTTTGCACCTCTGTCATGCTTGTACTAGATTTAACCTTTTCCTAAGAACCCAGGACAATTACCGTACTCCACCGAGCGTCCCTCCGCAGGACATCCTAATGACAGAGAGGCGATTCGTCAGGCGCCGTGGGAAGATCACGCCGAAGAAGTGGGTCGCGTCCTCAGGATGACTGCCTGTCCTCTGATTGGTACCCGGAGGATGTAGGAGTTGTATTTTGTAATCACATTGGTATCATTGAGCAATCAGCTCTCGAGTGTTTGGAAGGGTGTGCTTCGAAGCTCATTTTCGGATTCGGATAGTATGGTCTTATATATAATTTTTTTTTTAATTCAATAAATTTATTTTTAGTTTTTTTCCGTAGGTTCCAATAAAATAGTTTTTCTTCCGAAACCATTATTTTATTCACTGAAAAAAATAATGTTTTTCAACGACCTTTAATTAGCCTATGAAATAACGAACCTTATTCGTTTTTTTTAATACTTTTTATTTGATTTTAATTTTTTTTTTAATGGATACAAACATAAAAAAAAAACCATTCTCTTCCACTCCAAATATCGTAAACATAAGAAGGCCATTAATGAAAAACCAAAACGTATTATAGTAAATATAACTGTATTTATATCATTGTTGTTCTGAAGATTATTTATTATTCAATAATAATAGTAATTTTTTTTCAAAAAAAAAAAGAACAAGAGACATCCAGGTAGAACAATTACGTAACTGCAAATAATTGGAATTAAAAACGTCTTTCTGACAATTTAAAAATAATTTCAACAGGTGATGAAGTTAAGTCGCTTATGGCAAGTTGATCAAATACTGTATATATTAAAATTTAAATTTACTGACAAAAATGTATTTTTACATACTTGAAAATGGTTCTAGATAAAAATAATAAATGAATGTAAACAATAAAGAAAAGTGTTGATAACTATTGGCTAAACATTTATTTAAATAATAAACAATATGACACTAATTATAAAGAAATAAAGATGACTAGGAAAAGAAATCCTACTGTTTAAGTATTATTATATCATTTAGAGTGATTGATGTCTATAATAATAAGGTGGTCTGCTAATCAAATTTTCTATTAATGTGATTATATATCGGTTGATTATTTGTTGCCTACATTGCAACATGAAATTTTTCATTTCATTTCATATAACTTTAACCCTAAATTCTGAATATCTACATTTTTATGTGGCCGCATCTATCTTTATATATAATACTGTAGTTTTTCGCAGTTTAGATATTTTTTTCGGCTCTCAGGAGCGATGGATTTTGGTATCAAACAAAAGGTTCCTCCCGAAATTAGGGAAAAGAGCTATAAAGGAAAAGACACTTTGTTTGCGAAAAACTCAAGGAGTATTCAACTGTCTGTTGGTTGCACCCATGATTATTTGAAAGATAACTTAAATCCCTACACAATGAAAATAAGAATCATCGAATTCTTTATAAAATTCTTACAATTGATACAATTTGTTCCTATGGAAAGAGCAAAGTGGGCTCAAATATTTTTTTAATGGGAAAAAAGAGTTGAGATTTAAATTTCGTACCTCGAAAAACCTTCAAGTACAATTTTTTATAACATTTGAATAATAATAAAAAAATTCATGTAAGCTCCACTCTTGATTTCATCAATGATTATTTGAAAGATTATTAAATTTCCTACGAAACAAAGAAAAAATTAATCGAAATCGGACGATTATTAGTAAATATAATATACACATGTTTTTGTTTATTATTATGAATGAACTAATGTGATTCAACAGAGAAAAAAAATTTCTATATCACAATATAATACATTTCTCTAACTTATTTCTGTACTATATTACCTATTGTTCACTAACCAATATACTATGTAAATTATTCGGACCAGGCCAACCAGTTAAATAATGTAATTCTATTATATTTATATATATTATGTAATAAGGCTTTAATTCACTTTATACATTAATTTTTTCTCTTATTTATTATTCTGTGTTGACGTGAATTTCCATCACCACTCACAAAGGATTGTGAGTAGGCAAGATTTGTTTTTCCTATTCATGAGATTGTATTTCTTTGAAATGTATTTTATTTTCTACTTATCTTCAACACACTCCCCTCTATGTATATATATATATACACTTTCGTTTATATTTTTCTTCTCCTAATCTCTACGTGTACTTAACAATGTTAGGAAACGTATGTAAATCATTTTTTTTTTTTGCAATTTATTTTTTTATATGTCAGTTATTTTTTTAAAATTTTTATATTCCATAACTACAATGCTTTGCTTGTAAAATTGGATTAGCGTTCCTTTCAAATTTCATTTAGTGATTATTATGTTAGTGTTGCACTATTACCCAACTGTCATCGTTAATATCGTTAATATATAAGTGCAATTATACTTAATTTATTACTAGTATTTTAGTTATTCTTTATTGTAATCGTCCTTTTGGCCAGATTTGTTGTTAATTTATATGAACAATAATGTCATTCTTAAGGGACCTAGTCCCAGAAAAAAGATGATTTTCTATTTTATTCTATACTATGGTATTACAGCATTATAGCATAGCTATCATGGTATCCTTGCTGGAAATGTTACTCTATACCGCAATGTAACACATTCGTAAAAAGAGAAAGTAAACTGAGAAAAGGTACACCGTGGGAAAACAGACGGTGTAAGAAAAAGAAAGTGCGACAGAACTGGAATAAAAAAGATAAAATATAAAAAGTGGATTAGGAATAAGCGACGGTAAGATAAGTGACGTTGCTTTGTAAAACGATACAAAGGTGGACTGGAGGAAGGGAGGAGTTGGGGATACGTAGGGGGCAGTGGGCTGTATCCTTTGTACCCTTTCTTCATTTCCTTTATATTTTTTCCTCCTCTCCTCCAGTCCTTTCTTCGGTGACAAAAACCATTAGCCACGAGGAGGAGGACTTTTGTCGACCATCGTGAAGGATAGTGCCATGAAGTCGTGCCCGTTATCTCATCTGGGCTAATCCGGGATTAGGGTCCGCCTCGTTGGACAATTTTATCAGCTCGGTGTCTTATGTTGTCTTAGTGGGGGGCGAGGAGAGCTATTTGTTTTCTTTCCTTTTTTTTCTAATTTTAACATATAGTAGCACAACATTCAGTTATAAAGATTATTTCTCTTGGGTTAACACATGGTACAATGTCAATTTAATTAGGTACTAAAAACTCTTGAATATCCATTTGCTCGAATCGCAAGATAATATGATCACAAAGTCGAAAAATAAAGCTGGCCTAAAAAAATATTAGTCTCTTCAGCGTGACCTTCACTCAGAAAAAGTTAAAATAACGATATCAATTAGGCCAAACGCCCCTACATTTATGTAGGCCACCTTTTTACCGATTTTGTGCTCATATAATATCATATGATTCAAAAGGAATGCAAATATATATTCATGAGTTTTTATTATGTAATTAAATAGACAAAGTTTGCTGATCTTCAGATTGAAAACGCCCCAGTTCTGAGAATTTCCATAAATAAAATATGTGTAGATGAGGTGAAGCCATTTACGAAGTTTCAGGCGGATGTTAATAATTCGATTATAATAATAAAAGGGATCTGTGTCATGGACTATTAGCAATTTACTATAATAAATAACAATTCTAGGCCTTGGTTTGAAAAGGTTCTAACTGCATTTACTATAATTTTGAAAAACAGAGCTTCAAAATTTACTTTGTACAATATCTTGTCGATTAGGTAATTATTTAGATGAAGACCGCACGGGTCACTATCACTTCGATCACACTTGTTCTTGGAGCAGCGAACAGTGTTTCGGATAAACCCGGATGCATTCGGCACTGTATGAACAAGTGTGACCATGTGATTGCGAACGTGTAACCTGGGCGGTCCTCTTCTAAATCATTACCTAATCGGTTATTAATGAATTCAAAAGCATATATGTAGATAAATGTTTAACTAGCGATATTTATTTTTTAGAAAACAAATTGATAGTAGTAGGTATATCGACAATCATGATATACCTACACATCATTATTTATTTAAAATAATTTGAAAGCGTTAAATAAGAGGTAGCTCTATTTTCAAGACAGATATTTAATATGCAAGATATAAAAACATTTTTTTATGAAACAAAAGAAAAAACACATGAATTTACTGTAAAACAAAATTTTATCTATTAATTTATTTCATTTTAAAGGTGATGTGAGCGATTTAACCTGAATCGAAATACCCCGAATCGAATCTGGGCCAGGCATATAAAATTACAGTGGAGCCCTATTGAAAATTTTGTATTTCAATTTATTAATGGACGATAAAATGAACGCGATGAATAAGTAAAAAGATATGTTCAAGCAATAATGCTATGTTCGTACTTTTGACGAGACATTTGACCATCTTTTAATATTTTTAAAAGAAAGATAAAAAAATATGAAATCCAATTATCTGCCAAACAGAAATAAGAAATATCTTGCAAAATTTTTGTCCAAACATTATTGATTTTTTTTTAAAAACTCTTGCCTCATGTAATATGCCAGAAGGAAGATCATTTTATATTTTAAAGAGTATTAAAAATTAACTACGGGTAGAAAAAATATTAAGGTTAACAAACAAAACAAAACATTTTAAGTGAAATTAGAAATGCATGGTGGTATAAAAACTCAAACGAATTGTCTTGATTGGTGTGCCTCTAACAACAATTTAGATACTACATTTTTTTAGATTCTAAAAAGTACAATATGATTTATTTTTAATAGTTCTCATCTCGTTATAAACGGTGATCAGACAGATAAAAAACGTATTAATTGCTAAAACAGAATAATAATTTATTTTATGTTAAGAAGTCTGGGAAGAACTGAATGCGTTGGATATCGCAGCTAAGGGCGCGAAAATTTGTAATAGTAACATAACTAGCGGGAACTTCTCTGATTGCAGAAAAATCCGACTTAAGCCGTAAGACATTATTTGTGATTATTTAGAAAAAAACTATTTAAACGTTTTAAAACACAATAAGTAATATCGATAATAAATAAATATATTCTTTGATATAGTGGTTACCGTTACAAGTAGTTAAGTGGCAAATTCCTCTGTACATTTGGCGGACTCTTAAGTTGACTATGAGGCGCGATTTTTAAATCCATTGAGATATAATAAGTGATCTGGTTTGATGAGTTAATATTTCATTTAAAGTTTTGAAACTTCTATATGAAATTTAAAAAAATGATGATATTATGGATTATTTAATAAGATTTTAATCATGAAATAATAGTTAATCATGTATAGTAATAAAAGTTACTAATTATATTTTATAAAATGTTTTGATAAGAATTATCCAGTTTTAAATTTAATTCCAATAGAATATCAAATATTAATTACTAATTTATATTTATATATTGTATATATCATTATACATACCCTTATATTGATTTCAAAACTGTTTTATACTCACTATTTAATATAATATTTGTTCAACAAAGAAGTTTTACAATTATTACTTTTTTTAAATTTAATTTAACCTATAAGTAATTACGATAAATCAGGAACTTAAGAAAACATTAGAAAAGAATTAACAATAGAAAACATTAAAAATGGACTGCTTTTAATATTAAACTATTGAGTCAATATTGACACCCATATACACTACTATATACCTTAGTAATGTTATCCTATAATAGTATTTTAGGAAATGTGAGAAAGTGTATTTACTATTAACCATAACTATATGAAAATATTAACCATGCATTATTCAAAATTTACAGCTTACCTTTCAACATTTTCTGCTTGGCCATCTTGAATTTCACTTCTATAATTTTTTCAAACACACGAATTCGAAAGAACGTTAACTATTTTAATAATCAAGAAATGAAGAAAGTCAAGCAAATTAACATTATCACATTTATAACACTTTTCACTTAGGTATTTAAGGTAAATGTACACAACCGAACCGCACCATATGGAACATTATATGAAAGAGATCTAAATTGTTGTTAAGCGTTGCAATCAAATTAGGGAAGCTGATTTGACTATAGCTTGTAAGCTGGGCCCTGATTGGCCGAGAGAATCCCCCACCACCATTCTTAGGACAATCTGTTTCCCATTATGTGCAAATATGTTAAGTTGTGTGAGTCTCTATAATGGTATTGAACTTCCATTCTCTGTTCTCCAGGTATGTTAGGTTATAATTTCTATTTATTTTATATATCTAATTACTAGCTAAATCTTATGATTCTTAAAAAGATAATTTTTTATTAAGTTTTTTATGATTTGTGGTTTATTAACAAAGAGGACATACCAGGTTAGATCATTCCATGATGCTTTGAATAACTTATATTTATATAAACGGTTTTCACTGTTTATATTAATAACTATTCGCTTTATTTATCTATACACACAATTTGCATAATTTTCTATTAATTTAAAGGAGTTTACTTATAAAATATATTATTATTTAACTATTAACATGAATTTATTTTCTCAATATCTTGTTTCATAGAACTCAATCAGTATACAAAATTTATATTACTAAAAATGTACTGCTTACTTAAATAGCTTTACATTATTTAAAAATGTGTAATATGCTGAATGAATTACATGTGTTAAAATATTTGAATACTTGAAATTATTACTTATATTAGAAAATAGTTAGTCTACTACCACAATCACTATTCATGTTCTTAAATACACTTTTCGAATTTTTCTGGAGACTATTTTACTTAAAACATCTTGTGAAAAAACGAAAACTACGAAGGCATTATAGTATAAAAAACTAACATCACTGACAAACGAACTGCACAGCAAATGGCACTAGACTAAATTAAGGAACCGGTGAGAGAAGCCTTCAGCCATATTGCAAAGTGTAAACTAGACCTGGGCACTCTTGAAATAATTTATTTCTGAAATAATTCACATGGTTATTCCACGAATGAATTATTTCGGGAATAACGGTTATTTCTGAAATAATATTTCAAACAGTCAACGAAATAATCTCGATGGAATAACTCTGAATTTATTTCTGAAATAATTATTTCACTATTTGAACATTCTTTGGAATAATGTAAATTATTTCGAAATGAATTATTTCTGAAATAAATTATTTCATAACTATTATTTCAGGATTATTTATTTCATAAATAAATTATTGCATAAAATCAAGAAATAAATATTTCAGAAATAACATTGTTCTGAAATAACATAAAAAAATTACCAATATGCACCATGTTTTCGGGGGCGCTTTTTATGAAAATACTGTCGAATTTGAGATTGCGCCACCCCCCCACCCCCACATCAACTTTTTGTAACTTTTCTGAAATAATCGATATCAGGGTCGACTATTATGTTTTCGGGGGCGCTATTTATAAAAATACTGTCGAATTTGATATTGCACCACCCCCTCCCCACCCCCCATCGACTTTTTGTAACTTTTCAGATATAATCGATATCAGGGTCGACTATTATGTTTTCGGGGGCGCTTTTTATTAAAATACTGTCGAATTTGATATTGCACCACCCCCTCCCACCCCCATCGACTTTTTGTAACTTTTCAGATATAATCGATATCAGGGTCGAATATTATGTCTTCGGGGGCGCTATTTATAAAAATACTGTCGAATTTGATATTGCACCACCCCCTCCCCACCCCCATCGACTTTTTGTAACTTTTCAGATATAATCGATCTCAGCGTTGACTTTTATGTTTTCGGCGGCGCTTTTTATGAAAATACTGTCGAATTTGCTATATCGCAAACCCACTCCCACATCGCATGTACTTTTTGTAACTTTTCAGATATAATCGTTCTCAGCGTTGACTATTATGTTTTCGGGGGCGATTTTTATGAAAATACTGTCGAATTTTTATATCGCCATCCCCCTCCCCATCCCCCATCGACTTTTTGTAACTTTTCAGATATAATCGATATCAGGGTCGAATATTATGTCTTCGGGGGCGCTATTTATGAAAATAATGTCGAATTTGATATTGCACCACCCCCTCCCCACCCCCATCGACTTTTTGTAACTTTTCAGATATAATCGATATCAGGGTCGACTTTTATGTTTTCGGGGGCGCTTTTTATGAAAATACGGTCGAATTTGATATTGCACCACCCCCTCCCCACCCCCATCGACTTTTTGTAACTTTTCAGATATAATCGATATCAGGGTCGACTTTTATGTTTTCGGGGGCGCTTTTTATGAAAATACTGTCGAATTTGATATTGCACCACCCCTCCCCACCCCCATCGACTTTTTGTAACTTTTCAGATATAATCGATATCAGGGTCGACTATTATGTTTTCGGGGCGCTTTTTATGAAAATACTGTCGAATTTGATATTGCACCACCCCCTCCCCACCCCCCATCGACTTTTTGTAACTTTTCAGATAGAATCGATATCAGGGTCGACTTTTATGTTTTCGGGGGCGCTTTTTATGAAAATAGGGTCGAATTTGATATTGGCACCCCCCTCCCCACCCCCATCGACTTTTTGTAACTTTTCAGATATAATCGATATCAGGGTCGACTTTTATGTTTTCGGGGGCGCTTTTTATGAAAATACGGTCGAATTTGATATTGCACCACCCCCTCCCCACCCCCCATCGGCTTTTTGTAACTTTTCAGATATAATCGATATCAGGGTCGACTTTTATGTTTTCGGGGGCGCTTTTTATGAAAATACTGTCGAATTTGATATTGCACCACCCCCTCCCCACCCCCCATCGACTTTTTGTAACTTTTCAGATATAATCGATATCAGGGTCGACTATTATGTTTTCGGGGTAGCTTATTATGAAAATATGGTCTAATTTGAGATTGCGCCCCTCCTGCCCCCCCCCCAATCGACTTTTAGTAACCTTTCGGATTTAATTGATATCAGGGTCGCCTATTATGTTTTCGGGGTAGCTTATTACGAAAATTCGGTCGAATTTGAGATTGCGCCTCCCCCCCCCCCAATCGACTTTTAGTAATTTCTCCGATGTAATCGATATCAGGGTGGTCTTTTATGTTTTTGGGATATCTTTTTCAAATTCTACCGTATTTTCTTAATTAGCTACCCCGAAAACATATTAGTTGATCTGGTATCGATTGAATCTGAAAAGTTACAAAAAGTCGATGGGGGGTGGGGAGGGGATGGTGCAATATCGAATTCGACATTATTTTTATAATAAGCGCCCCGAAAACATAATAGTCGACCCTGATATCGATTATATCTGAAAAGTTACAAAAAGTCGATTGGGGGGGGGGAGGAGGGGGCGCAATCTCAAATTGGACATTATTTTCATAATAAGCTACCCGAAAACATAATAGTCGATCCTGGTATCGATTGAATCTAAAAAGTTACTAAAAGTCGATGGGGGGTGGGGAGGGGTGGTGCAATATCAAATTCGACAGTATTTTCATAATAAGCGCCCCGAAAACATAATAGTCGACCTGATATCGTTATATCTGAAAGTTACAAAAAGTCGATGGGGGGGGGCAGGGGGTGGCGCAATCTCAAATTCGACAGTATTTTCATAATAAGCGCCCCGAAAACATAATAGTCGACCCTGATATCGATTATATCTGAAAAGTTACAAAAAGTCGATGGGGGAGTGGGGAGGGGGTGGTGCAATATCAAATTCGACAGTATTTTCATAAAAAGCGCCCCGAAAACATAAAAGTCGACCCTGATATCGATTATATCTGAAAAGTTACAAAAAGTCGATGGGGGGTGGGGAGGGGGTGGTGCAATATCAAATTCGACAGTATTTTCATAAAAAGCGCCCCCGAAAACATAAAAGTCGACCCTGATATCGATTATATCTGAAAAGTTACAAAAAGTCGATGGGGGGTGGGGAGGGGGTGGTGCAATATCAAATTCGACAGTATTTTCATAAAAAGCGCCCCCGAAAACATAATAGTCGACCCTGATATCGATTATATCTGAAAAGTTACAAAAAGTCGAGGGGGGGTGGGGGGGGGGGGGCAATCTCAAATTCGACAGTATTTTCATAAAAAGCGCCCCCGAAAACATAATAGTCGACCCTGATATCGATTATATCTGAAAAGTTACAAAAAGTCGATGGGGGGTGGGGAGGGGGTGGTGCAATATCAAATTCGACATTATTTTTATAATTAGCGCCCCCGAAGACATAATATTCGACCCTGATATCGATTATTTCAGAAAAGTTACAAAAAGTTGATGTGAGAGGGTGGGGGGGGGCGCAATCTCAAATTCGACAGTATTTTCATAAAAAGCGCCCCCGAAAACATAATAGTCGACCCTGATATCGATTATATCTGAAAAGTTACAAAAAGTCGATGGGGGGCGGGGGGGGGGTGGCGCAATCTCAAATTCGACTGTATTTTCATAATAAGCTACCCCGAAAACATAACAGTCGACCCGGATATTGATTATATCTAAAAGTCGATCGGAATGATTATTTCAGATTTCACATTATTCCTGAAATAATCATTTCAGATATCGTTATTCCTGAAATAATTTATTCCCGAAATAATCATTTCGGAAATAATGGTCAGGTTATTTCATGAAATAAATTATTTCGGAAATAACTATCGAGGTTTATTTAGGGATTTATTCCGAGAATATTTTTCAAATAAATTCTGCCCAGGTCTAGTGTAAACATTCAGATAATTCGATTTCCTGGCTGTTGGGTAGGAGGATATTCGTTTACATCGGGAAACAGTTTTTATTCGTTTTTCGTTTCAGAATTGTATTCCAATATTTTCTTTTATCTGAACACTAATTTCGTCATTATGATTATTACTTTAATGTCCATAATTAATATTTATATGAGTAAGCTTTTTGCTTTAAAGTTAATAATATATATATATTAAAAAAAAATGGATTTTATCTTCCGTTTATTGTTGATTATAATATAAATATCACTTTACATAAAATGTATGAAAATAATTTTTAGAAGTTTTTAATGAATAATCTAAATCTCAATTATAGATCATTTTCATTCCCTTAATTTACAGCATTAATATGCTTAAACATTTAAATATTTTGAAACTACTATTTTAAGTTTTTTTTTAAAAAAAGTAAGACTTGTTTCAATACCACATTTCTTCGAGTTTTTAAAATGAGGTGCATCAAAAATTAGATTTGTGCAAGCTACCTATAAGAATTTTTAAGATAATACGAGTGAGATAAATTTGTTGATTTATATTTTTTGGCTAAAGGTCAAATTAATTAAATAATTACTTTTAGTTTGTTGTTTGTTTTTTATTAATATGCGTTTCGTGGAATCTTTGCTCCGCCCCTCCTCTCTTTAGTCTAAAATGTGTAACAAAATTGGGCAAGTCCTAGTTGTTAATAAGTTTGGTCGATGGTTAAAAGAACTAAAGTTTTAAGTTTTATGAGTGAAAATGTATTTAGGAGCTATTTTTTTACAAGGTAAAATTTATAACGAGTTTTGTTGAATGTATGGATTAAAATAGCTCAGAAACGAAAAATCGAACCTGCATACTGAAAGCGAGGGGAATGTTCTGCATTTCATCCTTTTTGTAATGAATGAGTTATTATTCAATATTTTACTTTAACGCGACGCCGTGTTAGAAAGACAACAAGGGAAAACTACTGGATTCAAAAAATTATGGATTAAAATAACTCATAAACTAAAAATTGGACCTGCATACAGGAAGCAAGAGGAATTTTCATCATTTCATCCTCTTTGTAATTATTTATAAATATACGTACTTATATACATAAAAATTTATTTTGACGTGACGCCGAGTTAGAGAGTCGGAAAGGAAAAGAGCGCCATAAAACCAAATTTTGACGACGGTTTTGAACATTTGCACTGAAATATCTCAAAATTTATATACCATGGAGAATTTAGAAACCAATTTGGGTAAGGCAATATAAGTATTTTTTTTAATTAAACATTTTTTTTTCCTGTTTGCATTATAGACCATGTAGATATTTTTCCGCCTATTCCGTCTCTCCCTGTCTTGGGACATTTCTTTCCATTTATTTGCACACAGCTCTATTGCATCTTTGTTGATTATATCTATCCATCTGCTTTTTGTCCTTCCAAGTAGTCTTCTATTGAGGCATTCATTTTAATTGGCCATAAAAATAAGAAATTATATGTTTCTATGTGATTTTCTGTTGCTATAGGGTTTCGACAACTTACTGATCCCTGTTATAGAAGTTATAATAATAAAATGACTGAGTTTTTGTTAGGTATTTAGCAAATATATTTTAATCAAAACTATTCGTCACATATTTTAGTTATCATAAACCTATTGTATCGTTTTTAGATTATGATACAAATAATCAGTCAAAACAAAGTTTGCTGGAATAATTTATACGCAATTATAATATACAATTATATTGTAAATATTAGCACTTTGTGAATATAGAATAAAAAAAATAGTTTATACATAACTTTAATTGTTTATACCATTAATGTTATTGCATTGTCGTTTTTGATGTTTTTACTTCTATCGTCTGTTATAAAGCACACAACACAGTTTTTTTTTTAAATTTGAAGTGGTCGTGTTTAAGTAAGACACTTTCTCGAAATGTACACTAATTAATAATAATCAACTAACTGTGATTATTTTGTTAAAGATAATTTAGACAAGTGGTCAAAACTGAAAAATGGTATTTTATTTATTTGTAGGGTAGGGTAGAGATTTTGGGATATAAATTGCAGGATTATTACCGTTATTTACTTGTGTATTTTGAGAGTTCTAAATACTTCTGAGATAAAATAAAATAAAACATATAATGTAAAACACACAGATGGTCTACATCCTACAACGCCATTCATCGACCTTTGTATGTTTTAACCCCCGTATCATTTTTATGAAAGTTTTAATTAGCTGACTAATTTCTTTAAAGAAAGATCGTTTATTGAATTATGGAACGTTGAAGCGAACTGAGTAGGGAGGCGATTGAATCCTTCAATTCTGAATATTAATCCAATGACTGGAGAAGAGTACGCTTGTTTGAGTTCCTGAGTTCGACGGGGAGGGAGGTAACAGTGAGGTCTACTGGAGGTGTCTTTCTTCTCCAGTAATCGCCTTATTGGGAGAAATGTGAATTCAGAGTTGTTAGTCTCGTGGAAATTTAATTAAGGAGGTTTTAAGGTAGCATTGAAGACCTGGAATCAGGTAATCACTAGGGTGGAATGGAGGGTATTTTCTGCACGTTTCATAAGCAGTACCACTTGCGCTATAAGCCTTGCATAACCGTATTTGAAAAGCATCTGTTACGATTTATCCTTTCTATTGGCCATGTTATACTGTTATTATAAAATTAGTCGTAAAAGATACATTACCGTTGATTGTTTTGTCATTTCAATTTTCAATTTTCTGTATGTTTTCTAAATGGAGAACATAATACTTCTGGGGATAAAAACTTGTATACAAGCTATTATTCAATCTGGTTTATTGTAGTAATATATTCAACTACTTAAATGTGCATTACATAGATTTCTAATGAAATTTATATAGAAATTAATTATAGTTATATTTAAAGTTAACTATCTACACATTTTCCTTCAAGTGAAAAAGCAATAATCGTAAAAAAAAAAAAAATAAATAAGCAAGCAATCGTTTGCTGAACGATATTATCTAAACTACACCAATAAAATATTTACAGTTTATTTATACATCTATAAAGACTTGTTCTTTATTTGGCTGAATAAAGAGCAAAATATTTACTTCTAAATATAAATTTTAATATCTAGAAAATTTTGTTTAATCCCTCGATTAAAATTATTTATTGTAATTTTTTTAGAATAGAATTTTCTTATTTTTAAACGAAATTCTTTATAACGCATAGTCAATATCCTTTTTCAGGTTTATTTCTTCATTCCCGACTAATTTTTATAGTCACATATACAAGTAATAGATTGTTAATGACCTTTGGCCAAAAATCATTTAAATAATATATACCGAAGTGGCACATAATATAAATTATATGACCAGAAAATTATATATGTATTTATTTTTAAAAATTATAACTTTTTTTCAAATATAATTGGCTAAATGGCTTGAAATTGGAATGAGCGGATTTCGACAGTCGATCTAATCTAATTAAATTAAATCTACAGGTATGACCTTTTATGTTTTTGATTACCTTATTTTTATATTATTTTATATTGTATATACTTTTTGATTATTGTTTAGTTGTTATTTTTCTTTTGATTATTTTATGTTTTCTGTATATATGGTGTGAATTTGTTCATACCTCACTATAATTACTATCCGTGTGACAGATAGCTTTTTTTTTTTTTTTTTCTGTTGGCATTACGGACTATGTAGATCTTTTGCCAAGGTTGATCCAACTCTGCCTGTCTTGGGCTCTTTCTTTCGATTTATCTGCACTCTATTGTATTTTTGTTAATTCTATCTAGCTACTTGTCCCTCCCATCTTAACCTCCGTGTCTTCATATCATGTGATATTGATTGATCAGTTTCTGTAAGCTGTTCTTTATTGGTCTTTCTTCTGCATATTTTAGTACTCTGATCCCAGATCGCTCCGGTTATCGTGCGGATTGTTATGTTATCAAATAATTAAATTTTAAAAAATTAAATGTCACTATTAAAAAAATCCTTTTTTTTTCAAGTATTTAAGTTTTTAATATATGCAGGTACATCACTAGATTTAGTATTTCATTCTGGATAATATTTACCAATTATCCACAGTATTAATAGAAGTATCTCGATGATGTATGTCCCATTTATTATCGATTATCTAAATTTGTTTTCGAATTTCTCCATTAAAATGCCTCTGGTGTAACGATTTAAATAATCGCTGTTGGAACTTAGTTTACGGGTAGATGATACCACTCAGACTGGAAGTTGGGTTGTCATTTTAACTTTAGAGATTTAGAGAGGAGTTGAAGATTTAAAAGCGACGGACCCCTTTCCATTATACTCTTTCCCTTTGGTTAATGGTCTCCGCCTTCGGGAGATTTAACGCCGTATTTAAAGGGCCAATAAAAGAATATATTTGCTCCGCCATTGAGGACTTCTAATTCCCCATCAGCTGTAAAACCTCTGCAGGGCTTTCGAGCTAACTGTTTACAGCTGCTTGATGATCGGTGGCAGGTATGAGTCATCGTTCCTGTATGTTTAAAGTTCTGTCTCTTGAGAGGGTATGGTATCCTCACTCTGCTGTTTTGGATATCATACTTAAAATAATTTCCCGATGTAGATAGTTCGTTGTATATACTGTTTATAAGTATATCGCTTCTGTTGGCACAAAGGATGTTATGTAACAATTTTATCATTTTTTTTTCTATTCGTGCTAAAGGTGACATTTTGTAGTCTGCAATTGCTATAAGTAGTCTACTAAATAGGAAAATAGTAAAGGAAAATAAAATATGAAACTATACTAATAAATCATAAAGAAATAATCAATTTTTATGCTCTTCTCTAAGAAAACTCAATTTTTATATAATACGTTTTGCACTAACAGTTGCTATATTTAAGATTAGTGTTTTAAATATGGTCGCTACCACATTCGATTTTAACACGGTCTAAGGTCTCTTAAAGCTGGTGGTAATTTCGTAAATATACAGAAGAGGTTTTCATCTTCTTTTTTTGTGGTGCAATGGAATGTAAGAAAAGATGTGGAAGGAATACGGAAAAAGATGGAGAAAAAAAGGATAATAATATGTTTACATAACTACAGAAAACTTTATTAAGTTCGAAAATAAATTTTTTTTTATTCGTATTTCCTTTTAAAATGATGGTTTTTGCTCTTCATATATTAAACGGTGTTCAAATGAAAGAAAAATAAGTCCTTAAAAATTAAAATCAACCAAAATGAAGCTCAAGTTATTCTCCTATAAACATCGTGTCCCAAACTTTTACAGCTGGATCGGTTCTATAAAAAAAATGCGAACTCTTAAGTTTTCAATACCTATCTTTTATTAAGGAGAAAATATCAGTTTGAGTTATCAATTTCTTCCTTGATATAACTGCAGGTAACTTTGCACCAGAAATTAAAAATATTTTACATCAGTAAAACGTCCTCTCACATTTTTTTTCATGCAAAAATGCACCTCCAGGATTTAATTTTTTTTTTTTTGTGGGGGGGATGACTTCAACCCGAAATCTTTGTTTATTTATATATATCGATCGATAATTATTTTGGAAGAAAAAACCAGAAACTAAATAACTACATGCAATGGTGTTTAAGTGATTCTTAAAATCCTGTTATTACAGGAACAATAACATTTTAGAGATAATTTTTAAATATTTTTTTCATAGGGCATAGTTATATTTTACCATATTCAGAGGGGCTTCAACCCGAAAGCGCTGCCCCCCTCTCTCCTCTCTGTAGGCCCTCCTGTGGTATGCACCCATTCATTGTTGAAAGATCCTTCTAATCCTTGGCTAGGTTCCGTGGATTCGTGAGCCACTCGATGTATCTCAAATTATCGCAAATTAAAAAAATATATACTGGATTGGTATTTTTTCGAATGAAAAATATTTGCACTCACTGTACATCGTCTTTTTATTTCAAAATGTCACGAAGTATATTTTGGATGAAACTAAATTTTTAATCATATTTTTGAAAATGTTGACTATTTTTCGATGGTAAAACACAATAAGTATATCATAATAAAACAAAACCTTTTATGTATCAAAAACATAAAGTGCACAAAGTCCTGTTTTCAATAAGGGAAAACTCATCAAATTAATTACTAATTTAATTTTATGGATTCAAATTTAATTACTTTAGCACTGAACACACGATGTATTTTTATCTTTGAAATAACTCAGATTGCTGTGGCGATATGTTTTTCATTATATTTCTCTAATTTCATTAGACGAGAGAATATATTGTATATAAAGTTAAAAAACGAAATATTCGTCTCTTTAAAAGAATTTTAAGCAAAACATGTTAATATATATTTATTTTTATATGTTTAGTGGTTCATCTCTTTGATCGAGATCATCTTAAATTGTATCAGCTTTTGATTGCCTAGGGTTTTCTATGAGTTTCATAAATTGTTTCAACTTTTTTTTTTACATTTTAATAAATAAATAAAACATTCATACCATCAATGTATAAAATTAGGCGCTATTTGTACTTTATCCCTGCATTTGTACTTTAAGGAAGTTAAAGTATTAATTTCAAACTTTTCTGACTCCTATTACAGGGTCATCATAAACGAAGACCATAAAAAAATAAGTACTTATTGAAAGTACTTAAAAATTTCACTTATGTTTTAATTTCTCTTATATTTACTCTTATATTATTAATGTTTTTAATTATGACTTCATACAACACTACACAATGGCAATAGTTTCTATAGATGTATTAAAATATATTATTTGAATTACACTAACTCACTAAACACTATGATCTACTAGCGGATCCAGGATTTAATTTTGGGGGGGATTTCAGCCCGAAAGCTTTTTTTTTCATAAAAATAACGATAATTACTTTGAAAAAAAAAAGAAAGAAACTAACTACCTATATGAAATGGTGTTTAAGTGATTCCTGAAGCCTTTTTAAATGTAATTACACGAACAACAATACTTTGAGAGATAATTTTTTCGATAAAACATGGATTATATTTTTCCATTTTTGGAAGGGGCTTCAGCCCGAAAGCCCTCCCTCATCCCCTCCCCGTAGATCCGCCCGTATTATGATCTACGTAAGACCCGCTTAATAAAATTATCGAAAGTTCCTACTCTAAAATGAAAACCGAATATAACACACTAAGCTACTATTCCTGGATTGGAACTGTTATGCTTTTCTCCGCATCGCTTAGTGGTGGAAACACTTATAGCCTTGTCGCAACAATTTGCGGTGCCCACACGACCGCACTGGCTAAGAAAGAGAATGAACAAAAAGCTGCTAGCCACTACAAACGAGCTCACACACGGGCTCACAAAAACCCCACTCACTAGCCAAGAATAACAAGGCAGCGATTGTGCCTCTAATTGGAGGGTCAGATATAAAAACCGCATATCCTACGTATCCCGCCATCAGCGGGGGCTGGCAAAAAGTCCCGGACACCCTGGAATCCTCCGGAGTCAGCTGCTTCTTTGGCGGTCTTCGATATACTGAGAGGATGGAGTTAGTGCTTTGCATAAGAATTGCCAAGTAGGTGTTTGCAGGTTGTTAAAAGAACAAATAAAATACCGAGCAATTAAGTTCTACCTGATAACAGGGATAAGAACCGCGGTATATGCCCTTGAACGCTTTGCCACTTGCTCCGAAAAAACTCTTATTATTTTTATCTATTTAATGAAATTTACAACTGTATAAACAATACAACTAGTAAAAATGGACACATTGGAAATAATAACATGAGCAGACTTGAAGAGATACTGCCCAGTGGTAGCACTCCCTATTTAATTCTAGGTGAGAAGATCACGTGGCTATCTTCTTTCAAACGCCTAGGCGGATTATCAGGAATCGAAGAAGAAGCAAGGCTGGAAATAAGTGGATTTGGATGAGACTAGAGTTTATCATGAAGGATAGGTATCTGGCTCAGGCTAAATCAGCGACATATGAAACATTAAGGTCTTTATGAATGGTTTTATTTGTGACAAAATATTGGGCATTAAGGATTTTACGAAGGATTTTGGATGGATACGATAGGAATTCGATGGTTTGGTAGAACCTCAAAGCTCAACTCCGGATGTCCATATAGGTCTTATTATGGTTAAGTATATGAGTCTTTTCTAATTAATTGAAAATTTAGAGCGTTAGTCTAGTAAGTGTTAGAGCAGTCGAAGACGTTGAGCAGTTTCTTGTCGTTTTGGTCTAGTATGCGGATTCCAAGTGAGACGTTTATCCAAGTGGAGTCCTAGGTAGCGGATTTGGTCAACAGGAACAAGTGGAATATCATTGAAGGATATTGTAGGGCAAGAAGTTGTCGGTTTACGACGCATCCCAGGATTAAAAGTTACATCAAGTTCTGACAGAAAATCATATAGAGATAAGCCATTGAAAAAAAAAAAATTAAAACTAGTCTACTCCCCTGAAAACGGTCACCTTAGACAGGCATCCTTTCCACTAATATGAACTTTACTTTTTACATTAAACTTTTCTTTTATATCATGTGTTTTATTTATTTTATTATCATTCGGCTTTAATCTGTTATTTTACTTATCTTGTATATTACTTTATCTTTTTATTTATCTGTATGTCTTTTTTTTTTCTTTCTCTTCTTACTTGGTTATTTTTATTTATTTTCCTTTCTTATGTGCATACTGTGTGAATAAATACTACAGCCCTACTACCAATGCCCTTTAGTGTGGCAGACTGTATTAATACTCAATAAAACAATTTTAAAAAAACATTTATTTCAAAATAAATTTTTGTTAAAATTTCACTCGAATTCGAAAAACATGTACTGAGCAAAATATCTCAGAGTTTCATCAAAAGTGATTTTGATTTGGATCTATTCTCGGTCCTCCAAAACTATATCAATTCACATTACCTAATTCCTCCTATTGGTAGTTATCGAAGATGGATCTATTTTGCCCCTGTGCAGTCAATCATTCCCCCTACATTGATCAGGGAACGAAATGGTTTAGTTGGCAATCTGTAAACAACAGCCAATCTCTTATCTCCTTGGGAGGACCTCAAAGCCTTTTTTTTTTCTTTTTTCGGCTTCTGCAATCTTGCAATCCAAAGATAAAAGATATATTGAAAGGTCTCATGTTCTGATAATTGAATGGCTTTTCCATTTTTTTATAAGTTGATGGATTGTTGTTTTCCCTAGTATAGATCGACCATTTGATATATTTCTCTATTACTATTACGTCTTTGTATTAATTTATAGATAACCTACTATTCTTTAAACCATTTGTATATTTTTATTTTGTTGCTGTTTTCTTTTCCTTTCTTATTATCATTTCATTATTAATTTGTTGTTGATTTGTCCTGATAAAAGCATAAAAATCTGGTGCGCGCAACACACAACTTTTACTTACAGCTAAACTTTGAATGGAAATTATTTTCTGGCCATGTTGGGCTATTATAAAATGTTTGAATTGTATTTTTAACTGAGCTAAAAAATTACAGCTAACAAATCATAAATACCATTAAAATAACAAAAGTCATATTTATTATATCACCGGTTGATTATGGATTTTACGATCTGTTGATTATGGATTGTATGACTATCAGTTATTAAACTGTTATTTTCCATTGCAAAGTTTACTAAAACGGAATTAAGAGATTTGCATTGTCTATCATAGACAGATTAAAAGCTTTCACACTAATTTGATTTTCTAAAAGGTTACAAGATGATTTTTCGGAATAAACGGACGATAGATACTTAATTATTTAAATATAATATCAGATCTAGAGTTTTTAATACATAATTAAATAGAAAAAGTTTGTCCATGTGCAGATGAAAAATTTTCGAATTCAGACAATTTTCATAAATAAAATAGTTGTAGATTACGATAAGATGAATCTATTTACGAATTTTCAGGCGGATGTTAATAATTTGATAAAAAGAGGTCTGTACCACGGACTATTTGTGACGTGGTGGTATATCATTATTTTTTTGCTTTCTTTTTAGCTCAAACTTTCCTTATTTTTTACTCACTTTTTTTCTTTCTTCTGTCTACTTCCTTCGTTCCTTTCTTTCCCTTTATATTCCAATAACTTTCATGTTATTCACGATTTCTGAATTTATCTCTATCTACGTATTCATTTTCTTTTATCCCAAGTCTTACGATTTCTTTCTTAATCAGTCCAAATCATTGTTTGTCAAACATCCGTTTGTTTATCCTGTCTTTACCCATTCTCTTCATGTGACCAAAGAATTTAATATTTTTTTTTCTCATTTTCAAATAGAAATCTACGTCTGTCTAACTTGTCTTCTCTGTCCTTCATGGACTAGTTTTCAATTGTTTTATTAGATTGAATACATGAAACATCTAAAATTTTATGCTTCTAATCTCCATTGTCATCTAATTGATAATATTCACAACTCATTCAGCAAACTGCTGTTTCATCTCGGCGTACCCTCAGTGGAGTACGTTAATGACTCTTTTGACCTAACGGGATCTATATTAGCTTGTGGTGACGCTCTTCTCCTAAGGCCGTATGGCAAAGTCATCCAAATATTAAAATCAATGGAGAGATGCAGTATCGTGCTCAATTCACCGGATGTTTTAGTTGATGTTGTAAAGAAAGTTAAGTTAGAAATGTTACTAATTATTTTTAGTTATATTTCTCATATCGGTGACTAAGCAGCCATCTATATTCTAAAGTTGATCTATTTCCTCGGTTTATCATAATTTATGATTATACTTCAATGTTTCTTTATATAGCTTTAATATGCGTTATAATTGGTTCGCTAAACACTATTCAGCCACCACTAAACCTAAGATGAATTTGTGGAATTAAGATAAGCAAAACCACTTGAGTTGTTAGCTTGTTAGGACGATAAAAAATTCGGTAAAATCATGAAAACTTACAACATAAAAAATATAGATATTTATTCATATATTTTTAACAATAATAATAAATTGGAGAAGGCGGACAAATACCGAAATTTACTCAATTTTTGATGATCACGATGTCGTTCTGAGAATGAAACTGGATGAGTGAGATGGGCTGGCCACGTGGCTAGGATGGAAAATAAAGCAATCTCTAATATGATCCTGACAGAACCTCTCTACGGAACTAGAAGAAGAGGAAGACCAAAACTAAGACGGTCAGACAAGGGATTCAAGGAATTTGGAAGTCAGGAACTGGATGATAACCGCACAGAACAGAGATGACTGGAGGAAGCTGGTGGAGGAGGGCACGATTTCTCACCGAGTTATAGTGCCTTTATAGTTAGTTAATAATTTAATGAATAATGTTTTATTTTTATATGTGCATTGGTTGTACATAAAAACTAAATTTCCTGTGATCCAGTGGTATTTTAGAACACAAAGGATGCCTTTCTAGAGACAGGTACTCATTTCAGGGTTGAGTGGACTTGAGAAACTCACATTAAACCATGGTTCCCATGTTAAAAAATCCCATTAAGTGTATGATAAGAAAATGTATGTTAAACAAAATTCTGACCGGCTTCCGTTATGCATACAAATCAGCGTTCTTGTCTATGTTGTTAAATATATATATATATATATATATATATATATATATATATACCTACTTATTTAATGAAAATCCGTAATTAATAAGTAAATAATTCAATTTTAATAGATGGACTTTGTTGCTTTATTTATTTTTATTTACAATTTATATTCCCTTAATTAACAATTCAATCAATATTTATGTGAGACATAAAGCATACTCCGTGCATTGGACGTTGGCAATGGTCAATTTTTTTCATTTATTTATTATTTTGTCCATTTGAATTAGTTATTTGCTGTTATGAATTCTTGGGTAACATTATATTTTAGGGATTTTTGTTTCTAGTCCTCTTGTCGCTTCTTAAAATCCATAAGATTGTATTCATTCAAGCTGTCTTTATACTTACATTAGTTAAAAAAATATTTGAAAAGCAATTTTTTTTTTAAATTTCTACTAGACTATGGCTTTTACCTACATATTATTACTTTTACAGTCCACTAGTTTGTCATATTTATAGTTATCTTGTCTTTTCTTAGCACTGATGAAGGCCTTAAACTTGGACCGAAATGTCGGAAAAATAAAAACAAATTAGACAAACAAGTAAAAATTGCTTATGCACCCAGGCTATCACAGCCAAAAAAGAACTGCTGATATAGATTATATAGCTTAGTAGATTTTTCTTCATTCCTAACACGATTATTGTATTGATAATAACAATTTATTAATTGTCATTATTTTGTCTAGCCAATGATATAAAGTTTTAATAGGATAATTTATTCTAAATAAACAAATAATAAGGCCTTACGAATCCAATTGATGCTTACAACTGCCAATAGTCTATATCAGTTTTAAAATGACCTTCTCATCTAAGTTTATGTCAATCTGTAGGATGTAGACCTGTCGTTTAAGAGCAGACTTTTTTCCTTATGATTTGTTCGTTCTCCATTCCAACAACTTTACTTTAAAGTATAAAAAAGAAAAAAAGGTTTGGACGGTTAACGAACTGGCATGAAATATAGCATTATTGGATATCGCTTGGCGTATTCCAATCTGCGAAGAGATGACGGCGAAGGGTCCCTACCCTATCGGCTGGCCGGCCGGCGATAAGGCGAGATAATTGGGCGCTGTGTGGGAGCTTTATCGCGAGTGGGGCTTCGCCTCAGGCTAGCCGCTATCTGGTGTGGAAATAGCCGGGAAGGTTTTGGCCTGTCCGTCTGTTGTGTAGTAAATGACTCGAGCGTATTTCTCATCAGGCTTGTATATTTCTCAACAACGCCGTGACAGATTAATTTGGATCTTCTTAAGAATAGGAAGACGATATCCATGTATTGTTCTTTGCGTCATATCACGCCGATACAACTAACGAGAGCGAATAGTTAGCAGTTCGAGATACAAATCATGCGGAACTAAGTTGAAACTAACATTTTGTTTTGTTTTTTACCCTCCGACAGATTCATCTTCGGGGACAGCCGAGAAATAAATATTAACTGACCCGGGTGTGAATCGAGCCTACAACATTAAGAACCGAACACTCTGGAATCCATGCTCTAATGCGCTCCACCATCACGTCCACGGGCGGATCTATGGGAGGGGGGCTTTCGGGCTGAAGCTCCCCCAAAATGGTAAAATATAATCATGTTTTATGGAAAAATATATTAAAAAATGATCTGTTAAAGTATTATTGTTCGTGTAATTACATTTAAAAGGACTTAAGGAATCACTTAAACGCCATTTCATAAAGATAGTTAGTTTCTTTTTTTTTCCAAAGTAATTATCGTCATTTTTATGGAAAAAAAAGCTTTCGGGCTGAAGCCCTCCCCAAAATTATATCCTGGATCCGCTAGTGACCACGTCCTCTCAATATATATCTATATCTATGTAAAGCATATTGTGCAGATCAAGAGAAAAAATAAAATGTGAATTCATACATACTAATTGCGGTCGAATAATAATACTTTGGTTTTTATATAGATGAATGGATCACCTTTTTGATTCCTAGGAAATGAATGGTTGCACTTGAAAGGGATTTTACTTAGACCACGCTCTACCTACAGTTTTTTTCCTGAGTGAAATTTAAACACTTTATAATAGTTATGAACCAGAAAATAAATAATATTTTTCAATGACCATTTTGTTTGTTTTTAATTTATTTTTTTTATTTAAGATTATTAATAATTTATTGCTTGTACGAAAAAATCCTCTTTAATCTTCTTATGGGTTTTATTACTATCGTTATTTTTATTTATTTTCTGTACAGGTGTTTTTATGTAAGCAATAAACTGATTCGAAATGATATTAAATTGCTTCAACAAATATATTTTGTTTTAATTAAAAAATTTATGGTGCATATAATAAATTAATAAAAATAACGTGTTATGCAGTTTTATTGTTCACATAGTGGTCCATGTTGTTATAATAAAAACTTATGAAATTCTTAAAAGTGATAAATATGTATTTGTTGGATAAGCAGGTACGATTTAATTCAATTAAATGTTGCATGCATGTATTCACATTCACTTGATATATAATTTTTACTAATGTAAATTTGTAAATTTTTTGCACATTACGTAAATTAAAAAAAAATTGATTGCAGCACCTTTTATCCCAAATCCACCCTTTCTAGGAATAGCATTGATCATGTTATTTTAAATAAACAGGTTTTGTACTTTTTTTTTATTTTCCTTTAATTGAAATTTATTTTGAATTGAGACTAGCATCTATATTATAGAATTCCAATATTAGATTTTTCCTGTATTAAGTAGTTTCTGATTTTTTAGTAAACATTTCCATCATGCACCCGTTAGCTCTGCTTAGAGACTGAGGAGCTCTTCATGAATTAAATAGGGTTTCGAGATCGGGCGGAGACAGTGGTGTTTTATTACTTCTGTACTTCAGTTCGTGAATCCGTGGGTGTTCCTCTTTCACCAAATCCAACGAAAAAGAAGATAGGAAAGTTGGTGATTACCATTACCTGATTAAATTGCAAATGCTCTCCTTTTTGAATAAATGCCCCAAATATATGGTGATTGAGGGAGAGTTTTTTATTCTTTCTGATTCAGCTTAAGCTGCTTATTTGAGTTGGGGCTTGATATATTATTCATTGAGGTCAGAACTTCTACGGCCATTGGCTTTATATTATTATCCCTCTTTTTTTTTTTTTCTTTCCCTACAAACGTTTCCTCTCCCTGCTTTGTAGAATATTAAACACTTATACATTTTAATAGGTTTTGTAGAAACACACTCCATTTTTTACTGAGGCATTTCCTTTTCGTTATGTTGTTTCTGTTCAAAGGCGGTCCATCACTTATGTTGTTTGTGCAAAAACTCTTCGGTACACTTATTTTGAGACTGTAACGATTTTCTGAAATGTTGCCGATTATAAATTATTCCTCTTGATTTACCTTTAATTGGTATACCTTCTACTTATCTTCAACATAATTATAATCTACTAGATTTATAATACGCTACATTCCCGCCTCTGAGAAGCCATTTATTAGATGGATTTTGATAAACGATGTGTCAAAAGAAAGAGAATTACTTGGAGAAGTGATGATTCTCTATGTATATTCTTATATTCCTAAAACAACAATGAAAAGCTTTGAAAAACTGGGACGTTTCAAAATTCAGTTGACGAATCAGGACAGGATAATTTGTATTTTTAAATATTTCTCAGTTAACATGACCTTAAAAAATGAACTTCTCGAATTAAAAACTTTCTTGTCGGAAGCTTCTCAAGTGATATAGTTGCCTTGGGGTACCTATCGCATGCCAAAGTTTTAAAAATTAAAATATTGGTGTTTATGGTAGTCTTTGGCAAACTAAAAATCGTTTGAAAAAGTCAATGGATGAGAATAGCTCTATGATCTTTTGGGCACTTAATATAGATATAGATAATCATATAGAAGTAAACGTTTTGATATTTATAATAGCCAATAAAGAATGGTATCATAACTAAAGAATCAAAATTATAAGCAAATAAACATGTTTCACTGACATTGCTTATGTATTATGTATTTGCTTTATTATATTCGTCGAATGTATTAGGGAAAATTTATAGATACCTAATGTATGCTAGTTGTAGCTGGGTTATTGTTAGTTTGTAATTCTTCCTCTACGGTCATTCTTCTACTTCAAGTCACCATCTTCTTCGACCAAGAAGGAGACCTGGAAGTGAGGAAGAGGAGTTCCTGAGGCTGTACAAACGGCAGATCTAGTAGGCTGCAGCTGATTATAGTAATCTACAGACTGCCTGTCATTAAATGTGAGTCATGGCTTGCTTCACTGTCACTTTCTCTCTCATGCTTTGTCGGCTTCCATTCGTCTTCGAAGCGCTCCTTTTATATAATGGAGAATTGTATACTGTTGTCCAGGAGAAACTTAAAAATAAAGTATTTGTTGTAGAATGACTAGTGAAAATTAGAAGATCTCAGGCAGCTTAGATGCTATAACTGAATCCATCCAAAGTAACCAATATGTATGTCATAAGATGTCGGAATCAAATATTCTCTGTCGTTCCATATTAGTCGCTGATAACAAAATTATATTCTTTATTTATTTATAAAGAACCATTCAAGATTGCAAGATTTAAAATAAAAATCCATTTTGAAAATTTTTATCAGCTTGGTACATCAGGATTCTTTAATTCTCTATATTTTATGAGGTTTTTTTTTTAACAGTTACGTTTTAATGAATGATATGTGTTTATAATACAATATAAGTCCCCATAACACGATCAACAAACTATTTTACATATAAAAATATACACACACACTCACTAACTTCAGTCCGAAAGTTTTTTTTTGTATGTATATATTAGGATAATTACTTCGGAAGAAAGAAAGAAACTAACTACCTATAAAAAATAGTGTTTAAGTACTATTAAGTGTAATTAGACGAACAATAACACTTTTAGAGATAATTTTTTTGGTAAAACATAGTTATATTTACCATTTTGGAGGGAGAGGGGGGGAGCTTCAGCCCGAAAGCCCTCCCCCCTTAGTTCTGCCTGTGCACACACTCCCATTACAATTTTTTCTGCCTATTAATTAATTACACATGCCTCATACTTCATCAACTATGATTAAATTCCCTAACCAATATATCTCTATAATTTCAGGCCAATTGTCAATCTTTTATAAAACCAGCAATGTTCTTACCATTTAACTGTTCACAAATATGCGGTACAGCCAAAAAGATCCACTTAACTACAAACTGTTCAATAAAAAGTTTTCAGGACTTTAAACAAAGTTCGTAACAATATTACTTGACATAAAGACCTTCTGATGCCAACCAGATACGTATTCCCAACAAAAGATTCCACATAACTTTCACGGACATACCAACTCACTGATTCAAGACATTTCCACTAATAATATGCCCTATAATACCCGTAGGAGGCTTAAGAGGAGTTGGATGGGAGATCTCTTTCATTAACTATAAATATTGCATTCAAGATAGAAAAGAATACCGCTGGGCACTCCTCTTCCTCATGCCTACTAATCTCTTACTCCATATTCTACGTGCCGACAACACATTATTTGTTGGTATCTCTTATAGGTGTGAGTTGAAAAATGTAGTTAAAAAAATATTATTTACATATTAAAAGTAGTCTTAAAGTTAAGGATCTGAAGACCTAACGCAAAGAAATTCTTGTTAATTGAAAAGAGAAATGTTTTTTTTCCTCCCATTTTCTAAAGATTTTTCACATTTCCTTGTCCAACAAACCATTGGTAAACAAACAATATTTGCTTACCAAGTCCAGAATATATGACCCTTCGTGGTTTGTATTGCTGTAGGTAAAAACAAAACCAAAATGACACTATACCGATCCATGATAGGCTTAGTATGATTCTTTTTAGAAGATATTTGGAAAGCCCACACTTAGGTTTAGTTGGAAGAGAGAGCGTGGTGATGCGATGGTGGTAGACGCACTGATATTATTGTAACCCCCAGGCCTCACTCTTGGACGTTTTCTACCGTTTCTATATCTTGATGACCGACCCGTAAAAAAGCAGCTGACTCCGTGCGCTGCCATAATCTAGATGTTGCCTTCTGCTCGCCATTATTTTATTGCTGCCTCCTCCCCTCCGGTCCGCTATGTTATGGCCGCCTGTTTATTCTTCTTCTGCCCCGTCAGTTCCTTGGTGTTTGGGTGTAAACCCTTTTCTTTCTCATTCTCTGTTTTATGTCTGCAAATACAAATACATGTCCATAATGTTTGATGGAAGAAATCTTGTGCGCAGTCTTTTGTTATAGGTATTTATACTCTTAATATGGTGTGTCCACTTACACGATTTTCCTATCCACTGCGCTGTATAAAATATGTTTGTAGGTGTCTTCCTTAAAATTGCTTCGATTAGCATGTTTCTTTTTTCCATTATGTTGATTTGAACTTTGTTCTTTTTATAGTAATTAAGTAAAATAAATCCTACCAAGTCAACTCATGTTAGCTTCTCCTTGAGGAAGATTTCGTATCCTGCTGTGACAATGGCGATAAACCAGTTCCCTCAAAAACATATGTACGGTATCTCGGAATATACTTGAACAAAAAACTCACCTGGAACATTCACACTAAATTAAAAAAACAAGAGCTGACCAGACGATACAAACAGTTGTCACGTCTTTTGGACTACAGATCTCCATTCAACTTACTAAACAAGTGAATAGTCTACGCCACTATACTAAGACCTATTTGGACAAACGGAGCAGAACTTTGGGGTTCCACAAAACACACGCACATTAACAAAATTCAAACCACACAATCCAAAATACTTCGTAAAATCGTCAATGCTCCTTGGTTTATTTCAAATCACACCATACACACAGACATGAACATACCAAAAGTAAAATTCTACATACACAACAAGTACACAACATTTCATTCTTTTACTCTCAATCATCCAAATCCACTCGTTCTATCTCTATCTTCCTCTCTGTTACCTGGTGAGCCTCAAAGACGACTAAAAAGGCAGTGGCCTAGAGATCTTCTGCTGAAAAGTTGAGAAAATATCAAGAATTCAAGAAGATAGAATAAGATCCTACACATTTCCTTGATGTGTTACAACGCAGTGACAAATTTGATGGAAAATAAGTAAATGTGCAAAAATTAGTATTTTTTAATATTATATTTCTTTTTAATATTATTTTAGTTTAGATTTGTCTTTATTTACACAATATTTTGTAAATATTTAATTATCTTTCCGCTGAATATCTGGAATGTCACGAGTGGTGTAGAATTTTGGAGTTATGAGAAGAATTTCAATTAAATTATATTTATATACAATATACTCTCAATGTCCCAGTTCCTAATGGCAAAACTCTGGGAAGTGGTTCTAGACATACTTTCCAACAAAAAAAATCATTTCAAATATTGGCTAAATACGAACAGAAAAGGAATAAGTCTAGTTTTGCCTTTTCTTAGGGTGATCGCGTTTTCTTTTTCATAGTAAGCTATAACACAAAAGTATTTAATTAAGAAAATCAAAAATTGCATTACAATTTTTTTAATTTTCTTAAAAAAAAATGTGATCCCAAATTATTATTATCAAAATATAATATGCCATACCTAACCATCAATATACTGATGGTACATCCTCCTTTCTTCAGAGGTAGGAATGAAGAGACTGAGGCCCACGTGTCTAGAGCAAGGGGACGGAGAAGATTTAATTAAAGTTAATTACAGAAAGGCTCTTTGTTTTATTGCGGTCTCATCCACTCTTCGGGACTTAGCCTGGAATCAACTTTATTACGAGCTTAACCGATCCCGCCCTTTCTCCTCCAAATTGCCATGTGCTCAGACCCGAGTTCTGTTTTCCGAGTGTTATTACGGATATTTATTTCATTTTGAGTCCAAGTTTCACTATTTATGTTTTATTCATTAATTTAAGTCCTAGCAATAGTAAGATAGTATTAGTATGTCGATACTAAAATAGTTTCTATCGGAACTTCATGTTAATGCCGTGGAATATTGTAAAACATTAGTGAGAGATAAAGTGAGAAACTAATCATTTATGTTTTATGTCAGAAAGTCAAGAGAAATTAACTTTGTATCATCTAGAAAGATTATTGATAGACATATAGTGAACAAGTGAACAAAAAATTTAATTTATAAGTCTTTCTGCGTGTCGTTTGAGATAAAAATGAGAGTAGAGAGTACTTATGTGTTGGTTGTCGTAAGTCGTTCTGTAAATTTTTGTTGTTAACGTACCAAAGAGCTCCTGTTATAAGTCGTTAAATTTTGGTTTGAAATGACTGTAGTTTTTGTTGTTAGTGCCTCTTTTTGGCGGAACCGTAAATCTGTGAGGCGTATGTCTAGATAAGTTTGAGTAGGTAACTGTATGTATTTAGTTTTTGTCGAAATTTCAATTTCGATTTAGAACGACATGGCCAAGACTGACATGCTCATCAGGAAGTGACCTAAAGAAGAGCTGGATGAGAGATCTTCTCACCTAAATCAAGGAAATAAATAATGACCAGGAAGAGGTGCTGCTGAATACTATCCTTCCTAATGCTTATAATGTCAATCCTTATTTTATCCCAACATATCTGCTGATTGTCAATAACATGACATGTGGGAATACATACTGAATGAGAAAAAAAAATTATAAAATTTAAGAAGAAAAATAATAAGAATAATCTTTATGTCTTTGAGATAAACATGAATTAATATATCCTATTCCAGAATTTTCACAATAGATTTCTTACCTTCTTCTTCCTCATACATTTGGAATTTCTAACGTAAGCAAAATATTAGAAAAACATATTTATTTTTATAAATAAAGTATTATTTTCAAGAAAGTCTATCCAAACACACAATTGTTGAAGGTCCATTCTTTAGTCTGTATTGTTTAAATAGTCCGTGGTACAGACCCCTGTTTATCAAATTATTAACATCCGCTAAAACTCGCGAATAGCTTCATTTCATCGTAACATATAAATATTTTATTTCTGGAGATCGGCAAACTTTCTCTATTTAATTTGGTACTAAAAACTCATGAATCCCCATTTTCTTTCCGCTTTAATGGTATGAACAAAATAAAAAAAAAAAAAAGATTGCCTATAAGCATATTAGGGTGTTGGACCTACATAACCTCGTTAATTTCGGGGTGGAGGTCACACCAAACGGACCTATATTTTTGTAGGCCACTTTTATCCAACTTTATGGTCATATTATCGTACGAATCAAGTGGAAAGCAATTGGGTGTTCATGAGTTTTTAGTGTCTAATTAAATAGACAAAGTGTGTCGATCTCCAGATTGAAAACGCTCAAATTAAGAGAATTTTCGTCAATAAAATATTTGTGGATCACGATCAGATAAAGCTTTTTACAAAGTTTAAGGTGGAAGTTAATAATTTGATAAAAAGGACTCTGTATCACGGACTAAAAGTTACAATTTTCTTAATAAGTAATCAGAATGTGTTACAGGAAAATAACTTTTCAGTTAAGGAATCACACTCGGTTATTTGTGAACTAATACTCGTATTCTGTTCAGTACCTTACTATATTACTGTACTACATTAAACAGCAATTTTGAAGATTGTACATCAATATCGGCTAAATTCGAATCGAAATTGGAGTTAAATAATTTTAACCAAGCTAAATGTCTTTGCTAACTGCCTGAAAATCGGGTTAAATACCATATTCACTAATAGATGTGATAAATATTAATAATTGTAGAATTTAGCACGCTTTTAAGGTTATTGAAAATGGTATATAGCTTGCTTAAAATTATTTTACTATATAGACAATGTTAGGACTTTATCCTATTATTGTTGCTCAATTTTCATTTTCATTTGTATTTTTGTAACGCCTTTTTAATCTTACTACTAAAATAGACAGTTTCCATATTAAGGCGTTAAAAAGATAATTGTATGTCACATAATTTTTATTTAGAAATATTAAAAGCATTTTTTTTTTAATGAATTTATTTACATGGTGAAAATAAATAATTTACCAATAAATTGTCAATCAAATTAATTAGCGTTGAGCTGAAGCACTAGAAGTAGTCCCCTCTCCTAGCTTAGCTCCTTGCACATTGATTGATTCACTGCTCAAGCTGTGCGTGTTGCTACTGTCAGATTGCAGGCGTTTATTTGCTTAAGATTTACTCATTCTCAATTATGTGGCTATTTTTATTTTCTTTATACTAATATAATGTATTTGAATTTTCGATTTATATATCTAGAAAGATCACGTGCTCAAGTAGACATATGAAATAAAGACTATGGACTCTCCTTTGAAACAAGTTAGCACTTCCTCGTTCATTCATAAGGGTAATCACTCCTTACATTACTATAAACATTCATTCATTTAAGAGGTCCTATATTACTCTGGATCATAAGACTCAAAATCCTTATTGATGATTGTGCATTATTTTTTATTATAAATTATATAATCTGAACTGCTCCCACCTTAATTAAATAGTAATATGGGGTGTACACCCTCCGTTCTCTACCCCTCTTACCACCCTCATTCCAGACTCCGCCCCCTTCAGCATTGGGGTTCCAGTCCTTCGTTAGGAGCGGTACTCTAAAGCAATGTTGGCACTATAAAAACCGTATTGACCCAGGCCCATTACACGCAGAGTACCGTCGAACACTGTACTGGAGTGGTTCTGGTAGCCAGAGTGCTTCGTTTAGGCTGATCTATTCAGCAGTTACTGTATTTTTGTCATTCGTCGAAGATTTCCCGAAAAATTCAATAAATTACAATCAAAGACTAATTCGATTAATTTAAACTGATCATCAGACGAATAAATCAGTGAGAAAATGATAAAGGTCTAACCTGAATAATGGAAAATTAATGATGTAATCATTCATAATTTTTTGCAATTTCTATAATGTGTTGTGTCCATTCCATTTAGACTTCAGGTTAGCCATTCCTAGACATTTAGATATCCCTTTATTCTCATTTACACCACATGGTTAGGAAAGTATAGAATGCAAGATACATCCCTTTTTCCGGATCTCAGGCTCAGAATTTCATGGAGAAATAATGAGTTCTAACAACTTTAATATGAGTCACTAAAAAATATAGAGGTCTTAATACTCAGATGGTTTCAAAAATCAACGTATCAAGGCAGGATAAAATTGTTTAATTTCAAGGGCTCCAGTGTTTGTAGGCGCAGTGGCCAATGGGGCTAACGTGTGTGTAAATTACGCTGTAACCTGATTATCTGAAGATCCTGATGCCAGGGGGGCGTTTAGCTCTGGCGTTGATTCTCCGCCATCTCCCCTAGTCCGGAAAAAATTCCGTATAACCGAAAAAGCAAAGGAGAAATGAGGAAAAAAATCTGTGTATTATGAAGCTCAAAAATGTACCATTTTTTAGACAAACCGGTATTTTTGTCGAAAGTAACTGAGGTCCTATGGTTATCATGGGATCCTTTACAAATGTGTTTTTGTTTTTTTAAATTAAAACTTATGATTGTCTTATAAATAAGTTTTAAGTTTTATAAATAAACAAAATATATGATAATAAGCCGAAAATTCCACTCCAATAACAGGATCTGCGTAGAAGGAAAATCATTCCCGATTAGACAAAGTCGAATACCTTGGCTGCACAGTAACCTCGATGAATGACCAACGGCAGAAATATACCAGCGTATATTTTATAGCTATAGTATATTTATATCATATTTATATATATTTATATATTATAACTTAGTTAAACTGCTAAGGAAGGTTATGTTGAACAGCTGATTAGCAGGAATATAACGGAAAAAATGAAAGAAATTAAGAATAACTAAAATATACAAAAATGTGTTAAATTGAAGAAAAAAATTAATATTTTTTTCTTTTTATTTAATTTAACACTATTTTGTATTATAATATTTTAGTTATTCCTAATTTCTTTCCTTTTTTTCCCTTATATCCCTGCTAATCAGCTGTTTAAAATAAGCTTCCTTAGCTGTGTTAATAGAACCTCCTCTTCTCTTCAGTATGTATTTGGATGGCTTCGTGAGATGTAAACAATGATAATTTGTTTTTCTTTCTTCATATATGTGATCTTTTTTTTTTCCTCTAATGATGCATAAATTGGCGAAACGTTGGCAAGTTAACTATCCACCTATTTGTTTGGATTCTTCCATGAATAATATAATATAACATTGACAAGATATTTTTACATAATAGATATATCAAAACGTTTCTTTTACATCATACAAAGTACTTAAGGGAACATAAAGCTATTCTTCTCCATTTACCTTTTCAGTAGGTGTTTACTACGTAGAGCACTATCATATGTAGGCATCTGTATGTTGGGGATTCATGGATTTGTCGTTTGAATTTTTCAACGTATAACATAATCATGTTATGTCTTTTATAGCTTTATGCCTATTTTAGTTACATATTCATGAATAAATATGTATCGCTTATACGTCGAATGCACTAGAGAAAAAGTTAGTCATGGGAGATCTTACTGGTGTATACTAGTTTTGATTATTATAGTTTGTAGCTTGCTATTTATGTATTTTCTGTATTGAAACAGGTGTGTTGTAGTCATGCTTCATGCATCGAGCCATTGCTTTAGTTAACGCTCTGAATTATTCAGTGTTTACTATACAAAAAGGCTTTTTTCGGGAGAGGAAACTTTGTCGTGGGTTCTGGAGATACGACGGACAATTATTGGTGGTTGAGGAGCCGATACGAGGATGGTGCAGTATAGACAATAGAGGACTGAGTTATCTGCGAAAGGGGAGATAACGGACAATACCTGTTTGACAGCTCGCCCCGTGTCGACCCTCAGGAACACGGTCCGCTGATAGAGCTGCTCACAACTGTCTGGGACTGCGAGCTGTTATGTCTGGTCGTGGGCTGTTCCTCAGGACATGGAAGGAGCGAAGTATTGGTATGTTGCGTATCATTAAAAAGTATTAACCTCCGTTAAGATAAGAACCCTATAATAAGGGATACGTAAACAAAAAAAGAAACCTCGTGGTTTCTCATCGCATTCCAAGATAAATTTACGAGTATGATTGTACCTTGCAGAACTATATTCAAGGACTTGAAATATTTATGAAACATAATTTTTTCCAAGGATACTTGTCTTTTTTTTACTTTGACGCCGTTTTTGAAATGTTAAAATAAAAACTATACATGGTGGTGCATAAGTAGATCTAAATAACGAAACATTTAATATAAACCAGGGTCCGATTTTCCGTAGAAAAGTAGGAAATGTAAGTGTTTTTTGAGTTTTTTTTTTTATCACATTACCTTTTTTTTCCCCTAGGAAACGATAACTAAAAAAAAAATTAAGTAACTTAAAAATACTTTATATTAAACTAGAAAAAATGTCCTTCAAACGCATGATGACTTTGACATTGATTAAACCACTCAAAGGAGACTTTTAAGCGGCTAAAAAGCATTGGCTTTTATTTTTCTTAAAATCATGGATTATTTGTGATTTTTTTTTTTTGTATTATCATCCAACTATACGGATACACCACTTTTAGAAATACTTCCTTATTTAATATGCTTTCAGTTTATATTAATTAAGGTGAGGTTTGTTGCAGAATACTCTGAGATTCAACTCTAGTTGCGTAAAAAACAAAACAAAAAAAAAAACGATATGATTTAATATTCTGTTTTCCAAAAGGAGCTCTGTTTTACAGAAAAAATGACAGCAATAAATTATTATAAAACTTAAATATATATTTAAAATCTGCGATGTGTTATATTGATCATGGTTGCAAAAATACACTTTAAAAAAAAAAAAAAAAGGATAAGTTAAAAATGACTGTTACTTTACGTAAATTGTGGTACCGATTTTTTTTTACTTCTTTGGCATTGTAGAACATGTAGGCAAGAATATTCCAAGCCAGCACAAACCATTAGAGAGAGATGTGAAACCTTGTAGCTCCTGTTGTCCCAGGTTTCATGGAGTGTGTGAAAACTCAGTGTAAAACGCCTTTTTTTCTCTAAAATGCCCTTTGTTACTTTGTTCGCTCCTTAAATATCAATTTACCTATTTGTATACCAATCACCCAGCACTGTTTCGTTTAGTAAAGCCCAAACTATCACACCACATTATTCATAAACGCTCTATCTGATCATCATTCATTATTATTATTATATTATTTTGTATCACCACACATTGTTTAACCATTTATTAATAATATAGATCCAATTATCAAACATAAACATATTATTTATGTAATTAACAAATATTATTCATCTTCATTGAATTAAAGATGAAAAAAATAGATAAATAACCAAATGAGGGAAAGTTCAATGGCCAAGAGGTCCTTCGACTTTTGGACGACCCATCTTTGACCAATCAGATCAAAGACCTCCTCCACCTCTGTGTCCAAACGGTTTCATGCCTGGTCTCACACCCTCTCTTGGCGGAAGTCCTTAAGCCACTACCTGTAAGGTACACTTTCTCCACCAACGTCCTTTGCTCGAACCTCTTTAATTGAGTCAGATAGATATTTAATGATCTGGATTTTACTGCAATAATTTATAGTCCGTGGTACAGATCCATTTTTTTTTTTTTTTTTATCAATTTATTAAAATCCGCCTGAAAGTTCATGAGTAGCTTCATCTCATCGTAACTTACAACTATTTTATTTACGGAAATTCTCGGAATCGGGGAGTATACTATCTAGAAATTGTCAAACTTTGTCTGTTTCATCATGTACTAATAACTCGTGTATACCTATTTTCTTTACACTTGAATCGTAAGATAATTTAATCACAAACTCTAACAAAAATGTGGCCTTCAAAAATATTAAGCCTTTTGGCGTGACCTACACCCACAAAATGTGAAAATAATAGCCCGATATTTTTGTAGGCCACCTTCTTTCTCGTTTTTGTGATCAAATTATCTCACGATGCAAGTGGAAAGCAAATGGGGACATACAAGTTTTTTAGTACCTAATTAATTAGACAAAGTTTGCCGACCTCAAGATTGGAAAGCTGCAATTTCAAGAGTTTTCGTAAATAAAATAGTTGTAGGTTACGATGAGATGAAGCTATTCACGAAGTACCAGGCGGATGTTAATAATTTGAATAAAAAGAGCTCTGTACCACAGATTACTATATCTATTTATGAATATTTTCTTTTCAAATGAAAGGGTTAAAATATACTGTAAAATTCAAACCTGTGCAAAATGCTGAAGCGCTTTTTCTGCACTCCGAAATGTAATTTAAGTTACATTTTTCGTGTGTTTGAATTTAGGATATTGTTTTTGAATTGGATAATGAATAAATCTCTAAACATTAACAGCTCGAAACCTATAAGTAAATGCCCCAGAGGTAACCGAGTCGTAGAAAATAATTTTTTTGGGTTGCCTTTTTTTTTTTAATTTTTTTTTTTATTATTAAAATGAAATAATTATATTTATTTTTTATTGTATTTTGTCAGTTAAAATTAAAGATTTCGTTACTATTAAATTTAGCTTTATTATACTTAATTACAGTCTAATTTGTTGACATAAATCAGATTTAAAGAAAATCTTGATTTCATACTTTGTGATTTATTTATTTACAATGTGGCGGAAGTCTTTTCTTGTCTTTTCTTGATGGCGATTCGAATGATTTTTTCGTTAACGCTTCAAAAAAAAAAATTATTTTTTTAATCACTACTGAATGAGGAGCTCTGTCCACGTCAATAGAAGAATTTTTTCGCCCAGTTGGTTACGTCCTATGAAATATCATTGTGGAACAAGAGTTTATTTTTTGTCGCTCCTGTCTCCCCCTCCCCCACCATTATCCTGACAAAGTGATTAATAACCCCGATCCGGGGTCAGTTCAATTAACCGGTAATTACCCTTACATCCTCATCCAATAGATCTTAGTTTAATATGGACTGTCCGGTACTCCATGGTCAAATACATAAAAGTTCTCCACTATAAAAGTTGTTGCCATTCCTGGCACAATTGTTGGTAAATTAGACGAAATTTAGTTATTATTTCTTCTGGTATCAAAGACATAAAGTTTAAATTACGAGAAAAACAATCCAACAGTCCACGTAAAAAAATTTTTTTTTTATTTCTTAAAGACATTTACAAATGTATTAAATAAATACATTTAGTAAATTTGAACATAATGTATATAATGACATGAAAAACACTTGCTGAGTAACTACCCAATGGTAGCACTCTAATGATATGTTTACATTAGGAGATCACGGGGCCATCTTCTTTTGAGACGTCTCGGAGGGTTATCAGGAATTGAAGTGGAAGCAACGCTAGAAACGAGAGGGTTGGGATGATTCTGAAGTTTATTATGGAAGGATAGGTATCTGGATTGGGCCAGATCTGAAACATAACATTAAGGTCATTATGGATGGTTTTATTTGTAACAAAGTAGGGAGCATTGAGGATTTTACGAAGGATTTTGGATTGTAAGGATTGGATACGAGAGGAATTCAATGGTTTAGTCCACGTAAAAATCAATACATAAACATTAGAAGAAAAAAAACGAATCTTAAAAGAATTGTAAACAATTTTGAAAACATTATAGGCATTACAAAATTCATTAAGTTATCTTTATAAATAACAAAATTAAAATAATACAAGTTTAAGATTAAATCTAAGCAAAATTGTATTTGAAGTTGGTTGTTCGGTCATAAGTAAGAAAGAAGAGAAGAATAGTTGGGGTGCTCAGTCAAAAAGGAAGGCAAAAAATAAATTATAATATTTATTTTTTACATATTTTTTGCATATGTAAAAAATAAATATTATAATTTATTTTTTGCATTCCTTTTTGACTGAGCACCCCAACTGTTCTTCTCTTCATTATCCACGACAGTCAACCAATTACCAATTATAAGTAAGAAAGTATGTTTCGGCCCAAGGTCCAGGTCTTCATCAGGACTAAGAAAAGATAAGATAACATAGACATGAGAAATTAGTAGAAGTAAAAATAATAATATGTAGTAAAAAGTATAGTCCATGGGTGGGTAACCTATTTATCATTTATTATTATATTTACTGTTTTTTTTTTATTTATCACTTAATACACAAACTTACTTACATATATTCAACTTAATTATCTTAATAATTAATAATAATCTAGGACAAAATTAATAAATATCGCGCAAAAATGTTTGAAGGCCGCATGTGGCCTTCGAAACCGCAACTACATCAAAGACGCACAATGCGGCCTCCGAGGCCGCTGTTCCCCACCTATGGCATAGTCCATATAATATTCCTAAATGGAATGAAAATATTGTTACAGACTAATTGAGTAAAAATTAAGGTTACACCGCTATAATAAAGTTTTGAAGTCAACTTTTTTGAATACTAGGAGGACACTCCCTGGACCAACCCCCATTTCACAAATTATGCAACAGTTAATTTTATTTTTCATGTATTCTGTATTTCATATTGTATTATTATTTTATCAACATACAATTAACTGAACGAAACTACAGTTCGGAATAATTTTTAATTTCTTTAATAATCTATATTATACTAATATAATAATAATATATATATATATATATATAAATAAAATTATAATATATATTCAACTTGTCCAGCTTCATATAAGCCCAACAATAATTTGATCCTTTTATTTCTTTTTTTTTTTTTTTTGTCTATTAAATATGTATTTGCGCCTGTCAACAATAAGTTAACAATCAGCAAATGTGATGGCGATAATGATAAAATGACATGACAGGCATGGGGAAGGAAAGTACTCAGCAGTACCTCTTCCCTAACTTGTTCCAATTACTTAGGTTGTCTAAGGAAGGAGATCCCTCATCCAACGCCTTTTTAGTCTCCTGCTCATGTTCTGAGGTATGTCAGCTGTGGCCATGTCTCTTATAAGTCTGTTATTATGTCCGTTTAAATTTGTGTAAAATCGTTGATATAGGGTCGTTATATGTTGGTCAACTGTTGGAAAGTGGAGGTCAGTATGTAGAGTTTTGTTAGTCACGTACCAAGGTGCTTTTGTTATGAGTCGCAATAATTTTGATTGTACGTTATATTTTGCTTCCTTTTCTATTTCCTTATAATTATATATCAATATAATATATATAATATTATATTACATATAATAATTATTTAAAGGAGAAATGTCTAGATCGAAAAATAACTGTTTTCACCTAGGCAAATTCAACTTTTTTATTTGGCACAAATCCAGTGTTCAAGAATGAAGTAGATTGACAAAGTCGTAGAATGGAATGAAATAAAAACATATAGGGAAAATAATATGACCTTTTCCCGACGTCGCTTTGGTATTAGCTCAGAATACGTAGCTGTTAAGCCTCCGCATGGCTGATTACAGGTACACCCTTAGCTCGCTCACCTGCCGTCGAAGGGTATCGCCGCTGGGAGCAGGTGTCGGGTCCTTGTTCCAGGAAATATGGGCTGCCGATAAAGAAAATACGGGCTGCCAGCCGGAGCTTGGGCTACAGCTTTAACTGCTTCTACAAAAAGAACAAAATAGTAAATGCCTGACTCCCGGATCCTTATCAGACGGATAAAACCTTCGAATAGCACGGCAAATTGTACGATGGCGGAAGATTCTCGTTTATCGGCGGTATCAGGTTTCAGCCAATTAACTGGGCACTGGTTGTGCTTGAATCCATGATCGGTAGTTAGCATTGGTTGAGTTAAGGCAATGGGCTATCAAAGTCCAAATCGATATAACTAAGCTAAACAATAATGGACCATTCAGGATATGAGTAATTTATTACTAAATTGATTTAAACATTAACTGGATATAGTCCTTTTTACCAAATTAATACCATCCGCCTAAAACTTCCTGAATAGCTTCATCTCATAGTAACATACAACTCGTATTTACAAAAATTCTCGGAATTGGAACGTTTTCAATAAGAACTTCGGCAAACTTTGTTTATTTAATTAGGTACTAAAAACTCATGAACACACATTTGCTTTCCACTTGAATCGTTAGATAATCTGAGAAAAAAATCGAGAATAAATGTGGCCTATAAAAATATTGAGCCGTTTGGCGTGACATCTACTCCATGTGAAAATAACGAGGTTATGTAGTCCAAACGGCCCAATATTTTTGTAGGTCACCTTTTTTTTCGATTTTTTGATCAAAACTGTCTTGCGATTAAAGTAGAAAGAAAATATTCATGATTTTTTACCTAATTAAATTAATTAATTTAATGAGAAAACTGCGAGAATCGTAAAATGAGAATTTTACGATAAGATGAAGCTATTTACGAAATTTTAAGCCGATGTTAATAATTTGATAAAAAGCGGTCTGCGGACTAATATTCTAATGAAATTGGAATAAATTAATCATCTATATCTTCTAATAATGCCATAAAAATGATTTATCTGTAATAACTGATCATATGCCTTAATGTATGTGTGCTCAATACATTTCGAAACCCAATTCGTTATTATTGGCTTTCATCAGTGTTTCACACTAGTCATCAACGAAACTAAGCCCTGTCAGTTTAAGGACGGTAATTGACAATATTATTAATAAACAAAATTAATCATAGAGATTTCTATTTAATTCGCATTATACTTTTATTAGCCATTATTTTCTTTTATTCTTCTGTGCAATTTTTTAAACAACGTTGGCACAAATGCGGAATCATTATTGCGAAAATTAACTTCTTCAGGTCATTGAAATAACTTAAATACCTCGAAAGTGATTATCTTCAGAAAATCCAAGAAAATATGAAGAAGCGTCATTTTCTCAAAATTAGAACTTTTGTACATTTGTAATTTCACTTTTTTTCCGACGATGTGTTAACTTCGCCTTGACTAGTGAAAAAATTAATTTCATTAAAAATAAAAATACAGTTGTTTTTAGTTTCGTTGGACAGTTTTAAGGCTTCAAAAAGTTTTAAGTGTGTTAAATGGTTGACTAAACTGTACTTACTTGAGTCTAAAAAAAAAATTGAATAATCCTTGATAAGAGGTATCCTATTGGACAATGTAATTTGGATCGACTCTCATCAGATGGAGGCTAAACGGATTAAGACCCAATTAACTATGTTAATTAATGGTAGTTGGGAGTGTTGTAAAAAAAAAAGGCGGCTCACCCTATTTCCCTCTTTTAATCCTAATTCGTTCAGTCCTCCGTATAGGCTGATCCGAATCACTTATCAGATAGTAAAGCCTTATATCCGCAAGCTTACACTTTAAATGATATAAAACACACATATTCACACGCACTCACAGTCGCGCATGCGCACGCACGCAGGGGGAGAGTTGGATGGTTAGAAGTGACAATAGATGTTTAGAAACTCCATTAAAAATAAAATAATATTTTGCAACATCTCACTTGTTCTGAACAATTGTTGACATACTGTTTTTTGTCATATCAACGACTAGCTAAATTTATTTAATTTTAATATTTGTTATTTGATAAATATTATTATTGTGTTTGACAAACATTTATTGCCTGTTAAATAGGTTAATATATCTCTCACGCAACATCTTTCAATTATTTCATGTTTTGGAACACATAAAATAATGATTATCTATTAATTTAATGATGTTTGAAACTTTCCTACTTATTATGAAGGTTCTAAATTTCTGTCTTATTCTTCTCATACATCCACTGTTACATCACAGTGACCTATACAAACACACACACAAAGAAATATTTATATATATAGTAAGTAAGTTTATTAACACAAGAACGAATTTATTATTTCAACATTAAAAAAAACCTCTTAGAATACGTGTAGTTCTTTCTGTGTTAACAGAGAGTTATATCAACCGTAATTCAAGGTATAAAGGCTCGGTCACACAGAACGCGATATTTATCGCGGCGATATAGCGCCACAGTTGTATTACTATCTATTCTACTATAACAGTCACATAGAGAGCGTTACGCTACAGCGATACATGCTGTAGCGCCGGGGCCGGCGATACATTGATACAAATTACAAAAATATCGCCCTCCTTCGGCGTTATTCTCTACCTAATGTAGGCAGAAAAGTTAGCTAACACCCAAGTTAATAGGATTATTGCAGGATTATAACGGCGTGTTCACACAGAAGGCGTTATTTAGCGCGGCGCTACAGCGCTACAGTTGTGTTACTATCTTTTCCACTATAGCAGTCACATAGAGGGCGTTACACCTCAGCGATACATTCTGTAGCGCCGGGGCCGGCGTTACGTTTGAAAAATATTACAGGTGTATCGCCGGGGCCGGCGTTATGTTTGAAAAATATTATAGATACAAATTAAAGTTGAAATTATTTAGTGGTAGTATTCATATAGATATGTTAAACACCGAATTATTTATATAAAAAGTGAGGAATTTTCCATTTTTATTTGATATGAGACCTCAAGCAAATATTTAAAAAAATTATTAAAACGGAGGTTACATGGAAAAAAATTGTGGAAGAGCTAAATATCACAAGTAATGTATTAATTGATATTATTATTATAATTATTGAACATTATAATAATTATATGTTATATACTTTTTTTATCTTGAAATCATTTAAAAATTATACTTACGTTCTTTTGCTAATTTTAATTTTGCCTATACTAAAGACATAAATGATAAAAAAAAAATCTGTGTATATTGCATATTTAAAACGGTTGAGGAACAGATAATAACTATCCAAGATATATATGGCAATAAAAGAAATTCGTTACTACGAAATTAATATTAAATAGATATGTCATTTGAAGTAAATAATAATTTGAAATAAATCTGGTTTTACATAAAAAAAAAGGAGAACGAAAGTTCATTATTAAAATATCTTCTGGAATATATTAAAAAATTATATATATTTGGTTATTCCTGTATTTCTTGCTGTATTTCAAAGCAAGAAATACAGGAATAACCAAATATAATTCTTCTTTTTATAATTTTATGTTCATTAGCACAATTTTTAAGAATTGGAATGTAATACAATTTTGTTAAAGAGAAATAAGCTTCATCGCTAGAAACCGGCAGTAAATATTCGAAAAACGTGTAGCAAAAACTCAAACACTAGCAAAAAATTGTTGGAAAACCTAATAAATATAAAGCAAACAATTTCTTAATAAAAACAAATTAAATTGAAACATAGTTTATTTATCTATAAAGTTATGGCCTTATTGTTAATTTAATTTTTTTATTATATTATTAAAAAATAGTTGGTTTTTCGATTGTAGATTGTCAAGTCCCCATTTATTTAGTGTTGAATGGAGTGATTCGTAATTTTTGACTAGTGGTTCACGTCAATAGTCATCTCAACAAAAATAATCAAACCAATCGTCCTCTCATATTTATTAATAGAAAAATTAAATTTTGAAATGTCACCAAAACAGTTGTTAATTAATTGGCTTAACCTCAAAACTATAAGAAAATATATTGGTATTTTGACTTTTGCTTACCTATGTATGTAATATATAACAAAGGGAAAGTATTCCTATCGCTAAAATTTTCGAATCTGAGTTTTCAACGGAAATACACGTTTTGAGGTCCCCTAAGCACAAATAACCAAGTCCTGCTAAAGGGTCTGTGTGTCTGTTAGTCTGTGTCTGTGTGCAAGTGAACAGTCTAGCTCGAAAACGAAAACTCGCACGAAACTTAAATAGCGTATTTAAGGTTTTTATATATAAAATCAGCTAATCGGAAGTATCACTTTATATCAACAGCGAAACACATATCTACAGTTTTCCCAAAAACTGCTCTAACGATTATGATTAAACTCGGTGTATCATTGCATAATTAAGTGGTCTTTAATATCATTTAGGTCTTTTCCCCATTAATCTCACTTTACAGAGTTTAAATGTACAATGTTTATATACATCTTTCCCTAAAGCACCTTTAATATGGATTATTTGAAAAAATCAACTCTCTTATATTGACAGTAACTATAAAAAATGTCTAAATATGAAGTTTAAAAGAATATGGCTAAATATGATGTTCAAAAGAATATGATAACTGGAAACTGAAGAAAAAAGAAAAATGCTTATCCTGATTAAAAATGAATCTCCGGAAATAACAGTCAGAAGGTATACGTATAATATATCGTTAGAAAGCGAAGAATTTCAGAAAAAATAAAATTAAATAAATAAATGTAATAAATTTATAGAAGGTAACGCAGAGTGACAAAAAAAAAATAGAAATAATAATTTCAGAAAACTAACATTACTTAACGTAAATCACATGTTTCCAATGAAATTAAGCGAAATTCCTTTACTAAATGTAAACTTTTAAAGTACTTTTCTAAGTTTGAAAAAAAGTATTTAAAATCCATCGAATCATGCCAATGTCATTGTTTAAAATACTATTTAATTCTACTTGTGTGAAAGAAGTGAAATATAAAAATATTTCATGTATATATTTATAACCATAAATACTTTTGATGTGGTTCTACAACTCTAGATATGATATTATATTTAAATTATTGGGTATTTATTAGCCCTTTCTTAAAATCGTCAAGCAACCTTTTAGGAAATTAAATGAGTGAATAATTTTATGAATTTTCCCTTTGTGAAGCACCAACATTGTCGACTTCCAATTAGTATGAACATTTTCAACCTAACCATGGCAGGCAACGAAAATCTCGTAATTTCATTTTAGTAAATTTTATAATGGAAAATGACAGTTTAATAACTTACAGTCCTACAATCCATAATCATTTATATGTTAAATATTTAGATTTACTTTCAAATCTCTCTAGGCATATATGAACCTTTTGGTTGTCAGAAAAACTAACTTCAATTTCAACATTCTTCATTATTAATTTTAGTGATGTTTCTATTGGCGAACTTTATGCCTTTATTCGCAGTTCTATATGTCAACGTTGAAATCAACTACTCTGGAATCAACTTGCTCACTGTCTGTATAGATACAACTTTTCCAACTAGAAATATCACTAAAATGACATTACTCAAAAATCTTGAAATTATAGTTATTCATTATGTCAACTGAGAGACCTCAGAGACTGAAGTTATGTGGTTTATAAAACTAGATTTTCATTGACTACCGTCGATATAATAAATAGACTTTTTGTAAGTTTACTGGTCTTAAAGATTTGTTATCTCTAAGCTTTAAACTTTAGCTCCGTTTAAAATGCACTTCAAATTTTTTTAAATAACCCAACATTGCCACAAAATTATTTCTATTAAAAGTAGTGGGGTAAGTGAAAGTTATGTGTTACCCGCACCAGATTTTTTTTGTTACTTGTTTAAGCTGTTTAAAGATTTAATAAATTATTTAGATTTTACTGACCTAAATGAAGTTGGTTGGTGGTTTGTCTCTCTGGATAAAGAACATCCAGGTTATCAATCAATCCCCGATCAATTAAATAACACTACTTTTAAACTAATCAGGTTGTAGTTTCAAAATAAAAAAACGTCTGCCAAGTAAGGTCAGTATAGTTTCCTCACCGTTGTCATTGTATATTACAATGCATACCATTTTTTGTATGAGAATAAAATCTCTGGGAGAAGCCGATTCGGAAATATAGTTACCCTTCAACATTCAACAAAAGAGTGCTGTATTTGAAGATCCCATATTTGATTATCCTTAATAAAAAAAAAAATAAATAAAATGCACCCTGAACATGAATTTCAATACTGTTAGTGTAAAAGGTCTTATGTAATAATTTATTGTTTTACAAGAGTGCATAAAACTCATTATTTCTTTATGCTTTATTAGTATAATTTCATATTTTATTGTCATCTGCTACTATCCATCGTAGCAGACTACTTATATCAGTTACAGACTACAAATACAATTATACCTTTAATACAAATGGAATACAATTTGAAAAATTTTACATACGACTTTTTTGCACTAATTGTAGTAATATACAGTAGCGGACCCAGATTTAATTTTTGGGGGGAGGGCTTCAGCCTGTAAGATTTTGTTTTCATATACACAACGATAATTAATTTGAAAAAAAAAACCGCTGCAAATTATTGCACAATTTCCAAACAATTATACATTTAAAGTAACATTACCTTCCTAGTTATTAAGAAAAAAGGTGATTTCAATTATTGGACTAAACTTTTTTTTTAATCATTAGTAATATACTAAAAAAATAATTTAAAACCCAAAACAAAATCTTTGCAATATCTTTGCAGTAGAAAAAACTAGAGACCATATCTTTGCTCCTAATTATCCGGTTTTAATGAATTATTTTTTTTTAGGAAATCCCTTAAACCTTTAAAAATCATTATAGCCATAAGGCGAATGGCGGACGGCGGACTGACAAAAAAGTTTTTATTCGTTTTTCGTATTCTATGTATCCTGAAACGTAAAACCTCAAATTTTAAAAGGGGTTTAAGTTTTTGAATCTTTTGGTCGATCACAATGGTTCATCATTGAAAATAATAAACCAAAAATATATTAAAATCGCGATATCTCTACTAATAGTGCTTTGATTTCTATGAAACTTCATTCATTTTTTAGGAAATTTAAATACCTTTCAAACATCTTGTCACAACATCGACAAAAATGTGTATACTTTTTGAGTTATTCGAAATTAAATTTTACCATCCCCCGTAACTTTCTTCCCAGCTTCTTTTCGTTGAAATATGTTGTATAAATAAATTTAAAGGGCGTCTGGAAAATGACTAAAGAATTTTCATTGAAATCGCTAGTTCGTTTAGGCGCTATAGTCTATAGCAACCTAGGTTTTTCGGCCGCCATCTTGAAAGTAAAAGGCGGATGGCAATGTCGGTGAAGGAAGATCATCCTCGGACGACTTTTGATTTTATATCCAAATTTGAAAAAAAATCGGTCCAGTAGTTTCGGAAAATGAGCGGAAGGAGGATGGCGGACGGACAAAAAAATTGAATTCGTTTTTCGAATCTACGTATCCTGATACGTAAAACCTCAAATTTTAAGAGGGTGATAAGTTTTGAATTTTTTGGTCGATCACAATGGTTCATTATTGAAAATAATAAACCAAAAAGACTAAATAAATAATTAAAATAAAATAAATACACTTAAAAATATTAGTAATAAGATAAAATAAATAAACTTTAAAAAAATAATAATAATAAAATAAATAAATGAACTTTAAAAATGAAAAAAATAATAATAATAAAATAAATAAATGAACTTTAAAAATGAAAAAAATAATAATAATAAAATATAAAATAAAAGTTCTGCTAAGTATCATTAGTCATAAACACCATATATTTTTTATAAGATTTTCATCATGTACGAACTTCAGTTAAACCTAAATGAAGTTATAACCTGAATTATGAACATATTATTTTATTGAGCGTTTGAAATTTTAAGACACTTCTTAAAATTAAGTAACATTCTTTCATCAGAATTAAAGGGTAACAAAATGATGCAGAGGAACGAATATTACTCAGAAAATGAAATGTTTCCGAGTACATGATGTGAAATTTTACCTTTCTAAAAATGGTAAAACTATGTAGAGGTGTAAATTAAGTTAAATTTTCGATATTTGTTTTCCATAAAGTTAACCCGTTTTGTGTTTATCTGCTTTTCTAATATTAATGTTTAAAAAAAAATATTTATTTATGACATATGAGATTATAACTGTTTTTCTACTAAAAGTTACTGGCGATACTTATGTAAAAAGACCCAAATATTTATTATTTAACGATCAAGACAATAGAAATCAACATATATTTAAAATTAGAGTTCCTGATTATTTAAAGCATATAAATAAAATCACGATTGTTAAACCCTCTTGAATAGAATAGAAAAATAACTTTATTGTGGAACGAAGTCCGTTTAGAATAACAAAATAGTACAAAAGAAACAACTTAATTTTGGCCGAAATGCTTGGTATTTAATTTCATTATTTTTTTTATTCTATTTAACTTATTTATTGAAAAATATTACAATCTGTTTCAAAGGACATTTATAATAGTGTTCAGAGATAAATACAATAAATGAAATAAATTATACAGAAAAATAATATATATATACAATAAATAAGTCATTAAATCAAATACATTTAATGAAATTAGATTAAAAAACACTGAAAACATGAAATAATCTTGCGATATACAAAACATTCAATCATAATTTCATAATAAAATAATCTATGTTTAAAAAAGAACATAAATGTAATATAAAAATAAAATTCGGAAATCTATATTCGTAAAATTGAAGCAGACCGCCGAGGCGATGGTATTCTACCAATCACTCTATGTGCTTTTTGATTTCATGAATCCTTTTTCTTTTTTACCTCATGCTGAAGAGCTGAACTAATGAGCCTCCTCGTCAGAATCACTTATTTTCTATTCAAAAAAATGAATAAGAAAAATATTGAAAACAAATTATTAATATACAAGTTGCGGGAAGCAGGCTCTCTAGCTGACTAGGCCAGGCAGAGGGACGGGGCTGCTGTATCGCTTTCAAAGTAACGCCCTCTGTGTGACTGCCCCGGATTAGATATCGCCGCGAGTATCGCGCGTTATTGTAACGTAACGTCGGATCGCGTTCTGTGTGACCGAGCCTTAAGCAAACATCAGGTGATCTATTGACCGAACTTCTGTTTGGTTAACGTCAGGAAATTCAATCTTGCTCTGGGGTAACAGAGAAAATTTCTTTGCAGAGTCAATATTTGTACTTTTTTCTTCGTATTTCTTTTTAGTTTACTTCTACCTTATGTGTAATCCATCTTAAATATATTTTGTATACAGTACAGAATATTTTTTTGCAACTCTGTATTTATTTATTAGTTTTCTGAATATGACTAATTATAAATCTCATGATTTATTCTATTTTATAGTCGAGAGACCCGACATCCTGCCCCTATAAAGTGAGTATCCTTAATTAACTAATTAATTAAGGAGGAAAATCTGGCGGTTGAGCGAGATCTCGGTCAAATCACTTCTTTGTACAACCGTTGAAAAATAAACGGTGCTTTTCCTAAATAGTACTAAACCCAAAACTCTTAATGGGTTGTAGTGGGACAGGTTTATTTTTTTTAATATAATTCCGAATCTATATTCCGAATAGCATGTAAGTTTTACTTAAAAAAACTTCTAATAACTTCTGTAGATGTATGCAATTTTATTCTATGAATATTTTAATTTTTTTTTCTAATGCTAAATATTATATTATATATCATCATAATTATATAAATACTGTCATCTATAAAGAAACTCGAATAGCAAAGATTTCTTTTGAAACTTATATTAACATTACATAAAAAACTATCATGCAGATATACCGATACCACCTTAATATTTTTTTATATCACTTAATATTTAGGTAAGTAATCTCAAAGATATTTAAAAGCAACATTCTAAATTTGACAAATCCTTTTAAATTTGTTGTTCAAATGATATACATCGATTTATCTTAACCATTTAGAACCCCAGACGGATTAGTTTAAACAAAAAGAAAAGTGTGGAATCGCTTGTTAATTGGTCAGATTACAGGCTTGGTTTTTTTTTTTAAGACTTCTAAAAATAAAAAAAATATTTCTAATTCAAAATTGATTGTTTCATCATGTTTACTTATTTCTGTAAACAATTGGAAGTGTTTTTCATGGTTAAAGTCTATTTGTATGTTTAATTCAATAAATTTATTAAGGGAAAATAACTATTAAAAAAAACTTTGCGTTTCCTCAAAGAAAAATGCTTGTAATATTTTTTCATTAAGTAAAAAAACATCCTTGGTATTGTACCCTCTCTCGCTCCCCGGCACTGGAGATATATATCAGCTCTGAATTTTAACGCGATCTTTTATTTTTACAAGCCAACGCTGAATCCATCAAAAATATAATTGTTATTATATTATATTGTTACAATATAATATTGTTATATTATAACAATGTAATTATTATGTTGTTGTACCAATTATATTGTTTGAAGGCATTGACATATTTTAATCATATTGATGTAATGGAAATTATGCCTAATAAATAAAAATAGCAAATTTTCCCAATACAGTTATCTGTATTATCGAAATTATTAAAAATTTGACTGTTTGTTTGGCATCGGTCGAAAAATTTGTACGTGAATAAAAAAAAATATTATGAACTAAAATATTATCTTAGAAGAAAAAAAATCGGATCATGCAGGTAGTTCGCAAAACTCATATAAGACTTGCTTAAATTTAAATTTGATTCCGGTGATTCAAACCCATCCATCAGTAAATTTTGCATATTTCATAATAGTTCATTCATTCAAAGGACGATGAATAGTTGAGGGAAGGAGGTAGAATTGCGGTGATCATGGCGTAGGTAGGAACATATCTTATTTAGCCTACTCTAGTCATTCAAGGATCATGGAATATGCAAAGGGGTCCCTTGGCATCGGTCTTTAATTTAAAACATTTAGTTATATTTGAACTTTTTTTTTTTTAATTTTGTCTTATATTTTCTTCATTATAATAATGGCCCGTAAATTACCTCATCAGAGGTTATAGCGGCAGATCTAACGCTACAAATACAAGAGATGATATGTTATCATTCCCTCCCCTCGCTATAAGCCCACCCCCACAGAGAGAGGCCCAGAATAAATCAGGCACTATCCGTTTAGCAAGAGGACATAAGACGCCTCTGGTATCGATTCGGTCCATCCTCATCCTCCTTTCCCTCTTATCGCAGGTGCCTTCCTCCGAAGTCGGTTGAATGGGTCACGTTTCCATTCGGTTTTATTATAGCAATGCGCTATACAAAGCCGTATTGCGAATAATTCATTGATAAATAATTTTATAAGAATAATGTAAAAAATTATTTGTAAAGATGTAAGATCTTATCAAATAGCTAGCGAACAACTATTCTCTATATAGGTTCCTTCAGATTTTGAACACTATGTTTTTCATCCGAAATTCAGAGGAGTTTGGTTCATTGTAAACTTATGTGTGCATGGTTATGACAGATACGTGGTCGGGTACGAGTAACTGTCAATATGTCGTATTATTATTGTCATTTTAAATAATTCTATTTTATTATTATGAGGAAAGGTAGTTAGTAAGTTATTAGTAACGGTTTTAGTAAGGCTATATGTTAATACACCCAGTGTTATAAATGATTTAAAATATTTGTGGGTAAATGGTTGACTGTCGTGAATAATGAAGAGATGAATAGTTGGGGTGATCAGTCAAATGAGAAGGCAAAAATAAATGATAATATTTATTTTGACATTTGTCGACGTTTCGACCTGAAGTTCAGGCCTTCATCAGGGCTGTCTCTAATAAAGATGATAGAGAAATGGAGAAAAATATGTCATTTCTCCATCAACCTTTTTGGAGACAGCCCTGATGAGGGCTTAATATTATCATTAATTTTTGCCTTCTTATTTGACTGATCACCCCAACTATTCTTCTCTTCACGATTTAAAATACTACTCTTATCAATTAAATTAAGTATCTGTTTATTATTTATTTTATATAATAGTTATTTACTTATGTATGTATTTATATGTCTTTTACTAATCACTTTTTTTATTTTTCAGGTAAGTGCACTTAGCTGTCACCGATTCAATGCTTTTTACATATTATTCTGATAGTTGTAAGTAAAATTTGCAGTTAATTTTTTTTTTTTGATGAAACGAATTCGGAAGTTGCTCAGAAAAAAATATCAAATAATTTCTAATTATTTATTTAATGCAGAGGTTTCGACCCACATTGTAGGTCTTCATCAGGGTGAAACAGTTGCACGAACCAACTATTTCTCCTACTCACGGATTCAAAATGGAGCGCTTTCAGACTGAAAAACTTCGGTAAATGATTCCAATTATATATGTCCACTCTAAAATATGGGCGCATACAATTTCTTATCAGTGTATGGTAATGTCGAGTTCTGAGAATCATAGTGGAGTGACCTGAGACTTTCGTGTCTAATCTAAAAAATTCGGTTTGGTAGTCTGAGAGGAAATTCGCGGACGACCTATTGCATTATATGGATTCTTGCAAGAAGAAGAGACAAATAAGAAGGGCTCTACCTTGAGAAAAAAAGGTCCTTTAGATACAATGAGGGCCGAACTACTGAGGGAAACTGGTCTCTACGTCACGGATTTCCGTCATCTTGTTAGGAACACGTATTACGAAGCTTTCGTTAACGGCTGGAAGGAATTAGTCGGGGTTGATCGTTTCGACCATTCTCATTGAATGAAAACGAAGACTTATGAGAATAAGTAACGCCTACTAAAATACGTATTGCCCAGTTGCAGAGGAGGATGGGAATAAATAAATAAAATAAAAATTCGGACGATTTTTTAATTTTTTATTTGATTTAGATTTTACTGCGTAACTTGTACTGTAATAAATATACTTATAGATAATCACTTTATTATTAAAAAATCTACTCATAGGAATTATTTGGGTCTATGATGTTCCTTTGCTTTCTTATCTTATTAGTTTGGACTTGTTTTCAAAGTCGTGTTGTTTCGTTCTGTAACCTGCATTATGCAATATCTCGTTTATTGAGGCCCTCAACTCATTTGCTATGGACGTGCGTATCAATTAATTGTTTTAATTAATCCGTTTTAATTGGGACAAGCAGAGAGGCCACCAAGAGACAGACCTCCCAGGTGGCGGTGACTTCACAAGAGCCAATGAAGTTAAGTGGGACTATCTTCATTACTGCCTCAGGTAATTGGCCCACCGTCTCAAGATCTGAGCAAGCATGGCTACTCTTTTGATAATTATACGTCATTGCAAGCTACGCGTATGTTAGTTTTATTTCATGGAACGTTGGGTGGTATGAGCAAGTTTCTATTTCAGATTCGGGAACTCTCTGCGAATAGTACGAGACTTTAGCTTGGTTATTACATTTTTTTTTTTTTTCTAGAGAACTGATCCCCAAAAAGAAACTGCTTACAGACGGACTTAATCCATTGACCAAATAATTAATAATTTGGACTTACCCAATTTTCGGGGCATTTCATATTCTGAGGAGAGGGGGAAGGAGATTCTCTGAAACGTTCATTAATAAATAGTGATCAAAAACTAAATATGGCTATTTATTAAATTGACCTATAGGCAAATAATTGTGAACAGTTTTTTTTTTTTTTTTATTAATATTTATTATTTCTTCTTAAGTCCTTAGGGAAAAACCCTTGACCCCACACACTAAGAAGTTTAATGTTTTTTTTTTTTTTTTTGTTTTTTTTCATTGATATTTACAACTGTATTATAAAAAAAAAATACAACTAGTAAATGTGCACACAGTAATAATACAATCACTTCAAAACGCTAGTTGAGAAACTACCCATTGGTAGCACTTTAATAATTTACATAAGTAGATAACGAGGCCATATACTTTTCAGACGGAAAAATTTAATATTATTAGCGTTATATTATTTTATTTTTTAAGATTACCACTAAAACCTCAAAATATGGCACCCGCCTTTTCTCATATTGACAAGTCTATAAAATTTTTAGGAAATTTATAAATACTCTTTTAATTTGTATACAGTGTGCTTCTTTCAGAAATTTGTTTGAGTTATTAAATTTGTTATTAAAAAACGATAAAGAACATCTGTTTTTTTCCGAAGTACTTCAATTTCTTTGGTTTTAAACTTTCTATTCTTTTTACCTGCTCGCACTACGTTAAATAACTTTGGAAGAGATTTATAATAAATATTGGTGTATTTATTATTTTTTAGAGCGGTCTTTTCGATGAAATACTGTTTCTAAGTTACGTAAAAAAAAAAAAAAAATTAATTATCGATAATATTGCTGTTTTTGCAAATACCCTCTTCGATACCGATTATTTAAAAGTTTTCCAAATGCAACATCTATTAAACTGGACACTATACATTTCTTGATTATTTATGATTTTTTCAGATAAAAAATGTTCTTCTCAATTATTGTGAAGAGCCCATATTCGTGAAGGTGAAAATATTATCACTTTACTGCAATTATTTCTGGTATGTAACGTATGAAATTAAGATGGTTGAACTCCATCGCCTCCCCGCTCCTCTCCAATAGATGCAGTACAACAAATAAACAGAGACAGATTCCCTCAGACAAAGACAAGGTGGGATCAAAGTACAAAGGGGGATCAAATACGGCACTATGTTGATTAGAACCTGGAATCCGTCAAAGCTTGTTTGGACGGGACTCCGATATAGGACGACCCCAAGGTGGCGAGAGACATCACTCCGGGTTGCGCATCGCTTTGCTATCAGATCGGCTTCTTGGAACGCAATTGTCATCCGCTCTCGTCTCTTGTTAATTGTTCATTGTAACTCCATTACGTAGCGTTATTTTTGATATGGATACCCGTTACCGATTTCTCCTTTAATCTAATTGGAAAATACAACCTCTAAGTAACTTATTGAAGTTTCATTTGTCAGTGTTGAAAACTATTTTAATTTCCGTTTTCACACTTCGCTTTCTTCAGCTTGAATTAGCCATAACAGATAGATGCCTCTTCTTTTTTTTTTTTCTTCTCATTGCTTCTTTTTTACTTTACTGACCTGTTTCAAAGTCTTGAAATTCTCCATTTTTTAATTTTTTTTTTTTTTGCTTAAGAGTATATTGTAATTATTTATTTCTATTAATATACTCGATTTGTATTTAATAATTTGATGAAAAAAACCAAAAAAAAAAAAAAAACCTGTACCACTACAACCCATGAAGGGTCTTGGGTTCAGTGCTATTTATTGAAAGCACTGTTTCTTGGTCTATGGTTGTGCAAGGAGGTGAGATCACGCTCAACCACCAGGTTTTTCTTCTTAATCAATTATTTTAATTAAAGGTACCCACTTTATTGAGGCTGGGTGTGCCCCAGGATCTACCTACCTACCCAGGGTCGCCCCATAAATAATTTTTCTACTATGAGCCGAGATTCGAACCTAGGACCTTTATCATTGGAAACTCAGTACCCTAACAACTCCCCCTCATTTAATAATTTAGTGAAGCTCATCCTTTTTTTTTTGTTTTTTGTTTTAATATTGTACTTAAAACCCTAAATTAAAACTTCAATTTAATTTTCAAACAACTCTTGCTAATGTTGAGGTGGTCTAGAGGGTTTAAGTTGGTTGAAAAACATTTTGTTACATTTTTTACGAATTCCTAAAATTTTATATTCGTTTCAATTATGAAATTCATTACTTTTGGTATTGTAATACCTCTTTTCATTACCTTCAATACTTTTGACGCTTTCATTCTTTAAATGGCCGTTCCTTTCATTATTTTTTGCAATATTCCATTTTAAAATAATTGTAATTGCTTTTCAGTCGACTTGGTTGGTCATCATGAAAGCTACGGTCTGTCATAAAATAAAGTCGGTCATTTTATCGTTTTGTTGATTGAAATTTTTAGACATATCGATAGGTTTGTAGAAGATAATGAGTTAGTCGATATGTTCTTCTGTTTCTTGGTATATATATGTATATATATATATATATTACAAAATTGCGTCGAAAATCTTAAAAGCCTATCAAAAGTAACAATATGTTTATATTAATATAATCGAGGTAGTCAACATTACGTTTGGAAAGTTTATTTTCGCTGTTTTTATTCGAAACTTTAATGGTAGTTTCTTCTTTCCTTTTTTTAACGAAAAATCAATGCCTTTCGTTTTATCATGATAGTGCCAATGTTTAATTTAATTAGTTCATCGATTATTTTATTGAAAACATGTTGTGAGTGCCCAAAACTGCCGAAATTAGAACCGACATACATAATTCAAAAAATCTATTTATTTTTTTCGCTCAATAGTTCAACAAGATGACTTGTTTCAAGCACATATGATCCCAAATCATGTGGTAGCAAACATTTTTGCCGAAATTTTTACCGACAGAAAAAATACAAAATTTATTTGTTTGATTTTTTTTTTTTCTGTTTCCTAATGAAGTTGGATTTTTCCAAGTTCAAATATAACTATTGTAAGCCTTACTAGATACCAAAAAACTTTAACAAATTTTGAAGGAAGTTTCACAAAATATTAATTTTTCTTGCTTGTAAAGTGCGTTAATTTCCCAACTATTTCTTCCTTATATAACTTTCTTACTTTCTAAAAAAAAGGCTTAGTGAAGCCTGCGAAGTTGGTAACTTGCCAGCCGGGGACTTGGGCCAAGACAAATTTGCTTGAGCCTTATGGAGCACTATAGAAGATAAAAGTCTAGTCGGCTGAGTCTATATTTTATCGCGTCTCTTAGGCATTTTATTACTTCGCTGAACCCAACGTCTGAGAATGCTAGGATAAAACTGAAAGTGTTATCAACTCCATAGCGTCTTCACTTTACTGATTGTTATATTGAAAAAAAATAACAATGATATCGAATGTCCAATTAGCATGTCCAATTATTATTATCCTAACTTGAAATATTCTTAAAATTTCAACTTCTTTTAATTTTAGTGCTTGTATTTTTCTGTAATTTTTAATCAAAATAACTATTTATCGAGTTTATTTCACACTATTAAATAAATGTCTACATTTACTCTTAGGGGCTAGATGAAGTTATGGGGTGTATGATAAATCCAAAACAAAAATGTATATCGATATTGGCAAACTATTTTATTTAAAGCCAAAAATATTCTTGCCACTATTTAGTCTATTTATGACTTCCACTCCGGACCATCTCCTTCCTTAATAATACAACGGTCAACTATTAAGTATTCATTATATAATTCGTCTTTGTTAAGAAACAAATTTATTTTTTAAATTTATTTCTGTTGGATTCAGAGACCTTATGCCGCCTAACCAGCCTCCTCCATTTCTGCCTAATTAGAGTTATTCTACCATTATTCTACGATCTATCCAACTGTTTTTGGTCTTGTCAACTATCAATGCATTCATTGTTAAATAGAGGCTTCCTGATGGATTAGTCATCAGGAGCTACATGTTCACAATTCCTTGATTTCATATCATGAGTTATTAATTCACATGGTTTTCTAAGCAGATCTTTTTGGTCCTTTTGCTCCACGTATTAGTACTCTGGTCTCGGATCGTTCTGGTTATCGTGCGAAGAATTTTCTTCTTAAATCATTCAATGCTTCTTTCTGAAGTATTGGTTTCTGTCCTTGTATCAGAATTGGACTTACCGTAGTATTTTACTTCCATAATTTGAAATTGCTAGAGATTTGTCCAGGATTGTAATAATTTCGAAAAAGATAAGAAAGCTCTATGTGGGTTAGTTATACTTCAATCTATCTCTAATCTTTCTTCATTCATTGAGGTCATTGTGGAGCCGGGTTATAAAACTTATTTTAACCTCCTATTCCGACCAATCATCCCCTCCTGTAGCCACGAACCTGATCTAGATTCGGTAGACTCCCACCATCCTGTACCGATACCATCCTCCGACCTCTCTTGGAAAGTGTGGCTCATTAGCCCAGACTTCCAGCCCTCGACTCCTTCCAGTGCCTATTTCCAGCTCCAGTAATAATACCCCCAGCACCGGGCCCTAATCATGGCCCGGCCCCGCCGTGAACGTATCCTCCCGCACTGCCATTACCGTCTGGAGCGGCTATCGCAACCTTTGTAAATACAGTCATCGCCGGCTATTCGCACTTGATTCATTATTCAAATTTATAACTTTCAAATTACTCCATCTATATAGGCCTTTATTATACGGCTGGCGTTGGAACAACAGCTTCATCTGCATATTCCAACTTTCTCCTGCTTTTTAAAAATAAATATATGTGAATAGCCATTTAAAAAAATAAAATAATTTTCATTTCTTTTTTCAAATTTTTTTTTGGCAGTTTTGTTTGTTCCTGTTCATTCATAAATTTTTAAAATATTCCATTAGCAAATATTAATTTTACTAGCTTACAAACTTCGTTTCTGCGTAATTGTTTTTTAAAAGTTCTTTGTTAGAAAATAAGCAAAAAGTAATTATTTCTTTTGGAGAGGACTTGAATTTGAAATTCTAAAAATGTTTAGTTCATAAATCTTGAACAAAATACTATCCACGAATTCCAATATGTTTCCAGTAACTTCTCATGAAAGCTGAAAAATGCCATTTTTTTTCTTTTACTACCCTAACATATCTGCCGTATATAAAGAACCTACAAGTATCGAAAACAGAGTGAGAGGGTCAAAATATTGGGTAGTTCGATTGTGTGGTAGTTTATTATTGATAGATACTAGTCGATAGTATCGAAAACGTCTGCAGTTAGAACTATTTCCAACCTTACTCACTTGTTTCTAATCTTGCTATCCATAAGATAACCGTTAACTTAGAGGTTTCTGAAAAACAAAAATTGCACAAGGATCTGGAGCTATCTTTATTGTACCTGATGAATTATGGGGGATGTTCCTTGAATCTTAAGGAAATATTACTCCGTAATAGTTAATCAATACATTTAATAAGTGTATTATCGGTAGAATTGTAATGAATAAATTCTTTAAGTTATGAAGAGAGCAGTAGCAAATAAGATTAGTTTTTTTTTTCATTTTTATAACGGTAATTACTCTGAAAGAACATGAAGTAAACTATCTTCTTATTTTTCTTTTTTGAACTGGAGATAGCCAGATGTTGGTTGGTGTGATAATGAACAAAAAATGAATGTGTAACACCAAAAAATATTTAAATAAATATGACAATTATTGAACTGTTGACAACTGGTGCCACATCACAAAAGCAAGGTTGATAATTATACAATAGATAGATTAGATTAACAATGTAAAAATAGTTCATTTTAAATAGATATAATTTCAGTAAACATAAGGAATTCTCTGAGGATGGGAAAATTGCCGCCGAAACGTTAGATTTAATAGATGTAATTAAAAAGACTAAAGAAAAATGGAACTATATTTGCCTTAACCTTAGAGAAATAAACTATGAAAATACATAGGAATGAACTCGATGACGAACAATAATGGGATTTATATTTTTTTATTGACATGTGCTTACATTTAGTAGTTGAATAGGCGTTATTGTTTGAAAGGAATATATGATTTGATTGTTTAAATAATTATTACCTTAGATCTTTCAGATAAACGAATACAGACCAATAAAAAAACAATAAATTCCTATTTTGGGGGAAATAGCCAATTCCCTCTCTCCTGGATCCGCCAAGAGAAGGGAGTAATTAGTATGGCAATTTTGTTTAATTTAAAATATGCTTGAACGTTTTTCAAATATTTTTGTGATCAAACATAAAAACTAAGCAGGCTTCCCCTAAGACAGACTGCCACTCTTCTTTACGGGGCCTCCTAAAAGTTGGAGGGGTCCACGGAGGGATCTGATATACTGAACCTTGTCCCCCGAGACAGATCTAATCCTAAAACAATCCCCTCCGAGTCAGCAATTCCTAGTCCGATCACACGCCGCTCTCATGATATTTTAGAATTTACTGAGGCGGTGGGGCTGTTTTTCACCCACCCCCGGCTAAGTGTTGCCTCTCAATATTCCACCCCCGACAGGATCCGCCACCCCCCGCTGGAAATGCACAATGCCTGTTCGCTGGAGAAAGTTGGACCCTAAGGCCATATCTTCCCCTCCACATTCCTGATCCGTTCATTAGGAGGTGTAGGTAGCACCGGCGGTAAGTGATGTTCCTGCTTCATTGCTGCGCACCGCACCCGCCGCAACAAAAGCCTTCCTCCTGCGCTGTTTCAATACCTTCCGGGTGTTTGGGGGTGGAAGATAGAGGAGGCCTTGGGAACTGTTGCCTTGGAGTAATGAGCCTTGTCTCTAAGAATGTACTGGCTGCAGATACCGATCCAATTGCGAGTTCTCCAATAACTCCTCACCCTCAGCACACGTGTACTTTCTATGGAGTGTTTCCTGTTAATCTAATTTTTCAAACTCCCCTTCAATGGTACGCACTTCCTACCACTGAAACAATAAAGTTAGCATCACTGCTTTATTAAAAAAAAAAAAAAATCATAGCATTGAAAGCATTAGCCTTATCACACAAAAATTTACTTTATTCCATTGTTAAAATTTTTCTAAAGACCGAGGCGTCCGTTGGCGAAGATTTGCTATGTCTGGACGGAACTTGACTGAAGATTTTCTCCTATCAACACTAGACGAATATTTACTAACGAACTGGTTGGTCTTCATCCGGTAGTAAAGTATTGTCTAATGTGTACACATCTTTTAATTTATTCTAAAAATGATTATCCGGTTTATAATAAACGTATCTATGAACACCGAACAAGAATGTGCCATATATTTTTTTCTGAATATTCTCATCTGATTCATTGCGATTTTCTCAAAAAACTGTCGATTAACCGATTTTTATCAAACAAATTAGTTATGGAAATGTAATATATATAACAAAATAATTCTGAAAAATCAGCATAGAATAAAAACAAAACAATGTAAAGATATATAAATAAACACTTTAAAAATAATTCAAATTTGTTTTATATTTATCTATAATGGAATGAATTGACTTTTTTTCATAAACTTAGGATCGTTAAAATCTCATATTTTACTCATTCGAGCACTTTCTCATATTTTACTCTCTTAAGAGAGAAATCATTTTTAAATTTTAACTTTTAGGTGTAATTACTTCAGGCAATCAGATTGCAATTGTTAAAACTTTATGTCTGTATTAAATATTGTTTTACTCATATTTCTTGTAGAAAATTTTTAAAAAATTGTTGAATTTGTTTTCCTCCAAATAATTATTAAGTTTTTTCTCCATAATTGTCTAAATTATTTTACTTTATATTTTTATCCCTCTTCTCTGAAAATACTGAACTAAATTCAATGAATATTCTCGTAGTGATTTTAAATAAATATGTTTAGTATTAAAAATAAAAGGTAGGGTTAGTGATGCCTGGTAAAACTACTTAAATAGCAGCTCTATCAGAATTTATCGGTGTTTTAAAAAATATAAATATAGTAGTTCAAATAGAAAATATATTTCAGAAACATCAGATCATGATAAATCTTCGATAAGGGTGTTAATAAACAATCAGTTGAGGAAGTCCATGACGCGGGACAAAGATTCGTTTGAAAATTTTGAATTGAGTAAATTATATTTCTCTTCCAGCTTTTTCTTCACTTCACAATTAAAATACAACTAGGGTGAACGCACCAGTTATGGACAGGGGACCCAGTAATGGACAGAATAGAATTCTAATGTAAAAAGTTCCAAAAAGTTGATTTAAAGGTTCCAGTTTTTGAATGATTGAAGGACAATGCATTCTATTGACAACTTTACGAACACAAAATTACCAAAGAAAATTTTAATAAGCCTATCATTGTTGTTTCTATGGTGCTCTTGAGATCAGTGTGTTTCATATCTTCATACTAACAATTTTGCTAAGAGTGAGTTAAACATTTATGTTATCTTACCTTATTTTAAATTTAGAGTTTTTCTGAGGTATGTCCATTTCCTGTACCATCCCTCCGTCCATTAATAGAACAATTGAATTTCGGGGTGTCCATCTCTAGTGTAAAACGATGTTTTTTTAATAAAGATTATACCTGCATAACTGAATATTTTTACAATTTTAAAGTATTAAATAGAAAAAAGTCCAACGGAGAAGTTTGTAACTATAATAATTATGACGGCATAAGCCATAAAAGACTAAAATTTCCTTAGCTATGTCCATCACTAGTGCGCTTAGTCTAATTATAAGTTCAATCATTGACTTTGTATTCAATTTATATGATAAATATATTAATTATAAATTTTAAAAAATATATTGTATCCGTTTATATAATATATATATATTATATAAACCTCTTTATGCAATCTTTCGCCTCTTCGAGAGACTGAGTTCTTAAAGTCTTTTAATATCCTTTCTTTAATGGAAGGACTCTTCTCCTTATCTTAGACTGATTTCTTATTGGACTGTTATAAAATACGATATTACAGAGAGGCTGTCGGGTGCTCCGGTCCACATATATATGTTAGCAAAGTTGTTGGTATTGGAAACTTGAAATAGAAAACATAACTTTCCTATCGAAATTCTTCTGGGATGGAATCTTGTAAATGATGAGATGGAAAGGAGATAGAAATATGATGCTGCTAATAAAATGTGGTCTCCTGGGCGGTAGAGATTTAAGGAGGACCGTTACGAAACCACAAGATCAGTGAATCACTTTTACCCGAGGCGAACGAACCATTAAACCATTTTTGACGATGGTTGCGTGGGCACCAAATGGTGCCAAATTCACCTTCATCTAAAGCTAATTACAAGATCAGGTGGGCAGTTGGCACTACCTTACAGGGCGTACTGGTGTGGTAGGATTATCGAAAGGGAATTTATTAATTTTGTTTTTTATTATAAAAGTATTTAATAATCCCAAATATTCCACTCATGAATCATGGATTTCTTATTGGATAAAATGGCTCGAAGATGGCTTACCGGCCGAAACGTACTGATATAACTATGGTGAAGAAATAAAACACTGCCTTATTTTATAATATTAAAAAGTTTTCACCTAAAACAAGCACATATGAACATATTTATTGTTATGTTTATTAAACAGTTTTTAAATAAATATATTACTGTAGGATTGAAAATTGTTTTCAACACCTTATTCAGGGTTATTGACATAATTTTTATAATACATTTCATTGTTTTTTTTTACTTTTTATTTGTTTATTGATAAATATTACAATCTATCTCAATAAAGGGCATTCATTGGTTTTAAAATAGTTATTTATTCATTAAAATTTAAAAAAAAATTATTACTATAAGGTAGTAAATATTAGTAAATAATACGTTTTACGTTGCATAGCCTCTCAAAATGGTTTTTCGATTTTAAGCGTATTGAATTTTAGTAATGATTTATTTTCAAATTGATCAATATGGAATGGGTTGATGTTATACATAGTATACTTCTGAAAGAAGACTACTTATAACTTCTCAAATTTTACTACAAAACTATTTAATTATGAACTTTCTTGTTGTAACTCGTGTTAATGGTTTTCGCCTATATTATGGTGTTTTGAAAAAAAAAAACTAAATTTATATACATATTAGTATTCATTTCATGATTGCAGTTCACCATTGGTAGCTAACACAAATGCTAAACATGGATTCCTAAGTGCCCAAAATCATGTAAGCGGTTTCGAAACACGACCCTTACAATGTTTCAATCCGGTGAACTCTGTTTGGACAGACGGGCAGGTTACTTTAAATTTTAAATTCCCCTCGGTGTGGGGTAGGGCGGAGGGGTGGTTTTAGTGCCGGAGGAAACAGAAGGGGTGTTGCCAGGCACCAGCCGGGGGGTCCTCGCATCGCCGATATTCAAGGCCATTCATGAAATTCAATTTCCCCTTGGTCGGCGAGAATCAAACCTCATCCAGGTCCTCTGCTTGATGCACTGTGTTCGTGTGTAAACAATATCGGCACTGATCTCCTCCAGTACCTGCCTCTGGAAGGAGGGGTCCATTCCAAATCATTCGCATTCATCTCCCGAGCGGAGGGGCGGCCTGACACAGGTGTTTACCGCCACTAACTTTTCTTGGGGTTCTCTGATAAATGGTTACTTTGGTTAGATGAAATTCATCTAATCCATGTCCCTTGCAGGGGTAAACGTTCTGGAAAATAGGATTTCGTACGAGTGAGCTCTGAATCTTACTTTTTTTTTTAAGAGGGAGAAGAATAAGATGTATATATCCTATTATTATGTCAATGCATTACAATACTATGACTTGGAAAATGAAAAAGTTTTTGAGGGCGTGATGGCAGAGACTGTCATGCAGATCTTACACGGTCAGTCAGAAATGACTGTCAAAAGACTGACAAGGATTACTTCAATCATGGTGGACTCTACACTAATCAGTCAGACTGAAATCGTTTTAGCTCTGTTGAGATTGAAGTATAACGTAAAATAAAATAAATAAACTTCATAATAATAATAAATCAATTTGTTGTCATACACAAGTAAAATAAAGTCCTACATTCGGATATTAGAAAGTTGTAAATTCATCAAGTCCCAGAAGAAGATTAGAATTGGAAATATTTCATACGACCCGCAAGAAGATATATATTACTTGGCAGATCCAATGAGCGCAGGCGGTCATTACCAGGTGGGAGTCCGATTCGTTCCGAATTATCTTAGAGTCACTGGGAAGAGTACCCGACATGTGTGGCTACTCCAAAAGGCAAGTCCGAGTGGGCGAACCTTGTAAACTGGCATTAGCCTCCAAGGCTAGGACTATTTCTTAATACCTCCAGGACTTCTTTATAGCAGCTCCTCGATAGCGGGGGCAGGAGAAACCTTTCACAGATTTCAGGCTCCGTTTGAGGCCCACATTTCTAATTTTGTTCCTGTGTAGGGGCCGTTGTGGTTGGAACTAAACAGTGTCGGACTATGCCTTTTCCTGGTATTGAATAATTTCTCTCTGATAAAATTTGAAACGAATTAGGTCTCTCGGTGTCTTGAGACCAAGTGAGTAATGGAATGATTTAGTATAGACAGAGACTTATGGACTTGATACATTGTCGGAACTAGTGGGGAGAAAGGGGTCACTTGTCCCAATAGGCAGAATATAGGAATCTACAAATTACGAACATTATATTTTTAGGTTAAGTAAAAACCGTTTTTGGTATTTTGAACTCAATTCAGTAAAAAAATAATGAGAGATAGTTAATTATTTAAAACAAACCATATTAAAGGTACTTTAGAGGAAGACATATATGAACATGGGACATTTAGGCCCTGTAAAGTGACATCAACGGGGATGAGACCTAAATGATATTAAAGATCTATTAATTGTACAGTGATACATCGAGTTTAATGAAAAATTATATGATGACATATGTTTTAAATATGTATTACCTAAAATACGGTTATAAAATTGTTGATGTTTTTTTATAAGGGAGAAGGTGGAAGAAGGGGCGGTTAAGTTAAACTTGCCCATCCTATAAAAAATCCTGATCTCGATCTTGGTAAAAACCGAGCACAGCTTGCTTCATACGATTGTTCCTACTTAGTATATCTACAAATTGACGGATAATCCTTGTTTTACCTTAGATTAATCCGGCCTGGGTTTATTTTATTTGATCTCGTATAAAAAATGTTTAAACTTCAGTTTTACTAAAAAGTAAAAAGCTGTGATACTTCAAGGAATTATAACAAGAACTTTTATGTCCTTTAAATATATTATCTTCAATTCATATCCAATATTATATGAGCAAAAATCTGTATCGTTAAATATTGAGGTATATGACATTTTCTGAAGTTAAAATTTAAGTAATGGGAAATTTCATATATTTTTTTGTTTTAATTCTTAAGGATTGATATTATGATAATTTTTTAAAACATCTTTTGCTAAGCGTTCTCATTTACTGATTATTTGATAATAATACGATTTAAGATTATTAGGATGATAAATAGTCAGGTATAAATATGTTTTATTAGACTTACCGAAGTTTCGACCCAAGCATGAGGTCATCGTTAGAACTAAAAATAAAAAAAAAAAAAACATCAGATATATAAATTATAATTTCAAGGGTAAGTTTTTAATTTTTAGCCCACATGATGACACATTTTAAAACAACAGTTAACAAACAAGTCCATCTTTAAATTTAATATTATCTACGATGATCCTATAACATCTAAAAATAATTCAGTGGTGAACTAAATCCGTTATTGTTAAGATTCATTTTAATGTTAATTTTTATTTAGATCTCTTTGTCTCTTGTTTTTTAATAATTTAATAATTCGCTCATTCTTTTCTGTATTTTAAACCATGTTATATTTGGGTCCTTTTTGTATTAAAATAAGCCATTAATCCTTTTAGTTTACTCATTCAACCATTAACCCTTTAAGTTGGTTATAGGAGATCTTTCTGGAGTTTACATGTCTTTTTTATTTTTAAATGATGTTATTTAGTCATTTCGAATACGATTCTATGCCTTTAAATGTTGACTCAGACAACATCAGCAACACAAATTCCCAGCCTGAGCATACATTGTTTATCTTGAGGTTCTTTAAACATTCTGTTCCCCGTTACTTGAATGTCCCTTCTACGCCCTCGACGGATGCACCCGATCGGTCGACTTAGCATCCACTGCCTGAGACCTGCGCCTCATTAATAATGCTGCTCACAGAACCTGCTCCTCACAATAGCCTACTGATGTCTCTTTCCGAACTGACTGCTGAACAGGTGTATGGCCAGGTGTTCAAAGCCCAATCAGGCTCTCTGGGGCTCCCATTGTTCTGTTGGCGGTGGTGTTCTTGGTGGTCATCCATCCGTCTTGGATAATTGTTGGTAAGAGGATGCGGTTCTCGAGCTTAACCATACTTATCATATGTCTTTGTGGCCTAAGCTACTTCCTGTTTATGATGTTATCAATATAAAATTATGGATATCAAGGTCGTTCAAGTATCAAACATCAAACGTAATAATAGAACATCAGTGAAAAAATACTGTATCTGTTAGCAATAAATAATCCATGCCGAACTATTTTTAGACTTTAATATATTATAAGGAAACATTTTTATTACTTCCATTGCCTTATTTATCCCTTGTATAACATTCGTTAAGGTAAGTGAGCTTAGAAATATAAATATCAAGCTATGATTACTACCATTGCTCTTATAACTAGATTAATATATCTCACTTTTTTTTTTATTTTCACATTTTTGTCAGGTAACTATATAATACTTTGTAATGTATTTAAAAATATATGAAATTATAATTATTTTTAAAAAAGCCGATTTAACAGCTCGTGTCAATTGAGATGTTTTGAATGATAGTTATGTACAGTAGGGGATCCAGGATTTAATTTTGGAGGGGGGCTTCAACCCAAAAGATTTTTTTTTCATATATGTATATATATAAAAAATATGATAAACTACCTCTTAAAGTATTCTTGTTCGTTTGTTTGTTTGTTTGTTTCGATGTCTTGGCGCAAAACATCCAGGTCATAAGCGCCCGATCAACTAAATAACATCATTTAATACTATTTGGATGATTGGTACAAAAAAATAAAATAAAATAAATAAAGTAAAATAAAATAAATAAAGAAATGTATTGATAGAATAAAATAAATAAATAAGGATAAATTCTTGTTCGTGTAATAACATTTAATAGGACTTCAAGAACATCCTTTCATACAGGTAGTTAATTTCTTCATTTTTTTTTCAAATTGATTATCGTTATATATATATATATATATATTTATATATAACGATAATCAATAACGATATATATTTATAATAACGATATATATATTACCATATATATTTATATATATCTATTTATCGTTCTATCGTTCTATTCTATATATATATATTTATATATATTTACTTTAAGAGGTAGTTTATCATATTTTTTTTGTAAAACATGGTTATATTTTACTATTTTGGAGGGGGGCTTCAGCCCGAAAGACCATCTCCCACCCTCCCCCCAATAGATCCGCCTGTGGTTGTGTAATTCATCTTTCATTTTTCTTCAGATATTGAAATAGGTACTATTCTTTAATAATATATGCATGTATCATTAATGCATTCTTACACGTTTTTGTTTGTTTGTTTTAGCCTCGCATTTTACGCTATACGGTGTTTTCTCGGGGCAGGGGATGAGGGCGGGGATTGATGACAGAGTTAAAAACCCCACTGGCACGGGGACGTGAACTCATACTTATTTTATTCCGTATGACTTCGGTTATCAAGTTACTAGACAAAGCGTGAATAATTATTGATAGATCAGTTTCTGTAAACAATTTTTTATTGGTTCTGGCGTTAAATCTCTGGTCCCAGATAACTTGACTGATTCTCAGGTAGCTCTGGTTATCGTGCGTATTATTTTCCTCTCAAATCTTTCTATACTTCCTTCTAGAATGCTAGTTAGTGTCCTGATCTTGCAATCTATATGTTCGTAATTCAGAAGACTCTCTTAGCGCACACCCAGTCTGTACCTTGTTACTTATATTATCTTCCATAGGCTTGAGGGAAATGAACTTCTGGCATAGAATGATTCAAATCGTACTAACCTTTTTTTAAGAAACTAAAACTTTTTATGCAGTTCTGGACTCAAAAGATCCTTAAATCGTCTTATTTTTCTCTCTCTTGATTTGAACATAGGTAGTATTGAAATAAAATAAATGATTATTAATGTTTTTCCTTAAATTCAACTTTAGTAATTTGAATATGACGTAAATTGTTTTTGAATGTCTGCCCAGTCTATTTTTTTCCCGTTTTAATAGATATATTAGTCATTCACCTCGATTATAAGGCTGATAATGGAATCGAAGCCTTTAACGGAGTCACTTAATATCCTTATAAGAAGCTGACGACAGTTCTTAGATTAATTAGCCAATTAACGTCATTCCCTTCCTCCGGAAAGAATGATCTCTTTGTTCCATAAAGCTTGATTCTTTCTTTTTGGGGAAAAGTCTTTCCTTTAATAATAATTTAAGAGAGAAAAAATTAGCTGGTCCTTATGAAATAAAAGTTGGCTTAAAAAATTTAATACTGTTAAATTTCATTTACTCTGTCAATTAATATTATTTGTGTTATATTGGTACTTCATTTACATTAAGTTCCAACACCACTAGAAAACATTCCCATGTACATATGTTTATCTTTTTCTGAAAAAAAAAAATGAGTTTCTATTTACCATCGATAATATCTATTTCGATATTATCGACTATCCATTCCATCCCTCCGATGTTTTAATTTAAAAATAAAAATATATTAGATATTAAAAATTAAAACTATCATTGCTTGAAATTATATATGATTCTGTTTGTTGGAAAAACAATTATACTCATCTTGCTATTTCATATATATTGTAGTGCGTAGAAGAGGAAATAACAACATTTCGATAAATCTACTATCGATGAGTAGAGTTGAATAGAGACACCTTTCTCACTCAGTAAACTCAATTTGTCCAAATTTGTTAGTTAGAACCTTCTCAAACCACGGCCACGAATCGTCAAAGAAATCTATGTAGGATACAAATCTATGGGTGAATGGAAGGCATAATTTTTTGAATGGAAATGTTTGGAAAAAAGCTGAGCCTTTAACGGTGCATATTATATATAGTAGCATATATAGCATATACTATATATATATATATATATATATATATATATATATATATATATATATATATATATATATATATATATATATATAGTATATGTATATATATATATATATATATATATATATATATATATATATATATATATATATGTATGTATATATATATATAAACATATATATAGCATATACTATATTATATATAGTAGCATTTATATTTCCTTTAATTGATGTAAGATTAAAATGACATATTTTTTTATGCGCCTATGTGCTTGAGAATTAATATTTACGTTAATTTTCATATTTCAGAAATGTTTTTAAAATCGATAAAAATATCGAATAGCGATATTTCATTTTGGGTTTTTGATATCCCATCCCTAAGACGCGGAATTAAATTAAAAAACTCCTCGAATGAATATTAAGCTTCCATGTCTTACAGGGGAAGCAAAGCAATAATTTGTTTCTTATTCTCTTTCTAAAAAATTGCGTTTTTCTTTAATAATTATTTATGAGTTATTTATAGAATTCAAAATTAAAATTATCTATACATAATTTATAGGATTCTAATTCAACTCCTTCTATAAGGCATATAAGGAGGAGGAATATTTTTGTATATACTATAACATAGGCCGCTATGGTGTAGTTGCGGGCTCCAAACGTTTTTGAGTGATATTTATTAATCTTGGTCTAGAATTAATTAATATTTAATTGTTTAAATATCGATAATTTGGAAATTAATATAATTAAGTTGGATGTATGTATGTATGTGGCTGTGTATATTTAGTTATAAATAAAAATAGCAACGGTAACATATTAACAATTGTTTCGGCTCCTTTAGCACTTTATAACCTAATTACGGCCTCTAATGATAAAAAATTTTCCCTATATACTATAAGAACAAACGTAAAAAAATATAAAAAAATGTACATATCTCTATTCTTCAATATAAAATTTAACTAGTTTGTACCTAATATTTAATTTTTTTTTTAATTTCTATCGGTATTAATAATAATACGATGGGTTAACAAATATTCTGGTTTAGTGCGTATCCAGGATCAATACACAGAAGATTCCGACGTAGGCTGGAATTTTATCGTCGTTGAGCAATATGCCTTCTCGGTCTCCCTTGAGGTCTTCTGGTATGAAGGTCATTTTAATGGGAAGAATTTCTACGTGTAATTTCTTTTGCTGAACTTTTTTCTTGCCCCAGCAATGTAATTTATATAGACCGTGGATAAAAGTTTTAAAACGTTTCTATTCAAAGTTTCCAAGATTAATTAGTGAGTCTGGAAGTTGTATTAATATATTTCTGGAAATATGCACTTATCTAACAAATTATTATATTTAATTCGAAGGCTTTGATGCAAGAACAAGTTATGTCCAGAATATTTATATTTAATAGGAGTCTTACAAATTAACAAATAAATTAATAAGTCCATAAATACTTTTGTTGTAGACTCAAAGCTCAAAATTAGTCATTGTTAATTTTTTGATGAATATTGGAGGCAAAAAAAGGTTAGCTGGACATTCCAAGTTTTTTCTCAGAGTAACATGGTCCTGACTTGTTCCTGTATCAAGGCCCTCATATAGGATTTATTGGGCAAAAAATAAATGAATAAAATAATAAGTATGGGTAAAGTATGTAATAACAAATAAACAAATAACAAAATAATTATTCAATAGTAACAATAAAGTGAGTAATAACATAAAATGAAATAAAATGATAGTTATATAAAATAAAATTATGTTGACATAAAGTGATGTTAATATGAAATAACATGATATTATTAATGTAATTTAAAATGGTGTTAATATAAAATAAAATTATAATATAAAATAAAACAATTTCTGTATATTTATATCAATAAAGAATTATTTATTGTAAAATATGTATTTAATTATTTTTTATGATATATATTTCTTTTCACTTCTTTGTATACACTACTTACTTGATCAGTCTTATTTAATTTGTTTTCTGTAAAATTTTCAAAATCCCCTTTACCTAGCAATATCATAATAATTTTAAATATATATTCAATGAACAATTAAAAAAAATATAAAATGGTTGAAAGATTGTCCAAGGTTGTTCTTCCATTAAGGCCCTCAATTTAGGTTTGTTAGCCAATCATACAACGATTAAATAAATAAAATACCAAACGTGGGTATAGTAAGTAATAACAAAAAAAAAAAAAAAAAAAATTAAAGTCAATAATAAGTATACAGTGAGAAAAACATAATAAAAATAAAATAAATGTAATGTCAAATGATGTTAATATTAACTAAAGGGATGTTAATATTAATTAAACTGATGTTGATATAAAATAAAGTGATTTTTATATAAAATAAAATTGTTCCTATATATTTATATCAATAAAAAAATTTAATATAAAATATTTAAAACAAAACAAAAAAAAATATATCTCTTTCTGTATAGGGATATCATAATTATTTTAAATATTTATATATATGGAATTAAAAAAAAGTTGACGCCCGAACAGGGACTTTATATCAATAAAAAAATTAATAAATGAATCAATAAATCTTTATTGCATCAATAAAAAAAATTAATATATAATATATATATAAAATATTTGAAACAAAAATTTTAAAATATATATTTCCTTCTGCATAGGGATATCATAACTATTTTAAATATTTATTATATCGAATTAAAAAAAAGCGGACGCCCGAACAGGGACTTGAACCCTGGACCCTCAGATTAAAAGTCTGATGCTCTACCGACTGAGCTATCCGGGCTGTTGATAGTTGGTTGAAAATATTGCAATAGATTCCGGGAGTATAGTTATTTTAAAAATTATGTATACTGTTGCTATTTATTGATTAACATATGAGTCGTTTATTTACAAAGTAAACTCTAATCATTACTAATATTTTTTGAAAAAACGCAAAAAATATATTTAAAAAAAAACTTAATGTGTGTAACATATTTTCGAAGTCACTGTTTATTATTTTAAAGGTGATTAAAAAAACATTGAAACTAAAATAGAAAAAGACTATAAATATATATATATTTTTTTTTTCTTAAAGAATACTTTAACAAGTCTTTATAAGAAATGCCTTTTGACGTTTTATAGTATATAGTTTTTTTTTTTTTTAATAAATATGGGAATCGATACTTATATCAGGTTATATAAAAATCGATTTAGGTTCACTTCGAAAATAAGTGACTCATATGATAGTGATTTTGTTTTGCTGAAATATCTCTTAAATAAATATAATCTATTGTAAAATGTATGACTTCTTAGCTAATTTTTTAAAGTTTACTTCTACAAATCGTCTACAAATGATGGGTTTTACTTCCCTAAGTACTTAGATAACTCCTGCAGACTTTATAACCATACTCTTTTTCCACCAGGATTGGCCTGAAATAGATTCCTATCTTTCTCAATAAACTACTTGGTCCCACAAATCCGTTAGGCTCATAGCCTTACTCCCCCAACAATTCCTGATAAAGCCCACAGGCTTTGAAAAGGAAATTGCGTTTTCTTGTTCAAGTGCAAAAATTTAATAACAATAATATGGAATTTTCATTTTCATAACTCCTAGATTATAAAATTTATCTAGTTTTTTATTATTTAATGTGCATATATATATATATATATATATATATATATATATATATATATATATACATACATACATACATACATACATTTGCACACAAGAAAACGCCTGTGGGCTTTATCAGGAATTGTTGGGGAAGTAAGACTATGAGCCTAACGGAAAAATTGCACTTACGGCTGTGAAATTCCAAACTTTCAGTTGCGTTTTTTCATAAAAATGATTTTTTAACTTAACACATTATGCACTATGGACTTTGTATAGTTAGAATAACTAATTAAATTTTTTAAAAAATATACATTTATTGGACATTTGAATAAAAATATGTGATATACAAATGGAATCTAATAAATAGGGATTACTATGACTAACATGTCAAACATCCCATCCATACCTTGTATCTTTGAGGGAAGGTCAAATCTCGTAGAACCCATTTTTTCCACCAAATTTTGAACTTAATTATTTTTACTGCAAAATATAATTCACTAGTTCACAGCAGATTTTAAGTAGTAAGAAAAATAATATATTGTCGCTAGGACATGTTTATAATAACTTTTTATTGCTATATATGAGACTTCGTTATCTTATATGTAATGATCCTTTATAATGACTACGGCACGCACGCCACCTGCGAAACTTTACAACAGCTGAGGCCAAATTGACTCTACCATTTATTTCTCTTCATTAATTTCCCTGATGTTATATCGTTGATTGATGAATCTATCAGGGCATCAGCTAATTGTTTACTATAACGAGGATGTGCAGTGTAAGGGAGGTCTAGTTAAGTAATATATAAATTGGATGGTAGGTCTTGAAAAGAAGTTGTTTCCGAATCGCAGAGCACAAGAAAAATAAATAAAAGTAATGGTTATACTGATGGTATCCTTCCAACAACTATTGAATGTAATATAATCGATTGTTGTATAATTTGCCAATAGTTTCGATGTTGAACCTATCGATGGTTTGGACCATTGGTAAGATGGAAGACTCGGAGTACACATACATATTCCAAACTTCTATAAAAATATATTCATGATAACTTCTTATTAGATATTAGTAAGATTATGTATTTATTTATTATATTATGTAACATTCTGTCATAAAGTAAATAATTATAGCAAGGTAGTAAGATAAATTATAAGAACGAAAGATTGTTGTAAATTGTAGGCTTTCTTCAGGACTAGAACAGGTAGAGAGACTTTTTAAATTATAATCCGCTTAGATTATTCAACAACTAAGAAATTTTCATGATATTCCATTACTTTTGATCTATATGATAATATTACTGCAATGTACTGTGTTATTTCTAAAGAAGCTGTTTCAATGAAGTCCTTATTAAGAGTATTTACTTACGTTACTATCCATCGACTCAATAATAATTTTGGCTGTTATCCCTACTTAAAAGATATGCTTTTTTGGAGGAAGAGTGAGGGGATTAATGGGTCAGTCTATGTTAAAATACCTAATAAAAAATAAATTTTGAACCTACCTGTTTCCTGCTTACATGATTCTTGGTAAGTTCGCTAAAAATCCAAAATACATTACTAATTAATTTTTAATTGTTTTTCTGTTGAGTAATATTTTTAAAATGAATTATTATTATTATGAAATGATAAATAATTTAAACATTTAATGGTATAAAATTTCTGGTAGATGTGCAAACTGATGGTTCCAGAAGGATGCCTGCCAGCTAATTTTTAAGCTTTTTATTTGAAATTCGGCTTATTATTAGTAATAATATATATTTATATATATATATATATATATTATATAAATATAATAAATATATTATATATATATATAATATATATAATATATATATATATATATATATATATTTATATATATATATATATATATATTAATTATATATATATATAATATATAATAATTTATTTGGCTTTCAATTATATTGAAATAGTCTTCCCAGGTCCGGGAAATATAACTTACCATTAAATATACACAAGAGGTGAGGAAGGGATGGGAAAAAAAAATGTTCTTGAAATTTTGTGTATATTTAATCAGTACATGCCGAAATAACGTTCACACAAAAAAATCTGAAATTTTATTTTTAAATTATTACATAATTAAATTACCAAAATTTCATTAAAGTATTAACTTTTAGGAAATAATTGCAGTAATTTCCTTTTGTCTGTCAATATACTGTGCCATTATATGCCAAAAAATATATTTGTAATGTATTGGTTATAACTAATATACTGAAAATCATGTAAATCGGAAAAAATATAGGTTAAAGTCTCATTTAATTTTTAATGGAATAGCCATTATATCTTTAATATATTATTGTATTTTTATTGTTTATGCTGTTAAGCTTTTAGTTTAAATTTTTTACTTTACCTTCTTAGCATCTTACGACCCGAAACCTTGCATCAGCAACTCCAAACGGTATTACATCTATCAATTCGAAACCAATCCCTTACCTTTCTTTTTTGTCAAACCTCATTTTAAATCGAGACATCTTCTCAAACACCCTCTCTTCCCTCTGATTCCCTGTGACTTATGTCATTATCCCTTTACTGGACATCTTCCTGACAAGATAAATCCCCATCTAAAAAGAACTTACAAAAAAAAAAAAAAAGCTTTGGACCGAACTCCGCTCTAAAGAACCCCCGATGAGACGGCATTCGGCCCTTTATATATTTATATGCATTGTCGTTTTTTGTAGCCTCCGCTATTTATACCGGCGTGTCCGATCCGTTGCGGGTACCGTCCTATGAATGGTGTCTTCTAATTCCCTTCACGTTTCGTCATGGTTCTCTAATTCTGCCTCCAGCAGGTCCTTTGATGTGACTGTTGCGTTATGGATCTGTAATTGATGCGGTTGGAACGCGGGATAGCTAATTTATGGTATCGTTTTAGTTTTAAAGTTAAAAATAAATCATTGCTAAGAATGTTCCTTGTGTAACCAGCTGTTTAGTATTTTATCAAGGCTTTTGATTGTTGTTGAAATAAATCTTGCTGGATCGCTCTCGAACTTTTGGCTTTTGAACCGAATTTCCAGAGTTAATACGTCACCTCTAATTACACTTATTTATCTAAAATTTTGAAACTGCCATGTCTTACCACTGGGATCTCTAACTGAGAATTAACTAACGAATTACGAAGGATCGGTGCCCTGGATTACCCTGGAAATAATATATGGAACTGAGCTACTTGGGAATAGAATAAGAATTAAATAAAAAAAAATTATGAATAATATTTTTTAATCAAATCTCACACGAAATATTTATTATTCGTTTCCTGTATGATCATATTCCTGTTGGTTTAATCTTACTTTTATATTTCTAAACGTTTTGTTTTTTCTCAAGATTCGCAATTTTATAATTTTAAAGAAATCCTACTTTGAAATAATTTAATTTAATTACAAACTAATTAATTACAAACGACTCATATACATAACTATAATAATACCTATTTAGACTTATGGAGTTGAGCTATGGGGCTCCCCACTAAACCATCAAATTTCTCTCGTATCCAATTTTTACAATCCAAAATCCTTCGTAAAATCCTCAATGCTCCTTACTTTGTTACAAATAAAATAATCCATAAAGACCTCGATGTTCCATATGCTTCCGATTTGGCTCAATCCAGATACGTATCCTTCCATAATAAACTTCATAACCATCCGAATCCTCTTGTTTCTAACCTTGCTTCCTCTTCGATTCCTGATAACCCTCCGATGCGTCTGAAAAGAAGATGGCCTCGTGATCTCCTCATGTAGACATATTATAAGAGTACTAGCAATGGGTAATTTCTCAACAAGCGTTTTCATGTAATTATATTCCTCTGTACACATTTACTTGATGTATTTATAATATAACACAGTTGTTTAATGGTTAAATTGCCTTTTTTTTTTTTTTTTTTTTTTTTTTTTTTTTTTTTGTAATCGCTATGAAATAATTATATATACTCTTAAATGTTGTTTATAAATTTAATGTATCATGTTAATTATACTTTCTTTCTATGTTATAGAGGTCATTCTTAAAATCATGGGGTTTCAATTTAGTATACTGAATGAAATTTAAAATTAAATTCTTTTTTATACTATTTATATTTTAAAATATAACTAAGGCTGTTTAAATGCTTGTAATCGATGAATTACTTTTGTCTTAAGTGGAAGTGCAGTAACACACTTTCTTCAAGTATCATTTTTCGCACCTTTAATATTTTTAAAAAACTCTTAACGAATAAAAAAAAAATAAATAAAACTATATCATTTGATAGAAAATCAATGAATTATAAAGTAAATAATAAATAGTGAAAAACGTACTATATATTTTAAATTATGACTATTGATGAAGAATCATGATTCTTGGGGACCTGTCTTGGACAGGTAATCATTGTATAGGATCATGAAGAATAAAAGCAATAGACTGTTTTAGTTTAATAATTAAATTCTTATATTTACTGGTGATAATTAGTAAAATATTAACACTTTTTTTTTTTTTTTTTTTTTTTTTTTTTTTTTTTTTTTTTTTTTTTTTTTTTTTTTTTTTTTTTTTTTTTTTTTGTTCTTCCCTACCTCGCCTTTTAGGCTATACGGGATTTTCCCGGGCCGGGGGGTGAGGGCGGGGAAATTTAAAATCCCCTCCGGCACCGGGACGCGAACTCGTACTTTTTATATCATCTCAAATCTCTGTTATCCGGTTGCCAGGCAACTAGCGGTGCTGTTACACACGCTTTAGCCTATTCGGCCACCCCGCCCCAATATTAACACTTCTGTGTTAATATTTAAATAAGTGATAGTACCAATTTTCAACATGAAATTAATTTCCGTACATTAATAGTAAATAGTAATATTACTCCCATTTTCCCTGCAAACGACTAATTATTTATTTAACTAGCAATAACTCAATTATTCAGATAATCTGAATGGGCCCGGTGCTGCTTTGATAATAATTTTTTTATTCTATTTTTTTAAATGTCGAGATGTCATTGCTCCTTCATGCTATCCTTTAATTCCTGTTTAGACTACGGACTATTTTTTGTTTTAAATAATTAATCTGTCTCTCTCTTTTGTCCTTTTTTGTTTAATTGTCTCTTTCTCCCCTCCCCCTTTCTTATAAAGATTATCTAATCTAGTCATGTTTAATCACTCTCATCGTACTCCTACCTCCGCTTTCGCCATCTGGGCCCATTTTATGAAACCTCTCTCCATGCATTAATCACCATTTGATTGATATTTAATCATGAGCTTTCAAACCTCTTGATTATCAAAAGGGACCACCTACTCAAAAACTTTTATAAATAAATGCTCCATTAGTACGTTCTGTTGCAATGGGAACACCCGTTATATTTTCAATATGTTCCAGCATCTTTTGTATTTATAATGAAATACCTTGACTGTGATTAATGTTATTTTGCAAAATGCCTGCATATAATGGAGCTTATGCTAATTTGCATTATAATTTCTTCTTCTCTTTTTTTAGTCCTATTATTATTAATTGTTTCCTGCTATTTTTTTTTGTTTATTGAAATTTACAATGTTTTATAAAAATAGAAAAAGTAAATATAAAGTTTAATTACTAAAATATGATGATAACTTGAAAGTAAACTATCCGTTTGTAGCAATGACAGTCATATTTTAAAAAATCTTGACTTAATTTTCCCTTTAGACGCCTAAGTGGATTAATTGTGGATACTTTTATTTGCGACAAGAGCCTTTCAATTGTCAGAATGTCTTGTTTCAATTTCAATTTTTTTTTATTATTAATTTTACTGATATTTCTGTTGGGTAAATTTATATTTTTATTCACAGTTCTATATTTTAACATTTCAATCACTTACTCTGGAATCTGCTCACTGTCTGTACAGATATCAATTTTCCAGCTTGAATTATTATTAAAATGACTTTACCCAAAAGGCAAGACTTTACTAAATTGGAATAAGTCGTTCTGTCAACTAAAAGATTCATATAGTAAGTATATTGAGGTATTAAGGATTTATAATGAATCAGTTGTGTTATGATTTTAGACATTAAAGGAATTCAGTAGTTTAATAAAATCGAATTGATCCCTCTTCATTAATGAATTATAATCCAACTACATGAGCTTTTTTTAAAATCGAAATTTAAATAAAGGATTTCGAAATTGGCAGGAGATCCAGACGATTGTTAATTTTAATTAAAGTTCCTAGTTCTTTTCCTAGGACGAAAAAGGATTTTAATCAATAATTACTATCTAAATTTTGATAAAATTACTATCCTAGTAGATAAATTTTATTGAAAAACTAGAAGTTTTATTACGTAATTTTTATATGTTAGTTATGTTTTTATATTCCCATATTTACAGCATTTATCAATATTTATATTGATGTTGTTCAAGAGTCGGTTGGAAAAAAATATTTTCCAATTTTTTTATTTTTAATATTTTATTTTATTGTTTTTTTTTTATTTGAATTTATTTCTATCATATTGGCAAAAATATAGCTATAGCTACTTGAATTAAGTAATTAGGTAATCAGTTAATAAGGTTTACTTGTAATTAAAGATTAGTTTGTTGAATAGATCATCTTATGAAGTTAGGGCCCCTGAATCAAATTAGTGTTCCTATTAAAGCTTTCATTCATTAAAAACTCACCACCAAACTTTGGCAGTAATTAAAATCTTATTGATAGTGAATGAAAGTTGCTGACGCATTTTTTTTTTCATTTGAAAGCTCTGCCCTTTTTTTTGTTATGAAACATATGTTTTGACAACAAAACCAGTTTGAAACCCACGCATGTTTTATATTATATTTAAAAAATATTCTGTAGGTCTCCATTCTAAACACTTTTATTGTTTAGTAGAATGTATTCGTTTAATCTTGTACTGTACTTACTAATTAGTTAAATCTTATACTAATTATATTACTTACTTTTTATTATATTACTAACATACTGGTCTAATTAGTTTTACATTTAACTAATTATTTCCTCACTACTTACACGCTCTAATCCAATTTATGGAATATTTTCGTTTATTATCATATGTCTGTTCACATTTATTTAGCTCTTTGTATTTATTTCTTAGTAGATAACTTTCTGTTTTTCATATCATTTTTATGTATTTTTTTTAATAATTTTTTTTCTGTTTCTTATTATTATAATGCTATCTTCTCTTTGCCTAGCCCTTATGAAGGCCTGCAACTTGGACGACACAAAAACAATAAATAATTTTTTTGGTGTTATTTTATGACTGCAATCCGACTTTTCTTTCTATAAAAAATTACCACCGATATGTAACCATAATACTCCATAGTTTGTGAAATGTATTTTATATATTCATCCTTATTTGATTTTATTTTCGCTCCTCATTAGAACATGTTTTACCGATGGAACCTTAATTATAAAATCTACTATGAAAAAAAAATAATCATTTTTTCACTCTTAAATGAATTTCTGATTAGTTTCTGTCACTAGCGGATCCAGGATTTAATTGTTTTTGGAGGGGGGACTTCCACCCGAAAGATTTTTTTTTTAAAATATATAACGATAAATAATTTTTAAAAAAAGAGAGAAATTAACTACCTTTATTAAATGGTGTTTAAGTGATTCTTGAAGTCCTATTAAATTTAATTACACGAATAATAATAACTTAAGAGATAGTTTTTAATATTTTTTCTATAAAAAATGGTTGTATTTTACCATTTTTTGGCGGGGCCTTCAGCCCGAAAGCCTCCCCCCTCCGTTCGTAGATCCATCTGTCTGTTATCCATATAGTTGGCACATCATTAACATAATACTGCCTCGGTATTTTACTTTTTCGGTAGATTTTTTCATCCATCTAGGTTTCATCAACACGTTTCATCCAATTTCATATTCGAGAGTTTCCATCCATAATATGGACCTATATTTTCTCCGTTGTGAATCGACTTTCTGCCGAAGTGAAGATAGCTTTCCCACCGAATGTAACACTCTTCGGTTTTGTCATGCTTTCACTGTGGTCTCGTTCCAAACTGTTCTACTTGTGAGGTTCTACATAATATTATCTTATAGTCTTCATTAAATTAATTAAAGTTTATTGTTCGATTCTTAATTAGTGCATTGAATTAATTTGTATTTAAAAATGTGAATAGTTTAAATTAAAAAAGTAGTTCAGTTAAATTATGATATAAATGTTACCTAATAATTTGAAATTATTTAGATTTCATAGTATTTAAGATGAAGTCCATTACTTTTTACAATAATAAAAAAATACTCATGAATATTTTACTGACACGCTACTAATTTTAAAAGACCGTTAAAATTTAAAAAAATATATAATTGTTACTTTTGGAAAATAAAGTCATCTTCACGCAGATTTATAGGTACGTTATTACTCTTAGCATGTTAGATACACTCATTAGAATTGATTTATTTTTATGTGGGAAGAAATTCTTGAAATCAAATTTATTAAACCTAATAGATTGCTAAATAACAGGCAGTCAAAAGCTTCCTAAGCTAAAATAAGATAAGCGCCTATATAATAAATAACGGTATGTTATCAGCATAGCTTATCTCTGCGGTAACTGTTAATTACATTCAGGTATTATTTCTTTAATATTTACTTCGAACATCATGAAGTGAACCTGCTGTTATTTTACAAACTAAATAACTATTAAGAAGTCATAAAAAGGAGGAAAAGGAAAAGGAATAAAAAACAAAAACTAATTGCTTTTTAGTTAATTTTTTTTATACTTTGTTTTTTTAATAAATAATATAATGACAATAAAACGATGAATTATAGTTAGTTTGAAAAACTCATAAGTGAGTTAATAATAACGATCGGGACAACGGATTCTTGTGGATCTCTGTTATCATGTTGAGTCACCTGGCCGGTTTTCTTCCTCCAAGAATCTTTAAATCTACAATCCATCTTAATAGCCTAGTTTTTGGTGCTTAGAGTTAAATCTGGTGAAATAAAGATAAAAGTTTTCCTCGTACTATTCTACTCGTACTCATTCTAATTGAAATGATATCTCGTTATTCCCCGCTGACATTAGCTTATTAATTCATCGAGTAGGTGTTGCCGATCCCACCAGTAACATCACAGATAGTTCGCTAATGACTTGGAGCAAAGTAGATAAGGCTAATCAACCCCCACCCCTCGACAATGGGAGGAGTGGGGGCACAGGAGGGGAGATAGGGGAGCTCAGTCGCGTTCTGGTTCTTGGGGAGTGAGGTAGGGATTGTTCTGTTCGGGGTTCGTTGGATCGCGAAGTTTGTTGGCGTTCGTTGCAGTTTGTCGGGTGCGACTTGCTCTGTGAGAGGACGGCCTTAGACCGTCCCAAACAATCACCGCCATTACAGATGGAATGGGAACTAATGTGTCCAAACCTGGCCGAGTGAGTCCCAAGCAGGTGAATATATTAGTTTTGTCAATTTTTTTAATTTTTTTTTTTACATAGATAATGTTTTTATCTTTATAAATCCACCGTTTCTAGATCATTTTCTTTTCTCTGTAGTCTGTCAGTCATTTGAAAAAAAAAATCATTGTATTCATGTGTAGATTTAGTTTTTTTATTTATGGATACTCAAAAATTTCTTTATTTACCGAACCTTCCGCAGAAAATAAGGCATGTAACCTAACACTATATATATTAATATAATATAACATATACTATAATATAACACTATAATAATCCATATTATTTTTTTAAACTCCTAGTTTCACTTACAGCTCCTTTGATAGATAACGAAATACTTTTGTTCCCTTGAGATATTTTTACTAATAATTAATATCATTATGCATATACCTGTGTAACCTAATTGTTTAGTTTCTACATTTAATATGAAAATACTCTCATTATTTTCAGAATGATTATAATTAAAATCAATGATAAAAAAATCAAGAGAACCAAATATTTTGTTTTTATAAATGAGTTGTTATTGGATAATTTAATATAAAATAAATTAATATTTGAACAAAAATTATAAAAATATACAATAATAAAATTCTTAAAGTAATTTGTTTGATTTACTATTGTGCGAAGTTCTCCATAACATATGTTACGTTTCTTTTATTATAATTATCAAATGATATATTTTATTTATTTATTCAATACATAGTTTAATTAATGAAATTTAAAGCTGTTGTTTTGTACATCTGCTCTATTCTTATGTAATTTAATTTTCAATCTTGTAATCGTTTAAAGAAGAGTTAAACTTATGTCTTGTCTCAATAATTTAGTGCATTGCATGCAGTCGAGTTTGCCCCTGACATTGCAGTAGTCTGACCAATGCTGTCTTGCATACTTAACGTGGCCCTTTTAAATACCCCTCTAACATACTTTACTGTTTCAAAGTTGAAATTCAATTTTAAAATCCTTCATTCTGAAACATAATTCTGACCATTTCACAGTAATCTTTATATGACGTAACTATTGAGATAATATATAAGAAGTGTTTTTATTTAGTTTTTATTATTTTATTTTTCTAATGTAAAATTTAGATCATGCCTTTTTCTAGTTTTAAATTATTCTTTTAATTTTTAAAGATGATGTTCAAATAAAAAATATATACATTATATTTTACTTATGATCGCTATATTTTATACAATATTGACAGCCAGGACAAAACCCGTTAATTTTCTAAACTATAATTTACGCAGCGTTAATCAATAATGAAGCTAATTACCATTGGAAGTGCTCTCGTATAATGAGACAGAAATTAATTACGTTCTGTTTCTTTGAGGATAACTTCAGTAATCTTCAAAACTAACAAGCCGCTTTCAGTTTGGACAATTCCTAAAATTAAAAAAAAAATTAACTGAAACTGAAGTTGACAATTTCTCATTGATGAATTAAATTAATTATAGATTAGTGAAAACATCAAGTATTGATGGAATATAGTAATATTTTAGATTTTAAATATCTTTTTATTTAATTAAAATATACCAATTTTTTTAAAACATTTCACTAACTCGATCATGCTTTAAAGAAGAATTTTCATTAAAATAGAAAGTTAAATAATTCTTACTCGTCACATTTTTTTTTTAAGTGAAAAATTCTTTAGACGCGTTTTGCACTTTTTTTGTGGAGAGTGAATTAGATTGAGCCATCAGATATCCGATGTGTAACGCTCTTGTAAAGTCGGCTGAAGTTGTCTAATTGAATTGCTCTTGCACATGGATTAAAATATCTCAAAAACTAAAAATCGGATCTGAATTTTGTTAGCGTGGGAACTGTTCATCATTTTATCCTCCATGATGGCCTATTTTTTTTTTTAAATAATACAATTATAATAAATTTTATTGAAAAATTAAAAGTGATTCATACACTGGAGTATTGTAGGCTTAAAATTTCTTTAAAAATATATAATTAAAAAAAAAAAAAGGAGGGAGGAATGTATCCCTTACAAGTGGCACTCAAAGACCCGCCTGACGATGACAGACACAAGAGATGAAAGTTTGTCACGTCCATAGAGAATGTGCTGCCAAGTTTAAAATTGTTTTTTTCCACCTAAATCACCTATAATATTTTTATATTTTAATTTGATAAAAATCATGGTTTATAGTTCAATAGTCTGCACCTTCATTGTATTTTTTAAAGCAATAAAATTACACAAATAATAAAAATAAAATTAAACAAAGAAAAAATATATGTTAATAAAAAAAATATAAGATATTGGTTTTTCATTTATTTTACTCTAGTACTCTCTAACTTTTTAATATATAATATTGTTTATTGGTTCCCCCATATTTTGAAATTATTATTATTTTTCAATAATATTCGACTTATCCTAGTTGAACAAATCCACTATATACCTATGACTCTTTACTTAAAATCCGCGTACAAGAAACTGCTAGACGTTTCCTGAATTTGAAATTGGATCCTGAGCCGTTTTCAGTTACCCAGGTATGGTCAGGCTTTTCAGTATTACACGAAAGGCTGGTTGGTGAATTTTATAGGTATGATAAGTGATTTACCGTAAACGTGCATTGGCTAACTGAATTTTAACTATAAATTACCAGAATAGATTTATTCAATTGCTGTTTGATAATATAAACAGTTAATACAAAATGCCGATTTTTATGATATTTGCATGAATGTATTTTTCTAAGCTAAATTTAAGAAAATTTTGATAGAATGTTACCTTGATGAAAAAATGATACTTCTTTCAGGAAACAAAATCTGGTTATGCTTCCGCTAGTCTATTATCTCCTCCCCCCCCTTGATATTAGTTTATTGTTATTTCAATTTATACATATTTTTATATGAAACACAGTACCTGTATACTTTATTTTATTCCAAATTATTTAGGTGGGGGAACAACTGCTTCCCTATCCTACCCTACATACGCTCATGACAAGAATATTTTTATTTATTTATTGAATATTACAACATTGATTAAGTGAGGTAAGATCATATTTTCATACACAAAAAAATATAAAATAAACAAAAGCAAAATAACAAATAAATTATAATAAAAAATTATGTACAGTAAATAAAATAAAATAACTTAAAAATAAAGAAATTAAAAAGTGCAAAAAATAATCTTTTTTTTCACTCTCAAATATATTTATTGAATAATAATACAATCAGCCACTGCTGGAGGGCTATAAGCATTAGGGCTAAAAGTTCTCATTCATAAAATATATACAAATAATAAAGAATTAAATATAAATATAAGAAGCAAATAAATAATACTGATGAAGAAGGTAAATAAAAAGAAAAAAAATAAACAAATAAAATAAAAACTTCTAAACACAATCATACCTATATACAATATATACATTCGCCCAAGAATATCCGAGCCAGGCTTTTTCCCCCACACGTGGAATGCAAAGAAAGACTCCGGAAAATCCCAGTGGCACTTTTCCAGCCGCATCACTAGTAAAAAAATAATCTAAATCTAAATACAAACGATATGTCTATTTAAAAAAAAAAATTAAATATATATGATTTATGTATAAAAATGGAATTGAAAAAAAAAATTTCTTACTAAATTTACCCATCTACCCATTACTAAATTATTGCATTATTTTTATATTCTATTAACTATGACAAATTCATAAAGAGTATTACCCGCGTAGAACTATTAATTAATATAGGGAAATATTTTGGTGAAATAGCTATCTCCATGAAAATCAATCGTTTTTTCCTTCAAGTAACCTAAGGGCTGTGGAACATCCAATTCGAGCTCTTGTAAAGGACACTCGGTACCCAATTCGAGTTCTGCGATACCTCATTAAATATTTCGGGACCCAACTCGAGCTTTCCTGTTTCCTGCTACTCCGAAACATACTGGACAAACTCTCCAAGTATTCAATTAATTACTACAGGCTCATTTACATGACCATAATAAGGCCTAAATGGAGATACGGAGTTGAGCTTTGGGGCTCTATTAAACCACCGTATTTCTATCGTATCTATTCCAAAATCATTCGTAAAATCCTTAATACTCCATATTTTTTCACAAATAAAATCGTTTATAAAGTCCTCAATTTTCGACGTGTCACTGATTTGGCCAGATTCAAATAAATTGGCCAGCCTTTCTTCATCCTGGATTCCTGAAAATCCTACTTGGCGTCTGAAAAGAACATGGCTTCAGGATCCACTTAAAACTATTTAGCAAGTCTGTAAGTCTGTTCATGACGTTCTTAATTTGTTCACATTTACTGGTTCTATTTATTTAATACACTTGTTAGTTTTAATAAATAAAATAATATTTAACTTTATTTTTTTGTAAATATTTATATTTCCAATCATGATAATAATAATAAATTAATTTGTAGGACGTCTTCTAGTATAATTATTTATTATCATGTTGATGGATAATGCACCCTAATTCATGACTAAATATATATACATCTGTTGAAAAATTCTAAGGTTATCTAGATGTCTAGAAATTTTAGGGTTTCTTACGAAACTTATTATCCTTCGTAGGATTAGCTCTGAATATATGTTTAGGCTTAATTATTATTTTTTTTTCTTATAATTTCTCAAAACTAAGAGATGGTTGGTTCTATAATTCTTTCGCTTTTGGCATTAGTTATATCTAAAATTTTAATTAAAAAAACAAAACGAAAGGATTTAAAAAAACAATGGATAACGCATGAAAAAATAAAAGGAACAATTGTTAGATAAGAAGGTCGTCAACTTTCTGCCCCGGAGCTCCATAAAACCCCAGAACCATGAAATGACCCTAGCACGCTGCGGGTTTAATTGGTCCCCGAAATGGGAACAAGAAAAACTAATTTATCTGTCGCCCATAAAGTCCACAACATATCCCGTTGGACGGGTCTTCCATTTCCGAATTTATTTTGTGTAAAATGCCGTTCCAAATCGATTTTACAACCGATATAACAGATCCCGGGGTAGTAAAGAAGCAGCGATTGGAGCCAGTAGCTGCTTTAACACACTGACCCAGTTCTGGCTGCTAAGGAAATGGTCATTTTCCCATGTTCGGCAAGGATTGCTAATGTCGTGAGTTTACAAATTCTGTTAGCTATCACCTAATCCGTTAGGATTTTTTTTTCAATTATTCCACTAGGTCAGAAATACGCTTATTATGTATTATTTTTTCTTATATTAAACTTGTGCTGAGGAATTAGGTAATATTTTAATTTGATCGAAAATTTGTAAGTTTTGCCAGAATGAGCTTCCCGATTCCACGAAGTCCTATGGGTTCTCACGAATACCTAACATTGTCCAGGTATTCAGGTAACCATATCCTGTCCCAAGAATACCATGAGGTCCAAAACTAGGCCGTTACTGCCACCTATAGAACTAATCATGTTTAGGTGTCAGAATGATTTATTAGGAGATCGTGATGGTCAACACTGATATGAATTCGGCCTGGGAGGGTTAAAATTTATTTAATGGCGGACCCACGAAATGAATCTCGACCTTCCCAATCTTCTTAGAATAGGTTAGGTTATAATCATAGAACAATCTCCCATATACAAGAAATGGAGAAGTAGGGGACATCGAAAAAAAAAAAAGAATGATTTATTATTCGGTCATTCAATAAATCACTGAAAACTAAGCATAACGTTACATATCCTCACAGAATGTTATGAGCGCTGACTTCAACAGTTCAAGGTCCCAGGTTCGAATCCAGGACCTTTCATGGGTTGTAGTTAGTTTTGTCCAAATGCGAGACCGAGACGACTCTTGATCTTGCATACTCAGTTTTGGTCATGGTCTTGATCTTGCGCAAGAGTCTCTCAACGGTCTTGCAGTTACTCATAAGCTTATAAGAGATATTACTGTAATTTTTTAGATAGGAAAAACCTAATGAAGCCCGAATGAAAGATTAGAGAAGTTAAATGCAAAAATATATTGGTTATACCAATTATTTATTCATGGTAACTAAGATTGTAAACAAGAAGTAACCATTTTTCGTTAATTTTTATTCAGAAAATCGATTTTTTTTTTTTTTTACCATTTTGGTCTTGGTCTTGCAACAGTTAAACGGCTTTGCACTTTACATGGCACTTTGCAAGACCAAGACCGATTTTGGGCAACACTAGTTGTAGTGGTACAGTTTTTTTTAAATATATATTAAATAGTATTTTCTTCGACCTTCAACCTAAGCAATTATACAAAAAAAAAAAAAAAAAAAAAATCACTTTAACAATTTTAAATATTTCATAGCTCAAACCTAGTTGGCCATCTTCTGGGCTAAGCAGAGGGTGCAGCAAAAATTAAGGCTACTGTAGGAATTAAAAGTACTTTCGTTAACTCCTTCTATTTAGCCTCAATTCTGTTTCCTTCAATTCCAGTAGTACATTAACAGGCTCTAATGTATAGCACTAAAGAATATTTAGACAATTTATAACTACTATCAGCCTCAATAAAACATGTTCACCCTCGTTTGGCAAGCTGAGCTAATATTTAGGCGGTTGCACTTGAGTCGTTCTGGTATCGTGAAAGACTTGACGCTTGGTCGTCACCTGTCATCAAAGGTGAGAAGTTTAGTTGTCTTGATCTAGATTCTTTATAAGCGGTATGGACAGCACTCATTCAGCCGAATGATTCCTTTTTTTTTGTTGGTTGTGGAGGATCTATACTTCAGAAGCTATCATCAGTAACATTTTCAAAGGAAAACTAAGCATCACATAGCATTGTATTGCCCGCGTTTTGAGTAGTGGTCAATTTTTATATTTGAAATACTGAATATTTTATTGCTGGTTTGGTTTATTTACAATGATTTTTACATTATTTATTTTTTTCTTCTTAACCCCATATGATGTTGTATTGAGAACAGAGTGGTAGTACGAACATGATGGTAGCTTGAACATGAACTCTTGTACTGCACAGAGTGAATTTTAAGAGGAGAATGGGGAATTGGAAGGACTTAATTTAATGTATGTCTGCCACCTCATAGGTTTGTGAGTAATTAGAGTAAGTGTTTTAAAAAGTGGGTTTGTCGAGGATTTAAGGCTATAAAAGAATTTGATATGCCTGCGTATAATAAGTCGTCCACCTTCGGTAATTCGAGGGTGGTATGTAGTAGGTCCATACGTGTTCTTTGTAAAGTCGTGTGTCTCACTATTTTTCTCAGCACACCATTCTGAAACTGTTGGAGCTTTTTCGATATTGCCGGTGATATATTAGTTTGGAGTGGTGCTCCATAAATGAGTGCCGATCTAAGGATGCTCTTGTATATTGTTAATTTGACGTGACCTAAACCTTCTGATAAATATAGCTAAGGAATTACAGAAAGCGGGAATGGATATTCAATTACAATACAAATCTTTAAGTTGATATATATATTCAGAGAGAAGATATGAAGGATTTTATTCTAATTTATTTTTATAACAAATAAATACACCATAAAAGTTGTGCTTTCTAATTTTATTCTAATTGACCAAGTCACTCCCAAATTGGACTAAAGGCTAAAGGCTCGCTGAAGTGCCCTGAATCCAAAGTAGCTGCCAGACTCCAGGATGCCGGACCAAATCGTGACCCAGCCGCCTTCCATCCAGCAACAGGCTCTCTATCCTGATTTAAGTTCACTTGAACGAGGAAGGATTGCTGTCACGGATCCAAGTTATCGCGGGACATGTTCGGCGTAATTATCCTTCTAGAGTTAGCAGGAGCATTCCACGACCGGATGTCATGCAAGTGTAACGCTCTTTCTGGGTTTTCTCGTGAGTGGGATCGTGTTACTCTGTATCTGGGTAGTGTTAATAGAACAGCTCTCAGCATCTGTCCGCCTTATTCGATAGTTTTAATTGGCATTTAGCGAAATTTCATTTTTACCGCTGCAAACCACGACGTATCTTGGATTCAGTGATTAATACTTTGTAAGGTAGTTTCTTGGACAATGGTTGTGCAAGAATGTGATTTGACCGAGATCAAGCTCAACTCTCAGGTTTCCCCTCTTAACTAATTATTTAATTAAGGATACCCACTTCAGAGAAGCTGAATGTTCTCGAGAAGGAAAGGGTCTCCCGACGCCATACCCGATCCACAGCCGACGAAACAGTATTAATAATCAGCTGGACTCGAACCTAGAATCTTGACCATTGGAAGTCAACGGCCTACCACTGAGCTAACTATCTCCCAAATAATATAATCGTTAAAATTAATATTACAATGAAAAAAAATCACCATATTTTGTTTGGTATTTTGTAATAAAAGTGATTAATTTTATTAATATTTAAAATATTTTCTTTTTTCTGGGAATTTGTCTATTTATTTGGCAATAATAACTTCCAATTGGTAACAATTGAGTTATTTACTTTTATCACGGGATAACGTAGTAATAATATTTATTTATTTTTATGTAAAGTTTCAAGTGAAACAGTCAAGTTTCGCTAAGCCTTCACTTTGGAACCAGCTCACAGTTTCAAGTTCCAGATTAGTTGGCTGCCCTACGCCTAGCGAAATTCAGGAGGTTTATCTCTTCCAAGTTCCTTGGGATTCCTCTGATATTAGTTTGCTCTCGCCCATGGAAGGGAATCTCACGCCTCATAATCTTTGGATTATAATGCTAGTACGCAATTTATGAATTTAATATTTGCTAAAGGGGGTTTCTGCTAAATTATATTTGGAAAAAAATATCATCTTTTAAACGTTTATAACAAACATATTTCACCAAGGTGATCTTATTAAGCGATCCTTATCGTGATAATAAATATTGTTTGGATTATATTACACATTGTTTTATTTTGTTTACGAATTTCATATCTTAAAGACATTAAACATATAGATGGTCTTAGAAATAGATGTATTCGCTTTTAAATGTATATATAATGCTGTCATAAATCCAATATGAACTTACGGGATAGAAGTCTAGAGCTTTACTAAAACCTCCTACATCCAAAAAAAGTTATTCTTTCCAGTCGAAAGTCTTACAGAAAATAGTAGACTCACCATGTAATGTCGTAAATGACATAATGTATAGAGACTTAGACATTCCAACAATATCAGACACTGCTAAAGACTTTCACTAAAGACTAACAATATAAATCGACTGACAGAAATTTGTAAGCGTACAAGGTGTCTCCCACGGCGACAAAGAAGCGATGGACAAACGATTAAAAACAAAAAAGGAGTCACGTGATAAAGAGAGAGAAATATTTTGGTTTAAGCAGTCGTTATATGAAAATGAAAAAATAAAATAAAAATTGTATTAACAATTAAAAATACGAAAAGAATATCTGTTCTCAAAAGCACTAGTGCTTAGAGGTACCGTTTTTTTTTTTTTTTTTTGGACGATTTCATCCTCCTTTGCTCCCCTCCCTCCCAAACCGATAGTAGACCGGACGATCACGAACATGCAGAAACATACCGCAAATCTAGCCTAACACTTAGGAGACCATTTACAAGCTTGTACTCGCCATAGTTTGAATAATGTGTAAACCAGCCTTAAGATCCTTCATGGGTCGTATTAATATAAGATTTTTTTTTCATATTTTATCTCATAAGTTAAGGAGACGTCAATTCTACAAAAAAAGTAGTTGTATTAATTCGTAATAAATTAAAAAATAAATACAAGATATTATTACATTGATATTGTATTTACTCCGCTCAGCGTAAATAAACACACAATTCCCTTGATACAATAACTTCCACATTTACACGGATCCGAAGGCTTTGTTTTAAGCCCATGGATGCTATGGTATATGCTCTGGCATTGCCCTGGGTTAATTCCATAATCAACTGATGATAAGCCGATAGAGCCATATCCTATGTTCGGCTCGTTAATTGGGTAACTTGGTATTAATTAGCAGAAAGCTGTTATCCATGTCAACCATCGTGGAATCGATACAGATCATCATAACCGAGGGAAGAATTAAAATGCTCGTATACGTGGGTTTCAATTACAAAATAATGGATTAATTTTTGCGAAATATACCATATTTTTATTAGAGGTCGATATTTCTGGAGTGTATATTCATACAGTATAACAAATTATCAGGGAGTTTGTTGCCACAAAAATGGTGCCATTTGTCAATTATTTTTAGCTTAACTAGAAAATTGTTGCAATTTGAAAGGTCGAGTGAATGAAAGGAGAAAAGTTTTTTTGATTCTGAGAAGTGAATTCAAAACCATTCCTTTTTTATCCGCTATAATTCACAGATGTACCCTCACTTCAGCACATTTATCAACACGATTCTGATCCGACTATTGAATGGAAGGAGAGAATATTAACTTATTAACTATGTATATATATATATATATATATATATATATATAATGTATAATGCTTAAGAGGTTTTTGAAAATAAAGTATTGCGTAGAATATTCGGACCGAAGAAGGATGAGTTAACCGGATAGTTCAGACGGTTACACAACGCCGAATTGCGTGAGCTGTATCCGGGTAATATAATTGAGGTAATTTCATCGCGGCGAATCAAATGGGCGTGTAAAGTTGTTGGGCTTAGTAACGAGAGAATTCCTAAAAGGTTAATATTTGCTGTGCCGAATGGTAAGCGTCCGAGGGGTAGACCGAAGCGAAGGTGGGTTGCATTAAGATTGCAATTGGTAAGATTGGTAAGATTGCATTAAAGCCGATCTGAATGGACTGGGTTTGGACGGCGAACGGTGGAGGGAGGTGTGTAATAAGCGATTGGTGGTGTCGGCATCGAACCTTCGGGTTCGCTAAGCCTTTTATTATTATTATTATTATAATGCTTAAGATTTGAACTTTACTTCACTAACTTGTTGCGAATGTTGACACTTGACAACAATAAGGTGCTTTTCTACTAAAAAGAACATTGTATTGATAAAATCTCAACTTCTTATCTTATTCGTTAAAAACTATTAGTATTGTTTTTAATCTTTAATTAATTCTTCATGTAAAATGTTAATTAATTCTTCATGTAAAATGTTATACAAAAATTTCACGTTTGCTTTTTAATTCGTGGTACCCTTTTTATCTAATTATTAACACCCTCCTGAAACTTCATAAATAGCTTCGTCTCATCTATTTTATTTAATTTACAAATATTTTATTTACGAAAATTGTCAGAATTGGGGCATTTTCATTGAGAGGTCGGCAATGTTTGTCTATTTAATTAGATACTAAAAACTCATGAATACCGATTTGTTTTCTACTTGCATCTTAAGAAAATATGATCACAAAATCGAAAAACAAGGTATTGAAGCGTCTGCCCTTATATAAACTCGTTTTTTTAAAACTCCTTTTCGTGGTAGAGGTCACGCTAAACGAATCAATATTTTTGTAGGCCATATTTTTTTTCGATTTTGTGATTATACTATCTTACGATTCAATTGGAAAGAAAATAAGTATTCATAACTTTTTAGTTACTAATCAAATGGACGAAGTTTGCTAATTTGCAGATTAAAACCGCCCCGATTCCGAGAATTTTGGTAAATAAAATAATTTTAGTTTACGATGAGATGAAGCCATTTACGAAGTTTCAGGCGGATGTTAATAATTCGATAAAAAGGGATCTGTGCCACGGACTATTTAGTTTGAAGTATGTTCTCAAATTTTCTGAGTTTTTGGGTTTTTAAATTTTGGAGAGGTGTGAATGACTCCTCTCTGACACCTTCTGACAATGACACCTGTTCAAGAGATGGATATACGAGCTTACGAATATATGGGATATTGATTTTTTTTTTTCTATTTGTTATAAACTACATTTTGCAGAGGCATATTATAATAACTCACATTTTAGTGTAAATATCAATAATAATTCACCAAAATTTCCTTCTCCCTCTGGCTATAAACCCTTCTTCTATATCTTGTACTCGACTTTTCTCAAGACTTCTCTTTTTCTTCTTTCTATCCGATTCTTTTCCAAACTTTTTAAGGTCTTCTGGTAACTTTCTATCCGCAACCCCTATCTTTTAGATAAGAAAGTTAATAATATCCACATAATAATATGTATCTGAGACCATTAAAATGTAGGAAGGATCCGACATAATTTTGGTAATGTTAATGTGGTGGGATTCTTATTATATGTTTTTTTTTTTAACATTATAAATTATGTATTTTTTATATTGTTCTAAGCTATTTTGGCTTAATAATATTCAATAAATTAAGGATCTGGCATCTATACATTCTGTAATAAAATAACAATTAAATAAAAAATTAAAATATTTTCAAACCTACTATTATACTATTTATTAACCCAGCATTAACGTAATTGTATCCTTGATTTTCATGTAGTTTTATTACAAATTTCTGAATGTATTTATTACTTTACAACATTTTACATATGTGTTTATAACTGACTAGTAAAAAAATAATATTAATTTATTAATTTTAAAATTTTAATTTGTGATACATTACAATTTATTAATTTCATTTGTTTTCTTTTTTACAGGTAAGTCTTGAGGAACGAATGTTTTATTTTTCTTAAGGGAACGTAAGTTGACCTTTAAATTGAAATAAATATATATATAAAGCATAAAGAAAACCAAAATATATAAGTTGATGAAACATAAAACTGAACGAAAATGGGTAAAGATAAAAATATCGTTATTGTTTTTTCTTATTTATAAGCTTTCTGACCAATTCAAAACCAATCTGCTTTAGTCTCGCCAGTTTACTCTCTTATTCATATGTTCTATAGCAAGTTTGTGTTTTGTCAAATAGTGTGAGATTGCAGATCATTTATTTAATACATAATAATAAATACGTTTGTATATGATAGTTCTAAAGTTGTCCGTCTGCTTTACGTGAATTTCATCGTAAAAAGTTATGTGAAAAATACGTTGAAACGTATTAGATACTACTTATTCTTGCGATCACATAAGACTTAAACAAGTAAACTTACACTGAATAAATGAATGAATAATTTCGCATGATTCAGGTGTATTCATGAATGATATAAAATGTAGTTTCTGATAAGATATTAATTTTAAGGAAAAAATAAAGGAATATTGTGAAAAAAAATAGCATACGGGATAGAAAAGTGTTGGTTTCCTTGCTTGGAAAATCCAATATAATTGATGACGAACTTTTCTTAAATGAATGGTCATTCTTCTTTTTTTGTTATTATTGTTTTAAATGAATAGAATTACATTCTCACAAATACATTCATTCTTTAAACTTTTGATATAGTTGATTTACAATTATTTTTCGATTGAACTTATTAATTTGTTAGTGTATTTAATTTAACACGTATTATTATATTTTAGTGCATAATTACTTTTTAAATTAATGTATTTAATAGTATTTATCATTATTAGTAGGTATTAGTTCAATAAAACCTCCCTTAGCTATGTTACTAACCTCCTTTGGCTTTTTTCTTACTGCATATAAATGATCTTAGTTTTTCTCCCTTGATAATGCCTGGATTGGCAAAACGTCGGCAAGTTAACTATCCAAATGTATTTTGGAGACTCCTGGCTTAGTAGTTTGGATTTTTCCATTTATAATAATGACACGAAAGTTTTATAAAATATTATCTGATTGAATTCCATCAGATGTTGCATTATATTAACATCCATGTTGATTCAGAGTTATCAGTGTTGATGGGAATTTATGACGCCTCAATAACAAACAATTTTTTTTCAATTGTCTTAACAAATAATGAATCATAAGAGCAAATATACATTGTACCGATTTAATCTTATTTTTTTTCTCTTGATAACGTAGATTCTTTTTGGTTTTTCTTTGATCATTTAAAAGTAATGTAAAACTTTTTAATTTAAATTTATTTATTGGATAATGTAGCATTCTGTCACTGGTTATAGAGAGATATGACCACATTCACGCTATATTTAAAAATAAACAGAAGCAAAATAACAACTAAATTTCAATCTAATAATGAAAAAATTGCCTGTAATTTAATATATGAAAAAACTGTTATTTAGTAGTGTTTGAATATATTAATGTTTAGTTCGTATTAGCTTTTACCTCTTTTTTAAAAGCTTATAAGGTTATATTTTCACCACAATGCCTCCTAAGGACTCTGCAAATATAATTTTCTTCCATTTCCTCTTATCTCCATCTTTTAGGAATTGTGTGATTTCCTCTCATCCTTTGTCGACTGTCTCCCTTCTCACCTCTTCCTTCTTCGCCTACCACAAGGACCTCTATCTTATGTTTTAGTTTTCTGAATTATTCCTTGTTCAGACAATCTTTTTTTGTCCATAATGCTTCCTTATTTCTTTTTTTATTTGCTTAAAATAAACTCTTTGATTTTTCGGTCAAGCATTCTTTCAAATACTTTTTTGTTCATTATTGATTGATTTACTATTAACGTATGCTCGTAGAATTTTGATCTCATTTTCCTTCTTGTCGGCTCCATGCCTTCTGTTTGCTTTTTTGTCATAAAAGAATGTTTTAACTTTTTTTTTATAAAATAACCATCTTCTGTAGATTGTTGTTCGTTTTTTTTTTAAAGCATTGTTAGAAGTTTGAAATTATTTTACCCATTTATCATGCACAAATTTTTCGATTCTGAGCAGTAAGTTTCAACATCATGTTATGAAATAAGTGTAACTATTAAATACTTTGCATTTTTCGAAAGGAAATATATGACCGTAGGAAATATACTTATTACTGCTGAGAATAAAAAATATGCTAATATGCCCGAATTATTCTACACCAAGTGAAGTGCCCTCGTCTATGACAAAGGACAGAGCGGATTACAGAAGGTACATCAAGCAGGGTGGAGATTTCTGCAAAGAGATGGCAACTATCCTTCAGAAAAGAATATGATGAAGAGGGAGTTTTTGTAAACCACATGCTCCCAGGATATCATCTTTATAAGAAAAGAACCAAACGATTACAGCTGCCTCCTATAACCTATTCCAATCCATAGCTGCTGGAAGACTCGCGGTGGAAGCAGGAAGCCTAGGGTCAAAAAACAAAAACAAAAAAAAAATGCACAAAATTGCAAAATGTAATTTTTTATGGAACTTAATGTAGTACACTGTATACAATTTATAACGATTTAGTAGAGACCTAGTAAATTCCGTCGTTGTAAAAGCGTGTTTGTTACAACGACCAATGCCGCTAAAACCAAACACAGGGCATCATAAAATCAGTGGCAGGGATGGTCATCGTTGGTCTATATTATCGAAAAATCGATATTTTCCTTCCGATAATGGACATTTTACCATCGATATTATCTGCTATCCATACGTTCCTTTCGATTTGTCTACTATCGGTATCATCCTTTCGATATTTTAATTAATAATTACAATTAAAACTATCGTTTTCTGAAAGCTCTAGGAATTATATATGAATCTGATCGTTAAAAAAAAAAAATCTCATCTTGCCTGTTTCAAATAGAATGTAGTACGTAACAGAGGAAAATATCGATATTTCGATAATATCGACTACCATTCCTAAGTCAAGTTGAATAGCACGATCACCCTTCTCAATCAGTAAACTCAATTTGCCCAAATCTGTTAGAACCTTTTCAAGCCAAGGCCATCAATAGTCAAAGAAATCTATTTCCTATGTAGGATCCTAATATAAATAAACTAAACACGTTAGCGTTTGATAAATCTGATCTATAAGCAATAGCGGATCCAGAGTTTAATTTTGGTGGATGGGAGGAGGCTTCAGCCCGAAAGCTTTTTTCTTTTCATAAAAATGACGATAATTACTTTGGAAAAAAAGAAAGAAACTGACTACCTCTATGAAATGGTGTTTAAGTGATTCCTAAAGTCCTTTTAAATGTAATTACACGAACAACAATATTTTAAGAGATAATTTTTTAATATTTTTTCCATACAACATAGTTATATTTTACCATTTTGGAGAGGGAGGCTTCAGCTCGAAAGCCCCTTTTCCCCCGTAGATCCGCCCGTGACTATAAGTGAATAGAAAAAAGTTGAGGATGACGAAGATGGACTGGAACAAGAAAATTAATTTGACTAAGGAGAGTAGAAGAATTAGTATTTCTATTAATGAATTTGAAGAGGAAAATAACATATTTTTTTGATACGCCTATATGCCGAAGAATCAATATTTTTATTGATATTTAATAAAATTTTATAACATCGATGAAAATATCGACTATCGATATTTCAAGTCCGATATTTTGATGGTATCTATAGTTATAGGTCGATATTGATATCAATGCCAATATTGGACTTTCGATATTTCACCATTATTCAGTGGTCGTTATATGAATGAATGAATGAAAATAATTTTATTATTCCATAAAATACAATTTAATATTTACAGGATGATTAGGAATACAATAAAACTATAGATAATAAAAATATATAAACACGTGTATAAATATAAAATAAACAGAAAAAGTAAACAAAATATCAATGAATCACAAAATACTGTGAGTATCTGGGTGTCCTTTGAGATTCTTACAGCCTAGGTTTTTAAGGTTGCATTTAGTGATCAATCGGATTGGGAATGGAGTAGGTGTTTGAAGAGGAGAGATTTGAAAGAGGATATTGATTTTGCGTGTCAGATATCTGAAGGTATAGAGTTCCTGAGGGAGACAACTTGAGAATTTATTAAACGCAGCAGTTCGGTAAGGAGGAAGATAGAGGTCGGACGCATTGGATCTGGTGGGACGGGATTGAAAGGAGCGTTTGAATTGTAGGATCTGTAGAATATCCTCTGTTTATTAGAGATGGTCCTTGACCTCTTAAGATATATTTACGATAACAGTTGGGTAATAGGGTTTCAATATATGCCGCAGATTTAGAACAGTTCCTGTAGGTCATTGTTTAAAATTTTCATTTTGTAATTTGTTCCCCTCATTTTACTTTTAGTGGAAATAACACAGAAGAATAATAATGTGGCAAAATCCACCAAATCGATCCTAATGAGACAGCGCTGGATCCATCAACGGACGCCCGACACCAAATGAGACGCTTGACCTCGCCGGCAGGAGTCAGTGACAAGCGGCTATCTCAGATCCGCGATCACAGATAGCAGAGATGCTGACCCGGCCAGGTAGCACTCACATTCCTCCCTGTCGAGGTATCACATTTCACACCCTCCCTTTAACTCTTCAGGGAGCCAGGAGGCCATCTTGGATTGGTTCATGGCTGAGGGAGGAGATAAAGGCAGCAAATCTCTCAGATACTGACATTTAATTTTCGTCAATATTTTTAAAAGCAACCAAAATATACAATAACATTACTTATTACCTACACTCAGTAATTACCTATATAGTGTTTTACCTTAACAACGTTTGAGCTTTGTTAGAAGTTTGAAGTCATTTCACCATTTATCATGTAAAAAATTTCCAATTCTGAGCAGTAAGTGTCAACCTCATGTTATGAAATAGTACTCTTTCAAGACCTTTTTTGTTCATTATCGATTAATTTTCTATTAAACTACGCTAGTAGAATATTTATCTCATTTTCCTACTTGTCGTCTCCAGGCCTTCTGTTTGTTTTTTTTGTCATAAAACAATGTTTCAATTTTTTTTCTCATAAAATAGCCATCTTCTGTAGATTGTTGTTCTTTTTTTAAAGCTTTGTTAGAAGTTTGAGGTCATTTTACCATTTATCATCATGTACAAAATTTTCGATTCTGAGCAGTAAGTGTCAACCTCATGTTATGAAATAAGTGTAGCTATTAAATATTTTGCTCTTATTCGAAAGGAAATATATGACTTTGAAATATACTGCTGACAATGAAAAATATACTGAACGCACATCATAAAAGGTACATCTATGATTGCATAGTGGAGATTTCTGCAAAGAGTTGGCAACTATCCTTCAGAAAAGTAGCTGATGAAGAGGGAGTGGTTGTGATCGCGTCCGGTTATTGTAAACCCCGTGCTTCCAGGATATCATCTTTATAAGAAGAGAACTAAACGATTACAGCTGCCGGCTATAACCTATTCTAACCTATAGCTGCTAAAAAACTTATGGCGTCAATATTCTTAAAGTCAAGGGGCATAAGAAAAAAAATTGCGAAAGTAATTTTTTATGTAACTTAAAGTAGTTTATGTAAACCATGCACGATAAGCTAGCCTGAGAACTTCACCTCTAATGGACGTGGATAAGAGGCCCTCTTACGTAATGCTTTAATTAGATAACTCCAAAGATGGGAATTATTATTACTGGCTATTATTTTTACTTATGCATCATATAACATCTCTGTATTATTTCCCAAAACTATCGGTACGACAGGTCTTCATCAAATCCAATTATTAAGCACTCCTTTTGAAGATCATCTTCTCCTTCAGGTGAGAAAAATACACACATCTCTCCGAAATTTCAGAAACCAAAAGAGTTTTATGACAGAATTTATAGAATTGAGATTCTCAAAGCAAATGCAGAGATGACTATTTAATCCATCCCAAAGGTTTCTTTAAAACCGTGGTTTGCCTCCATTGGAATATATTTCGAAAGAAATGAGGTGACAAATTTAATTAGGTTAAGAACCAATCATGGCAGTACAGATAAATTCTTAACCTTCATAAGAATAAAGGAGATACCAAATTGCGTGGATATGTGACGAAGTCTAGGATCCACTACATCTTTCGATATCGTGTAAGCGTTTTAGCAACAAGAGGAGGAAATATATTGATGGGTCGAAACTCAATATTCCTAAAATAATAAAAGAGCAAGATCGAGAAGGACATAATCGGCTAAGAAAGCTCATAAGAGAAATACAATTACAGTTTCAATATGTGACAAAACGTAAATTTCCTGCTAAATAGAATGTTGGTTAAAACCTGAATGCAAAAAAATAAAATAAAAATGAAGGGAAAGAAACTTTATTATTAAATTACTCAAAAAGTATTGTACCCATAATTATTTCAAAGATTATTAAATTTTTTGCAATACAAAAAAAAAAAAAAAACAAAGACATCGAAGTTTAACAATTTATAGCAAAGATAAAGCCTATGGTAATGTACACATATCTTTGTTTATTATTATGAATGATATAATGTGATTCAACTGAGTCACAGAAAAATATTTCCTCTATCACATAATACATTGCACTAACTAACTCTACGGAACAATTTTCGTTGCGAAACACTAAGATATAAAAGAAATCAGACGAACTTGTCAGCAATTTGTTCTTTCAATGACATTTTTTTTTAAATTTATGTTAAACAGAAAAATATAATTTAGAGCTATCCCTTGTTATTAGTATACATTAATGATTCAGCAAACTACCTATTTTAATGTTTCCCAAACGAAACGTTGGCGCCTCAAGGGAAAAAAAAATCAGCAACCTATATGACGGATCCTGTAGAAATATTAATAACCATTTTACAAAAATGGTTGTGTCTCTCAGATCGGCAATGTTTCCCAGATCTTGATAAGACCCTGGGTGTGTTCCCGACGTAGGCGGATACGGGGAAAGCATGGAAGGTTGCGCAAAGCAGCGCCACAGCTGTGCTGTGGACCGCCCTTTAACAATCAATTAGTCCAAATGTATGTAGGGTCCCATGTATTTATGCACAGTACAATAAAGAAAACATTTGCATAGCACGATTCATCAGTCGTTCGTGTCTGGGGCCATGTCTGAGTGATGGGGTCGTTACCGATTGCCACACGATTGTCCGACCTAATGTTCGATCTAACTCATCGGTTTTATGTTAATCCGATCTAAACTTCTCGTGAGGTGTCACCTTTCATTTGTAAACTGACCTGTAACTCTGTAATTGCGTATGCTATAACATAATTCGTAACCTGTCTCCTGTCGTATTATTTTACCATCTAGCTCGCTCCAACACCTGGTATTTTAGATCTTGTTTGACGTGCCTGCCAATGTATGTTTATGTATAATGTTTGAAACTATTCTTATCTAGTGGAAATAATCTATGAATTGACTTAAACAGAAAGTTAATTTATTTTACCGTTATTCTTCACCAATGTAAACGAGTAAATACCCACCAAGATACAGAAATACAATGTTAGGTGAGTGACATTTGAAAGTCTTTTTTGGAATAGATATCTTCATGATGCTTTTGATAATCTTTAGATTAACAAGCTGGTAGTAAGAAAACGCTGGGCCACATATATGCCAACACATATGACAATAATGGATCAAACCTATATTACAAGTTTATGACTAATAATCCTTTTCAGATTTATTAATATTATTATTTTTTTTATTTATTCATTTATTTTTTTATTTTAAAAGTGCATTTGTTTATTAATTTAAATTAATTTATTGATTTTATAGCTATTTTTTTAAAAGTTTATTTATTTATCTATTCTATCGTATTAACTGCAAGTGTCTATTATTATCTTTATTTAATTCTATTAAACCTTTTATTTATTTTTTTATCCTTTTTTTTTTTAACGAACTATCCAAAGTACTGTTATTTAATTTATCGGGCGCTGATGACCTGGATGTTTTGAGGCTAGACATCGAAACAAACAAACAAACAACAAAGTTAGGTTATAATTTTAAAAAATCCAACCACACAGCCTCACATCTCTAAAACCAAAGATCATATCACTCCATGACATCCCAACGTGAACTGGAAGAAAGGTGAGGTAATACAGTTGAAGTTTGTTATATTCGAAACAGTTGATCTTTAAAAAAAATATATTCAACTAGAAAAAATAAATCATAAATATACCACAGAAAATAATAAAAAAAATACAAAAAAAAAATAGTTTTCATCATAGAAAGAAAAACATCATAAATATACCGCAAAAAATAATTAACCAAAAAAATACAATTTTCATCAAAGAAAGGTTAACAAAACAGCTGATCACGCAGGCGAAGTTAAAAAAGATAGATTTATTACACTACTTGTCCAAGAAGCTCAACTTATCAGAATAAAATTTCTACTTTCAATCCTACAATTAACTTTCATTCGGAACTCTCCTTCTTTTTCTATATTCGTAACATTATTTTTATAACTTTCGTACGTCATCAAAATTAAATTCATATTTTAACACTTTAGAGTTTCTATTATTTTTATCTTTTTATTAAATAATGCCTAAATATAGTTAAGAAATTAAAGTCCATTATTCTATATTTTATCGTAAGTGGACGATATGATCATGTACTTAACATGATTAACCAATAAAACTATCATTATATAATTAGCCAATAAAATTATTATGTATCTTATGTGATATATCACACATTTTAATCAAGAATTTTCGCATGCTATTAACGTTGTTATATACCCCTGATGAAATTAATCACATTATGAGCGAAATTACGCCCACACACAAACAAGTTGAGTCTCATCACTTACTTATTAATTAGAAAAAATAGAAATTAGCAAAAAGGATTATGAAGTTGTAGAGCTCCTTTAAAAACAAATATGTAGAAAAGACGTATTTCAGGATTTTGAATCTTGAGAAAAATTAATAAGGTGTTATAAAAAAAAAGTCTTGCTTACATGGCTATGGAAAATTTGCTTTTACAAAACGTCATTTTTTCTCCGGTGTATTGTTTCCGAAAATGTTGAGTAACTCACAAAGTGTAACAAACTTGAAAAGAAATTTAATTATAATTAGATTTTTATTTATTAACAATTTTCCTTTTCCTTATAGATTTTCTTCATCCAAGGCTTATTTCCTTCTTCTTATTATTTTATTCCCTTCTTCCATTTCCTATTCTATTATTAATTTAGACAGACTTACTAGCCTTGAATGTCCATATTATGTTAACGTTTTTTGTTCTATAGATGTGAGATTTTTCTTTTTTTTTTTAAACTCAATCAGTTCGGTTCTACTTTTATTATTATAGATAGATTTTAAATAACACAAGCTGTGATTATATATGGGTCGATACTTCTTTTTTCAGGAAGTTATAAAATTTCAGGTCTAAAAATATCTAGAAACCCATTTGGTCTCGAGAATAGTCGTTCATTCTTATAAATGTCCCTCCCTCTACTACTTCAAACTACGAGTATAACTTTAGTATCATATTTTATCATAACTTTTATTTAATTTATTAGTTCTTTATTTTTTATAAACAGATAAAATTTGTTCTCGATTTTGTCAATTAAATGAATTATCAATCTTCTCTCGTTTTTAAAAATATATTTTTATTTCATTTTACTGTATTTTAATAATAAAAATAAAAACGTCCATTCTTACAATCAATAATGAAAATCAATTAAAAAATTGGAAGATCAAATATTGTGTTCCTTATTAAAATAATCATTATAATCATATCAAATAACGATGTGTTGGGTGTAGAGAGTGTAAGGAAATGGTTCAAACAATCTTTTTTTATCTATAAAATAAAATTCAGTTTAAAATTAAAAAAAAATACAATAATTAATTATATATTTACATATAATTCATCACTCAAATACTTACTATCAGATTCGTCTTCTTTTTTTTATTCTGCAGAAACACAGAGTTTATTGCTCAGAAGAATGTAATTTATTTTTATAAAAAGTGTATACTTATGTTTTACCACTGTACATAGTTTTAAGTGTCATGGCATGCTTTTAAGTGTTTTGTATATAGATTTTTTTTGTTTGTTTGTTTGTTTCGATTTCTAGACGCAAAACATCCAGGCCATAAGCGCCTGATCAACTAAATAACACGACTTAATACTTTAATAGATTTTTTTTTTATTTTGTACATAGTATGTTTAACTAATATTTTCTTTACCTTTTTTTCTTTATTTTTACTTTTTATGTTTGTTTTTACTTAGGCCAGATATAATACGTTAATTTTATATTTTTTTGTTATTCTAAAGAGAAGTTGTCCCAGAATAAAATTATTTTTCTATTCTAATTATTAATTATTATTTAGTTCTGATATTTTTTTTCTATAAATACCTGACTAAAGTCAACACGATTTCCTCCTGATTAACATCGCAAACTGAAATTATTCTGCCCATATCCTCTGGGGCGTTCCATTTTGATCTCATCAAGCCGGGCTGGAACTCACTGAAAGCGTTACCTGTGAACATTAGCTGGAAGGTCCACCTTAATGCCCGCATTGCGTGATCCCCGCCTCAATGGAAAATTGAAAATATCCACAAAATGTTGAAATGAGAGAGTGATATATGCTAACCTAATATTTACTGTTAAAGAATATTTTTTGTAATATTTGCATATTTTTGAATCCAGAACTCTTTTAAACCGACTTAAATTAATTGGCATATGTTTCTAATAAATTAATCAACGCTAAATTGAGTATTTTTTCCTATTTTTTTAAATATGATTTTTTTTTCTCAACGAAATTACTTGTGGTGTTTCACGAAGAAAAAGTAACATCGCCTAAATACCTAACACAGTTTCTGATTAAAAAAAAAAGGAGGGAAGTAACATAGCCTAAATATTCCTCCACCATTCCTATTATCAAAAATAAGTTAATAATACAAGTCTCAAGTAAAAATGAAAACAGAAAAAATAACGCTTGAAAGTAATACCCTTTAAATGTCCTGATATCTACAACTTTTTTTGTAAACATTCATCATTAACATGTATTTATTATCCATTTTTATTAATATAGTTTACATTAACTTATGTATTAAAAAATTGATAGCTTTTTTTTTTGTTAATTGTAACTTTAAATTAATCAAGATAGTAGCTTTTTTTTTTTAGTCAGCTGTTTTAAATTTTTCCATTTTTCCAACTGTCATCGTAACTCTGTCTTTGACTTGACAAGGACACTTTCACTGTCTGTCGTGAAAAAAATAAGATGAAAGTAAAATATAATCTTGTAAACTAGGCTTAATTTTTTATGGCTCTCGATCAATCTCCGCTGGCTTTAGTACTAGTGATGCGGTTGAGTGAGTAGCGCACGGTTCTCCTGGAGTCTCCTCGCCTTATTGTATATAGTGTATTCATGTGTTTTTGCTTAGTTTTAATTTTCTTATTTTTAGGTGATTTGATTTTATTTATTGTATATACTTTTTGATTATTATTTATTGTTATTTTGCTCCTATTTAGTTTATATTTTTGTACATATTGTGTGAATGTTATCCTACCTCACTATAACTGTAATGTCTAAATGACAGATTGTTGTAATACTCAATAAATAAATAATTAAAAAAATTTTTTTTTTTTGATAAATGGTTGGTTGGGCTTGCAAGATAAGTAATTTGCCGAAATTTTATCTGATGTTTTAAGTGAAGTATGGCAACATTTTGACATCGGATTCATTAAGCTATATCATCACTTAAACTAAGTAGTATCACTTTGAACTACTAACCAATGTTACAAGTTGAATTTTTTTTTTTTTTTTAAATCGGTCAAATTTGGCTATGTCCTTCTCTGGAGTACTCATTGCTCCTAATATGTTGCGCTCATTGCTACTGGTAAAGATGGTTAAACTCATCCAGCAAGTGAGTCTATTGGTTTTTTTTCCCAACCCCAAAAATCATAGCAATGATATATCACCTCCATCCGCGTATTTAACCTTTCCTTTCTTCTAATGAAATTCAAAAGAGATGACCATTTGATGCTGGAAGCTTTCTGTTCTAGGATTATTTAAAAGACACTTGAATTACACAAATCGGTCACATTGAATTATATAATAGCATTTTCTCGTGCTTGTCTACAAAAGTGGCAGACCTCATCATCATGAACAATCCCCTAAGTCTTCTGTGGCCTTTAAGTGCTATAATAATTATTCGGATTTCATTTCTGTTAGGCCTAGCAGCAAATAAAAGATTTTTATTTGACGATATGGCTTGTAAGACCCAGTACATTCGCTCCATTTTTTACCTGACATTTTCCATAGATAATCAAGGACCTTTATTTACTGATGTTTCTTTGAAATTCCAGATTTCTTCGGCCATCCGAATGATCCATTCACTTCTGATGATGAAAAAATAAAATCCTCAAGATATACTATTTTTTGACCGCTAGTGTTAAAGCCCAGGTATGACCCAATATTCAGTAGGTTGATATAATCCCACTGGAAGACTATAAAGAACCGAACAAGAAATGGAGTCCTGTATAATCCGCCGTAAATCCTTCGAAGAATAGATTTCCTACCCATAACGGCTCTATTAATAGTCATAAAATATCCGAGTTAATCCAGGGAGATGAGTGAAGGATAAATTCCACCCACAGGTTCCCAATGTACCTGTAATTTATATCGCTATTAACAATCGGACTGGAAACCAGCTCGGCCTCATAAATAATCTCAATAAGCCCACTCGCTCGTAGATCAATTTATTTTTTTTCTTCATAATTTTAATAAAGATATCTCTTAAGCATCGGGGATCTCGCCTATTACATTCCAGGTACAAGGTACTTATGTCCTCTGGAATGATTTACTCTGGAAAAATTCCATGGGGGTAGACTGGAAACGAGTTTTAATATCATTAGCTAATCATGATAAAATGGTACTCCTATTGATTTAATGGCGTCTCGTTAATAACCGAGTGTAGGGCTTATTGATTTTCATTTTTTTACTCTACAAATTCTTCACGTCAAAGAATCGCCTAATAATCTTGGAGAAAGTTATTTGGCAATACTTTCACGTAAGTTGGTTCATGAAGTTAACAGCCTATGGAACAAGCTAATGGAAGCCTTGTTTGGAAATTGAGTATGAAACTTAAGTGTATCTTACACCCCTATATTGAGTTACGGCCTTGTGGGTGGTTTTTGTGGCTAGATGAAATTACTTTCAACCGTTTAGTAGCTAATAATAAAATATTAGCATACCGATGGCTGAAACAATTTTTACGTAAAGAAACAAAACATTATTTCTATTACAGAAAAGTTAATGTTTTTATTATTGTTTATTGGATTATTCCTAAAGTTGTTAAAAACATAAAACCACACCCTATAAATATTAAAGTAAATAAGTGAACATTAGTTGCTGACAAGCAGGGTTTGAAATATGTTTATTTTTTCCACAAATTAAACACAAATTTTAATTTAAAAATCAACCCTGATTGTTAAGTAAAATTTATATCGATCATTTATGTTTATTAATTCGATTACAAAAAATGATCACTAACTGATTGATACGGTCTCACATAAATAATAATGATTAAATTGTAATAAAAAAGTTTTGATCTGTAAATAAAAATCAGCTTGTACACACAAATTAAATTAAATATTAATATGTATGTTTACGTTATTAATGTGCACATTTTTTAATATTAAATTTCTGAAATAGCTTAAATTGTGCAAGCGTTACTTGCTCTCTCTCTATATATATATATATATTGCTATGTTCCTGGCCTCGCGTTTCTACGGCGAGTAAGGGGTTCCAGGAATCGCATTTATTTGTATTAAAATGTATTTAATACTTATATTTGTATTGAAATGTTAGATACCACAGACCCCCTACTGTAGAATCCTGGATTGAACCATATCATTTTTATTGGATTTCCTTTCTAAAGGTATCATGTTTTTAAATTTACTATTTGTTCTATATCTAACTGGTGGCATGCAAGGTAGATGGTAAAAGTACTACGTTGGTTTACTAACCATTATATTTACAAGCTTAAACAAAACCAAAAACATCTATATACAAAATAATAACTAAACCTATATACATAATGAATGGTTGAGAATCATACTGGAGGAGAATGCTTGATGTTTGATTAAAGTTACATGTGTTATATTGATTATATTAATTAATGATGTATGGTTGCCAACACAAATTTACATTAGTATAACTAAATGCTTGTTACCACTTAGCTGGTCCTTCATAGTGTTTCTAGGTGTTTCTAGCCGTCATATCTGGATTCCCTGTCTCTGCTCTCCTTCAGCGTCTAGTCCGTCCATCTGCTCTCTCCGGCTGTCTTCGTCTTCCTCCCTCGACTCCCCCGCTTGAAGTCTCCTCCGCTGAGTCCCAAAAAGAAGTCCTTAGTCCTAGTCCTCTATTTCCCACCTTTCTTCATCCCCCTCTCTTTTGGTAGTCTTTTCCTGATTGGCTGAATATTCCTAGCCTAAGGGATGACCACGCCTCTCCCCCAGGCCAAGGTAAAGCAGCAGGTACAGATTTACGTATTTCTGGTGGAAGGTGTGAAAAGGTCTTTCGGGATCCTGTTTAAACACTCAGTTGTCGGTCTTGGTCGGTGGTTCTTAAAGGTTTTTATTACCACTTACAAAAGGTTGGGCTTGTGGGTCGTTACCCTCGCTCAGGTAGCGCCAGATGTGGCCACTTATGATATTTATTTATTTATACCTTTAAAATAATTAAATGAATACCACCGGCGGTCTTTACAATACATAGCAATATATATATATATATATATAATATATATATATATATATATATATATATATATATATATATATAAGTTAAAATTTCTAATGAATTTCGGAAATAAAGACAAAGATCACCTACTACTCTAGACTCAAAATATGTCATAGGGATAACAAAAAAAATTATATTTCTGATTTTAAAATGTATTACTCAAGAATTATTATTATTGTTGAATGTAAAGATTGTCTTCCAAACTAATGATCAAGATATCGCTATTTATAAAAAATCATAAAATGGTTTTTAAAAATTCCATATAAAATTATCGATTTCAAAACCTGCTTATAAGAGCGTTAGAAGTTTAGTAAATTGAACTAAGTTTTAAAAGTAAACCATCGATATTGTGGTTTGAAAATTTCAATATTACTAAAATGTGTTAAAAAGAATATAATAAAAGATACAGTTCAAATTTGTCACAGATGTTATAAACTTTATTTTTTTTTTAATTAATAAAATATCTGAGGCCTTTTTAGGCTTGCTTATTTTATGGTATTCTACACCATACCAGGTATTCTACCATTTTTATCCTGCCTGGCATTCTTTTGTAATTAAGCATTCAATCATTCCTAGCATTCAAGAGCGATAATTAAGTCCCTTGATGTTACTATTTCAGTTCGCATTCCGTATGAATTGGCTTGTTTTCTGTTGTAATCAATGTCCCTTTTGAATTACGACGTAATTGCAATATGTTGCATTAACCAACTGATTCTGAAAATGTGAAGTTCTCGAGATGTTGGTTTAGAAATTTAAATAAAAAAATGGCCTTTCTAAAAAATGTCTAAAAAAATAATGTCTGATTTTATTTTATCTGATTTCTTTCGTCTTGCTCATAAATAAGATCTATAATTTTCTTTTTCATCATTAGATCTGTTCCAACCACAAAGGATACAATACACATCATTCTTTATTATTCATTTTCATTCGGTTATTCTATACTATATGGTTTTGACTATCAGAAAATTGCTTCGCAATATAGTTTTTCCGTTCCAGAATATGTAACCCCTATACGCTTGGAACGGAAAAAACCGTTTGTATATAATCAGAACTTATTTTGGAACAGACCTATTTCTTACAATATTATTTTCATTAAAGCTGGACAATTTATTTTACCGTTGTCATGTTTTTTTATACATTCATATTTTGTTAGTTTGTAATAAATGCAATTGTATTTGTTGAATAAATTGTGTTGGAAAAAAGTGTGTTGGATATAAAAAATCTTGACCAGTTGAACAAAATATTTTATTTTATTATAAGTGTGACACTATCAATACAAGTAAAACCCTTCAGCTTTAGTTCAGGCATGTGTTAATATGTCCGTGGGCGTATTTGTATTTATTCACAATTTGAGTGCCTTTTATATTATTATTATTAATTGTACTATTCTACATGTGCATTGTAATCCTAAGATCTCTGCTAATTGTGTTCTGCATAATAAATTTTCTTTAGTATACATGTATTTTATTCTTTTATGATATCTCATTTATGATCTTTATTATGTAAATATATTTTTATATAAATAGTAAAAATATTTGGAGTATACAAATATTTATGATGTTTGTTACATAAAAATATTTTTGTTTTTGTCTTCTTATACTGTACTTATTTTTTTCTACTTATAAAACTAATCCCTACTTACGCTAAATGGGCCAGACTCCATGGCTACGATGTATATTAAGCCGATAAAATGTTTCTATTCTATTCTATAATAAATGCAATTTGTTGAATAAACTGAATCCTATATTACTAAAAGATGGCCTATTGACGAAAAAGAATTATATTATTCTAAAGTGTTAGTGGAGTATATTGTTATTGAAACTATTTTATGAGTTATATAACATTCTGTCATAAGAATTGAGCAAAAAAAAAAAATACAAAACTAATAAATCAAGTTCTAACTAAAATGAAAACTTAACCCAAAATAAATCATAAATTATAATAAGATATTAACAAGAGTGTTTAAACAATAGATATAAGTCAAAAGAACAGGACAATTGAATATTGTGGAGATGATAAATATATGATGAAAGGTATTTATTAAGAGGTGTCCTAAGCTCTCGGAAGCACCTTAAGAATTCTGTGGGGCCGTCAAGCTTAAGCCATCCCCGTAAAGCCTCAGGACTTTCTCGACAGGTCACTGAAAGGAATTCCCTTAAAGGCGGCTCAGCCCTTCTTATAGTTTCCTCAATAGTTACCTAAGGTCCTAGAGATTGCTCTAGTCGGAGTTTCTCCAAAAATATTGTCTGATATGTTCATAAATTTATTTTGTTCTTTTTATAGCTATTATTAATGAAATTCATAAAGATTCCTAGTTTTTCTCTCATAAAAATGAACTTTTAGTCGGAAAGGACTCACGCTGTAGTTTTCTATGACTTACGTTTCGTTGGTAAAGTGCGCTACTTTTTTTTTCTTTAGCAACCGTGATTTTGTTCCGAAATATTCTGATACTTAATGTCCGGTACTAGGAAGGAGCTAAGGGGGGAGAACACTTGTCTCTAGCGACAGAATTTATAAAGTGGCTAATTTCTAGAATTTTTTTTCAACTCATGTTAGCTTCTCCCTGCAGAAGATCTCGTGTCCTGCTGTGACAATAGACAATAAGCCAGTTCCCTCATAAACACATGTACCGGCATCGCGGACTATACTTGGACAAAAAATTCATCTGGAACATTCACACTAAAATAAAAAACAAGAACTGACCTGACGATACAAACAATCGTCACATCTTTTCGACTACAGATCTCCACTCAACTTACAAAACAAGTGACTAATCTACACCACTTATGTGGATCTACAAGACCTATTTGGACATACGGAGCAGAACTTTGGGGTTCCGCAAAACACAAACACATAAACGAAATTCATACCACAGAATCCAAAATATTTCGTAAAATCGTCAATGCTCCTTGTTTTATTTCAAATCGCACCATACACGCAGACATGAACATACCAAAAGTAAAATCCTACATACACAACAAGTACACAACATTTCATTCTTCTATTCTCAATCATCCAATTCTATCTCAATCTCGTTCTATCTCTATCTTCCCCCCTGTTACCTGGTGAACCTCAAAGACGTCTAAAAAAGCAGTGGCCTAGAGATCTTCTGCTGGGAAGTTAAGAAAATATCAAGAATGCAAGAAGATAGAATAAACTGCAACACATTTGCTTGATGCGTTACAACGCAGTGGAAAATTTAATGGAAAATAAATTTAAAAAACAAATTAAAAAAATATTTCCCCCTAATTTTATTTTATTTTATTTTATTTTTTTGCATTAATTCAGCCAATGAAATAAGCCAATAGTATTTGATGATATTTATTTCGTATTATCTACTTTCGACTTTTATTGGAGGATGTTAGAAGATGAAAGAAGTTATATGGCTTTAAAAACATGAAATATTTCAAATAAGTATGTTTAATTTATTTCTTCAAACTTACGTTTATTTCACATTTTACCTTGCTCTACTTACATTATCTGTTATTTATTCTGATATAAGTGGTTCAAAAATAATTTTTTTTTTTTAATAAATGACGAAAACATTTTTTCTGGTATATTTCACTTATAAGATTTCTATTGGAGATACCTGAACCAACAGATTGTTTTATTCTATTGAAAATAATAAACAAAATGTCCAATATGAAACCACTTTTCACTTTTTTTTTTTTTAGAATTCTTTAGATTACCTCCCTTTTGTTAAATACCATTCAATTAATATGCATAAGTATTTAAATCTATAATCATAGTTATAATCATTAAAGACTATTAATATGTGTTTTCCAACACATAAACAGTGGTTGAAGTATGTTAAGCTGTCTGCATTTCTTTTTGTCTTATTCACGACAAAGTACGATCAAATAGTTTTAAACAATTTTAGTGCGAAAATTTGATCAATTATATATTTTTGGGTTGTCCATCTTATTAATCGTTAAAACAGTTTTAACAAAACTTGTACTTTGCTGTATTTAAATGAATTAAAATTTTAATTCTATTATATCGATAACTTCAGGAAATCGAAATTTTCTATACCTAGCTCATTAGTCCACGCACCACTATCTCTTTTCTCTGTTATATTCTTTACGTGGGGTATTGAAAGCTATATATTTAATGTCTCTTGTTTTTAATAAATAGTTGATTGAGTATTAAATGTGATTATTTGAGTTGAAAACTAGAACTATTTTATCGATGTATTGTGTTACTAAATCATGCTAATCTCATCTGCATTAATTGATTTTCTCTATTAATACACGAATAATGTATTTATAAACAATTTAATGTATTTTATCTCTTCAAACGACTGCAAAAACTAAACATTGCGAGAGGACCTGAAACTAGCCCTAGCCAGTGTTTGAGTTGGTTGGGGCGGTTGTCTTGACGACCATCCAGTGACGTACGCATGACACCCCCATCACACCAACTGCTGTGCTGCGATGTTGCCTAAGGGCTCCCCCATATCATGTTTAGTAGGGTTTATGTAGGAGGGGGTTTTGGCTTAGGGGCCACGGATCGTTTGTGGGATGGCATTCGTTTATAGTTTTTGATTTAGGAACTGCCTTCAGGAGGGTTTGGCTTTGATAACTAAAATATCAGATGTGTTATATTTTTTTTTTCATTTATTTAGACATATAATATTCTGTGACGGGGACAATAATTATATTGATAAATGAATACATTCACGCCGTATATACAAAAAAAAAATAACAAAAGTAAAATAATAACTAAATAATAATAAATAAAAACTATATACAATAAAAAAAATAAAATAACCTAAATATAAGTAAATTAAAAACATAAAAATACAGTCATACCTGTATACAATATATACAATCAGGCGGGAAACCCAAATCCCTGCGCTACTCTCTCAACCGCCTCACTGGTGCTAAAGCCGGTGGAGTTTGTGCGAGAGCGCTTTAGCCATTTACACTCATGTCTTGAGTGGAGAATCTGGCCATTGCCAGAACTCAAAATTAAATACTATAAAAGATCCCTGTGCCACTGCCGCTTCAACCTTCGAGGAGGGTTGTAGAGATGAGTGGAACTAGATAGGGATTGGGCTAAGGGATTTGGATGCTTGATAAGGTTGTGATGGAATTTTGAAAATTTTTCAGGGATAAGGTCAAGGACAAATGGGATATTAAGGTCATGATCCTAGGGTTTTGTTGGTTACATAGAACGGAGCATCGACTATTGTTCGGAGGACTTTGGATTGAAAGGCTTGGATGCGTTTGATGTTAGAGAATTTTGCTGTCCCCCAAAGTGTTATTAAAAATTTAATTTGGACATATTCAAAGTATCGAAATGTCTTAACATTTTTTATACATTATATCATTACGACTATCTAAACATAGAAATAATACACTATTTAGATTTGTTTGTTTCCTTTCATTGTATTCGTGCGAGAGGTTAAAAAAAATTGTATGCTCGGAATTCTGTCCATTGCTTTTTATTATTTATGCGCAAACGTGTTTCCCTTGATACGTCTATATCTGTAGAACCGCAAGTTCGATTTGGCTCAAACTTGGAGTGAACTTAGGGATTGATCAACGTAAAATGAAATAGTCATTAATTTTATCAAATTCTATCTAATACTCCAAAAAAAAAACTCCGTTTTCAGATCAGGAATTGTGTTAATTGATATAAATAGTCTATTACTATGAAAAACAGTAGAGGGCAATAAAATATAAAATTATAGTCATAAATCATAAAGAAATAATTAATTTTTTTGCTATCCTTTAAAACACTCAATTTTTGTATTCGTCATTTGCACTAACAGTAGCGAGATAATATTCAGTAAGCACTGGATTTTTTTTTTAATTACGAATTATTAAATATGCCACCTGTAAATGCCGAAATTTATTGAATTTTACTATTTTCTGATGGATATCAATCCCATATATGTTGAGTTATTATTGAATTTCCTAAAACGGCTTCTTCCAGAAATTTTATTCTCATAAGAAAATATTAAGATCTTTTAATATAGATATTTTTTATTAAACAAAAACGGTGAGGAAGCTATATTGACCTTACTTGGCAGACGTTATTTTTTCTTTCTTATATTCCTGATTTCTGTTCCTTAATGCAAGTAAACCGTTTCGAAATTTCACACATTGCTTTGAATTATTGCTATAAGTTGTTTCATACGTTATGGACCTAATTGTTCTTATTTATATCGGAAATAAAATTAATAATAAATGTTATAAATGGAAAAATCCAAAATACAAACTACGTACAGATGAATTGTTAACTTGCCAAAGTTTCGCCAATTAAAAAAAAACACATAATCATCTACTTTAGATAGTGAGGAAGCAAAAAATATTTCAAAATAAAATTTACTAGTCTAGTAACAATGTCATCTGTAATTTGGTTTTAATTATTGTTCATAATCCTGTAGTAAAAAACAAAATTTATTTTATAAAAATTAAGTTACAATTACAATTATTAATTTGTATGTGAAGTAATAGTTATTAATTTACAAAAATTTCATAAATTTATAAAAAAAATTATGTATATCATGGTAATCCTAGCACTATGTATAATGTTAACCGGAAACTGCACCTTAATTCATTTTATTCAATCTTTTGCAAGGCTGTTCTGATCAATTGAGCATGGCCTTCTAGAATAAAAATCAAGTAAATCGATTTAGTTATTTCAAATAAACCATATTAAAACTTTACTGAAGTAGATTACTTAACTATACATTTTTTTTAAATATTGTTTTGTAGTGCTGTAATATATTAATTTTTTTGATAACTACATCGACTTCATAATTTTATTAATTGCGTTGAAAATATAGTACTGATCTGATCTATCTGGTCGTAAAATAAACGGGATTCAAACTCCTGCCAATGGTGCGCTCATGGAGGCACTAAAAAGATGAGAAAAAAAAACGACACCGTTATGTTAGAATGGCAGTCACTAAAGACGATATATCCAACACTACGGATAATTTATGGCATTAATGAATAATCAATCGTACTCAATTTTTTGCTATGGATTTATCACCAGTTGAGAAGTAGATTTAGGTTTATGTCGTCATCAAGCAAGTTGGTTTAATGTCTAGAAATTTTAAACCGTGAGGTTTTAGGCTTTTATCCTCCTTTTTTCCATACCATGCTCTAAGATCTTGATATCTAATATGAACATAACGTCGGTTTATTGCAAAAAAGTCATTAAATAATTAAAGATTGTTTAAGATAGCAATGGGGGTTGGGTAGCTCAGTGGTAGGGTACTGAGCTTTCAATGTTCAAGTCCCAAGTTCGAATCCCGGTACATGGCAGATAAATTATTGGTTCTGTTTCATAGACCGTGGGGCGATCCCGGGTGGGGAGACCATCCTATGGTACACCCAGCCTCTATAAATTAAATAATTAATTAAGGGACAAAGCCTGGCCTGCTGAGCGTGATCTCGGTCAAACCACCATTGACCAAGAAACAGTACTTTCCCTTAATAATACTGAACCCATGTCCCTTCGTGGGTTGTACAGTTAAATGTTTTTTTTTTTTAAATAGCAATACTATTACCGTACCGAGCGTTCATGATGAACCTTTTATAGATTTTATTTTGACGAAACTGAGACCATGGCCAGTACAGACCACCTATGAATTCGTAGATAAAATGTCTGTAATTCTATTCAATCTGACGATCAATCTACACGTCATCAGTTGACTGTAAAAACATTTTTTTCTTTAGTTTGCTTTAGAACCTCGTTCAGTCAGTTTCTGTTATGATGTTTATTCTTCACTGTTCAATCCTTGCTATTTTCCAAATTAATTGATCATATTATTCGCAACAATTTTATTTTTCGATGATGGTGGACGTGATACAGCATTTAGTAATATCAGGATGTTTACCAGATATAAAATACCAGACAATTTTTGGAAATGTTCCTTACTTGAAAAATTCAAGGAATATTTAGAGAATTTTTTAATGTAAAAAGAACTCAAGTGTGAGAGATTTACTAGTTAAAGAGATACGAGCGTTATCTGATTCCGAATGTTTTTTTTAAACGTTCGTAACTTTTATAGAGCTTCATAGACTTCTTCTTTGTTCGTTGTTTGGAATGAAAACATGCACATTTTATATTATGAGAGAGAGAGAAGGCTTATAACAAAGGCCTGCTATTTGAAGAGCTGGATTTAGCCCCTAGCTCGCGGTAGCTAAGGTTGTTAAAGCAAGTCAGCGATGAATAAATTGCTGTTTTGGATGAGGACTGCAGCGGAACTGACAGCTACCGCCGGAGTAAGCTATTAACTATTCCACTTTCTAATGGTCGTAAACTTGAAGCTAGGCCGTAACTGGCTCTATTAGATCCAGGGATCAGTTGCCTCGTATAATATTCACCGCGGTTTAGTTTTATTTTCGATCACTGGCTAAACCCGCTGCCTTCTCTCCCTATCCGTAAATAACTTCTGCAATGGCCAGTCGTAATTTATCATCTCTTGTTATTGACTTTAGATGTTCGGTTTATAACCTGTAAGCTATTCATCTCACTTGCATGCCTTCAAAGTGATCCATTTACTGCATCTCAAGAGTCTTTTTGACTAATTATACCTACATAGATAGAAAAAAAAAACTTTATTCTGGGACTAAGTTCCTTCAGAATAACAATAATGTACAAAATAATAGAATATTACTGGCCTGAAAGTTGAAACAATAAATAAAATTGATAAAATAAAATAAAAAGTAAACAAAACCTTAGGTGCACAAGCTAAATACAATACAGATAAAACTACAGAGCATTTAAAATTATGAACAAAACAATTAAAACTATGAACGAATCACTTGAACTATGAAAAAAATTATATTTAAGGGTTGAACAACATAAACTGAGATATGAAGAACGAAAAAGAGATACAATAAGTTCATTTCATAAAAAAAAAAAAAAAAAACTTTACTTGAATATATATATAAAAATAAACAGTTAATTATAATTTAATAAAAAAAAAAAAAATGTATGTATTGAGATTCCTAGGTCGATAGTAGGAAATGCATGCTATCTCTTACCAAGTGTTATGATTATATGATTGCTACACAATAAATATATAATATTAATAGTTAGCTGGTATCTGACTGTTTTTGGAACAGGAATTGGAATAGGAGGATTTTGAATGTGTACAGGGAAGGGGCATGTCGAATTTTGATCGGGAGGGAATTCCAAAAGTTGACAGACCGGGCTATAAAGGAATTTTGAAATGAGGCAGATCTATGAGAAGGGATGTATAGGTCAGAGGGATCTTGTAGTGAGTGAATGGATTGAGGACTTAAATTGGAGAAGGTTGTAGGCATAAGAAGGACGATGATCGGTAATGATTTGATAAAGGAAAGTGCCTAGGAAATATTGTCTTCTTAAGGAGGGGAAGAGCAACCCTAACTCAGTGTAGTGGTGGGAGACATGGGAGCGTCTCGGGATCCCAATTACAAATCTTACGAAGTGTGCCGGAAATGAAAATATTTTGGAGTTTCTACTTTTTAATTATTTAACGGGATCTCGGTCAAATCAGTATTTTTTCTTTCCAGTTATCTGCATGCAAGATGAAAATTGGAAAGATCTACAGATCGAACAGTCAACGACCACATACGAAAGCACTACAAAAGATTTCACAATGACGTAAACGAAAATACCAACTCGATGATTCAAGGTATGACTAAATTTAACATGACCGAAAACACTCTTAGTATTCTCAAAAGAAACTGGATGAGAGATCTCCTCGCTTAAAAAGTATACTAGAATCAAAATAGGAAGGGATGTTGTTGGGCACTCCTCTCTATCACGCCGTTCAAATAAAATATTTCAACGCCACTAAAAATATTTTTCTCGATAGCAAACTCCCTGATTGTCATTCCTTATGACAGGTTTGTGTGAAAAAACTATACAAGCTAAGAACTTAATGTAATGTAGATACTTTTTTTTTTTCCTACGCCTAAGTAACGCCTGCTTCGTTAGCCATCATTGATCTGATTTTTTTGTCGGCATTACATACTTTGTAGACCTCTTGACGCCTTGACCAGCCTACATCATCTCTGCCTATCTTTGGCTATTACTTTTCTGTTATCTGCCTGAAGCTCTATTGCATCTTTGTTGATTAGATCTATCCATCTGGTTTTGACCTTCCTCGTAGTCTCTTACCTAATGTCACTGCACTAATTATCTTTGCAAATACACATTATGGACATAAAAGACTTTTTGTGTTTTTATAACTTAAACTTCACCGATGAATAAATGAAGGTAGATAATTGATGCAAGTACCCAATTTAAATCCGAAAGATTGAAATTTAAAAAAATAAAATTCCAATGAATGTTTTGATGATATTGATCTGTATAGTTATTCAAGCAGCATTTGCTTCTTCAACAATACCTAGATTGGAAACAGGTTCGTGCTCATTTCGAGAATAACCGAGCCCCCTTTCGTTTGTAATAGAAGTTGTAAGTTAAGACGGAGCAGACTATTACGAGACCATTACCATCGGACTCTATTGCCGTATAGTTAGCAATGCGGGCCCCCTAACGAACCGGCCTTTGGAACCTGTCCCGGTCCCCAATTGTAGGGACGGTGGGGCATAAATCTGCGAGCCAACGGAGTAGGGTCCGTCCCATTGTGCCCTCTGGACTATTGTTTGGGCCCGCGGGGACAAAGGGTTGTTTCTCTCACCTTATCGTGCTTCCTGCGTTCCCTGATTCGGTATTTTGCCTCTTCTGGTCATCGCTTCTCCAATTTGTCTTCTGGCTTCCTGTAAGTATACTCTTATTTGAATCAGTGAATATCTATATGAGTGTTCATACACCATAACACAACAATTATTATTTCTGAATTATTGAAGGAAGTTAGTCGACTTTTCTACATATCATAGGTGATAAATAGTTAGGACGCAGTCATTTTTTTAATTTTGATTGGTACCGACGTTTCAACCCAAACATGTTGGTCATCATCAGGGGCGTGTTTCAAGCACTGAAGGTGTTCAAATATTCTTGAGTACACGCCCCTGATGATGAGATACATGCGGTTAACCGTCGGTATCAATAGAAACCTTAAAAATGACTGCGTCCTTACTGTTTATCACCAATGATTTATTATTTCTAAATATTCTTTTTTGTAAATCACAGGATTTCAAAATGTTCTATTTTGATAACTCTAATAGCTGCTCGTTTATAAACAACTAATTGGCTTGCTTTCAAAAAGCTACATATTCATAAAATAAATCGATTTTTTCACGGTTTTTATTTAATTTTGATAAATTGTATCAAACCCTTCTATCATTTTCTATTAATCGTATAACTCCAATTAAGTTCATCTATATGTACTCTTATTCATTTTTATTAATTTGTGTAAAAAATTCCTACATTGTATATCGGCAGCAACACTGTCAAAAACTTGTAATAGGAAAAATTAAATTACCCATAAGCTGAAATAAAGTTCTTATTTTCGCCCATTTCTGGTTCTTATCTTAGGAGAAAGATATAATGTTTTAAATAACGAATTTGGTTTCTATTTCCAAATATGCACGAGGCCAAGAATCCTCAAAGACCAAAAGCTCAAAATAGCTCTTTCTAATAAAATTGCAATTATACTTTCGCCATGTGGCTGTCGATTTATGCCCTCTTAAATTTAGCTCCTGCTGTTGATGCTCTCCTATGAAGGATGCACGAACTCAGCTAACTAGCTAAATATAAGCTATCTAAGTCGTTAGAGATCCTAAATAGACTGCTTAGCCATGTCACGCACGTGTAAAGATAATCGCAGCTTGTAATGGTCGCTAGTAAACGGCCATTTGGTATTCATCGAGGGCTGGCCGCAACAATATGAGCGCGGGCCGAGGATATACAACTGATATCTTGTTGTTTACAGCCGGAGTCGAGGCCGGAGGTGTTCATTAGGGAAGGTAGATGCGGCAGAGATTGGGCCCTACGTGCAAACACGTCCGGAAATAACGCGGTATCCAATCATTGCGGGCCGTTTATCAAGGGCGCCCATCATTAATCATTGATTAGCAATCCGGCCCTTGTCGGATCATGGCCCCCTCCCCTCCCCAGGTAGTCCGGCTATGCTACCTCTCCTGGAAAATTAAATGTCCCATCCAATCAAGGCCGGTGTCACTCCAAGACATTCGAGTGATATCGATCTATTCAAAATATGCGACGCTTCTTTACAATGACGTTTTCGAGTGTTTTGTCACATCACTTTCAGATTGTGCAGGATTTGCATATTATTTTTTCTTTTATTATTTTAATCTCATATGTCCATCAGTAGGAGCACTCTATCCAAAATTTGCAATTCGTATTAATATGCTAATTTCTGACGAATGAGTGTAGAGATGATTATACACAATGCAACCGGAAATCAGCGCTCAATCAATGTTATTACAGAACTGAACAAATTTTGCTAAAGTCAACTTTATTAAATACTTTGATTTTCCTGATATCATCCAAGGATGTAAATGAGAGAGAGAGAGAAATACTTTATTGAATGTAGTGCTGCCCTACTACATAGGGTAGCTTTTTGCACAGCATACTGATCAATCCATACGGACTGTACATCGTATCGATATTCTTCAATCTATATTTCTATATATTGGGCTTCAATATTTTTAATTTGGAATTTCCGATTTCAATAGCAGCTTTTTCTTGTGGTAGTAAGTAGATCGAAATGTATTATACCCGAGAAAAAAAAGTTTTAATTATTGTTGTCTGCCTTTTCTCTGGATGGATTTCTACGTTGTAATATATCAATGTTTGTTTGTATATAATTAGACAAATATATTGGTGATTGTAAGGAAGGCCAATTTATAATACATTACAACAACCAATAGTTTTCAGCGAAGTAGGCCAAGTAAATGTACGTCATGAAAAAGCAATTCAGATTCGTTTCTAGTGTCCTTTAAAACTCTTATATACGAATTTATTTTGAAATAAAAATTATGTATGTATGTATCTGTGTGTGTGTGCGTGCGTGCGTGCGTTGTTGTGTGTGTGTGTGTAAATTTTTGGATTCGATTTTATTGGAGGATATTTTTTCATGTCGCTTACCTAAGGCATTCATAGCTCCTCAGAATTTCACCAAATTAAATATCAATTAAAATTATTGTGTTTCCAAATTATTTCAATGACCTTTAAATTTAGCGCTTTTTTCAGGAATAAACTAAGGAAAACTTCTCAAACATATTTATCTACGAGGGCCTATTCTGTGTCATTTCGTGTAATTATAATTATAGGGCCTTGAATCTCTGTTAACTTTCGTGTGGATAGATAGTCTATTATGATGTTAACACAACTTTTGTGTTTATAGAAAAAAAATAAAAAAAATCGGATGCTCCAGCGATTAGTCTAATATTTTTCGACCTAGTATCACCATAAAAGTTTCATCCAAATTGGTGACCTCTCTAACTTCCCCTTGAGATATGTATTTGTTCATAAGTGTTCTTCCGTAGTCTAAACAGTTTGGGTGTATTTTTATTAATGGAAACTGTATCTTCATTCATTATATATGTTCTATTTCTTGAAAATTATATATATATATATATATATATATATATATATATATATATATATATATTCATTCACTTTGAGTGGATATTGTTGTCTTATGATATGAACATCACACCTGAGGCGGCACTTCTAAGAAGGTACTTGCCAGGGTATGCTTTTGTTCTTCTTCTGTCATTGTCCGCTATTGGTCGGTAGTAATGCTTCCCTCAGGAGGTCTAATGGTGTCTGCTATTACTCCTTCGCGATGTGAGGTCCCTGATTCAATTTTAATGGTTTCAGTCCTTTCAGGGTGTACCCGGTCTTCGCTGGAGGACATTAAACTTAGCGGAATGCCATGAATCAGAACGTGATGATCTTTTAGAAGTTTTTTTATTTAAAAAAGGACAATTAAATGACTTATGAAATGTAAGAATGAGCGATAGCTGTTGTAATCGTTTAATGGACTCGACTTTAACACATTATAAAAAAAATCATAAATTAAATATCATCACTATAAAATTATTAATATAATACATATAAATAAAGTATATTTATGGCAAAAACCATCGTTTTGTTTTCTTTTTTTTATTCTCAACGATAAATTCACAAAGGATATTTTTAAACTTCTAGCAGTAACTATATAAAATGTTTTTTCATTCCGAATTTCTGATGGAGCTTTTCAGGTTCTATCGTTCCAGATAAATCATCTTTCAAAAAACACTATTACCCACAATTTTAGGATTTTATTTTAGTAACTATCATGGAAACCGCTACAAGTAGTTTATTGTAATTTTCTTCATTTTAGGAGCTGTTTTATTTTAAATGAAAAAATATTTTATTATTCTGGCACTGTTGTCCCTTTAGAACAAATTGTAAGTACAGATTGTATGTCTGTGTGGTCATAATTAAATTATATATTTATTGTAAGAGTTGATTAAAAGTAAAAATACTGAAGAAGAAAAAGAAAAGAACAAGAAGATTGTACATATATATATAAGAAACTAAAACAACCTAAATAAATTGAGGTAGTCCTTGGGGGTACTTCTATATTTTTCTTAGGTATATTTCGTAATCAGTCGGATTGAGGAAGGAGTAGGTGTTTAAAGAGGAAAGGTTTGAAAGAATAAACTGATTGTGCGATATTTGATGCAGTTTTTACAAATTTCTCTCATTTTGAATTTTCTGTGCTTTTAGTGAAAATAGTTTACCAAACGTTTTCTTCATATAATCCCCAAAATTTCGACTCGGCTTTTGTACTAACAGTTTTAATATGTTCTGCTCGTTGTTTGAAAGATATATTCTCATTAACACGATCTTTAAACACTATTCTTTTTCTCTTCTCTGTTGGTGATTGCCGCCTCCTTCATTAGCCCTATCCCTGGTCACACCCTGACCACTCCGCACATCCTCAAGCCCTGATTGCTGCGTACCCAGCAGTGACTCCTCTATCTTGGATCGGAGCCTGAGGCGGTAGGAGTATCAGAGCGAGGCGGTGTACCGTAGTCCTCGGCAAACAGAGTCTGTCAACATCCTGGCCTTTAATCTGGTTGCCGTCCCTTCCTCCACCGCAACCAGACCTCTCCGGCTATATACCTGGCTGCCTTAGAGCACTGCAATATCTCCCATCCTTATTAAACATTATCTAAATAGTTCTTTGGAAGGAGAGGGTTCGTCATAAATAATATTAGTATTTGGTCGTGGAAGACAGAACGAAATTGCTATATACATCAAAGGTATGCAAAATAAACTCTATTCAATACCTAGAAGACGAAAACACTATCAAGTTTATTCTACAGAATTCGTCTGAGTGTCTTGATACCTTGTAAGAAATCCCTGGCCTTGGTTTGAAAAGGTTCTAACTGGATTGATTATAATTTTGAGTAACAAAGCTTACAATTTACTGTAGTATGAATATTCGGTTACTTTTAGATTAACGATTTTGTTTCTGCAATACCTTGAAGTTGTGACTTGATTTTGACGTTTTTTTATAAAACAAAAATATTTTTCACAAAATCATTAAAAAAAAACATGTTATCACTAATATTCGAAAAATGCTTCGTTTTCGAGATTAATCATAATTCTTCTTGAATGGTTTAGGATTAGTAGGCTTTGGATGCAACGGGACTATTATCACGTTTTGTTAAGGCTTTAAAAATTAAAATATTGCATTTACGATAGTCTTCGACAAATTGAAAATAAATTTGAAAGGTAAAAGGAGGGGAATAGCTCTCCCTGATGATATTTTGGACACTTCGTACAATACAGAAATCTCTTTTCGATATTTTTAATACATAAAAAAATATCCACATATATCTTCTCTTCCCATAGTATGAGAACTACGTACCAAGACACTTATGCACCAATCGATTCGGTCTTGACTAAGTATTATAATGGATTAGTAGAAATTCAGGGATACATGTGTCTTATTTCTTAACTATTACACTGCATGGTTAATTTCCAGACGAACGAGCTTACTAATAATTAAATTTTTTTTTACTCAGTTAGTCGGAGTAAAGTAGCAAGATTTACCGCTGATGTTCGTTAAATAGGCTATCTAATATACAATATTATACTGTACATACCTGGGGTGTTTACTGAACACGCACTTTACTTAGCGGTAGGTTGCAAAAACCCAGATAACCTGCCTCCTGAACCTGAGCTCGCCGCATTACGGCAATTGACTGAATAGAGAGAGAACCTAAGCGCCATGGTCCTGGCTACTGCCTAAATAGAAGAACCTGCCGTACAACCAATCAAAATAATGAGAGAAGCCTTTCTTTTTACATTACATATGCCTCCCTCTTGCCTTAATATAGTCCACTTAAAATTTAATACCTGCTTTGCCTCATGTTCAATATCAATATTTTTGTTTCCAAACAATTAGTTTACTGCCTAAACAAGGGGTATCCAAATTAGTTGGAATGCGGGCCACATCGGGAACTCCACGGTCCATGGCTTTTGATGACAAAAATGCTGATATATCGATGTTCAAAACGATTGAAATTCATCTATGTTGTCGATACATCGAAGCATAAAACATCGATTTCTTAAATATATTTTCTGTAATGGTAATATGTAAATATTTTAACCTGTAAATACAGGTAAAATAATCTAAATAACCAAAATTCCAATATGGCCACCTCAGGAGTAACTATCTTAGCCAAACTTAAAATACTTAAATTAATTAATTGCTTAAGAGTCGAAAACCTTGATTTTGACTATCGTTGTCATTTTTTATGTTTAACGAAATTGAGATGTATTTTTGTAATAGTTGTTGTGACCTTGTGTTTGAGTCTTATCCAAAATTAAATACTTTATAAATATATTTTTTTAAATCTATCGTATAATAAAATAAATTTTCGCGGGCCAGATTCAAGGTGGTGTCAGGCTATAGTTCGGAGGTATATAGGAATAATGTTGCCAATACGTCGAATACTTTTAGGAGAGAGATAAATGTACTCTCTATATAATGCGAGAGTTCTGATTTAGGGGGGAAAACATTTACATACATGTACATATACTGTTACATATTCAAATTTTGATTAACGGAAAAATATATGCACTCTATTCAATGGCTTATTTCTTGGCACATACTTGTTATCACCGAGTAAAGTACATTAACCCTCCAGATCAAGAAAAGCATCTTTCCGTTCCAGAGAACTTGAGACACCGGCAGACAATGCGGAAAGTAGGCCACGCCAGAAAGAACAATATCCTCTGTGAGTGGCAGGAAGGAGCGGAACTGTATCCCGTCCCTCCACTTTATCTTCTGCACACCCTCTCTTTTCGTCTCTTCTCGTATGTTCCATGGATTCAGATCTGGGGCGCCGATATCAAGCGTGGCGTCGGGGATAAGTTTTCTCGTGGCATGATGGTCTCTATCATTTTTACTTCATTTTCTTGTAGAGTATTGGGTCACTGTAAATAGTTTTAAATATCAAGTAATTCCTCGTTGGTTTTTATATTTATAGTTCTCTGATTAAGTTTCTAAACTCAGCGCTGAACTCGATCGATGTCGTAAGATCTGCCTTGAAATTGAGTGAAACGATGTCGATGAGTCTAGCGTTGAGTTTAGGAACTTGCTCTTCGATTGTTTATTTTTTTAAGCAATATTTACCCAAGCCAGAAACAATTGATAATATTTCATGGGCAAGTTCCTAAACTCATTGATAGAAACCATTAATTTGTCATTAGTTGTTGATATTGTAGGCTCAAATCACATTGGTCATCATCAGCATCTGATTAACAAAATAATACTTACTAAAATATTAAGTAGGTAGGATAAAATAAAATACGTAAATAAAAATAAAGGAATAAATAAATAAATACACTGATAAATAAATAAAATAAAACTAAAAATGTTTATAAAATTAATTTTTAATAAATTCAAAGAAAAAGAAATAAATTATATAGATAAAAATTGAATAAATACAAGTAAAAGTAATCCACCGAAACTAATAAACTAAAAATACATAAGTAAATAAAAGTATGTATGTATAAAGAAATACGAATAAAAGGAAAAAGATAGAATAAAATGATTATTATATCCCTTTTATTAAATGTAAGCTAGTAAGAAATTATACTAATTAATAATAATAGAATGATTTTAATTATTGTTCTGTTTTTTATTTTGATTTACGAGTTTAAACTATGTAATGTTGGGAAGTATGCTGTTGGTTGGATACAATCGCAATGATTGCATAGTTTTATCATTGGAATTCAACGTTTTTCTGTATTCAGCGATGGAATCACGGATAGCTCAGCTGCTCCATAGGCTGTAAGGGTCGATATAACCTTATTATAACCTAAGCTTTGTTATTGCACAGTTTACTTTACAAATTAATATTTAGTCTACTCTCTCAGTGTACTTAATTAATTTATGTTTTGAAATTTAACAATTGAGTAAGTATCTATTCCCTTATGTAGTTTTTTTTTCTTCATGTATTCTCAAACGCACCATTAATATCTGTCGATTGCATCTGGATTCAATCGATTAATAAAATCCTTCGATGTAATGATGGAAAACTTAATTAAAATTAATTTCCTGTTATAATAAAACCGGAAAAAAATGTAGGTAAAACTAATTTTAAAGAAAGAAGCGGTAAAGTAAGAAGTTTTGGAGAATTTTAAATAAATATTTGTTCCTAATATAAAGTTCGTGGTAATAGAAAGCTTCGTTCTACCGTTTTCTCAAAGTATTAAAGAGTTCTATTAAACGCGGATATCTTCAAAAATATCAAAGTAATGATATGTTTTTGGCCTTGCCCAGAATTTAGTTGTAGCAATTGTATTTATACTCGTGATATTTCAGCAAGATAAAAACAAAGCATTGAGAATATCTTAAAATTTCTATTGCCACACCTACAAAAGCCTTCGAGCATTAGTTCTTTTATCAATTAATTATTAAGATTTTTACAGAAATTAGATTCAACTGGAAACCTCTGTGAAAAGTTGAGACTAAACTGCTTTAAAAACTGTTAATAATAATAAAAACACCATTTGTTGTGTCATATTTCGTAATAATGATCATACATATCTTTAATAGAAATGTATATCCATCATAATCCTAAATAATGTTAATTATCGACTTGCTTTACGTTTCCAAACATATTTTTTCTAATAGCTTTTAAATTAGTTAAAATACTCACAATAAAGTTATATATATATATATATATATATATATATATATATATATATATAAATATAATATATATATATATATATATATATATATATATATATATATATATACAAAAAATAAAAGATATATTAACAAAAAATTGTTGTTAGGCCATATTGTAGTCCTATAATAAAGAAAGTAAGACTAATCTTAGCTATTCAGTAAGCGGTGACATCACATACCTCATGAATGGTTATTTTTATCAGAGGTTAATTTTCTCAATGGAAGTTGTCAAGGTGAGCGTGTATCGGCCTTTCTCACTTCATTCACCTCTTAAGTCTGCTGTGAATGGCTTTTCGATTTAAAATCCGTGTTTTATCAATGAGATTTATCTACATCCCTGCTTTAATTTCACTTGAAATTATTACTTTTTTTTTTTTTTGTATGAATAGCTATATTCTAAGCACGATCCTAGGTTGCTAATAATAAATCACCTCTGTGTATAAAGATTTATTTATGAATATGTGTGTGTGTGTGTATTGTATGCAATCATGATAATTTTATCTAATTATGTTTAACAATTATTTTTAATTTTTTTTCAGGTATGTACCAGTATTAACTACTTTTCTTTTTGTCATTGTCTGGAGCTTGAGTAAGTAATTTCCTAATAATTTGATTTGTCGTATAAACGCTTTTTTGACGTTTTTTTTTATTATTTTCGAGTAACTAATTTTTCTTTAATTTATAATTGAATAATTAAGTTTACTTTTACCTAAGTAAGATCAATGCGAAGTTTATATTTTTATAACATTTTATTGGTACCATTTTGTTTTGCACTCCTTAGTGACTTTTTGTTAATTTATGAAAAAAAAAAAAAATTAAAAAAAAACATTTCGAAAGCAACCCAGCCATCGCTGTATTAAGAAAAAAATATATAACTTTTTATTCTATTAAAGACATAAAGTTGATTAGAAAACTTCTTAAACTGTTTTCATCACCTACTCTCCATTGGTGGGGGCATCAAAGGGGAAAACTTTCGCCCCTCTATTTTCCATTTTAAAAGCCTTTTTTCATGAAAGGGTCTCCGGTTACCCTCGTTTTCTGGAGTTTTCCAATTGCTATAATTTCCCAGTTCATAGTGAAAGAACATCACTTTATTTTTATATTCTTGAATGGTCTGTTTATTTGACTTTTCGCTGCCTTATTGTATATTGTTTATCTTGGATTTTTTTATTGATTTTTTCTTTTTTTTTAACGCTGTTGAACCATTTGATTATTAAATATTCTATTGAAGAACTTTAAGAGAATCACTATACCGCCTATCATCTGTTTGTAATTTATTACAAGTCCCTAAACTCCAATTATATCAATTGAATACAGCACCGATATTATAAATTTTTTTTTTTTTTTAAAGTATGGAAAATAAAAAATAAATATAAGGAAATACAACCCTGCTGGATTGTTGAATTTCAAAACAGAAATAAATATAGATAGAAAGTGAATTGAATATACATGTGTATAGTAAATTGATGAATAACGACTCAGAGATTTTAATGAGGATAAATGGAGAAAAAAAAATGTCTATTTTGGAGGGCTTCAGTGGATTCGATAGTGAACTGAACATAAATATATAAAGTTAATTGTTATTATTATTTATATGATATTTACAATCGTATAAAAAAAAATACATCTAGTAAATTCGTACATGGATATAATGACATGAGACACATGTCGAGAACCTACCCATTGGTAGCACTCTAATAATATGTCTATATTAGGAGATAACGGGACCATCTTCTTTTCAGACGCCTCGGAGGGTTATCAGGAATTGAATAGGAAGCAAGTTTAGTAACAAGAGGGTTGGGATGGTTATGAAGTTTATTATGGAAGGATAGATATCTGGATTGGGCCAAATTCGATACATAAGGACCGTTAAGGTCATTGTGAAATAACAACGCTGAGGTTATAACATCTATGAATAAAGGAACGCGCAGCAATATAATCCATCAGAGTTGAGAAACGGTCTTATGGATTTCCGATGTCATCGATTAATTAAGCGCTGAGTTCAGCTTGTTCTTACTCTACAATTCACAAACAATTTGTTACCGCCCCTCGCTTAGCTTATGAATTACAATAGTTTAATATTATTTCACATATTATATTAAATCACCTTAGAACTCGTATTCTTTTTTCCTCTACTCACTCTCTAAATAAAATGTTTTAATCTATCGTTCTTTATATCCCCTCTCCTCATTATCGGATCCAGGATTTTTTTTTTTTTGTGGGGAGGGTCTTCGATCCAATAGCTTTTGGAAGAAAAAGAAAGAAACTAAATTCCTTCTTCAAATGGTGTTTTAGCGATTCTTGAAGTCCTATTAAAATGTAATTACGCAAACAATAATACTTTTTGAGATAATGTTTTATATATTGTTCATAAGACAAGGTTATATTTTACCATTTTGGGGGGCTTCAAGCCCGAAAGCCTCCTTCGTAAATCCATCCGACTTTGTTTTTAATAAAACCTCCTCGGCAAATCAAATTCTTCGCTATTCGTGCTATCTCCTTTTGGTGAAACTCCATACGTCAATCCTCGTACACAAATTCATTCAAACTTCTATTCCTCCACTTGCTTCATATTCAAACCACTATGTAAGAATTATTTGTTTCTGTAATTAAAATTAATCCTAATAGTTTATTAACAAGTACTGTTTTGCAGATATTACTCTAGATCAATTTGCATAATTTTTGAACTATTCCATTATTCTTAGGGGATTAAACTACTTTAGTCCGAGGCTGTAGGATATTATTGGAGTTTGGACTAAGACTTCAGACCTAGTCTTAAGTTTTTTAGTGTTATAAAAAATCAGTCATAAAAAATCTTTTCTCTGAGCTTCTTGTGAAACAATTTTTAATAATTTTAAATAATAGCAAATATTAAACAAAATGTGAAGAGCTGAGAAGGGCCCAGCTGAGTTACTGCTGTCAAACAGAGCCCCACCGTCACGGGTCCTGACCACTGACGACACACACTCCCTCAACCACCGAGGCGGAACTTCATTAGCGCAGTTCTCCAACCCCGATGTCGACGTGTTATCCACGGGCAACATAACATTTCAGGATAACGGTCTTCTGGCATACAATTATTTTTAAAAAATCTATCAGCTCTTCCTATAGCGATCATTAATTAGTATCCTTACTTAAATAATACTTTAACAAAAAAATTAATCTACGTGGCCGAGCGGGAGTTCAAATCCCGGTGACCGATGGAATTTTTAACTCGGCATATTTCCTCCGCCTTCTCCCCCGGCCTGGGAAAACCTAAACGGCCTAAAAGGAAGAGGTAGGAAAAAAAATAAGGTTTTTACTTGAAAGGTTTGAAGTTTGTTTATGTGAGTATTTTGAACTGGTCCAAATATTAGCAGTAGTAATTTAAAATTTTGGTATTTATTTGGCAAATTCAGTCAAGAAAGTTATACCAAAAACAAGCAAGAAAATACCAATACCTGTATCTAAATAAATTTATGCATAATATAATTTATTCCTTTATGTCTTAGAAAATGGAGGAAAAGTAAAAACAAAAGAAACAAAAAATAAAAAAACTCTAAGGAAAAGATTGAAGAGAAATCCAAATGATTTTGAGATTCATAATTGATACTTGGGTATCGTTTTTAGCTCACTACCACGTATTTGGTTTTATCTTCATTTAGTTGTAGGTTGATTTCCTCTTCTTCTCTTATCTCTATCTCCTCCTGGTAATAGATATTTATGATTGATTCGGTCAATAATCTTTAATTATAACTTATAATTTTTGCAACATATCACATGCGAAATATAATTGATTTATTATTGAAAATATAAATGGATTGGTCTTACCAGATTGGTTTTATTCTATATTAATTCATAATGCCCTTAATAAATTCCGTTTTTCAAATATCTTGCTGAAATTGAACGTTTCCCAGGGTTTTTCGACTTTGTCGAAGTGTCTTCGACCACTGTGCATCATTTCTGTTGACATTTTTCTTGCCTCTTTCATGAAAGATAAGCAGATTAGAATACTTGCAAAGGTCACTATTTGTATTGAAAATAAAGCTCCGTTGGGCTACCTTTAACCCTAGAAGGAGGAGCTTGGCAAGCTATCGCTATTGCAGTTACCTTAAGGGGAAGGAGTTTGGAAGCACCCGAAGGGACTTAAGTTAATACCGCCATAAATATAGCGCGCTAAACGCTAAGACACTTAGGCTAAGCTGAGGCTAAGTCCCACAAGTGCTTGGCCAGGACAAAAGGTTTACACGAGCGCTCCTAGGCAGAGCACCTGCGGCTCCGCTATCTATTAATAGCCCCTGCTCTAGGGGATCTATTACCGCTCCAGTATCCTGTTCTTCTTCATTCTTCCAGGTCCCTCTCCGCACGCTCTGTCTATGGTAAGCTATGTAAATCTAAGGGCTATACACAACAATATTATTAGCGCCGGGGTAGGGTAGGGGTTCCTCAAGGATCGATATTCAATTCACTGTTTTTCACTATATATATCCTTAAACTAAACGCTATAATAAAAAAAATATTATAAAATCGAAAATTCACAGGTATTGTTCTCGAATTCCAATTTTATAGCTACAGTTGGACAAAATATGTTATTGTTAACCGATAAACAATGGATATTAAATAATTGTAAAAAAAGAATATTTCTATATAATTTCATTTTACTCACAGACGTTTCGGAGTTCTCCTCATCATCAAGGTCCCGTTCTTTGATAAATACTGTAAAATATGCATATGTGCTTGTTTTAGGTGAAACATTTTTAATATTATAAAATAAAGTTGTGTTTTATTTCTTCACCATATTTATTTCAATTTACATAGTTACGTTTCGGCCGTGGATAAAATGACTTCAAGATGGCTTACCCTCCGAAACATAGCTATATAAATTGAAACAAATATGGTGAAGAAATAAAACACTGCCTTATTTTATAATCTTATAACTGTAAAATATTTTTATTCATACCATTACTATGAATCATATAAAAATATAAATAATTAAATATATACATATATAAATTATAATAAGAATTGTCCTATTCTAGGTAAAATCAAATTGAATTAATAGAAATGTTTCTTTTAGATATGGAATAAATAAAAAATATTGGATAGATTAAAGAATGAAACTTTATTAATGAACGAAATTCCGAAACGTCGGAATGTAAAGTATTTTATTAATTCATGAGATTATATGGAATGATATTTTTTACTACAATCATATAATGTATGAGCATATTCAAGCGTACTTCTGTATATTTGGAAAAAAGTATAATAAATAAAATATATTTAGAAATCAAACTCATCCTGTTGTTATTATAATAAGGTAAATAATTTTGAACATGGATTTAAATCCTTGGGGTGATAAGAGTGTGTTCCCAACCGTTTATTGTTTAATAAGCTCAAGTTTCGAACTATTATTTAGGCCTTCTGTAGGGCTATAAAAAAAAGTATATGATGGCTATAAACCAAACAAATATATTGAAAATAAATAAAACGTGTAGTCTAGAAAAGTAAAAATAACATGAAGGGAATTCTTTATATTAACTATTTTAAAGATTGCTTTTATATTACTTGTTACTCTACAAGAAAAATGGCACAGAGCTTTTGACTTATTTTCATTTATTTGTATTCATTCTTTTATTAACTTGTTTGTCTCTTGCATTTACTACCCTGAAAAAGGCTTTTCATTTATTTCTGTGCTTTTCCTGAAATAAAATTTTTCATAAAAATAGGGGAGACACCTTAGTAAGTATACTCGGGGCCAGCAATCTCCTTCCGAAGCCTTTAGATACGCCACTGCTCCATATGCCGAAAGTTTAGCACACAATAAATAAAATTTTTTGTTATCATTTTATAAAAACTTTATGATTACTTTAAAATTACAGATAAAATTTTTTTAATGAAATTAAATTGATCTGTAGATCTTAATGATGGTTAGAAACATCTTTATTTGCATAAAAGAATACTTTACCGAAATATAAGTAAAGATTGCTATGATCTGTGAGAAAAAAGGTGTTTTAATAATCCTGTCACTCAAAGAATAAATCGCTTTTAACAGTTCAAGGATATAGTGTTATTTACAACATATGAGTTTACTTTTGATAAAAGGGATTTGTGTTATCTTCGCGCAATACCAATCGACAATTTTTTAATTTTCTCAATGGAAAAGCATAATAATTTTTTTTCCTATATAATAGTTTGAAACTTGCGACGTAGTTGCAGCCTCCAAACGTTTTTGTGCGATATTTATTAAACTAGCGCCAGAATTAAATACCAGTGGCAATGAAATCGTAATGCTGCTCAACTGTGTTGTGTTGTGAACTAATACAGCATACTGATCCGTTTGATCGACAATTTCTAGTAAAATAATTCAGAAAGTTTAAAGTTTTAAGAGACCATCCTTTAATTATTTTATTTAATTATTTAAGTTAAGCAGGGGATGCCTTAGAAAAGAAGTCTTAAGGGACAGGGTAGAGGCTGTTGCCGTACGACCATGTAAGACGAATGTGTACCGTGCCATGGCCTAACCGAATTGTAGATTGGCAATCGCCAGGAAGTGGAGGCGAGGACGATCCAGAAAAAGATGGATACATGAAGTACAAGAGTTTCTGGTTTCTGAAGCTCAGCTCTGACGTGGAAGGCAACTCTCGCTGGAACGCCTATATAACAAATAATAAGGAAGGGAAGGATAGTTGGGGTAATCAGTCAAAGTAAAAATGACAAAAAATAAATATTATTATTTATTTTAGTTCAGGCCTTCATCAGGGCTGAACTTCAGGTCGAAACGTCGGCAGATGTTAAAATAAATATTATTATTTATTTTTTCCAAAGGAAGGAGATAGTCCGGGGTGGCGGTCATCAATAGGCTAAATAGTGGTAAAACAATTTTTATTAAAAGCCAACGTTTTGCCCTGACTTTGCAGGTCTTCTTCAGGGAGGTGTGTTAAGCTAGGAGTTTCACTTAGAACTAGAACTAGAACACCTCCCTGAAGAAGGCTGCAAAGTCGGGTTGAAACTTTGGCTTTTAATAAAAATAGTTTTACCACTATTTAGCCTATTTATGACCACCACCCCGGATCATCTCCTTTCCTTTATAATGCAACGGTCAACAATTAAATATTTAATTTATTTTTTCCATTTTTACTTTGACTGATCATCCTAACTATCATTCTCTTCATTATTCACTACAGTCAACCATCAACCCACAATTAACAGATATTAAGTTACGAAAGTTTGCCAATTAATATAATTAAGTTGAATATATGTATGCGGGTGTGGGTGTATATTATAAAAAATTGTTGCTGCAGCTATTAGCACTGCCTAAACTTACTGCGACCTCTTATGATAAAAAGGTTCCCCACTTATTGTCTCAATTATCTTCGACACATTCCTCGCTATGTATATATATATATATACACATACATTTTATTTTTTCTTCTCCTAATCTTTACGTGTAATCACTTAAACATCTTAGGGAACATATGTATATCATTTTTTTTTTTTACGATTTATTTCTTTATACATCAACAGTTATTTTATATTTATGTATATATATTTTAAAATTTGTATATTCCATCACTACCATGCTTTGCCTATAAAATTGATTTTGCATTCCTTTCTAATTTCATTTCGTGATTATTATGCTATTGTTTTAGCTCCAATATTGTAGTATTGAACCCCTATTACCCAACTGTTCTCGTTAATTTATCCTAAGAGCTTTTTTACTTAATTTATTACTAGTATTTTGTTATTATTCATTGTAATAGTTCTTTTGGCCAGATTTATTGTTAATTTATACGAACCTATTCCTGGGAACCTATTCCCAGAATAAAGATGATTTTTTTATTTCTATTTCTGTATTGAAACGTTTCTTACTGATTATTTTTGTTAATACTTGAAATATATTGTATTGTATATTACGTTGAAATATATTATATAAACTTTATTCATTTGGTTAACTTCGCGGAGTTATCATTGTGGGTAAAGTTTGTTCCGGGCGAAATTTCCAATTAAATCTTGCTGTTGTTTCAAACAAACTTGACGTATTAAAACAAACAGCGACCTCAACTTGGAGCGGAGATAAATACGACAATCCTCCTCTTGCGTACACTGCGGCGGGGAGGACCAACTCGGCAATTATTTGAACAGCTCGCCGCGATGTCCAAACAGATAAGTGGGGAGCTGCTTGCACTGGGCCAATCATCGAGGTGGCTACCAGAGCGTGTTCGGATCAGTCTCGGTATGCAATAGTTATCCCGCCCGTAGCGGCTCAGCTTTGTGTCGCACTTGTGGAGCAGCTGTCATGCTCTGTGGTAATTTTTGGAAGGATTCGGAATTTTGATGTAACCCGGCATTTTTTGTGATTATATGGTGTTTTTGAAGAAGGGGATTATGTATTACCAAGGTATTTCTGATTGCGTTTCTTTATTTTTTTTTATTTATTAAGCCCAAGCCATAGATTCACTCATATTGCAATCCATTACTATCATACGGTTTGGATTTTCGATTTTAAATATGTTTAATGTTGATATTCGAGACCAATGATTTGCATAGCTCAAAACCATAAGGCCGGGTGGAGCATTGTTTAGATGTCGGTTTCTAAAGAAATCCTAGAGAAATCAATTAATAAAAGCGCATGATATTTATAACCATTGTACTAATCAACTAATGCATGATGGGATAGTTTTTAAATGTCTTAAGGTTGCTTATGGACTGGATTATACTTCTTATCAGAGCTTGAAACGGCCAACTTCGCTAAAAATTAAATCTAAAAATATCATTTATTCATAGTTTATCAAACAAACGGATAGTCCGTTGAACGTGGTACGTAGCTCGTTTTATCGAATTATTAACATCCACCTGAAACTTCATAAGTAGTTAGTTACATCTCATCGTAACATACAAATATTTTATTTATGAAAACTCTTGGAATTGAGGCGTTTTCAATCTGGAGGGGGGCAAGCTTTGTCTATTTAATTAGGTACTAAAAACTCGTAAATACACATTTGCTTTCTACTTGGATCTTAAGATAATTTTATAGCAAAATCGAGAAAAAATGTGGCCTTCAGAAATATTGAGCCGTTTGGCGTTACTTGCATCCCCAAAATTTCAAAATAACGAGGTTATGTAGGACAAACGGTCCAATATTTTTGTAGGCTACCTTTTTTGTCTATTTTGTGATCAAATTATCTTACGGTCCAAGTAGAAATAAAATGAGTATTCACAAGTTTTTAGTACCTAATTAAATAGACAAAGTTTGCTCCCCGCCAGATTGAGAACGTCCCAATTCCAAGAGTTTTCGTAAATAAAATAATTTTAGGTTACGATGAGATGAAATAATTTATGAAGTTTCAGGCGGATGTCAATAATTCGATAAAAAGGGGTCTGTACCACGGACTAGACGTATAACTCAAGTCTGACTCACTTAAAACAAATTATAACTCTAATTTAAGCCTAATTGCTGTTTATTTTTATTTAACTGAACTTTTTTCAAGAACTTTAATAAACACAATTAAAACTTTTACCATAAACCTGGAACTTTTTATTATTTTGTATTACATTATGTTTGCAACTGCGTTGCTCTACGCCTCTAGCAAATGTGCTGTCGTTCATTTTGTCTGCTATTTCTTAAACATTATTTATATTGTGAACTGATCCCGATTTCACTGTCTTTTAGTCTTCACTGAGACTCTCCAGGTAGCAGCAAGGAAGAAAGAGAGAGGACAAGTGAAAAAGGATGATAAATAGTTGAAGTATAGAATGTGGCGTATTTGTTATGGATATAGAATTTTACAATTGGTACGTTTTTATCGTTGTGTATAGTGTGATTTGAAATATACTATGGTGCATTTGCAAGTATTTTGTACTGTGCAGTTTGAATTTTGTTTATTGGACGTGTTTAGCGGGTTCCTAAAGTTTGCTCTGTATATCCAAATAAGTCGTAGTATGGTGGTGTAGATTAGTTTTGTAAGTTAAGTCAATATCTATAGTCCAAAAGAAGTGACAGTTGTTTGTATCTTCTGGTCAGTGCTTGTTTAATAATAAAGAACAAATAGTCTCGATTCTTGCAGGCGCGTCAGGTATACCATGCCGCATAACAAACTCTCTCTAAGTTTACAATACAGACTTATATTGGCAAAACATGCATTATTTATCATTTTGTTATTGTGTTGGTCAATATTTTTTTGGTGTTATTTAACGGAGTAATGTACTGATTAAAACGTTAATATAAATCTTTTTTCTCCTTGCTTAGAATATGAAATTGATGAACGGGATCCCGAAAGAGTTTAAGTAAGATCGTTTGGCGAGACAAAGCGATCACTCCCTGTAAGATCCGATTCACTCCACTAAATTAGCCCCGGCTTTATTGTCCCTAAAAGGGGCCTTAAGACTGTAGCCCTAAGACAGCGTTCCCAATCCCCAGTCCTGCCAACCGTTAAAAAACAATGTCCCTAATAGCCCTGAGGCGATGTCCGGAAGCCGCTGGCTTCTGCTTAAAGAATTATTGGGAAACTTTTTCTCCCCCAGCGACTTTTATGGCCCATGCATTCTCCCGATCCCGTGCAATTGCTAAATTGGTCGGATTCCCACTAATTGCTAATTGCATGTTGCTTTCTAAATCCCTAAAACTCCTTTACTCCGAATTAAGTTTTAAGTTCGTTATCCACATTTTTTCATTCTTTAGTTTTCAGTTTATAACATTTGTCACGATGAAATATATATATATATATATATATATATATATATATATATATATATATATATATATATATATATGTATATATATATATATATATATATATGTATGTATTACATGTGAAATTCTATAAATTTGGCATTAATGGTTATATCATTAATTCCAGATTAATTTTTATTATTAAAGAAGTAAGTTTAAAGTCTTAAAGTAAACCATTTGGTTGACGGTTTTCCAACAGGTTGGAGATAACGTCATATCTATTCACTTTTCTTATACCTTTTCATTATATGTTATTAGTATTTTTTGTCGAATTTTGTGATTATTTCTCATTCATCACGATTTACAACACTAGCGGATCCAGGATTTAATTTCGCGGGGGGCCTCAGCCCGATAGATTTTTTTTTTCATATACATATAACGATAATTAAATTGAAAAAAAAAAGAAATTAAGTACCTATATGAAGTGGTTCTTGAAGTCCTATTAAATGTAATTACACGAAGAAGAATACTTTAAGAGATAATTTTAAATATTTTTTTCTTTAAAGCATGGTTATATTTTACCATTTTTGGGGGGAAGGTTCAGCCCGAAAGATTTTTTTTTTCATATACATATTCTGATAATTAAATTGAAAAAAAGAAGAAAGAAATTAAGTACCCATATGAAATGGTGTTTGAGAGGTTCTTGAAGTCCTATTAAATGTAATTACACGAAGAAGAATACTGTAAGAGATAGTTTTTAATATTTTTTTCTGTAAAACATGGTTATATTTTACCATTTTTGGGGGGAGGGCTCAGCCCGTAAGCCCCCCTCTCCCCTCCATGGGGTGCGGCTGTGATTTCCAGCTAAATGATGAAGTCGAAGGCACTTGAAATAAAGATGTAAAGGTTTTTAGGGTAATACTCAAAGGATTTAAACTCAAACTTTTATTTTTTTTTTTTTTAAATTTCAAGCGTTCATCAGAGATGAGGAAAGACCAGACGACAACCGAAACAAAACAAACGAACCTATTATAAAAAAGGTATGAAAACAAAATCATGTTATCTGGTGATAATTCTAAGAACTGAATAATTGTGTAATTGTAAGTCATTGAAATACCAGTGAAATATTATAATAATCAGTACATTTCTTAATTTTTTTTATAAGATGATAATGGGCTGTGCCATACTATATGAGAAAAAAATCAAGAAATTAGACCAAGTATTTGAAAGTAGTTGTGTATTACTTATACTTGAATATTTTTAATTATCTTACAAAATATAATTTGTATTCACTTCTTAGAATTTATTTATTACCAGACAACATATTGTCGATACTAATGATAATTATTGAATATGAAAATAGAAAAAAAATTCAATCCTGCACTTTAGCAATCGTAATTGTAAATAAATATTTTTAAAGAGCTAATACAAAATCTTTCAGCATTCATAAAAGCACATATTAATATTGGAGTGGTGATTTTCAGATTCGGTAGTTATCGTTTGTATCGACATTATATTTTGTTTTCATATGTCTTTGTTATAGGGTTTTAGTTTTACATGTTATCTTATCCTTCCTCAGCCCTGATGAAGGCCTGAAAATTAAACCAAAATGTCGGCACAAAATGAAGTGGTTTATTTTTATTCGTGTTTCTCACTGGGGCTGCAATAAACTTCCTAACCATATTATCTGGAGTGAACTATTTTTTTACCATTATTATTATTTAATATATATATATTAAATATTTCTTAATTGTGAGTGCTTGTAATTCTTATGTGAGTGTAATAGTTCTTAATGAAGTGCTTCTTTACGTTTTATTTATTACTTAATTTTAAATTAAATTTATATCTCCAACTGTAAACTGTTATTCAATTGGTTCCTGCTTAAAAAGAGAGTCCGTGCCTTATCTTTGTTGAGTGCTAAAAGAAAATTGAACTACTGTAGTAATTGAATTGCTTTTAAAACATTTCCGTTACGTTGCAGCTGTTTTCGCTGACCTTTCAAATTAATCATCTCGTTATATCATCAAGCCAATTTTCGCTGATTGTACAAATTCATTTCCCACCTGGCCATAAAAATTAAGTGGAACATTTCTAAACAGAAATAATTCTTGATTTTAAGGTTTTCCCCCTTAAAAGGTAATCATTGATCAGAGCACAACTCAAACTGGGATTATATCTATGTATGTATATATTAAAAATAAAATGTTAGTTAGTGTAAAAACTAGATTCTTCAAACGGACGAACAAGCGAATTAATTTAATTAATTTAGTTTTTATTAACAATTATATGATTATATCAAATATATACGGTTGGTTCATATTATTTATTCTTGAAGAAAAAAATCTATATTATTTTTTTCTTAACAAGTTATTAAACTTGGGCTTTAACCCTTTTAGTAATTATTTTATTGTTTTGATGTAATTAAAAACATTAAACTATTTTCTTGTATAATGTTTCTAAATATAACACATATGTTTATTATTTTCGATATATAAACACATACTAGGTGGCCTGTGTGAATAATTCTCAGAAAATTTTGTTTAGTGAAGAAATAGCAAAACAGTATGGAAATACCTAGATCCTATGTATTATGTAAGGAAGGAATCGATATTTGGATGATTGCAATATTCCATTTAACATAATAGACCAAAATATTTGTACAAATTGCTTTGCTAGGACGTATTTTTAAACGCTGATTGGAAAGATAATAAAAGTTATAAAGACAAACTAATGCCCCGATAATGGGATTCCTTAAATTATATAAAAAAAAATTTAAGAACAAACAAATGCCTTTAATAAATAATAAAGTATAATATATCAGCCAGGAAAAAGTTTAATATAATTGGTACTATTCTACTCCTAAATGCAATATCTTTAAAGAGGAAGACATTAATGGACTATATCTTTATTAATAATTGTCCGATTTTTTTTTTGTTTTCTAGGTAATTTAGTAATCTTTCTAATTATCATGGGTACAGTCCAGAAAAAAATAAATACTTTTTGAGTTATTCGCAAGTTTCTTTTCCTTCATAACTTTTTTCCCAGGAGCTTCAGAGGGAATGGGCTATTTTTCGCATGTGAAGGTGAAGAACATCTTCAAAATGAGTGGTCAATCATAGGATTTGATGAAGAATTGACGAAGTTATGGCGTACCGAAAATAGAAAAAAACACCTTTTAGAAATAATACATGGAATAAATTATTCCATTTGACTTAAAGTAGGTCCAATAGCTGACTTTAAAATACTAGTAAGTCTAATTCATTCCTTAAGAACATCATAGATTTAGTGGTTAAAGACGTACAATGTTCATTTTATAAATATATATTCTACAAAGTTTAGCTCATTCTATATTATTTATTTGCTGTAATGCTGGTATTTCAGAGTTATCTTCTAGGAAAAAAAATCTGTCTGATTCTTTTATTTTCTTATATATTTCGATTACTTGTCAGTTTTATAAGACAATGACCATTGCATAACTGAGAAAATATTTAAAAAAAACATTTGTTACTTCCTTGTTCTTTGTCCATTGAGATATATTAATTTCGTTTTTTGATCGTCCCTTTCTTCTCTTTCTGTAATTTCACTTGCACAACCTTATAAAATATTTCCGATTAGAGTACTCTTCTGAGAATAAGAGATTACTAAAACTATTTTAAAAAAACTAAACATACATCGGTGGAAACCACTTAAAAATTTCGGCTCCTGGAAGTCGCCTTAAAAATTCAAGGATAATCCCTTAATAGTAGCTATTTTAAAACATCTGCTCAACTATGTTTAATTTCTTAATGATCGTCTATAATAATTCCTGTAATCGGATTTCTTTCAAAGAATCAGTTTTTGGCATGTAATTATGCAAATATAGCTATAATAGACAAACCTTGTCTGCAAATACGAAATCTTCAGTCAACTGATGATTTCGATAAATTAACTGTAAAGTTTATGATTATCTGTCTTTATCATTAATTATATAATTTGCATAAGAATGTGGAAATGGTGGCTTCTATTTTGTTTTGTTTTTATTTTATTTCAACACTGATAAAGTTAATATTTGTCAAGTCTTGATCATCTTCTTCTACTCCAGCGACCTTTTGAAATAGTTATACATTATGTTTATTGTACTTTATTGTACCTTTTCTACTCAGTGAATTTTTGCAATAAGCCGATATGTTAAAGATTCTGCACAAAACAAATACAAAGCACAGTAAAAGGATAGACACACCCGAACCGTTATTATTATCTTTACTTTTTCTCCCTAAATGCAAAATATTTCTTATAAACGTCCCAAACTTATGAAAGGAAGGTGATAATGTAATTCTAGCATATAACAGCACTGTTAAAAATGTCTCTTCTCTCTAGTCACTGATATGTTTTGTTAATATGATAATATGTCTTATTAGGAATGTAGAATCACTTCTTATGACCCAGCAATTGCATCCCAAATGCTTCAATCACACATCATAATCTAGAAGAATGGTGTCAAAGCTGGAGAATTAAAATAAACTCCAATAAATCCCACCAGATTACCTTTACTCTTCGTCGTAAACCAACGACTTCCTGTCCTACAGTTTCCTTTAACAATACTCCACTTATCCCTGTTGAGCAAATCCGATACCTAGGACTCCACCTGGACAAACGAATCCTCATACTAGACTAAAACGACAAGAAACCGCTCGACGTTTCCGATTACTTCAGCACTTACTAGACAAACGCTCTAAATTTCCCATTAATTACAAAAGACTCATATTGACTGTAATAAGATATATTTGGACTTATGGAGTTGAGCTATGGGGCTCCACTAAACCATCGAATTCCTCTTGCATCCAATCCTTACAATCCAAAATCCTTCGTAAAATCCTCAATGCTCCTTACTTTGTCACTAATAAAATTATCCATAAAGATCTTAATATTCCTTATGTTTCAGATCTGGCCCAATCCAGATACCTATCCTTCCATAATAAACTTCAGAATCATCCCAACCCTCTCGTGTCTAACCTTGCTTCCTCTTCAATTCCTGATAACCCTCCGAGGCGTCTGAAAAGAAGATGGCCCCGTGATCTCTTAATGTAATCATATCATTAGAGTGCTACCATTGGGTAGTTACTCAGCATGTATTCATGCCATTATATCTATTATGTCCAAATTTACTTGATGTATTTATGTAATACAGTTGTAAATGTCATTAAGAAATAAAAAAAAAAAAAAAAAAAGAATCACTTCTTAATCTCGTTTACTACAACAAAACAAAAATCTAGTACCATCAACTTGTCTGTAATTTCCATATCTCAAATTGTTGTTAAATTTTACATAATTTACACTTCATGTATTTATGAAGTTGTTTACTTCGTTAGAACTTGTTGCTAATCATGTGTGAAGAAGTAATAAATGCCTGCTATATGATTTAGCAATTTACAGTCTTTAAGTATAAAATATGAAGGCTAGCTCGAAGTGAGTCAGATTGCCATCTTCCTACGCAGCCTCTCTTCAAGGCTAAGTTGCAATGATTTGCAGCTGCCTCTGTGGATCTGCATTTGTTGCAACATCCTTAGACAGATTTCCTAATAATAGCCGTGACGTTAGTTTTAACCGCAATTAATATTTAAAACGTTTTAAAAGAAAATTAAACTAAAAACAATTATGATTTAACTCTGGTGTTAAATTATTTTCTTGTGGCTTTTTATTTAGATGCCGAGACGCAAAACATCCAGGTCATCAACGCCCGATCGACTAAATAACACTACTTTTATACTGTTTAGGTGGCTGGTACAAAAAAAATATTAATATAATAAGAAAAATAAATAAAGATAATAATAGACACTTATAGATAATTAGGTATAATAGATAGATAAATAAACTTAAAAAAGATAATAATAAAATCAATAAATTAATTGAAATTAATAAATAAATGAACTTTTTAAATTAAGAAACAAGAAAAAATAAATCTGCAAGAAACAATAAATCTTAGTCAAAAAAAGAAAACAAAGAATAAATCTTAGCCATGAAGAAGACTTCTAGGTTTGACCATAACGTTTTGTTTTAATGAGGAAAGATATGGTCCGGGGTATGGGCTATAAAAAATTCAATAGTGTATCATTATTTATGACCCTCACACCGGATCATATACTCTCTCATTACATATACGGTCAACCATTAAATATACAATTATTTTATTTTTAATTTAAACATCTCGAGAGCATGGTTTCAATTGTAGATTTTGGACTAGCCCGTGCAGAAAAAATAAATAAATAAATAAGGTGTGTGCTTTAGACGACACGGTATAAGTGAAAACATCAACAACGCCAGATTAATAATATGAATCATAAATTATAACTAATACCTCCGAGTAATAAATAATGCAAGTCCGATTTTTAGTTTCTCAGATATTTTATTCCATATATTCCATAATATATATTTTTTTTTTCCCTCGCTGGGATACGGGGGTTTTACCGGGCCAGGGAGTATGGGCGGGGATTTAAAAACTCCTCCGGACACCGGGACGCGAACTCGTGACTATTTTTTATCAAAGTCTCATGTATCAGGTTGCCGAGCAACGGCGGTGCAGTGCACACGCGTTAGCCCATTCGGCCACCCCGCCCACTTATATTCCATAAAACTCGTTATCATTTAGTTATTGGCTCTATTGGTTTATTATTTTCAATAATGAACCATTGTGATCGACCAAAAAATTCAAAAACTTAACCCCCTCTCAAAATTTGAGGTTTCACAATACGTGGAATTCGAAAAATGAATAAAAAATTTTTTGTCCGTCCACCGACTGCGCATTTTCTCCGAAACTACAGGACCGATTTGTTTTCAAATTCAGAGGTCTCCTGAAGATGATCCTCCTTCAACAACATTACTATTCGCCTTTTACTTTCAAAATGGCGGCTGAAAAACCTGAGTTGCTATAGACTGTAGCTCCTAAACGAATGTACCGATTTCAATGAAACTTCGCTAAAGTCATTTTCTCGACGTCCTTTAAATTTATCTATATAACATACTTCAACGAAAAGAAGCTGGAAAAAAAGTTGGGAGAATTGGTAAATATAAGTAGGTCATAACTAGTCAGGACGCAGTCATTTTTAAAGTTTTTATTAGTGCTAACGTTTCAAAGATAGTCCCTGTGGTGTCTATTGTTAAATGAAGGATGTTGAATCCTCGTCAGATGATATTTTTGAACCATTTTGACTATCTTTCCGACTTGAATGAAAAAGTTTACTTAGGGTTTTTATGAATGAAAGGCTTTATACGGCACCAATTTGGTGTAAATATTCTATTTGACACGAGTGCTGCACTCAAGGGAAGAATATATTTCTTTTACTCTTTTTATTTCTCTAAGTTGTTTGTTAAAGATTCTTGAAAACCTCTTCTAGACAAGTCTGTTGTATTTCACCATATGTTTAAAAAATCATTGAATAGTCATGAAGTAGGTTATTTTTTATTTACAAGTGATGATATTAAAGAATCCAGCTGTTTGCATCATATTTATCATTTATTCATCGCTAATTATCAGCTTTCCAATCTTGGCTTTCTGATTCCTATAAGTCAGCAAGAGCATGCTCTGCATTATCAACAGCAACGATTCGAATTGACACAGTCAACAAACCGGCCCCTTTGTTTACCGACAGTTGAATACATGAATGTAATGAGATACTGGCCCGGAGCAGATACCGTTTCCATTGGAGTCCTCCAGTTCGGCGGAAGCCCCGGCTGTTCATTGTTATTCAGGGCGGTGGTGTCGATAGAGAGGGGCCGATAATGGCCGCTATAATTTCACTGAGGGTAGTGTACTCCCTACGTCCGCTATTATAATGCAACTGCAGTCTACCGCAAGCAGGACAGTTTTGCATAAACACTTTGCAATCGAGCAGAGTGGATAAGGTAATAGAGATCCTGGGGTCTTCGCTAGGGAAGCTCTAAATCTCCGGTTAAACTGCTGATGTTAAAGAAGCCCGGAGTGCGTTTGTTGCTAGGTAATTAATTATTAGCTAACTAACCGTTCCTCTTTTCTCCAATATTAAGAATGTTTATCATTAAAATATTTCTATTATTGTATTTTTCAATCTTATCATTGCATTTTTTTATTTTATCCCACAACAAACCATTAAGGTGAAGGTATCACTAATAGATACTGTATACTATAGGCAGTTTTCAACAAATCTTGTTATTCATTTCGACAGACACTTAAAATTTACAAGTTAATTTGACAGAAAAAGTAAGATTTAAAACATACATACTCCAAAATTTAATTAGGACAAACAGTCTATTTTTAGGTTTGAAGCTCCTGATCTATATGACCATAATTTAGACAATTCCCCACCAAGCGGAAGAAAACATTTTTTGAAATTGTTGGCTAACCCACTTTTTAAAAGCCCAATACCAGCAAATACTGAAAACCTTTGGAAACAACTAAAACAAGATTATTTTTTTTAATTTCGTTGTAAGAGTTAGATGTTAAGGTTCAGGTCACAGCTGAGTTCCATCTCCAATATAATAATAATAATAATAATACTTTTATTTAGTCTGGGACGAATCCCTTTAGTATAATACAGAAAGACATAAATGTGGACTAAGGAGCCACAGAGATATATAAACAAAAATAAAGAGTAACTAAATAGTCTTAATTTTAATCAGTTAACAATAAAATATAAAAAAAAATGAAGTAAAAATATTGAAGAACGAACTAATAATCTATATACATATCTCCAGTAGTATCAATTTACAATTTGATGGGGACTGGATGGATAAGAAATGATTAAACAGGCGGGATTTAAATGTAGGAAGGGTAATGGGTTGACGGGTGTGGGAAGAGATGGAGTTCCACAGGGATGAGGATCGGATAATGAACGATTTGTCATAAGTACCGGTTTGGTGGGCAGATAAGACCAGGAACGTGTATTGCGGGAACGAACAGAGGATTTGAATTGAAGGAGTCCGGAGATGTACGAAGGACGGTGGTATTGGATGACTTGAAAGAGGAAGGATGCCAGGAAATACTTATATATCACATTTATACGAAACACAAAAATACATACATCTTGCAATTCTTTTTGAAAATTAAAAAGTTATAAAGGGGACAGAAAATATACTGGAACACATGAAAAAAAAATGAAGGAGGATATGGAAAAAAATACGAAATAAAATATTACTCTTTATATTATATATATAGTACTGAACCAATCTTTCTTTTAAATTTGTAAACCAATTGTTACTAAACACGAATTTTAACAATCTTCGTAGATCCTGAAAGGTTTTGCAGCAATAAAAAATTCTACCGATGTTTACTAGCATTATGATGGACTGCGGATGGACATTCTCGGCGCTGTGGAGCTCTGAATATTCCATCGACCGCGACCAGTTTTACAGGCCCTCGGACCTTTGGGCCCTAAATCTCTTCAGCCATTGTGTGGGGATCTCACGCGTGCTGACCGGAGGTGTGCGCATCGAGGGTTCGAGTGCAGCCCATTGTAGTCGAAATTGATTTCATGCTCGGGCAGTGTTAGTAACGAGAGCTGTTGAATAGGCAAATCCTCAAAGGAATGTTATCAATTCAAGATTGCGACCTCCTTCCTTGATAGTCATCTTACGCGGGCTGGTCCGGAAGAGATCTGATTGTTGATTGCTGGTCTAGAAGAGGGTGTTGGTCGTTGTGGACCTGTTGAATTTATTTGATCATATATGTGTTTTTTTTTTTAAATACCTTGTTCTAGAAAGGGACGGGGTTGCAGTGCGGGTTAACGTGTGCTCACACACCGCGTTGTCCGGCTACTTGATGAAAGATAGTTTGATGAAATAATCACGAGTTCGCGTCCAGTCCCGGGAGAGGGACTTTTGACTGTGATATTAATCCCCCATCCTCACCCTCTGGCTCTGGAAAATCCCGTCCTGTCTAAAAGGCGAGGAAGAGAAGGACAAAAATAAAATACATTTTCTGGAGAATATATTTAGTCCTGTCAAATGTACATTGCAAAAGAATAACTCATTCTATTTTCTTTTTAATTGTTAGGTATATGGTGTTTTTGCAAAATTAATGTTTTCGACATTGAAAGACTTGTGTGTAAATAAATGCCAATTGTAAATAATGGAATAAATGCTTCACCAAAACACCTGAGTTCAGAAAGCTAAACATCACTATCTACAACATAAAAACGCTACAAATTATTCCGATGATGTTTATTATTTTCAAATAGTATAATATTTCTCCATCTTTCAAATAAGCGTTCTCTTAAGCAATACAGTTTTGACGCTACAGTCTATACGAACACAGGTTTTTCGATCACCATTTTGAAATGAAAAGGGGAAATAGTAATATAGAAGATAATCATGGAAAGACCATCATCGGGTGATTTTTGACTTAGATTCCGAATTAAAAAAAAAAACGGTCAGTTTTTTTGGAGAAAATTAGAAGACGGCGGACGTACCAACATTTTATTATTATTGAATATTTGGATTCTACGTAGATAGCAAACCTTCAAATTTTAAGGAGAGATTAACTTTTTTTTTCTTCTTTGATGATTTATTTTTTAAAACAAATTAAAATCCAGCGAAATGCACAATCATTAATAGATTCAAATAATTTTAATTATTTTTTGTGTTTTATAAATTTAGCCCGCTCTTTAGGCTCTTGAAAATGGTATTTAGCTTTCCTACAATTTTCCAACTCCAGGTTTTTGTGTTCGGAACTTAGCCCTTTATCGATATCCAGATTCAACTATAGCCTATTTAGAAATAAAAACATAAGAATCGTGCTTTTATTAATTCAATAAACAGTAAATGTATAAATTTTATATCATAAAGAAAAATTGCATTTATATCTTTATATTCGCATTCACCATCCGAATCCTCTTGTTTCTAACCTTGCTTCCTCTTCGATTCCTGGTAAGAAGATGGCTTCGTGATCTCCTTATGTAGACATATTACTAGAGTACTACCAATGGGTAGTTTCTCAACAAGCGTTTTCATGTTAGTACATTCCTGTGGGCACATTTACTTGATTTATTTATACTAATGCAGTTGTAAATATCATAAATAAAAAAAATATATTCGCATTCGTGATTATATCATGAGAAATTATGAGCGGATTACTTATTGGCGACCTCACTCGAAACTGACTTTTCAGGTTTGGAGAAGTATTTATTTAATTTTTTTATACGTATTTTATAATCAAGCCTCCCTACTCATTACGGCATGTATAAATAGTATATATCTATAGTCTGATTTCTCTGAAGTTTTGATGGCATTGAAAACAGAGATACTCGTAAGTTCTAACCATCTGGAGAAAGTTACCCAACTTTCTTAAGCCATGGTGTTTATCCCAACTGGAATAAACAGGTTTGAAAACAAAAATCTTCGAAAATATTAATTTGAGCCTTCCATTTACGGAATAACAAGCGCTTCTGGAAACATCTGTCATAATTACATGGTGTAAAAAATCGTGTTATGACAGTTCCAAGTGTTAAAGAGGTCGTCTCAGTGTGTGTATGATATTATAATTAAGGAGATACTCTTGCATTATTTTTTTATATATGTGATTATTATTACTAATGTTTTAATAATTCAATTAATATATTCAATTAATGATCTTAATGCCACAATCAACTAATAACAACCTGATTAAAATAACTGCAACAAACATATCGCTCATTAAATTGTAACAAAAACGATTTTAATCGAAACAACGTTATATTACAGTGCAAAAAAAAAAAGGATTGATAGGAGAATTTTACACTGGTACAATAAATTTTAAAAATTATTTGACTAATGTAATAATGATTCTAATTACTTTGCCTCTCTGTAAAGTTGTGATTTGTGACTATATTGCTTCATCGTATCTTATCTTTTCACTAATTACTTATTAAATTATTTATAATTACCAACCAAATTGGTAAAGAATTGTTTTACAGAGTTAGTAAGTGTTGGAAAATATGAGCGATCTTGAGTACAAAAACAAAAGATACCGTAAATAGTGATACAGTTTAAAATATTAAATGTATAAACTGCATTGATTAATTTATTTGATCATGAAAATAATATTTCTAACTTTATCTTTCCCTTCTTATGAAAACTACAAACATAATTTAAAGAAAACAAAAAAAAAACTTTCCTTTTTCAGTTACTTCCGACTTAGGTAAGGAAATAATAACTATTATTACGGTGTGATGTAACGCCCAGTTGTTCGTGGAACACGTGACTGATAAAAACATTTCCTAGCTACGTTATTATCTAAACCACCTGTTATAGATCAATGTCCATATCAGTTGAGAATCGATCTGTTCTTTTAGTTTTTCATCTATAAAAAAAAACTTTATTACAATTATTACAAACAGTTTGAATTTCAAATGATTTATATATCCGATACCTTGGATTCCACTTGGACAAAGTTCTAACTTGGAATCCTTATACCAGCCCTGAAACGACAGGAAACCGCTTGACGTTTCCGACTTCTCCAACACTTACTAGAGAAACGTTCTAAGCTTCCAGTTAATTACAAAAGACTCATGTACATGACTACAATAAGATCTATTATGACTTACTGAATTGTGAGCTGTGTGTGATTGTGTGAGTCATCGAATTCCTCTTGTACCCAATCCTTACAATCCAAAATCCTTCGAAAAATCCTCAATGCTCCTTACTTTGTCACCAATAAAATAATCCATAACGACCTTAATGTTCCGTATGTTTCAGATCTGGCCCAATCCAGATACCTATCCTTCCATAATAAACTTCAGAACTATCCGAATCCTCTCGTCTCTACTCTAACCTTGATTCCTCTTCTATCTCTGATAACCCTCCGAGGCGTCTGAAAAGAAGGCCTCGAGATATCCCTATTGTAAATACATTTTTATTTCAGATTGCTACCAGTGGGTAGTTTCTCAACAAGTTATTTCATGTTATTATTTTCTGTTATCAAATTTACTAAATGTATTTTATTGTACAATTGTATTATAAAAAAAGATTTATATAGATATAGATGATTTAGTGACACAAAGTAAGGAGTATTGAAGATTTTGCGAAGGATTTTAGATTGTAAGTACACAGCTATTAGTGACACAAAGTAAGAAGCATTGAGGATTTTGCGAAGAATTTTAGATTGTAAGGATCGGATACGTGAGGAATTCGATGACTTTGTGGAACCTCATATCTGAATTCAGTAAGTCCAAATAGGTCTTATTGTGGTCATTTATGTGAGTCTTTTGTAATTAACTGAAAGCTTAGAGCGTTTGTCTAGTAAGTGTTGAAGTAGTGGGAAACGTCGAGCGGTTTCTCATCGTTTCAGTCTGGTATGAGGATTTCAAGCTAGATGTTTGTCCAAAAACTAAAACTAATAATCAAAAATGTTGAAAATATAGTTAGTCACGCCGTCAACTGAAACTCTCATATAAAAAGGGGATTAAGAGGAGTTAAAATTAGTATTGTGATGAATCTAGTGTGATGGATTCTAGTGTTGGGGCTTACTAGTTGTTTGCCTAACCAGAATAAGTCTAACCAAGTCTAAGACTTGTTTGTGTTTGACAACTCTGTGGTCGTTACATCGGAGGTAGTCCCCTAAAAAGTGGGCTAATTCTTGTATTGCAGGCTATGAAAAGAATTGATATGCCTGCGTGTTATAAAATCTTTCAGTTGGTAGTGCTATGGTCTTGTGGATTCGGTCTGTTTTTGTCCTCTGTAATGACGACTTTCTCACAATACATCTAAGTACTCGGTTTTGAAACTGCTCACGCTTAGTTGTCGTTGAGCCTTGTATATTTGATAGAATCGTCGCATCATGAAGAAAGACTGGCCTTAATTATTCATAAATAAATAATTTGAGGCGGGGGGATGGATTTGGAGATGTCAACTAACGGTTTAGTCTGTAAGACATGACTTTCACCCATCTTCTGGCAGTGTGCGAAATAGTGTCAGGTGCGTGTCTTTGGGAATGTGGGCTTTTTCTTCTGAAAGGAAAAAAATGACACAGTCGATCTTCTTGATATCAACTGTAATCCTTCCAGTTTCTTTATGATTTCATGTCAAGGCTTCGTAGAGATCTCATGTCGTCAAGCAGCTGCTCTAGCTATCATCGGCATATGCCTAGTCAAGAAATAAAATTATTAATCTTTAAATTAGTAAAATTATGAATTAAAGAGGTTGGCTTTTGAGGTACCTTCAAGAGTGGATAACGCACCACAACATTATGCCATAATATTATCTGCAAACACCGATGTCAATGTCACAAGATGGAAGCTGACCAGGCACAACATAAGAATATTTACAAGCTATTTCAATGCCAATGTTACTGGCCTCTTTACCTTCTCTAATATATACCCGCTCCCGAATTATCCCATTGTCTTATTTTCAACAATCGTCTTGGTTCACACCAGGCATTTCATGTCATTTGATCAAGTAGTGTTAGTTCATGTGACAATTTTGTAACAAGTGCAAAATAAAGTATTTTTGAGTAGTCGACATTTACGCGGCATATACCACGCTGATGAATAAAAGTTAGTAACTTTATATAATAGAATTTGAAATGCGAGAACAGGATCAGCATATATCGTATATATTCGCTTGTAATATTTCATCAACAAAACTTAAGAGGCGTACGAGTTCTTTTATTCTGAGCTTTGTACCGGAAAGAACTTTTATCTGACGGCATTATATGTATGCTAAAGCCTTCAAGCAAACTTAAACTTGCTGGATGAAAGTTGAAGGCAGCTGTAGAAACAAGCCCCCCCAGGACACCACAGCTTCCTTCCCCCAATCTCCCCGTCCGTATGACTTCATTCAATTAGCCGTAGTCCCCTTTCAGTTAAGTCCCAACCCTTTTCTCGCCTTGCTAACTCTGGGGGTCTTGGGCAAACAGTTTTCCGCTTCTTTATTTTGATCCCTTCATCTGTGAAACTCGATAAAATAAATTAGCAAAGCAAGAGAAAAAAATTAATGCTCTTTCTTTTTCTTTATTTTAAAGAAAAGTGATTCATTGTACTTTTTTATCTTCCTTGTTTACGGTTGTGATGAGTGGTAAAGCGAATTGCAACTGTTTTGTTATTTGTCTACCTTTCAAAAGAGAAATGAAAATGAAGAATTATAATCCTGTATCTCAAAGGAGTATTTTTTTTAATCTCTGGCTCGTGTCAGTGGTTTTAAGCACTGAAGTGGGAAATGTTAAATAAACAAAATAAAAATATTGTTTTTGAGATGTTAGGATACTCTTTATGATTTTTTACTATTGTAATAAATATTTTGTTGTTTGATTAATTCATTATTTATTACTTTAATTATGAAAAACACGTTCGTGTTAAAAATGATAAGATGATTAGGACTTTTAATTTTATTTAATTGTTCTTTGAAATGCAATGTTAGACTTTATTGGCTCCAAAAAAAGTATTAAAATCACCTTTACCACTGCAACCCATAAGAGTCTTGGGTTCGATACTTGATATAAAAGTACAGTTTCAAGACCAACGGTTGTACAGAGAGGTAATTGGGCCGATATCAGGCTCAACTTCCAGGTTTACTCCTCAATTAATTATCTATTTAAAAGTACCTACTTTATAGAGGCTGGGTGTGCCACAGGAGTGCTTCCCGACCCCTGGTTCTATCCTGAGTTGATGAAAACAAACAATAATCTTTAATTAAATTGATTCAATGAATTGAATAATTTTAAAACGAAGAGAATACATTTACATTTTTTTTTCTCCCCTTTCTCGCCATTTAGGTTAAACGGTTTTTTTTTTCGGGCCAGCAGAGAGGGCGGGGAAATTATGCTAGAGTTACAAGTCCGCCAGGCACTGCGATTTGAACTCGTAAACTTCGGTTTATCATAGTTTGCCTCCGGGCATGTTTTTTATACGCGTTAGCCCGCTCGGGCACCCTGCCCTCCTATATTTCCACTTATGAAATATTATAATAAGCGAAACATACGATTCCAATGCTTTCTCCATAATAACCATTACAGTGAATTAGATATGGTTCCACTGTTCAGAGGTAGGCTCCTAACGTTTACGTTAATGTGACGGTATGACAAGTTACAAATACTGTCGTACATTATGATGTAAACATATCTTTGACTTTCCTGGTGACTGTCACCACGAAAACAAGAATTAAGGAATAATATTTTTTGGTTTATTTTTTTTTTTTATTGTACATAGTTTTTTTTTTTTGTACGTAGTTGTTTGATTATTATTATATTGTTAATAATTTACTTTTGTTAATTGTATGTTTCCTTTTTTTATGGTGTGAATGTGTTCATATCTCACTATAATTATGGTCCACGTGACGGATTATTATTTTTCTAAATAAGTTTTATATATTTGTTTATTTAGAAATATTACATTCTGTCACATCAAGGACATTTATAATAGTGATCAGAGAAAGCACACTCACACTCTATTTACAATAAAAAAAAAAAAATAATACAGAAACTTAATAATAATAAATACAATAAAATAAAATAAAAATAAATACAATAAAATAAAATAAATGTATATAAACAAAGAACTAACCTAATCATACACACTCGGGCTTGAGTGGAGGATCTGGCCATTGCCAAAACTCCAATAGATGCTTATTTACAAAAGGTCTCTGAGCCACTGCCGCTTCAACCTTCGAGGAGGATTGTAAGGATGGGTGGTGCTGGATAGAGATTGTGCAAGGGGATTTGGATGATAGGTAAGGTTCTGGTGAAATTTGGAGAATTTTTCTGAAATAAGGTCTAGGACAAATGGGATATTAAGGTCATGGTGTAGGATTTTGTTATTTACATAGAACGGAGCATCAACTATTGTTCGAAGGACTTTAGATTGAAAGGATTGAATACGTTTGATGTTAGAAGCTTTTGCTGTCCCCCACAGTTCAAGTCCGTATGTCCATATAGGTTTCAGTATTGTCTTGTAGATAAGTAATTTGTTTTCAATAGAAAGTTTGGATTTTCTGTTTAGTAGTCTGTATAGCTGGCCGTATCGTCGGTTGAGTTCTTGTCTTTTGAGTCTAGTATGTGGGTTCCACGTTAGTCTTCGGTCTAAATGAAAGCCAAGATACCGGACTGTGTCTGAGTGAGGAAGCTGGATGGAATTAAAGTGTACTGGTGGACAGGAACTGCGTCGGAGTGTAAAGGTAATATGTTGGCATTTAGATTCATTAACTTTAATGCGCCAGTTATTACACCAGTGCTCAATCAAGGTGAGGTGGTTTTGGAGATTTAAGGATGCTATGTTGGGATCAGAGTTGGATGATAAGATTGCGGTGTCGTCAGCGAATGTTGCAAGAAAAGTATCGGGATGAACAGGGATGTCAGCAGTAAAGAGGATGTAAAGCACGGGACCCAAGACGCTGCCTTGGGGAACACCGGCTTTAACGGAGTAGATATTGGAAAATTCTGTTCCACAGCGAACTCGGAAGGAGCGGTCAGAGAGGTAGGATCGGAGGACTAGGTACAAGGACTGAGGTAAATGGATTTTAAGCTTGAAGAGCAGCCCGGAGTGCCATACCCGGTCAAATGCCTGTGCAATGTCCAGAAATGCACCCGAACAGTATTCCTTGTTTTCTAGGGCTGAGGAAATATGATCAACAACTCGGAGTCCTTGTTGAACAGTAGAATGTTGGGAGCGAAAACCAAACTGATGGGAAGGAATATTTTGGGATTCTATAATGGGTAGGATTCGTTTCAAAAGGATCTTTTCAAAAATTTTTGAAAGGATTGGGAGTAGGCTAATTGGTCTATAGGATGTTGAGATATTTTGAGGTTTGCCTGGTTTTTGGAAAAGGATAATAGTGGAGTGTTTCCATAGCAGAGGAAAGTGGGTGGTGCGTAGGATACAATTGTAGATATATGTAAGGAATATGACTGCTTTGGATGGAAGTTGTCGAAGGATTTGAGGGGTAAGGAGATCATGTCCAGGAGCTTTACGGGGGATTAATTTTTTTAATTGAAATTTCACTTCGGAAGGATGAATAGCTTTTGGGGGCAAGGAAAGTGGGATTGGTGATGTAAGGAGTTCTTCTACTGTTACGGTGTGGGCAGGATGGGATTCCGGATGTGAAATAAATGTATTCGATAGGTGAATGGCGAACTCCTCAGCCTTATCTTCGTCAGATGCTGCCCAGGAGCCATCATCTCGTCGGAGGGGATGGGAAATGCGGTGAGGATTTAAGATTTTGGTAGTGGTTTTCCAAACGGAATTGTCGCGAGAAGAAAGGGAGGATAGGTAGGAGTTGAAGGAATGTGATCTGAAGGTGGCTAATTCCAGTTTTAATTTTTTGCAGTAATAATTATAGGAGCAGCGGTCGGTAGGATGTCGGGTACGTTGCCACAATAATCTGGCACGGCGTTTGGTTTGGATTAGGTCAAGGAGGTGTTGGGGTAGAATGGTCTTTTTAGGAATTCTGGAGGAGTCTTTTGGGAAGGAAGCAGTCCAGGCGGCTTGTTGGATTGTGGTAGTAAATGAATTTACGGCACTATCAAGGTCATCGGGAGTTTTGAGGGATATGTTAAGATCAATTTTATCGGAGATGATTTGGCGGAAAAGGTCCCAGTTAACTGGGCCCCTAATAAATGACGGTGGAGAAGGTTTGGGAACGGGTTCAAGTGAAACATTAAGGATTAGAGGACTATGGTCAGAGGAAAGTTCATTTAGACGTGTAATGGAACAATTGAGGGGACTTAAGCCGCTGTGGATAAAGAAATCAAGAAGATCAGGATTACGGTTGGGATCTGTAGGCCAGTAGGTAGGAGAGTTGGGGGAAAGGAGGTGAAAATGTTGGGAATTGAGTGCAGACAGCAGGGTTCGGCCACGAGTATTCGTGGTTCTGGAACCCCATTGTTGATGTTTGGCATTTAGGTCTGCACCCAAGATGAAGTGATGTCCTAAGGAGTCGAGGAGAGAACGGAATTGGGCATTGGATATGGATCGGTTAGGAGGGCAATACGCTGATGCAAGGGTAACCGGAAAGGAAAAGGTTTTTATCACGATAGCGGTGGACTGTAGGAAATCATGTGTAGGTAACGGGAGTAGGTGATGGGAGATGGATTGGTGTACAATGACAGCAGTACCGGCATGTGCTTTTCCGTCAGGGTGGTCAGTACGATATGTCAGGTATTGTGGTATTTTGAAGTGCTGTTTAGTGGTTAGTCGAGTTTCAGTAATTAGTGCCACGTCAATATTTTTGTCAAGTAATAATGTAGTTAGTTCGTTTGTATGATTCCTAACACCATTCGCATTCCAAAGGAGAATGGATAAAGGTTTATTGGAAGTCATTTAAGGATTTTTCGCGGGAGGGATAAAATGTGATACAAGATTGGTGAGAAGAGATATCAAAGGAGTAACAAGGGATCTGAATTCGGAGAGGAAAGATGTAAGTAAACTGGTGAGATCTGTGGTATTTGAGGGAGGAGGAATGCGAGGAATTTGGTGTTGATAAAACTGTTGATTAGGTGAAGTTTGATTAGGATGTTGAGGGTGGGGTTGAGAATTTTGAGGTATGTGTTGTTGTTGCGGCAGGGTCTCACAATAAGTAACATCATTCTTACCTCCTAATAAGTGTGCAAAAGACACCGTTGGGTCAATTTTTTTTGAAGGTCCTCTTCTTGATGCGTTAGGTTCTCTTCTTGATGCCTCTGCTTCTTCTTGGGTCCGGGATTTTTGATATCTTGATTTAATATTCTTGTAGATCTGACAGCCTTTGTAGTTCGCTGGATGTCCTTCAAGGCACAATGCACAAACTGCAGGATCCCGTTTCGGTTTTGTGCACTCCCCGGATTTGTGCTGCTCTCCACATTTCACACAGCGCGGCAGATGATGGCAGTAAGTCCTGGTATGGCCATATGCCTGGCAATTGTGACACTGTACGATTTCCCTCTTAGGATATGGCTTCTCTACTATAACACTTGTGTAGTATATTCTTCTTATTTCGTATATTTTTTCGATCCCTTGATTTGGCTCCAAATCTACGAAAAATAAGGGTAGAGGAACTTTTACTCCTGGCTGTTCTTTACTCTCCTTCTGTACATTTGTAATCTGGCGCACTATGAAACCTAAAGTTTTCAATTCTTCTTCTATTGCTTCGGTTGGTGTTGAGGGGTGTAGATTTCTTATGACTACCCTCAAAGCTCGATCTTGCCGTAATTGGTACGTATGAAAATCCGCGTTGGTTTCCGTTAGATACTTCACAATTTTTCTGTAGGTTTCAGCTGTATCTGGTGATATCTTCGTGTCCTTTGTTCTGCTTAGACATGAATAGCTTCCAGAGCCTGTTATTTTGTTCAGTTGTGAGCATAGTAACTGAAAATTGTTTATGTTTTTAACGAATATGGGTGGAGGTCGGGGATCTCTTGGTATTGAAGCGGATTCCATCACTTCTTTATCATTCTGAAGCACCTGATAGGGGTTAGGGGTGAAAAACGGAGATTGTTCGGTTATCTCTTGTGAAGATGTACCTGGTTGATGCTGAAGTTCTTCAATTGTTGGTTTTGATGATGTTCCTGGCTGGGTTTCATTTTCTCTGGAGCTAATAGGCGTTACTGCAGGTGTTTGACGACATTGACGAGGCTTTTGTTTGACAGGCGAAGAACAAGGTGTTGAGCCTAACGGCCGAATTCTCTTGATAGAAGCTCTACTAGACATGGCCTGATTGTGATATCGCATATAAGGGGAAAAAAAAATGAAAAAAAAAAAATAAAATAAAAATAACCCTATAATTTATAACAAACAATAAATATCAATTGTTGTTATGTACTCTTCACTTGTTTTGAATAAATAATCTCAAAGATTTCACTGTAAAATAAGCAAATTCTGAGAGACGATGTAGAAACACGTCCTTTCGCATCAGCTGATCCACTCTCTAAATAAGTAAATAAGTAAATAAAAAATAAATATGGATAAAAAATGCATGGTTAGTGCTAGAAATGTGGTTTCCATTTCGTCAATATAGATCTTAAATTATTCTCCTATTTTTTATATTTGGGGGTGAAATCTTCCATTATTATTCCATTCCTAGAAAATATAATAGTATAATTTGCGATTTTATGTTAGATACTTAGCCACGACGAAGAGCAATTCTTATTTGTGTCAGCTGTAATCTTTAAAATTTTAATGCGGAAATTATTTGTTTTGGTACTTTCTTGTTTAATTGAAACATCATTAATCAAATAGGAATTTTTATTTCTGTTATCATTACAAACCTTAGCTAGCCTACTCCATCTCGACCTATCTAGGGCTATTTCTTTTCAGTTAGCTGCATGCAGCTTTATTGCATCTTTGTTGAATCGATCTATGCATCTGCTTTTTGGTATTCCATGTGATATTTTGCCCACTCGCAGCCATATGTTAGAACTGTTTTTATCAGAGAATCGTATACCCTTAAGTTGCGATTTCTTAAGATTTCTGGGGATATGACCAATACCTTTGAAAGGGAGCTTTCTAGCTCTGACTGCGCTTGTTATAGCTCTGGCTATTTCCGATCGTTGATCATTCATTGAGGTTATTATAGTTCTGAGATATTTTAATATGTCTAATCTTTTCCGTTTTTCCTTCTATGCAGACCACTATTCTAAGTTTTCACAAGCATGAGAAATTAATTAATATACTGATGGTATGGAACAAGTCGAGCGGAAAAACTTACTTCTATAAGAAAAGCAGAGACAGTTTGTTGGTTGAGCGATGACTGGGAGACAACTGTAAAACCCACAACACACCACAGTAAAACCCACAAGAGACCACAGGCCCGGCCCGCAGCAGGAACTGGGCTCTGTCGAGTGGAAACTCTTTTTCGGCTTCCTGGTTATTGTACAGCCAGCGGCAGCTGTACTCGCTAGAGGATATCCCAGCATGTCCTTTAGTTGTTGATACTAACTAAAAATATCCATGGCCAAAGCATTGAAATATTATTTTATCCATGAAGTGAAGGAAAACACAGGGTACAGAAATCAGTGCATAGCTTCCAGTATTGCGTTTAAGACCAATAAGAAATAGTTTAGGATCGAAACCTTTAATTCCAATTTTTATGGAAATTATTTGTTTTCTATATATATATATATATATAAAAAAAGATAGAGTTTAAGGATATTATTTATTTCAATGTAACCATTCTAAACTCTTTTCTTACATAGTTTATACTTCGATCTCTAGAGTACCGGTCTTTCTTATTTTGAAAAACCGTCGAAACTAGTAATGTATTGCAATGACTCTGGACGGAGGTTTTTGTAACATGAAAATCTCGGTCCTTGAGTATAATATTTTTTAGTATAAATCTTACCACATTTTTTTTTAAATTTTATTTAAATTTACTACTGTAAACATATATATACAATCAGTAAATCTGCTATAGGAATATATAACATGAAGGTACTTGTACCCATTGGTAACATTTCAAAGATAAATTAATTTAGGAGGTCCCTTGGCCATCTTCTTTTCAAACGCCTCGGAGGGTTGTCAGGAATTGTGTTAGATGAAAGGTCACAAACTAGAGGATTGGGTGACCAAACAGTTTGGAATAAAAAGAGGTATATCTAGTTCGGGCCAAGTCTTCCACAAGAGGAATGTTGAGGTCTTTATGGATAATTTACCACATTTTAAAAAATAATCTAGGATGTGGGCGTTGTGATATTTTTTGCCACTTGTTGACGGCTACCTAAGGGTTGGCGCCACATACTAAACAGTGCAGGAGTGACAAAAGTCATTTCTCGCCCAGGAATTTATACTTGCTGATCCCAGCTTAATCTAACCCTCAAGTTCAGAATCATCACCCATGTGCTCGACCATTAAAAAAACCTCTTCGATCCTTAAAATAACAATGCATCCGCAAAGCACTTTTGAGGTGGATATTGAATGAAGTATCAAAATTAATTTCCAACATGCAACACTCAGTTCTTGGAAAGCAATGTTTCTAAACCCTAATGCCTAAAATAAAAAAGGTGAAATATTTTATGTTAGTATACATTGATATTGAAAAATAACCTGTTTAAGACCACTTCTAATATCCATTCACTGTGCCATACAAATCGGCATCAAACTTTTTGTTTGCCTAAAAATAAAAATATTCTGTGATATAAGTTCTAGGATAAATATGAGTCCTGTTGTCAAATTAAAAAAATAACCATATCGGACTTAAATTTCACACGATTCAATTGAAGATATATGTTTACGCCATTGATCCATTTCATCTCTTTCGTTTATTTTTCCAAACATTAGGTGATTGTGGCCACCATTCATGATGATTTGGTATTGAAATAAAAAGTATGGTATACCGCTTTTACTCGGTATTTTATACAAGAATGGAGCCTGGCTGGAGATAAAAGAGAAAAAAATCATACTAAGCTTGGTGTAGAAGAAATCGGCCACATGCGATATTACAAGGCAGAAATTCCATTGTGATCGGACACGTGCGGGAGCTAAGGAAACCTGCAAAAAAGACGTTAAGACATGTCGGAGAAACCCCGACTGATGGGGAAAAAACCGTCTGTTCTCTGTATCGGCTGGTCGCAGGGGGAAGAAAGGGTCTTAGAGGTTGATGAGATTGTGGAAATGTGTTAGGGATGGGGACATAGAAATTGGTACGAATGGGGGTCGGCGAAACGAGGACAGATCGTCCAAGAAATAATACCTTTTGTGGCTCCTCTCTTGTCGGCCTGCTAGCAGGTCACCGTGCGTGTCGTTCGTATCTCGTTCGTTCTCTCTTATCTCCTCAAATTAGGGAACACCTGTAATGTAATTAATTTACTAACGAGCTCTAAAGTGAATTGGAGTAGAGGAGATTGTCCATAGGAAAATTATCTAATCCTAAAAACATGATTTTTTTTTTAGATTTTTAGTTTTATTGAAAACTGCAGAACCGTCCGAATCCTCTCGTTTCAAACCTTCCTTCCTCCTCGATCCCTGATAACCCTCCGAGGCGTCTGAAAAGAAGATGGCCTCGGGATCTTCTAATATAGAACTTTAATTTGAGTTCTACCAATGGGTTGTTTCTCTTGATGTTGCACATGTCATGTTACCAATTTCACATTTACTTATTGTATTTTCTATGTAATACAGTTGTAAATTCCATTAAAATAATTTAAAAAAAAATAAAAAAATAAAAGGAGTTGTAGTGAAATAGATTTCATCGTAGTTTCTCATACAAGAAAGGTTTCGTACCCCTACAGTTAAATGGTTTTATTAAGTAAAATTGTCATTAGAAAACAAGTAGTTAGTTAGTTTATTTGCCTTTACTCATATTAAAAGATATTGGTGGTGAGTTGCTGAGTTCAGCAACTTTCCCAAGGTGTAGGAATTCCTTATTTTTTATTTATTTATTATTTTTTGTAGGTTGTGAAGATAGTTACTGTATATGTAACGACCAAAACTTGATTAAACAGCTACAAAAAAACAATTGTTAAACTGTCGATAATTATAACTACATTGTACTTCTTGAAGGAAGTTAGTCGTACTTCAATACCTTCATTACTCGAAACACGGTCTGATGACCCACATATTTGGGTTGAAACGTCGGCACTAATAAAAACTTTATAATGACTGCGTACTGAATATGTATCACTCAATACACTTTACTTCTTATTATTCAATGACTAAATTGAATGTATTAGATGCAAAATTAAATCCTTCACACGATAACCGGAGAAATCTGGGATCGGAGAACTAACACATGGAGAATAAAGACCAATAAAGAGCTGCTTACAGAACCGATCAATCAATATCTCACGATATAAAGGGCCGGAGTTAAGGTGGGCGGGCCATGTGGCTCGAAGAAATCCATCTCGAAGGCTCTACCCGACAATAAATGTCTCAAAATAGTAGGTAAAAGACCACTCAGAAGGTCAAAAAGCAGAAGGATAGATCGAATAAACAAAGATGCAATACAGCTGCATTCATATAACAAAAAAAAAATATTCTATGATAGCTAGAGATGGTGGTTAAAAAAAATCTACAAGGCTGCAATGCCAACAGAAAAAAAAATACAAAATTTGAAATCATGTTTGAAATTTACGGTTATTGTTGTTTTAAATATCAAATAAAAATAACAGTAATTTTTCAATTAATTAAAATACGCATATAAATAATTTCGGAGTTTAAATTTTTAACAGTTTTTAGTTTTATTATTATCTTTCTTTTTTTTTTATATTAAGAATGTTAAATTAACGTTTCTGTTTAATTGCTGTTACTGATTCTTAACAAAACTTTGAATCCATAAAAACTATAAATAATAATTTGACACATATTTGTGTTTGGTACGGGCAACGTTCAACGTAAAGGAAGATATGTGTAATCATTAAGCAAAAAACATTTTATTAAATTTTTTACTTATCTAACGTGAAATTTTAAATGTTACTTTTAATTAATTTTAAGGATAATATCGATCTTTCTGAGCAAACTTCATTTATAATATAATGTAAGATGTAATATGTTTATCATATATTTTTCATGTTTCTAGAAATATGTGAAGTTTTATTTAATCCTGTATCACCTTGCCATCAGATTACATCCTTTTAAACCTGCTTCATTTCCATCCTTCATACTACATTTTATTATCAAGCCAAAGTAATTTTCTCCGCTCCGGAACGATCCGACTTTGATATTGAGTTTATCCTCTATCTACTGAAGTTCTTGGACTACAGAATACTTCAGTATGGAAGAAATTGCACGTTTCCCCCTAGACTCTTTAGATCCGAAGTAGATTCGAAGCGGCTGGCTAGAAATGAGACCATCTGTATGAGGTTACTATCGGGCAGCGGAGTACAATAAGACCTCCGCAGACTACGAGAGAGGTACACATGGTCCCGGCCGGGTAATGCAACGTTTGTATGCAGCGGCGGATCTCGATTCGATTAAATCTGTCCCATCTTTTAGTGTACCCCTGCACCCCGCCGGTCTGCAGCACCGAGTACTCAAATTTACATTATGACAGTTCTATGGTCTTCTGCAACGTTTCGTAACTTGTGGGGTGTTCGGGACGATTCCTGGTTCCCAAGTGCCGCTGTACAAGCACGTTCCCCCGGATATATGATGCATTGTGGTGCAGTAATGGTATCAAACTTGGATGAATTCTGCTGCTCAGAGGCGATAAGCAGTACTCCATTTTGAATATGTTAACTTTGCGAATCTCTTTTGGATTTGTAAGATACCTTTAGCATAAAAAGAAATGCAATTATGCTACATTAATTTCTTCGAAAAGCTTATAAGCGCCCCTTTTACACTAAATATTTCGGTGATAAATAAAAAAAAAAATCCTGTACCTCTACAATTCATGAAGGATCTTGGGTCCAGTAATGTATTAGAAAGTACTGTTTAAAGGCCCACGTTGTGCAGATGGTGATCGAACCACGATCACGCTCAAGTGCCAGATTTTCCCTTTAATTAGTTATTATACTCATACATACTAACCACTTCTGTATATATTTATATAGAAGCTTATTTATTTTCCTACGGATTAACTAGTATGCTGTGTGTATAGCAACTCAATATAATTGGGCAGCAAGCTTTTATATTTTATATGAAAATCAAGTGTTTCTAGTATTATTACCCACTTTATAGAGGCGGGTGTGTCCCAGGAGTGTCTCCCGACCCTTGGATCAACCCTGGGATCCAGGGCTGATGAAAAATGACTTGTCATCAGCCAGATTCGAACCTGGGACCAGCAAATAAATATATATAAATATTTAACAAATATAAAATTCAATACATTCATATTCCTGTCGGCTCCTCGAGAATGACAAAATATAATTACTAGTTAAAGTCACATTTAGAAAAATCAAGGTGGAGGTGATCCCCATCACTTTGACAGTTAGAAAACAATGCTTAGATTAAAATAAAGGATTGAATAGAAAATCCTTTACATATATCTGAAATACAGAAATAGGAATTGTAGGAGAACGCTATTAACGAACAATCTACTATGAAACTGTGATTATAATATACATAAAAAATAAGGCAATGAACTCCTTTCAAGCAATACGTCGTACTGTACCTTAAATAAAGCGTAAATTGTTTAAGAAAAGTAAATTTAATATACATAATAAATGCGTCCAAATTATTCTCATAAAAAGATTGCAGCAATATAAATTTATACTATTTGATTCATATATAGTAAGTAGCCTTACTACTATTCTTCCCAACAGCAGATAAATAATTGCGAATATTTCTTAATCCGCACATACAAATGAGACAATAAAATTAATTTAATTAATAAGTGAAACGAGTTTTTCTAGAAGTAGATACTTAATTCGCATAAATATTTCGAATAATAATAATTAAATTAACAGACTTTGTTCCTAAACTGTTGAAGAGAAAGAAAGAAATCTGATTTGGCAGCCAACAAGGAAATGCCCTCCTTAGCTACAGAGATAAGATCTGTTGCTGATTGGTGGCCTATGAGGATCTAACAAACCTGATTGGCTGAGCGTGAGCTAGTTTGTGGCCAATCATGTCTACTTACTGTCTTGGCTCTTCAAGGTGATAAATATCACCCAGGCATTGGAAGATAAATATCAGATCTTTCTATTGTTACACCTAATTACTTAATTTTATTTATTATCATTAGTTTTCATCTAATATACGTATTCATTTCGTAATATAATGGTATATTTATAAGCTTACTGATGATACTTTGCTCATCTCATACTTTCTAGTTCATTTTATGTCTGGAAATTCAAAATTCAAAGACAAATTAAGACTTCATTAAGTCTTAAAAGGCATTTAAAAAATCAAGTTAATTTTATCCCGAAAATCGGAGAAAAATAAGAACATTTAATTTTCTTGATGGACTGTGCCAGATTTTGCAAAATTAAATAATTCTTGAATTTTCTTCATTTTCATCTACTACCTTGCCATTTTACCATTTGGCATGTCTGTGGAGAAAAAAAAAAGTATTCTCTCTATTCCTAGCTCTTATTAAACTTTTTTTCTGTTTTTAAAATAAAAAGAAGAAAAGGAGGAACCAGTATGATAGGCATTAAATTATAGTATTTTTAAACTGTACCAAAATAATAGACGAAATTACGCATGAATAAACTGCAGTCGTTCTCGTTGCATTCGTAATGAACGTTTTAATTTTTTAATGAATTGTTAGTACAAACCTTTTTTGAACTTGCCGAAGGAAACCGATGTTGGAATTTAGCGCGGTCCTTTATTTAGTGATTGAATCACCAATATCTCAGCCATTCCATCTTGGTGTAGAACCGATGAATGTAGCCATGTAACATTGCAGTTATTTCTCAACTCAATTTACTGTTTTCAAGTTAAACCATTTCGTATGTAGTTTTTCGTTATATATTTTTCCATGTTTTTTTAACCTTCCTCTGGAACCCATCAGGTCATCCCTAAACTCATTGATGGGTTTTTATTGATGGGTATAGCGTTGAGTATAAAGATAATAGCATTTGAGTTAGATTTTTCTGTTTCCATCATTATATGGGTATATCGATATTAGTCTTTCCCCATATTCTTCGAACTTGTTGCTATTTTTCTGTACTTTCTTAATTTCCTGTAATATTTATTTTTATTTTAAGCTATAGAATGCAATGCAGATTCAATTTCTATATGAATATTTTCGGCAGATCATTCCACGGAGTAGCAATTTGGAGTTGGAGACTTCGACCAAATCCTCCATAAAATGGATGATCGTTCCCTCGCCAACCAAATGAGGTCGTCAACTCCTGGAAGTGGAAGGACACGGGCTGAAGAAGTCCCCTGCGGTGTTGTTAGCGGCGAAGAAGAAGTTCCTGGTGGCCAATTACCTGTTCGGCCGCTGTCAATCTCGAAGGTCCCTTCCTTTATATATAAATCTTCTTCCTCTTCACTATTACCATATATTACCGACTTAAGTAGATTTATGATATCCCTCTTGAAGCTTAATGGCGTCATCTATAAATCTGAGAGGGCACCGCTCATTATGTCGTCTCTTATCATTTATTATTGCCTCTTCCTCTGATATACCTCGATATTTCAAAGGGGTGGAGGATGGAAGGAGACCTATTCCCATAAATGAATACTTCTCTGGATTTCTTCAGCTTCTAAGCCAAGAAACTTTGCTTCTCTAATCCTATTCGACTTTATCGATCAATTAATATACTTTAAAAATAAAATAAACAAATTAGGCTAAGAAAGATCCTACCCTACGGTATTCCTTTTTTTTTTTACTGGTTTATAATAATATTAACGAGTAAAAACCCACCTAAAAAGTTTTTAGTATTGGAAAAATCCAATCGAAAAACAATTCAACATGGAATGATGTGATGTTGTTTTTTGAAGACTTGGAGTGAATTAGATTGATCCATCAGATTTCCGAAGTTTTGACGCTCGGGTAAAGTCGGCTAGGGTCGACTAATTGAAGTGTTTTTGCATATGGATTAAGGTATCACCGAAATTTAAAATCGGGCCTGCTTACTGTAAGCGAGGATATTTCTTAACATTTCTACCTCTCTGTAATAGGCTATAATTCAAAATTGTATCTTAACGCGACGCCGTATTAAGGTAGCGAACAGCAAAAAATAGTGTAATGTAATAGCCGAAATTCATAATGGAAGTGTTTTTGCACATGAATTAAGATATCTCAGAAACTGAAAATCGGACCTGCATACTGTAAGGAAATTGTTGCTTGTGGAATTGTTCAACATTTTATACTCGGTAATGTGCCTAACGCGACGCCGTATTATGAAGGCGAAAAAAAATAGTATTGAACATCAAATAATAACAACGTTTATTGAAGATATGGATTAAAATATCCTAGAAACTAAAAATCGAACCTGCATAATGTAACGAGAGAATAGTTCAGCATTTCATCATCTTTATAATGAGCTATTATTTATAATTTATATTTTATATTATCAATCTCGTGTTTTGTTGATGTTTTCACTTCTTTTGTTTGATCTAAAGCATACACCTTAGTTGTTGTTTTTTTCTAACTTTACGACGCCTCAAAAAATATCGACTCTAGCCCCCAGGTACCTATGCAGCACTACTCAACAGGATATTTATGTCTGATTTTATTTGTCGCTGATCTATGATTGATAATTTTATAGAGAAATTTGTTTAATATGTACTCATCCAAAGCTGATTGTGTCCAAATATGAAAGCCTCTCGAAGTTTTGAAGTCTCGCGATCAACAAAGCGCGATTAGCTTCGCTTATAGTCATTCAGACGATTATTTTGTAGTAATTTTGCGTTTTTGTTTTGTTTTGCGTAAAAACTGAAGTTTTGAATGAAGAATGTCAGTTTCTGGTCTTTAATAGTATACATCAAGAAAGTGTTCCGATACAAGTCAAAATCTAATTTAAAACCAATAACAGAACATTATGGAAGAATCAATTACTATGGAAGACTTAAATAATTATGGATAGAATCATAACTACTATTACCTAAGTAACAGCATATACTATCTAAATAATTTTCTTGAATAAAATATTTAGTGATTCTTATACAATTCCTTACAAAACAGACATTAAAATAATAAGCATGAAGATCGATAATTTTATACTACTTCACGAATGCCTTAACATTGTCATAAAAAATTTAAAGTAATTCTCATCAATAGTTTTGCTCAAATGCGAGAACCAGACGAGTCTTGGTTTTGCAAAACCTGTCCTGGTCATGGTCCTGGTCTTGCGCAAAAGTCTCACAACTGTCTTGCAGTCACTTATTAGCTTACTACTATAGGGATATTACACTAATTTTTTAGATAAGAGAAACCTAACCGAGTCCGAATGAAAAGTTAGAGGAGTTAAATGCAAAAGTATACCAATTATTATTATATAGTAACTAAGATTGTCAAATATTACTAACTATTTTGACTTAATTTTTATTTTAAAAAATCGATTTATTTTAACAGTCTTAACAGTAACACTCATGTGTTACCATCAACTGAGCCTAATATTTCGATAACATTGCCTATAAAATAATTTTAATAACGACCACATAATTAATTAACACAACAGACCCGACAATTGAGGGCACGAGATGATGATATCATATTATGATTACATTAATTTATAGTAATTATCCATTGATTGTAACCTCGTAATTACAATTACCATATGAAGCCAATCATATCTCTTGATTTCTTTCTCATTACGCTCCTCAGTTTAGCCAGCTAATAACAGGCAAGTAATTAGAACACGGGTAATGAATTTAGGGCGCTTAGTCGGCTCCGAAGCGATTAGAGGCTTGCGCTGTTCTTAATTATATATTTAAATTTTAAAGACAAATTACAGATTTTAATTATGGTTCAGTAATTAACTAGATATCGCGGTCTCTTTGAAGTCCACGCAAATTCTTTTATAGTTGGAGGAGGTTAGTATCATAAATAAAGAAACGAATTACAGAAAAACTGGATTCTGACCCGGTTGTGGGCAAACATTGTATTTAATATCGATCTTTTTAATTATATTGATAGATCAATTAAACCATTTTTCGAAAAATATATTTAACCAAAAATAGGTGGTAAATAAAGTAATAATGTCATGAATTAATTTAGAAAGCAGATACAATTAAGAAATTGATTAATATAATTGAATGTATAAATTAATTAAGAAATAATAACTAAGAAAGTAATTCTGTTATAATGGTCGTTTAATTCAAACACCCATTAGGCGTAGAAGCCCTGATGAAGACCTCTTATTTAGGCCGAAACTTCAGCACAAAATAATATAAAAATCTTTTATTTTTATTTGTTTACTCTATCACTGTAATCCCCAACTAACTTAACAAACTGGTCAGTGGTACAGAGCCCATTTTATCAAACTATTAACATCCGCCTGAAACTTCGTGAATGGCTTCATCTCATCGTAACCTACAACTATTTTATTTATGAAAACTCTTGGAATTGTACGGTTTTCAATCTAGAGGTTGGCAAACTTTGTCAATTTAATTTAATTTCCACTTGGATTGTAAGGTAATTTGATCACAAATCGAGGAAAAAGGTGACCTACAAAATTATTGGGCCGTTTGGCCTATACAACCTCGTTAATTTGACAATTTGGGGGTTTAGGGTTTAGGTGACACCAAACGGCTCAATATTTTTGAGGGCCACTTTTTTCCCGAGTCTGTGCTCATACTATCTTGTGGTCGAAGTGTAAAGCAAATGGGTATTTACGAGTTTTTAGTACCTAATTAAATAGACAAAGTTTGACAATCTTCAGATTAAAAACATCCCAATTCCAAGAATTTTCGTAAATAAAATAGTTGTAAGTTACGATGAGATGAAGCTATTTAAGAGGTTTCACGAGGATGTTAATTTGATAAAAATGGATATGTGCTACTGACTTTTACTGACGTCTTAAATTATTGATAACAGGTATAGAATAACAAGATATGAGAAATTAGTGGAAGCGGGAAACAATTATTTTTTTCAAAATTTAATATTATTAGAGTTAATGCACGATAAGTAAGGTTCAACGGTACTGATATTGTATTATATGAAGACTGACCTAAGAGAAGGTCGCTCTCGTCGTGATTCGAACCCCATCGTATGACATGGATTCGTGTCGCAGTTCTTTGTCGTATCGAAGCCGTGAACCTGAGAGCTGTTCGCTGCCTGGGATCGCCCTAGCAGTTCGTCATGGCACTAAGTGACCGGCCGTGAGTCCTGGATATCTAACATCGTGAGCGGTTCGCCTCATTAGCGATTTCTTCAGCGTTCCTATCGTAAAAGCAGCGATACTATTGAAATAAAATAAGGGTTCTGCAATATTTTCTTGTGGTTAAGCGTGAAATAATTAAAAAAATATATTCAAATTATTTCTTTAATCATTATCCTATTTTCATACGACATTTATTTCATTTCGACAGACATTCATTGTTTGTCTGATTGAATCAAGATCCTGAGGGAAACTGCCGTACCTTTTTCTCTAATAGTTTTATCTGTAGTGTGCGTTCCATCTCTCTCTCTAAGGAGTATTAACTTTTACTGTTCATTTTAGAATTTTTTTGTATTACATAAGTTTTTGTAAGGTGGAAGTCGCAACACACTTCTAAACCCAAGTTTTCAAATCGTATGGGACTCCGCTAAAATCATCTTATAATGCAAAATCTGAAATAACCTAACGTGTTGCTCTTCCTTGCAACGATAACCGACCTAGGGTTGAGCCCATTGATGTTTTGCCTCCTGGTTTCGTGCATCATTCTTTTCGAGTTTTAATTAAATTACTAATTTACTTCGTTATCAAGTCATAGGGACTTGACTCTCAAAGCCACCTTTGATTCGAAATTTCCTTAATCAAGCACATCATTTCAGGATTAGCATGAGTTTCTATCCAACTATCATGGCTAGTGGAAAATTATGTTGTTTTTTTTCAGATAAGATCGACTTAAAAGTCTTTATGCAAATTATCGTTTCTAACATACCAGCTTACACCAACTATGCTTCTGAGTACTTGTACTTTCCTGTATATTGTATACATTTGTTGGTACAAAAATATACAACTGACATCTCTAAAAACCGTATTTTAAGAGTTCTATAACGGATAGAAAAAGTACCTTCCCCGACTCCTTCAGTGACGGTATTACAAATAGACATTAAAACAGATTGTTTTATGATATTTTGACACAATGACAGGTTTTTCTCAATACAATCAGTAGAGGGTGCCTAAATTGACCAACGGTTGATACTGCAGATTAATAATGATCCTCCAGAGCCGTAATCGAGCACTGTCCCGTGCCTTACCCTGGTCCTACAACTCAGCTATCCCTTCGCTGCTATAAATACTCTCTAGATGATATTCGATCCACGATCAACTGGTCCCCCGAGATAACTTCCTGGGGACAGTTCCAGCTGCTGCCTTTGTCATAGACAGCTCGGCATCAAACTGGCTGACAGGAGTTGATTGTCCCGCAGTGACACTGACAAACGACACAGACCGAGTAGACTCCAGGCTATCGATTCTGGGCCTCCTCCAGAGATCTGCTCCGGGTCAACCGGCTCCTTCTTGGGTGGCCATCTTTGGTAATAAATAACATCTTGTCACGGTTACTAGTTCCTTATTGTTACCTGTTCCAGGTTATGCCACCTCAGGAGTTTCAAAAGTTTTAATAAAGTTGAAACCCTTTCTCAATGTCAGAAAAGTCTAAAGGTATGTGAAGGTGTGATCTGATAAAAAAATAAGGAATTAATTTTTTTTTTATTTATGAAATTTACAACTGCATTAAAATGAAGTTACACCGAGTAAATGTTAACCGAAAAATATTATGGCATGAAAAAACTTGTAGAGAGGCCATTGATATCTACCTAATAAAACTTTCAGAGCCAATCTTTCCCATTAAAATAGGAATATAATGTCTGCAGAACTAAACCTTTTTCAGTCCATTATAAATGAGAGAAAAAGGAATCGATCCGTTTCACTTGCATAACGTTAATAAATTAATTATTCCGGAATTCATAACAGCAAATACAACAATTAGACTTTTTGAAATCGAAGTAAATCCAGCAAGCAATTTCTTTATTTTAATTGCTTTTGCATAATTATTTTGCATTATCTTTATATATTATTTCTCGAAGTTTGCAAATAGTTTTCACTCACAGTTCTGGTTTAATTCTTCATCTAATTATCCATCATTTTCAAGATTGTAAGATTAAATTTTTCTTCAGGTGAGAAAAAAAATCGCATGCGTCTGAAATTTCAGGGAAAAAGGTTATGAAGAAAAAGAACCTTTATTTGTGCATTACTCAAAAAAATATACAATGAACATTTACCAACGGTGATCTGATACTTTCAAAGGATGCAGAATTCTATACAAAAGTAATGCAGTGTTTGCAAAATTTGAAGGAACAATTACAATCGATTGTGGAAAAGAAAATTAATTCTTCCATCTTTTTTTTTTCTCATCCTCCATAATTTTATTTTAACAATTACTTATATAACTAAGTACATATTTACGATTATATTCATAAGCCTTGATCTTGCACTATCCCAAGACATACCCCTCACGATAGCCGAGTGTTGACCATTGACCTCAGGCAAACATATATATATATATATATATATATAATTCTTCTAACCTTCCACAATTCTTCTAACATACATTTCCATATTATGTTGTCATTTGTATACTAAATGTGAGCGTATACGGTTTATTTGCACGGTCCAACTTGTATTTAATTTATTATTTAAATTATAAATAAAATAAATCCCCTCATTCTACATAAATTAATTATCTGTCAAGTGATATGAATATGTATATAAAATATATGCCTGGATATGTACCTATGTACATATGAACATATACTCCCTGTAATATTGCACCCCGAAACCGAATCATCCCATCATCCAGTATTATTACTAATAGGTCACTGCAGATTCCTATGCATAGATTCCTAGCTAATTAGCGCGTATGCGTGATCAATAGATGTAACGTAAATCTACTTACGAATTATCTTAATAATCACATATTGATAATAAAGCCATATAATGACTTTAGCAGATAACAACTAAACTTCAGAATAAAAAAAAAAAAAAAACTCTAAAAGTAATTATTGTTTGTTATTAACAAACACGAGATTCCTTGCAATTATTTCTCATTAAGAAGTTTAGTTCAACTTTGCGAAATTTGCGCTAAGATCACAAGGAATAATTACCAGAGGAACCAGGAGACTACAGTTTAAAGAGCGTTTTTTGACAAATGATTAATTGCTTAATAACTTGTTGCTTAAATTGCTGGATACCTGGTTTTTGCCATAACTAGTAAAAAAAAAATCCAATATAATTTAATACTTTTTACAGTTATACGACTCACAGAAATCACTGCCTTTCACGATCCGTTTTGTTTAATTACTTGTAATAGAAGTACTAAAATAAATTATTATTCTACAAGGAAAATATTTTTTCTAAGTAAAAAAATATATTGAAAGAACCGTTTTACAACTTTCTTTCTCAGTATTAATTTTGTCTTTAGTCTATGAAATAATATTTTTCATGGGTTAAAACAGTTATTTTTTTTTTTTACTAATGAGTTCAACGTTAACTGTTTGAAGAAAAGTTTTACAAATAAGAGGTTAAAGTTAATCGGTTTTTCTAAACTGTTAAACAAAAGTTCTAGCTTAAAAATGTTTTTACTTTATATATATATATATATGTCATTAAAACTATTTATTAAAATTTCACTTATTCCCTCTAAAAAAAATGTTTTAATACAAAAATTACAAATTTTTCAGTTTTTTTTTTTAAATTCAGTTTTTAAAAATAAACTCCAGACATTCTATGAACATGGCCATATGCAGTTAGTGGAAAGATAAGAAAAAGTCATATTAAATAATGGTAAATATATTGTACATTAAAATAAATTTCAAGTCTGTAGTATATTGAGTTTTATTTCACCCTGAAAAACCGAAAGGACTTATTTGCCAACCCAATACATATACTGATGACTATATTTTCTGGTAATGAAAACTTAAAGGTATATAGCTATTTTCATTAAAACATTCAAGAAAATGGTATATAAAAACTGTTTTATAAAAATTTTTATTAATGAGATTTGAAAATAAAAGTTTTTAAGATACAGTTTTTAATTGTAAGAGTTAACTATTTCATTCCACCTCTGATTTTTTCCAACCCACTTTCATTATTCCTTCTGATAAAGTATAATTAATACAAATAATTAAATGTCTTTCTTTAATTAATATTATTCGTTAAATAAATAAAGGTTACGTTGGAATTATTCTGACAATTATTCATGGAAGTAATTTATTACATTCAATTAAAAAGTATGCATAAATAAATATTAATTATATATTTTACATTATGCCATATTATTTATTAACATTTTCGTATTGTTTCAGTTATTCACTTAAAGGAAAATTAGTTTTTGTTTTTTTACAGCTTTAATGACGGGACTTGTTATTTTCGTTTGAAAAAAGAAGCCAAGTTCGTAAATATCTCTGAGCAGCCTCTGTGTAATTAGCATTTATTATATAACTTGTCAATATTTCAGGGAAAAATAAGGTTTTTTTAAAAGTATTTTTACTGAGAAGAGCCTTGGATATTTTCCTTCATTAAAATTTATGTTGTCTTTTTTTCCTGAAAATTAAATTAAACATTTTCCCAAGGTTATTATGAAAATAATTTTGACTGATATGCCGAACCTTTTCCCCCTCTTGGAGAACCATGTTTCAATTATAAATTATAAATAAAGCAAGTAATTTTTTTCTAACCAACCACTTATCAGAATTCCTGATTACATAGGCAATTTTATTAATTTATTTTGTATATTTTTTTAAGTTTATTTGTGATGTTTTGCAATCGTATCTATAAATATCAATAAGTTAACGCACTGTTGAAATAATATTACATAACAATAACTTGTGATTATATTGTACTTCCTGTTGGTAGAACTGCAAAGACTGTATTTTGGAAGATGGCCTCACTAATAAGTATCTTCTGATCAGATGTTTCAGAGGATTTTAGTAAATTGATGAGGAAGCTTTGAGACACTCTAAATGACAGAAAACACAAGAATTTTTTCGTCGCTTTTGATTGTTTCAGAACTTTCTAGACAAACACCTTAAGCTTCCAATTAATTACGAAAGACCTCCATACATGACTATAATAAGAAATATTTGGACTTGAGTTGAGCTTTAGGGCTATTCTAAACCATCGAATTCCTTTCTTATCAAATCTTTACAATCCGAAACCCTTTATAAAATCCTCAAAGCTAGTTTTTAACCTTGCTTCCTCTTCACTTGCTGATAATCCTGCTAGGTGTCTGAAAAGAAGATGGTGTCAGGAACTTCAAATATAAAGATCTTATTAGAGTACTATCAATGGGTTTATAAGTCTAGAGTCTTTACATGCCTCGTCATGTCATTATACTATAAATCATATGATCTCATTGGCGCAGACTCAACTGGTTTCCCTTACTCCCCCCTAAAAATAATGAGGGGACGAGAATATTTCCTTCCTCCAATAATTTGATGTAAAAAAAACAAAACAAATAATTTAATAAATATGACTGTTTTCAATGTACGCATAAAAAATAAATAAACATTTTTTTTTTAATCAGCAACTGTGTATTTATTCTATAGATTTATTTTAATGTTTTTAATGTTTAGTATGATATTGTTCGTTTCCAAAAACTTATATTGATTTTGTATGTATCATTTTACATAATTTTTACTCATAATATAAATTCCCGCTGTAATATATATATATATATATATATATATATATATATATATATATATATATATATATATATATACATATAATATAATATATATCGCTTTCCTTCCCAATCAAGATGGAAGTCATACGTCTTTCAATGAAATAAATAAAAATAAAATATTAAATATTTTTCTCCCAGCACCTCTACCTATACTTTTGCGGTACTTCAATTAGTTTAAATAATTCTGCCATAGGAAATTTTTCATTTTGCTTTTGATTTTATACATTTTAAAACTATCTTATGCTCTGGCTTAAGGCTTCCCTTATTTTGTTGAGCATTTTTTTAAAAATGCCTAGATCCTTAGTCAGTATACCGTAGTATAACTTATTACTTCACATTACAATGCGCCATTTCTAGATTTTTTTTTTTAACTAAAGTATGATAAAGATAAAGTATGGGATAATAGTCGTTATAGAAATAAAATATTTTGAATTCGTTGATAGCCAAACGCGTTAGATATAACACGCCCCCTTTCGCTGACCAAAGGCCCTAATAGATATGATAAGTATAAGGCCCGGCTTCATGATGTATGATGGGGGGTCCTAAAACCGGTCTTCCAGATGTCCCAATAACCATGTTTATAAATTTAGGCCCCGGGGTTAGTGAATTTATAAAATATGGCGGAGGCCGTGTATTCGTCGGTACCATTAGGTTACCCGGGTTCGTTGAACGCCCGAGCGGACGAGCCGGTGTCAGATTAGCTTCCGAACTAACCGTTAACGATGTACGACTAATTGCCAGTTTCCTCCCACCGCAGATTGTTTCCGTTATTGTAACTGTATTGGGATTGAAACGTCCCCGAATCGTGCCCTAACTAAACCTTAATCATAGGTGAGGTATTAGTTACTAAATTACCAATAGGACAGTTGCGGTATTTAGTGGTTGCAATCAATTCGGATAACGTAAACAGCGTAATATAATCCTTGTGCATCCCCTAAATATAAATAACAACAGTTGTTAATTAATCAATTAATTTTTATTTCATTTATCGTATTTGGTATCTTGGTTTCTTCTTCCTAATATATTTGAAGTATTTATTGTTTTATTCAGTCTGCCACACTGAAGGGCATTGTTAATAGGGCTGTAGTATTAATTCACACAATATGTATATAAGAAAAATGAAAATAAATAAAAATAACCAAGTAAGAAGAGAAAGAAAAAAAAAAAGATATATATAAATAAAAAGATAAAGTTATATACAAGATAAGTAAAATAACAGATTACAGCGGAATGATAACAAAATAAATAAAACACTGAAGTATTAATGATATCAGGAAAACATTTTATTCGTATAAAGAATATATTATTATCAACAAAGTCTATCTCTGTAACCTCTTCTAAATAACCAAAAGTATAGTTGTTCTTGGAATAAAAAAACAAAAAAAAAAGTTCTCTTCTGTCAACTCCAAGATTTTTTTTTTCCTACTCCCTAGGAATTTATTTACTATACAAAATACAATATATAAATACATGAAGAAATATATATACAAAGATTTCTAATTTCTTTTTATTGCCAAAGGGCATTCAATTCCAAGATTCTGAAAATTTGTTCTTTATATTTATATTTACTGCAAAATTTATTAATGGGACTCTACTTTGTAAAATTACCAACAGTTTTCCAGGTTGATTACGTTTATGGTTACTTCCCCATTCCTTTGGGTGGTAATCTGATGTTATAAAGCCTAATAACTCAAAAGAATCATTTCCTATCATTAATAAACTGTCTAGCTTCGTTAAAAAATAAATTCCGAAATAAGTATTAGATAAAAGCAGATGAAAAAGGCGAATTAATCCAATTGAGTTTAATTCTCATTTTGTAAAGTCAGATTTCATCCCATGAATATTAACGAAAGATCTGGAACGTCGGGTGTAAAAAAAAAATAAAGTAACTAGGGATCAAATCTGATTTGTTTAATTATTGGAAATATAATTCAAGTCCAAACCAACAATATTAAAAAATACATCATTGATCATATGAGTATACTATAGTATATTCAGGAAAGAGGCGATCCTAAAAAAAACAACTTAAAATTATGGCTACTATTTTATTAAGATTACGTTTTGACTTCACTGATATGACCATAGTCCCGATGAAGACAAACATAGTTGTGACGAAACGTAGGAATATTTTCTGCTATTGTAAGTTTTATGATGATCACCACCACGAACCATGTCTTTCGCTTTTATCTTTGATCAAGTTTTATATAATTTTAAACTGATCTTTTCTTTTTTATTGAGAGAAATACATTTTGCCTCAATTAAGGGCATTGAGTATTTGAGATGTTTTAGACTCATCCATAGAAATTATAACATTCCATTTCTGTCAACAGTCCTTAAGTTTTTGAGAAATTATTTACTACAGGTTCTATTACTTAATTCTAGTTATTGATTGGATGTTTAAATTACTAAATGTATTCCTGCAAATATCTCTATAAAAACACAGATGCTGTCAGTATTTTCGCCTTAAATCCATCTTAGATCTTAGTTTTATATTCAAATTATACATAATAAATGAAATGGTTTAGGGTCTTTTGCTTAAAATATATAATAAAACTATTATATATTACTATTCTTTTTTGTATGCTATCATTTATTCTCCTTGATATCATATTTGATGAATACCGAGGTAGATGGCAAATTTATTGTGAGCCAGGGATATGTGTAACTAATAAATAAATAAATTTGCTTAAAATTGCCATAATTAGTGACATACGTTGGAAGTAATATGTATTGTTTGACATTCTAATAAACATCCATCATTACTCATGTTAAATCAAGAAACGGAAATCATAATATATTTTAAAATACATCTTGTTGGAATATAATTTTTTGAAGATTAGAGTTATTTTAAATGAAATACTGAACATTAGGAATGACCGAACTTGAAAATATAAAGTTATACATCCTAGTTCAAAAACCCTTGACGCTTGACAGATAGCTAGAATTTCTAGACCCCAACTATTATCCTCGCTCCGTCGACCATATCCAGCCCTTGGCATCCAATGTTTCATTATTATCCTTATTGCCAGATGAAGGCATTATCATTAAATATAAACGCAGAGGGCACGAGCTATAATTACCTGGGAGCCGGAGCCATGACATATTCCCTTGTCCCTCCGGAAACTAACGTCTGTAATTTAATTCTACTTTTTTCTGTTTATCTTTCTTTTCCTTTATTTTTTTTTCCTCTTTCCCTTTCCCCGTTACTTTACTTCGGAACCCAAGCAATAAAGTGGGTACTTATTTTTTTCCGCTGGCATCCCTTAGCCAATTACAGCCAGTTAGTTGGGCCTTTAGTACCCATCAGATGTACCCTTTTGTACGTTGTAAATAATTGTGTTAGGGTTGCCTTGGGTATTCACCCTCCCCTATCTTGGGTTGGGGTAAAGGATAAACAAATAGAAGGATTTAGTACTTAGTGGGGGAGGGTTCTTTTGAAGTGATATGAACGCTTAATAACGGATGAGATGTAAAATGCTGTCTAAATAGTCTTGTTTGGGAGATTTTAAATTCAAATATAATGATAATAAATCCTCAACTTTTCATCTCATCTAATATTCATACAATATTTTATAAATTCATCTGCAAAGTGGTTCGAAACGGAGTTTTCAACAAATAGTTTACCATATTCGGATTTATTTTTTTATCCCTACACTAGACCATCTCTTCTCTCATTATATACACAGTCAACTAATAAATATCTACTATTATAAAAATCGTATACCTATACGTTATTTCAAGTTAATTTCCACACCAAATATACAATCAGTGGGTTCTCATTAGTAACATGCTTCAATGCTTTAATTTTTTTTATTTTTTATGGTTTGTGACAATATTCTACCCCAAATTCATGGTTATCCCGAGATTCAATTTTTATCGAGTGCGTGTCAGATTTAGCATTGCTTAGTCTTTGAAATCATTAGGGCTTCTTATTCATTCATTCTTATTCTTCTAAATCCACCAATTTAACCTCTAGATGAAGATAAAGATAAATTGTTAAAAGGATTATTTAACGTCTTTAAGTTAATTTGATTCAATTTGAAGGAAATCCCTAAAACTTTTTGCACACTGGAAAAAACAAAAAGGGTAAAAAAAACAACCTAAAGCTAGAAGAAAAACCCAATCTGACAACCTTGGAGGCCACATTTCTCGTCCATAAGGAACATAATAAAATAAATACCGTATTTTCGATAGCTAATTATTGTAATTAGTTTAAAAAAACAATAAGTATATAATTTAATAAAAATTTAAGTTGTTTTTCTAGAGCTTTATCGTTTATATATATATATATATATATATATATATATATATATATATATATATATATATATATAAAACGATATATAATTCTTGGATTTTAGAAAAATCTTAATATTTTTTTTAGAAAATTGATTTATAATTTTGTTGTTATTCGCCATGATAAAATATAGTCCTGTATGTTCCCTTTATACCTCCTATTTTAGGCTATATGGAGTTTCCTGCGGCTAGGAGAAAGGGTGAAGGATTAATGCCAGAGTTAAAATCCTGCCTCCTCTCGACATCGAGACGCGAACTCGTAATTATTTTATGATCAAAACTTATTTTATGATCGGTTTGTCAGGTTACCGGGCAAGCGTGTTTTGAATACGCGAACCATGCTCGGCCACACCGCTTCTAAAAGTATATATATAAATATATATATAGTTTGTTGAATATTACAAACTACATTCAAGAGCTATATTTCTTTTTTAACATGCAGGAAATACGTATGCACTAAATGTTGTTATATATCTCAGAAGAGTTTACTGAGCTTTATTCTAGGCACATACTAGAATATTTACGATTGCTGGTACAATGGCATATTTAACTTTTATGTAAAAAAAAAAAAAAACTTTGATAAGATAAAATTATCTAATTCTAGTAGGAGGAAGTTGAACTCTTGTTTATTCGTTGAGATAGCGAACCACGCCCTCCCCCCAGCTGGCTCCTATACTCCTAGCACTGTTATTAAATAGATCCCGGTAGGATGGGATGGATAGAAAGGAGACCTGCAGGGATAGGAGATTGATTCCGACCGAGGCCTCCCAATCCCTCCTTGTTCAGGGAGGAAGGCTCCTCCTCAGTATCATCCTCCTCAAATTGCCCTCCTTTATAGTACCACCTTCCTTTATATAGGAAAAGTTTGTGTCGAATCCTGGAGAACAATCTTCGTACGTTATTTTTATTCCCCATGGTATAAAAATTTCTTAGTCTCTTCTGATTAATTCCTTAAATTCTCTGTTTAGTTAAATCCTTTCCATAATTCCTTATCGAAAATAAAAAATAAAACAGTAACTCTTTCAGTATTCACCATTACTATACTCGTATGTTATTCGATTAATAAGTTTATAAACATATTTCACAAATTATATATAAGTATTACGTCGTTCCATAAGTTGCTTCTTTTTTTTATTTTAGGTCTATTTACTGTGTTATATATAAACTGTTCTGCTCTATTACGTTCTTTCGTCTCTCAGAAAGCCTCTTATTACATTTTTCGAAAATTATTGAGGCTTACTTTCAAAATATTCATCGAGGTGCTTTTTTCAATTCTATGACAGGATATTGAACAATATTTTTTAAGATATATTTATGGTTTGCATAGATGAATTAATCAAACTATAAATGATGCTTGAAGCCGCCATTGCTGACAGTTAACCTCAGCAAGGCACGACTAAGCCATTCAATCTTTCGGATAACTCCCATCAGGTAATCTAACGCTGCCGAAAGGCTTCAAATATATTTGCATAAAGCGTTGCAAATACTATTCACAACGGATATGATTACCTGCGCTTTCTACTTTTCTCTTTCTACTTCCCTGGAGCGACTGCTATGTTCATGTTCACGACCTGCATGTTCATGCTGTGCTGGATCGTCCTGCTCTCGGGGCAGAGGGTAGGATAAAAATATAACCCCTATAAAAATTATATTAATGGTCCTAGTGATAATACTAATAGAATCTAAACATGAACAGCTGTTGCCTGGACACAGAATTGATAAAACGTCAGCCGCTAAAGAACTACCTGTGAATTGTAGCTCAGAAGATTGTGAGGATTAATATGAATGCGGGACACGAAGCTCTCATGGGTTATCATATCCGTCCTTATCTCCTCCCTCGTTTCCTTTATTGTTCCGTCATGCTCTTATGTTAATGCTCTTGTTCATCAGGAGTAATATCTCGCTACAGAATTAGATTCGTCGGAATCTTTCTTCATCAGGAAATCTTAATGCCGTTTCTAATAAGCGCGTTATTCAAAAGAATATTTCGCTTATTTCAAGATTCTCCTGGGAACAGCTGAATTTATAACAACCAATGGCCTGCACCTCTACTGATTACTTAAGCTATTCCTAAGCTTTCTTAAGATCTTAATCAGACTTTCTCATAGCTCTTATGTTCGGAAAAATGAGGATGGTAATTAAGTAAATAAATAGGATATATTATAGGTAGTATGTTATTTAATTTCCACCAGACAGTGGCCTATGTACCCTGTTTGTGGTCAGAGGCGGATTTGTTCATGAACTCTCCTAAAAACAAAATTAAAAAAAAAGAAAAGGCAATTTTGACACCTTATTTTAACAATTATTGAAGGAAGTTAGACTACTGTTCTACGTATCATGGGTAATAAATCTTCAGGACGCATTTTGTTTTTTTTTTTATATAAATTTTTTTATTAATGCCAACGTTTCAACCCAAACATGTGGGTCATCTTCGGGGCGTGGTTTTGAGCACTGTTGAAAAATGTTTAAAACAAAAGACTGCCTCCTGAATATTTATCACCCCTTATTTTAACAAGTATGCAACGTGTACCTGTTATTAGGTTTCGCATCTACTGTCAAATATCAGTAAATAACTTACAATTAAATAACCTTTTGCATTTTCAAGTACAGAAAGTTAGGACAGACGTTAGGACAGAAAGAAATGAAATCACATTAATTTACATTAGAGTCGGCACTTCTCATATCTGTAGTAAAAAAAAAGACTATTAATAGAGAGATATTATATCATTAATCATTCAACGCCCATTCATAAGTATGCTATGCCAAATATTATATATTTTTCAGTATTATATATATATCCAAATTGACGATAGCTTCTACTGATTAGTTATTCATCGGTGTTTAAGCGATTTATTGGTATTATGGCGTATTTTTTTTTTCATTAATTTAAATCACTAAAATAGAATGAAATATGATCAAACTATAACAACCGAGGACAATGGCGTACGTTTCATAAAGGAGGAGGGCAAGACAGAAATGATGTAGATAAATCTTGGCAAACTCTATAATACTATACAAAATAGTTTATTATTATTACAATTTATAAATATGTTTTATATCACATTTAATATATACATAATGGACTCCATACGATATGAAGAGCAGAAGAGTGCCTCAAAAGAAAAGGTGGAGCTACGCGTTTAAGCAGTTGGCAGGACCACTCAGGTGGAGAGCTGCGAAGGACAGGGATGGAATATCTGGAAGGAGAAGCGGATGGAACTCGCATCCCAAATAGGGCTGGTCACCCGTTACTACTATTACTCCCGTAAGAGAAGTATCATAAAAGGGAGCAAGAAGGGAAAAATAAAGAGAAAAATAATCAATTTATTAATTTCTTTTCACAATTAAAGAACATACTTATTTAATTATGTATTAATTTTTGCATTAATGCTTTATCATTTCACTTCCTATACATAGAACAAAATTTTAAAAAAATAATTTCTTTGAATTCGGCAAATTTGATATTAAAAGATGACATTATTATCTTTTGTTTTATACATTATGTTTTAGTTTCGTTCAAATTATTTAGGGAGGGGGCAACGGCACCCTCTGCTCTACACCTATGAATTAGAACACCACTTCCTTCAGCGGACTTCATGTCTCTCTTTAACAGATATATTTCTATAAGTGTTACGTTTAGTGATAGTAAGATGGCAATAAAACAATATATTCAAATTTTAATGTTTATTATTATAAGAAATCAAACCATTTAAATCACGATAATTTTTATAAATTGTTGGGATTATTGAATTATTATTCTTGTAACTTTCCATTACCATTGGGATGGAAATTTTGTCCACATGTGAGAATAACTGTATACAAAAAAATATACTGTTTTACATGAACTGATAAAAAAAAATCACAAATATGCAGAAAATTGCAGCTTCGTCGCCATACTAGGTTTGAAATTAACATGCTTTAAACATTAAGCTTTTAAGCCATTTTTGTTGTAATGGCTTTCCTAATATCGAAATGATGTAGGTTCGAGCTGGGTAGGTCTATTCAGAAATAATTTTGTCGCTTGCGAAAATGCTTTTTTAGTTTGGTCATTATCTTCACTTATGTTTTTTTAAATTAGTATAGAACTTTTCTTCAATTAGAATATTGTATTCAGTTTTCAAATCAAATTATGATCTTATTACAGTCAAGATGTAAAACGCGTTCACGTATTTTTATTTATTTTAGGACTTTCCGTTACACTCAAATAAATAAGGTTTAAAAATTATCCTCAGATAGTTTATGTTTAACATCAATATCCCTAACAAGTTAAAGGAAGGAATAAATATTCCGAAACGTGTCGATGAACTGACACGGATCGACGTGGAAAGAAGAATGAAAGGTAAGAGGATCAAAACTTAAAAAAAAATAAAAAGAAGATACTGTTGAATAGAACACGAACTTTCGTTCTCAAAAGTAAGTTATTCTTAAAAAGCGATCTAAACTAGGAGCTTATAAGTAGTATAGAAGTGAAACCTGATGCGAAGAGGCGGGAATACAGACAATCGTCACGGTGTATCAGCGACCAGCGAATTAGGATACGTTATATCTGTGAAAGATTAGATATATTTTGATACTGGAATGCACATTAGTATTCCAACGAAAGATTATGGGTTAGAAGGTTCTGATAGGAGAGGAGAGATGCGATAACCAGATATTCCCTAACAACATCGGTTGCTTTAAACGTAAATAGTGTAGTAAATCACTGATTACTGTTGTATAGTGTTGCTCAAATCGATATTCCCAACAAGTTGCTTAACGTAATAGTGTAGCAATCACTGATTACTGTTGTATAGTGTTGCCCAAAATCGTTCTTGGTCTTGCACTTTGCATATAGTTATAAATACTTGACAATCTTATTTACTATATGGTAATAATTGGTATAACCAATATACTTTTGCATTTAACTCCTCTAATTTTTCATCCGGGCTTAGTTAGGTTTCTCCTATCTAAAAAAATGTAGTAATATCTCTATAGTAATAAGCTAATAAGTAACTGCAAGATAGTTGCGAGACTCTTGCACAAGACCATCACCATGACCAAGACTGAGTTTGCAAGACCAAGACTCGTCTCGGTCTTGCATTTGGGCAACACTACTGTTGTAGGAATTCTTACTCTAATTATAAGCCTATAAAAGGCTAATAATTAGATTTTTTTTACTATAATAAAAAAATAATTCATAAAAATGAGTAAAATATTCACTGAAGTAGATTATTCAATGATGATCTCAACTATTGATCCATCATGATTACGCAGTAGGTATTCGCTATGTAAATACCCGAAGAGGAAGGGAACGGTAAGACTATGGTGATGAGCTGGGGCCTAACAAACAGATCGCAGCAGTACTAAGATTGCAAAATGCAAATTCCTTCATTAATCCCTCTTCGTTGCCACATATCCTCAAGTTCTTAGTGAACAGGCGTCACTCCTCGACGCACCTGATCCGCGATCTGATTGCCTCTCGTCCGCTCCACCGCCCATCCATCCGGCTTCGTCGCGACTTAGGGAGGACTTAGCCGAAGGAGTTGGGCCGGAATATTGGGGGCTGCTCCAGACGTCTCCATCAACTCGGATGAAAGATGAGCCAATTAGGATTTAATCTTTGAGAATATTTATTCTAAGCTGGAGCATCAAAATATAAAATTGCAGTGAAACTTCTCCCTCTCCCGATGAACACTTCTCTTGAAAGGGCTACTATAATTTCTTGTAAAAATTGGTTTTAATACATTCGAACCTTTTCTAACCGACCAAGAGCACTGATTCGATACTTTTTGATCAAATATTACTTCTAATAATCGAATATTAGGAATAAAATAATAATAATTGGTTTACCATTATGATATAAAAAAAAACTAAGAAAATTTAAAACTACATTGCAGTGAGGGAAATATTAAGTTTGCGTATGATTGCGAAACGATCATACACGTCATAAGGATTTGACATACAGACTCCAAATAAAAGTTTCTGTAAAATGTCTAAAATATAAAAATACATGGTTTTCATTCTATACGGATATAACTTCTGGAAAATTTTTGATGTAGAATAGATAAAAATCGAGTAATCTGTAATCCAAAAATTGTACCTCAATGAAATTTTACGACCTTACCAAAACTTCCCAGCTTATATTACCAGATGACTGGAGTACATTATGTTTATTATAGTCGCTTGTAGTGATTAAATTTATTTTAAGTGGGTGATAAATATACAAGACATGCATCACTGCTAATTATAAAATTAATTAAATTGTAAACCAAATTAAAATAAATTAAAAACTACTCGAGTTAAAAATAAAATATGGCGGTTCTGATCTGTTCTTGGTCCAAAGAGGTAGGCCTGATCATCGAATTGGCTAAGTTGTTTATGGTCAATTGTCATTGTATGTTTAGAACCGTAACATCCATTTCTATCATTATAATTATTTTATTCCTTTGTATTGTCAATTGAATTATAAACTAAAATTGGCTTGCTCGCCTTGAGATGTAGCTCACTGTTTTGTTTTGACCCGAAGCCGTTTCGAACCTCCTTCCCTAGAGCCCTTAATATTTAGAGATCCGCTGTCGCCATGGTATTAGCAGTTTACTGCCTCCCGGGGAGGTTAAGTGTTCCCTTATCTCCTCCTTCCTCCCTAATAAACTCCTCCCAACTGCCCGAATTTACATCTAATTCCTCCACACCTCCGAGTCCTCCTGAATAGTTTATTCCTGGAGCCCTCCCCGCAGAGCTAAGCGGATATTGAAGGTCCCATCGACCCGGGGCCCTGAGGACGGATCTCATTAGTGACTTGGCGGCCCAGAGGAAGGAAAAACTCCCTAATCCTGTTATAAAGGAAAATAATTTACTTTGAAATTCAAATAAAACGGATCGTCTGTTATCTCACTGAGATTCTCTCCCTTGGTGCTCACCGAAGCAAATTGGGTTACAGGATTTAGTGGAAGTCCTTCTGAAAGAATGTATTGTAACTTGAAATATTTACTTAAAGAACTGATCTATATTTAACTGCTTGAATACCCACGATACCTTATATATTAATTTTGTTTTTCATTAGTGTATTTGAAAAGAAAGCTTTACATGCACATAACTCTAAAGATATACATCTTATCAGGATATTTATATATATATCCACTCATATTTTGGTTTATGTTTTCAATAATGAACCTTTGTAATCGAACAAGAATTCATATTAAAACGGACCAGTTAGTATTATGTTTTAATATTTTGCAACAAGTCCATTCAAATTTTCTATTATTTTTTTTTCTTACCAATTCATAATAAATTGTTCTTTTACGATATCGAATTCGATGCGTTCTAAGTTTATGTTGCTTTATATTTATAGTGTCTCAATTATAATAATTATTTTACCATTTGTTATTTCTGAATGGATTAAATTTTAAAAAAAACAAAACTGAAGTGTGCTTTAGACCACACGTCAAAAGTGAAAACATCAACAAGATGAAATTAATAATATGAAATATAAATTATAAATAATAGCTCATTACAGAGAGGATAAAATGTTGAAACCATGTACTCTCGCTTACATTATGCAGTTCCGATTTTTAGATTATTTTGTATTCGACACTATTTTTTCCCTTTTCACCTTTCTGACATAGAGTCGCGTAAGGTAAATTTTTGGATAATAGCTCATTACAAAGAGGATGAAATTATGAATATTTCCCTCTCTCGCAATCTGCAGCCGACTTTACCGGAGCGTCACACGTCGGAAATCTGACGGCTCAATCGAATTCACTCTCTACAAAAATGTGCAAAACGCAAATGGAAATAAGAATTTTTTAATTCAAAAAATAAATAAAATTCGAAAAAAAGTGACATAAATAAAAAAATGTTTTGTATTTGAAAAAAAAAATCTATTTTTAGGGGATTGGGAAATAGCTGTGGGAAGATTGTCAATGATTTTTTACCATTGCATCACTCTTCTACTTCCTTATTCGGAATCATACTTTCAAGTGGGAAGAAAAAGAAAACTTCAACGGAAGATCAGAGCACTTAAAATACACCCTAAATGGCGCAGTTAAGAAGTCCTATAAAAGATTGTCCTTAAAGGAGCTGGAAGACTAAGACGGCTGCTAACCGAGGCATAATTCAAAGGTTTACAGCCTATCCTATCCTCTCCTCGACTTATTACATATTAATACGTCACTGGGGTTCATAACGTGCCTCTGACTGGCATCGTTAACAATTCATTTGCCTCTTCGTAAAACCTTTTATGACGTACGATTCCTTTCTGGCGTCACCCCATTTCGCCTTGGAGTCCTTACTTATGGCGCTGCACTCTCATTTATGTAACTGCCATGAGTACTCGAGTGACAGATATTGGAGGATTTATTGTATTGTAATAATTAAGTGTAACACATCCACATGTTCTAGACTCAAGTTAGTTTCTATACTAAGGATTACTCTGCCATTTTTTTCTATTAAATTAATCGAAGAATATAGAACATTTCTGTGCAAGTAGTGGATGTAAAATCCACTTCTTAATAGGTTTGGTAGGGTCTAGGAAGAAAGAACGATTTAAAATACTACTAAACAAAATGCAGTATGCAAAGGGTTAATCTTCAAAACTACAAGATGTATGTCTGTAATATTTTAATCGTAGCACCTCACAAGGTTTAAATATCTTTATTTAATATTTATGTTTATATGTTTATTGCATTAAATAAATATTTTTTCAGTCATAAAATTTGTTAACTACCTTTCTTAACTACCTCAAGTTCATAAGAAATTATGAATTTTTTTGTCAACCTTTTTTTTTTTTAATTTAGGATATGAATTATACAAATTTTGGGTCTCTAAAAGTGATTTTTACGGTAAATATTATTGTCATATATCGCGTACATAGAACATTAAGGGTATAACGACTTGAACATTTTAACAATAAAATTTTAAGGTGCGTTTAGACATGTCACAAACTATGGAAAAACACAAATATTTAAATGAATATTTTACCTGTGCTAATGGTTTTATTTCTTGTTTTTGATATTTCTCATCTGCTGCCGGTAGCAAGAGAAATAGAAAAAAGAATTTGAGCTTAGTGTTGATTTCGATATTAAGTTAGATAATTGTAATTTCCATAATTTGTGAAATGTCTAAGGGCGCCTTTCCAGTCAAGACATTTTTTTTTTTTTTTAATTGTAACACGTTTATTGCTTAAAAATACAATCGGTTACTGAAGGGTAACTAGTGTTATAACTGCAACACTAACAGGGGATATAAGTGTTCATTCATGCATTATGTAAATTCATACGAAATGGAAATAATTTAAATAATTAAACAAAAAATAAAAAAATATTAAATTAAATCAAAAATAATAATAATAAATAGCCGATGGGGAAAAAATAGATTAAAGTCCTTGACGAATACACTAAATTCCATTTCTCAACACAGTATAATCGCGATCGACTCGTTTTATCAATTACCTTTTTCCTGTTACTTGATCGATGCAGACTGAAAAGAAAATGCCTCAGAGATCTGCTGTAAATAGCTATATCTAAACTATTATCTCCGGCTCATGGCATACAAATTATTTATTATATTTCATTAGCCGTGAGGCGACCTTGAGTAGGTAGACCCTCGTGGGGCACATCCAGCCCCTATAAAGTGGCCACCCTTAATTAAAATAATTAATTAAAGGAAAAAACCTAGCGATTGATCGTCATCTCGGTCAAATCACCTCCTTGACCAAAAAACCGTGGTTTCCCGAAATGGTACTGAACCCAAGACCCTTCATGCATGGGTTATAGTTTTAGAGGTTATTTTATTTTTTTTTAAAGCTATTATCTAGCAAAATCAAACTGAACATTTATATCAAATTTCCTATTTTCCCTACTGCGCTGCTGCAAATGGCATAAACGAATAAAATAAATACAAATTTATATTTATTTATAAAGGTGTTAGGTTTTTTTCAGAGTTTATAACGATATTTAAAATTGTAAAAATAGTCGGAGTTTTATGATAATTATTAACAATACGAAGATCCATTGGATGAGAAAGTAAGAGGGTTTAGTCGAAAAAGATCTCGAGGGATATAAACTGAAGGAGGAGGATACTTTCGAATTCAGGTCACGCTGCGGGACGAGATAAAGGAGCTTTCAAAAGCAGAAGCTGGTACTGCTGGTGAGGAACTGTGGTCCAGGACCACTCCGAGGGTCCTAAGTGGATAAAGAGCTAGCGAGGGTCAAGTGGAAGGTCTTTGTCTCCGAGAGAAATCACTCTCCTTCTTTTGGTCTTTCGGCTCGGCGGTCGTTCCTTGCGGCGACGTTCCGGGCGAGCGATATCGTAGGCGTGATCGGAATATCCTTGTCGGGATATCGGTGGTTTCTTTATCGGTGAAATAAATCCAGTAAGGTTTGGAAAATGTTTCCGAAAATATATTACCTTTTCCACGGTGGTTTGGAAATCTTTCATTTATAACCAAAAAAAAGTTTGTCTTTTTTTTTTAACTTTTGTTCTTATTACTGATTTTATCATAAGTAAATACTAGTTGGCCCGTGCGAAAAAATCGTAGACAATTTTGTTTAGTGAAGAAATAGCAAAACAATATGGAAATAATTAGTGCCTATGTATTATGTAAGGAAGAAATTGATATTTTTTCCTTTGTCAATTACAATATTCCGTTGAACATAATAGACCAAAATATTTATACAAATTGCTTGCTAAGAACTATTTTTAAACGTTGACTGGAAAGATAATAAAAATAATAAAGACAAAATAATGCCCCGATCATAGGATATTCTAAATTATTACAAAAAAAAAAAAAATGTAAGGATAACCAAATGTCATTAAAAAAGAATAAAGTTACTATATCAGCCAGAAAAAAAAATGTAGTAGACTATTCTACTCCTAAATGCAATATCTTTAATGACGAAGACATTATTAAGTATACCAAACTAATGGACTGTATCCTTATTAATAATTGTCCGATTTTTGTTTTTGTTTTGTAAGTAATTTAGTAATCTTTCTAATTATCATGGGCATAATCCAGAAAAAAATCTGGGTGATGGAACTATTTTTCGCATGTGGAGGAGAAGAATATCTTCAAAATGAGTGGTCAATCATTGGATTTGATAAAGAATTGACGAAGTTATGGCGTACTGACAAAAAAAAAACACCTTTTAGAAATAATATATAGGCATTACTAAATGTAAATTTTTTTTTAATATTGTTACTAATTACCTTACACGAAATAAAAATAAAATATTTTTAATAATAATTATTTTACAATATTATACATAAAATCATCAAAATGTTACATAAGAAAAAAAATCAATATTAAAAAAATACAAAGTGAAAAGATATAATAATAAGAAAAAAAATACAAACAATTATACATATATAAAAAATCAAATAAAAAATATATAATTTTTTTCTTTCGTTATTATTTCTTATCACTTTGTATTTTTTTTTAATTAATATTTTTGATTTTTCTTATGTAACATACATATGATTTTTTATTACATACTAAATAACTTTTATCAGACGTTCGTTTCCCTGATCAGCTGTTTGATTGTAACCTTCCCTTACTATATTACCTTACCTTCCTTCCAGTATGCGATTGGGTGTCATGGAGGGATGTTCGATTAGCGAACGTTGACGGTTTTTTTTTTTTTTTTCCTGCATTTTATAGACATACGGTTGTGGAGTTCGGAATTTCCAATTATAACCTAACATTTATGTCCTGTCTCTTGGTTAGTTTATTACTAACTTATATTAATATTACTATATATCCTCAAATATTAGATTATTAAAATAAATTTTATTTTATAGAGGGAATCGCTGGCCAAAGATGTGGAGTACGAGCGGGGAGTTAGGCAGACAGTGGAGTGCAAGCTGGAAGAAGCAACGCTCGAAGCTGACTATTCGAAGAGAAGGGTGCAATCCTTGCAAGAAACCTGTCACAGGTCAGTTCTATTTTCATATTATGATATTATTATAATACATACATCTATCCTTTATAAAATTATATTTCTATTTAGATTTTTATTAGTGACAATTATAGAACTTATTGGCTATTAACCGCAGTTTCATTTACATTAAATTATTTGGAGTATAACATGTATTATGAGTATATCTAATCCACGTTATGACTTCATCACCAAGTATATGTGATGAATATACGAAATTTATAGTTAAAGATAGCTGATGTTACTGTAAGAAAATAACTGTTAAAAATAAGGGCGTCGTTTTGTCTCAGTTATTCGGAGGAATCATGATATACCGTGAAAATTCTTTTAGCGGACACTTCTTTATTTTAGAATATTTATATATTTAGCGAACAATTTCATTTGTTGAAATTATGAAAAAAAAAATTATGGTATCAACGTTTTCAGAATATAGGTCGCTCTATATAACGAACGCGTACGGGCTTGATGCAAGTAGTTTGATTGAAATGTTTCTCTATAATGGACAGCCGGAAACCATTATCCTATTCTGAACTATTTACTTTAGCTAATATTCACTGAAATTTTTGAACTTCCACAAACACAAATAAACTCTGAGTTAGCAAAATACTAACTAACGGATGTTGGGGGAAGATGTTACCTTACTGGTGTTTTTGAGAGAAATTTGGTTTTTAATTTAGTTTCAACGACTTATATTTTGATAATAAAGAATAAGAAACAATAAAAAAAACAACGAGCAGAAATATCGAACAGTACCAACGCTTAAGGACCAGTTGTACAATTGGGGTCAAGTTTGAACTAAAGCCAATCATTCATGATTTCCATGGTTTATTGTAGTTCAAGCTTGAACTGTAATTGTACAACTGGACGTAAGAGGTGCTTTCCGCAAACTCTAATATCTTGACGAACTAATCACAAATTTCGGGAAACATGCGCGAGTCAAGTACAACTATACTTTTGCACTCGTATAGTAAGTACACTGGCGTGCACTTATTGATTTCCATATTTTTTTAACTTGGCTTAGTATAAATTGATCATAAAAAAAGAATATCACACCCCTACTATCATAATAATATGCTTATTTATTTTTATGAACTTGTTAATCTTGTTTTTTAATATTTTAAGCTCATACGTGACCATTAAAAATATTTTTGGGTACAAATGGAGCCATTTCAAACATTGAGGGATTTAAATTAGGGCAAAGTAGCAGATTATTAATTTTCAGTCTGGTCATTCAATCTTTATGGGCTTTAATTGTGGAGTAAATATTTATATACCATAATTTCTGCGTTGTTTTATTATAAACTCTATCATTGATGATAGGTCTGTAGATAATTTTACATAGTATTAAAGAAATTTAATTTGTTCTTTTATTTTAATAACCTCTATAATACAACTATCACTGAACACCGAAGTTCCCTTCAGAAGTATTTTAAAGAGCCGAACACTCCTCTAGAAAATGTAACCAATTTGCTTTTCCAATCTGTTTGGCAGTTTTGAAAATTGGCACCCGCCCAACGACAGCCATTCAAATAAGTTTCGTTGAATGGAGCACCCCTGTCGATGAAACTGGGCGATGGAGCTGTTAGTGCTTTTATAACCTGTTATCGTTCTAATGGCCGTTTTATATTTGGTCACTGTTATTGGAAGTAATGTCCTGGAGGAGGAGAGTACCATTCCGAAGCGTGTCCGATAACAAGTCTTTACGTCTAAAAGTGAACAAAATAAAAATAATTTTTAAAACAGTTCGTATAGGTTTTAGATCTGCTCCGATTTTTTTATTATAAGTTACTATAATTAAAGTCTATATAATTAAATTACTACTTTAATTCAAGTCTCTGTCTAATCGCTATAATAAATGATACAGCTATAGTTGTGTACAGCACAACACGTATACACCATTTGCTTAATCTAGTTGCGTTTTTCGAAAACTGATACTAAACTCGTTTAAAATAAAAATTAGAAGGTATACAGATACTTGTACAATAAAATTTCGATTATTTATAACCCTCTCTCTCCCTTATCTTTCGATAATATGGTATTCCACTTTATTGTATAGAACAAGAAAATTTTAAGTCTTTTCCTATTATTTATTAAGTCTATTTCTATCTTAGAATTAACCCAGATTAAAATTGTGGAAATCTCCTTCGCCTTACTCCCATATTAAAATGGGCTGCGCCTATCGTTTCTTTCAACCCATACACAAATGCCTCGTAGTATGAGTAGTTAACTGTAGAGGACGAGTAGAGGTAAACCTGTTCGTTGAGGTTGTGGATACTTGTGTTCTCATTAGCTTGGCCTTTAGTGCCTCAAACACAGTGCATTTATTTAGGTTTATAATAAAATTCAAATGACTGCTATTTAGGTTAAGGATGTTTTTATTTGTATTTCTGTTATTATATTGCCGTTCCGTCTATTCGCTTAACCTAACCATCACGTCCTTGATACTGTTTATCAAAGTTTCGATGTATAAACAAAATAATCGTTTAGACGTTCCAAAAAAAACAAAGAAAGAAGGGTTTTTCGTACTGAAATAACAGTCGCTATCACATGTGGTAATTATTCTTTCAGTAACTATTTATTAGTTCGAGAGTTTGAAGAAGGTAATTCAAATAGTTGTGGATTGATGGTTGACTGTAGTGAATAATTGAAGAGAAGAAAGGTTGAGATGATCAGTCAAAAAATAAATAGTAAAAATAAATAAGTATTAAATTATTTATTAAATATCATATAATATAATGTATACATATAATATAATAATATGAATATCATAAAATAAATATTTTTTTTGTCTGATGACCCCAATCATTCTTCTCTTCAATTATTCACTAGGCAAAAATAAAAATAAATAAACTTATTTATTTTTACTTTTTTTTTTATTTAACTGATCACTCCAACCATTTTTCTCTTCAAATAATTCAAATAATATACTTAATTTAATTTTATATATATATATATATATATATATATATATATATATATATATATATATATATATATACATATATATAATTAAATGCTTTAATCTCTGAACTTAACTTTTCATAGATTATAAATTTTAAGTGATCATTCGACTCACTAACAATAAGCAATTCGAATTCAGACATGTACCAATCCGGATAGGGTCATTATATATATATATATATATATATATTAGCTCAGCACCGCCGAGTGACCTCTCCAACTCTTGAGATTTTAGGAAGTAATGAGATGGTGACCTTATCCGGATTGGTACATGCCTGAATTCGAATTGCTTATTTTCAGTGAGTCCGACGATCCCTTAAAATTTAAAATCAATGAAAAGTTAAGTTAGGAGATCAAAGCAATCATCAGAGCCATGTAAACTAGATTATAAATTCCTGGTAGTCAGTCCTTTGGGATCAGAAGATGGATCCCCGGTACTTTCGATAATAGCAACGTGTGAGGGTATGTTTTGGGGAATATTCCCCATCAAATCCCTCAGCAATTGCTCCCCCTGCAGTAGTATATTAGGACTACACCCAACATCGGTTCTTTACGATCTTGTCGACCACGACAGCATCGTGGCTTTCATATCATTTCGCCTTGTCCTCGCTATCGTAACTCTTCCGCTTAGTTACAGCGATGGCTTGGGGAGAATCGATATTGTGCGGTTTTACAGGAGTCGATCACAGAATGAATATATTTTCCTTTACAATGTGTCAAGAAAAGACTATCTTCACTCGAATTCTAAGTCTTAATAAATTGAGTGTAAGGAATTTTAGTGGTGTATTGTAAAATTACCGACTCATGACAACCAACTATCACGTACTTTTCTCTCGATTCCAAAGTAAACTACACACGGACACTACAATAGATTTATAAATGAAATGGACTCGGTTGACACGATCATCAAGAGGCGACTTAAAAGAAACTGAGAGATCATATTACTTGAATTTAAAAACCCAACGGATACTACCTTTCCTCATACCTAAAATGGTATTTTCCTAATTGAACACGTCTGCTTCACATGTACGACATGTTCAGATTAAAATCTAAAGAGAAAAAAAATATCCTTATTAAAATTAATAAGAATGTTTTCAGTTTTGACAAAACATCAAGAGTTGAGTGACTGATGAAATAATTCGAGGATTTAGATTATACTGTAGTATTGTTAGTTCAGACTTAAAATAGTTTACTGCTAATATAAACCAAAATGATTTATCATGACAAAATGAATTTTTTTTTTTTTATTAAATGTATTTATCTCAAATTTTAACATGTTGTGATATTTAAAGAGACAGGAAGGTAACACAAAAACAGGATTTTAGTTTAGAATAAACAGACAAGGGGTATAAATTATAATTAAACGTAGCTCAGTTAACGAGATCACTAACTAGATTAGTTAACTAGATCTGTAGATCAGATTTATAACACGTGGTATTTTCTTATTGTCGGAAGATGTTAGGAAAGAAGTGGAATTTGATGATAATATATATAAAAAGAGGAAGAGAATACTTATGACTATAGAAGGAAAAGTGAAACTTTTCTCATCATATATGTATGCTTTCCATTGTGGGAATGTTCGATAGTTTGCCAAGAAAACCTTGGGTTTACTAAACTTCTATTTGAATAACGTGTATGTGTTCTATATAACTCGGACAATCTGTTAACTCTACATATAGAGCTGTGGAGGGAGTGATTTATGCTTTCATTTCAATTAAAAACGTTTGCTCTTGGCATCTGTGAAATTCTACGTTAATTATGTTATGTGTAAGCTCATTTATCATCACATCAAGCTTTGAAGTTGTATGCTTTAAACTTTGTTTATGATTTAACATGAAATAAGTCGATTATAATTACTGTTCATTTAGGATCAATGGAGTCAAAATACATTATTGATTGGGACTTACGGTATTTATCGTGTTACTAATATATGTTTCAACTCACTTTGCAGTAGTTCATAAGGTCTAAATAAACAAAATGTCTGACAATGAAATGAGAAATCATTTGTCGTAATTATTAAAAATAACACTCTTAGATGTGATATATCATACAATGATTTTTTTTTAATATATTGGAGAGAAAGAGAAATACTTATCTTTTCTTTTTTAACTTTTACTTTTTTTATCCACACTTTCTACTCAGCCTACGACAGTAAGCAGTGTTATGTTATTTGATAAAATTGGCATGTCAGGCACGTGGGAAGAAACACTTAATTATTTTCTTTTATTTTTATTTCGTCCACCCCTACCTTGCCTTTAAGACTATACGGGGGTTTGCCTGTGTCAGGGGGAGAGATCTGGAGAATACTGCGGAGTTCTCCCTTCCCACCGGGACTCGAATTTATAGTTGTTTTGTATCTAAGGAACTTCGGTTTATCAATCATCTGGTTGCCGGGCAACGCGTGTTTTACACGCGTTACACTTAGCACTTAATTATCATAAAATATAACACTCATTTACTATCATAAAATAAATAAATAAATTTTACTACTCTTCCAAAATCATGAAGTTTCTAAAGCTGGCCTAAGAGAAATAATTCTAGGAAGGAGGCCATTTTTCCATTTAGAAGAAGGTGTCCGGAATTTTTCTCAGCTCTCATTCTTGGCTTTATCTCGCCTTCGGTATTCATGAAGGTCCTTGCCCTTAAGGGAAGCATATCAAAAATATATTATTAATTTTCGTGCTACGCAAAATATGTTATTAGATTATATATTATTACATATACATGAAATCTATGTATTCCAAAATTTCTTCTCATACCATTTTATCTTTATTAATATATGTATCTAATGACATCTGATGTATTGAAATGGAGTATCGGTATGTTTATTGAGTTCAGACTGTCAGTAATTCTATTTCAATCGATATGATTTATTTTAAAAAAATAAACAGAATCATAGTGGTTTTAATGAATCCGTACCTAAAGTAGAATTATTCGTATAATCGATATGGAATTAATATCATAATATTTATTTTTTATTGTATTTAATTACTTTATAATTTAAATATTTGTATTTGTTGTAAGTATAATAACGCTGATTCTAACAATTTTACTGCCTGGTACAGCTTGATCAGTTCCCCTCAAAGGATAGGGCTCCTCAAAGCGCCCAATTGACCTCCTATCCCAACCAACTTAGCATGACAGTCCCCAATTACTGAAGCTAGGGTCTGCCCTATATATTGAGCCTCTCTCCAATTAACATTGCCTCTCTAGCGGCTTTAAGGCGATAGCTCTGCTAAATACCGATACCATAATTAGTTTAAATTGTTAAATTGATACTTTAGACTTCTAGATGGCTTTCGATTAAGTCATGCCATTGTGAGTTATTCAAGAACTTCTCTTCTACTTGGATCCTACTTAGTAAAACCTTTTTTTTTTTTACTTCTCTACCGCTGGTATGTTAGGAAAGTACGTAATCTTTTAAAAAAATTTTTCCTTGCAGAGCTAGAGTACGAAAAACACAGTTTTAGCAATTGGTCTGTCTGTCTGTTACGATTATCTCGGGAACGTGTGGAGCTATTCTGCTTCTTTGTTTTCTAGAGTTTTGTCAATCGATGCTTGTAAAAAAAATCACCCTGTTTAAGCACTCTGTGCAATAAAAGAAACACACATGTTTTTCCATAGATTGTTGCGCAAAAACGGCTTTGACGATTCTCAGGAAACTGTCCTGTTATCTTCTACTTAAAGTGCTCTTAGTTAATTCCCGAAAAAAATAATTAAGAAAAAAAATCTTTTCGGCTTAAGTCACAAAGCATACATTTTATGGTAAAATTTATGTGTTATGTTTTCAAACGCTATTGAATTCCCTACTAAACAAAAACAAAATTATCAATGATACAGCTTGTTCTATTTTATAAATACTTACCGTTGCTAATTAGTGTTGCCCAAATGCTAGACTGATATTAGTCTTGCAAACTCAATTTTGGTCTAGGTTTTGGATTTGCGCAAGAGTCGCAACAGTCTTGCAGATACTTATTAGCTTATTTCAATAGAGATATTACTGTAATTCTTTATCCAAAAGTATATTGGTTCTACCAATTCTCTACATATAGTAACTAAAATTGTAAGTATTAGTACCTATTTTGCCTTAATTTTTATTTAAAAAATCGATTTTTGGTCTGGACTGAACAATCAGTCTTGGTCTTAGTCTTGCAACAGTCTTGGCCCAAGACCTATTTTGGACCACACTACTGCTAGTTAACGAAAGTATTTTAATTGGGTTAAATTTCCGATGTGTGGTTTTCAATGTATCTTTGCGTTTCAGAGCTAGGTAGGCCCTCGAGTCCAAAAAACACATTTTTGAAATGTTATTTAACTTCCAACAAAACTAAAAAAAATCGTATATTCTTCCAAATCGGACTAGATTTAGGAAAAGTGTGCATTGAGTTTTATCCACTGATTTTTTATGCTATTCACCAAAGAAATCGTACTCCAATCATTTCTCTGATCAAATATTCAATAAAATTAATGTAATTAAATTTTTATTCTAATGGATATATTTAAAGTTGCGTGAATTCGGTAGGAAAGTCGTGTGACCTGAGACACTTGATATTTTCTGCATATTTTAGTAATTTTATAAATACGATATATTTTAAAGGGGCTGTAACAGAATAAATCGCAAAATATATTACAGACTCCTTTTCAGACACGTCAAGCCTGTTTTATGATCAATTGTTCAAAAAATTTACAGCCCTCCAAGTTACGAGATGACTGCGGGAGATTCCGCATTGGAAGATAAATCGTGAGCTCGTCGTGAAGCAGAAATCTTCGCCAAAGATCACCTCCAGGCCGCAGCGTATTTATACTTCCAGCTACTGACTATGTATGCCTCTCTCGATATATCAACTTCATCCTCCCTTCTCGTAGATAAATATTATCTATTATTTATCTGTAATGACGGCATCGCGCCTGTATATTCCAGCTCTCTGACTCCTTTACCATTAAGACCTTGATATATTTCTTGTAGTTATGAAGACATAAGATAAGACAATGTTTAATTTACTGTGTTGCATTGTTTAAAGTTGTTTACATCAATGGTTTTCTATATAAGTATTTATACATCAGTAAGATTAGACATTGTATCAATTTTATTAGAAATATTTGTAATTACCTAAAATGGAATATTCTCCCAACCAAAGATGAGGAATACGCTGATGAACCGATTCAAAGTTGTACTCTAATTACTGAATGAGTGAGGGAAGTTTTTTTTAAAATTAAATTTATATTTGCAATAAGACTTTGAGGCAAGGGCAGTATCTGTCCATCATCCTCGGGTCCATCATCCTCGGGATCGCCTAAACAATAGTTCAATTGTTGGAGTGTTACCAATGGATATGTTCTCTACTAGTCTGGTCATGCCATTATTTGTTTTTTCTGTTTACTGTTACTTATTAGGGGTATTCATGCAACCATACCACTAAGTGTTGTAAACTTCTTAAATGTGTAAAATCGAGAAAATTATTTACGAAATATATGTTATTATGGCCGCTAGCATTCTCGATTTTAACGCAGCCTAGGGTCCTGTAAGGTTTGATGTGTTTGATTCTTTGTTCTTTTTTTGTGTAAAATATCCATAGAGATTGAATGTAAAGACAGCTAGAATTTCATAAATGTATTCATTAAGCTCTTTGCCTTATTTATCATCTGAACCTTCATTCAAGCTTTCTAAAAGCATTTTTTTTTCCATTAAATTTGCCACTGCATTATAACGCATCAAGCAAATGTGTTGGCGTTTATTCTATCTTCTTATATTCTTGATACTTTCTTAACTTGTAAGAAGAACATCTCTTGGCCACTACCTTATTAGTCATCGCCAGGTAACAGGGAGGAAGATAGAGATAGAACGAGTGGATTTGGATGATTGAGAGTAGAAGAATGAAATATTGTGTACTTGTTGTATATGGTGTGATTTGAAATAAACCAAGGAGCATTGACGATTTTATGAAGTATTTTGGATTATGTGGTTTGAATTTTGTTTATGTCTGTGTGTTTTGCAGAATCCCAAAGTTCTGCTCCGTATGTCCATATAGTTGTTAGTATGGTGGTGTAGATTAGTCGCTTGTTTAGTAAGTTGAATGGAGATCTGTAGTCCAAAAGATTTGACAGTTGTTTGTATCGTCTGGTCAGTTCTTATTAATAAGTCATTTTTACTCAGATAATCCGGCACCCCAGTCTTTTCACTTCGCTTTGGTATTTTAAAAATAAATCAAAACGTTAGTAGATGAATTAAGAATTTACAAAATTTGTTTATTGTACAAGCATAACCTTACTATAAGTTATAATACCTTAGCTCGTAGTAAAGACAGATTATTTATCATTCATTCAAAATTTGTGCTAACTGCTTAGCATGTTTGCACATTAAGCATTTACAACAAGTGCATGAATGCCCCTATTATATTTTATACTTAATACCTTTGTAAATTTAAATAAACACAATCTAAACTTTTTTTGGGGAGGGATTGTTAAATTGACAAACAAGTCATTGTTAAAGAATAAAAAAAATTTTAAATTAGCAAATTCTTGGTATATATAGCTTATGAAGGAAGACGTCTTCTGATTCACTCATGTTAATATTATTTACTTTTGGAGTCCTCTACCTGCCACCATCTCATTTGTCATGAGAACAAAAAAGCTTTTTAGTATAGTTGGTTTATTTGTTTCCTCCTGTCCGTCCTGTTTAAAAACACTCCTGACAAAAAACCATGCTAGAGACGGCGTTAGAAGAAAACCAGCGCTGGAGAGACCGAACAACAAATATTTCCAGAAGAAGAGCGGAGGAGGACGGGCACTGGAAGTTGAGAGCCACTGAAGAAACAGAGGCAAACATCTCTCCAGTTGTTTTCTAACTAAACCTGTCCATTACTGTTCCTTTGCTACCGCCTTCTCCTCTGCCTCATCCTGAGGTCTGTCTTCACGCTTACCCATTATTTTGGAATATAATTCTCCTTATTCTACCTTGTTGTATAACGCCATACTCCTCATTTTTTCGCTTAAAATAATCAAAACAATGTAGTTAATCAAAACACAATTTATAATGGAAGGAGATGGGCGGTTATAAATAGACTAAATAGTGCAAAACTATTTTATTAAAAGCCAACGTTTGGACCCGACTTTGCAGTTCTTCTTCAGGGAGGTGTGTTCAACAACTCTTTTTAGTGAAACTCGTTGCTGAACACACCTCCCTGAAGAAGAGGTATGTTCTTCAAGGAGGTGTGTCCAGTAAGGAGTTTCACTAAGAACTGAGTTTCACTTAAAAGAGTTGCTGTAAACTCCTTCCTGGAGATGACCTGCAAAGTCGGGTCGAAACGTTGGCTTTAATTAAAATAGTGTTGCACTATTTAGTCTACTTATGACCGCTATCCCGTTCCATCTCCTTCCTTGATAATAAAAACGGTCAACTATTAAGTATTCAATAAAAAATTATTTATATTCTTCTTTGGAAACAATATACCATATCTTGATTATATAGGATACCTTGTACGCCTTGTGGCTTCCATCGTAGAATCCCTCTTGGCTATACAATAACATATTTATATTTAGTTTATATATGTTGTGGTATAATAAAGTCGAGGGGTTGGCTATTTGATATACAACTCGAACCATCTGACTAATGTGTATCATTTTAATGCACTTGGTGTGTTTTTATCAATTAATAATGTCGAAATTCACAAAATAGTACTTAGCTCCTTCAAAAATGTACTTAGTCACTCTTTGCAAACCGACGAAATGAAGATGATCATTCTGCATTGTGAGGAAGTATTGTTTCACAGCGATGAGTTGAGGAACTTTCTCATGTAAACGATATTAGTGTTATGGAAGGAAGTGATTTGACCGAGATCACGCTCAACCACCAAGCTTTGCTCCTTAATAAATTAGGAGTATGCGCCTTACATGGTTGTATCTGTGGAGGGTCTACCTTTTATTAATTCCACTATAATTAATACAGTAATTGTGGGTTGATGGTTGACTGTAGTAAATAATGAAGAGAAGGATAGTTGGGTTATCAGCCAAAATAAAATGGCTAAAATAAATAATAATATTTATTTTAACATTTTCCGACGTTTCTACCCGAAGTTCAGGCTTTCATCAGGGCTGAGAAAAGAACCAGATTACAATTTGCATGAGAAACATAAACAACGTAGGTGTAAAATGAAGTAGATAAGTGAACATTAAATTAGAATAAAGTTGGTAGAATAATGAGAATAACATGAACTAAGAAATAAATAATAATAACTGTTACAAGGTGTGGACTAATGAAGTAAACATCAAATAAAACATAAAAAATCAAAATTAGGTAACATAAAAACTAAAAATAGTAATCTTATAATAAAATGTAAAACAGAGAAAAAGAATATGAAGTTATATGAGAATTAAATATAAATAGAAAAGTTGAGATATTGTAAATAGAAAATTGAGATATTGTGAAGTCAATCAAAATGTACTGACTACGTATAAGGGAATAAGGAGTTAAAATAAATGAGCAAATGTATCAATATATATAAAGTGGAGATAGAAATATGCAAAATAGAGTGAAAATGAGTAATTCATTCATTCCCTCTTTCTCCGAAAAATTGTCTTTTCTAAGACTGTATCATATTCATTAACTTACTATTATGTTTATCCAGCTAAATACATAGATTTGTAATATGAATATCATTTCAATTTTGCGTCGTAGATCCATTTGCTCACGAATATATTAAGCATACATAGAATTCCCTCTGCGACGTTTGTTGTTACGAAAATATTTCCCCCAGATCATTCCCACAAAAGATGAACCCTCTCCCCCAACAGATGCCAAAGAAATAAGAAACTTCAAGGATAAAGTTGACAGTAAACAAGGGAAAGATGTCGAGCTCTCAACTCTAACCAGCCGTCTAATACGCTCCTGTACAGTTGGTCGATCAAAGTTCAATTCTTAACTTCAAATTCCTCATGTATGACGTTTATTGAACTCGTGGAGTCGTATATCATTTTAGTAATGTTATGTCTAGCGAGGGTTGCATATATGAATATTTTGAACCGCTTTAAAAATGCTCTTATATATTTTTTAAAAAATCAGTAATTATTTGCTAACATTTCATTCATTGTTTTATTTTTTAATAAAATATGTTATTAAAATTCACCTAAAAATTATATGAAATTATAAAGAAAAGTTAAGATCAAAATGATTTTCGGCTACTAAAACTAAAAAACTGTTTAGTTCTTGTTCGTACCATATACGCAATATGAGCAGATACTAATAGAAAATATTGTAATCATCACGTGGAAAATAGAAAGGTATACTTCGAATTCATAAAATCCTTGGGTGTGCAGATAATATAGCCGTCCTTGGAAGCAATCAAGAAGACATTGAGTAACACGCTAAGACTCCAATAAGAGAAGCACAACAAATTAGCCTACAAGAAAATGAGGATATAACAAGATATATGATAAGCCGAAAATTTCACCTCTATTACAGAATCTGCGTAGAAGGAAAATCAGTCCCAAGACAATAACTCAATGAATGACCAACAGTCGAAAATGGACCAGCGTATGTCTTTTCTTCTCCAATGCAAAGGTATTAATATCCCGAAAAATCTCAAATTAAGGGCTTACAAAACAATGATAAAGCCTGTGTGATATGTGGCTACCAGAGTTGTACACTAACGAGCACTTTAAAGTATTAAAAGATTTGAGAGAAAAGTTCTCCACATGATAATCGGATTGATCTGGGATCGGAGTTCGGAGAAGAATGGTCAATAAATAGTTGGTTATAAAAACTGGTCAGTCAATATCCATCAAGAGAGGGCAAAGAGGTTAGGAAGGGCGAGAGCATGTAGTTCGAAGCAGTTCATCTGAAAAACGAATTCGTCAATAGGCGGAAAGAGAGTTTGTGAAGGCCTATAACAAGATGGATAGATGGAATCAACAAATATAGAATAGATATGCAGGAAAGACAGATAGAACTGCATGCTGTTAACTTGGGAAAAATACCCCAAGATAGGTAGTGTTGGAGATCTGTAATCTGTAAATGGTCTGTAATACCAAATGAAAAAAAAAAAACTGATAGAAAATTAATATAAATCAGTTAAAAAATCACCAAGAGATATTAATTCAATGTTAGATTATAATTGGAAAATTTTCAATCATAACCTTATCGAAAATGACAAAATATTTATTATGGGGCTATCTAGAGTTTTCAAATATAAAATAAATTTATTTTAACAATATACTTTTGAAATTACGGAAATGGGCTGCTTTTGGAACTTGCCTCACATATTTTATGGTTTTCATTTTTTTTTTTTTTTTTTATGTCATTATTAAAATGAGAGTTTTCCCTAGGCACTTTTCATAATTAAACATCTCACTTTAATTCTTTCTTTTTTCTTTTTGTCCCTTCCTGTCGCAAGTCAGCTGTTGACAAAGGACCCGTCGCAGGGCCGTGATCCCTTTGTCCCGCAACGAAAGGTACGAGTATATTACTGTTGGGGTGGGGCGCCCATTGTCTGTCCGAGGAGGGACAGTTTTTGCAATTAGTCTGGATAAAGCATGACACGCAAGACACATCAAACAGGGCCCTAATGAAAGGTGGCCATAGGGAAAGGACTTCATGCCTCGCTGTCGGCAAGCCCGCAGATCTCGTTGCCATTTTATTTATCGCTTGCTATCTCCCCCTGCCACATATATCTGCACAGCCGGTGCCTACATGTATACCGCTCTCACTGATTTATGCCCCTAATCGATTAGTCGTTCGCCGGGTGAATATATCGATAATGCCCATAATTACAAGGCTTGGCTTAGCTGCTTTTAGTTACTGCTCCGTTTAATAATTTTATTACTTCATAATATGAAGGAGTTGGGAAGAACTTCAGTAAAGAGTTTTTTTTTTTTTTTTTTGTTAGGCTTCAACCACTAGGGTCATTATTACCTTATTTTCATCGAGAATTAAATTGTATTTTCAAGTTTAGAACATTTCAGAAAAGAAAATAATCTATCGATTTCAATCGTATAGTCCTGTAAAATGAAGTGTAGATCGTTTGTCAAGTCACAAGAGAGTCTAAATGTTTCGTAAGCTCTGCATTCTGTTAAAATGTGTTTCACTGTCAGGAGTCCCACAGGTTTGGTATGTTGGCGAAGAATCACGTGCCATGGGTAAGGCGAAAGTAAATTTTTAAAATCCAAAAACATTTACAGTGAATTTTATTTTAATAAGCTGTAGAACAAAAGTATGAAGTTAATTTTTCATGCCATCCACTAAAGCATTCCTAACTCTTCTGGAATCTCTACAAATGTAACGTTTTTAGAACCGTTGGAACGCTAAATTAAGCTCTTTCAGGTTATATAAATAACTTTTAGATTTTACGGCCTTATGATCAATAAATTTAGAAACACAAATTTGTTTGCGGAGGTCTGGTTTATATATAGAGTATTTGTGCCATAGTGTAATTTATAAGACCTTGAACCCCTGCTAATTTCAGTATAGATAGGTGGAGTAATGTTGAAGTTATTACATTTTTTTTTATCTTCAACAAAACATTGTTATTTTCCGATTTATATGAAAATTTGTAAATCGGGATTTTTCGAGGTACGAATTACAAATCATAACTCTGTTTCTCCCTTAAAAACACTTGAATCCACTTTTTCCCTTCAATAAGTACTCATTATTATTATGTTGTATTCATATTATGACTGTCAACAATATATATAGTATGCCAACAATTCATGATATACTTTATTCACGGTAATAGTCCGAGGTACAGATCCCTTTTTATCAAATTGTTAACATCGCTCTAAAAAGTCGTACTCACCCATTACATATAAACACCTATTTCCTTTACGCTTGGATCGTAAGATAATTTGATCACAAAATCAAGAAAAAAGGTGGTATAAAAAATATTGGGCGGTTTGGTAATTTAAACCAAACGGCTCAGTATTTTTGCAGGCCACATTTTTTTATCGATTTCGTGATCTAATTATCTAGCGATTCAAGTGAAAAAATCAGGAGTGTCCACTCACACGACTTTCCTACCTATTTCAGAAAAGTTTTTATATCTTTACATATGTTCATGAAGAAACAAAAAAGAATTGAACTAGATACATTTTCCTGAAAATTGATCAAACATAAGATTTGAGTACGATTTATTTGATAAACTAAAGCAATGTAAACCGGCTTAAGGTAGATCAGTGTAAAAATTTCAATACTCACTAATATTGCTGATCAAAAACTTTTTGCCATAGCTTAGTATTGTCAAACAATAATTTCTGTTAAAAGTAGAGGAAATAGTGAAGATTGTGTGATGCGGGCAACAGATTTTCTTACTTTCACTTAGTCATCTTTATTCTCTCATTCACCCCTTTCTGACACCAGGATATGAAACCGTAATCTTACATTGGAAATTGAATAGCTGTAACTTCGTTAATAGTTGTCCAAAATGAACGATTTTTATATGGCTTTGTAGGGAATTTCATTACCTTTCAAAGCCATTATCTTTATTTTTATGATAGATAGGAAAGTAAAAAAGTGAGTTTTAGTATTAGTACATGAATTGTTAGTACTTCATTGAATATACAAAGTTTGCCGTTCTATAGATTGAAAAAACTTCGTAAATAAAAAAGTTTTAAGTTGCGATATGATGAAGTCATTCAAGAAGTTTTTGATGGATGTTATTTTGTTTTATTAATAATTTAATAAAAAAAAGGGGGGAGGGTCTGTACCTCGGACTAAGATATTCAACCCAAAACTTCCAAAAATGATATTAAATATTAATCACAAAATCAAGAAAAAGGGTGGGATAAAAATATTTGGCCGTTTGGTTATTTAAGCCAATATTTTTGTAGGCCACATTTTTCTCGATTTTGTGATCAGATTGTGTTACGATTCAAGTGAAAGCAAATAGACATTTATGAGTTTTTTGTAGCTTATTAAACAGATCTCCAGTGCAGATCTCCAGATTGAAAACTCCACTCCGAAAACTCGAAAATTTTGGTAAATACAAAAGTTGTATGTTACGATTAGATGAAGCTATTTACGAAGTTTTAGTCGGATGTTAATAATTTGATAAAAATAGGTCTGTACCACGCACTAAAATATACTAAATGGACTAAAATAGACTTACTTCTTCCTGAAATTTCGCCATTTTAAAATAATTAACAAAATTGCTTAGCGTATGAAACGGTCCTGAAGTTGATCTAAAAATATTCGATAAAGTGGAAAGGAAGGAGTACCCCTTTGGCAGCTCACCTGCAGATCCATCTGCCAACCAGATGTTCCGCTAGGCCCGGTTATTATTTCAGTTGGTATCTGTACCACTTCCCAGCCACATGGTTGCCTCATCTTTATAAATTACCCATTGTTACCACAACGCTCACGTGGTAATTGTGGGTAATTAGGTTCTAGTAATTATAGGCGAAGGGATAGCGTACCCATTTCGGTCTTGTCAGGCTTTGGGCATACTAATGACTTTACAGCATCCGTGATGAAAATGGTTTTAAGGCGAAATACATCGTAACATTTTATTTTTTTTATAAACTGCATTAACTTTGAGCAATCTATCTCTTGCGATGAGGAGGGAAGTAAATGAAGCCGCAGAAGAGAGAAGAGCTGGAAGTTGAGGGGATCCTACCCCCTTTAGCAAAAAACTTCTCAATCAATGAGGCGAGGGTCGGAACTACCCACGATAACCAGGTTCCCTAACTCGAGGTCCCTCCTGGCTAGGTCTGCTCCCAGCAAATCGGATAAGTCCATTGTTCTCAACTTCTTTATCTTCAAACTGATCCTGAGGGAATGTTTTTGAAGGGCCAGATTGTGGAGGAATACCATCCAGTTTGTCCAATTTATTTTCAATTTTGATTTGGGAAAATGGATGAAATGGACTTTTGACAAACGATTGATTCACTTGTCATAATTTCTTGAAGAAACAAAATTAATTAAAGTGAAGAAATGATATTACAGAAGATTTTGATTTATCAACAAAATTTAGTAATTTTATTTATCTATCAATGATCATTTAAATGACAGAATATGCGTATTAGGTAAATCGTTCCTGAGAGTAGACAAATTCAAATACTTCGGCTCAACACTAATCTCAATGAACAGAAATAGACCAGCTTATAACAAACTCAAATAGAGCTTTCTTCTTCCCCTCAAAAGTATTGAAAATCCGAAAATCTCGAAGAAATTGATGGTGTGCAATGGTATAGACAGTTCTGATATACAGCTGTAAGGTCTGAACATTAACCGGAGCTCTAGAGACACGTATTGAAAGATTTGCGATAAAAATCTCCGCATGTAATCGGGGCTGTCTAGGGTCAGGATACTAACGCATGAAAAAGAAGGTCTACTAAATAATTGCTTACAGAAATCGATCAATCAATATCTTATGATATGAAGGCAAGGAGGTTAAGATGGGCGGAAGTAATCCATTTGGAATACCAAAAACCAGATGGATAGGTCGAATCAACAAAGATGCAATAGTGCTGCATGAACATAATCAGATCATTGGAATAAATATGAAGAAATAAAAATAATATGAGATAGCCAGTGATGGAAAAGGTAGTTAAAGTGGCAAAAGATCTACAAGTAATACCCACAGGGAAATAAATAAAAATATATATATATATATATATATATATATATATATATATATATATATATATATATATATATTTAACATATTTAAGAGTTTTACTTTTTAAGTCTATTTATAAATATTAAAAATATTTATTTAGTTATCTCTCCAGAATCTTTCTAAATTACTGGAATGGTTTCGATGAAATTTTATAAATATTTTAGTTCAGAACAGTGAACAATGCAAGGAATTTCCGGAATATTTTATTAACGATAGCGGCGAAACACAAAACAGTTTTTTCACCCCAGAAATTTCACTTAGTTCTCACTAGATAAAATAAGTATCACTGGATTCCATAAGATATTCCAAAAAAAAAATGAAACTATTAAACTAATTAATTAATTTTTTTTAGCTCCTTTCTGTTAACTCGTTAATTATTAAATATTGAAAATGCTAATAATTGTTTTTGGAAAAAATATTTTTTTTTCATGTCTTGAGTAGATAATGTTTGGTTATAAGTGCTTTTTGCATTTTTTTTTTTTTTTTATACACAAATACATTTTTTTTCCTTCTAAATTATTTTATAGTTCTGTTATAACATCTTCAAACAGTTAATGCCTTAATTTTATTTTGAAATATTTTTACAACTGAGTTGCGAAGCATCAAGGAAATGCGTTGTATTTTATGTCTCTTCCTTGTCTTTGATAGATTGTTTTGAGCATACTGAGTTTTCCATGAGCAGCAAACGAAAAGCACCTACCTGGAGGATATTGTGGATACTGGTGGATATTGTGATCAGGGGAGATGTCTGCCCTTTTATTCTTAGTTCAGACTGGTAGGGCAACAGGGGGTAAGAAAGAGATAGGACTAATGGATTTGGATGATTAAGAGTTGAAGAGAGAAATGTGATATTTCTGAGCACACTTTCAACAGCATCTATTGCACAAAAATCTGACATTCGCATCAATTGCTCTTCAAAACCAACTATAAGGACAAAAAAAGTGATCCCAAAAATAAAAAAAATAAAATTAATGGTAGAAAATCAAGCCATGATAGTTTTCCCCCCTCGGAAAGTGCCATATCCTTTTGCAACAATAGACATCAAACCGGTATCTTCAAAAAATTATCTAGGGTATTTGCGACTAAAGGTGGACAGAAAAAACACCCGGAACATACACAAGAATTAAAACTGATCAGACGATTTCCATTTAAAGTACAAAAGCGAGTAAATTATAAATGTTGGTTTAATTCTAATCTCACCTTACAGAACGACATGAACATACAAAGAGTAAAATACATCAAATTCGAAAACCACATTTCATTCATTTTTGATGTGAAAACTTCTTTAGGCGCGTTTTGAACTTTTTGTGGAGAATGAATTAGATTGAGTCGTCAGATTTCTGATGTTTAACGCTCGGGTAAAGTCGGCCGGAATCGACTAATTGAAGTGTTTTTGTATATGGATTAAAATTCTCCAAAATTAAAAATCTGGCCTGCATATTTTCATTTCATAAAAAAAAAAAAAAAAAAAAAAAAAAGTTTCATTTCATATTGTTAACGAGGTAATCGTTCATCATTCCAACCTCTCTGTAAAAATCGGACCTACTTTAAGCAAGAGAATTGTTCAGCATTTCTTCCTCTTTATAATGAGCTATTATTTATAATTTACATTTCATATTAATAATTTCGCTTTGTTGATGTTCCCGCTTTTATCGTGTAGTCTATAGCACACATCTCAGTTTTTTTTATTGTTTAATAAAAAATAATAAACACAAAAGTGTTCAAAAAATAGTCTTTTATTGTTACAATATCTCATCTCTAACCAGTTGTTAATTTATTCTGAATAACAGAGTTATCAATCCAATGAATGAAATCTTCTTGATAACTCTGGAGCTAAGATGCACTTCATATAACTTTGAAGTCCAAAAGCTCCTCCAATATGATTACACATCTACCCTATGATGTAGTATAATAACTACAGTCTAACAGGTTCCAAAGTGGAAGGTGACAACCCAGGAACCAATCCTCATTATTCGAGGCAGGACACCGTGAATATATTAAGGATACCGGCCTCCCCTCCCCAAAATGTTGGCCCCTCTGTTTAGATTACTTCATTATTGTTTTGCATTATTTACGCCCCTGCGAGCTCTCTGGTCGTTTATTAGTATCTCCTCGTGGGGTATTAGCAGCTCCGGATACAAAATTAATTGGGGTATAATGTCCAACCCTCCTATCGTGTACCTCGATGGCCCTTGTCTCGACGGGTCAATATTTCACTTGAAAATTTTGTGTAAATTTATAATATTTTCAATTTATGTATCTTTTTTTTTAATTTTAGCCAGCTAATTAAAGTAGATATTGTACTCAGCATGGCTAATTATTTTAAGATTAAGTAGTGAAGCCTAAACTAACCGCATTAATTTATATGTTTTAGTGTACCGAATAAATTTGATATTAGGAGTAAAAATAAATTAAAAAATGGTTCATCCACTCTAGATACTGGGGTTGTATCTCTGCGTCCTAGAATAGTGGTTCAAAATAATGGAAAATTAAAATAAATGGCATAAATAAGTGTCATGTCCTGCTATGACAATAGATATCAAAGCTGTATCTTCAAAAATTAATATACGGTATTTTGGACTATACTTGAATAGAAAACTCATCTGCAACATACGCACCAAATTAAAAAAACAAAAACCTACCAGACGTTACAATTAACTGTCGCACTCGACTTACAAAAGAAGCGACTAATCTACTCCATCATACTAACACCTTTTTGGACATTCGGAGCACAATGCAAAATAATTCGTGAATTTCTTAATCCTTCTTGGTTTATTTCAAATCACACCATACAGAACGGCATGAATAAATTGATGAAAATAAATATCAACAATAAAGGTAGAGAGAATAAACAAGAACACGTTTGCTTGATGTGCTATAATGCATTGACAAATATAATGTAAAATAAACGAGTCATTAGAAAATTTCTATACTCAAAAGTCAAGAGAAATGTTTCAAAAGAAAAAAAAAAACACCTGTTATTTGGACATGTTGGTGAATCATGTGATCATATAATAGTGTAAAGTTATTTAGATTGTAAAGTGAAATGTTAAAAATAAAGTTAAAAAAAATATTATTATTAAATCTTTATATAAAACTTTTGTACTGTGGACTATAAAAGGTTCAATATGAAGCCCATTAGTCTAAAGAAAATAACCAGTAGATATATCAAAGTAAGAGTGAGGTAATTTAGAAAAAAATTTAGTAACTTAACACAAATCCATAAGAGAAACAAGAAAACGAAATGGATCTTATACTAACTGTTGTTTGAAATTTGTATGAAATAGTACAAAGATATCGAAGCTTTGAAAACTTATTAAATACATGGTTGTGAAAATTAATAAAAAAAATTAAGAATTTCAAAACCTAACAATTACAGATTTATTTTAGGGTCACCTATACTGAAATATAAATTACACCTCTATTGAACAATTACATCTCTAAATTATTCATGTAATGTCTGAAAAGGATAGATAATTATGCTGTGTATTTAGAACAAATATTTCTCTCTTGTATTTATTGCGTTTCATATTTGTTTATAAATTACAAGTTATTTTTTTTTTCTAATTTAAACTAACCAAAGAAAATTATAACTTGGACGAAAAAAACTACTCTACTAACAAACCTGTAACTACTTTTCATATTTCTTAATTTATTTTTTTTCTGTTTTGTAAATTTGCCAATCAGTATTGTTTTTACTAACTGGTAGGATAATCGAAGAGTAATTAAAGCTATTAAAAATAATTGCAACCCTAATTTATTAGAATTTTACTATAATTCACCGCCGTATTAAAAATTTTGTTATTCAAAGAGCAAAGCTGAAAGGTTTCTTTATGGGAACAATGTTAAATTGAAAACTATCGGCGTTGAAGGACTGAAAGACTGATCCTATAACCGGATAAAGGTCCTTTGATTAAGATGAAATGGTCTTTAAAAGGTTTTCAAAGGACCTTTGATATTTCCTCTTCGTCGCGGAGACAAAGCTCCTTAGGATGGGAGAGATTTATCAGGCAGTGGCTGCGGGTCTTGGTCCTATAGCCAGCAGAATCCATCTTATTCGATAGTGGAGGTTCTTTATCGCAAGTCTATGGTAGATCCAGCCCATCGGTTAACTTGAGGAATGTCCTGTTATCTTCGGGAGGGATACATTGCTTGGAATTAGTCAGCCCTCATTATCCGGTATGTTCTGGTGAGATAGGCTTCAATGGACTGATGAGTATATCGGTCATAATGTTCTTTTTAGCGAAGGTTGGACAGCTTTCTTACTAAAAGAGACAAAAGACAATATTACTATTTCATTTTCAATCGTTGACAGATCTTGAATATAAATGATATTCCTTTAGAACAGGTGTAATTATTAAAAGGTATCCATAATTTATTATTTTACGACTAATTTTATAAATTAACCCAACACATATTTATTTAGTTACAATTTGTTGAGTCATGTACAACAGCTAAGGTTAGAGGCACCGTTTTACTGTAAAATATTTCAAATCAGCATATAGAGTTTGTTATTCTTTAAAAATTGCAGTTAGTTCTGATTTTTCTGTTCCAAAGCTTAACGGTAGCTGCGGAATTCTTGAAGAACACAAGCGCTGACAATTTTCCATTATGTGCTCGATGGTTAAGGCTGTATTACAACCGCTGTATCTTGGATAAGGATTCCCATCTAGTGTGTCCTATCCTGAGTTTAGAAATTATACTTTGCTCCTGATGGTTCCCTATTATCTGGGGCAGTGGTTCTGTGTCTACATTATTTTTTTTCCTTTTGAGTTGAAAATTTTGTATTTCTTTGAGGGCCGAATATGAATCGATGCAGATCAGAATGTGAGTGATTTTTATTTCATTAATGAGACTTGCGGATAGATAAATGGCATGATACAGCTCGGGTGAGAAGACGGAATAAATGGAAGGTAGGCTGAACCGGATGGTTTCGGCGGGAAGCACAACCGAACAGCCCAGTTGATCTGGATGTTTTGATACATCTGTATAAATACAGGTAAATTCTTTGTTTTTCAAGAAGAGTTAAAAAAAAAAGTTTTTTATAACTTCGGGAGGATTAATAGATTTTGCAACAGATTTAAGGGAGAAATCAAAACTAGGTTTGTTATTCGTCCAAAGAGGTAATGTGTGAGGTGATAATATGTAAAACTTGGATAGTGAATATGAGTCGAAATCTGGTGAAACGATTAGGTAATTGGCAGCGGGAAAAAGACACTGACACATAACTACTTTATAAATCAATCCTTACAAGGATACTACAATGGTTAATAATTTAAAAAAATAAACCAGAATAAAAGATAACATAATAACAGGATAAAATTAAATAAATACAATCAAGAAGAAATATTTTTAATTTATTGATTTATTCTATATTTCCTCGATTTTGAAATATTTTTGTGTTCCAAACATAGTTGTGTTACAAAAAAAATAAAAATCTTTTAGTTGGACTGACACTGATAAACTCTTCGTAATTTTATAATATTAAACAATGTGTTTTTAATGCTACGGATTTTTTCAAGTCAGTGAGAAATAACAGCACAGTGAAAAAAAAAATATATTAAATTTAACGTGTAGTAGCAGAGGGTTTTCGGCCCATTGTGATTTCACGTGACTACTTAAGACTTAATGAGGGTCTTTAGGAGCTAGATTATATTTTCTGGCTCGTTGACCGAAGGCTAGAGAAAAAAATGAATTAATATTTTTAGTTTACTTCATTACCCCCTGGTCTAGAGGTTGTGACCCGACAGTGAATTAAATCAAAAATTATTTATTTTACGCCAGTTCATTATTTTCGAAAGAATGGTATATATTTATTTTTGAAAGTAGTTTATTTATTCTAATACTCTCTCCCATTCTCTCTATCTAAATTATTGTTTAAAATTTTATTTTTTATTTAAATTGAGTTTAATTTAGAGTATACTGAGTTAAAGTAAGATTAGGATGTTGGAAAAAAATATATACATTTTTGTCCAATATTTTTATTTATTTTATTTTACATTATATGTGCAACTGTAGTGCAACGCATCAACTAAATTTGTTGTCGTTTATTCTGTCTTCTTTTTTCTTGATAATTATTTTTATTCTGAGAAGATATCTAGGCCACTGCCTTTTTATTCTTCTTTCACCAGGTAACAGAGAGGAAGAAAGGCATTGACAAATTTAATGAAGTGGCATTTTTTTTTATAAGAAGTAGATAAATATTTGCATAGTTACGGCTATGACAAATCTAAGATTTAATTTCAATCATCAAGGCTAGAAAATTTGATTTTTTTTATAAATATTTCGATATATTTGAATGAAAAATATCAATATGTTCCATCTTTACGTCCCTGATCTTTTGCATGTTTTAAAGTATAGAGGCGATGTGTATAGAATTATAAACATTTTTTATATCGTTATATCCGCAGAGAAGAGATTGTCTTAACCAGACTGAGAATAGGCCACACCAATCTTATGCATTCACATATTATTAGCAAACAGCCACCACAATGCCACTGCAATAATACACTTACAATCAGCCACATTTTACAGGAGTGTCCTTTTTACGTATCAGGTCTAACTAGTTTAGGACTTACACCTCCAATAGCAATCATTTTGAGGAATGACAAATACACAGTAAGTTAGTGTATGGTTTCTTGAAATCAAACGATTTATTTAATAAAATTTAAAATCTTTTAAAGTTCAATCCAGAGATAAACAAAATGCTGATGTTTTACACCTTAAAACGTTAGCAAACAAACATTTTTTTCTGTATTTTTATTCTTGTGTCTGGGTCTAGTTTAGGCTGATAAAGATTTGATAGTAATTCTTTTTTTAATTTAATTTACAAACGTAAACATATAGTAAAAGTATACATATAGTATATTACAACAAGCTGTGAAAATAATTTTATTGCAAGAGTTATTTGAAATCTCACTGGTAACAAGGTTTCCTGGATCCGAAAGAGCACTGAAGAGAAACCGGAGGCAATTTGTCCTCTTGATGAATCGTCTCGAGTTGAAGTCATTACTCTAACTCGCCAGGCTCAGCGCCATTGGATATCTTTATTTTCGGCTTTGGTACTTTGTACAATATTCTTCGTGAAATATAAATGGCGATAAATGGTTAGTAATGGAATGAAATGTCGTACTGCTAGTTTACGGATAATAAGGAAATTAACGTTCGATGGTTATGGAACAATAGCCAAATCTCTTTGATGGGGTTCTGCCGGTGTTAGGTGTAGGTGAAATCAGTCTTTTTAATGTATTTCTTCAATATTGGGTTGCAGGTTGGTGTCTGAAAATTTCTAGCGTCTTTAAAGTCAGTATGCACTGTAAGTTTTTAAATGTAAAATATTGCCATTCTTTTAAAGCAGTCTTTTATTAAATCCTAAAATTAATAAGTATTTGATCTCTGAGTTCCATGGACTACGTTAGGCTATCGACAAATTTTCTGCGGAAACCTTATCTTTTAACCTGTTAGAATGTCCATGGTTCAGCTCTACGAAACCTTGATACGACCATTTCTCCTCTATGGACATAGACATGATGTCAAATGAGATGGACACTCATTCAAAATGACGAGCGTGATCTTCTGATACTTGAAAAGAAGATCCTCCGAAGAATAGATGGAAGAGTCCAAGTTGTTGGCAATGTAGAATACGCTCCAATCGTGAAGGCTAGGGATGAAAGAGGAATAAATGCTAAAGAAGCTCTTTTAGCTAGATATCGATGGTTTGATAGTACGACTGAAGGTGCTAAATTCTCGGAATAAAGACATGATGAGATCCGGACCGGGCAGACGAAAATGATGCTAGAGCTGCTTGAGGTGGTCAGGGCTCGAATCCAGGTCATAGATGATCCAGATTGAGTCATGATGATTAATGTTCATATCGTTCATGGTGTGATTTTTAAATACGTCTTTGATCGTTGACAATATCTTGAATAATCTCGGATTTTATGTTTGTAAGTAGGACGCACCAGTTATGAACAGTATGTCCAGTGATCGACAGATCGAACTTCAAATGTAAATAATAAGGTTCCATGTTGATTTAAAAGTCCCCTCCCCAAAAAAATTTAAAATGCTTATCATTGTTGTTTCTATAGTTCTCTTGACATCAGGGTGTTTCATATTTTCCTACTAACATTTTTCTTAAGAGTAAGTTGATCATTTATCTTATCTTATCTTTATCGTTATATAAAGATTTTAGAACTTTTCTGAGATATGTCCATTACTAGAACGGTTGAACTTCGGGTTGTCCACCACCAGTGCCAAAAGGTGTTTTTTTTAATGAATATTATACCTGCATAACTGAATATTTTTTTAATTTTTAAAGTTTTAAATAGAAAGCGGAGACCCTAGAGATTCTAAACGTCGAACGGAGAAGTTTATAACTATAATAATTAAGACGGCATAATCCAAAAAAAACAAAAATTTATTTAAGTTTGTTCATCACTGATGCGCTTACCCTACTTTGTGAGGACAGATTTTACTGAACTTTAAAGTTCTGCCCTTTGTCTACAAATTGTTCTTTGTATACTGTTATAGATTAGTCGCTTGTTTCGTTTGTTAAGTGAGGATATGTTGATCCAGATGTGAGATTCGATCGTCTTGTCTTTAAAATTTTTTTAAAAAGTACAAAGAAATCTCCCTTCAACGAACAACAAATCCTACTACGCTTATCGCCATTCTTCTAATCTGTATATCTGATTGATTCCTTACAATCCAAAACCACTAACATTATAGACTTCCAAAATTTCTTGAACTGCAAATTGTTGCCTCAATCGAGGAAAGTTTCCATTATACTTTATACTTTTGGCCTATATATTTCAATACAAAATTTTAATGTGTATATTTTTAAAGAATATTGACGCAGTTACCATGAATCCTTTTCGGGAAAGTTAAACCAGGAGAAGATTTGATACCGCAATAGAGGACTCCGGCCCAGGAGTCTGGATCGATGTGGGTACAAGGCCAGGTTGTGGGGGTTGATAGTACTTGCAAAGTTTATTGTCTAACAGTTATATAATTTATTATATATAATTATTAAAAAACTGTTAATATTATACATTGACATGTATTTTCAACTAAAATATTTACAGAATACCTATACGCCTGAAAATATATCTTCTTGTGTTCTGCAATTTTATTTATAATCGGTTGTATTTGAAAACTCGTTGATAAAAATATGCATCCCTACTTATTTGATTATAATTTTTGGATGATAATATAATATTGTTGTTTTAAAACTAGTAATATTGGAGAATAAAGAGACAAAACTTTTAAGAGCCATAATCCCTCCTTTTTTATCTTCCCTTTTAAGATTTAATAATCGGATATTGTTAATTTTGCCGGCCCTCGATCCAACCCTTCTGCAATGACCAGGTTTTGTTCTGTTAATATTTGCTGTTCGAGTGGAGGGGGTAAAGGGTCGATTTAATAACTTCTGTCCCTGAGTGTTATTTTACGATTGATGGTAGTAGGAGCTTAATCGCAAATATTGACTTTAATTCTTCAACTACCTGGATGCTTAACTATCATTTTTTTTTCTCTGAGGTCAGAGAAACTTACGTTTTGGGTTCGTTTATTCCGAAAAAGTAAAAAAAATTAGACAGTGGTCAGTTTTAGGCAAAAAAACTACTTAAACTTATGCTCAGAATTGGTCAACATTAAGCGATTATCGTATTTTCGTCCAAAACCAAATATTCTTTTTGCAATCTCTAACAACACATTAACGTTGCCATCGAAAATATCTGAATATGATTATGTGTTAAGACATTTAAAAGTGGTACCCCTCGTTCTCTTCATGCACTGATACGCTGTACTAATTCTTCCGGAGTAGGTAGGTAAAAATTGGTTCAGAATCATAAAAAACGTGTTTTCAAGAATAGTTTTTTTGGGGGATTTTTTGTAGGTAAGGCATAGCAAAGTACAAAAAAATGTGTCTAATATTTTAAATCAATGTATTTCTATTTTAAAATGTATCTTCTTTTTTAAATTTTTAATATTTCATATAATTTTGGTAATTCTTGGTTGAATATTTTTGGGAAGTGGGGTAGCTCAGTGGTAGGCTACTTTCAATGCTAAAAGTAGGTCCCAGGTTCGAATCCCGGCTTATGGAAGAAAAATTATTTATTTTGTTTTAATGGCCGTGGGGAGACAATGAATAAGTAGACCCTCTTGGGACACACATAGCCTCTATAAATTGGGTACTCTTAATTAAAATATTTAATTAAGGGAAAAAACCTAGTGGTTGAGTGTGGTCTCGGTCAAATCATCTCATTGCACAACCGTGACCAAGAAACAGTACTTTTCCTAAATAGTACTGAACCCAAGACGCTTCATGGGTTGAAGTGTTAGTTCGTGGTACAGGCCCCTTTTTATTAAATTATCAACACCCATTTAAAACTTCGTGAATAGCTTTATCTTATCGTAACAAACAACTTTGCTTACGAAAATTCTCAGAAATGGCGCGTTTCCAATCAAGATATCGGCAAACTTTGTCTATTCAATGAAGTACTAAAAATTCATGGACACACATTTTCTTTCCACTTGAATCTCTTAATAATTAAAGCAAAAAATCGAGAAAAAAAATTTTCCTGTAAAAACTATGGGCCGTTTGGCGTGACCTCCACTTCCTAATTGTTAAAATAACGAGGTCATAGAGGCCAATATTTTTGAAGGTCGACTTTTTGATCAAATTATCTTGCGACTCAAGTGAAGATCAAATGGGTCTTCATAATCTTTTAGTATCTCATGGAATAATTAATTTAATGAGAAAGCAGGGCATTTCTGAGAATTTTCACAGATAAAAAAGTTTTAGGCTACGAGAAGATGAAGTCGTCCACGAAGTTATAGACGGATGATGTTTATCTGCTAAAAACTGTTTATACCGCGGTCTATTTGGTGAGAAATAACTTTGCAATTATAATTTTTTATTTATGTTCTCTACCCAAACCAGTTGACCTATAGGTTACTAACTTCACCCAGAATCAGAATAAGCCGAATGCGAAGGTCGAGATTTATCTGGCGGATCCGTCACGAAAAGTTAACCATCCACAGGACTCGAATCCAACCATCCAACACGCTCGGCTATCTTATACTTGATTTGTTATTAATTATGAAATTAAAAGCAATTATTCTAGAACTATGTAATGATCATGTTTTTTAATTTATGTTTCAGATTGGAAGAGTCTCTCCGCTCGATGTCCTTATATAAAAACAAATACACACAACTGAAAGCTGAAAACGCTTCGCTGAACAAGTCGATAGAGGTTGGTAAATTCAAATTCTAATATAATCTATACTGTTTATATATTATAGTAGGTGAATATGAAATATTTAATATATATATATATATATATATATATATATATATATATATATATATATAATATATATATATATATATATATATATATATATGCATATATATTTATTATCACCTTCGGCATTCATATCTCCACTTTAGTATGTTTAATTTCAATAAAACTTTCTTAAATGTATATTTATATTTATTCAGGGTGTCCCATAATTAAAGAAAAATATTTAAGTAGTTGATAGCAGACCTCAAGAGATACAAAAAAATTTTTATAAACTACGGCATAATTTTCAGTTGTTTTTTTTTTTCTTCTTTTCAGTAGAAAATTGATTGGTACTTATAAATGACCAATTATAAAGGTTTCCAATAATAATATTTACGTTTAAAATAAAGAAGCTTGCTGATTGGTTGAATTATATTCATGAAAATGTAAATATTAGGATTGAAAGTATTTACTTGATCATTTATGAATACAGATCAATTTCTATAATAGTTGGCTTAATAAAAAACCCGAGGCATTATCAGTTTAGATGATAAATATTCATAAAGTCTTTTTTTATTTGTTACAATAAATTATGCCATTTTTCACCAACCTTTTATTATTACGCATCAATTTAACGTTTCGACCATACTAAGGGTCATTTTCAAAACTTGATGAGTCCTCCTAATATGTTAATCCTTAATGTTTTAATTAATAAGTTCAGTGAACATTACTTGTCAATTTTTATAGGTGCTTCGCCTATGTCATTTCTGGAGGGACGGTCTCTCCAAAATGACCCTTAGTATGGTCGAAACGTTAAATTGATGCGTAATAATAAAAGGATGGTGAAAAATGGCCTAATTTATTGTAACAAATAAAAAAACTTCAAGACACCAAAAGTAGGAAAAATGAACAGAAGATTAATAAAGTCATTATTTTAATTATTTTTTTTTTTTTTTAGTAAAAAGTGTATTTATTAATTTATATGTTTATTATTATACATCTCAAGTAATGAAAAAAATAAATTAAAGCTTTTTGATAATTTATTGTATATATATATATTTGCTGAAAACATCAGTACTTTTAGATGACAGGATATCGAAATATCTCATTTCTTATACTAACTGAGATGATTCTCAACTTATTTTGTTAGAAATTCTAAACATAATTAATATTAATATTAAGATGAACTAAAATGTTATTAAATAGTGTTAACAATGCCAAACTACACTTTCATTTGAACTACTTTTGTCTGGTGTCTACTTTTCTTACTGTGAAGTTGAATATTTTTTTAGTTATAGTTTCCTATTCAACGAATGAATGAATGATAAATTCTTTATTAAATATGTATAAATTATAAATTTCCAAAATACACAAAACATTTATACGGCATGATTATTCTTCTGCCGGGAATTTTATATGTTTTACAGGTACAGTACGAATAAAGACTTTATAACAATTACATATACATGAACAACTGAAAAATAATAAATAAAGTAATACAATATAAAATAATAAATATTTTGAATAATTTATGTCTAAGAAGTAATAATAAAGTAAAAATTAAAACGGTGTATCCAGGCATGTCGAGCAAAACATTCCAAAACGTTCCGAAAAATTCAATACGAATTTTACCAATAATTGAACATTCAGCCAGGAAATGGAACAGGTCCTCCTTTACTGCTAGGTTACAGAGTGGACAATCCGCATATTCCCTGTCAAGCCATGGGATGTAATTCAAATAAAGGAGTTCACACCTCAGCTTGAACTATTCAACGAATAACGTGACAGAATAAAAAAAAAATAAAAAGTTAAATTTCCTACTTTTCTGGCGGAAATTGAACTATTATAAATAATGGTCTTTTGTCTTCCCTTTAAATATTCTCCTCTTCTTACGGGACAATTGAATAATATAAATAATAATATTATGAATACGTAGGCTGACTTCTGACACACTAATATTTTATTGTATGGGTTGGGGGGGGGGAGGAGTGATATACTCCTTAAAGCTGTTAAATTTAATAGGATAATTACCTGTTTGGGAAAGCCCACTCCAAGAGCTGAGCGGAGACCCAGCAAGATCAGCACAAACTCCACTGCCCGCATAATATCTCGCTCACCCTCCTCCAATGGTGACTGAATAGTTGATGGAGATTAAATACAGTAAACATGGCCGGGGCTTTGGAAGGTGTCGCCCTGATATATATAGGAGGCGGTTTGCTAACAGCCTACGTCGCAATTAATACGCTATTAGCTACTGCAGCTGTTTAATCTTCGCCTTAGCAACGCCCAAGATTTAATAAAGTCTTGGAGGAGGGGAGGTTGTGTGTTATCGCCCCGCCTGTTTTGTCTTATATTAAATTTGAGGCTGAGGGAGTGGGGAGGGGATTTAGAAGATGGCACCTCTCGAATTAGCATATCTCTGTTTCTTTTCTTGGGGTGAGCTCCTCAGGGTAAAGAAAGTTAATTTTTTTTTTGTTTCATCTGACTGAAAGGGATTTGCAATTAAATAAGAAGATTCGATTAAAAAAAATGTTTAATTAAGAAAGAGGGGAAGTAATATTTGATGCAGGATCCACCTTCACAAGTTAAATGAACATTTCCATAAAAGTTTGATATGTATTATCGTACAATTAGTTTACATCGTACTGCTACTAGTGAGAGGGATCAGGAATCATCCTTGATGGCTATCTTGAGGTTTCCTCGCTTGTTAACCAGAGTGGAAGTGTCAAGATTAATTTCTCGGGGACCGAGGGCCGAGAAATAAATATTAACCGATCCAGATGGAGTCGAACCCGCAACATTCATAAGCGAGCACTCTGACCCAGTCGTGCTCGACCATCATGCCCTCTAGATTCCATCGGAAGTTATTGTTTTAATTCCTTTATCAAGGCCCAGTGTATTACAGCGATGCCTTAATAACCTCGAGTCAGAAGTGATACCGGTTCGAATCCTGCGTGATCGGGTAGAAATTTATTTAATGACAATTTTTTTTTTTAATTTATTTATTGAGTATTACAACAACTTGTCACTTAGACATTAGTTATAGTGAAGTAGGATAACATTCACACTATATGTACAAAAAATATAATAGAAACATAATAACAATAAATAATAATCAAAAACTATATACAATAAATAAAATAAAATCACATCAAAATAAGAAAATTAAAACCAAGCAAAAAACACATGCATACCTATATACACTATTTACAATCAGGCGAGAGAACTCCAGGAGTACCCTGCGCCCGCCACTGGTACTAAAGCCAGCGGAGATTGATCGAGAGCACTTTAGCCACATACACTCATGAATGACAAATTGACGAAATGAACCTTATTCACAATCAGATTTGAATTGGCTAGTTACCTGTAGGATATCTCTTCGTTCCATCTCTGCCATTAATTCCCCGCCCTCTCCCCTTGCACGGGAAAACCCATGTACAGCCAAAAAAAGGCGAAGAAAGGGAGAAAAAAAAATACGTTAAAGCTAAATAAATTTGAAAAAAATTTGGAATTGATTGGACCAAAACTTTCAGAAATAATCTCGATATAGTACTCTTCAATATGTAATAAAATCTAATATATTCTAGAATCTAGATACCCCGGATAGACTTTAGAAGATGAAAGATGTTTTTTTATTTTGGCGAAAAAATTGTTAAAAAATTTCTAGGTATTCATTTCGTGATATATATATCATATCATTCCATTTTGCATGGCATCAATTTTTTAAAAAATAAATTATTAAAACATGTATGTAACTTTAATCCAGGACTACTGTAATAAATCTTTAACCGATTGAATCCGATATTGTAGGCCGTCAGATATTTCCGAATGGCGAATTCCTAGCCGAACGCTGCTGCAGATATTCCTCACCACCCAGGACCCGGGACCATCAATACTCTGCCAGATAACCGCAATCGGAACCGCGTTATGAAAAATGTAGGGGAAAAAAGGAATTTATCATCCCCGTTAATCGTCCCCCCCCCCTTCCGAATATCTGCTTATCCTGGCTATTGGACATGTGGTGGGAGGGTTGGTCGCAGGTGAGGATGATGTATAGGCAGGTGTTACCACAATATTGTATATGGAAAAAAAAAATTGTATTTTAAAACGGATTGGTTTTAGTTTTATTTACATTAATTAAAATATTTTTGTATTTCTCTTTTATACTCTACTATTTGTGTTCTTGGTCAATTATATTCAATAATGAACAATCGCAATCTATCCAGAAAAATACAAAATGTAAGGTTTTACGTTTCGCTTTTACGTACATAGGATTCAAAAATCCAATACAAATTATTTGGTCAGCCCACCTCGATTTTTCCGAGAAAACTAGGTCCATTGGTTTGAGATTTGATTTCAAAGTCAGAGGTCATCCAAAGATGATCCTTTTAACTCGAGATTACCTCCCGCCCTTTCTTTTGATGATTTAAACTTTATCTTCCAATATTCTACAAAAAATCCCATATGCATTACAATCTTCAGGCTATTTGTATATATGGAATTAAAATTTTGTGGCTCCACAAAACCATTGAATTCTTCCCGTATCCAATCCCTATAATCCAAAATCTTCCCTGGAATCTTGAATGCTTCCTACTATGTCACAAATAAGATTAACAATAAAGACCTAAATATTCCCTTTGTTGCAGATTTGGCCCAAATCAGATATTCCTCATTTTAACACCTCCATGGCGTGTAGTGCACACAAATTGAAAGCTGACCGGTGAAACCTTTTGTCTAAAACATTCTCGGGCTGAGATCTGTTAGTATTTCAACAGGCTCTTATAACACCATTTGGGAAACATTTTATTTTGAAACGCGCCTCCTACCACTCTTATCGATACCTATTTCAGTTTATATCACGCCTACCTTGTTATTTAGGGAAATTTTTTCCCCTATCCTCTGCATATGAATGGGCCTTTCTGTTCCTGAAAGGTCGTCAATATTTCATTGGCTGGGTCTAAACGGAATTTTGATAGAACTCCAGGATACAGAGGAGTCAGGGACAGATATCGTTTATACTCCTACGAGACTTGATGTGTTCGAGTTTCGTTTAAGTCTTTCTACATGTTTTGGATTTTTAGTCAGTGTTAAAGACTAAACAAATAGAGAGAGTCCATCTGTTTCTAAAACCCTGACTATTTTGTATTTAAATGGATTTCGCTATATAATAAGTATACCTATAGTGTAATTCAGAAACACTGTAATACAAGCATTGAAGTTTATTGTTCCGAATCGACTCTCAAAACACCGTAACGTTTTTTGTAAACGTTAGGGGTATATAACTTAAGAGAGAATTGAGAGAAATGTCTATATTTCTTGGTCTGAGAGATATTGTTTATATTTAAAAGTAGGATCACAATTTTATAGAAAGTTTTTTTTTAAAAAAACAGCCGGTATTTAGCTGTGTATTGAGTTTTACTAGGGCTGACATTGACGATTATTCTTCATATTACTTCCCTATGATAGATGAAATGAAGTGGTTCGAAGTTATTCCGTGAATACGCATAGAAAAGTTCGTGATCCTAATCACAGGCAAATTCGTTTGAAAAAAAGAAGGAAAATAAATCGTTAGAGGAAGTAAAATATTAGTCCGCAGTACAGACCCCCTTTTATCAAATTATTAACATCCGTCTGAAACTTCCTCAATGTCTTCATCTTATCTTATCCTACAACCTTTTTTCAGAAATGGGGTGTTTTCAATCTGGAGATCGGTAAACGTTGTCTATTCAAGGAAGTATTAAAACCTTATAAACACTCATTTACTTTCCGTTTAAAACAAAATAATTTTATTACAAAATCGAGAAAAAATTAAATTCACGGAATACAGCTCGCATAATTCGGCGATGTGCAACCGTTTCGCGTATATGACCTTTTTATTTTGACATGTGGGTGAAAGTCACGCCAAACGACCCAATATTTTTGTAGACAATCGTTTTTCTTGAATTTGTGTTCTATTTACGATTCAAGTGGAAAGTAAATGGGTTCTCTTGAGTTTTTAGTACCTAATTAAATAGACATATTGATCTCATCAGCTGTTTATTGATATTTATTGACATATTAATCTAACATTGAAAACGTCCCTATTCCGAGAATTTTTATAAATAGAAAAGTGGAAGGTTACGATTAGTATTGCCAAAAATCGTTTTTGGTCTTACAAAGTGCAGGACCAAGACCAAGGTCGCCTAACTGTTGCAAGACCAAGACCAGAACTGGTAAAAAAAAAATCAATTTTTTGAATAAAAATTAAGGAAAAATTGTTACTAATACTTGATAATCTTAGTTACTATATGTAAATAATTGGTATAACCAATATATTTTTGCATTTAACTCCTCTAATTTTTCATTCGAGCTAAGTTAGTTTTCTCCAATCTAAAAAAATACAGTAATATTTCTATAGTTATAAGCTAATAAGTGATTGTAAGACTGTTGCGAGACTCTTACACAAGACCAAGACCATGACCAAGACAGAATCTGCAAGACCAAGACTTGTCTCGTTTGGGCAACACTAGTTCCGATGATCTGAAGCTATTCACGAAGTTTTAGGCGAAGTTAATAATTTGATAAAAAGGGAAAAGGTCTGTACCACGGATTATTACTTCTTAAGCCCGTACTGGAAAACCGGAATCTTAGGCATCTCGTAGTTCAGATTTATTTTCTTAGTAAATAATTTATGACTAAAAGATATATAAAATGTTATAAAACAGAACTGTCCGTCCAACATACTTGTCAAATGCCCTAAATAACGCCTATTGGCTGCGTAAGACTGTCTAGGAAGTTCATTTTCTTTAAAATCTAGTACCCTTCTAAGGTTTTTCTCGGTATGGAATTGTTTTTATTATTGCCAAGACGCCAGAAGTCTCTGAAGATGACGATCCAATTGGAATCCTCAGCTCTCTCTTTAGTAGATGCAACTCAGCACTCATGCACTTCCAAATACAACAATGGCTCAGCAACATTGGTCATCGCATTCGTCGAGACGGTCAACTGCTTCCTTTAGAGACAATTCTTAGGATCTATCGAATAGTTGTACTGGTTATTAATACAATGAGTTTCTACTCAAAGTTTTTCTAAACATTACAAACAAAACTGTGTGGAGTTTTTCTCGATATGTGAAAGGTAACAAGCTCTGAACTAGTGGATAAAATATTATTCAAGGAGTGAACTGAAACGTTGTTGGGTAGACCATGTTTCATCTGTGGGCTAACGTTATTTAAACAATTTTATTTGTAACTCCTAATGGGTCGTTTCATTTTGTTACAAAATGGCGGAAGGTAATGTCTGCTTCCTACAGCTTTTGGCAGGACAGACTCAATTTTTAACCACTTGTCCCGCCTCCCTAAGACGTATTCAAAAGTCTCATTTTTTTGGAAAGAATGCGAATTATATTCCATGAGATATCGTTATAAAAAAAAATAAGATAAGGAAAAGGTTACATCTTGGGCATTATCAATTCAAGTTCATTTACTTTTTCGATTACCGAAATGTTATCACCTTCCATAAGTTTTTAGCATTTAGAAGAAGAGCTACTTGATTGTGTACAAAATGCTGGCACAAAAGATTTAAGTCTTAAAAATGTGTTATTATTGAAGTCGTAAATTAGACTCAAATACATCAAATTATTCATTCTCAAAAAATGCGCCTTTTGAATTAAATTCTCAATCTTATTTCACCTGGCTGATACTATGTCAGTATACTATGTTAGGACTATAACATTTGCACCAGATTATCATTATGTAAAATTAATTATTTTAATAACAAATTTAAACTGTTGTTCGGACTTTTTAATCAAAAACCCGCCTCTTCCCCTGGTCAATGGTTTTACAGATGTTTAAATCTGGTGACCTTATGCATATATGTATGTAAAATTTCTTTGTCCTTTATTTTACTTTTTGTTTTTAAAGCTAATCTTATAACTAGGGTGACTTGCTACGCATTAAAAACTTTCTTCATCTTCCCAAGTTTGCTAATCTTTCCCAATGTACACAACCCCCTAGGCCAGGTATCGTTTAAAGAAAGTGCCCTTAAGAGGCAGATCTCGGAGTGCGCAACGCCAATTCCAGCGAGCATTAGGAGCGCCTCGAGACCATTGTCTCGGAACTAATGCCGTGCATGAGGCCTAAGCCGAGGACAAGGGGCCGCCATTTGGTTCCTGAGAGCCCCCTGCCCTCGAAACTTGCTAAGTGGGCGTCCAAAGGCCCGCGATAAATAAGAAGGGTTGCAAAGTGACGGCGTTATTCAAGGATCCTCATATAGACCTCTTATCGCCCCATTTTTTTACCTACTTTTTCTCCCAAGATGGCCGAGTTACTGCTTTTAAATATAAGATCCCGAAAATTCGATATTTTTCAGAATTCTCTATTAGTACTGGGACGGGGAAAAAATCGCATAAATTCGTGATGCAATTCAATTCACAATTTTTAAATAAACAAAAATTCTTATTTCGTTGAAACTGGAAATGAGCCTTTTAGTTGACAGAACTACTTACTCCAGTTTCAACAATTTTTAGTAAAGTCATTTTAGTGATATTTCCACTTGGAAAATCTATAATATCTGAACAGACAGTGAGTAAGTTTATTCCAAAGTAGGCGATTGTAGTGTTAAAAACTGTGTAAGGTACCCGGAAATATCACTAAAATTAATTATCAAAAATATTGAAATTGAAATTAATCATTCTGTCAACTGAAAGGCTCAAATAACAATTATCTCTGAGTTGTGGTGGGGATTGGGTGCGTAGCCTGAGACTACTATACCGTGAGATATACGCTTGCCAAACACGACGATATTAAATCTTTGCTCTAATTTATAAAAATTCATTCATGAAAACTAATAAAATCGATCGAACTAAATATCTGTATATTATTTCTATCTAAATTATAGGAAATATACGAATGTTGGAAAATAATTGGTTGTTACTGATAAATTAAAGAAAAAAAGTTAAAATAAATAAAATGTAAAAGTCGATCTTTTGTAAAAATTCTTAGCTTTATCCATAACATCTATATCACGAAACAAGTTTCAAAAGAAAAAAAACGAGTTAATAGGCGCTTTTTTCTTAATATATTTTATAACAATAGAAGAGTCGTGTACATACGCAAATAGTTTAAACTGAGGAGGATCGGGAAATGTCTGGCATCCTCGGCTGTTAACGTTTATTGTCGTTTGAGCCGGTAACGAGGAAGTTTTAAAAATATATAAAATCGATGATATAAAGTACTACTTGCAGTTATTCGATTTTGTCAAATAAGTTGCTGTAAAATCACAGGCCTAATTTCAATAGTAATTTCAATTTCAAAAGAACACCACTAAACGACAAACCACTCGACGCTTTCGACTACTGCAGCACTTACTGGACAAACGCTCTAAGCTTTCAATTAATTACGAAAGACTTATATATAGGACTATAATAAGGCCTATTTAGACTTACAGAATTGAGCTTTGGGGCTTCACTAAACCATCGAATCCCTCTGCTATCCGAAATCCTTCGTAAAATCCTCAATAATCCTTACTTTGTCACAAATAAAATAATCCTTAAAGACTTTAATGTACCACGTGTTTCCAATTTGGTCCAATCCAAATACCTTTCCTTCCAAAACAAACTGCAGAACCATCCGAATCTTCTTGTATCAAACCTTACTTCCTCCCTGATAACCTTCCGAGGCGTCTTAAAAGACAATTTACATTTACTAGATGTATTTTTATTTTATTACAGTTGTAAATATCAGGAATAAACAAATATAAATAAAAAGTAAAACTTTCGAAGGAATTTTCGTTTTTGAGCTACACTGTTTTGTTGTTTAGACTATTTTTCGAAACTTGTTTTTTTTTTACCCCAGGTCCTTTAAATAGTGTATTTTCGTCGGTTGAAGAACTAGTGAGACTGCTTCAAGTTTTTTTTTTTTCATCCCAAGACCGAAGGCTGATCAATACAGCTCCCTCGATGCCGTCCGTCATTGTCTTAACAAATAATGCTCGCATGATGCTGGTAATGCGGCAGTCCATTACACTTACCCCTCTTCGTCTCCTGTTGAAAAAACCCTCCACGAGGATAGGAATGAGGGTAAGGGGATGCCATTTAATCAGACACCCCTTTAGCCCCCATTTAATTCCGGCTATATGAGCTTAGCGAGGTATAAATGGGAGGATAGGACCCCTTCCTTTAGGGGCGGTCGAACCCTAGCTATTACTCAGGCTAATTCTTGCGCAGCTGCGAGTCAGGTGTGTTAGTTTGGCGACAAGTCGGCAACTGTTAGCAGAACAGTCCCAACTTACACACTAGATCGCAGGGGGAGGGAGAGTGTTAATTGGGAGTTGGGGCGGATCTATGGAGGCTACGTGAGTCAATAAAACTTCTGTGGCTGGCGAAGGAGTACTTTTGATTGTATTATCTGCATTATTTAGGGTTTTAATGTTTACATCTAAGTTGTACCTTTAGTTCACAAAGTTATTATAAAACAGAGTTATTATTGTAATAGAAACAAGCCTATTTAGAGATGCAATGAAGAAACTGATATAATAATAACAAACAAAAAAAACCTATACCACTATAACCCATGAAGGGTCTTGAGTTCAGCACAGAGCAAAACAGAGCATTTAGGGAAAGCACGGTTTTTTGGTCAAGGAGGTGATTTGACCGAGATCACGCTCAACAACCACGTTTTTCTCCTTAATCAATTATTTTTATTAAGGGTACCCACTTTATAGATTCTGAGTGTGCCCCACGGCCAATGAAACAGATTAAATAATTTTTCTGCCATGAGCCGGGATTCGAACCTGGGTCCTTTAGCAAGGTAGCTCAGTAACCAACCACTGAGCTAATCCACTCCCTTTTAGAGATACAATGAAGAAACTGATATAATAGTACAATATAATATAAAAAATAAAAATGGTACAACCTACAAGCGACGTGTATAATATAAAAAAAAAAACTATCTTAGAATATGATGTAAAATTTTAAAAATAGAGTCGTAATATTCTTTTTGTAAAATGTTAAGACGAAATAAAAAACATTAAAATCGTTTTGAAAAAATAATGCTGCTTACGCATATTATGAAATCGGCATCCTTTAAAATCAATTAATTTAGTATATTGTATATTGGTAATATATATCTCGCACGATAACCGATCGTAGTACTAACACATGAAAAAGAAAGACCTATAAACAGTTGCTTAGAGAAACAGGTCAATCAATATCTCATGATGTGAAGGCACGGAGGTGAAGAGGACTGACTGGGCATGTCGCTCCGAACGATCCATCTAGAATCTTCTACACGACTATGAATGCCTCAATAGTAGACAAGAAGCCACTCGAAATGCCAAAAAGCAGAAAGATAAATCGAATCAACAACGATGCAGTAGAGCAGCATGCAGATAACTGGAAGTAATAACCCAAGATAGGCAGAAAGATTGTTAAGGTGGCAAAAAATGTACAAGGTCTGTAAAGTCAACAGGAAAAAAAAAAATATATATATATATATATATATATATATATATATATTAGTTGTGTCATTCACAAAATAGAATTCATAGAACACATAGAACGAATACCGAGTCGCATAAATCCGTTTGTTTCTTCATGTAAGATTGTTTTGTATAATTTTTTTTTCTTTGAATATTGGTTGTAAAAATTTCATTGTTGAAAACCGTGTTCTATGGTAAAACAGTTATATATCGCTTGGTTTTAAGTTATTCTTGAAATCATTATTTTCGAATGCACAACCCTAGTCGGGGAAGGACCTTCGACGTGGAAGAGCTATTTCCTCTTTGGCAGCTTTGTCGACCACTTGATTAAACTTCATCTGCTGTTCAGAAACTCTCACGTAGTCTATTAGACCCTTAATAGACTATCCATACTATATTATTATGTGATTTTATTCATCACATATAATTAATTTTCATCAGTTTTTGTAACTTTTTAATAAATCAAGATACATCAGTTACAATACTTTCTTCTCTAACAGATTTCATTTGGCACGCAGAAGGATTTTATGTGTTTTCAAGAAGCCTAAAAGAGAAAAAAAAATGTGGAAAATTAATAACTCTGGAACCGATCGGAGCTGCCAATGAGTTGGATGATATAGTCTCCAGTTTTAGGCTTGGGTCCAAATCTCTGTTGGATCTTCCTGCCAAATGCTTAACTCTTGGTTTTTTCCATTAATATTTAATTTTAATTTTGAAATAATAATTTCTTATAGTTTTCATTTTGCAAATTAAATAATTAATTAATTTTTGTATAACATAGATTTTTTCTTTAAAGTTTAATTAATCAATTAGTTTAAAAAAAGGGAAGAGACTAAGATAAGAAATTAGCTACAATAAAAAATACCTGTGTTGATTAAATAGCATTCGAGCTAAGATGAATTCGCTCTGCATCTAAAGAAAACAGCATTTATAATTCCTTCATTGAATTGAGTTTAATTCTGAAATTGATTCTAGATAAAACGTCATGACGATGAGACGTCATGGGCATTGCTCGCCGCCTGCTCTTCTCATTGTCTATCACACCGAGTGACAGGTTGACAGATGTTGAACGTATCTAGTCCTAAAAAATAGAATGATCTCCATCATCTGTTAATGTCGCTAAAAAATTGTTGCCATAGAACAACAATACCGTCGCGTGGATTGTAGGCGACTGGGCGTAATTTTACAAAGCGCTTCTCTGACATTCTTTCAAATTGCCCTATAGCTTACTTTCATCATTTTGGGGGACTATACTTATTGGATTATTAAAGGAAGCTAGTTTACTGTCCTACATATCACGGGTAATAAATATTCAGGACGCAGTCATTATAAGAATTTTTTATTTGTGCCGACGTTTCAACCCAAATATGTAGGCCATCATCAGAGTGTAGTTAGAGCACTGAAGATATTCAAGTACTAACCTTAGTTAGTAGTTAGTTAGTTAGTTAGTAGTTAGTACTTGAACATCTTCAGTGCTCCAACCACGTCCTGATGATGACCCACATGTTTGGGTGAAACGTCAGCACAAATAAAAAATTATTATAATGACTGCGTCATGAATATTTATCATGCATTATACTTATTGAGCTTAGAAATACCTCAGCACTTCCTCGTATGACTGATCAATTCCGAATCTGTACCCAGAGCTTTTTATTTTTGTCCCTGATTCGTGGCAACTGATTAATTTAATGGTACCGAGGAATAGATTATTAATTACAATAATATATTAATATTAAACAATACAGTAGTATATTCCGAAAATTACAGTTGTAATCGAGACATGCCTGTGGTGGATTTAACAGAACCTTGGATTACGTTGACTAATTAAACGCTAACTTCATAGAAATTTCATTTAGTCTTGAGTATAATTTATTTAGTTTAACTATTTGAGAACCTGAGTATGACCATCGTCAATCATTCTCTACAAGTCAATTATAAAATGATGGAAAATTAATTACATGAAGAGTTTTATATCTAATATTCCTAAGAGTTCGAAATTGGTGGAATATTCGTACGAGTGGAACTTCCTAAAATTGAAATCCATTATATTTATCAATTTTTTTTCGTATTAGTAACATGTTACCATATAGAACCCTTGATATTTGCCAGTCTCAGCACTTTGTAGAGTGGTTCACTAAACATATCTGTTTATGATACGTCTTGGTTTCAATTTCTTATTCTTTGGTGATCTGTTCCATATTTTTTTTTTTTCTTACTGTTGTAGGCATTTTTTTTTCTTCCATTGAGCAGATATCTTTTCGAAGAGAATATACGTGTTGAATGTGATTTCTTTAAAATATTTTTGATCAAAACATTCAAAACCATCTCTATGACCTCGTAAATTGGTTCCGAAAATGGATAATTAAAATAAATACCAACAAACCAAACCATGTTCTCGTTTCCTCAAAAAATTATCTGCGGTATCTAGGACTATACTTGGACAGAAAAGTCACATTGAAGACAACAAATTAAAAACAAAAACTAGAACTGACCAGATGATACAAACAACTGTCACATCTCTTGGACTACAGATCTCCATTCGATTTACGAAACAAGCGACTGATCTACACCGCTGAGATCTATCTGAGCCGAACTTTAGGGTTCCAATAAATACTTCGAAGGACAGTAAATGTAACTTGATTTATTTTAAATAACACCGTAAACAAAAGCATGGGCGTAACAACAGTAAAATCTTTCATACTTAACACATACATCCAAATCCACTCGTCCTCTCCCTTTCTTCCTTTCTGTTACCTGGTCAGCCTGAATGAAGACAGAATAAATGACATTATGTGTGCTTGGTGCATTGTAACAAAATTGCAAATATATTGTAAAATAAATAAGTTTTTGAAATAATAAAATGATAATACATCGTCCATTACCTTTAAATCACCCATGCATACAATTTACATATTTCGCTTCATTTGTCTTTTGTATGCCAAAGAGTGTTTATAACGAACTGATCCGTAGGAATAATCCATAGGCAGCGTTGGGAAGAGCCCTGTATCATATATGTAAATGAGGGAGATAAAGAAGACGCCTGAATAAAAGGCCTCCTAAATCTTGGAAAAGAAGAAAAAGTAGCGTTCCAGTTGGTGTAAATCTCTCCCAACCAAATCGGTCTCCGTTTTTCTTGGCCCATTTTCTTCCGCCATATCTCTCCTCTTGATTATTTCCTATTCTTTTTAGCTACTGTATGTCGATGCCATGTCATATCTAGAGATTTCTTCTCTGGTTCTCAAATCATTAAATAGACTGTGCTGTTTGATAGAATGTCTAGTTGAATGACAGATTGTGAATTGAATGTAAGTTGAATATTGTTTACAATAAATCAAATATATTCAGAATTGACCAGTGGTGTACTGCCAGGTTCTTCCACCTCTTCTACTTGAAGGAACATTATTAATCAAGAACTGGATTCCAGTTTGTTTATGTTTTTCATAGACTTTTCATTACTTCATACATTGGCGGATTCACTGAGAGAGGCTGATGAAACCCACCCAAAAATGAAAAGATATGTGTTTTTTTTGTTTTGTTTTTTTCATCAGTTCATATTTGTTTCTCTGGCTGATTGATAGAATGTTTAGTTGAATTTATAGGCGCCGACTACTAGGGGTTGGCGGGGTTTGAGCCCCCCAATGCTGCGGCGATAGGAGCTCAGCTCCCCCAACAAATTGCCATAGCATGATCTTCATGAACATATCGATCATGTACGTTACAACCCCATTACAAAGGACTTTATCTATCTACTAGCAAGTGTAGTAGAATTTGTTGAACTGTGTCCTAGTTTAGATCCATAAACTCAACTAAACTGTAAAAGGAATCATCTATTAAAATACTATACCATTTTAAGGTATTTTGTCTGTCCTAACACCTTTTTGTCATCAGGAAGGGTTTGAAACAACTCAATACCTGCTTGAGATGATGATTTTTCATATAGGCATATATCATATATTGCATATGAGCATATAGGATATATTCCAAGCAATATCCCCACCCTTACATGCCTCCCACCCCATGATCCTATGGTTTGACCCCCAATAATTTTCATAAGTCGGCTCCTATCGTTGAATTACTAAAACATAGTGTTTAAAATAAATCAAATATATTCAGAGTTGACCAGTAATTAATAATGTATAACAATATTAATTAGTTAATAGAAGTCTCGTATAACCATAATGTAACAATCATTATTATTTTCTAATATTTATAAAAATACATTCATTCCACTAAAATGTTGACGAATCCATTCACTGTTGATATTAAATTGTGATAGGAAGAATATTATCGCGGAAAACTAAAGAAAAAATTAATATATAAGTCCTTATTCTTTATTATTTAAACTTATCCTTTATTCTTTCCCTTGCCTTACTGAAATATAAAGTTCAAAATTCCTTTAGCACAAGATAGACACGACTGTATATTTGATACTGTGATTTTGATACTGTGGATAATGGATAATTATAGGTTAAGAATATATGTATAGCAATGTGAAATTCATAGTTAAAATAAATGAGAAATATAAACAAAAACCTCAGTGTATGGACCACAATATCAGGCCTTGACGCTATCTATATTTATAATATGGAACTAAATAGCATATTTATAGTGACATTATTTTTTTTTATCTTTTAACATTTATTTATTTATTTATTTAAACCCTACCTTGCCTTACGGCTATACGGGTTTTGGTGAGGGTAACTGAATAAATGATTTATTTATTTCCCATTTTTATCTTTTAACAACAGTTGTATAGCATTTGTAAGATATGTTGTAAGATCTCAGATTCGTGCCTGGAATCTCAACGTCTCCTGATAATAGTGTAGTGCCCTCTACATAAGTGTCTGTCATTGTGTCAGTGGTAACTGGCATATCGTGCGTATACATTACGTATAGTAATGGTGCAAGAATTAATCCTTGTGGCACTCCGGCTAAGATTGGTATTATAGATTAAATTTCCCATGTTGGTTTTATTTAGATATTTTTGTCTGCAAGAATAATAATAACATCCCCCTCCCCCATTTTCGCTTAACGGATTATTGTTATTATTAATAATAACAAAATCAAGCATTATAGTCCTTTAATTTCAATATTTATATTAATAATTTTGACTTAATATTTTCTTTATAATATATAAAGTTTAAATACTACAACTTTCAAGGTTATACAAAAATAAATATTTATTGTTCATTGGGACTATAAATGTGAAGTTGGAATATAAATACCTGTGTAATACGTATTTTCTTTTTTTTAACAAAACTCATATTTAGTTTTTTGGCAGTTGGATCGTCGCCATCAAATCCTGGCGCTTTAATACTAATCCGCTAAACCGGCCCGTATTGCATTGTATACATGTCATGTATTCAGGCGTTGTTCTTGCGAAAAACTACAAAGTTGAAGTTCATTTTCACAAAGTATTTATATTTCCATTATACTGAAGATTGAAAAGAAGTTAGACGAGAGATTTTCTTAACTAGCTAATAATTTAAAATAAAATGGTCATGTTCTCCATTTTTTCTCTGAAGTTATTGTTTTTTTTTTCGTTATTCAGTACATTTCATAGTTGTTTCAATTGTATTTATTTAACATTTGGTGTCATGTACGCTACATACGCTACATTAGGCTAGAGGTACCGTTTATTTTACAGTTTCCTATATATTCTAATTTCGTTTAAATATTGTTTTTCTTTTAATTTCTTTTAAAAATTTGATCATGAAAATTTTTATCTTCACCAATGAGCCACTTAATTCTTGTGTGTAGATCCTGAGTTTTCTTCTAGTTTCTTTGTGTACATCATATATTATCAATATGCTCTTGATAGTTTCCTTCTATTAGGTACCTGTGAGTAAGCTTCATGTCCACGATTTTCGACTTCATTGTGGTAACTTTTAGTTAATTTTAGTTTTTAGCTTTTTACAAAGGACTTGCTATCCGACAAGTCCCGAGGACTTACTATCCCAAGAGGGGGCAGTATCTAGTCATTTCAACTTTAATACAACTCTTCAAATAATAATAATAAAAAGATAATTAAATTTCCTTTTAATCTTTCTGAACTTCTTATGTACTTGATATTTATCTTTAATAAAATATATCTTTCAGGATAACCACAATCATTGAAAATACAATTCGAACGAAATTGTATTTTTAGGTTAAATAATTTTTGATAATTTTGTTTTTTATTTATTTAACTACTTTTTCAACATTAGTCATATGTCTTCACCAAATATAAGTCTTTGTCATCTTCTTCTGTCCTGTCAGTCTTCTTCACGCTTATCTTTGTTCATCATTCCTCCTGTTCCTCATACCAGTTTCCCTTCTTTCCGATTTCCAACCCCAGATTCGTTTAGTCCCTCTTCTATCCTCATCACATGGCCTAACCACTTCATGGTTTCGAAGGTGTGAAGAATGTTCTTCACTAGTTTTACTTGTTTCTTAATCTCACTATTGTGATTTTTGAAAGCGATATGGCCACCTCCAATACTCCATTTCTAGGGCTAGCAATATTTTTGATTGACTCTCTTTAACTGTCTACGATTAGAGAGTAACACTTTCCAGGAACGATTTTTATATATATATATATATATATTTTTTTTTTAAGGACAATGATTTACTCTACCGAACCAAAATTAAGGTGTTTGTATCTACAAGGAATTTTTAGTTTTGTCCTAGTTTTATTTTTATTGAGACAATAAAATGAGCATATAATATGATCATTTTTCTTTTGAAATATATTATCTAAAATACTATAAAATAGAACTGTCGACTTTTGCTGAAGGAGGGGTTGAAAGTTGGGTGGCATATTTAACATTCTCCCTACTGGAAATATCCTAGGTCCCTCAATACAACTAATAAGTATATTACTTCAACAAATTAGTTTCGATGTTGTGTTTATTTAATACCCTTTTCCGTTTTGTCTCCTACCAATAAACGATACACAAGTTTATTTATTTTTTTAATGTCAAAGTTTTGGTTAATTTTGAAGAAAAAAGAGAGAAATAGAAATTCACCATCCTCGCTTCTTCTTTTGTATAATAATACAAGGTGTTTACTTTTTAAATGGTGTTCATATGTCATTGTTTATTGTACCTTGGATAGGAAACTGCTAGATGACAAGACAGGAATACAATACTAGACCCGTACGTGCCGCTATGCCTGGCCCATTAGTAGTCTTACACCGTAGATCCAGAGGAGTATACACCATAAGTTCCGGAAGAAAGGAGACAAAAAAACCTCTCAGGGAAGCGGCGATCTTATCTGAAATAGGGCGTATCGGCCATTGTGCTAGGCTCCAACTTGTTCGTTATGGTAAACGTGAGTCGGTTGAATAGACTAGTCCGGCCACCGCACGTACTCTGCCTCTATTTGAATATGCAGTAACTACCGGGGCTTAGATAAAGTCCGTATGCTTTGGGGATCTTATCGCGTATCCAGGATCCTCGCTTAGCAGCGAGTGGAAAAGTTGGACGGAGTTTCCCGATTGCAATCGCAACGTGACATTCTTGCTGTGCTGAAAGTTAGTTTCCAGGCACCTTAAAGCGAATGTTCAACATTTTCAATGCTTGAGATCACTGACGGATCCATAGGGAGGGGGAGGCTTTCAGCATGAAACCCCTCCCAAAAAAAAATTGAAGTTTCTTGTTTTTTTTTTACATTAAGCCATATTCGTATCGGTGGGTCGTGATCTGGGCTTAATACTCAACCAATTGCAAAACGTACTCTTTTTAAATTATAACGCATATAATTAAATTCTTCCAGAGATGTAAGTTTTAATATGGTTAAATACATGTCTTATATTATACGTATTATAGCCAAATAATCCTAAATTCAAGACAAAATCAAGTCACTTCAAACCTAAATAGTGTCAACAACTTGATGAAATAAAATTTAGCTTTAGTTTTAGATATTTTAGACCCTTGAAAAAGAGTCCCAGTACAATAAACTATGTCCCAGTATTTTAAAAAGAAGCCAAAGAAACAAAAAAAAACACTGTTCAAAACAAATCAAAAACTCCTTAAAATGCAATGCCATTACAAATAAAGTAGGAAATGGAATCAGTGAAGATCATAGTACAATTGTACAAAGAATATTAAAGGGATTTTTTAGTAAAAAAATAAATTCTTTAATAAAAAATGAAATAGTGATTAAGTGATTCCTAAAGTCCTTTTAAATGTAACTACACGAATAATAATACTTTAAGAGATAATTTTTTAATATTTGTTTCCATAAAACATGGTTATATCTTACCATTTTGGGGGGGCCTTCAGCCCTAAAGTCCCTCCCTCCCATACCCTCTCTCCGTAGATCCTCCCGTGATCCATAGGCCTATTTTATTTGATGTTTTAGTAGTAAAATTAACTCTCAATAATTTATATTTAAACTTAAGGCTGTGTTCTCTTTATTGATTTGTTCAATGACTTTGATCATAGCATACTCTTTAGATCTGATTAATTCTTTTGGTCTGCCAAAGCACCCCTCCTTTTGATCAACTGTGAGAGTAATAAGAGAAATTATAGAAGGCCTTGCCCTGTCATTAGAGAGTTAAATACTGAAGGTTGTTTTGCTTGTTCACCCTTTTGTTTCATTCTTTGAAAAAGAAACAAGACTTTGAAGTCACAAATAAAAAAATAAAAAATAAAACTTTGTCTACATAATACCATGCATTACACAATTTTAAATTGAATTTTCATGTTGTGTAATTAGTGAAGTTGGAAAATATTGTCAAGAGTTATATTTACTGTTCAAAGACTTCATGATTTTTGGTCAGTTTGAATTCCCTTTTCTTGTTGATACTTAGCCCAATATGTTTTTTTGTTTTTGTTTTTTTTAATAAGATATTCAAATAAAATTTCACTGTTTTAGGGTCGTATGCAGCAATACCAATCTACGTTTAACAAGCTCAGTTCAGAAAATGAAGCACTTAAAGCTCAACTTCATTCCTTGGAAGCTGCTGTGAGTATTTTAAAATAGTGATATTACTAATTGTTAGCTAGATGTAAATCTGCAATAAATTAGTGTTTGATATGAGTATTTATTTATATTAACCAATTGCTTATGGCATACACCAAACATATATAAAGTGAGTTAATATTTTGTCTGATTTAACAGCTAAAACCGGAGAATATATTTTTAATAATTGCATTCCAATGGTTGTTTTATATTAAAAGATTATCTTGTCATTGTTTGTCCAACTCGTTCTAGTCATAAATGTGAAATTTTTTAAATTAATTTATACTTTAGAACGTTTATGAACTTAATGTTGAAGTAGTCGAAACAGATGAGCAGTTTATAGTCTTTTTAGCAAATTCAAGTCACAAAATTAAGTCTAAGGTATGGAGGATATAATCAACAGAGATAAACATAATATTAAAAGACACTTAGTAGAAATCAATACCAATAATATTGTCATAGGTTTACAGCAAATATTTTTTAATCATATATTTTTTTGGTTTCTTTATTTATGCTTCATATTAGTAATTAATTAACTATAGGGTGCCAACGAGGACAAATTGAGAGCTAGACTTGAAGAAGTTGAAGAAGAAAATGCTCGACTGATTGCAGAGAGGAGTCAATGTGAAAAATGCTTGGATCAAGTGGCCCACCAAGTAGTTCAAGCATTACTAGCTCAAAAGGTAAAAAAAAAAAAAAAAAAAAAAAAAAAAAATAGTCATTGTATTATAAATAATTACACTTAAAAATAAAAAGAATTTATTACATGTTATTGTCATTTTGTTTTATAGTATAAGAATTATTAGCCAATTTTACCTAATATATTGAGCTGTTTTATTTCGTGAAAGAGATATTTGGATTATCAACAGAAGTTGTGAATTCCTTTATAATCAATATGCTAAAATGAAATTTAACTTATATTATAAAATAAATTGTAATCAGATTATTATTCTGTAGAATTAAAACATTTTCTATTTTCTTAATCGTACAAATTATCATTAATATTACAGAGCCTTAGAGAAGAAATAACAACATTGAAAGATAAGGTGAAGGAATTGGAAAAACAAAACTATACTTTGAGTTCACTCCTCTTTCAACAGCTTCCCAAACAGCAGAAACGAGATGCTACTGTGGTAAGTAACATGTTATTGCTAAATAAAACAAACTAATTTACAATTAGTTTAAGCTCATTTTAAAGTTATTTATTGTATTGTTTTAGTTCTAGAAAAGATTTTTTTATCTTGTTGGTAGTGTCTTTTTATTAATACATAAACATTCAATTGTGTAGTTATATCTTTGAATATCTTAACAGATTTTTATTTTGTTTCACAGTGCATCAGCATAATTTAGGGTTTATACTTCATATTACCTATATTATTTTAGTTCTAAAAGTAAAGATATTGGCAGATATGGGCTATCGTGTATATTATCTGTTCCTGTAAGTAATAAAATTTGTTTAAAACTTTGTTCTTACACAGTTTACACATTGTTTGTCTTCAGTTTGGTCACTAACCTCTTTCATGTCTCTAGTTTTTCACTACATCTCTGGTCCGTCCTCTCTTTTCTTAGGATGATTGGATATGGATATACAATTTTCATCTACTCAACAGAAAGGTCAACATATTACTCCAAATTTGGTTTTGAGTTTTTTTGCAAAGAATTTCGACTTTTCCTGCATCTAAACTGTGGCTCTACATACATATACCAAACTTCATCCTGTTCTCTAAGAGTGGGCCTCCTTTAATCACATTTGTTGTTGTAGTATGCTTCTTTGAAGCCAGCTCTCTTTATGGTTTATGATTTCGTTTAGTGGAGAGAGGATTTTTTGTGATAAATCAAGTGTAAAGTGGGTAATTAATCTACTACCACCTAGTTAGTGGGAAAGGTTCCATTCTCAATGACTCTCTATCCAGTGTGATAAATTAAGGAAATTGTGTATGTTATTAATAAGTATTAGCTGGATACATTATGCTATTGCTTGTATCAACTCTACATATAAGTGAAAAAAAAAATTCAATTTTTTATCAGCATTTAAATTTAATGTTATGCTTTAATTTTCTTTTTAGGAAGTTTGTGTTAGGCCTGTTAGCTGTGATGAAGCGAGGCTTAAATGGAGGGAGTCTTTACTTTGGCTGCCCGTCCATCGTCCTAGTTCGCTTAATTTGGATAACCCTCGGCTTGTATCAAGCACTGGTAACCATTTTCTGCTTAAATAAATACTTAAATTTTAATGTTCAGATTTATAAGATATTTATTTTATATTTGTATAGGCAACCAAACAGAGTGTCATAAAGATGAAGGCTACTCAACCATGTCAAGTGAGGTACAATGCGAAGCCGGTGGCCAAGAGGAGAAAGTCGAGTCTCCTCGGAAGCTGCCAAGAAGTAACTCAGAACCAGGACTTTCTGGGCTATCAGAAGAACCAGATTGGTGGGAACAGGTCTGGATAGCTGATTCTAGGATTGATTTCGATGCTCCTCCAGAACTTGAAGAATGGACTATGGATGATATTCCAGGTAAAATTTATATATGGCATATGAAATAGAGATATAGAGTCATGAAGTTCTGATGTATATAACCAAGTAAAGAAAAAAAAAAGATTTTTCTTGTTAAATGCAAGAATAAAAATTAACAATTTACTGAATTTTATTTTTATATATCAACAGTTTATATTAAAAGACATTGACATTTCATAACTTAAATCTACTAAGAACTTAGATGAATTTTCCTATTCTGAAATCAAAATATTTTGCTCTTGTAAATTATTTGACATAAAAAAGGGTTTTTGTCGTTTTGGCACTTTCAATATTTATTTTTTTTTATAAATAAGATACTGCTGCTGCTGTTACTGCTGGTAAAGAGGGAAAAACAAACCCAGCAAGTGAGCCTACTACTCTTTATGCCAACCCCAAATAAGATTAGATATACCAGTGGAGTCTATTTATCCTCCATCTCCAACCTTTTGATTTTCTTAATGAAATTCAAAAGAGACGATCAATCGATTCAGGAAACCTTCTGTTCTAAAATTCTATCAGAAACTTAAGTGATCCAAATCGTTCGCATTTTGCTTCATAGTGTAGGGCAGTTTCTGGCACCTTTCCACACAAATGGCAGATTTCATCCTGTACTTATCCGGAAATGTTTAAATGTCCTCTAAGGTTTTAACGAACTGTCAGGGGTCTGATAGTTAGTCGAAGTTCATTTTTTTTAGACCAAACAGCCACTTGATTCTGGTGAATAAGGGTTTTTTAAATGAATTGCATAGCTTACCTTAGTCCCATAAGATAAAAATTCACGTTCTCAAAAGTTTAGTTCCATCAAAAATGTAATTAGTGACTTTTTGCAATAAACTGACAATATGAAAGATACTAAATTATTGATTGCTTTGGTTCTTTGATATCATGCAAACATGTCTAAATTACAAGTAGGCATGAGCTTTATCGACATGGGAAAGAAGACCATTGTCTTCATTGTTGCATTGAGCATTGTTGAAAATGCTTCTCTCCAAATTTAAATTTTAACTTGTTCACGTTATCATGTCTATTTTACTAGAAGGATTTAAACCAGATAAATCTTTATTTGATGCAAAACTGGAACTCTCATTCATTATATATCATAAAAAGCTAATAGGAAAATTTTTTAGTTCAATATTTTATAAATAAATATTTAATATGCAAAATTATTGTTTCTTTACAAACAGATGATTTAAAAAGCAAGTAACAACTATGTATTATTTACAAAAAAAAAAAATAATAATAATTTAACCAAAATATATCATTATTACTAGGTCTGTCCTGGCTGATTGAAGACGAAGTTTGGCTTTCTAGTCAGCTCATTTCTCCTGGTGGGGACTCCTGGTCAAGTCAAGGTACTACATCTGAGGGATCAAAGAGGTCTTCAACAATGAGCGAAGGAGATTGTCAAGTCGGAACTCATTTCACAAGTGATTTTTACCGGCTTGTCAAGTTTGAAAGTACAAAAAGTCTGGCTTCTACTAGCTCAAGGCAAGGGATTATTTTAAATTTGTTTTTAATTAAGTATAAAATATATTTCATGTTAATTTTGAGCACCATGGATTAATTAGCTGGGAAATCACTCTGAAAAAAAAAACTGAATTCACCAATCAAAAAATGAAAGCATCGATTCATGTTGTTTCTTCTGATTCTTTATTGATAGTAAACTAATCACATGGAAAAAAATTAGGATGAATTTCACAGATAAGTTGGTTGTTCTGAATTGTTAAGAAGCTGTTTAAAAAAAAAAACATATAAAAATTATTTGATATGACTAAAAAAAGGTTTATTCAGCTGTAACTGAATTATGTTGGTTTCCCCGATCAAACTTTTGAAATTATAATTTACCAAATAAAACAATTGTTGTTCAGATTATATTTTTTGTGAGCTTAATATTAGACTAGTAAAAAAAGCAATAAACAAAAACTACAAAAAAATTATATCATGAAACCTATGAGTGCCTTAATATCAAAGACGGACGTCTCTCATTTTTAAAAAGTCTAATGATTATTATTCAGAATGATTCTAATGATTATTTTATATGATTCAACTTGAACATTCTTAAATAACATCATCAAAAACAGATTGAGTTGAACCTATAAAACACAAATTGACTTTTTCTCCCATTTCTGAAATTGACAGATGTGCGTCTTTGATATGAAACTACTCCTACAAATTCTTGTCTATAGTAAAAATATATACATTGTTTTCGATAAAACAACCTCATTGTAATAGCTTTATAATCTATTACTTTTTTCCACCATTCTATCGATACATAAAGATTAATTTATTTATGTTTTTAGGTCCCAGGCTGAATCAGTGAGCCAGGATAGAGACCAGACATTACAGAATGTTCTTCACTTCATATCAGAACAGGAGCAGTACTGTCGGAGGCGGGAAGAAGGTGGGAAAGAGGAACTGTGTGAGAGCAATACTGATTCAGGAATCGCTTCGAAATCTTCTGATCTCTCCAGTTCAGAAGATATCATCCGGTATGTTTACCTACTTTATCAATTATTAGGTAATCTTTTTCAAGTCAAAGATAGGTTTGAAGATGTTCAGAAAGAGCCGAAATGTAAAAGATATATTTCTGTTATAAATATTATATCATTATTATGTGTTGTAATGTCTGAGCTACCCTTTATACAACATTATGTATGTCTGTGTGTGTGTGTGTGTTATGCTATAACACCTATTTAAATTACACTTGGCTTTAATATACAGAGTATTTTTCTACTCTGTTTCACAAAAAAATATGAAAATTAGATTTATTGGTATATTAGAGTTATTATATTAACCTATTAAGGGAGCATCAATGTTAAAATTTTGAAATTAAATATTTTTTCTCTATAAATTATTATATAAGGAGTTAGTCAGGGGGTGCAGTCAAATTAATTTTTTTTAAATAGTATTTTTAATTGTTTCGCCGACGTTTCGATCCACCTTGCAGCTCTTCATCAGGGCGTTGCATCAGGCACTGCAGGAAGCAGCACTGCAGTGCCTGATGCAACGCCCTGCAAGGTGGGTCAAAAAATCAGCGAAACAATTAAACATACTATTTTTAAAAATTTATTGTTTATTTGACTGCATTCCCTGACCAACTCCTTCTCATATTATATCACGGTCAACCATCTCGACATCATTATAAATTATTATAGACATATATAATGATTTTATCCATTTTTTTAACAGAGAAGCGAGAAGTCTGCTAACGGTGCCTGAAGAAGAAGAATCTCTGACCTCAAGCATCTCAACTCCTGAAACCGTACTGCAAGATGGAGGAAGTTTGACTCTTTCAGAAGTGAAGAAATCTCAGTTGAATGTCCAGACAGTGGATATAGGACCTTGTGAACCACTGGAAATCTCGGAAGTTCAGCAGCCTGAGCTGCAAGAAGGAGAAGGAATGTTGGCAGAACTGAAAAGACTTGCAGCAGATGAGGAAGAAATTTCTCCTCAACCTGAAGCTGAAGATGGTGGCTGTCCCACTGGCTGGGTTCACGTTGAAAGAGCTTCCGATTTCACTGATCCAAAGGTCATTAAACAATCATTGTATTAAAGTTTTAGATGTTTAAATTCTTTAAGTAATAAAAAAAACATACAATATTTGTTTGATACGGTACCAATCCTAGCTAAAATATTATGCTGCTGTAATCTTATTGAAGGAAGTTAGTCAACTGTTCGCCATATCATGGGTGATAAATATTCAGGATGCAATCATTATAAAGTTTTTATTAGTGCCGACGTTTTAACCCAAACATGTCGGTCATCATTAGGGCTGAAAATGTTTAAGTACAATCAGAGATATAATATTATACGACAGATAATGGTTTAAAAAAAAAGTGATTGATGATACATGAATCTTAACTAATATTAGAATACAAAATATTACAATTGAAATATGTAAAAAGTTATACAAACTAAAAATAATGTATACAATCAATTTATAAAAATTGTAATATTTTATCTTACTAACCGTGGTTCGAGCACTGAAAGTATTCAAGTACTGACACTTTGGTAGGTATGTGAAAGGGTCGGAGGGAGTTTCCCAGTTGTGCTTTTTCAGATAGCAAAAAACTTAGTCAGAGGGGAAAGAGAGGTAATACTTCTGTTTGTAGAATACAAATAATTTTCTGACAATATATTCAAGATGTGTACAATATTTGCATTGTTTCTTATGGTTACAGAATTGTGACTAATGGCTAGTAATGAAATGAGCATAAGCAAGAGGTGCCAATCAATATTATCATAACATAGTTTGATGCAATAATGTTTATAATACAGACAATTGTAATGGATTGAAATGATAAGTAGGACAATATGGTATACAATATTTTAAGAATAACAATATTAATCATAAAAAAAAACTATTTAAGTTGATGGGGAAATGGGGAAAATGAAAAACATTTTTTATTTATTTTAGACTATTGTTTTAGGAGTTTACATATTTCATTTGTATTTTAATATTATATAAGATTCATGTATCATCAATCACTATATTTTTTTATTATTAACCATTATCTGTTGTATAATATTATATCTCTGATTGTATTTAAAAATCTTTAGCCCTGATGATGACCCACATGTTCGGGTTGAAACGTTGACACTAATAAAAACTTTATAATGACTGCGTCTTGAATATTTATCACCCATGCTACTGTGATCTTACTTTGTCAGCTCCTTTGAAATTTTTAATTTTAAATTAAATAAATATAAATATTTGCTAAATAACTCATGTTTGTTTTTAATGTTTAAAATAATGTTATGACAGCTACTTTTTATTATTCAAAAGTCAGAAGTAAAAATTCTAAAATTTCATATGAAAACAATGTCTTATATAAATTCATCAGTGTAAATGATTCTTATAATTAAATTGAAGTATTTTAATTCCACTGCATTTAGTCTCATAAATCCACTTTTCATTCTGATATGAATTTAAAGTTTTCCCTATGTGTATAAAATTATTAATATTTTTTTTTATTATTAGATGCGAGCTAATTTCATGGATGTAGTTATGAGTCGAAGTTCAAGCTCATGCAGTAGTGAAAGTGGTGATGATCATTCGGGATACCAACACTTACATCGTTTACATAGATCACGCAGGCATAAGAAAGGTATATATTATATAAATTACTTTTGTTCCTTCTTTTACATTGACATAAAAAATTATTACTACAATAATTACACATACTTTTTATGAATATATATTGGATATATTTGTGTGATCGTGTATAAGTATATTTAGTAAATGTATTTATAAAATAAAATATATGTGTTTATTTTAAATGTATATAAACTGCTAGAAAGAAGTATTGCATTCATTTGAAAAACTGTTTTTTTTTTTTAATGTGTTAATGTTTATTTAATCTAAAAATAAATCTATTATCTATTTAAAAGTAGATGAAAGTCCTTAATGATATTTTTTACTAATTTGTTTTTGTTTTGTTTTCTAGCAATATTTCGTAACTCATCTTGATGAAAGAAAAAAAATAATATGAATACCCAAATTTCACTAAGTAAAAATGCAAAAGCAAAGTAATCTATGTCCATGTTAAAAGATCCAGAAAGGTATTCATTTTCAAAACAAAACAAAACTAATTCTTTACTTTGCTTCTACATGAATGTTTTTTATCAAAAAAAAGAGGTTAATACAATCAATTTTTAAAGGTAACATTTAATTTGAAAATTATAATAATCAATCAAAAATAAGTTGGTATATTTTTATGTGATACTTTTTTCTGCAGTTTGTATTATTTATGTGAACAAGGTATAAATCTACACCAGCTTATTATAACAATTAGTTTATAAATTAGTACATTATGTATTATATTTTAACAACATTATTATTAAGGTATTTTGCAGGTTTTGGGTTAGGTTTATATACCTTTATTTTAAAATTCGTCAGAGTGAAAAATTTACTTCTCAGTATGCTTAAGCACCTTTGCTACTGTCATGTTCAAGTACTGAACATGGTTATTAAGAAAATCATTAATTCTTTTTTGTGAAATATTTTCCTTGAATGTTAAACAAAGTTCATTAAACTAACATCTTAAAGATATATCCTGAGAATTTATGATGAGAGATTTGTGAATTGATGTGGAATTTCAGTATTAATGATAAAGTTGACAGTATAACTTCCTTGTGATTGTTGTATATTTTATTTATCTCATTCCTTTACACTTGTTTGACATTTGAGGAAATGTTCTTCCATCGTCAGAAACATATTCAATTATTGATACCTTTTTCCTATTTTTACTATTTATTATTAATTTGTACAATTTACTTTTTTTTTATACGTCCCCTTTGTCATTTTGTAAAATTTGTCGATTACTTTTCTATGATTAAATATATTTAGGAACAACATTAATAAGGACCAACAGTTGTTTGCATTTAAGAATCTTTTTAAATTTGTACCTTCTCTTTCCATAACTCTTATCTTCCTTCTCCTTACAAATTATTTTCCTGCTAGTACTGATAATATTAGGTTTATTGGTTTATCATTTTTTAATTCTTTTTATTTTGTCCTCATATGTTTAACTACTGAAAAATAATGGACAAATTTTATTAAATGAGAAAGGGTGTATCCCAAAAAAAAGTAAATTGTACAAATTAATAAGACGTGAAGAAATAGGAAAAATACAGCTTTCTTGATTTTCTTGAATTGTAGAGAAGGACCTGACAAAAAATACTGAATATGTTTCTGATGGCTGGAAAACATTTCCTGAAATACTGAACAAATGTGATGAGTAAAATATACAACAATCGCAAGGAGGTTCGCTTGTAAAAGAAAACATAAGAAGAAATTAAGTTTAGAGGTATTACATAAGAAATATTTAATGATTTTTTTTTTTTTTCTTATCCCCAGTTTCATAAAGGTTGTTTCTTTCACATGGTTAACATATTCCTTGTACTGTATCTTAGATACATTTTAAGGTCTTGCTGAACCTTTCTTAGTTTTGTTTATATTTATTTCTGGACTTTCAATCTGGGTGATGGGGCTCACCTCTATCTTGATAATTTTCTTCAGACTATCTTATAATCTAACTTACAGCTATATCTTAATGATATATATATCTTAATGATACTTGAAAGTAGATATTTTATTGAAAGCTTGTTTGCATATAAAACAAGTATGTATATCTTATATGCATATTATGTATGTAATATTTTTAATTGTAGAAATTTGACTTTTTTCACATTTCATTTTATTATAAATATTATTATTTTTTATATCTGTAAATTTATCAAAAATTTTTATTTTTTATGTAAATTCAGTTACAACACCTTGATTTTAATGATTTTTTGGAAGATATAATAAGCTAAAATTATTTCAAATATTTGTTTTTCAGCATCAGCAAGCAGAGAAGGAGCCATGCGCTGCCAGGCAAATACAAGAGCTTCAATAATAGGACGTGAAGATCTGTTTACACGTTTCGGAGCTAAAGAGCAAGAAGCAGTTGCTTCTTTTGACTTTCTAGAAGAACTTACTTCTGCAAGCTCAAGAGAATCTACTATTAATCCTCACTAAAAGACCTGATCCTTTCCCTGTAGCGTGGTACTTAATTTTATGTGAAACATATTTTTTATATAAATATTGTAGAACTTTCCTGAATTATGTTTCATACTTTTGAATGATTTTTTTTTCTTTACTTTATGTGTAATTAGAAAAGAAGAAGATAATGTTAAGAATAATGTTTTCTCAAACAGAATTACAAGGTTCATGTGGTGGCAGTATTGCATTATATCATAAATAATGACAATATAATGTATATTGAAGAAATCAACTTATTCAAATCATTCCTGATTTTTGTTTATTAAAAAAATACTTTTAAAATCTATAATTTCTTTTTGGAGGATAAAAGAATATATATATAGTCTTTGTGAATCCATTAAGTTATCTATTCATTTTTCTTGGAATCCATTTTAATAAATAATTATTATTTAGTAATATTATGTGAATATTATGGTTCCTTCTAATTACAAATACAATAAAGTAAACAAGCAAATAACAAATAATTGAAATTGTGCACGAATTTAAATGTACAAACTAATAATGGCTTGCTTTATCAAAGCCATCTTTTTTTATAGAAAAATAAATTTATTACAATGACCTCTGATTTAATTCTCTTTTTATTTATTTATTTTTTAATGCTCCAAAATATTTAAGTGCCTAAGATGTCATTATTATATTTATTAAGTCTTAGCAGTCTCATTACTTTTAAAATTAGCCAAAGTAAACGTTTCAACATTTTCCATCCTCTACCATAAACTAAAAAGTTTAAACCTGTATTTAATTCATTTTAAAGTTTATTTTCATAATATCCACTATTAATTGTATAGTTTTTTTTATCTAATGTAACATATTTTCCTTGATATCTGTTAATTATGCATTAATATATCAGGTTTCTAATATTTGAGATTGTTTTTGCTTTGTGTATAATTTAAAGGATTTGGCTATTCCCATTTGGTTGATCAAAGTTTAATTCACTCGATTTCTTTGGAATAATTTACTTTATTTATAAAAATACAGAATTTAAATTTTTTACTTCTGTATGCACAATAAATAAATGATTTTAATAAAGTTCAAATTAAACAGGGATATTGTTATGTATCAATTAATAATACAAAATGAACCAAGCATTACATTTAAGAAATAAAGTCATAAATTACATATAAATATAAATAAAAAAAAAAACTGTTGTGAATGATTCTTTGAAAACATTATTATAGATGATATATGTAACTTATTGTTAGATATATGTATTTAATTTGTTTTTATTTAATTGTATGATGATACTGTTTTATTTTTGTATAGTAATGTTAAATCATTTATAGTTAATAGCCGTTTGTTCCAATATCAAGATTATTCATTGTGATTGTCTATAAAGTATCTCAGGTAGAATGAGACTTATAAGTGAAACCTTTGTCGTCCTACTGTAATAATAATTATTGTCGAATTCAGTATTCTAATAGCATAATACAATTGGACCTCTTTTGTCTGTTGCCTTTGGGATATGAAAATGAAACTAAACTTTATATAATATGCTTACCATTTGTATAAGTGGACCCCCGGCACTACACTGATTAAACATCAAAATAATTTGGGATCAGTTACTGTGGTGAATTTTCTTTATGAATATTTTTCTTCTGTTTATTTTATGTCCTTTATTACATGTACAGCCCTGAGTAAATGATAAATCTCATTATCTCAGGGCTGTATAGAAAAGCCAAGGGCTTCAGAAATAATTTTCCGTAAAATATTATATTTATTGTTAAAACTCAACCAAAGTCTTTTTTTCTCTTCTTCGCTTTTAGGCTAAACAGGGTTTTCCGGGTCCAGGGGAGAGGGTGGGGAAATTATGCCTGAGTTAAAAGTCCTGACATCACTCATAAACTTTGGTTTATCGCAGGTTGCTTGAGGCAGGCAATGTTTGTTTTACACACGCATTATTCCACTCCTATATGTTCTGCTATCTATGTTTTATTTGAATGTAAATTTAGAAGTAAAAAAACAAGATCTGGGGCTGCAGTCCCCTAGTGCTTCTCCCCCTTTTTTTACCACTATTATTTTCATTGTATTTCTTATCGGTTTTAAGGGATTAAGAATAGCTCAGTGGATGAGTCACTGAATTCTCAACTCCTATACCTAGGTTTAAGTCTGGCTGAAACAGATAATAAACTTATTCTGTTAGCAGCTGTTGATAACTGTTGTTCAAGACTAATTAGTACTGAAAATTTAAGACTTGATAGTTTCTGGACAACTTAATTACAAATGTCTTGATATCACTACTGAAAGAGTATTTTATTCACTAAGTTTACTGATTATTTAAAGAATTATATCTTTATAAAAAAAAACTACAAAAACACATTTCCAAAGTCCATCATTTGAAAGAGGTTCATCTGTGTGTGTGTGCATAACCGGCCTAGAAAACTGCTCAAAAAGTGAATTTATTTTTGAGAAGATATTTACATTTTAAGCCTTCCTCAAGAGCAATACCTACAAAAATGAATTTAAATTTCATCATTTTATACTCACCTACTTATTACTGTAGATAGAAGCCAATCAAACAATATATTTATAAAAAAAATGATTTGTAATTAAAATTACATACTGATAAGTATAATAATATAATTCTTGATAATAATGCTTCTCTTTTATAAACAAAGTTGGCTTGAAGAAAAACAAAGTAAACAAAAAAACAAACTATAACTATCCTATTTCTTGATATTTTTGGTAATTGTAGTTGTTTACAATATCATAGGGGTTTAAACATTTACTAAGCATTGTTCATCAGTTGATTAAAAATACTTATATGTATTAAAGGCACAGAAAGTGGAAAGTATGCTTTTGTTTTCCTATAAATTTTAATTATTATAATATTGTTAATATCTGCATTGTAAAAAACAATATCTTTTTAAGACCTATGTTTTTTTAATACCTCTCAACATTCTTACATAGTAGAGAATAAATGATTGCTGGAAAGCTTTGGGAGCAACAAATAATGTATCAATATTGATTTCTAACATTATATATGCTGTTCCTTTTCCTTGCTGGGCAGAGATATTGGAACAACCGAGCTTCCAGTGCTAAGTTTTGCAGGAATTTGTTTTTCCTGCCATAGGCTAGGTACAAAGTGCAATTGAATTCGGAATCCTGATCTGCTCCTTGCTTGTCAATTTTGTCTTCCATTTTTCTGGAAGATTTATCACTTATAATTTCCATACAGCTGATTTAAGTTGCATGAACCTTGTTCTACGTTTGGTTTTTTGTTAAAACTTATTTAATAAAAGTATGTTTTAGTCTGAAAGGTAAACTTTACCTTGCATGTCTGTGATGCTGTTAATTATTGCCGATAATTCAAGTAATTTTATTTACTAATTTTAGTTTAATTTAACATAATAGGTAGTTTTCTTTTTTTATTTTTTTTTTCTCATGAAATATGAATGTATAATGTAAATTTATTTATTCTTGTATTATTATTCTCTTTCCTACTGACAAGCGCGGAGTCTTGGAAAGATCAGACGCTACTTCCTTCTATTTATGTATTTTCAGTATGTAGATATATCTACTTTGTATATAATATATAGTTATATTTAAAAAAAAAACATATATACTTTATTATATATGCAGTATATCTTGTAATAATTGTAGATTACCCTTTTATTTTTATTATTATCAACTTAGTAATTAATCTGTGTTCGTAATTTATAAATATGCATATAAATAGAAAAGTATATATATATAAATAAATGATTGCTCTGTAACTGATAGATATATAAGTGAGATGATTTTTCTAAAAGTAAAGAAGTATTATTTGAAAATAGTTGTACAATGTAACCCAAGAATGAATAAATTTGTAATGTTAAACTTTGTTTAATTTATTTTTAAATTAACTAACTCTTTGTAATATCCTAAGAATAATTCCGATAAAAGTTAAATAGAAGAAATTAAGATTGCTAAAGCAGGGAGCCATGAGATTAATCTTAGATAAAATTTATATCCATCAGATAAAATTATATCCATTAGATAAAATTTGATGGATAAATAAGAAATGACTGGCTAAAACCTAGTACAGCTCCTGTCCCAGCAGCTGGCTCTCAAAATTTTAAATTTTAATGCAAGAATACACCTGCATAAATTTGTATAAATTCCCCAGTATATTTAAGATAAAGTAGACATAGAAAAATCATGTTTGCTGTTTTTACTTTTAATTACCTACATATGTAATATATAATAACAGTAAGTATTGCGATTGTGAAAATTTTTGAATCTGAGTTTCAAATGGAAATACACGTTTTGAGGTCCAAATAGTCAAGTTCCACAAAATTTTGTTTTTTGGGTCCTCCCCTTCCTCGCCTTTAAGGCTATACGGAGTTTTCCTGGGCCAGGGAGTGAGGGTGGGCATTTAAAAGAACCCAGCACTGGGATGCAAACTCATGACTATTTTTATCAAGTAATCTCATGTATCAGGTTGCCGGGCAATGGCGTTGCTGTGCACACACATTAGCCATTTGGTCACCCCGTCCTCCGCCGCAAAAGGTCTGTTTGTGAACAGCGTAGTTCAAAAATGAAAAGGCATATGAAACTGATGTTGCCTATTTAAGGTTTGTATATACCTGTGATATTACAGCAACTTTTTTGTCAAAACCGGCTCCAACGTTTTTGATTTAACTCACTAGGTCAGTGTATTATTAAGCAGTTTTTAATTTAAGGTATGTTTTATCCTCATCAATGCAAGCTGACAGGGCTCTAAAGCACCTTTAATTTTTTTTATTTGAAATAATTAACCATTTTACATTTGAACGTCCTATTAAAAATGGATAAATATAGTGAATGAAGAAAATTGATAGGCGACTAAAGGATAAAATAAGGGTAGGGAGCTAAACGGTATAAGCTATGTAGGAAGCCCGGCTGTTTAATCGAGAGCGTCCAATCCCCTCCCCCTTTACAGATACCCAGTATCCCTCTGTACAGAGCTTTCGTATTGTTAGTTTAACTTATGTATCATTTATCCATAATTTTCATTTTTTCAAGGTTTTCATGCAAAATGTTGAGGATTCACTGATATAAATCTAATAATATGCAATATTTAATAGCGTTAAGTTTATTTTTTCGAGAAGTTTTATGATAAATGTTTCTGATAAAACTCAGTATTTTTCCAAAAGATCTATTTTTCCCAGAATCATCAGTATTGTTTGATACTATACATAGCCGTAAAAGAAAATAGAAAGTGATGAAAATGTATAAATTTAACTTACTCGATGGGCGGGACAAACATGGCAGTTAATTGTTTCAAATGAAGTTATATAGCCGTTTTCACTTTGATTTTCTATAAGATAATATCTATCTAACTACTCTAAGATTGGTAAGTGAAAATTGTGTGATGTGCGCACTGCATCGGATTTTTTAACATACCTTGAATTTAAATAATTGTTTATATAAAATAGTTTTTAATAATAATAAACAAATTTAAGATCTAACTTAATTAAAATGACAGTTGACCATAAAATGCTAAAATTTTTGCTAATTTAGTCAACATTGTTTAAACTCTTTAATGAATGCCACAACCAAGATAGTTGGTTACCCATTGTGGGCGTGCCACAATTGTACTACCACTTCCCTCTCATACTCAGACTTTTTCGCAATAATTATATGTACTTTTTTCGCTAATATTTTTTCCAATTTTCTATATTTTGAAAAAGTGTATTATGTATGGAAGCAGTTAATAACACAATAAAAAAATCCCAGAAAGAGTAGGTGATTTTTTTAAAAACTAATTATAAAATATTTAAAATTTTACTGGCTGGCTGCATGCTAATTCAGAAGCACCAACTTGGGCGTCTATGATTTAGGTTCTTGAAACTAAACTTATAAATAGTGAGTGAGGTAAGCTAAAGAAGTAAGATTTGTAAAATTTTCAAAACCTTTACTTAATTTTACTTTCTGCTTTTGTGCTAACAATTATTTTACATTTATTAATACATGAAATAACTAAAACTAGGTAATAAAAAAGTTTAAAGAACACTAAAAAGTAATAATTGTTTCTGATAAGTGGATAGGCCTTATTATATTAATAGTTAACTGCAACACATAAAATTTTTTATAACTGTGGAAAGATGTCAAATAAAGCTATGCAAAAAAGTTTTGAGTGAACATCAAATACATATAAAAATAAATCAATATATGAAGCATTATTGTAGTTTTTAACAGATATAACGTATTGTCAAAGAAAATAATAGAAGCATTGGCTATTTGTTGAACTTTCATTTATGATGTACTAACTCTACTAGATTATCGATTATCACATGAGGTGTTGAGAGCTGTTTATGTCCACATTTGAGAAAAGCAGACCAGTTAATCATTCTCTTGTATTTTACCTGAATCTAATATTTTTAATATGAATATGAATACAGGATACTTAATTATACAAACATGTAGATAGCATGGCTTGGTAAGATTATCAAAGGTTAAATTTGAAATGATAGAAAAATTGCACAAGTTAAAGAAAATATATATAATCAGTTAATTATAAAAACATTACAAACAAAAAAAAAATCTGAAAAGGACCATATAATACACATTGAGTCTTCGATTTTATTGCTAAAAAAAAAAAAACCTGACCTCACAAACTCCTTAAAAGTATAGACTTGGGTAGTCGAAACTATCCATTGGTCCACACCAAGAGCAAATATCAAATGCCTTTGTGGCTCTTTTATGACTTACCTAATGAAAAATAAAATAGGTGTAAAGAAATTTTCCAGTAAAATAAAAAAAAATACAGAAAACGTACTCCATAATGGCTTCTGAAATTATTAAATCAATCTTTACTGTCATTAAACTCTTCTTTTAAAAACAATTATTAAAGAAAAACTTTGCCTTTTCAGCTAACATGTCTCCAGAAACTGGAGAACCTCATAATCTCTGCTGTAAAATCCATATGTAAAGAGATTCTTCAACTTCTGGATGACCGCCTAATTTTAATAATTTCAGTTTAGAGACACCACAATATGTTTTCGACTAAGATGCGAGGATATTCCAGTAATGTGTACTGAGAAACAGAGAGGGATGGATAGCTTTGCAGGCCAACTCCACTCAAGCCATTTCCTGCTAGCTCTTCCTTCTCTCATCAGTCAACTTTAAATTTTTTTCTTTTTTGTTCAGATCAGGTTTTAGATTATTAGGGATTAGAATTATCTAGACCGCCCTGTAATATACTTAATTTAGTTTTACCATAAAGGCTTGATTGACTCAAGGAATCAGGATCAATAAAAGAACCATTATTTAAAATACTGTTTTATTACAAGAAGATAATCACAAAAAAATTAGTGATGATTCAATAATTATGTAATAATTTTTTATTGCAAAAAAAAATGTAATGTGATAACTGAGAATGCAATCTGTTTTTAAATTTATATGTGTCTAACCCTACTCTTTTTTTTTAAGTCAGTTAATCAAATTATGAAAAAAAATAAGGATGGATCAAGACAAATGGAGACTCTGATTGACAAAAATATTTTGAGGGTCCTAAGAAAAATAAGATTTAGACTAACAATTAAAGGATGTAATGTGTAGGCAATAAATTGTCAATTTTTGTACATACATATAAAAAGTTTGTTCATTTTATATAAATATTATTAAACCTCAGTGCCCATTTCAAAAAACGTTAAGCTGTGGTAATTAAAAACCCTGGAGTCTCTATGGAACCCTTTGTTATATGAGGCCTTAAGCGACTGCTTATAATAATTATGACTGCATTCAATAGTGTTCCAAAATACTAAGACTATTAGCAATACTGGACTAAATTCAATTAAAAATACCTAATATAAGTAAGCTAATTTGATAATAACCATATCACAAACAACTTCAGTGTTTAAACAATTACTGAAATATTTGTAAAAATTAAATTTTTCATAAAAGTTTACAAAATATTAGCAGAGAAATAATATAGAAAGTGAATTAAGTTTTTTTAAATTTGACTATTAAATTCCAACAGTTCTAACATTTACTTGTCTCAATTTTTTAATACAAGATGTTAAAGCCTCATTAACTTATTATTTGTAGATAAAAATAGTAAATTATACATTTTTTCTTATCCACATATTGAATAATAGAAAAAAATAATACAAGTAGTCAAAGTTAAAAGCAACAATTCACGATTTGTTTATTCCAATCTAAATGTGCACGTGTTCTGTGATAAAATATCGTAGTTAAGTCACTAGGACAGAAGAAAACTTTTTCAAAGTACAACCTTCTATTCTAAGTGATACATTTCCAAAACATTAATATAAATTGAAAGTCATGAAAACTCGCTCTTATCTTTTTTCTTTCTTTTATAGGTTTTAAATATGAATTTTACTTATTATTTATATAATTAAATTTCTACTCTCAAATTCACCATAATTCTCTTGTATGATTATATAAGTAGTGCCCATGCATCTATTATTACAAGCGCGATATTTTCTTACCCTTATAAATAAATGACCATTTATACCATGGTTTGATGCAATATTTATTTTTTTTTTTTAAGAAATATTAGTTGAGAATATAATAAAGACAATATTCATTATATTAAGGGGAAATAAAAACAAATATAATAATTTAATCGAGTTTAATAGCCTTTTAAAAGCATGAGTGCTTTTTCTTTTTACTCAAAAAAATAGACATTGCTTTCAGAAAAATGTCTAAATTCAAATACATTTAATACTTTAAATTCACTGTGGAATGTACAAATCTTGTAATAATGTTCATACAATATGGCAAAAACAGCAAAAACATCTAATACATAAAAATACTTCAGTGCTTAAAAGTGATTTTGATTACATACATTAAGTTTCACTTTATGTTTATATCTTACTTATAAAATTACTCATTTTCTTCAACAATTAAGAAGTTTATAATTTTAAAATAAAACCAGGTTTCTTAATTATTTATACATTCAATTTATGTCAATAAAAATAATTTACTTATAACTAAATTAAAAACTATAATAGAATGTATTTTTAATAAAATAAAATGTACAAATGCATCCTGCCCTTGACAATATAAGGGCCCATTCTTGGTTTACGGACATTTTCAAGCATATCCACGCATTTCGTTTCTCTTGATTGAGCTTGCAAGACAGAAAGCGAGTATAACACCAAGCAGCTAAAACAAAAAAAAAAAAATGTTTCAAGCAATATAAATAAAAACATTTATATCTATTTATAAGTATTTGGAAATCAAATAGTTTTTATGATGGATTTATTCATAAGTAAGCTTTGATTAATTATATGATTAATTTTTTCAAATAAAAATACACACAATTTAACGCTCAACTAAATTTATTGTAATTTGACAGATAAAACATCCCATAACCAGTTTTATCTGTAGTAGTAGGTTGTGAAGTTTTAATTCTTTTGTAAAATGTTTTTTACAATACAAAAAAAAGTGTAAATGTAAAACTTGAGCATAACTTTATAAACATGTTTTCAATCATATAATTTTACCAGTACTTTGTAAAGATCTAATTAATCCTACTTTCAGAGACCAAGAGACAAATCTAATTAAATAAAAACTTTACTATGGCATTATCCACTCTGAGCTAGTGGAAAATTCCAATTATAAACAACTACATAAATAATAAGTCTTTAAATCAAATTGTAAATGCTTCCTTACCTCAACACCACCAACAGTTAAAGCAATAATTCCTAAAATCTGAAGGGAAAACTTAATGAGTTCAATTCCGGCCACTTTACATCCTTGTTGGTAAGCTTCATTTGAAGTACAAGTGCTGTTATTTTGTTGCCGACTCATGCAGCAGGAAGCAGGGATATCCTTTTTATTGCTTGTGTAGTCATTAAAATCTGTGACTCCACAGCACTCCAACTAGTAATAAAAAATTAATATAATTGCTGGATTAACATGAAATTATATATATATATATATATATATATATATATATATATATATATATATATATATATATATATTTATTTATAAATATAAGACTTACGCCTGCTTGGATTTCAGACATATTTTGAATAGCATCCTTATCATCTGAAATAGCTTTATGAAATGTTTCATCTAAATATTTAGAGAATGTATCTGGGAACCTTGATTTGTATACCAAAGCGAGGACACCCAGCGCTATCTGTGCTAAGAGCAAGATTGACAAGATCACTCCATACTGAAAAAAAACAAAAAACGTTTATTAATAACTAATTAATTTCCTATATTATACAGTTGATGTTGACTAGAACGGTACTACTTTTGTTATTAAATGGGAAGAAATCAGCAATAAGGTGGTGACTGAAAATAATTCTAAAACTTCTAGCTAGGGTGACCATATATATATCATATGAGTAGCGTCAATAGGTAAAGGAGGGATTTAATAAATAAAAAGTGTGTTGTAAGACAGGCAGGATAGGGTTAAAATTAAAATATTAAAAAAATTATGGTCAATAAATGTTAAACAACATTAGAGGCTGAAGAAATTATGGTTTGGAAATCATCATATCAAATAATAGTGCAATTGTATCTATCAACACTAGATAGAGTTAAAGTGTCCATGGTTTACTAGGAATTGTGCTGCTTTTCCTGGTTGTGTTCGAATCTAGCTGTAGCTGGTGATTATTTATTCTGTTATATCAGTCACAGATCAATCCTAGGGTGCAACCAGCCTCTATAAAGTAGGTATTCTAAATTAAATAAATAATTAGAGTGGGGGTAACTTGGAGGTTGGGCGTGACTTGTTTAAATCACCTTCTTGCAAAAAACAGTACTTTCATACGGAGTGCTGAACCCAAGACTCTCCAGGGTCTTGTAGTGGTACAAAAAATTTAGCAAAATACATAGGGGTCGATCTATGTAGAAATATTGACTAAAATTTATTTCTACTCTAAACAAGGATAAAATATATACACAGTATATTTATAATATATATATATACAACAATTTTATATATATATATACATAAATGTTGAAACAACAGATTTAGCACGATAAGTTTAAAAAAGCATCACTTAAAAAAAATAATAATAATACTTTAATTATTTAATAGACAAAAATATCAGTTTACTTACGGTATTAAGGAAGCAGTGGTCTTCCCTGATTGCTCCGCAACATCCGAAGAACGCTATCAGGAAGACAGCCGCTCCAATACAAATGAGGAAGATAGAAGTGATGGTGATCTCTCCCTGGAGAAAGGCCTTTAAGGATCTGCCATGGATATTGGCGTATATGCTTACACCAAGCACTAAGAGCCCTAGGAGCTGTAACAAATAAAATAAATCAGAAAATCAATCACACATAGTTAATGAAGCAACAAAATAAAAAAAAGAGACAAGAATTATGCTAAAATAAAACATAATATATCAGTCAAAATAGTTCGTTAATAGTTCATTCAGTTAATGGCCAGATTCTCCACTCAAGGCATGATTGTATGTGGCTAAAGTGCTCTTGATCAATCTCCGCTGGCTTTAGTACCAGTGATGCGGTTGAGAGAGTAGCGCAGGGTTCTTCTGGAGTTCCCTCGCCTGATTGTATATAGGTATGCATGTGTTTTTTGCTTAGTTTTAATTTTCTTATTATTTTTTTTAGGTTATTTTATTTTATTATTTATTGTATATACTTTTGATTATTATTTCACTTCTATTTATTTTATATTTTTTGTATATATAGTGTGAATGTTATCCTACCTCACTATAACTAATGTCCAAGAGACACATTGTTGTAATACTCAATAAATAAATAAATCAAAAAAAAAAAAATAGTTCACCTGACCTAAACCATCATGCTGAACATTTATTGATTAATCAACAGTGTGAAATTGATAATGGATTTTAATACAAACTAAGACCAATTAATTCATCTGACAATTCGATTATGTTCATTCAGCAAAAGAAACGATTTTTCGTTACGAAAAAGCAATTCTGATGTTTGTTTTTTTTTCATTAATAAATCGACAAAGTCAATATTTAAGTAAAAAAGATAACAAGTGATAAGGCGGAGGAAAAAAACAGGTAGGGTATGTTAATACTTATAACCAGAGACCGGATTTTCGTGTAGTAAAAATTCGGAAAACGTGCAGTAAAAAACTCAAAAAATGCAAAATCGAGCAGTGAAAATACTTAAAATTGTGTAATTAACACCTAAAAACGTGTAAAATCATCAATATTATTTAATCGTAACATCGAAATCTTATCAGATCTTGAGTTAACCGAGAGTTTTTTAGAAAAAAAAAATTGAAATGTTATATTGAAAATCAAATTCCAGATTATAAAACGATAATTATCAAATAATGCAGAACATTGAAGATTTGAAGGAATAAATGAAGGCAGGAATTAGAAGTACCTATATATTATATAGACCAGACCAATTTTAGATATTTAACTTTTATTAAAAATAATAATGAAAACTTTATTATTTGTTACGCAATGATAACACTCTATCAGTGATTTCCTAACACCTGGTTGATTTTTCATAAGGTGTATAGAACTTTCTCATCAAATTCTTTGTCCTCACATTTCAAATCAAAGTATTTTTATATCCAGATTTTAATTTTTGACGAGAGACTAGATTTTATTTTCAGCATTATCAATTTTTTTTTTTTATAATAAAATTTCTACAAATCAATTTAAAGCCAGAAGAGATACCGAAGGGTTGAACGGTGAGTGAGGATTCAAGCCAAAACAATAACTATAAATGCCTTACTAACAAAGGAACTAAAATTCTAGGAAAGCAGCTTTTTATTATCCAATACTTTAGGCAAGTTCTATTCCAAGAATATATCTCACTTGTGTTTACTTCTTTCTTTTGTAATGAATACGATTTTTGCTTCACACAGAATTATTTGCCTTCCTCATATTTTTCTGTTTTGTGAGATGAATTTAATTTGAACAATGTAGTAAAATAAAAATTAATCGTAAGAAAATATTAAAATAAATATTAAAACGCTCACTTATACGTTTGTATTTATAAATCGGCTAATTTAGCACAGATGTGCAATTTAATGCAACAGAAATAAAAATAGAGCAAATTAAGTAAAAAATGGCAAAAGGTGCAATATAAAGTGTAAATATGATATTCTACAGGTCCTGAAACGGATAGATATCCGGGTCCGGAGTTTTTACACGCAAGCGAATAAAAAGTGCAATAACATGGATATCCGGTCTCTACTTATAATTGCTATTGGAATTGCAAGTAGATCTCAATATCATAAGAATGTAAAGCACTGACGGATCCAGGATTTAATTTTGGGAGGCTTCAAGACCGAAATATTTTTTTTTATATTCATATATTAGGATAATTACTTCGGAAGAAAGAAAAAACCTAACTACGTATATGAAATAGTGTTTAAGTGACTCTTTAAATCCTATTAAATGTAATAAGAAGAACAATAATGCTTTTAGAGATAATTTTTAATAAAGCATGGTTATATTTTACCATTTTGGGGGAGGGGCTTCAGCTCGAAAGCCCCCTCTCCGCCTGTGACGTAAAGGAGTTGAGCTGGATACTATCTTGAATCAGAGAAGCCATCAGACACGCTGAAGAGGAAATCTTATAAGAACTGGTTTGGAGAAATTAGTCTTGAACGGTTAAGTCATTCTCACTACTGTGTTCACGGCTTACAAGGACAGTGGGATTCAGGCCTGGACTATTTTCAGATTACTTTACTTCTGAGCTTGAAATGGAAAGTTAACTTTTATTTTCAATCATTTACTTACTATCGTTTTTCTGTACTTATCGAATGAGAAGTTGTGTTAAAGCAATACATTTTACAAAAAATTAAATCCGAAAAATAAGTCCAGAACTTAAGTACAAATAAGTTGAACTGGACTTTTATTTTAAAAAGTTTCAACTCCTGAGATACTGCTGAGGCATACATACAATCTGATAGTCACCGATTTCAACCATTTTTTTTTTTTTTTTTTATGATTCTACTTCGAAAAGTATTGAACACGTGTCCCGGGTGTTCTTTCCAATGGAGCCGAGAAAAACAAATTTAAATAATTTCCAACAAAATATATGTTATTTATTTTAGCCTTTGCTTTGTCCAAATTTTTAGGTTATTATAAATCAATTGATTTTTTTTTTTTTGTGCAGAATAAGAAAAAAATATTGACTATTGCATTAAATCATTATCGTTTCTGTATTATTTTATTTTTTTTTTTTATTGTAAATAGAGTGTGAGTGTGCTTTCTCTGAACACTATTATAAATGTCCTTGATGTGACAGAATGTAATATTTCTAAATAAACAAATACAAAAGTAAAAAAAAAATAGTTATAATGTATCATAACTTACAAAACGCAAAAGGCGCTTCCAGTAAAGTAGGTGAAATAAATTGTTATGAAAAAGCAAGTTAGATTAGTTTTAGTGTCCTTTGGAACTCTTAAACACGATTTTTATAGAAATTAAAAATTTCAAAATTTAATTTCTTAGATTTTTTTCCGACCGATAACTAAAGTACTCATAATTTCCCAGGATTTTCTCCAAATTCAAGGATATTACTAGCGTTGGACAGCTGAATCACTACCATTCCCGCCCACATCGATAAGTTTTAAAATTCATTCCTTTTAAAATTAGAAATTAAGAAAAAACCTTCCTTATCATTTTTATTTTTTATCTTTGGTCTTAATTTGGTTACGAAGACGTGTTAATACCATTTCGTGTAGAATACAGAACCATAAATTCCTATTAATTTTCATGTGGATAGGTGAAGCCATTTTAAAGTTATCGCGGTTATAAAAGTTTTGTAGTTTTTAACAAAATTTCGAAGGGTTGCAATCTGATGTACTTTCTATAAACATTGACGTCAAGTTGCTTATGTAACTATTCAGCAACAGGAAGCAATGCGAATTTTCCTCACGAAACATTTTTCTAAGCATTCGAGAAACCAAATGCTTTAATGCTATTTTTTAAAAAAAAGTTTTTTTTTTAACTCATAAATGAATAAACTTTAGTTTTCTACAATTATTGTTAAAAATTAATATAGGTTAATAAATGCTGCTTTTAATATATATTGTTTAATGAAAATGAAATTCAGAAACATTAAACTTAATTTTACATCTGTATTTCAAAAAATTAAATTAACCAATAAAATCAGTAAAATTCAATCGATAGCCCATTGAAAAAAATATTGAAAAAAAGATAAAAATATCAATAATTCTAAATAATCTTTTAAGGATCCCAGTATAGGCAAAAATTTTAATTTTTCGATTGCTATAAAAATTTGTTTCTTCCTAAAAACTTATATAATCTAGACACCAGACGGTTTTTAACAGACGTTGTATTTGGCAGATAGCTACTTTATGGGCAAAATTTGTAACAACCGACGTAGCAATGTGGGAGTAAATATTTTTTTAGGCAGAAACAAAGTTGAAATCGATGACCCACAGCAAACTATATCTTCTTCTTGTCAGTCTCTAAATTGGATACTCATAATAAATTAAAGAAGAAAACCTGGCGTTTGATCTCGATCTCGGTTAAATCACCTTGCACAACAGTTATCCAAGGAAACACTACTTCTCCACTAGGTACGGAACCCAAGACCCTACAGAGGTTGTCGTTTATTAAAAGCGAAATAGGAAAGAAAACTTTGCTATCCTGCAAGTTATATTTTCAATACATTTTTTTTTTTTTTTAAAGATAAACCATAAACAATCTCCACTGATTTGTTTTCTTTTGTAATATTTATTCATAATTTCTTCTATGATTGCCTTCTTTACTAATGGTAATAATAACATTGTTGGACTATGTTGCAATCTGATGTACTTTCTATAAACATTGACGTCAAGTTGCTTATGTAACTAACTATTCAGCAACAGGAAGCAATACGAATTTTCCGAATGCAAACTCAATAATAGATAAAATTTAATTTTCTAAAATTATATATAAAAATTAATGTAGGTTGCCTTTAATATATACAGTTCAATGGAAATGAAAATCATAAACATTTTACATCTGTATTTAAAAAAAAAAAATCAACCAATAAAATCAGTAAAATTCAATCGATAGCTCATTAAAAAGAAAATCAATAAATTTATTTTCTTGCCCATTGTTAAAAAAACACATAAAAATGTCAATAATTCTAATTAATCTTTTATATATTTTTTAAATAGTCATTATACAATGGCTATTCATTGTCATACATGACACAAATAAAACATTCTGAATTATCGATACTGAATTACTAGTTTATTTAGTTTTAAAAATATAAGAAATAATTGGGCGAAAATTGTGCAGTCTGTGGAGGAGTCAGACTGTGCAAGCCAATCTGAAATACGATTGCGGTTGAACCGATATAGAAAAAGGTATAAAAACTTATAAAACGCACTTCTGTGGTTAAAAACAATTTTCTTATGTCGATAAAAATAATCTGCTCTAGAAGTGATTGGTTGTCAAGATAATGATAGATAGGTCAAACAAAATATTGAAACAATATGAAACTTTAATAAAGAAACTGAAAAAAAATTTGCCAAGCAGTGCTTATTCAAGCAACGATGGTTTCAGCTGGACATGTAGCGGGCGGTAAAGGTATTATGAAAATTTTATTATAATAGAGGCTTTTGTGAGAGATAAGAAAAAGAAGTGAGAGAAGATGGCCGCTACCAACGAAAAAGTTCGTTAAAAATATTGGATTATATTGCCGAATCTCAAGAATCAAGGAAAGCCTTTCCATTCTTTTTATTTCTTCCGTATACGTAATCTGTCCTTTTATACTATTTTTTCTCGCAAAAATGTCTTCAATGAATTGGCTTTGGTATAGAAATCTAACCGTGGACAAAGGTTTGTTAAGTAGCGAGGCCAAATTTATACATATTGGAAATTTTATACCCAACTATAACAGCGCCTATTGTGTTTAAGAGACATACTATTCTTCGAAGCATACTGTTTATTCCGCCGTTTTATATTTTATCATTATCGATGTGACTCTTCTTTACATTTTATTATTTTTATAATAAAAAATAATAAAATGTATTCAAACAATTCAAACTTTACGTTTAGTTCTTAGCATTTCGTATTTACACTTTATCCTATATTTTTGACTCTCTATAGGCCAAACCTCAGCACACATTCAAACAGTATATTTTATTACGACAGCAAAAAACACAACCATTTTCCTTGAAACTTTTATTTTATTAGTTCAGACTGTAAATTTGTTACTCCTCCCTTATCTGAAACTGTTGCATGTGATGAATAATAAACAAACAATAGCCGCGCGACTTAAAAACCGGTTCTGTAAGCCAAGAGGATTATCTTTCAGGAGGGCTCAGAGGAAATACAATGCCTCCTCTATCAGGGTCAACGAACGAAACAAGCCCACAGATGGCGCGGTTTACTTTCTCCGGTTGTCTACTGATACTTTCTATTTTAGCTTTGCCGAAACCAGAATTTGATAAGACCCAAGGGCTCAGCAAGTAGAGATATTTAAAAAATTATATATAACCTGTAATTATACAAGCTGCAATGAAATATTCACACCCGAAAACCAGTGTTGCCTTGTCAATCAATCGGGGTTTTCCTAGATTTAGTTTTTTTTTTAGGGAGTAGACATTTTTATGGTTTTTATTGAAGAAGAAAACATGTTGAGGTTTTTTTTGGGGGGGGGAGTGGGAAGGGGTTCTATTTTATTTATTTATTTTTTAACTATTGCTGAATAGTCATTCACCATTTTTATCTTATAAAAAAGTAAACAGTAAAATAAGTTGTAAAACGTTAGTTTTAAAACACCTTGAATTTTTTTGATTAATATATTTACCAAATATTAGTACAATAAACTAATACAAAAATGTCCCTATGTCCAAGTATCCACTACTGCGACTACAATAAACTAAGAAAATCTACACGAAAATCAATGAATAGTAAGTTTATGATTATTTAATTATTTCTTATAGATTTACATGTATTTTAGAAGATCAATAGAAAAATGCATTTGCTTGAAATCGCGATTTCAATAAAATCGGTCCTTAGAACTTATTAGAATAGATTATTATCTATCAATCAATTAATATTTGTTCTTGATTTAAAGAAGCACTAAAAAAGTTTGAGCTGGATAACAATAAGCTTATTTTTTAACCTAAAATAAAGCCTTGAATGAATGAAAACTTATTTAAAGAAATATAAGTTAGTCTATATATCTATTCTATAGCATTATACAAAAATAATGTGTCATGTAGATTTTTAAGAGCAGAATTGAATAAGTTATTTTTAAAAAATTAATATTAGCTTAAAAGTTTTAAATGGTGGGATAGAAATTCTATAAAATTTCAGAAGTGAATACATACAAATATTAATCACAAAAATTCATTATTTTATCCTACCTTGTGGAAACTGCCAAAAGTGATATTATTTTAGTTTTTATTTACTCATTTTTTTAAATCTCAAATAATGATAAAAAAAAAAGATTTAATTATATTAATTTTTAAATAGATTTTTTCCACCATGAAAAGAATTTTTCATGCTATTAACACCTTGCATCAATAAAGTAAGCAAGCAAATATTTCATTATTGACTACTGTTCTATTATTAGAAGATGATCTCAATGACACTTTTAGAAGAAACGTAGAAGTGATATTTGTTGACCAGGACGTTTGATCTCATTACCATTTAAATCATAAATATTTATACAGTAGAAATAAATTAGCCTTTAATGAATATGAACATGTCAACCTAAGCCAGTATAGCCTCAAATGTGTGACTAATACCAGGATATATTAGTCAAGATTTGGTTCTGCTCCTTTAACATCCTTTATTATATAAATTATAATAATTGGTTTAAATAGTCAGTTTCTCGAAAGCCCTTCGTTGAATAAAATGTAAATAAGTGTCGAACATGTTATCTTTAAAGGCTAAATAAAGATGGAATTTTACAATTTTCTACTGAGTTTTTATGATTATTAAGTCATAAATTCAATTTGTAATAATCAATGGCCATTAACACCCAAAAACATAATGGTGTAGTGAAGGACATATGTGAATTACCATGCAAGGATTATTAGTTCCAAGGATCAGCAACCTTGTACTCATTACTTGATAAGTATCTAATGAATGAAGATTCAAATCAGCTAATTAATATTCTGGCACTGATGATAAATAATGTCTCAAAGAAACATTATTAAAAAAAAAATATCACTAATCAATAATAACAATTTTCTCTCAATATGATTAATAATCATATTAATTGTAAATATATCTACAGGAATTTAATTGTATTGAAAGATGAACATATATATAATATATTTCAAACATTTTATAAAAAATTATGTAAAACCGCCAAAATATCACCAATTAATTCAGAAAAGACAGAAAGAGAAATACACTTTATAAAGAGATACCGTTAGAATGTCATCACATGTTGTAGTACAAAACATACACCAGTCACATAGATAATTTGTGAAAAATAATCACGCAATATCAATAATTAGAATTCTCTTTATTATTAAGAATGTAAAATCCCACTTAACTCAATAACATCTTACTTCAAAATGCTATTCTTGTACATTAGCAAATGCCTTAAAATTAGACTGCAACATTCCTCTGAGAAAGTTCACAGATAGAAAGTTCTATGTTGCATCATGCATTGATTGATTGATTGGTTTTCTCCTTTAGTTTCTTTCAATAATTTCTTTCTTTCTTAGAAAATGGTTATTAAATATGGAAAAACCAAATTTTATGAAAATATTTAATATGCTATTTATAAATTCATATTATCGAATATTGACAACATCCAAGACAGTTTAGGGTGATGAAGATTTATTTAATGTAAGATTTGTTTTAAAAATATTTAATTAGGATAATTTACTGTTGAATTTAATTTGAGAGATTTTTATAAGCATTTATATATTGCAATATTTATATGACAGATTTTATGATGTCATTCAATTAATATATGTTTGTAATAGTTGATATGTGTTATGTAATTTGTAATGGAAATAGTCATTTAATGTTCTTTTATAATTGGTGTATTCTGCTAATGTGATTAGCTAATCTATCATTAAACTTTGTACATTTATTTACTCGTTTTTCTTTGATTGAGTTTTAAGGTGTAATGAATTTATACTGAATGAAATCTAATAAATGCATTATTTTTCTTTTTCAATGTATGCTGATTATAGCTACATGCACTGTATTCATTAGACAAAAGTCTATTCACCAAGATAACAATAGCATTGTTTTACCACCAGCTATTTATATATTCGAATTTTTAATGAAAATTAATTATTCAACCTTGGCACATTTATGCTACAAATATACTGACAACAATTGGTTTGTAAAGAACAGCAAGTTTCAATGTGACTCATGTACAAGGGAAATTGATGCATTATTCTCTTTGCCCTAAAGTTGACATTTTGTAATCTGCTAAATATGAAAATAGAAGAGGGGAATAAAATATACTAATGATAATCGATTTCAATGCTCTTTTTGTAAAAAAAAAAAAAACTCAATTTTTACATATAACTTTTTGTACTACCAGTAGCGATATTGTATTTAGTATAGTCAAAGAAACTTAATTCAATTAAACATTAAAGCTCCCTCCAGTTCCACAGGGGGCGTAGCTCAGATGGTAGAGCGCTCGCTTAGCATGCGAGAGGTACCGGGATCGATGCCCGGCGCCTCCAAATATTTTTTTTAATCTTTTAACTTTAAATAAATTTAAAAAAAATATCCGATAACACAACAGTCTTTTGTCGAGGTAAAAACTCAACATAAATTCAGTTGGACAGAAATCTATCCTAATTTTTCCACTAACAGACATATAATTCTATAATATTATCAAATCAATTAATGGCTGAAATAATAAGTAATTCTTATGATTAATCACTGACAATAAAGAAAACCAGGATTATAAGATAAATCTTATAAAACATATTTTTTTTTTTACGGAGAAACAAAATAAATATTCGTTTTCCGCACTTCAAAAAAAACCCTTAAATACGAATTTTTAAATAAAAAGTATTTTTTCAATAATTTATGCCAAGGCAGGACTTTTCAAATCTTTTTCGACAACCATATAAATTGTGATAACTTCTCGATGTTTTCACCAACAAAGGGGTACCCACCTCACCATAACCGATAGCGCGAAATTTCCCTCTCCTCCCTTTTTCGTAAAAAGAATTAGAAAAAGCCTGCGGTTTTTTATTATCATATAAGATTACACTTTCTGTGCTCTAGTCCACGTTTTTCCTTTGCCCTGTGGTTTGAATTTTTAAAATCCGAAAATTTATAACTCTGTCGAAAATGAGCCCCCTCAAAAATTCAAAACTCCACTAAAATGTGCTCCCTTCAAAGCTATTGAGCACCGACCCATACGAAAATTATTGTGGATTCTTAAGACAAAACGATATGGCACAAACCCAACCTCAGTAAACAAATTAGAACCAAAGATATGAAATAAAAACTTTTGAGATTTTTTTTCATTTATTGATATGATGGATTGAATTAGCACTAATCCAGTTCCAACTTGTATTAATGTTCAATTTGGAGAAAATACTGAGGAGTATTGAACATTTTATTAGTTAGCAAATGAAAAAAAATCCTCCAAAAAACCTAGTACTAAAATTATATGTTTTTTTCTCGGTAAATAAGGCCAGAAGACGAGTCCAATATTTTTCAATGTAAAATCACAAAAAACAAGGAAAAATCGCTGCAAATTATTTCACAATGGTTTATTATTCCCCAAAAATTATACATCTAAAGTAACATTACCTTTCTAGTGACAAATTAAAGGAAATAAAAAGTTAATTCCAATTATTTACCTAAACATTATTTTTTCATCATTAATAATTTGCATAATAGCATTACTTCAGTAACACATTCAAAAATCCAAAACAAAGGATTTGCAGTAGAACATAAAAAAATCTTGAGACCATATCTTTGCTCCTATTTGTCCGATTTTTGGCTGTTTTAGGAAATTCCGTAAACTTCTAAAAAAAAAAAATAAAGGTCCAGTAGTTTCGGAGAAAATGAGCGGACGGCGAAAGGAAAAAAAAAATTTATTCGTTTTTCGAATTCTACGTATCCAGAAACGTAAAAACTCACATTTTGAAAGGGCGTTAATTGTTTGTTCAATTACAGTGGTTCATTATTGAAAATAAGAAATTAAAAAAAAATCTCCAATCCACTGAATGTGATCTTCCCTTGAAGTACATTTTTTATGAAGCTAAATATTTTTAAAAAATTTTGTGAATTTCGACCTTACTTTTCGATGCAAAAACACATTAAATATATCCGAATGACATAAACCCTTTTATACTTATGTCAAAAATAGTTACATTAAGTGCACCACTACATTTTCATTTCAGAGAGAGAATACTCATCAAATTACTTAGTGATTAAATTCTTTTTCATTTAATAATATTTACTATAATTTGAATTTATTGAAAATATCTTTAACGACATAATTCAAAACCAACTCAAATGTAGAGAAAATAAGAGAAATGGAAGATGTTTTTATTGAGCGGTATTATTCAATTTTTCAACGAGCTACGACAGCTGCTATGAATAAAGCAGATAGCCATGGACGGACTTGGCTGTTAAATATTTGATATTAATCGGTATAAAAACTGTGTCACCTAGGAGAGGAGCGATACACTCTTAATTATGCAACGCTGATTTATCGGCCTAGTGTCGTTTTCGTTGCGAGCAAGAAATAATTCGTGTTCTGTTTGTTTCAAGGACGGTGCCTCCGAGGCGTCCCTAAGCAAACGTAAAGAAAAAATTATTAAAGTTTGAAAAATTAATTTTGTTTTGAAGTACAGAAACATATGGAAAAAACGTTTTTTTATTACGGCATCCAACGTGCTTGCTCAAATAATTGCTAAAGGCAAATGCAATCCTTCACGAAGATGAGAAATAGTAAGGATTTGCAGACTACGTGTATAGGGTCTATTAAGATTGACTTTTCGGTACAATCATATGCAAGATCGTCAGGGCTAAAAATTAAAAACTTTACGATATAACAGTAATGGAATACTCTGAATATTTCATTTCGTTTGGAAGAAGAATTTCACAATACGAAAATGTTCATTTTAGCTTGAAAATTTTCAATTCACCTACACTGTAATTCCTTATATTTAGCGCAATAAAAATGTATTCATTATTTTTCAAACAATAAAGGTAAACAAAATTAATTAAGAAAACATTTTCTTAAGGTTAATTTCGGAATTGATGTTTTAAAACGAGTTAAGGACAACAATAAAGCTATGCATAAATACGTGTGCGATCAGTTGTTCTTGATTGAAAGAAAGTGCTCAACATGAGAAAAAAATTATATTTTTGATTTTCTTAAAGCTACAATGTGATATTGCACAGTTATTTTCCAACGATTACAGTAACAACAAAAATAGATTCATTTCTTTATGACCGAGAGGCTGAATCATCTGACCTTGAGTCATAGAATAATTAACATGAGTCGGGAAAATAACAATTTCAACAGATCAATCGGCTTCTACCCATTGGTGTGGCATGGGGGGAGGGGGCGACTACCCCCCTTCCTCCCCCCCATTTCAACAATGAAATTGACCAGCAGCGAAAGGTTGATCGTGAAATTAAGAAAAATATATATCCACTGCATGTAAGAAACTAAATTCAAATAATTATTCCTGTATGCTCCGAGTCTGTGGCATCCCTCCATCGATATAATCTATAAATGATCTCTATAGTTAAATATTTTATCATTATATAATAATTATATAATAATATAATTATATAATAATTCAAAATCATGATTTTCACAAAACAAATTTGAAGCTTCAAATCCAAAATAATTGAATAACATCATTGGCCTTGGGGGCTAAGGAATGTTAATAAAAGTAAACATTGTTGCATGTAACGTTGTTGCAACAAAATAAATCCATTAATTGATCTTTATATATTTATTTTTACATGCTTAGATATCTGGGTTAAATTAATTGAGCCATTAATTAAAACTAACTATTCAGTTTTATTATATACATCAGTTATTATGATTATTAATTTGTCGTTAGAAAAACATATTACTTATTCTTTAGTAACTATAGTTTATTTACTTTAAAAATTTTACAAAGCAATCAAACTGGCGGCCCAATTGCAAATTCAAGGTTTTATTATGATCATCAGTGAATAAATCAAATGACACAAATACTAATCACTACAAATCATATATAAAAAAGCAGGCGATGATTATGAGAGTTATCGGCACCGAACCTTAGGGTTCGTTGGCCCTTGTTATTATTAAATAAATAAAACAAAAATAATTTTACGATAACAATTATTAGAATTTCCTTTTTCATCAAAATATCGAACACGGTTATCGTGAATCCTATTTTTAATAGAAATAACACAGATAAGATAAAAAAAGTTATCTATATGGATTAATAGTGGAGTTGGGTGATTTTACAGGAAACATTTACTTTTTTTTTTAATAAAGATTTATAGATTATTATTTACAATGCACTCGGAAACTAAATACGAACATGCAATAATCAACATGCAACTGATTTTGCGAAACCTTTCGTGGTTACAGAATAGCTTCACGAAGAAAGGAGGAAGTGATCTAATAGAATAAAATTTTAGTTTTTTGTTCTAAAAGTAATTTTTTTTAAATTTTATCTCTTAACTCACACAAAGACAAATGTATTACACCTGTCATAATACCGACAACCATTGAATTTGCTTTCAAGAAGTAAAATATGGAGTAAGACATAGATAGGCAAGGGTAAGATGAATGGCCAGCGGCATCCAATTCAGTCTTGAATCTATTTATGACTAAGCGACCAGTCTTTTTTACCAGTCTTCGTCTTGGTCTTGCAAAAATGAGGGAGTCTTAGTCTTGGTCTTGCTAAGTGCAAGATTTTGGGCACCACTAGTCTTAGTGTAAGTAATGTTGGTGAAGTACTAGGGAACTTAGATATTTTTTTTCCTTTTGGCGTTACAGACCTTCTAGATCTTTTGCAGTCTTAACAAGCCTACTTCGTCTCTACCTATATTGAGCTATTTCATTCCAGTTATCTGCATGCAGCTCTATTGCATCTTTGTTGATTCGATCTACCCATTTGATGTTTGGCCTTCCACGTGGTCTTTCGCGTACTATTGAGACTTGATTGAGCAGTTTCTGTAAGCAGCTCTTTATTGGTATTTTTTCTCCATGTTTTTGTACTCGGATCCAAGCTTGCTTCGTTTACCGCGTGGAATATTTTTCTCTCAAATCTTTCAATACTTTTTTCTAGGGCAATGGTTAGTGTCCAGGAGATTTGAATATTGTCTTGAAAGTGCTTGATTGAAAAAAATTGTAATTTATGTATGTGAGTTGACTGTCCAATGTATCTGTGAAGCGCAGTTCCAAATGAGCTTAAGTAAGTAAGGATAAGCGTTCAATTTCTTTCCAAGTTTTAATTTCGAACTTTTTGAAAGGAGTGAATGTAATAGTCGTAGTATCAGGTTTAGTGTTTTTGCTTTGTTCTTGATGCCATGCATCATGTTATAGGTGATCTACAACGGATATGAAACTCACCGCACTCCTTTGTTTAACAAAGGATTAAAATGAGGAAAGACGGATGAAGATGACGTGAGGAGCACCCACAGACGCTATTACGCCACAAACACGCCCTGAGAACTGAGTCAGCGAGCAATTTTACAATCTGACACACTGCAGAGGGACCGCCTTTTTGTTCGACCTTACACCTTCCATTGAAACAGGCCAGTTCCAAGGCCATAGTTTTTGCTCGTTTCATGTTGGCACAATGGAAATCAACTTATATCTCTGTCCTGCAAACCCAAGATCGATCGGAATAAATATGTGCCCGACATTATTTTATATATTTTACTCCATCAAAGATGAAAAAAAATCCATTTTTCCATTGTAAAAAATGTTTTTTAAACCGTAAAAAAGTAGAAATAATGTTTTTCTCTCCTCTCGTTAAAAACAGTGCACGCGAAAGTAGAATTACAAAAATCATAAATCATATCCAATTGAATCAGTGAGTGCAGAAACCACTTCACAAATATCGTGAGTCACAAATTTCAAATTTTTCAGGAGAGAGAAAAAACATCAGAACTCCTCCAAATTTTCAAATATTTGAACTTGTTTCCCCCCCTCAGTCATAACATGCATTTATGTTGCTGTCATGAAAAAATTACTTAATTTTTACATAAATTAGGCTCACGAAAATTTAGAATTTGATTCGGACCTAGCTGTTTTTTGCACTCAACTGTTTTTTACAGACAACTAAAAACATGGAAATAGGTATCCATCCATTAAAAGTTTAAATTTTTTAGTTAACCATTTATTTTACAACAATTTATATTAATTTTAATTTATTTTACAATTTTAAAAATATATGGTTTCATATTATATCAAAAATGAAGTTACAGTATTGAAAAGTCATCATAAAAGAGGAATATAACAAAGTGAAACGCTGATACGATACACATACGAATACGTTTTATATTTCTTTTTATAAATATAAATGTACTTGTATTCATAACTATCTTAAATATAAATGTTATTCGTATTTCTATTTTTGAATATAAATATGCCCATCTCTGCTGGTCATGAGATCCAGCGGTGGGTGTAGAAACCACGTCAGTTACTGACTCATGTTATTTCTGCGCTCAACGATCGAAAAAGCCGTCATGTATTTACGGAACTACTCAACAGACTAACGTGATTCTTGCACTCAACACGCATCTTATCTTTCTAAGCTTCTTTTCATCAAAAACGAATTTTTTGCATTTTTTTTTACTGACGTATTTTTTTTCCCATCTTTTCATCTTTTCCGTTGGTTTGTAACTTTTCATTCCGAAATTCATACACCAGTCGAAATGTTCCCCTCCCCCCTCAAAAATTTTCAACTTGCGCCATGAACCCCCTTCTGAGCACCCCTGGTTACTACCAACATTACATTTTGGAAACATATTCACATTATAATTAGCAACATAAAAAATACATAATTTTTTACGACGATCTACAATAGTTTTTTTTAAAGATAAATTCATCATGGCTCAAACCATAGCAGTTTCGAGGTCCAAAAGTTCTCTAGAGCGGATACCTTCACGATTCGAGCTATTGTTTTTAAAGACTTCGTATAATACTGCCATGTCAATAATTAAAAGTAGTTTATTCCTTTCATTTATGACTGTTGGCAGATGCAGATGACTATAACAGTGAACACTTTATCATTACTAATTCTTACTCATAAGACCATATCTTATTAAGTTGCCAACGGATACCACACAGCTGAGAAAACCACCTACCGTCACCAGTATTTATAGACATTCTCCTTAATCCAAAAAATTCGATCCCAACATCCAACATACATTTTCCAATTCTATTTCAACAAAACAACACTAAACATTTTCCCTTTTTCTGCCACCAGACTTGTATACTCCAATTTACCGTACCACGGTTTTAGACAAATAATTCTTTTTCCAATCTGCGTCTTTATATAAATGTATTCCTTTCTCTACTTTCCATTCAAATATCCTAACTGTAATCAAGTCTCGTCGTTTTAATCGTCTCCTTTTGGACTATGTTCCATAATAATTGTATGCAGTTTACATACTTAAGCCATGAGTTCAAAAACAAAATTACTGTTAAAACATCACCTTATAATTAATTCTTATTTATTTTTCAATATATTTGCAACGCATCAAGCGAATTAATGCAAACCTTTATTATCTTACCTTGGATGTTCTTGATATTTATATTGTGAGCAGTTCTTAGGGCTACTGCCTTTTTAATATTCATTCAAACTTACGAGGCAACAGGAAGGAAGAGGCAAGAAGAGTGGATTTATACATTTATAATTTTTTGAAGAATTTTGCAGTTTAAAATTTGTTTATTAGGATGTGTTTTGCAGATCCCCAAAGTTACGCTCCATATATTCAAACCGAATAGGTTAAGACCTGTTTAGTATAATATAGTGGTGAAGAGTAGTCGATTGTTATGTAAGTCGAGTGGAAATCTGTAGTTCAAGGAATATCAAAGTATTTTGTGTCTTGTCTTGTCAGTTCTTGTTTTGTTTTTCATTTTGTGAGCATATTTCAAGTGGATTTTCTGTCAAAGATACCATACGTCATTTTTTGAAATGACCCAGATTGATGTATATTGTTACAGCAGTACATGGAATTTTGCACAGGGGAAAACTAACGTGGTTTGATTATTTGTCATTTATTTGTAACGTTCTCTTTGTGGAACCGCTGAAGGTGATAGAGATGGTTTTGAAGAGCAATCAATCCGATAGTTAGATTTTTGTGGAAAGAAATAATTGCTTCTGTATCTTCAGAGAAGTTATAGATAATGGTACTAGAGTGCTCAACCATAATCAGATGTATAGGAAACAGGTGAGGACTTACAACACTACTTTATAGTAGGCCCATAAGTTGAGAAAAGAAGGAAGAAATAGAGGAATCAACAGAGTAGAGAAAAACCTCCAAGGAAGAAAGAATTTAATCATCAGAAAGTAAGCAGCAGGAATGTGGGGTTTTATTTTCCACAATAGACCATTATGCCAGGCGCTATCAAACGCTTTCTCAACTTCTAGAAAAACAGCAGATTAGTATTATTTTTTCTAATTAGTATTATTTTTAAGTAAGATAGCGTTCACTGTACCAAGACACTGTTGTAAGGTAGAGTGATAAGAACGGAAACCGAATTGGTGATTCGATATAAAGTCATGACTTTCTAGGATAGGATCTCCTTCTACGTAATAATACTAGAAAATTCTTATTTTGCTTTATTCTGAGTTCCTGAAGCGTATATTTCATTAATAATTCTAGGAGAATAGTACCCTAAACAAATAAATAATATTAATATTACGGAGAGTTTAAATAAAAATATCTACATTTAAATGTATTTATTGATTTAATATTAAATTTGGAATCATCTTCACTGAAGTATTCTTGATTTAAACATTTTGTGAAGAACAATCGTTGTATAAAATGTGAAATGTTTCAGGCTATAAATAAACAAAGTTAAACATTTCTGTTGTAAAATTAGTACCAATTATGCTATTGAGTTAATTTTCTTCAATTTCATGACCGATAACGGAATTCATAAAGATTTTATTCTAATTGATCCGTCAAGGTGTATCTATGAATTATTGACCACAGCCTTCAACTTCGCCGTGCATTTTACATGTCTGATCGATACAGGATAATCCAATACGAAGGTGTGAAGACTAAGATTTTTTATTTATTATTAATTTCTTTTCCAGTAGCACAAACAAAATGATAAACATGATCTAAAATATTCAGTTAAAATATATGCCAACCCACTAGTTGTTAAAACAAATCGTGTTCATAGTGAAAAAGGTAAAACATTACCTTACAAAAAATTCTGTTTTGTTTCTTCCATGATTAGCGTAGGACATTTTTGATTATTTATTTTCTTGCTAAACCCTCGGTTATCTGAGCATTATCTCAATTTAAATTAAAAAGGCGTTACCAAATTTAATCATTTTAAAATTTAATAAAATTCGATAAAATATTTTAGATCAAATGATCAACTCATATGAAATATTACAAATAGATAAAAGATTTGTGCAGTTAAATCCTAAAATTTGTAATATTTTGTTTTATATATTATTAATTCATCGAAGGCTAATCTAACCTTTTATATTCTATATATGTATGAAAGAATTTTAGATGACTTTTATTATATATTTTTTATTTAACATTAATTTTATTTGTGAAGTTCACATGTTATATTAATTTTATCACTCTACTCTCTTCATTAGTGCTTATTATTTATTATTTTGTATACTTCTTGGTTTATTTTATTTATTAATTTTTTTAAATTAATTACATTTATTTTCCTTGTATGTTATATTGTATAAATAGATAACTTTAGATCTAATACTTATTGCCTTTGGATGTGGCAGACTGTGTTATTATTCAATAAATAAATTTTAAAAAAACCTAGTCATCTGGAAACAAGAAATTTATTTTATAAACTTCGTTCGAATATTCATTGATGGCGTGCGTATGAAATCTTGGTGGCGGCCTACAAAAATATTGGGCCGTTCAGCGTGATCCCTAAAATAACGAGGTTAAATGAGCTAAATTTATATAATACGTTATTACGGAATCACGTCATAAAACTATAATATTCATAAGTTAAAACTATTTTCTGAGTATATGTAGTATGGTTTTGTTTCTTACAGCTTTAACTAATGGGGAAAAAGAGGAAAACAAAAAAAGGAATGTAAGAATGAAAGGAGAAGATGATGAAAAAAGAAGAGACCAAACAGAACAAAAATACCACAGCGGAAGCACAACATAAAAGAGAAGACCTTGTTGTAAAGTGTGACGGATCATGGTTCAGTGGACACAAGGTCTTCGGCCATCTTTGTGTCAGATTGGATGCATTTTTAGTTTACAACTATAGATAATATTAAGAAATAACTAAAAATGGATCATTTTAAAAATAAATATAACAACTAGCTATCTGATAGTTTGTCTTGCTAAAAATTAATTTAAAATTTTTACTTTTTTATTACTTATTAAATTTAAAACTGTATAAAAATAAATATACATCCAGTATATGTGATACAGAGAAATACTAAGGTATAAAAAGACTTCTAGACGATCTACCCAATGGTAGATTGGTAGAAGACGCCTCGGGGAGAGTTGCCCAAAATCGGTCTTGGTCTTGCATTTGGCCAGACCAAGACCGCCAAATTGTTGTAAGACCAATACCAAGAACGGACCTTCCTATAGTATGTAGTAACATTTTTTAAAAGGTTATTAAATTTTCGACAAAACTATAAAACAATCGTCTAAATCGAAAGTTTTAGTAACATTATATTGTATTGAATTTTATATTATTAATTTAATTATCGTTCAAGTTCAAGCCCGTTTACATTCCTTTAGTTCATCAAATAAATCCTACACTAACTATTTCTCTGATAGTTAAGTAAAATTAATCTAATTCAATTGTGTTATTTTTAATGAACATATTTAAAATTGAAAAAAAAAATAGTTTAAAACCGGTAGGAAAGTCATTTGAGTGGGCATACCAGATTTTTTATTTAAATTATTGATGACATTGTGTTGTGCATTTTCTCTACAACTCATCCTTTACAAGGTAGGGGACCTCTCAATATTTTTCTTAACAATACCTTTAATGTATTGTCAAGTTAATTTTATTAATTTGGTTGGATTTTAAGATCTAAAGTAACATATTTAATAAATAGCAATAAGCTAATTGGTGACTGCAAGACTCTTTCGCAAGACGAGTCTTGGTCTTGCATTTGGGCAACATTAGCCTTTGGAAGTAATCAGAGATCGAAGAGGAAGCAAGGTTAAAACGATAGGTTTAAGATGGTTCTGAAGTTTATTAAGAAAGATATTTGGATTTGACCAAATTGGAGACATATGGAACATTGAGGATTTTATGAAGGATTTCGGATTATAAAGATTGGATTCATGAGCAGTGTTTTTTTTTATTAAGGAATTTTCCAATAATATGTTTTTTCTTGATCTAAAGTCTTTTAAGATTTTCCTTCCCTGGTGTCATGTCACAATAGGCTTTCATCCAACTTGTCATTCCATTTAACCTTCAGTTATTTTTTTTTCCCTTCTACTTCCTCCAGTACTATACTCGTCTTCGGAAATATTTCTATCGAAATTGTTATAACATACCCAAACCAGCGTAATTTTTCCTTCAATATTTTCAGAAATGTTTCAGTAGAAGCAGTATTTTCAGAAATACAACAGAATTATTTATTTTTTAATTCTTCAATTTTCTAGCTGCTCTTCTTCAAAAGGACCATACATTCTTATCTATAATCTACAGGAGATGATCCAAACATCCGATAAAAAACAAGAACTTAATTTTTTAAGCACAGAAATGAAAAACATTCAAGGAATTTATTCGAATCCAATCCTCTTCTTTTGCTTCCTTTAAAGTAGAAAGAAATTGAAATGAGATTTAAACTGGATTTAGGTTTTATCGAATTTATCGTATTTATCGCCCATGATATGTAGAACGGCCGACTAACTTCATTCGATAAAACTAAATGAGTGTTACTAAAATAACATTATTAACACTCATCTAAGAGTTTGGAAATGGCTTCATGGCTTATCTTAATCTACAATTTTTTTATCTACGAGAATTCTAGGAAGCAGGGCGTTTCCTAATGAGGTACTAAATCTTCAAGGACCACCTTGAATATATTACCTTCACTTGAATAGCGCAATAATTTGATCACAAAATAGAGAAAAAGATGGCATACAAAAATATTGGGCCGTTTGGCCTATATAATCTCATTACTATGACATGTTGGGGGGAGGAGGAAGGGAGGGTAGAAATCACGCCAAACACATTTTTCGTCAAATGTTCAGCACTTTTTAGCTCCTCACGAAATAAACAAACTCTAGATTGAAAACGCCCCATATTTTCGAGAACCTCCGAAAATTAAAAAGTTGTAGGCTACGGTAAGATGAAAGGAATTCACATAATTTTATATAGATGTTGATAATTTGATTAAAAGGAGTCTGTATCGCGGACTATAGCAAAATATGTAGCCGAAAACTATTCGCAATGTTTGTTATATTCCTAATCAAAGGTCATAAAATAACATTATCAAGGCTATTGTTGAAATATCTTAAAGAAGCATTAATTTAGGGTTATTAAAAACTCCGATAACGGTCGATGATAGTGGTGGGACGTTTAGTAGCAACCTGTTTAGAATAGAATAGAAATAGAATAGAAAATAGAACTTTATTCTGGGACTAAGTCCCCTTAGAATAACAAAGATGAATTAATACAAAATAAAATGCCAATCTGACCAAAAACTAACTTATAAAAATTTTAACATAATATACATTATTTAAAAAGTAGTATGTAACCACTAAGAAATAAACAAAAAAAAAATATAACATACACACACATATACATATATACACATACATACACATACATACATATATATACACACACAGACACACATATACACATACATACAAACACATACATATACATACTTACATATATAAATGAACTTACAATCTTCTCCAAATTTACTTATTATTACGATAAAAAAAAAAAAAAAAAACAGAAAAGAAATTACATATCTATATATACATAACTGCACAATTTATAAACAATAGGCTATCTAATAGAAACATAATTTAATACAAAATGTAATAATATTTACAGTGATTCATACAATAATAAGGAAACACTGAGATAAAATAAAATCTCAGGAATAATTGTGGAATAAAGGTAAAAAAGGAACTATATATACGTACTTACTCATATTGCTACACAGTGAGACAAAAAGTATAAAATATAAACATATATACATGAAAGAAAAAGCACAACCTGAGGTGAAGAGAATTACAAATTAATAGTAAAAATAATAGTAAAAAATCATTGCTGTTTTATGTTAAAACTTAAAGTGTAGGCATCACCATTTACTTCTCACAAATTCAGATCATAGAATGAAATTTATGGTTGCGAATCGTCTGTTTGGGATGTGAGGAGATATTGGAAAAGGAGGTATTTGAAGGTTGACAGTGAAGAGACATGACGGATGATATGTGGCAAAGAATTTCAATAGGTGACGGAGCGGGCTAAGAAGGAACGTTCAAAGGATTTTGTCTTGTGTGATGGAATATAGAGGTCAGAATCACGGGATCTCGTTTTTATTGAGTGGACTAAAGGTTTCGGCTGGAGGAGACAGTAGATATAGGAAGGATGCTGGGAGTTGATCGTTTGATATAAGAAATTTCCAAGGAAGTATAGGCGGCGGGAAGAGGGGAAGAGCCACTTAGACTCGTTTAATTTAAACAGTTTCTTTCATTAAAAAGCTATAGTAAACTGTTCTCTTATTACTTTAAAATAAGTTATGATTCGAAATTATAATTTATATTTATAATGTTACTTTGTCTTTTACCGACAATTATAAATACTTTTTCTTTTGCCCCACAGTTGATATATTTTGAAGGTACAATTAAATTGATAATTATTTTGAAGACGAAAATTATAATCATCAAAAACTAATTATTTATTATTTTTTTGACAATTACTATGTCTTGTTCACTTCACTCTAAAATAAAATTTTATATTTTTATTTTATATTATTCATTAAATTTACAACTGTATAAAAATAAATAGACATCTAGTAAATGTGATAAAGAGAAATACAATGGCATGAAAAGACATCTAGAGAATCTAACCAACGGTAGATTGGATAGAATGTCTTTTTTCTAGCTACATCAACTACAGAATTATTTATTTTTTAATTCTTCAATTTTCCTAAACTCCCTTTTCCTATCTAATTACTACTTGTTCATTATTTTCACTAATAAATTTATACAATTCCTTTAAAATAAGTTATCATTCGAAATTATAATTTTAATGTTAATTTTTCTTTTACCGGCAATTATAAATACTTTTTCTTTTGCTCCACAGTTGATATATTTTGAAGGTACGATTAAATTGATAATTATTTTGAAGATGAATATTATAATCATCAAAAACTAATTATTTATTATTTTTTTGACAATTCTTTTTGTCTTGTTCACTTCACTCTATAAATATAGTGACTAATTAATTTCTAGTTAATGTAAGTGAATAATTTCTAATTAATGTCAATGTAAGCAAACAGAGGATTCAGGTTTTATTTTTGGTTGTCCAATTTCGAAACAGTCATAGATAGATAGATAGAAAAAAAAAAAACTTTATTCTGGGACTAAGTCCTTTCAGAATAACAAACTGTTGCAATTGCTACTAATATTAAACAGCTTTGCCGATCACTAGTCGAAGATGACTGGGAGAAAATATCAAACCATTTTATCTTCACACCCAAGAGAAAGCGAGCAAGATGAAGTTATTTCTATCGATGGATGTGATTGTATTGCCATGCCCTATGCCCTCAATGCTCTGGCACACAACAGGTTTCTCGACTATGCGGTTTGATATATATATATCTATTTACTTAGAGAATAAAAATATTGAAAGGGAGAGAATTTTCTGAATTTCACAATAACACAGCTTTGACATACTTGTGATCGAAAACACAATAATAATAATTAATAATGATGAAAAGTATAATCATAACTCATCAGAATTCAAAGTAAGAGGCACCTACCTCAGCGTGAACCATTACAAAGAGCACAAGCATGCAGGAAGTACGCTCGAAACGGATATTCGTCATATCACAAACTGATCGAAATGTAACAGTTGTTGCCCAACATTATTCTCTAATTAATCTATTGCCATTTAGAATGAACTAACATGGAAAACACAGCATGATAATAAACAAATAAGAGAATCAAAGACACTATTTTTTGGGAAACGGTCGGAAATAGAACATACACTAATGAAATATGCTCTTTAATGTAGACGGCTTTCGATTGAGTTGTAAACCTTCAACATGGATAAGGAAAACAAGACAGAAGTTTTCATTGAAGTTAATAAGAAAAAAAAAACTAAGGCATGTGGTTTGGACCACACGATAGAATGAAAACTTCAACAAGGCGAGATTAATAATATGAAATATAAATTATAAATAATAGCTCATTATAAAGACGATGAATATTTCCCTAGCTTCAAGTATGCATGTCCGATTTTTAAGGTCCTGTAATAATTTAATCCACATCTATAAAACTCGTTATCATTTAGTTTTTGACACTATTTTTCCCTTTTCTCCTCTTTAAACCATCGTTGCGTTAAGATACAATTTTGAATACTAGCCCATATGAAATGCTGAACAATTCCCTCGCTTACAGTATGCAGGTCCGATTTTGATTTCCGAGATATTTTAATTCATATCTTCAATAAAACTCCTTATAATTTGGTTTACGACAATATTTTTTCCTTTTCCCCTTTCTAACATTGCGTCACATTAAAATACAATTTTGAATAATAACTCATTAAAAAGTGGCTGAAATGACGAACATTTCTCTCGCTTAAATTAACAATATGGAGGCATACACATAAATACTTCAATTGGTCGATTCCAGCCGACTTTTCCAAAGCTTTAAAACAGCAGAAATCTGACGGCTCAATCTGATTCACCCTCCACAAAAAAGTGCAAAACGCGCATAAAGGAAGTTTTTACTTAAAAAAAAAAGATATTATAGTATACATAAATAAATACGTGTAGAAGAAGAACAACAGTAGTATAACATTCTGTCACTATATTGATTATGGTTATAGTGAGAAAAATGTCATTTTGACTTAAGTCATAGACCTTAAAAAGGTATAGTTGAATAGTATTTCGACGTGGCGTTTATTTACAAAAATGACCGTTAGTTCGTTCTCTGCGTATTCTCAAGAATCATAGCTTTTTTTATTCTCATTTCTTCCTTATGTTGTGCATGTGTCTCTTATGTGTTTTATCTCTATTTCCTTTTTATATACTCGTTATCTCTTTGTTTTTATTGGATGCTAATTTTCCGTCGCTTTATTCCTATTAAGAATCTTTGAGCTTATTATTTTGCACACCCCTTACCGTTACAATCATTTTATTTACGATTCCAAATTTACATACATCTGTCTTGTATTTTATGTATAATATTTTATTTTAATTTTTTTCATAATTTATTTTGACTTCCTCCCATTTAACCCCGTATGTTTATTGTTTTTACTTATATTACTTTTATATACAATTCTTCTTAACCCCAGGAAAGGACTTCCACTTAGAGTGAAACGCCGGTGCATATTAAAGAGCGTATCTAATTAATGTTTAATTCATTCGTTATCCGAACAACGGACGTGATATCCTTAATTCCAAACACGATCAATTTTTTCTCCATTATAATTGGAACAGTTAATTGCGAAAATGTTTTGAGATATTTTAAGTCGATCACGAAATCACACGTGATAACTCTTCCTAGAAACCTGTTCAGATTAGATATTTAGAACCACTCTTTAACGGTATTTGTTAAATTCCATGATAAAGTTTAAGTGGAGCAAGGCTTGATTAGTAACCATTCCAATTACTTAATTTTACATTATTAACTAGCAAAGTAATCAATAATTTCTTTATTACATTTGTTTATATACTTGACTTATTTACACGTTAAAAATATATATATATATGGAGATGGATATATAGTTTAATCTCAACTTAAAATTACGAGCATGAGAAACAACTGTTAGGATTTGCTGTCTATATATGGTTTATCAGGCTTGACACGTTTTGACTCGAGCATGTGAATCATCGTCAGGGCTGAAAAATAACTAATTAAATATACGATGTAGATAGAAGTATTTAAATAAGATAAGACAAATAAAAAATTAAATAAAGTTCACTTTAGATGATGGATGTATAAACATAATAACACGGTAAGGAAAAAGAAAAGTATGTACTTACATACTATTAATATAAATAAATTAACTAAATGATTACTACAAATAATTTAAATAAACGAAATTCCATACATATTTCTTATTTATTTAATTTACTAGTTTATTTACTAGTTTAATTTTAATTTAAAATAAATTAATTAGTTTAATTTAAATTAATTAGTTTAAAAATAAATGAATTAGTTTAATTTAAATTACTAGTTTAATTTATTTAAGTTACTAAACGTTTACTTAATTAATTTATACGTAGAGTTGAAATATTTTTAAAAAGTTCCATTTTAAAAATTCTGTGAATTATTTTTGAAATAAAAAAGCTTCAAGGAATTTTTTTTGTAATTCCAGGTTTATGGTTAAAAGTTTAACTTATATTTATTCAAGTTCTTCAAAAAAGGCCCATCAAGTAAAAAAAAGTAATTGTGGGGTTTACATTAGAATTATAATAAGTCTTAAATGAAATACACTTTAATGTGTCCTTTGTTTGAGTAGCTGTGAATTAAAGTCATTTTTACATCGAATTTTTAGAGAAATCGGCAGACATTTTGAATAAAAGATTTAAAAAAATATTAGTTCTAGTTGCAAAGGAACTGAAAAATTATCGATACTGAAAATTTCTGTGACACCGAAACTTTAAAAAATAAAAGTTTTTCTTCCGTTTCAAGCCTTATTTCTATTTTTTTTTTTTTTTGTTGAGCAATTATGCTTATATTTTGTGTACTTTCTATCTTTATATCTTAGTTCATTTATATACTAATATATTTCTGATGCAATTTTTGAATTATTAGTCCTGATAGCGACCCAAATGTTAAGCATCGCAAAGCTAGATCAACATTACTTAGACACCAAATCATGAGTGTTAGCCATACTCATAAAAAAATAAAATTGTCAGTAGAATGTCAAATATCGGGGAAAGAAAAATATATTTACTAGGTGGCCATTGGAAACAGCCCTACATTCAATAGATAAATAATTGTCAATATGATTCGAGCATATTCGCGTTAAAATGAACCGACGGAAGTATGAAATGGGAAACTGTTGTGTGAAGAATCGATATCCTAAAAGGCACTTGTTCAAACACGGCCATGACATCATTACTGCTGATTACACTCACTAAAAAAGCACCTAGGATGTGTTAGTGTTTCAAAGAACACTTAAGTATATTTAAGTCATCAAGAATACTTAAATGCTTAAATATCACTTGCGTTATAATCAGATAGCCTCGATCTAAGTGAAAGTCTTTCTCTGGGGTCAAGAAGAATTATACAATTCTTCTTGACCCCAGACTTTCTTTCTTTCTTCTTGACTAAAGTAACGAAATAAAACTCATATTATAATAATCTCTTAATATTGTCCTTACATTATTTAATATATTAGTTATATCATATTCTTATTGTTTATTTATCATTCTTATTGTCATTATTTTTCTTATTAATCTTCTTACTGTTTTCTTATTATTCATATTGTTGAATCCACAACACGAGAATTTTGAAAATTGTAAAAAAATAAATAATACAAATGTAAGCTTTTGTAAATCTGTATATTATTATAAAGTAAACTCAAACCCAAACTCGAACTCAAAGACGACAATAATAACTAAATTAGGCTGTCAAGTTAAACTTCTTTATTTAAATTAAGATAAATTGAGCTGAACGGAGTTAAAATCTATATAATGAATTTAATCAAAATATAACTGGGTTACTTTCTCGCTCTCGGGAAGCGAGGTGCTCGTCCACGTGCTGTCTGGATAACCAACCGGTTATCACGGTAACTAAATGGCAATTATGGTAACATGCTTGTCAAACACGGCCATATGCACTTTCCATTTCTAAAGGCTTATACAATGCCTTAGAATTTAAGGCCACCTTTTGGAGCGCGGGCAAAAAAAAAAAAAGTGAAACGTACAGTGAGAAAAAGTGATCCGGGAATGGCAACTGACAAAGCTGATATGCAACGAATTAAAGAGCACTTAACATATTTCTTCCCAAGCTCATGGCAAGTTTCATCTGGTATTATACTAGGTGTAAAGGCGTCCTTGTTGATATAAAAATAAGGAACAGCAAGACGCAATGATAAATCCGAGGCTTCGGAACCAAACCTGTGGTATTTAGATACGCGTAATATATAACCCTCAACAGAATATACATAATGTATAACTGACCAGAACCAGTAACGGATCCAGGATTAATTTAATTTTGGGGGAGGCTTCAGTCGAAAGTATTTTTTTGGTGGATATATTAGGATAATTACTTCGGAAGAAATAAAGAAACTAACTACCTATATGAAATGGTGTTTCAGTGATTCTTTAAGTCCTATTCAATGTAATTAGACGATCAATAGTACTTTTAAAGATTTTTTTTTTTCATAAAACTTGGTTATATTCTACCATTTTGGGAGAGGAGGGGCTTCAGCCCGAAAGTTCTCTTCTCCCCCTCCCCCGTAGATCCGCCTGTGACAAGACCTCACATGGTTGTAAACATCATGGAATGGAGACTTTATTCCGAACAGATAATTTTAAGATATCACGACAGAGTTCGGGAAGAGAAAAATATGCAAAACCACCTTTACGTGATGTTGTAAGCTGGGTAAAAAAAGACTATTTTGGTGATTGGCAAGACAGATATGCCTGTATACTACATAGGAATGCAGCAAATATGGTAACTACCGAAAAAAAGAAATCCCCTGTCAGTCAAAACTATGGCGCTTTCTTCAAAGCGCTGGCAGATCTGGACGGGGATATCATTCAATCTTTATGAGAATACAGAATAGACTTTAAAAAATAATACTTCAATAACCATTTTGATAACATACCAATATGAGCAGTATAGTAATCAAACTCAGCCCAATTAATTGAAAATTAAACGAAAAGTTTTCCGCAGTGCCTAAGTTACTTTCAAGTAAAATGTTTTAGCACATACCTCAATTTCTAATATAAAACATTACCTGTTATGACCCATAGGCTTTTGACGCGATACCCTTCAGATAACCCTGAATCAATATAATAATAGAAACACCAAGGAACCACAACAACCATGATAGACCAAATGACTCAAAACGTCTCCTGTTGCTCCCCATTTTGTCGACGATAGACGTTTTGAAACCTGTCTATTTGTTCCTCTATATCAGCATTCAAGGGTAGTTCTTTATCGAGTTTCATTCCCAGATATATAGCTGCATAGCTTCTCAGATGCGTGCGAGTTCCTCGTTATCAAAGCTCAAATTTACTTCATGTCCTCTGCTTATCCTAACCTTATACCAAGTTGAAATAATAATCATCAAATATCCTGATCACAATTAATAACAAACTCATTTCTTTCAACGTCCCATTTCTATAATAATTCGAGTACCTGTTGCATGTGCGTTTCTAACCCTTTAAAGTTACTACTTGTTGCACACACAACGAGGTCGTCTGTCGGTCGAAGTACAACAGAGCATTTTAACCCGACATTGATTCGGTGAGTTCCGTGAGGTCATGTTAACTAGAAATACTGCGTGTTTGGATAGTTTTTGCTGTATATTCTAACTATATATTTTACGGATTTTATTGCCGTTGTATATTGTAGATAGTAAAATCTTCAATCTTCAGGATTTTATAACATAAATCAGTCAGTAGTATCATGTTACAAGTGTATATATGTGCGTGGAGAAATATTATTATGCAAATGGAAAATAATATGTTTTTTTTTATATGTGCCAAAAAAATAAAATTTGAATGAGTTGAATCAGTGGTTTATGAGCACTCGGAGTTCAAGTTTGAATTCAGAAAATTTTGTTGTTTTATAAAATTTGTAGGTTCTTCCTGCGATAGAGCGATTCTCTATAACATGAGTACCCTATCCGTCAATTAATTGGAGAATTAGGTATGGCAGTAGTTAGTTCAGAAATAGTTCTTCCTATAACTGGAACTGAGACTTTCATTGGTTAATTCTCATTACTTCTTTTGATTGTAATTCATTCAGGAACTAGATCGGATGAGGAAACCCAGGAATCGATTCTATTCCAAAAATTGTATCGTCTACTCATTCATTGAGTAAAAATCAATTGTTTTGCAATATATATCCTATAATATGAAAACAATAAAATACCCTAACGATCAACAAACCAAGGCTTTGAGAAACACTTGAAGAATATTGTATATCAAAGAAGTAAAAAACCTTGAACGCAGCGTTGCTTTTGTTATGCAAACCCACGTAAATTGTCTATTCTCATAACTTGGAATAACTCTAACCATGTAAATGTGATTGCGACATTATTGAGTTGTGTCATTCACTCGAGGTGAAAAATGCAAATTCAAATAAGAAAAACTTTAATTACTTTGAAAAATCTCAGTCGAATTTCAGACAACATTAAACGGTGAAATAACAATTTTTAATAAAATTCATTGTGCATAAACAACAGGTAAATATTTAATGTTTGATATAAACATGATACCTATAACTGTTTTGGCTAACAAGAACAGTTCATATGAACTAGAATAATAATCCAGAAACGAAATGCATATACAAATAAAAATAAAACAACATATAAACCGACCCTCTAATAAAGTGGGTACTCTTAATTAAAAAAAATAATTAAAAGGAAAAATCTGGCGGTTGAGCGTGATATCGACCCGATCACCTTCATGCACAACCGTTGGCCAAGTAACAAGTACGTCCTGATGACTAATTTTTGTAGAAACGTCATTAACAGTCAACACATATTACATAGGTTTATAAGAATTCAACTCCGCCATAGCAATTCAGTTCTCGGATTCGATATATTAATCACACATTAATCACGCCAAAGAGTTTCCTTCTCAGAATTCACCTTCGACAAAATTGTACGTTGATAAGAACACTCTTCGTTTAAAGGTCGAAGTACAATTGACAGATTAGAATTTTTTTTTAAATATCAAAATAAAAACCGAAGCAGACAAAGCATAGACAATATTCGTAATATTTGTGAATGATAGTAAACAAAATCTTATATGGCGAAATAAAAGCCATACAGTACCAAGGGCTGAAATATTGACATTCCAAGTGAGTAGCCAATTCAGGATTTTTTTTTTGGGGAGGGGGAGAGGACTAAAGTTATTTTATTAACAATAATTACAGGACCAATAATACTTTTAACAATAATATGTTTACTATATATATATATATATATATATATATATATATATATATATATATATATATATATATATATATAATTTTCTTTTTTTTATTTGTGAGAGGGGCTTTCGAGCTGATGAGTTTCACCTGTCAGTGGTCCAAGAAAATAATGAAATCAGATGAAGTTACTATAAAAAAATGGACATCTACATTCCCACTTTTGTTTGAGAATTGACAGCAAAAACTCATCTTTTTTTATTTGATTAAAAAATGAATCATTCCATTCATAATTCTGTAAGGAAAACCATTTGTCATAGAAGTGGAGCTAGAATTAAATTAAACGCAGTTTTTTTTTTAAATTACCAAACCTAATCGAAAACTCAGTTTCTGTCAAAGTGGAAAGTTCAATTTTGATAGAAAGCTGCTGCTCGCATATCACTGAAATAGCAGCCGCCAATCTTCCAATATAAATAATTAGATGAAAACAGTTCAAAATACAAACCAGGATAGCTCACAGCTTAACCTTAAGGATGTTAATTAAAGACAGTAACTAGGCATTTTAATCCGTAGTACGGACCCCTTTTTATCAAATTATTAACATCCGCCTGAAACTTCGTAAATAGCTTAATCTCATCGTAACCTACAATTATTTTACTAACGGAAACTCTTGGAATTGGGGCGTTTTCAATATGGAGGTCGGCAAACTTTGTCTACTTAATTAGGCACTAAGAACTCATAAATACTCATTTGCTTTCCACTTGGATCGTAAGATAATTTGATCACAAAATCGATAAAAAAAGGTGGCCTACAAAAATATTAGGCCGTTTGTGACTTATAATCTCGTTATTTTGACAATTTGGGAGTGTAGGTCAATATTTTTGAAGCAAATGGGTATTTACGAGTTTATAGAAGCTAATTCAATAGACAATGTTTGTCGATCCCCAAATTGAAAACGCCCCAATACCGAGAATTTTCATAAATAATATATTTGTAGGTTACGATGAAATGAAGCTATTTACAAAGTTTCAGGCAAATGTTCATGATTTGATAAAAAGGGCTCTGTACCACGGACTATTTCTGTTAAAACCATTTAGCAATATCAGGATTTTACTCTTGATTTATTGAAGTTTAATTGGAATATTCATCAACCTAAAAAACGGATTATGTTAGGGAGTAATTAACAACCATAAAAGAGTCAGTCACGCTCGGATATGAAACGCTCGTTCGGGTAAAGTCGGCTCTATTCGACTAATTGAAGTGTTTTTGTATTTGGATTAAAATATTTCAGAAACTAGACATTCGGATTTGCGTACTGTAACCGAGGGAAATTTTCAGCATTTTATCCACTTTTTAATAAGCTATAAATTGTATTTAGACATGACGCCGAGTTAGAGAGTCAGGAAGGAAAAAAGATAGCAACAAAAACCAAATAATAATGACTGTTTTAAAACATTTGGACAAAAATATCTCAAGAAACCAATTTGCAGAAGTAAATATTGATATTTTATTTAACCAGGTATAAAAAAAAAATATATCAGTTTATATTCGATTTTCTGTTGCATTCGATAGAGTTTCGACAAATTACTGAACCCCCTCAGATTATAGAACAAAAAATATTTATATTTCATATTATTAATCTCACCGTGTTGATATTTTCACTGATATCGTATGGTATTAAGCTAAATGTTATTATACAGCTATTTTTTTCAGACAACTAAAAAACAGGTGAAGAGTCGGGTAGCTCAGAGGTAGCAGACTTAGCACTGACTTCCAAAGCTCAAGATCCAGGCTTCGAATCCAGCTGATGGAAGGTAATTATTTATTCTGTTTCACCATGGATCGACCATGGGGTCGGGAGACCCATCTAGGGTATACCCAGCCTCTATAAAGTTGGTACTCTTAATTATTCAATTAGGAGAGAAAACGTGGCGGTTGAGCGGGATCTCGGTCAAATCACCTCCTTGCACAACCGTTTACCAAGACTTTACAAAGTACTGAACCCATGACCCTTCATGGGTTTTAGCGGTATAGGTTATATATTTTTATTAATAAACAGATAGTCCAAATTGTCCCAGTCAAAAGAAAACATGAGCATCATAATGAACTGTTTTTTATTCTCCGGATGGTAATTTCAACGGAGAGTCGAAGCTCAATAAAACGATCAAATTCAATAGCTGTCGTTGATAGAACGCGATATAATTGCAATAAAATTTAAATACGAATGACGAAACTTATAGCAAAGAAAAACAATTTTAAATTGCAAATAGTGGAACGAGATGGAGAGATTTGAGAACCTACACCAAACTGCGAAAATAGAATGACAAAACATTTGACTGGATGGACTGGCAAATTTTTAATTCCAATACCAATACCCAATACCTTTCAAGTAAAAAAATTATATTTATGATAAATACAATGTTGTGTATGAATATAAAGAAAAAAAATATTGTTCTCAAGTGAAAACATACGCAACAAGAAAGGGACAAGTTCAAATATTCAACGCTTAAGAAAATTGAAATAGTATTTTACCAAAATAATAACTAATTATTTTATTTAAATTTCCGAGAAATTTTGTTTAAAGTATTGTGAGGGTTGTATAATTTCGCTGAACAATAACTCAACTATTGAAATTGAAGGAAAATTTTGTTCAACAAAATATTCGAATAACAATTTCAACCATTGCTTCAGTGAAACTTGTTCAGTTTGAGAAGCGTTGAGAAAAACGTTCTATTATTCCAAAGCACAGTCTTCGCAATATAATAGAAAATAGTTCTCGGTCCGCCTAAATATCATTATGAAGAGTGTATGAATAATACATAAAGTAATAAGCAACAACAAAACTTGAAAATAAAAAAAAAGTATAGAAGCTCAATTGGTATTGATGAAAGACTTGTACAGTGGGAGGCAATTCCGATAAGCAAGTGTGACGGATCATAAAATCAGTAATGTAATATTTAACAGATGTGATTTAAAAGATGACATCAAATTGTTTTAATAGATGAGTCGACTTTATAAATTTAATTTAAATAAAGTAAAAAATTGATTTAAATTGTTGAGGTTGTAAGTCATTCGACAAACAGTGGCTTATACCTTATTTAATATATTTTATTTTATATTTAAAAAAATTGGGAGCTTTCGATGTCTATAGCAACATATTTATTTCTATAAAAATCGTGTACAACGCTAAATTATAACACTGAGAACCTAATTGTATAATTACAGGTCTAATACGAACAAAATTTAATTGATAAAGATGTGGTTAGGAGGCAGTGCAAATTTTAAATGTTTCAGATATATTTAAATTGTATTTGTTTCACTAATCAAAAAATAATATTACTACAGTCAATTAGTCAATATAAATATAATTGCTGAGGCCATCAGCAGACCAGTTTCGCATTTACATACTAACGTTAAATTTAAGCTAATATCAAACAATAAAAACAAAGTTATTGATATTATTAACAAAATGCGTAGTTAATGTAGGTGTGGAGTGGTGTTATCTATACCTCAACCATTCTTATCTTTGTGGTTTGATGAAGAGCACATGAAAACCTGTTATTACATTATGAAATTCAACTTACAAAAATAAAAAATAATGCACTGGTAATCACAGAAAAAGTATTGATGGATAATTAACACTAGATTTGCATACATTATTGTAAATTTTTGAATACTTAATATTCAATCTATTTCAATGAATTTCACCAAATTTGAGAATTATTTATTATGTTAATATGGGATAATAAATTTTTTTTTTATACTACTTTTATCTTTGATTTATTTAATAAGTCTTGAAAAGTTATGGTAAATATTATGATACCTTTTAGAATTTTATAAATATTATTTTTGAAATAAATTTTGTTTTTTATCTATAGTAAAAGGAATCAACAGCTATATAAATAAGTTAAGATATTAAAGGATGCTGAAAATATTTTTTTATTCGAAACAATATGAAATTATTTTTCTTATGTTTATAAAAAATAATACAAAAAAAATTCAAGGGTCAAATAGAAAATATTATATATATATTACTAAAACTTGTTTTTTAACAGTTGAATACATATTGCAATAACAATATTGCAAGAATACACGAGTCGTTTCGTTATTTTATAAAAAATAAATATAAAATTTAAAACTCAGTTTTTCGTGAATTTAAACAGCTTTTTAGGTTTTTTAATGAAAGTTTTTGATAATGAAGTGAGTCCTGAAAAAAAATGGAAGAAGAGTACTTTAAACTATTAAAAAAAAACAACCTAAACTTACCGCACAGGCCAAATTGAAGAAGAACAAAACGTACTTAGACGTGCAAGCAAAGAACCCCATCTTATCTTTGATTCGACCCAGGCGGCAATAGAAGTTAAACTGAAGATAACAGATAGAGCCTGTTTATTCTTCACTTTACCCCCGCCTGTTTTATTTTTGACTCACCGTTTTGAGCGATAACAGGTCTGATTCTTGAAATAAAAATAGATCTGATTGGAATAATCGACTTCGTAAATTACTTAGAAATATATCGATAAAAAAAAACTTTTGTTCGTGTCACGTACTTCAATCTACCAGAGTTAATTCCAATTTTATTTTATTTAACTTCGTAATCAATTTTTTTATTTCAATGAGTCACGATTTCAAAAAATGGTTTGTATTTATCAATTCTGTAGAAAAAGTTCTATGAAATGTAAACAAATTTAAATACATAATAAATATAATATAATACGTATATAATATCCTATATACAAATATAGGATGCTAAATTTTATTAATTTTACACATCACGCTAAGTTGCTGTAGAAGGGGGTATAAATATAGATATACATTATTTTTATTTTTATTTTATGAGCTCTACAGACAATTCTGATATCCGTCTATTTTTTATTTTATTTACGAGTTTACTGAACCATCTTACAATCTACCACATTAATATGCTACAATTGTTCATTCATAAAATATATACTTATATATAATCTATCATTATTCTATAAATCTCCAATCAAATTAAATAAATCACATAATAAAAATAAAGACTTTAAAAAGAAACGAACTGTAATTAAAAATTTTAATTTTATATGTCTTGTTTTTAATAGAACAATATTTTAAAACTAACAATATTTAAAAACAATCTTCAAAATGAATAACAGGATGACCGATTTTATTACCTTTTTCTTTTGTCAGGATTTCAAAAAAATATATAACGGTTTTTTAACTTTTTTATTGAAAAATATTACAATCTGTCTCAAATGACATTTGTAATAGTGTTCAGAGATGACATTCACACTCTATGTACAATAAATAAAAATAAATATAACAGTTAAACAGTTACTCTTAGGTTTTATGGTCCCTGATTATATTTATTCTATAGTTCAAATAAATTGTATTTAATATAATAAAAATTTTCCTGTTCCAGCTACATAAATGTCAAGTATAACTAAAATTGTCAAGTATTAGTAACTATTTTGCCTCAATTTTTATTTTATAAAAAATCTATTTTTTTGCCAGTCCTGGTCTTGGTCTTGCAACAGATAGGCGGTGTTGGTCAGCAAAGAGCAAGACCAAGATCGATTTGGGCAACACTAACGATTAAATTAAATAAGTAGCTATAAATAACTAACTTTCTAGTTATTTATTCTAAAACGTTCCTTTCTATTGAATGACCTTTCGCCCAGCCTGGTTTCAGTACAAGACCTTTTGAATTTAAGAAGATGCGAAGGTTCCTTGATTGACTTCAATTACTGAAATTAGAGTCGGGGTTTACCTTGAAATTATAAATCTATTTTCCATTTTTATAAATAAACAGCTATTAGCTACATTATGTGGGAGATAATTGTAAATATACTTTACAATTTGAAAATATTTTTTTTTAGAAGCGATAACGTCTTTAGGGTGAATTAGATTGAGCCGTCAGATCTCCGACGTTTGACGCTCGGTTAATGTCGCCTGGTGTTTAATTGTAAGTGTTTTTACATATGGATTAAAATATTTGAAAACATTAATAGACACTAAAAATCGGAACTGCATACTGTAAGCAAGGTAGGTAATATTGTGAAGCATTTCATCCTCTCTGAAATGGGCTATTATTCAAAATTGTATCTTAATGTGACACCGTGTTAGGAAGGCAAAAAGGGAAAAAATAGTGTCGAAAACCAAATGATAACGAGTTTTGTTGAAGATATGGATTAAAATATCTCAGAAACTAAAAATCGGACCTTCATACTGTAAGCAAGGGGATTGTTAAGTATTCCATCCTCTTTATAATGAGCTATTATTTATAATTTATATTTTATATTATTAATCTCGTCTTGCTGATGTTTTTACTCCTATCATGTGGTATAAAGTACACACCTCAGTTGTTGTTTTTTTAAGCTTTATCGTAACATAGTTACAGCGTTTTTACAATTACATTTCTCACACATATCGGTAAGAAATTAAGTTAATAAATATCATAAGACGTAACCTTAAATTTTTGGAATGACAATTTCTTGTTTAGAGGAAAATTCCTTCGTCTAGTAAACCATTATAAAAAAAATGGCTGTATAATATTCTCTATTTTTGTCGATGAAAACGTTCAGATATGCAACAGTTCAATATCAATAAACCACAAATAACTTAGGCAGAAAACAAAAAAACAACAAAAGAAAATTACTTGAAGCCACTCACATCATAATAAACAATAGCAGTAAATTGCAAAACAGACACCAAACATTTGGGAACACACTGTGCTGATATCTTAAATAAAATTAAAATATAGTAAAAATGAAATACAAATAATCATTTAACAACAATCGTAAAAGAGTAAATAATCATATCCAAAGGTTAATAATATCCTTCATATTAGTCCCAGGAATGTTGATGCTCCAGATGTAACTGAATTTTATTTTATTTATAACATAAATTTAAACCATGACAAAGGAACACATCAGACTTTAGGTAATTATAACAATTTATATAACAACGAAACTCTAACATGTATTGTAACATTCATTCTTTTTTAATTACTTCATTTCTAACCATGAATCGCTATGAAAATATGGGATTTTAAGTTTTGAAAATGGAAGAATAATTTTCCTAAACCGTCAACTTAACATGTAAATCAACAAATAAAGCAATCGTTGTATACCTGGAAGTTTTTATTGCCGAAAATAATGATTATATTTGTTGTTGCTTTGAAGAATAACGATGTTGAGTGTTTTTTGAAATTAATATAATTTTATCTGGTTCGATAAGAATAACATATTACTAATTGATTTAGCTGCATTATCAGAAGTTAGAAGAGTAATAATCTGTTAGGTTCTAGTTTAGTCTTTGGGATGTTAATTGGAGTTCCAAGTTAAGTTCAAGCTTGAACTACAGTCAACCATGGAAATCATCGATGATTGACTGTAGTTCAAGCTTGAACTCCAATTGTACAACCGACCCATAACATCCCAAAAGAGTTGGCTAGAACCTAACAGATTATTACTCTTCTAAATACTGATAATGCAGCTAAATCAATTAGTAATATGTTATTCTTATCGAGTCAGATAAATGAATTTCAAAAAACACTCAACATGGTTATTTTCAAAGTAACAACAAATATAATGTATTCCCGAAAATCTACTTATGAAAAGATATATAATACCAAAAAAAATACTCAATGATAAAACTAAAACATCGAAGGAGAGATAAGATAAAATTCCATAGCACTTACTAACATGAATAACGGGAAGTACTATATTTTTTCTTTTTTGAGTAAAATTTATTTATTAAGTTTTATAAAGATTAACATAACAGCACATCATTTTTTCTAAATTAAAGAACAAAATAAATTCTTCTATAGTTTCCCTAACAATAATTCTATAATTACAGTTGGTTGGAGGTGCAGTCCACGATGAAAGTACACAAATACATTTTATTTTCTTTAGTCGACTTTTCGGCCCAAGTTTTAGGGATAAGTTTCGGCTTCATTGGGGCTAAATTAAAACAAGATAACTAATAAGAAACTAATTTTGACTGTTGTAAAATACCTGAAGGCATACACTCAACTCTTTTGGGGGGCGGGGTGGCCGAATAGGCTAAAGCGTGAGTAACAGCACCGCTAGTTGCCTGGCAACCGGATAACAGAGATTTGAGATGATATAAAAAGTACGAGTTCGCGTCCCGGTGCCGGAGGGAATTTTAAATTCCCCGCCCTCTCCCCCCGGCCCGGGAAAATCCCGTATAGCCTAAAAGGCGAGGTAGGGAAGAACAAAAAAAAAAAAAAAAAAAAAATACACTCAACTCTGGAGAGAAATTAAAAAATACTAAATTTTAAAAAATGTTAAATAATATTATTATATTTGTCGCTGGTGTATATATTATAATAAAATGAAATTATGCTCCTAATCGTATTACGTTATTTTGTGAACTTCTGAGCGCTTTGATTTGAGAACGAATTCTATGTTACCTTACCTTCCTATCATATCGTCGGTACCATGTTAAAGAAACGAATATGAGACTGTTTAACGTTGCACATACGTTACTTTAACATATGTGTAACATACCGACTTTGTGGCATTGAGATATACAACAAATATAAACCAGAAGAGTAATTAGTAGTTGGTTTTGGCTTATTGAAAATAAATTATTTTGTGTATTTGTATTTCTTTGAATGCATCCCTAACCGATTTTAAAAACATAATTTATAATGTAATATATATACATTATTTTATTTTATTTATACACGAATAAAAAAAAAAAAGATGATTATAGCAGTGCATACATGACAAACAACATCAACTCGTTTGATATGAAATATTTTCCTTTGATATTCCGGTTTTATTAAAGAAATACCACATACATTTTTCTCATATTACAGCTCATATATATTACTCATAAATATAACAATATCACAATTTTTTTTTTAATATTTCTTAAAACATTCCAATTTCATCATTGCCAATATCCCTAAACCAAGAAAACGAGGCAAATAATTATTCTTCAAACAATTGCTGATTTCTTGAGAGTGGATTCACAGAAAAAATAATAATATTAATTTCTTTGGCATAGAAGTAATGAAAGTAAATTATTTAAAAATATATTTTCTAGTCATATCATTCATGTTCGGTGCAATATTCTGATAAGTTTTTTTTATAAAATATTAGGCCAAAAGTTACCAAATGCACACAGTTTTTACATCCTATATTATTTATTTGAGGTTTCAGCTTCAGGAGCCATTTTCAAGATCCAGCAATTTTCAACTAATTTCAATTCAATTCAGTTCAAACTACATTCTTATTGGACACATATTAATTTAACAACGATCAGTTTTATAAATAGTCCAAATTCTATTTTATAAAAAAAATCTACCTACTTTTATGCATCACTTCATAAAATTTCTAAAATCTATCATTACAATATAAATCGTCTTTTATTTCATGTCGTTTTTTCACTTCTAAAAAGTGAGAAAGAAGAACTTCTAAAAAGAAATCCAAAAAAAAAACCGTTCTTAAGTTCAGTTCCATCAAGAATGTACTTGGTGACTTTAAAGTAAACCGGAATATATTTGTTTTAAAAGTAACAGCTATTTATTCAAGGAAAGAAATGATTACCTAATGCCCTTGACTTTTTCAACGTTGCAGTTTATTACCGAGTTTAATTAGCGAGGAAATGGCTAGCTAACAATAACTAACTTTAGTAACGATGAAAAAATATGAAAGACTAAATTTCATCTCCGGAATTAGAATACCTTTTGTATTTCACTAATATATCCTCATAAGAAATTTTCCAGAGTTTTCCTTTCCAACCAATATTTGCAAGGAAACCCCTATCCATAGCTGTTATGGCAAGATCCCCCCCCCCTTAATGCTAAAAAACATCAAATTTGTTTTTCTCATGCATAGCTACTGAAACTCTAATTCCGAGAGCTCGTGCAAAAAAAGTGGAGTAAGTGATCTAAATTAAAACTGTTGGTACTCAATGGACGCGGAATTTAATGCTCTACAACTTTTAGTCAGTCGTACAGTCCCTTTTTGTATAAAATTAATAACATCCGCATAAAACTGCGTAAATTACTTCATCTGATCGTAACCTACAAATATTTTTTTTACGGAAATCCTGGCATAAGGGCATTTTCAATCTGGAGATTGGCAAACATAGTCTATTTTATTAGCTAATAAAAACTCGTGAATAGCTTTCACTTGAATCGTAAAATAATATGATAACAAAGTCGGAAAAAAAGGTTACCTACGAAGATATTGGTCCGTTTGGTGTGACCTCCACCCCAAAAATGTCAAAATAACGAGGTCATATAGGCCAAACGGCCCTAATATGCTCAAAATTTACCCTAATATATGCAATACACTTCAATTTGTTGACTCACAAAACGCGCCTATGGATTAAAATATCTCAGAAACTAAAATTTGGACCAGCATACAGTAAGGAAGAGAAATGTTCAGCATTATTCAAAATTGTATCTTAACGCGAAATTTTCTTAAAATGTTCCAAAATTGTGAACTTTTTGATTGGTTCAAAGGTCCCTAAAAACTTAAATCGAACTGTCAGAGCTGGCAGACGAGCATTTTCGTAATCAGTTTTATTAAAGATATGGATTAAAGTACCTCTGAAACTAAATTTCGGACCTGCATACTGCAGGAAAAGGAAATGTTCAGCATTTCATCCTCTTTCTAATGATCTATTATTCAAAATTGTATCTTAACGCGACGAAGAGAAAATTTTCTTAAAATGTTCCAAAATTTTGAACTTTTTGATTGGTTCAAATGCCTCTAAAACCTTAAATCAAACGATCATTTTCGTAATAATTAAAATGAGTACAATCAGCCTGTTAGTTTGAAAATTTGCTTAACATACTATGGCTTTTTCGGCTCTGGCTCCCGGTCTAATGTCATTAATGATGTCATTTCAATTTTTTCCGTTTTTTTTTTTTTTTAATATAATTTAGAAATCTTTCATATATATGAGGAAACAAAATTTCCTTTTCCTACATTATCTTTTTTCCTGCTTTTCTGTGGGATATGCTCATTTTACGGTGCTGAAAATAATGATAATCTAATCTAAATTGAAAGTGATAATCTAAATTATGAGACTCGATCATTGGAGTAGATGAAGTATTAACGAAGATACGGCATAAAAACAAGTTTTTTATTTTTTCTAAAAAACGGATATTTTTTTTAACGCTATTCACAAAGGACAAAGAATCTTCTTTTATACAACCCATGAAGGATCTTTTGTACAGTAACTTGAACGAAAGTACTGTTTCTTGGTAAAAATTGTGTAAGCAGGCAATATGACCGAGATCACACTCAACAGCCAGGTTTTCCCACTTAATTAATTATTTAATAAAGGGTGACCACTTTATAGAGGCTGAGTGTGCCCCAGGAGATTTTCATAATCTCAGGATTACTCCACGTCCGATGAAACGAAATAAATAATTTTATCTGCCATCAGCTGAATTCGAACCCGGGGTTCTAGAGAATAAGAAGTCAGCGCCTTACTACTGAGCTACTCCATTCCTTCTTTCATACAGTAAGCTTTACTAATACCAGATATACATGGAAAAAGTTCACCAAAACTGAAATAATAACTATTATCAACAATCGTTATAAAAACAAATGACAAATTTTACATAATGAGTTTTGCGTCATAAAAACTCACCGTTCCCTAAAGAGCGGCGGTGACGATTCACATGAACGCTTTATTTACAACGCATCCTACTACACACATGTCATCAATGAGATTATCAAGGCATTCTCCCCAACACCGGATGGGCTCTGGATACGCAAATGTAAAACACCGGGTGAAGGTGAGTATAGAAACCGTGAGAGAGGAACCGGTTGTCTTTGGACGTTGCGACATCGCTTGCGTAACCGCAGACATGGCGGCTCTTCCCGATCTTCAAAGAGTTCTTAGCGTTCATCAGGAGTCTACATCGTCCGCTGTTAGAACCAGCTCTATTTTGTACAGACAAGGGAATCTTGTTTTCTAAATCACTTATCACTGAGTAGACAAGACTACATAAACGTTTAAAAATCTATTAAGTTTTTAGAAAATAAAATAAGGTATGTGCTTTATATATACATCACCGACAGTGTTTCAACTGCCTCCTGAAGTGCTACATCCTACGCCCTGATGAAGACCTGCAAAGTGGGTCGAAACGTCGGCAAAAAAAAAATAAATAATACAATTTTTATAATTTAGTATTTATTAGACCGCACCCCCCGAACAACTCCCTCTCAAATTATTATTTACGTAAAACCGTATCACTTTGATCATTATTTTTAATCGAATTAGTATAGAACAAAGATAGTTTTAAATTTTTTTTAAAAAATCCGGCATGATTTTAAAATTAAAAATCAAATACAGTAATTATTACATGATTTTGAGAAAAATAATTTTAAATTTCAAGCCCTGTTAAAACATAAAACAGACGGACAATTAGAAATGAACCTGCGGCTAATCTTTAATAAAAACAAAATTGATTTTATTATTTTTAAGTGGGTTGCACAGTTTTTCATTTTCTTCTTATGTATAGTTCATATCCGCTAAAAAATTTTAGTTTTATTTTTCCGTACATTACTGTTAATACAAACTAATGGGCGAAACAAGTTTTAACTTTATTTAGTCCTTTGCCAGGTATTGATTTGTTCTGAATACATTTTTAGGCTTAGACTAAGCGTTTTATAGGTTTTTGGTGTACTAAAAATTGGATCTACTTTTAACAGCCGAAATAGTTTAAATTTTAACAGTTGGAATTACACATCCGTGAATGGTTTATTACAAAAGTAACATAGTAAACGTAGATATGATTCACATTATTTTAACTGTAAGTTCAAGAATTATCTCGCAAAAACGTCCACCTACAAGAAACAAAATAATTGTTAGAATAAAACTATGTCCAATATACGATATAGTTTTGCATCATCCATTCGATTAATAATACACGATACATTGATCCGTGACCTTCGCACCTTGGGTAGAATAGGTTGGTAACCCTACCTTAACCCATCTTTCTGCCCTACTTGGAGAACATAAGGCATTAAACCCTAAACGAACAATTTTTTATCAAGAACTTTTTATTTCATTTTAAAACACTTTTTTTTTACTTTTATATAAAAAAATTAATATCTTTTTAAAAGAACTAGACATATTAACAAACATTTAAAACAAAACGAATACCATTAAAAACTTTTATATTAAAAATAGTAAGAGACCAATCTAATTAACAAGTCAGGATTGCCAGGAGGCACTAGTAGATCCAGGATTTAATTTTTTTTTGGGGGGGGGGAGGAGGGGAGGCTTCAGCCCGAAAGCTTTTCTTCATATATATAACGATAATTACTTTGGGAAAAAAATAAAGATACTAACTACCTATATGAAATGGAGTTTAAGTGATTCTTGAAGTCCTATTAAATGTAATTACACAAACAATAATACTTTAAGAGATATTTTTAAAATTTTTTTTTCCATAAAAGATGGTTACATTTTACCATTTTGGAGTGGGCCTCAGCCCGAAAGCCTCCGTAGACCGCCTGTGCCAGAAGGGATGCCCATCCTCTTCCAACGTCGATGGTACATCCCTTTCTTAAAAAATATTATTGCTTTCCTCTTCTTATAAAAAGTTAATGCAAAAACAGAATTTGAAAAATTGTGCATGATATACAACTGCACTTGTTGGGCCAGTTCCATGTTTTTCCACTTGTTCTCTGGCTGGAATGTTTCTCCAGAAACCGCACAAAAATTAAACCTCACAAAAATGTATTCCTCTCAAAAATTTGAAAATGTTTTCCCTAAACCACGAACTTATACACTACATGTTTAATTTCAATGTTTCTGTTACTGTAATTAAAATTATTCTCCTAGAATAAGATGATAAATTATACACAAAAAAATAAAAAGAGAGGTGTATTCAACATTTTCCCATTAATTTATTCATATAATTAATTCAAAATTTGTAATATCATTTAAATCAGTTATACATATTAGTTGAGTGATAAGATCAAATTAATGATTATAAATAAATGATTATAGTAAAATTAAACCACATAAATCAGACATATAACAGTTTAAAAAAAAAAAGTATTGGAAATTACAAGGTATTTTTCATGCATTAAAATATATATAGATTTACAACAAATCAGCAAACCATTTTCTGGTAACAATCTGCGTTTTTATTTTACCGCCAAAATTCATTCAATGTAAACAAAAACCATAACAAAGCTTGGACAAGGCTGGCCTTGGCTTGGACTTGATCCAAAAAATGTACATAAAATCTAATTTAAATTTTATTTATTGGAAGAATACTAGTCATTTATTTAATCTAAAATAAAACTCGTAAAATTTAACATTATATATATGTCATAAAAAAGAATTTAATAGTTATCAAACAATTAAAGAAGAAATTAGGTTAATTTTTTCAGTTAAATTCGGCGTCGGTTATCCGTTGTAATTTCGTCCGTACAGTTTTTATAACCCAAAAACACAAGATTTTCTTTCCTAAAATGTCGATGTCATTCTACGTTATTAAAATATATATATTGTAAAAATTCTATATATATATTTTTTTAAATATAAATACAAGGACGTTCCAGAATTCTCAGAGAGAAAACATAAAATACAACTTTTCATTTTATATGGTTCCTTTCCATGCCGGCTTTCGCGTCTGTTGTATTGCGTTTCAAATCAAAACTCGTTATTTCTATCTATCATTTAAATTCTTTCGTTTTATGGAGATATAAAATCACATTGTAATATTTTTATTTCGTGTTTTACAATCATCAGTTTTGGTTTACTAATACGATGAAAAAAACAACAAAAAATGGAATAGGAACTTAGTAAAATTATTCGTGTTATATTAGTAGTTTCATACATATATTTAAACATAAAATATTTATTGTATTTTTTAAAAATCGTGTGAGCCCTTTGAATATTGTACCGGAGAAATTAAAATATGTAGTTTAATTTAAAGTTTATTTTAATAATATTTATAATAATAGTTTTTAACAAATCAAATCAAAGGATTATTCTGCATGAAACTTTGAAGCAACTTTTGATATAAAAATGTATATGTATTTTCAAATTGCCTTATTTTAGCCACATTCTGTTGTTATAAATATACGACACTTTTTGACATATTATTAAATATACATGGGTACTTACAGCACAGGCGAGGTTGAAGAAGAAGAGGATGTACTTGGTGGTACAAGAACAGAAACCCATTGCTGAAGAAGTTTGCTCCTACTTGCTAACGCTACAAACTCTACTGACAGACTCGGAGTGTTTGTGTTCCGTAGTGACCACCAGAGGGCGCGAGCAAGGTCGTAGTCAACACCAACGCCAGTGGTTTCCTATTTCATTTCTTTTCCCATAGAAAATAGTTCATAGAATAACAGAAAAACTATATAGAATAATCGTTAATATTTCAGAAGATGTATATTTATACATTTAATTTTTTTTTTTTACTTCCAGCTTCCATAAACATCATCACCAATATTTGTTTTAACCTTGCTCCTATTTCCGGAAAATAACGCACGGTTCAGTTAATCTTTAAACATCCCCTATCACGGAGCTTCGGTCTGAAGACCTCTCTCCCCAAAATGGAAAAATATAACGATGTATTATAAAAAAAAAAAAAAAAAAAAAAACATTAAAAAAATTGTCTCTAAAAGTATTGTTGTTCATGTAATTATATTTTAACTGTACTTCAAGAATCCGTTAATTACCATTTCATGTAGGTAGATAGTTCCTTTTTTTTCTTCAAAAATAATTATCATTATATATATTTGGACTGAAGCACCACCCAAAATTAAATCCTAGATCCGCGATTGTCCTCAATTATTTTCGAAATGAAATGAAAATAATATTTATTATCCTGGGACAAATTCACTTAAGAATAAAATTAAAAAACACTACACAGTGGCCTGAACAGTGTGGCCGGTCTCATTAATACAAATAATCAATTAAGTGATAAATAAACAAATAAAGTGTAGAAGAAATTGAAATTTACACAGTAACGAAAACTACATTGAAAAAAATAAATAGCCCTAGAATGAACTCAGAGAAACATTTTAAATATAGGAGTGATTGATTTAGTATATAATAATATTAATTAGCCCGGACAAGGAAAAGGTGGTTGAAGAGGGAGGAATTGGACGCGGAAATCGTTGAAGCAGTTAGCAGATGATAGGCTGAATGGAGTTCCAGAACGAGACAGCTCGGGTTAAGAAAGATTTCTCAAACGCAGCAGTTCGGTTGAGGGGAATGTATAAGTCAGAAAGACAAGATCCTTTGAGTCAGGATAGAATAGAAGATTTAAATTGCAGTTCTGGTAACCTGATATAGGATGGCTAATGAATTACACTCAATCGTACATACATAAGTGGACATCTCGTGCCGTATTATTGTAGTTCTATCAGTTATACACCCACAAATGCAAATAAATTTTATGATTTTTTAATACTGGTGAAATAGTTAACAATAGATAATACAGATGGAAAGTTTTTGTTATTTGCTTAATTTATTTTTATTTGCCACTAATTTATATTACTTAATATTTCATGTCATTTCTTTGTTACCGTTTACTTTATTATTTTGTAAACCGCTACTTAATAACCTCCTTTAAGAATTTGTATACATCTTTTATCATTTATTAATTATTAATCTCATTTTTACTACTTAGATATACTGGTCTAATTTATTCGGGTTTTTTTCGTATTGTATCACGCAGGCTTTACCTTATCAAAACTTTTCAAAAATTGTGCTGATTATAATAATATTGTTTCATATATTTTAATGCCTTATCTATTACATATGGTACTTCGCTATTTTAATTTATCTTGTAATTGATTTGTAATAAAAAATCAGGTGCGCGCAACACACAACTTTCACTTACTGCTCGGCTGGCAAAATTGGACTATTACAAGACGTTATTGAAGCGCATTTTTAAAGGAGCTAAATATGTTTTTGATTTTTGGACATATTTATCAAAACAAAAACTCCTCAAGATCATCAAAATAACATAAAACCTATTTATTATATCCATTATAGGAAATAAAAACGTTATAACTGCACAGGCGGATCTACGGGGGGGGAGGGAGCTTTTGGGCTGAAGCTCTCCCCCCCCTTCCCCCAAAATGGTAAAATATAGCCATGTTTTACAGAAAAAAAAAAATAAAAAACTATCTCTTAAAGTACTCTTGTTCGTTTAATTACATTTAATAGGACTTCAGGAACCACTTAAACACCATTTCATATAGATAGTAAATTTCTTTCTTTTTTTTTCAAATTATTTTTATGAAGGTTTATGAAAAGAAAATCTTTCGGGCTGAAGCCCCCCCCCCCCAAAAAAAAAAATTAAATCCTGGATCCGCTAGTGTATAACTGCATAAGTATATTTGAATCACATAACTCCAGTCTCTGAGCTCAATAGACAACGAGAAATTGGAACGTACATATATTTAATAATGAATAAGTAAGGTAATACTGCACAATAAAAATTATAGGAATTAAATCTCTATCATTTTTTAAATGAATTTATTTTTTAACCCTTGGAAAATTTACCAAAAAAAAAGTTATTTGTTTTGTTAAATACAGCATCGATAAGTCGAAAGTCGTAACATTGACTGTGTATAATGTTATTTCACAAAGGGTATTTTTTAAAAATAAATTGACGACGTATACCTAATGGTTTTAATATAATATTGGATCTAAATTTATTAAAATACAGTAAATGTATTTAAGGTTATAAACATATGTTTTACCTATCCGTGAAATATCTTTATATTTCACTTCTAATTTCACACAAGCAAAATGAAATATTTTTTTTAACAATGTCATTGTTTTGATTCGGTGGATTTTATAGCATTTTTTCAAACTTAAAAATAGTTTTAAATGTTTACGTTTAGTTAAGAAATTTCATTTTATTTTCTTGGAAACATTAAATTATTAATACTGTTCAGAAATTATTATTTATATTTTTTTGCCACTCCCCACTACCTTCTACGACCTTTTATTTTAGATATAGTTTATTTATAAAATTCCTTGCTTTCCAACGATTATTACACATATAATTTCTGACTATTACTTACGGAGATTAATTTTCGACTTGGACAAGCATTTTTCTTTTTTTTTCTCCTTTATTGATTAAAAAAATAATTAGGATAGTTATTGTAATTGAATAATTAAAGGGAGACAATAAATATTCCTATCTTTATCACTCTCCATTGTTCTGTAATGTTCTATTAGCAAAACAGCAAACAGATGTTAGTTTCATTTCATTTATTTATTTTTTATTTCTTACTAGTGGAGTACTGGCTGTAAGATATAAAACCTAACGTTTTAAATTATAAAAATAAATTATAAGTAAATAACGCCTAACGGCGGACCAATCCCCAAATGTCAAATTTTATAACTGTAATTTAAACGTATTCTGTAATTCAGATTGTATTATTTACAGATTTATTTACATAAAATAAAGTGAAAGAAGTTCGGATAAATTTTTAATTTCTTTAAAAAACTATATTATACCTCGCGCCTTATTGCCACTTTATATTATTATATAATTAATATTATTGTTACTGCCAATTTGTAACCATAATATATATATTCATCTTGTCAGGTGCGTATAAGCTCAACATCAATTTGAGCCTTTTATTTCTAATATTTTCATTGTGCGTTATATTGTGCTTCTTTTTCTATGTCATTATAATTAAAATTATATCACAACCGCATTTAAATAATATTATATACAATATAATAATTAAAATATTATATTCAAGAGGATATTGTTTAGATGGAAAAATAACTGGCGTCACCTAGATAAAATCAAACTAGCACCTCCAGATGAATATCATTTTCCATAAAAATTTGTTGTCTAAAATCTTTATTATGTATTAGGATAGTAGGAGGTTACAGAACCTCAACACACATGAAATTAAATTAACAGCTGTATAATTAGTGCTAATTATAGAGCTAATAACAGAGCTCCTGTAATCTCCTACTCTCCTAATACTAAATAAAATAAAATATGAAAGTCACTAAATATTTCTTTATATAATAGAGAGATTTAGTAAGTTCTTTATTTTGTTTATAATAAAACTGTAAATTCTTTTTATGGTATCTTATGTCGGTATCTGATGGAAAAATCATAAGAAATTACACTTATTATTTACTAATTAATTACTATTAGTTAATAATTAACAATTTTTAATAAAATAATTAGCATTTAGTTAGTCATTTAACTACTTTTTATTCATATAAATTAACTATAGTTAATGAAAACTATAACTAGTTATTTTTTAACTTTCACTCACTAGCAAGCTATCTCATTTATTTTCTATTATCTATCTATGTATCAATTGTTTTAATGAGATTAAGTATTAAGCACAGGCGGATCTACCGCGGAAGAGGGGGGGAGAGAGGTCCTTTCGGGCTGATGACTCCCCCAAAATGGTAAAATATAAAACGTTTAAAGAAAAATATAAAATGTTTAAAGAAAAAGATTATTTCTAAAAGTATCATCTTTATTTAATAGAACTTAAAGAATCACTTAAACACCATTTCCTATAGGTAGTTTCTTTCTTTTCTCGTTTCCTTATATATAAAAATTATCCTAATATATACCTATAAAAAAAAAAATTTTGGGGCTGAAGCCTCCCAAAATTAAATCCTGGATCCGTTAGTGGTATTTTATAATGTTACCCTTACACATATTCTCTACATCTTCAACCATTAGTAATTCTTTTTTTTTTTCTCCGCATATTTTCATCTAAACCTGTCATAATCTTGACAATAAGCAGATGTGATGTTTTTAGACATGAGGAAATTAAGGATTTAATTATGATTTTCTTCAATTTTTTTTTAATGTTGGACAACTTAATTCATTTTTTTCCAATTTTTAGTAACTAGTCTTTTTAACAATAAATGTTTAAACTTTTGTAGATTATCAGTGATTCATTCAATATTGATTTTCTTCCATCCTTTTTATTTATTTTATATTTATGAAATTTACAACTGCATACAAATACAACTAGTAAATATGCACAAATTATAAATAATGGCATGTACAGGCTTGAAGAGATACTACCCATTTGTAGCACTCCTTAAATAATTTTAAATAAGAAGATCACGAGGCCATCTCCTTTTCAGACGCCTAGGAGGATTATCAGGGATCGAGGAAGAAGCAAGAGTGGAAACAAGCGGATTTGGATGGGACTGAAGTTTATCATGAAAGGATAGATATCTGGCTCGAGCTAAATCAGCGACATATGGTACATTAAGGTCTTTATGAATGGTTTTATTTGTAACAAAGTATGGAGCATTGAGGATTTTACGGAGGATTTTGGATTGTAAGGATTGGATACGATAGGAATTCGATGGTTTGGTAGAGCCCCAAAGCTCAACTCCGTATGTCCATATAGGTCTTATTATAGTTATGTAGATAAGTCTTTTGTAATTAATTGAAAGTTTAGAGCGTTTTTCTAGTAAGTGTTGGAGCAGTCGGAAACGTCGAGCAGTTTCTTGTCGTTTCAGTCTAGTATGAGGATTCCAAGTAAGACGTTTATCCAATTGGAGTCCAAAGTAGCGGATTTGCTCAACAGGAATAAGTGGAGTATTATTGAAAGATACTGTAGGACAAGAAGTCATAGGTTTACGACGGAGGGTAAAGGTGATTTGATGGGATTTGTTAGAATTTATTTTTATTTTCCTATTTTTACACCATTCTTCAAGGCTTGTGATATGTGATTGAAGAGTTTGGGATGCAATTAAAGGGTCATTATTAACAGAGAGCAAAAATGTGTCATCGGCGTAAGTGGTGATGACAGTCTCAGGATGGGTTGGGATGTCAGCTGTATAAACTGTGTAGAGGATGGGACCGAGGATACTACCTTGTGGAACGCCTGCAGATTGAACAAAGAGGGATGAGCAGGCATTATTTTGGTTAATTTTGAAGTATCTATCAGTAAGATATGAGCGGATAATGAGGAAGTGTGTTGGGGTAGGACTTTTCGGAGTTTGTACAGAAGACCTGGGTGCCAGACTCGATCAAACGCCTGTTCAACGTCGAGAAAGACTCCCGTGCAGTACATACCGCGCTCCAATGCAGAGGAGACTACATCAACCACACGGTGACATTGTTGGATAGTGGAATGCGATGTGCGGAATCCAAATTAGTGATCAGGGATAATATGATTAGAGTCTAGGATGGGATACAGGCGTTTATATTTATGAAATTTAATCATTTTTTTTCTAATTCCTAATAATAATATTTATGTTTGGGAAAATTTGCTAAAACCATTGAGATACTTTTTATTGAGGAAAGCAATTAACAAATGTGTATTTGTTGCTATTACAAGCATTACGAATTTGAAGGTGCGTTTAGACATTTCACAAAATATGAAAAACACAGGCACAGATTTGCCATTCTGGTTGGAGGAGGAGGCGATGCCCCACCCCCGAAAAAAAGTTTCGGGAGTTTATATTATTATAAAAATTATAAGTAATAATTTACATAGTAATTATAAAACCAATAACCAATAATACCAACGAATATGTAAAATATAAAATAAACGATCGATCTAACATATCTTATTCATTCATGTTTATTAATTTTCATTTTATTTTTTAAAATATTTTTTCGAAACATTAGAGGGGAAGACGAAAAGATATTCTCGCCCCCCCCATTTTTATTGGGGTAGCCATTGTCCCCCTCATCTCCCTGAAGTCTGAAATAATAATTACATACATTTTGAAAACATTACATTTAGAATTTGTTAATTATTACTTAATTACAAGGATTAATCATGAAATTACTATTCCGTGTGTCACGCAGGAGTTATTTTTACGGGGCATGCTCTAAAATGGATACACCAATTATTTCCTTCAATTTTTGTTATGGTATATTCAATGGCAAGTGAGTGTCAGTTCAGAAAAAACGTAGTCAATTTTGCAACTAGAATATAATTAAATTGTGACAATTCATTTAATATGACAAAATATAGGTATGCATAAGACATACACAAAAGACAAGCATGCATATATATATATAATACAACATTGCATTGTGTTTTATTTTATCATTCAAATAGCATCAATATTTTTCTGTCGTGTGTTTTTTTTTTTTTTTTTAACAATTAATAATTTAATATTATTTAATAAAAAAATGTAGAAAAGGCAATCTCGTATCAATTATCCTATATATTATTTCTAAAAGGTGTTTTTTTATCGGTACGCCATAACTTCGTCAATTCTTCATCAAATCCAATGATTGACCACTCATTTTAAAGATATTCTTCTCCTTAACATGCGAGTCAATAGTCCTATTTCAATAAGTTTAAAAATTGTTTTATATCAACATTTGAATCGGATATTGTTGTTATATATTTTTTTAGACGAGAATAAAAGCAAAATGCAACATCAGTAATTGCATTAGAACCATCATAACCCAAAAATTAACGATGATCCAACTTTGTCTCATAGTAATCAAGGTGATTATTACTACTGAGCAATTGTTGGAATTTTTTTTATTTTTTTAGTATTTCCGATTTCCTTCTTTAAAAAATCTAATATGATATCATCCTTTTATATAATTGATGGCATTGACTTTTATCTACGTTAAACCCTGATGTATTTTATAACTCACATTTTCTCCTTCTCTCTATCAGTCTCTTTTGATGCCGAAAGCCTATCTTTTCAATAACTCAGCTCAAATGAGAGGCAAAGTGTTATCTTAAAGGTTTATCTTCAGAAAAATATCAGCAGAATAAGGATTTAAGTTATACTTTTCCAAGCATTAAAAATACTGATAATATCCCTAGAAAAAAATCTTCTAATTTTAGAAAATATATTTCTTTTGTTTACACTTAATGATTGTAAGTATAGAAATTGTAATCATTATTTTGTTTTATAAAAATTAGCAAAACAGTACAGATATGTATTTATTTGATTAATTAGTTGGAGGAGAAATAAAAATATGGTTCAAAATGTTGTGGATATCGTCCTAAAATTCTTGTTTTTCAAATTTGAAATGGAACGAAAAATAAACTGCTTGATGCCTACATAGAAATGTTTTATAATGATGACAATAATATAGAATTATTAAAGTTATTTAATTAATATTAAACAAAAGGGTCACCACATTATGTGGTGTTGCCGGACCTATTTTACTGTGGCCCCGAGGTTCCAGGGGACCTATAAAAATGGTAGAAGATTCTATAATAAAAGTTAAAAATTGAACTATAACATAATATTAGGGATATCGCATAAAATATAAACTATTATGATATATTTACTCATATATACTAAGCCCTGTCCATAGAAAAAAACAATTTTAATTTTAGGTATAATTTTATATCATATCTTTATTAATTATATTCTAAAAAAAAAAAAGGTTTGGTTAATAATAAAATAGTTAGTTATTTTGTATTTTGAAACTCAATCCACATAAAAGGAAATACAAAAAAAAAAAAAACACCCACATGACCCCGTTGAACTGTTTGATATTATTACTAATTGTAAATATAATTTTTGTAAAGTTTCCAAGTTGTTTATATTTATTTTCTATCGATATAGAAATATTCGATAACTTAAGTCAAATATAGAGTCTTCTGTAAGTTTTTTTTTAATGCCATCTTGAAGACAATTTCTGTATCCGTCTCTGAATAAAACGATGTGTTAACAAGGGGGTTGAGTTTTAAAAACATACTTTAATCACTATTTTATTTTTGCCAATGTTTTAATTTTGGTACTGAGTAAGAAAAATATATATTAGCACAGGATTTATTTGAGAATAGAACTTCCGAGGAAACGGAAATAATGGTTGAGCATTTTCGGAAACTCGGTTATTCAGAGTATAATTAAGATTAGGTTGGGTTTGTGTAGTAAATATTTAAAAAAAAATTAAATACAACAATAGCTTCTCTCATTATCGATTAGAAAAAGAAATATAGTTCATGATAAAGCATACATTACTTTTATCATTACATTCAAAGCACGCAAAGGTCGGCTACGTTATTAGAATGCTAAGAGCATTACATTACTAAAAGTAAATACTTTGTTTGATGTTTCAAGTGAAATATTACTGCCATAATTTGTGAATGAAATTAATTCTACCACAGAAATCATTGGGAAGATATGTTTATCTGTCGGATATGGTAATTTGAAAGCAGACGCCGGCGTGACAACACTGCTCTCACATATCAGCTGAAGTTGATAGCGCCTTGGGAGTTAACTACTTTGTTATAAGATGCTTTTGTGATGTATTTTTGCGGCCTTTTCGGTTTTTCTCTTTATTTTCAGAATTATTTAAGAAGGGAGGAAATGGGACCTGTAATTAGAAGCTTTTATAGTTAGTATTCACTTACATTTGAAAGTAAGTATAATGAGTTCTAATGGAGATGTGGAATCAGGTTCATCAGTGCCAGATCTGGATCTGGATATTGCAGAGGTACTTTAGAAAACATTGTATAATAGTTTATGAATTTTTGCCGTTACTTATTCCCTTTCTTTTAAATTCCTTCAGATCGATGACAAGGATTTCACACTACCGCCTGCCGAGAAAACATTGGTCAAAACTAACATAAATGATGATGAATCTGTGATAAGTGAAGATGATATTCCCAATTATTTACATCAAGAAGTATGATTCTTATTTCTGAGACCAAAAAGTTATTTTTGGTTAAATATTCTCAATCATTTACACCTACTTACATTAACTTTGTTATAGCTCCTTAATCCAGGCTTCGACGATAAAGGTGAAACTGGATCGGTTAGTAGTGTTGGGAGTAAAGGAGCAAATTGTATTTTCACACATAAGAAGCTTGACCCTCTACCAAATATTTTGCGGCATGTTGTTCTCAAAGTTGTTTCTGCACATCTACAGCTTTCAGGAGTGAGTATGACCTATGATTGTATTAAATCCTTTTTGGTTATTACTTCTTGTTAAGAGTCATCATTTTCCTATAAATCAGTGAACATTATTAAGTTTATTTTTCCTCAACTACGTTTACGATTCCTTTTTGTTTGTGTTTATAACTTAATAGTTTACAATTGTTCAATTTTATATTCATCTTATAATTACTCTGTGTTTGGCTCTTTATAATAACAGTCCATAGTAGACAAACATTTAGTATATAAAGCTGTAATCAGAGAATCGTTATGTTTCGATAAATACACATATATACAAATTTTGTTACTGATTCCTCTATATGTAATACATAAACAATGTCTTATTCTAGTAGTATATTTCTACCTCTCTAATTTTATTTTATTTGTTTCTTTTACTGAAATTTACACTTTTTCTGAATGTTTCTACAAGCTTTATATTAAATGATATTGGCTTGTATGTCTATAGACTATGGACAGGAAAATATTCTTTTTCTTTTTATATTTATTATTTGAAGTTTGATTTTATTTTATAGCCCGCATACTTTTGTGTAATCTCTTGTTTTAATAATTCATACATTTGTTTAATAAATATATTTTATTTAATTATATTAAAATAAATTTTTGTATTTATTTTATTAGAATGTGTCTCATTTTAGTTTTTGCTGATAAGATCGATTGAGATATTAGTATAGTTATTTACTTTGAATTTATGGGTTGACTGTCTTCAATTATATTGCATAGACCTTGATCTTGCTATATTTTTAATCTTCCTTGTTTTCAGCTGTTATCTTCAACTGTTCTGGAATTTGAATGATTATACTTATTATTTTCACTCTAGTTAATATGTGGAATAATAGGACTCATACGTTGGTAGCGCAGATAGTGTTTGAACTGACTGGCATTAGGCAAACAATAATCCGTTAAGGCTTCTTAGGGCAAAGATCCATATAACCATCCAAAAAATCTCCTTTATTATTAAAACAAAAAATAAATTTCTGACTTATAAGTGTTTAATTTTAACTGAAGGTAGTTAAATTAAAAGTCATCATCATTAATTTAAAATCCTCATCTTTTCTTTTCTAAGAAATTCTGTGATATACTGCCTGTTCCATTCCCTTTTGTACTTTTAACCAATTCCATGTATTCGTACATAAGGAACAATGATGGTATTTTAAGTTTTGTCAAGCAGCAGAAAAGCATTGTATATAACATTAGTAGTGGTAGTCAAAGAGTGGGTACATATTTTGACTTATTATTTTCAAAAATGAACTCTTTGTAGTATATAAAAAATCGAGCTCCTTTCAATATTGTATTTATTTCTATTCATATTAACATAAATTAACTTATAAACATAGTAGAGAACATTCAGGGGAATTTAGAAATGATTAGATTTAAGCCCCATAAGTAGTCTTATAAATTAATGAGATTCTCACTTATCTGGTTTTGAATTTAACAGTTTATTTTTATTGATAATAATAAAGACCCAGCAAATTATGATCACTTCTATTTATTATAATAATTAAGTAACGTTTAAATTGTATGCATATTTCTGATGGAAAATTCACACATAAACTAATCTTCTTTTTTAATCCCTTTAACCTCTCTACTAGTATATTTGTGGCCTGCAATGCCCATTATTATTTTATGATTATTTTTAACTAATATATAACAAATAAATACCTCCATTCAATTATCTTATCAGTCTATCCATGGTTGTCAATTTTTTTTTTTTTTTTTTTTTTTTTTGTTCTTCCCTACCTCGCCTTTTAGGCTATACGGGATTTTCCCGGGCCGAGGGATGAGGGCGGGGAATTTAAAATCCCCTCCGGCACCGGGACGCGAACTCGTACTTTTTATATCATCTCAAATCTCTGTTATCCGGTTGCCAGGCAACTAGCGGTGTTGTGCACACGCTTTAGCCTATTCGGCCACCCCGCCCCCTAAATGGTTGTCAATTTTGTATTGAGTCAAAGTTACCTCTTTGTAATGAGTTATTCTGATCTTCGAAAAAAGCAGTTTTGCTGTTATGCGTTCTACTGGCTGGGTGGAAGGATTGCTGCAGGTTAGAAACCTTTTCAACCAGAATGGGGCAGTTGCGTGTTCTTCAGACCAAAACTAAGCCATCACCACTTTTTGCTCCAAGAAATCTGAGATCTGCTTCAAATATGCTTGGTCTCAAAATCACATTTTAACCTAATATTTATCTAATAAATGATTTTTATTGCAGGAAGGTGATTGCACGGCCATGGCTGTTGGCTGCCTCATTGGTATTGGGACATCTACAGGAGCGATTCTTTGTTATGAGAAATCGCAGAAGCATCGGTGGACGCACAATCAGCCTGAAGATGGACCAGTCACAGCCATTGCGATCAACACAGACTCTACAAGACTATTGGCAGGCTATGCCCTTGGCCTTGTCCTTATGCTCGATACAGCTGATGCTAAAGTCCTAAGGGTTATTTCACCTGAGTCTCATACACTTTCAACTGCTGTCCTACATGTTAAAGTAAGTATTTCGTTACATATATAAATTATTCTTACAAAGTATATTTGACATAACTGAATTTTTTAATGGTTTGATGAAGTTTACAGATATTCCTTCTCTTGCTCTACTCTCTGACTCTGGTGGCTCAGTTTTTGAAATATCCCTGAAGAGGGTGTTGGGAGTTAGGTCATGGGATTCAAGGTGTATATTCTCTGGCAGCAGAGGTGAAGTGGTTGCCGTTGAACCTCTTCTGTTAAACAAACTTCCAACACATCCTTTAGCTGGATCATTGCTGGTTGCGGTTGCAACTTTATCTAAGGTAAGTTAATTTATCTTCATTACTTTTAAACTACCATTAGGCACTTACAACTAACTAATATAGATTTGAATCACTTGTTGGATGGATGAATTATTTCGTACTTTGTTAAGTTTTCATATGAATTATTTTTTCTCAATGAACCTTAGTTGCTGAAGCAAATTACTTTGATCTTAATTTAGACCATTGTTTGGTCCTTCAAAACATTAAGATATAACTATCTAGTGCAGGGGTTACCAAACTGGTTGATGTAACATATTAAGGGTTACTAAAAGGAATATGAAAGATATTTCAAAGATTTATTTAGAATCTATAACATAAGTTTGGCAACTCCCGAAGTAGGACCTTTGTTCATAGACAATATACTCCAAAGAAGAACTCAGATCCTTGAGATATGCTGAGTGATGGTCTATTTACTCATAATTGATGCTTATAGTCAGAGTTGTTACCCTTGTTCTGTCTATTCTCAGATGGGAAGTTAACCATTCAATGAATGATTGATAACATAATATGTAAACTTATTTCTTAATTTATTCGATGACCGTCAGTTATTTGTATCTCTCAAGTTTAAATTTCTGTTAGATGTGTACACATCAATGATTGCAATATCATCAAGGTCTACTATGGTGCCAATCAATAAAGTAGATAATGGTCTTATAATACTATATAAAATGGTCATAAAATCTATTTATTTTTTTCATATGTTTTATTATTGAAAATGAATGTTTAATCAATTTTACGTCTAATTGCTTTATTACTTTGTGAACATTAGGTGTTGCTGATAAGTCTAAGACCTGGAACGAGGTTATTGTTCACTCAAAGCTTACGTTCTGTTGCTACAACACTACCGCTCCTGTCCTGGCAATTTGTCGTTATACAAGTGGCTGATAGCATGCGCGTCATGGACCCGGTGCTTGCGGTTGCTAGACACGAATCAATCTTTTTCTACCAGGTTATTTTATTGAATTATTTAAGTATAATTCTGCTCTTTTTTACAAATTAAAATTCTGACTGATTTGTGATTTCTGTTTTAAAATAATTTTATGAAACGTTTTACTTTGGTTTAGTTTCTAATGGTATGGTCAAATATTCAATATTATGAACCTATATATTAACTTTGTTGTAGAAATAATTAGTGGTATTAAAGGGTTATCTTTATTTTTGTTCAACAGCTTTTATATCCTTATCATCTCATTGTAAATTTAAGTTTTAACATTAAACGGACATCAAAACATGGCCATATCTAGTAAAAACAACATAACATTTATTTTATTAAAATTAGCACTAAAAGATTTAATTTAAGCATAAATAAGTAAAATATTTTATATATGATACAGTGAAAAAAATAATCCAGATAATTGGACGTTTTATATACAGATCATTTGATGGTATCATCATTGATGAACCTTCAGGTTTGCTATGCCTTTATTGTTATTAATTAAGATTATCAAAACAATAAAAACAAATGGTAAGTAAAAAATATAATAAGAAGAACAAGTAACTTATAGCTATATTAAATTAAAACTACTAACCGAAATAAATAAATGAGTGTATGGATTAAAAATGTTTCTGTGATTTTTAGCATTTCCAGGTGAAACAAGAATGATTCAATATTTTACATTTTTCTCAAATTGTGACTAATATTCTAAATTTGTCGAATTTTATCATTCCTACTACTTATCATTAAATTCTAACCAATATAAGTTTTTCTAATTATCCTGATGAGGAAAAAACTTTAAATCTAATTTCTCCCTTATGAGTTAATTTATTTGTGTCTATTTTCATTGAAGTTATGCCTTCCAGGTCAGAATAATAAAAATCAAAATTAACTTCTAATTATTATTTATTTGTACGTTTCAAGGAATCTGTGTCCCCTCCTCAGCAATCTCAAAAAATTATATACCATTATATTTTAGACTCAATGTAAAAACCAGTCATGCTACAATAAACAAAATATATAACACATAAAACAATTTTCAAATAAATATAAATTATTTTACAAAATTTGTTAAAAAATATTAATTACTTACATTTTACTCTCCCAAAAATATTATGTTAGTCAATATAACGTAATAAGTTTGGTTCGATGTTTAATATGCAACTAAAAGGATTATGGCAATAAATCGGGTAGTTGGTAGGGAGGGGAAGGTTAAGATCTTAAATTAGATTGTTGTAGTAAATTAAAAAATATCAAATAAAAAATTATTTGGAAATACCAGAACACAATATCACACAATTTCAGCAGAATAAAAAATATTATTCGAATAATGGATACTAAAAACAACATTTATCACCTGCAATGTTCATGTAAAAAGATATATTTAGGAGAATCAATGCAAAATTAAAAAAAAAAAAAGAAAAAAAGAATACATCAACATAAAAATTGTATAAAACACAATCGAAATCACACTGCTTTAAGCATACATATAATAGAGGGTAACTACAAAAATGAGTTTAATTTTACCAGTGTGAAAATACTTGGGAAAAAAATACAATAAAAAGGAAAATAAAGGAATATTTATTTATAAAAAAATATATAGAACAAACATTGAATAAAAAAGATTTGAAATTCACATTGAAAAAAAGAATCAAACCATAAAATAACATTTAAGATTCTAACCTCCCTTCCTCCTCAACAACTACCCTATTTATTGCCATGATCCTTTTCGTTGCATATTAAACATTGAACCAAACTTATTACATTATATTGACTTACTCAATATTTTTGGGGGAATAAAATGTAAGTAATTTATATTTGAAAATTGTTTTATGTGTTGTATATTTTATTTATTGTAGTTATGACTAGTTTTTACGTTGAACCTAAAATAAATTGGTATATCAATTGCTGAGGAGGGGGACACAGATTCCCTGAAACGTACAAATAAGTAATAATCATAAGTTAATTTTGATTTTTATTATTTTGACCTAGGAGTCATAAACTTAAGTGAAAATAGACATTATAATATAAAGGTCAAACATTTTAAATACTATGGATAATATATTTATGGTCATATATTATATGCATGCATGTGCGTACATGTTATTAGTATATAAATGATAGTATAATTAATTAATCAATAAACCAGCACTTATTAAAATTTATTTTATTCATAGGTGAGTGTTGAAAGATCTGGACGCCTCTCATGTCATGGACTTCACGGATTAACCTTGAACTATTCGGCGATGGCTTGCCATTGGCTCAGCCCAAGGACCATAGCCGTGCTAGACACCGAATCCATGTTGCATTTAGTCGATGTGAGGACAAAAGCTGAGCTACAAGTTGCCGACCTTTCTGGGATAGGATTAGTTTTTAATTCTTTTGCTTTTGAGGGAGCCTGTACCGGAGGCAATGTCAGCAAAGCAATGGTAAATGTATATCTATGATTGTAGACCAATAAGAAAATGATGTGGTTGTTTAAATAACGACAACTTCGCACTCTGATATGGAGGCTTAATTACATTGAGCTTGTTTACAATCTACAGGCCAGCGAGTTTAGAACCTGGCAAGTCGTCTAGTGTGATAGTGGTGATTAAAGTATAAGTAGTTTATCTATATATATAAAAATGAATGTATATCTTTGGGAAGTTATTCCGTACACTTTGGGAAGGTTTCTGGCATAGTACTTCTGTCTTACAATAATTTTATATTTGTAAAAAAAATAAAAATGTAAATGTTTTTTCGTTCAAAGCTGCAAAAAAATGTGTCGCTATAAACCGTAGCGCCAAAACGGCTTTAACGATTTTAACGAAACTTGACTAAAGTCTTCCCCTTGAAACCGTTTTAGTTTATGTGTATAACCCCAAAAACAAGCTGAAAAAAGTTGCGATGAATTCAATATTTTATTTACCAATAACTAAAAAAATACACAATTTTTGATTGATGATATCCATATTTATTTGAAAGATTCCTGAATTGCTGACCAAGTAAAAAAAAAATCATCGAAATCGGACGATTTGTTGCTGAGTTATAGAGTTTTAAACATTAACTGCTTTCTCTTCAGAAAAATTCATGAGTATGGTTTATTTTTGCACTACAATTGTTACAATTCTATATTTAATCAAGTTGTTATTAAGAAGAAGCAAGCAATCAACTATCTTAGGAGAGGTATGCAAAATCTTTTGAGGAAGGTGGAAGGCAGCTCTAATTCACACCAAATGAACGCTATGATAAATAGTATAGCGCAATTTCAATGCATTGCCACAATTGATATTTGAAAATCTTTAACATTGAAACAGTATCGTAAAATATTTTGAACCGCATATGTTGCTTTTACATCCAACTGATGTTGCGTTTTTAATAAATATGTATAGTTTCACCTTATATTTTATAATAGTAGATATATTAAACCATGCCCATATTTAAGCCAACATTTCAAGGGAATGGGTGAGGAACTTTCTGAGATTTAAGAGTTTAAACAACCAAACATTTACATTTTTGTTTTCCATAAAATGATCAACGTAAAATTGAACATTAATTAATACATCAAATATAACAAAAAATAATAGTTAAATTAAATATGAAAATATATTAGTGGCTTGATATGAAAGGACAGATTTCTGTCATTTTTAGAAAGCAGAGATAAAGTCAATTTTAGTTTTATAAGTTCAACTCAGACTGTTTCTGATGATTAAGAATGACAGCGTATTCACTCAGATGATTACAAATGTTCAAGTTGAATCATGAAAAAAATTTATTAGAATTAGTTTTAATTGAAGCCATTTTACAGACAAATTTGTTTCCCAACTTTTTAAAAATGACAGATGTTTGGTATTAATCCACTCATCTATGCTTCCTATTTTGCCATGCTAAGCCACAGCAGTGCGTGGCCGGGTAAAGATAGTTACCAATATAAACCAATCTGGTTTACTAGCTTGCAAGTTAATATGCCATTGAATAAGTAGTAAGTGAAATAGCTTGCATTTCAACTTCTTTCGCAGATTGTTTTGTCTGCTGTTTGTAGATAACACAGGATAGGAAGGGGGGGGGGTGAGGTAAGGAGTTCAAGGAAATATGCTAGTAGCTAGTGAATTGACCAGCTAGTTTCTTGTAAATTAGCTCAATGTAATCGCGCCATTACCTATATTTTGTTGATTGTGTCCCTTGGAATACCTTGAGATTATATTATTGATCAATATGTATTTAATAAATCCATATCCATCAGAATCACGTAAATAAAATTAAATGGTTCCTAAGGAATAATGTTCAGTACTTGTTTAACACTTTTAATAACCACCAAGCCATTCGAGTGAAAGTTTCTCCATTGACGAAATTGTTTTTTTCTCTCAAAAGTTGTAATATACTGTTAAAAAAAGTATCATGCATTTTTTTAGTTTTAAAAATAATTTAATCGTAATAACTAATAACTAGCAAAAAAAAAAAATGGAGTGGATGTATGTGCCTTTTATTGTTCATAGTGATATTACATTTTTTTTTTTTTTAATTTTTATTTTCATATTTTTACCCTTGGTAGTTATTTCTTAAGTGCTTATAATTGATTATTTTTGGAAACTTAAACAAAAGCAAGCGTGTTTGTGAATCTCAGTGGTGGGCGCTGTGGTTCCTTGGGTAAATCAATAAGTGGGCATATACATCCGCTGTGGTCGTTTAAGTGATTTTTAACTAGTGAAAAAAGAATATACATTTTATTTAATAATTTTTATTAATTATTGCTTGTATTAAGGAACATATGTAAACTATCAGTACTATCACACTTGCATTTTTTGTCAGTAATAATTTAAAGAAACTTCCTATTTGCAATTTTATCAAATTTACTATATAAAATTTATATGTTTATATTATTATTGAGCTATATTTTAGATGAAAAATTATATTACAGTGCCTGATTTTTTCATAAAATATTCGACAAACTTGTTACCAGTAACATTCATATTAGTATAAACATATCCATTTAATCATGACAAAATTCTAATAAATAATAAAATAACAAAACAATATATATATTTGAAATACATTAGTAAATTATAATAATTACCATATATTTTGCATTTGGTAATTAATATAAAAAAATCATACATACATTTTGGAGCTACTATTATTTCATGTTATTTAACAAATGTGAGTATTAAAACTTCTTTCTAGACGTAATATGCATATTTTAAAAAACTGAATTGCATAAAAATAATTTAAAAATAAGTATTGGGTTCTGGCACTGATTTTGTTTTGTTTATAAAATTAAGGATTATATTTTCACTGTTTACTTGAAATTACTCTTTGTTTCATTATCAAGGAAATAAAACTGTTTCTTTAAGTTAAGAATTAAAAGTACTTACTTGATCCTACTTTATAACCGTATGGAAAGAATAAAAAAGTACACAAAACATAAACAATTCAAATCTTAATTACCTGATAAGGTTATGTAAAGCCAAATACCAGTTTCCTCTTTTCAATACAAAGTTTTCTCATAATTGTTTTCAGGCTCTAGCTGGGAAAAAGGCTTGCTACAACTCAGTAGCTAGTTTTGGAAATCAGCTTTTACTACTTGAACCAAAAGCACTTCATGTTATCTCTATTAGATTCTGGTCTGAGAGGATAGACAACTTAATTAAAGCGGTAATATATGTTTTTGTAATAAATGTTAAGAGATAACATTTACTTCAGTACTTTTATTTATTAACTACATGAGTATTTTGTTAATTTTAGCTCTGTCTGTTTTGTAGAATAGGTTTGAAGAGGCATTAAAGCTTGGAATGAATTTCTATGAAGAACGAGAAAAAGCTGTACTGGGTTTAAAAGGGACTAGAGAAATTCGTCGGATGCAAGTTAAAGAAAAGGTTTAAAGAAAGGATTTATTTGTTTATTATTAGTTATTTATTTATTACAAATTATTTATTTGTCTCTTATTTTATTTATGCAAAATAAATATTTATTATGTAGTTAATGGATACAATTTTCATTTAATTTTTAATAAAATTAACTCTCATCATCAATCAATTGTATAAAGAGACAATTAAAAAAAAATCTAGAATTAGAATTGATTGTATACAATATGCAAATTTCTATTACTCCTATATTAATAACTACTACTAATATATCAATAAATATATATCGTAAATCAACCAAAATGACTTTTTGAAAAACTTTTTGTCCTTTTTGAGTGTTTGGATGTAGCTAGCCTGCACAACTTTAGACATTAACTATAGAAATAGGTTAAAAGGCTGATGTCAGAAAGTGATTATTTGAAATAATATTTAGTATTGGTGTGTATCTGATCATTTTCATATTTTAAAATAAATTAATTAATTTTTTTTTATGTTTCTAATATAAAAATTGTTTCTAAAAAGAGCAAAAATAGTTTCTATTGTAAAATTCAATTTGTAACCTATCAACCAATTCTTTGGAACATTCATACTTCCTCAAGATTATAATATATTTTCACTTCCTGTTTTTTAATATAAGCCTTAAACAAACACTTTGTTGTATAATGCCTTCCATGTAGCATAGAAAACTCATTAGTTTTTAATCTTGTAAATTCCTAAATTTATTAAATGCTGGTATTTTGTCTCTGGTTTGAGTTATATACTCATTTTATGTATTAAAAATAATTCTTCAATTTCTTAAATCTATTATGTTAAAATATCGCCTACTTTGTGATAATCTTCATTAATTCAATTTTTTATTTTAAAATAATAACAAATGTGTGTGTATTTGATTTAAATTTTTATTTGACTTTCACTCTATTATCTTTTCAGGTTGTAGATACACTTTCGAAGTTCATCGATAACATACTAGCTGACGATCCAGAAATTAACTTATGTGAAGCCATTCCTCTGGTTGTCGAATATTGCCTCGATTTAGACCAAAAGTAAATTATTGTTAAATAGTATATTTTTATAATCAATAAATTTAAAAAACGAAACTGCATTTTATCAGTTTTGATAAATTATACCATAATTTAGTTGAAAAATATGTTTATCATCTTTGTTTTGTGTTTAAAAAAATAATGACAAAAACAATTATATGTGTATGTAAATTTTAATTTTTTTGATAATTAGAGTTTCTTCATGGATTTATTTTGTTAGTAAAAAAATAACCACATAATTCCTTTAATGTTTGGTGGCATCATTCCCAACATGAAATGATAAAAAAAATCAGTGATATTATAGCATGTTATTACTCAGAATTTGGTTAGAAAAAAATGATTAGAGCAATTAAAACCAATCCTGGAGGAAATATTTATAATGGCCCTCCCCTGCCATTGGTCGTACGCACATGATCTAGCCATCAAAGCATACACATTTCGAGCCCTTTCAAGAGTTTTAAAAGAGTTCGAAGTGGCGACAGTAAGCAAGGGCTTAAGAACAAATTAAACTGAGACAATACATGAAAATTTCCAGAACTCAGGCAGGTAGTGATTATGAAATGCAAATTAATGGGCACAAATTCAAACTCTGCAAGAGCCTCAATTATTTAGGATCTCTACTAACAGAAGAAAGTTATATAAGTGCAGAGTTAAATAAATAGTGGCTGGTAACAGATGCTTGTTTGTCTGAATCTGCAAAAATCACCAGAATAAGAAAAAATAGGATGCTCGATAAAGTCTTCCGTGAGCCTATTATTGTGCCCATCTTCAAAGAAGAAAGACTGCGGCAGCTGAGAATGCTGGATGAGAGGTTATAAAAAAAGATGCTGAATAACAGGCCAGGGGGAAACAGATTGAGTGGGGCTGAGCTGGTTAAATGACTTGATTGAGAGGATTTGAGATGAATAGGTGTAAGACGGTGTTGAAGGTAGACAAGGATGGCTGTTAATTCCTAGGCCAATGTTCAACTAGAGATCTAGTTTTAATAAGTTAGTTGGTTATTTCAGAGAAGGTGCTGAAAATGGAGACAATACAACCAAAATTAATGTTTTTATATGATTCATGAAGAAAGTCTACTTAACAAAATAAATTAAATTGATTGATAAAGATTTTTCCAGGAAATTCAAAAATATAACATATTTACAAATTCACATACTTTTGTATTCGCATCTGTTTATATTGTGTTTACATTGTAAATTTTATAGTTTTTTGGTTTATTGTTTATTACATCTTGAGAAAGCTTTATCTTCTTAATTATCAGATATAACTCTAATTTTGAAAATTTTAATGATATTGTTTCTAGAGATCTGATCTTTGATAAATTGTGGAATGGACTGAACGATGGCAGATCCTTATTTTTAGAATCCATGGAAGCTGCGATATTGGAGGGAAAATTGGTCCAAATACCTCCTGAAGTAATGCAGAGGCTAGTTTCTTTCCAGCAATCCAAGCAGTCGTGGGATGTAAGTAATTAGTATAGTTATTCCCACGGTAGCATACCACCCCTTCTGGACATCCTAAACTTAAATATAATGTAGTTAACACACATTTTTCCAGCATGCCCTGTAAATGTTTCCACCGCCATTCACAAAATGCCGGCATATCTTTATATCTGATTGATAAAAATTAGAATTTAATTTATTTGGAATCAAAAGAAGAAGAATCAATTATTGTCTGTAGTATAAAAATGAAGAATTTTCTTCATTTGGCTATTGTTGATTGTTTGCAAAATGATGAATTTTTGCCATGTAGAAGAATATGTGTTAAAAAACCTTGCTGCTGCTAAAATGTTTGAATGCAAAAGTACTGAATTCCTTTAAAACTTGTTTAGTAATGTGAATTTATGAAATTAATGAACTCTTAGTTGTAAACTACTTGCCATTTTAAGAGGAAAATTTTTATTCAATTATAATAATGCTTAAAATATGGAAATGATAATATAAGGATTTTATTTTTAGGCTAGCATTTTTAACTGATAAGTGACTCTATTACTCAATTAGGGAGAGGCATGAAATAATATCCCTTTGGCTTAGGAACTATACAAATTTATCCAAACCATGCTTTGTAATTATTGTTCTTGTATCCCAATATTCATGTATCTTAGTTATTAATTTGATTCATTATGTGCCATAGTAATGATAGGTTGTGGGTTATCTTGGTGAATAAGGCACTGTGCTCCTACACTTCAGGTTCTGGGTTCGAGTCCGGCTTTGACAGGTAATTATTTGTTCTTTTTCGTCACCCATGGACCAAACCTGGAGTCAGGAGATCCTCCTGAGACCCCCTTCCCCTCTCCTACAATTCTCTATAAAGTAGATACTCTTAATTAAATAATTTATTAAGAGGAAAAAAATTTGCATTTTAGTGACCAAGAAGTAGTACTTCCTTACAAAGTATTGAACCCGGAGGGTCTGGGTGATACAAGGCATAATAATTATGCGTTAAATTATTTATTAATTTCAAGCTAATTAATAATTATGCTCCTGTTTCAGATTCTTGAAGAATGCATCCAGAGGGTGGAAGTGACCTGCTTAGATATTGAACAGGTCATTAAGTTATGCAAGAAACAGAACCTCTACTCTGCGCTGATATCAGTTTGGAATAGAGCAATGAGTGATTATACTAGTCCAATTATCGAACTAGTCCCAAAACTCAAATCCTTTCTAACAAGTGGGTAATCTTATTAGCATATCAGCTGATCTATGTATAATTCAATCTAAATTTTTTTTTTACATATTTTATATATACACTAGATTTACCCGACCAAGCTGTGGCTCAGTCTGGGAAAGTGGAAAAGAAAGAAAATAGAAAGCATGTGTATTTTCATATGTTTATTATTAAAATTTGTGTTGACTATTTTAAGAGAAATAAAAATGTAAATGTTCATTTGTTCTAAATCTTAAATCATGGCAAGTTCTTTACTGATCGGTTTGAAATTTAGGCTTAACTTTGCTTGTAAATATGCGAACGACTAATTGCGAAGTCATGCGGATGAATATGTCTTAACAATATTAGTTATCAGAAACATTATTTTAAATGTACATCCTTAATATGTACATTTAATACAAAACAGTTAATGTAGAGTTGAAGTGGCTTTACCCTTCCTACCGTAGTAAGTTTTTCCTGGCATCCTTCCTCTTTCAAGTCATCTAATCCCACCGACCTTCATACATCTCCAAGCTCCTCCTATTCAAATCCTCTGTTCGTTCCCGCAATACTCGTTCCAGGTCTTCTGATTTATACATAAGGGTCCACCAAACCCCACCTGCTTTCGAAATATCATTCATTATCCGATCCTCATCTCTATGGAACTCCATCCCTTCTCACATCCGTCAATACAATACCCTTTCTACCCTTAAATCCCGCCTGTTCAATAATTTCTTATCCATCCAGTCCCCATGAAATTGTAAATAGATACCACCGTAAATATGTATATAAATTATTTGATCGTTCTTCATTATTTTTACTTTTTTTATTTTTATTATGAACTGTTTTAGGTTAGAAAGTAACTTATAATTTCTTTTATTATTTTGACTATTTAATTACTCTGTATTTTTGTTTATGTATCTCTGAGGCTGCTTAGCCCACATTTCTGTCCTGTATTATTCTTAAGGGACTCCTCCCAGAATAAATAAAGTATTATTATTATTAATAGACCAGTTCACTCCCCCTCCCACCCTCCATAACTCCTAGATAAAAATTATGCAAGTTATGGTTATTGTCTGCCACCATATTGAGGATTAAGGTTATATCAAGGCCTGAGTCACAGGGTTTTGTGATATTTCAATGAATTGAGAAATTTAAGATAACAATTTCTGAGACTGATTGTAAGATAGTTAACCATTACTTGGTTTGTATAATATTAGAGGGACCACTACTCTCGTGACTTCGTCTCAAAGGGAATGATCTGATTATTTGCTTCTTAAATATTTTGCTTCAGATAAGCACGATTGCAGGTTGCTTGACTTTAGAATTAGATTGCATTGTGAATTTGGATTGATCGAAATTAATATTTTGTATCGATTCTATTCTCATTGAAAATTGCTCTTATTAAAATAAAATATTACTTTTTAATATTTCTGTTTAGACGAAGGCTCAGCTAGCAGTGAATGTAGGAGGCTCGGAAATTTGCTGTTGGTGTATGTTGCCTCTTGTCTGTCCGGCAGCCTCGGAGAGGAAAAAGGCGAGCGTGCTCAAGTAGTTCGAGCGATGGCTAGCCAGCACAGCTTGTCAGCTCCTGATGATGAACCTCCTTTCCCTTATATTAGGTATTTAGTTTTTTTATTTTTTTTATTTCACTACTTTATATTTAATAAGTTCAACAATTTTAGAATTTCAATATTATTTGTCTGTAACCCTTTTGAGATTTTGATATTATTGTTTTATTAAAAATTATCTTTATGTAATTTAGTCAAATATTTTTGGAAAATAAATGATTATGTATCAAGACTATTCTCACAATACATACTTTGATCAATCAATTTATGTTTCTGTAATTTTTTTAAAAGTTATAAAATAACTTTCCATGCTATATTTTGTTCTGAGTTGTTAATTGATTTAAAATTTAGAAGAACAAAAGGTCTTTTATTTGAAAAATAAACTTTTTTGGATTCCAAGGGTCTTTAAATAGCAAATTTAATAGCCTTAAAAAAAAAAAAATGTTGACCAATTACAATTCTTCCTTTGGTTTAAGCTTTAAAACTCACCCTATACAGTAGCGGTGGCATGAATAGGGTTCCTCTAATCAAATTTCCATCAAAAAGAAATATTTTTATGGAACTCAATGAAAAAAGGCTAATTTCAAACCATTTTGTTGCTGAAACGCTCTTTAAAAAATAATGATGTAAATTGAAATAATCCCGTTACTTCCATTACTTACTCAATGCTCAATTGATACTTTCTCTTCAATGCTCAAGAGAAGAATAAACATCTAATCGTCTGAAAGGAGCCCTTTTTCATTTATGTTTATAAAGGTATTCCTTTTTGACTGAAGTTTGATAAAGGTATTCCTTTTAGACTGAAGTTTGATAAAGGTATTGCTTTTTGACTGAAGTTTCAAATGAAGTTAGAGGAACGGCTATGTATACCACCCTGAATGTTAATAGAATATATGTTAATATATATTTGATAGAATAGATAGAAAATAACTTTATTCTGGGACACAGTTCCTTGAGAATAACAAAATAGAACAAAATTAAAAGATTACATCTGGCCAAAATAAAATCAATCGAAAAAAAGAAATATTGTAAAGGAAATATAAGATAAAAATTCTATATACAAAACAAACGAAAGTATATACAAAACAATTAACACTATGTCAAGACACTTAAAGCTATTTCCACTGATAGACCAGTATACACTATTAAGAAAACAATAAAGAATTAAAAAATAAAAATATATCAAATTCTTTATTAAAATCAGCTTTGTGTTTCTGTTGTATATTCATTATTATACAATAATCTTTATAACATTATAATCTTGAACTTTTGTATTGAAAATGATTTTTTGATTGCAGGACACTTCTGGAATTCGATAGTCGGGAGTTCTTAAATGCTCTTGTAATAGCTTTTTCCGACACTGGTTTATCTATGACGATGAAGCAGCGCCTTGTTGACATTATTATACAAGTGATGACTGACGGAACCAGTTTCAGGGTATGATTATCATTTGTATTGTTTAATAAGTAGTTTACCAGCATCTTTCATTTTTTTTTTTTTTGTAACTTAATGATTCGTTTTACACTAGAACAATCAAAGTTTTGATGTTGAATTTCAAAATGTCTCTTTATCGAATCAGTATTCTGGAGTTTTTATGAATGTTTATTATACAGCTTCAAAAAATTTCATCATTTTTAAAATTCAGTTTATTATCAATAATTGGGTGCAAAAATAAAAAGTATTAATTAACTGATAGCTATTAAAAATATATGTGGTTAATAAACTTAAAACAATAGATTATTTTTTCCAAATTATCTTTTCACTCACAACAAACTTCAGAGCTGACACATACTTTCCAATCAAAATTTTCTATTTTTTTTAAAATTATTATTATAAACAAGATATGTGCACTTCTTTTTTTAAAAACCTATGAAATAAATCTAAATTACACCCAAGAAAGTTGGCACATAACTATACCTTGTTCAAACCATTTTTTATAACTTTATAATTGTGAATACTCACTAAATCAACCTTGAAGTGCTTTTACGTTGCTGTTTAAAGTCTGCTTGTTTTGGGATACATTATTTTTTTTGTTTCTCCAGCAGCAGCTTAGATGATTTATTTTTTATTTAATGGAAAGATTTGTTGCACCTTCTCAAAAGCATTATTGAAAACAAACCGATACAAATATCACAGTTGACAAAACCTAAGGGCTGTAATAGAGATGAAAATGTAAAAAAATGAAATTAAAAAAAGCGATTATCTTTTAATTTCTCTCCTTTTACCCTCTCTTAACAATAATATAAATTACCAGTATTTCTTTTAGAGGGGGGAGATACATATCAGCCATTTGCTTGATGAGGACAAAAATAAATATGTCTGCATTATACAGACCAAGTTGCATTGTATTTATACAAATTAGAGAGATTAGGGGACAGGATGTCAGATAGATCTCATTAACCGAGTTTAAATGATAAAATAATTACGATTTTGTGTCCCAGTGCCGATGGGGTTTTAACTCTGCCTTTATAACCCCCCTTCTGTTCTCTGTCCCGGGAAAAAGCCCATAGAGACTAAAAGGTGAGGAAGAGGTAGACAACAAAAAAAAAGGAAATCAGAGGAATTTTCTTGGGATCCATCAATAATAACCAATCATTAGGATATATTCTTCTGAAATATTTTGTAATACTACTGAATGTAGGTTTCTGAACTTTTATTTAACCAGTTAGAGCTAAAGGAATACAACTTTTGGTAGATTACTTCAATTACTGTTTTCAACTCCTCTCTGTGATTATTCAAGTAACTAAGGAACTCCCAAAGAGGATATGTCATAACCTTTTTTTGTGAGTAAATAGTATTAAATTTGTTGTGGCTGAAAAGTTAGTTATTCATTCTTAAGATAAGTAATGTTTATTTGTGTAATCATTAAAATAAAACTATCGAATCAAGAATATTCTGTTTTGTTCTTCCAGTGTACAGATATTGCAAGAGCACTTACAACCCTCCGTAGCTCCACTGTCGGAAGATCACTTAGGATGGAAGCCTCTTTGTATACGGATACTGTGTCGAGACTAGTCACCGAAGAAGAAGTTCCTGCAGCAGAAAGGGAATCAGCTTTGTTGCAGCTGTTCCTGTCTGGAGCCCTCTCTTGCCTTGAACATGACGTTCTTTTAGAATTTGCTAAATCTGCAAATTTGTGAGTATCTGTGTTGTGAAGTGTCTTTTTAAAGTCTCTCCTTCTTGTGTAATGTTATTATTCTAAGTGTTTCTACCATACTTTTTCATGAGTTTAGTCATGATTTTTATCAGTTATCAGGTATGTTCTGTCATCCATGAGAGGCGTGGCGATTACGGCGAAGTGCTGAAGAGCCAGCTAGCTGATCCGAACAGGAGGGAGCACGTCTTTTCTTTTTTTGAGCAGTCTCCTCATAAACATGATATGGGAATTTTAGAACCTGAAAACATGGAAGTAGGTAGTAACGGACAAATCAATAGCAGTTTTATTATTTTGTGATTGTTACGATACCTGTGTTCCAGATTTTTAGTGATAGACTATCATTGCATTAGATAGATATTACTCTTTCATTTCAGCTAACATCTGCTTCAGCTAAAATAATTTACCTTCTGTTATTTTCACAATTATTTATTTTCAAATTATTAAAAATAATTTATTTATTTTGTGACATCCTAAATAATCAAGGCAGTAACAGGTAAATCGTGTGTTCATAGATGGTCTTTTTAAAACTTATTTTGCTTTTATTATTATTATTTTTTTTATATTCAAATACTGGATATTATTTGCTTCGGATGTGTCCTTAATTGTGAAATTTTATCTGAATTTATTCTGAAAACGTGTATATATGTCAAGATTTCATAAATTATTTATTTAGCTGATTTTTTTTTTGATTTTTTTAAGAACTATTTATAGTTGAATAAAATTTTATATTTTCGTTTTATGTTATTTAATTTCTATCATTTTTAGGCATTATTAAAAATTGATGCTAAGAAAACTGGTCAGCTCTTGGTCAGGCACATCCCAGAGTCTATTTCAGATATTATTACAAAGCTATCTGAAGAACAACTTTATCCATTCCTTCAAGGCATGATGTAAGGAATATATATATATTTTTTTAAACAATCAAAATAACTAAGCATTTTAAATCATTGCATATGTTTGCTTTTATTATAGTGTTAGATTCAGTTTTAGTTTTCCTCTAAGTATACAAGCTTTTCATAGGATTATGACTTAATGGAAAAGTACAATTATTTTTGTTCCCTTAGTTGTCAGCACTGACCATGAAGGTTTTCGGCTGTATGATATGTATTTTATACTTAATTTAAACACTGTTTCTTAGTTTGAAATGGTAGGTTGCTTAATGAGATCATTGAGGCAATACCATTCTATGTACACTTGTACATGGAGCATTCAAGATACATCAAATTCAGTTATTTGTAGTTTATAGACTTTAAAGATCTGTATGTCCAGATTGTTATCCCAACAACAATAGAAACAATTTATTACACTAGTACTCTAGGTTTGTATAATTTTTCTCCCGTAGGCTGACCGAAAGGAAATTGCCTCAAACCAAGTCTAGTCAGCTGCCATGATTAGTGTTTAATCATCCAAGTACTGACCGTATTCAGACTGCAGATAACATAATATACTTATGGTAGTTTTGAAATCTCATTTATAGTTCTTTTGAATTTTGCAAGTTAACTAGATTTAACTCATAATCGAGGGGAGTAACATTTTTTAAAACTATTCTAATATTTCAGAGAGGAAAGTGACCTAGATACAGAACACATGACCAGATACGTCTGCCTAATGTGTCGATTTGAGCCTCACAAGGTTCTTCAAGTCGTGAAATCGCATGATAACATTGAATTAGACCCTGCTATTAAGGTAGAGTTCTGAATTAATTTCAATGTATTGCCTTAATGGATGTATTAAGTGTTAAATTATCACTATGTCCTTTCCTTTTATTAGGTTTGTCAGGAGCGGGGGCTGGACGAAGTAACTGCTGTCTTGCTGGAAAGGAGTGGTGATGTCCAGGGAGCATTTAATGTTCTCCTCTCGAGGCTACAAACTGCTATCAAGAATGTATTTGTTGCTATATCATGACTTTTTACTTATAATGATATCGTTATAAAAGTTTAAATAAATAAACTTTTCAATAAAAAAATTAAAGCAAAATTTATTTTACAGTTAAATAATTTTAATTAGTTTTGGTTTGATTATCTTTTAAGATTTTATGATAAAATGGATGGTATTTAACAGAAGGGAAACCAATCCACAACACATTAAAAACACGAGCTAAAAGTGGTTTTGAATGGCGTTAGTGCTTAATATGTTTAACTTAAAAGAACTCCCCAATAATAACTCTCTATCTTCTTACTCCCAACTGCCTTAGGTCTGTCTCTATCTCTTTCTACCATCACATTCTGGGACGTCCACATCTTCAGGCCTCTCCTGGGTTTCTATACATCAATTTTCTTGAAAGAGCTGCTCTTCATATAGACCTTCTCTATTTTATCACAGTCACCATATCAGGCTGGCCATATAATGCTTTCAACTCCTGCCCTCTGCCCCTCCCCCCCCCCAGGTCCATTCATTTCTCTGAGCACTCTTTGTTCTCATTTGCATAGCCACCAATCTATATCGTTTGTCAGGTCCTGTTACCCACCATCATAGGTGGCTACTGAGCAGATCCGGGTATTATACATGATAACATTAGTGCTCCATGTCTTTGAAGTTTAATGACTTGAGAACTCTGAAGAAGCATACATTCTCTGCTGCTATTCTTCTTTGATTTCTTTGTGGAGCTCAGTTTCTTTGGTGACGAGCATTCAAAAATACAATGTTCCAAGGCCTTACAAACTGGAAAACTATTTTTATTAATATTAATAAAATGTAGCCTTGGTTGAGGGTTCTGAGTGCTCTTGATGCACTTAATTTTTATCTTATTGGTCTTGAATATTTTTTTACTTTTTTCACATTGGAACTCTACCAATGCCCCACCAAGTCCAGTCAGCGTCATTGCTACCAAGTAGACATTGTTTGCATAGGCAATTACTTGTGTTGTAAATTATGCTGCAAGAATCAGTCCTAATTCCTTGGAATGGTACCTTCAGGTCAAATTAAGAAAGAGTTTTTTCCTCAGGATCTCTTTTCCTCAGTCCATTATTAATAATTTGTCTTCATTTGGCCCATAATTTATTATTGCTTATTATAATACAAACCATCTTGTGACTCCAAATCTCTGTAAATCACTTTGAAGGTACATCCTATTGATACTGCTAAATATTTCCTGGAATTCTATGAAGAAGTGGTGTAGCGTAACATCAAATGAAAAATCATAGCTAATATATATAATTGGTAATAGAATGCGATGTTTCTGTTACAGGACCAATCCACAATCGGGTTGATTTTTGATCAAGCTATTGCTATAAAAGCAATATTTTAGGGTGTGTAAAATAAGATTAGATTTATGATTTGTAACATAAAAAGAGAATACACTTATTTTCAGAAACTTTCCAATTTTCAAGGTCATTTAATTTTGACTTGAATTTAATTCAAACATATGTAATACAAATAGAACCTTTCTGTTAAATGGCATCTAAATATTTGTTTAGATTTTCTTGTTATATAGTCTTATTTATTTAATTTTACTATATAAAATATCTGTTTTGAGGGGTAATAATAATTTTAATAATGAAATTTAGTTTTATAGAAAGTTAATTATCTAAAAAAAATTGATAATTGGGTAATGATTACTGTTGGCTATTATACTTCCCCAAACTTCTAAGGTTGAGGAAGATTTTTAATTGGTCAAAGAATACTCCATCTCACTTAATTAAACATTGTCATGTACTCAGATTAAAAAAAAAGTATTTATTTCTTTAAATTTGTAAGTTTATTTTTTACAAATCAAGCTAATGTTAACTTTTGCTGATATCAAAAATTTCTGTGAAGACTTTGCCATCAAAGTAATAAATAAGTATTTATGAAGAGGGGAATTAAACAAATGTTATACATTAGTTCCGTAGAATCTATAAGGCATGATTTGAATGTTTAAGTTATTTTTTGCAATTTTTCACCAAAAACTGACAATTCATATTGTACAAGTCTTATATTTATTAATATGGGTTCTCTGAATTGCCATATTAAACTCTAGAATCTGTTTTTGTTTACTCATAAATTAGGTAGAGAAACATTTAGTCCAAAAGCCTGTGAGAAAAAAATCAGCATTATTTGATGAAAACCTGAAACACATTTTTAAAAAAATATTTATATCATTTATATTAAAAGATTCGAGAGATACAATTGATCTACAATTAAAACTGTTAGTACTCAGTGGACGTGGAATTTGATGCTCTACAACTTTTATTATTGGGATTTTTTTTTCTGTTAAAGAACTCATAGTAGGGCCATTAATAGTAAATTTTCTCAGTTTTAATGAATTTGGTAAAAATTAACATTTATTGGGCCGTGATTATTGGCCGTACCACTTGACCAAATTATAAAATTTAGATTAATTTTTTTTTTTAACTGCATGATGTCATGATTCGATTAACTACTGATATTATTTGTTTGAATCCATTCTTTTTTTAATTTATTAATTCTATTTTTTATCCCATAAACTTACATATTGAATAGATTCAGAATCTTAGTTGACTTTAAAATAGTTTTAATCATTTTAAAATTTCAAAAATAGTGACAACTATTTAAAAATTGACCAGTGAACTTCTACTAATGACAGTAATTTTAAAAATAATTATAGATTATATTAAATGCTTTAAATTGATTTGACTTAGGAAGGTAAAATTTTGCAGATGTTGTTTTCAAGTTGTTGATCTAAGTGTGTTTTGTCTAGTATTGTTCCTTCACTTATTGTAATTTCCAGTTCACTCTGTTATGTTACTGCAATTAGTTTTAAAAAGAACCCCATGACTGAGACTTTTAAAAATGGGTTTATAATCATTTTCACTATTCACTTGAATTAAATTGTTAGTGGTCAATGAAATGAGTTATATCATTCATTTCCCTATGAAAATGACTAAAATGACAATCTTTCTTCTCTCCTCTCTCTTAATTTGCTTAATTCTAAGCAACTTATGGTTGTAGTGCTCTTTGCAAAGTCCAAACCAGTCCAAAATAGTTTATTCATACATTAAATTTGAAATGTTGAATTTTAAAGTATTTTATATTTTTTCAGAAAAATATTTTTAAATTCTGTTGATTGAAAAGGGTTTTTTAATTCAACTACAAAAATGAACTTCACTATAAAATTGAATTTGCAGTTTTTCTTTGTATAAACAAGTTTTTTATTAGCATAGAAAACCATAATATATACGTAATACCAAGACTATCATTTCTAATATCTCTTCATCCTCTTGATGACTTTAGAATAGATAGACGCAAAGTGAGAAAAATAAATATTCGTAAGAAAAAGCAATGATTAAAATTCCATTGCTTTTAGTGTAATATTCTTGAGTACTGTAAATTGGTAGGAGGATTAATCTGAGGGTTGGGTTTCAACAGTGGCCGGTGAAATGAGATGTGTAGAGAATGATTATTGGTATTGGCCTCGAACCTTCGGGTTCACTAAGGCTTTTATTATTATTATTAAGTACTGTAAGTTGAGGGTGCTTGGATCCAGCAGTCTTAGTTGCATCAGTGTTTTATTCAAATCCACTGAAAATAGTTTGAAATTACACTTTATTATAAAAATATAAACAAAATTTAATATCTATACCACAGACTGTGCAGTTCTAGTGCTAGCATGTAGTTCTTGCTACTTTTTTTGTTTGGTTCCAAGTAACACAAAGTTATGGTATCTTTTATTTTTCATATTCAAGCTGAAATTTTGAAATAAATCTTTCGGAAAATTATTTTTTCTCATATATTATATATTTTTTCAGGAGGAAAAAGATACAGAAAGGATGACTGAAGAGCTTGTGAGCCTGGCGCAGCGGGGAAGCACAGTATTAGATTCTAAAACGTCATGGATGCCTCTACTTATGTGCCTTCTTAAGTTAAACTCCACAGGTTTGTTCAGATTCCAGTTCTTTACTCATTTTTATGAAAATTTTCAGAAATTAGAAAATATTCCTAAATACCTTTCTAGCAGAGTTGGGTGTTAGTCGAATAAAAATTTATTCGGATAATAAAATGACTAAATTTTTAATCGCAAATAAACATATGTTAAAAATCATTGAAATTTTATCCGAATTAATTTTTAATCGCTTATTTACAACTAAAATTTCATTCGGATGAAAAATCATTCGAATTAAAATTTAGTCAAATAAATAATTACTCTTAATTATTGCTCTTATATATAAATGTAAACGGTTTCCACTACTGCTGCCAAATCACTCAATGATTTCCATTTTCATCATCTTAAATTAAATCCTATCATTGTAAAAAAAAAACAACTTAAAAACACTAAACTGACAATAAATAAGACCACTAAATCGATGACTTTTGAAATGTGATCGATCGGGTGAGGGGTGCACAACTTTATTTTAAACTTATGTTATTGAAATGTCCTTTATTTTAAAAATATGGTAGGTTAACTGTCTGCCCTTTGTATAGTAATCCTCTTGTAATAAGTACCTGTTGAAGGAGAGGCTAATAAACAAATGAAATACATACACGTTTTAATTTACTATGATTTGGGACTTTTATTCTAGCAGGCCATTGACTATTCTATAATTAAAATAATATTCAGGTTTATACCCAAGTCAAAATGTTTGATCTGAGAAACATAATTTTATAGAAGTTGGACGGATAAAAATAACATAACTCCATCTTATCGCTCCGTTTTACCTTACAAACTTTTAAAAACAATAAACCATTATTTTATTAAAAACCGTCCTCTTCTACCCCGGTTGATGATTTTAAAAATTATTTTATGAATATTTGATACATTTCATATATATATATATATGTGTATATTTTTTTTTAACTTCAAATTATTGGGGAGGAGAGCGAAACGATATTCTCGCCCTCTCAACATTTTTATTGGCGATCGCCTCCCCTACTTCCTGAAAATATAACCTTTAATAAAATTAAAATATTCTGATGACAGTCGAAAAAGCGAGAGCTAAAGATGTCGGTGGAAGTCTTGGACATTAAATAGGTATTAATTATATAAATAATTAAATTTAAAAAAAATAAAAATAATTAGAACCAAAACAATTTTCAAAAAATTAATTGTGTGAGCAAACAATTTTTAAAATTTTAATTTTAAACAATTTTAACGTATTTTTTATTCAGAAATTAAGTCATGAATGAACGAATAAATTTTTAGTATTCTTTCTGTTTAAAAAAACAAACAATTTTTTTCAATTATTCATTTTGTTAGTCTTGACTAATAAATAAAAAAAAAATTTCATTAGTCATGAATTCTATTATGAATTAAAATTTATTCGTCATTAAGATAATGCTCGTCCAACTCTGCTTTTCAAGTTACATGTTTACTTTATCATATTATGATGTAAGTTATTTGTTGTCAGAGTTAATAAAAAACAAAACAAAACAAAAAACTTAGCTACATTTATCTTTCCTCATTATTTATTCCATTTAATGCATTGTTGATTTCTGAAGAAAAAAAGTCATATAGAGCAAGATCATGAGAGTAGAGTGGTTGCTCCAACTAAGGCATTTCAAACAACCAAAACAGACAATTTTTTTTTATTTTCAATTTTGTTTATTCAATGACTAATATCGAAGTAAAATTTGGATAACTTTAAATGTTTTAGCCTATTCATAAACATAATTTTGTAATATGGTTACCATACACCAGTAAATTTAACATTTTTGTGGGTCACATTGGTTCTATTTGATACTTAATCATGTTTACAATACAGAAAAATGGTTTGTAGCTGTTCGTTTGAGAGCTATGTGGAAACTAACTAAAAATGGTTCACTTAAATCCTATTCCTAGCCATTAGCCACTGTGCAGAATAAGTTCCACTTGTAATATGGTTATTTTCTTTCCTGTGATGTTCGCCTCTGATAAAATTTTGTTTGAAAAATCAGTTAATGTTGTTAATAACTTAAATAAATACATAATTATTAGTATTAAATTTATTTTGATATGATATTACAATAAAATGTGTTTACTTTTATAGAACTCCTTCAAAGGGTTTTGAATAATGCTGATCTTAATTTGGTCTCAGAGCTTCATTTACTCATGCAGCATAGTCGCGGAACTTTAGGTGAACTAAGAGCTTTAATTATGGGTATGTAATATTTTATTTTATCACTTAAAACTATATTTTTACTTTTATTACCTTTTCATGTTTTTATCTTATGCATGTCCCCAAGTTTTCTCTTTTTAACTCTGACTTTTATCTCAATTTTTATGAATGATCTAGTTTACTTAAGTGTATCCCTTCTGGCAGTCAGTATATTTTCTTCACCTGGTATTGGGAGGGTTGATAACTGGTAAAGTACAAAATAACTTATTTTATTTATTTTTTTTAATAAAAAGGATATAATAGAAAACCTATTGAGTGAAATAATGATTCTATTAATCCAAAGTCTGGTCATTAGTTTAATGATTTTTTTTTCTCTCTCTCTCCCCCATTAAGATTCTATTTTGAAATGAGTTATAATAATAATATAATTGCAGAAAGTTCTTATTTATTTTATGTTCACCTGAAAGATCAGGTGTGAGGTAAGAAGATGGACACAAGCTGTTGCTTTTCAACTTATCTGTGGAATAGGTCAAAGAACATTACGTTCAAATAGAGTGGAGGGAAACACTTCGGAATGAATCATAAAATTGTAGGCCATGCAGATGTCCTCGGAAGAAATCAAGAGGGCATTGAGAAACACGCTAAGAAAAGCAGAACCAGTTGGTCTACAAGTAAATGAGGATGAAACTAAATATATGGTAGTAAAATGAAAAATCCACTCCAACAACAGGATCTGCGTTTATGGGAAATCATTTTCGAGAATAGACAGATTCAAATAACTTGACTCCCCTATAACCTCAAACAATAACCAGCTATCAGAAATAGAGCTTTTTCTTTCTTCCAAAGGAACTGAAATCCCAATAAAATGTCTATATATCTCAAATTAAGGGTGTAGAATGCTGTGATAAAGCTAGTTCTAATACGTGACAGTGAGAGCTGGACATAACACACATTTTTAGAAAGAAGAATAGAAAGATTTGAGAGGAAAGTCCTTGAGGAGAGGACCGATATAGAACTGCTTAAAAAAACTTCTTTATCAGTTGAAGGTCAAAAAGCACATAGATTGAATTAACAATGATACTGTGCAGCTGTTTACAGCTAACTGGACAACAGTAGTTTGAGATAGACAGAGGTGGCTGTTTTAGATGTCCAAAGATCTACAAGGTATGTCAAATCAAAAGAAAAACGCTGCAAATTATTTCACAATGGTTTATTATTTCCAAACAATTATACATCTAAAGTAACATTACCTTCCTAGTTACAAAGAAAAATAAATAAAAAGTCATTCCAATTATTGGACTAAACTTTTTTTTTTAATCATTAGTAATATGCTAAAAAAAATAGCATTACTTCGGTAGCACATTCTAAATTTAAAAACCAAACCCAGGATATAACATTTGCTGTAGAACATATTAAAAAAAAAAAAACAAGAGACCATATCTTTGCTTCTAATTGTCCGATTTTAACGATTTTTTTTTTTTTTTTAGGAAATTCCGTAAACGTTTAAAAAACCATCGACAAAAAAGTGTATAATTTTTGAGTTATTTAAAACTAAATTTTACCATCTCGTAACTTTTTTTCTAGCTTCTCTTCTTTGAAGTATGTTATATAGATAAATTTAAAGGGTGTCAAGAAAATTAATTTAGTGAAGTTTCATTGAAATCGGTACATTCGTTTAGGAGCTACAGTCTATAGCAACACAGGTTTTTCGGCCGCCATTTTGAAAGTAACAGGCGGATAGTAATGTCGATGAAGAAGGATCATCCTTGGGTGACCTCTGATTTCATATCCAAATTTGAAACAAATCAGTCCAGTAGTTTCGGAGAAAATGCGCGGACGGCGTATGGCGGATGGAAAAAAAATTTTGTATTCGTTTTTTGAATTCTGCTCATCCTGAAACATGAAACCTCAAATTTTGAGAGGGGAAGTTTTTGAATTTTTTGGTCGATCACAATGGTTGGTTATTGAAAATAATAAACCAAAAAGCTAGAGAAGGTTCAACTCAAGTTGTGTTTACACATACGTGTTATCAGATTTTGACAGTTTCCGCAACAAATCATTTTTCACGTTCACATATTTTCTCAAAATATGTATTTTATTCATTTTTTTTTCTTACATTATAATATTTATGAATCGTGGTTGTTTTTCAGTTCTCTGCAATAAATAAATTTGTTTTAATCACAAACATATTTTGTTTTGTTAAATTGTTCTCAGTTCATAGGTTGAAAACTTATACCAGTTGTACAATTGTACAACAACAAATGTTGTTCAATTGTACAAGTTGAAGAAAATGGTGCATTTACGGGAAAAAAATTAATTAGCTGAATTTTATTGCAAATTATGTTTAATCAAGATAGGTGGTCATATCAATAAAATTCATTTGTTTTCAATATCAGTTTTATTTTTATTTTTTATTTATTTATTTTTTTATATTTTTTCAGTTTTTATATATTTTCCATTTTCTGGTTTATACCAAGGAGCCTTCTTATTGGGTGTTCGTCTGATTTTATCTATCATATACTTTAATACCTGAAAATTTTGTAATATATTTTGATTAGATAATAGCAGTGTTATTAAATCTAAGCTATATATGAGGAGTTGATCGGGGTTGCGGTCAAATAAATACTAAAGTTTAAAAAATAGTATTTTTAATTATTACACCGACGTTTCGACCCACTTTGCAGGTCTTCATCAGGGCTACAAAAGATACGAAATATAAAAGGTACATGGTGAAAATAAAATAAATGAATTATTAGTAGATATTAAATTGCCTGATAAAGAAATAATAATATGACATCAGAGATATAGTGGGTGACAATGTAGCTAAAATATTAAGTATTAAATATATAGAAGATACTAACAAAAATAGAAAATAAGTATGAATCAAAATAGAAAACAAAGGAGAATACAGCGTGTAAGTTAAAAGTAAACAGATTGTAATAAAAGATAAGAAATGAGTGTATAACAAACTAATAAAAATTACATTTGATAACTGTAGGTTAACAGATAAAGAAAATTAATGTTGACGAATAAAAAAATTTAAAATTGAATAAGTAATGATATAGTAAAACTAAAATAAGAATAAGATAACATATGTTATCTTATTCTTATTTTAGCTAAACGAAACGTCAGTGTAATAATTAAAAATACTATTTTTTAAAATTTAGTATTTATTTGACCGCCTCCTCGATCAACTCCTTCTACATCACTAAGGTTATATATAGTTTGTGATTAAATTATTCTCAGAGATTTCAAAACATCTACCATAGCAATGCAATAGTACTGGTCAATGATTTTTTTAAAACTATTTTTCTATCAGTAATTTTTGTAATACTGTAAATAGATTAAATATATTTAGCCTTAGTAAATAAGAGATTAAATCGAAATCTATCTTTACAAAAAAGGACCAGTTTTAAAGTTTAATTGATGCATAATATTATTTTATATTTCCAAATAGGTTTGTGTTTTTGTCTTGGCAGTTTGAACAGAAAGTAAGATTAAATTTTACAATATAATGGTGGTCTATAATTCTTAAGTTGTGATAATCACAGAAAGATATGTATGTCTGTGCCAATCATGAGAAAAATTGATTATTCAACTATTTTATTAGCCAATAATTTAAGAGCTCCGTCATATCCTAAATTCTGTATTTGAGTTCTTATTTATACTTCAAATTCGTATATTATCTTATTAATAATATTCATATTAAAATCATAAACGAAATAAAATATATTTCGTTTACATCATTAGTGTGTGTTTGAATGGAATACATGAGATTAGATTCATCTAGCATCCTCTCTAGAATTACTCGAAAAAATCTCTATATTCTTTATTATGAATTAAATTGATTTTATTATAAATAATTAATAAAATGAAGGTATGTTTTAATTCAAAAATTGGCAGATATTACTGCAATTCAATGTATGCAGAGGAAATGAAGTTAAAAACTGGAAACTGGTTCAGTCATCAACTATAGGTGAAAGTCTTCCTCTACACTGTCTCATAAGTTCACACTCTGATCAATCTGAGGATCTTCCAAATGGCGTAATGAATGACATCGAGGAGCTCCATTTCATTTCCCATCCCATCAATTTAAATTTCTATTTGATCAAGTTTAATCGGATACAAGTCTCTAATTGTCTATGTGGTGATGACCTATTTTAGCCTTTTTTGATTGCAGGAAAAATATGCTTATGTTAAAACTGATAACCTAAATCATGATTGTTTGATATCTTCTTAAATAACAATTGGAATTAATAGTTAATATTTTTAAGAAAAACTCTCCCTCGAAATTAATAATTTTATTACGGATTATCAGTTATTTACGCATTAGCCTACTCGGCCACCCCGCCCCCTTCCCTACTTTATTATGGTTAGCCCGAGAGATTCATGCTAACTGTTAATCAACATAATAGATTTAGCATTTATTGCAAATTACATTAATAACCCTAATAATGAATGGATTGCTAGTATAATGTATAAAAGGTGATTTACCATATTTTCCGAATAGATTCTTCTATTCTCTGTCGCTCTGTTTATGGCTTTACTATTTGGATAATAGTTTTCCTTCTTTATTTTTGGATGATAGTAATCTGTTGACAACTTTCTGTTTTCCAGTTTTTTTATTTTTTCACATATTTTCAAGTTTTCCCTTCTTATTTTCCATGTCTGGTATTTATTGAAGGAATGGTTCTTATTGGAAAAGTTCACAATGTTACTTACTATGTATGGGCTGTTAAAGAAGTCCGGCTTATAGCAATTAAGCATTGGAGCTTTATGTAGATGTGTGATACAGTCTGCATCCCCTCCACCTTTCTCCTTCAGCTTAATATCGCTGAAGACTGGTTCGGCAATCTTGCTGTACTCAGGTAGGTGGCTGAGGTAGTCCTCGATCCACTGTTTCCTTTCACTTTCTGTCATCTCAGCTATTAAGTCAACTTCGTCATCGCTAGAATGATTTTTGGTTTTCTTACTCACATTTCTTACTTTTTTTTTAGTGGATATTTTTTCTTCATCCACATTTACTTTATCTCTACCAAATACTTCTCCGATTTTTAAATATACTCTGTCGTTATTGTTACTGTTTTTGGCCGAGTTGCTTTCAGAGGAGTTTCTAGTTTTATTTTTTTTCCCTTTAACAGCACTTGTTTTGATTTGTTTCTTGCTTTCATTCGACTTCTCTTCTTCATTTATGTGTTTTATGACAGACCTGTTTTGTATTGTCATTATATAATTATATATTCAAGGTCTTTTTGTCAAGCCACGATTTGGTATTGCTATGTTGCTATTAACTCTTCTCAAAGATAACTAATTTTCTAATTAATGGTTATACCCAGTCCTGACTCTAACCTCTATTAAATAGGGTATGATTTAGTTCATTGTTTGATAATAATTAAATTACAATCACATGTCTCAATTTTATTTTATTTATATTTTAATTCAATAATTAATTTATTAGTTTATCAAGTGTTTGTTTCATATAATTAAGGAATTTCTATTTGCCAAGTGCTATTGGATTTTCAGTTGATTGACTTTTAGCAGGAGTATTAGAATTTAGCCCCTTGGTACCCTTTATTATTATTTTGAAGAAAAGTTTAATCATAAATAATCAACATTAGTGTTATGTGTTTAACAAAATATCTTAATATTGTGGTATAGTTATTATTGTTGAAATAAGTGGTCCAGGTATTGTTAAACATCATCTATCACAATGAACAATCTATAATGGATTAACTCAAACTAGAATGCAAGTTTCAAAGCAAAGTGATCTAAGTGGTAACAAATTCAGATATTTTATTTTCACTTATCTATATATGCAATATATAGGAAGGATAAGTATTGCTCCATTTAAAATTTTCGAGTCTTGAGTTTTCAATGAAAATACATGTTTTTAGGTCTTCTGAGCCCAAATAACCAAGTCCCGCAAAATGGTCTGTGTTTCTATGTTATCAGTCTAGCTCAAAATAGAAAATTCATATGAAAATGAAATTTCATATTTAAGGTTTTTATAAGCTTTCGATATTACAGCAACATTTTTGTCAAAATCGGCAAACCGGTAGTGGTACTTTATATAATCAATTCAACACATTTTTACGATTTTCTCAAAAATGGCTCTAGAGGTTTTGATTAAACTCAGTAAATCAGTGTATTATTAAGTAGTTTTAAATAAAATGTGGTTATTATTCTGATTGATGTTCTCTAGCAGAGCTTAAATGACTAATTTATAATATTATCTTCCTCTAAAGTACCTTTATTTTTTTTTTTATTTTAAACAATTGACTATTCCACATTAATTTCTAATATGAAAAATGGTTAAATATAAAATATGCAAGAATTTGATAATTAACTAAAGAAGAAATATGAGATCGTAATGGAGAATAATTGTAATTGAGGAACCAAAGGAATATAAGCTCACCTAAGCTCGTCCGAAAAATTAGAACACACTTCCATATGTATCATGAAATTAATATAATACGGACTCGGAAAATATTATATAAATATACATACGTGGTTTTCATAAATGCTATTGTTGGTATTATTTAATATTTAATTGTATAGATTACAGTGATGTAAATATTAAAATTTGTATATATAAGGGTATTTAAACAAGTAAAAATACCCACAATGAATTGTAAATAAATATAGCATCAATAATTTTTACTTTCACTTCCCCTTTGTCTGAAAATACTTATTTTGGTAAGGAGACGGTGGTAAATGATAGTCTGATAAAATCTTCTTCCTACTCGATCACGGGCGACCGTCCAGCTTCCTGATTTTCGTCTTCAGTATTTTTGTCCAGAAGTTCCTTGAAGTATTCAGCCCATCTCTGCATGATTCCTTCATTGCTTGTTAGTATATTTCCTTTCTTATCCTTAATTCGCTTGAGAACGCGTTCTTTCTCTTTGCGCATGTTTTGAAGCATTCTGTCGAAAAGCTTCCAATTGTCTCGGAAATTGTCTTCCATCTTTCTTCCAAAATCTTTCCACGTTTGCCTCTTGGCTTCTATGACCTTGTTTTTCACTTTTCCTCTTTTGAGTTATTTATTTTTCGCAATCATTATGGGAATTCGATTTTAGATATTGCTTCCAATACATCTTCTTCTGGTTGACTTCCTCTTTGACCTCTTCATTGCTCCATGCGCCTCTCTTTAGTCTTTGTCCGGTACTTATTTTTCCACATGTTATTTCTGCTGAGTCCATCAGAAGTTTCTTGAAAGTAGACCAAGCTGTTTCGACGTTGTCCGAGTCCCAGGTGTATATTCAACTAAGAACCTTTTCTTCTATTATGTTCTGGCAGGCAGTTGCTATTTCTTTGTTTTTCAATTTGCAGACATTTATATTTTGTTCTTTTTGATGCCTTTTATTTTCTCTCTTCAGCAAAACTTTATTCAGGCTGATTTCCATCCTCAGAAGCCTGTGATCGTTGCCAATTTCTGCACCTCTCTTGACTCTAATATCTATTGTATTAATGGTTAAAATATTTCTTTTTAACCAATTTTCGATCAGGACAGAATCACTATTTTGCATGTGTGACCTATTAGGATTGTAGTAATGCTTTCCATAATCTATTTTAACCCTTAAATAACTCAATTTAAAAAAAAGTGATATCGCCTTTTTTTCTCATTTGGTCTTCATTTATATTAAAACCTTTCTTATATTTTTTTGTTTTTAGGTTTGTTTGTGAAGTGCCGACATCAGAAGAGGATGCTGGAAGCTACGAAACGTCTTCACATGAGCGGATTACATGGAGAATTGGCTGTTGCACTCGACCAAGCAAAAGTAGGCTGCAGATCCCCATTATTCTGCCACATATGCAGTGCCCCATTCTCTTCTGGCCTATATCTTTTCAGGTAGTTTGTTTCCCATATCTTTTGTTTATTTTGTGTTCTATACATTTGTTTGAATTTTTAGAAACAATTATTATGCAGTTACTGTTTCTTTGATTTCTAATTTTATTCCAACTGTTATTGAATACAATTTGGAATCTATTCAAATTTTCATAATATATCTCATTCTATATGCTGGTATTGAGAGGGGTGGATTTTATCAAAAATGGGCCTATTGTTTCTTCCTGTAACTACTACCCAGTCTTTCTTAGGCCCACTGAAGAACACTTAACTTTAGCTACTCACAATATATCGTTGCCATCACAAATATTTATAAGGAGTTTTTATAATGCATGAAACGGACTCATGGCCATATTGGGTGTGTCGGTTCGATCAGCATTATACATGCAGGATCTTCATTTACTAAAATGTGGGAATCGAACCCATATTGATCTAAATGGGTCATCCTAACTCAATTACACTCAGTAACTACAACCACGGTGTAGTATTCAATCTGGGCTACCTCTTCCTGCTCACATGTGAGAGGCTAAACAGAAAAGTAATTCTAAAACTTCTTTCGAGCTTTGTAATCTTCCATGATAACTGTTATCTGTCTACTGTGGACATTTTAAGAAAAATCTCAATTCTGATAATTTCATGCAGTAATTTTATCCATCAACTTTTCTTCTTTTTTTTCATTCTCTTTTTCCTATTTTCAAAAAAGTTTTTGTTTTAAATATTATGTTGTGTATCTGTGCTTATATAATTATGTGTATAACATTTCCTGATATCTTGAGATGAAATTAAATGAAATGGTAATTCTAAAATTATAAAAGATGCATCAAAAGAAGTTGTTAAATTTTTTCGAGGAACTATCGTGCTGAGTACTTATGAGTTAGAATGTATTATGTGTATTTTATTATTAGTTGCTGTAAAACAGGAAAATTTTGCACCCTAGGGATGGAGGGAGGGGACATCCCAATGCTTGAATCCTTTTGTAGTTTGCTACTTCCGGAAACAATTTTTTCATTTAATTGAAAACTGACTTCCAGTTTCATTGAGAATCAATTCCTAACTCTTTTCTCTTCATTAGTTCTGGCTTATTATTTTAAAAAGACTAATCAATAATTTAGTGTAATATTATTAATTTGCATAATCCAAACTATATGGCCATGAGTCTCCGACATGCAAGTTGCTGAAGCTAGTTAACTGTTCATTTTATGTTAGAGGCTCATGACTTTATAGTTTGGATAATTCCATTTATAATGTCTCTTTTCGAGCTTTATGCTTATTTTTTTTATTATTAGTTTGTATATAGTATTAAGTGAAAAATAAAGCAAAAAAATATTAGCCAAATTATTTTTAATTATAATAAGGTTCTCTATTATAATGACCTTTCCCTCTCCTGTGGTGTCCCTCATGGTTCCTCTCTATCTCCTACTCTGTTTACTATTTATATTAATGACCTTCCCCTCCTGATCCATCACTCCCAATACCATATCTATGCAGATGATTTCCAAATATACCTGTCCTTCCCACCCACCGACCTATTATCAGCCAAAGAAAAACTTCAAGAAGACTTGGATAGGATTTGTGATTGGGTGAGAGCTAACAAGTTGAATTTGAATGCACAAAAGACGAAGGCAATCTTAATAGGCTCCAATCACGTCCTTAAAACAGTTTTAATATTCCTACATGATAATCCCATCAAATTCTATCCTTCCATCAAAAACCTTGGAATGATCTTTGATCAAACGCTTTCCTGGAAAAATCATATATCCAACATCTCCTGTTGTACTATTTTCACCTTAAAACGTCTAAATTACTCCCGTCAGCTATTTCCCCTTGAAACCCATAGGCTTCTAGTAACTTCCTTAATTTTTCTCCACTTTGATTATTGCTGTACGGTATATGGGGGCGTCTCTGGGGATCTTGAGGCAAAATTAAAATGTTTAATAAATTTTTTTGTACGATTCATCTTCGGGGTCCCAAGGGACGCCTCTGTTTCCCATTTTTATGCAGAGTTGAAGTGGCTTTATCCTTCCTAAGGATTAAAGTGGCTTTAAGTGTTTCCTGGCATCCTTCCTCTTTCAAGTCATCCAATCTCACCGTCTTTCATACATCTCCAAGCTCCTTCAATTTAAATCCTCTGTTCGTTCCCGCAAAATACTTGTTCCCGGTCTCCTGATTTATACATAATGGTCCTCTGAACCGCTGCTTTCTACAGGTTGTTCATTATCCGATCCTCATCCCTATGGAATTCCATCCCTCCCGACGTCCGTCAATCCAAAACCCTTCCTGCCTTTAAAACCGGTCTGTTCAATCATTTCTTATCCATGCAGTCCCCATGAAATTGTAAATAGTTACTACTGTAAATATGTATATAAATTATTAGATTGTTCTTCATTATTTTTTCTTTATGTTTATTTTCAATTTTTTATTTTTTGTTATTAACTGATTTAAATTGGAAAGTAACTTATAATTTCTTTCATTAGTTTTTTTAATTTGACTATTTACTTACTCTATATTTTTGTTTATGTATCTCTGAGGCTCCTTAGCCCATATTTTTGTCTTCTGTATTATTCTAAAGGGACTCGTCCCATAATAAATAAAGCATTATTATAGCCTGAAAAACTAAAGATAAGAATAAAGTTCAAATAAAAGGATCAAATTTTATTACAAAAAAAAATTTATTCTAGATGCGGACATGGTTACCATGAAGAATGTATTCTGCCCAACACTAAGTGCATAGAATGCTACAAGGATTCCTAGACGATTTTTTGTCATCTACATAGGTTTACGAGACAAGAGAGCTTTAAGCTGGTGTAGCGAGCCAGCGAAACATTCCATTCGGCAGGGATCGGCTGGCCTCTAAGGTGGTGCAAGACCTCTGGCTAGTCTTTTAAACCAAATAAGGTTACCTCTGCTCTGGAGGCCCATTTACGACTGTTCTACTTATCACTCCTGACTGATGTATATCAAGGTGCTCTGGTATTTTGGCAATATTATGTTAAATTGATTAGTTCTCCTCCTCCTTTTTATCTTATTGGTATTTACTTAATGTTACGACGGTGAATGAATTATATATGAGAAATATCAATCGATTAACTGAAGCCTTTACCTAAAATTATTGTCATAGGTTGTCAAAAGTAATGGATAGTAATGTAGTAGCCTACTTAAGTTAATTAAAACCTTATCCAAATTGTCTTCGCTAAATTTTTGTACTGTGATGAATATTGTGTGTGTGTGTGTGTGTTTGTTTGTGTATATTTGTATGATATTATTTTAAATGTACATCGTTCCTTACATTTTGTTATTATCATTAAATTAGAATTATTATACAAAATAATATACCTGTGTAAAGATATTTTAATGTATTTTTTTCTTTGAGAATTGTTGACTAGTGTATGAATGGACATTTGTTAAGAGAATTATATATTTTATTAACTTAAATTGTTTGTTAAAACAAACATAGAGTGATGTATAAAAAAAAAACGAAAAAAAAAAATTATCATTAGTGATATAACAAAAGTTACTCAGAAAAGTGTAGTTATTTTACTGGTGTCCAATATTTATGTGCTTGTAAAACATATTTAAATGTGATTAATTTGTTTTGTTTTTTATAAATTAATTTATATCTGAAATTACTTAAATGTATCTTTTCATGCATTCCACATCTACTTTTGTTTTTTTAAGCAGTAAATTCTTGTTTTACACTGCTACCTTAATAGGATGTCTCTAGGTAAAATACTTGATTTGAGTTTAATTATTATAGAAAGTGGCAAAAATTACCTAGCATGCCTCAATTAAATAAATATTTATTAATAGTTCTGTTTATTCTTTTCTCCAATTTACTTTTATTCAGTTTTACATAATCAACTTCATTTGTCAGGCATATTAGCTAAATTCAACACTTATTTAACAGTGGAATCCATCAGAAATGAATAATGAAGTACATTGAAATTAGAGATAACCTGCTTGATTCAAGCGAAAGGTGGCCACTCCTATAGCGTAAAAAACACTTGTATAATACATAACCTTATTTGTTTTTGAAGTTGAAATAATTATGTTACTTGATGTTTAAAAAGTAAAAGGCGAGTTAAAATTTCGCCTTATAAGGACAAACATTTCTTTTTTAATTCCTATATGAAAAAAGAACTTCCTTACCTTTGAGTAGCATGGAAGCGAAATCAAATTGCGCTATCGTTTGTGGCATTCATAAGTTTTAGAGGTTATGGAATTTTTCAATCAATATTATGTAACTCTCTCATAGATATGTATTTATGCAAAACAAAACTTAGCCCAAACTACAGCAACATAGCTTTAATTTTAAAACTAGACAAGGAATCACTTCTATGCCGTTCAGCGTGGAGGAGCCTCCAGCCACTTCAACCATACCATCTCTGTCTCGCCAATTTCTTCATCTGACTTAGAGTTTTCCCTCTTTCCTCACCTAGTTTTCCCTCTTTCCCCACCTAATTGCTGGATATGTTCTTCTAGGCCTGCCTGGTGGTCTCCTGCTTGTTGGCCTTGCTTTCATGCATTTCCTTGTTACTCAGTTTTCTCCCATTCTACATATGCGCCCATAACATCAAAGTTGTCGGCATTCCATAGTTGCTTTCAGTGAGGGCATCAGGACAAGGAACCACAAAGCATATTTTATTTGAAAAACTCGGTGATATTTATGAGAAATAAATAAAATACTTATTATGTTTTAAAATTTTCTTTTATATTTGTTATTAAATAATATATTTTTTAAAATTACTTATGTAATATAGGGGAATATAACCAGATTTTCATCGAATGGATGATATGTGAAGTTCTCCCATATAGGTAATTAATTGTACAATAAATAAAACCATTTTCTTAGTAACTAACAATGTATATTCTCAAGGGTGAGAGTGACTCCTTGAGAAAATATTATATAACAAAATCTCAAAGATAATACTAAACATTACAAAGAAGAGTTGCAGAATAAATTTCATAAATGATAAAAAAGAAGTGAAAGAAAGCAGGAAAACAAGAAATATTGGATTGGTATAGCATTTTCAGAAGGATTCGGAATGAAACATCGATTTCCTGATTCTGTCATTTATTATATATAAACAGTAAATCAAATATTAGTTATCTAATGAGTCTAACTACAATTATTTCAGTACATATCAAATTGGTGGTGTAATCTAATGTTTATTGAATTATTAATTTTACATCTAACAATTTTATTTGTACACATACACAGTTTGGTTAATGATTACATATAAAAAATTAAAGTTAATGTTTACATACAAATGCTAGTGCTTTACTAACTTGGAAATGCTTGTTTTGGTGCATTATTTTATTTTTATAAATGATCCCATCTTTTTAAAATGCTATCTTAACTACTATGCAGTATGTTGTTTTAATTACTTAAATGAGCTTAATAATATTAAATTAATGTGCTGAATATTAAGTAGGAATAATTTTTTTCATAGATAGGACAATTTTGACTTCAGGAAATACTTTCAATCTTACTTATAAATTCTTATATTGTCAATAAAACAAGGGCCAATTAGGTTTCATGGGAATAACATATCAGTGGCCTCACATGATATTTTTTTTATCATTTGGAGCTAACAATATGTAGATATTTAAAAAAAAAATATTACTGTTGTTCTATTAGCCCCTGGCAACTGCAATAATGTCTGTTAATTGTGTCAACCCAAGAGAACGGAAGGTTTCATTTACATCTTTAAATTACTAGTATCCTTTGAAGACGGTTTAATTCCTAAATTATTTGACAATTACCTCAATTAAATAATATATAGCATAAAAAAATTTCTGAACTTTTCATCTTTGATGTGCATACTATTAGTTCAGACTATCATTGGGGGAAGATCTTCAGAAATAACTAACCAAATCTTGCAAGGAATGTAGAAAGTAGAAAGGAAATATATTTTGGTAATTCTTTCTAACCTACAGAGGGTGTGTTAGCCAAGCGGGCTAACACGTTTGCAAAATATGTTAAACCAAAAGATTCTGAGTTTGAATCCCAGTGCAGGGGGGCTTTTATCTCTCATTATTTTCCTGACTAATTCTCTGGCCCGGCAAACCCCGTATATCTGAAAAGGTGAGGAAGAGAGAAACATAGCCCAAAAGATAAGAAAAACAAAACAAAAAAATTTCCCCAACCAAACTGCTTTTAATAAAGTAAGAAAAATATAATATGTTTTCTACATTCCAGAATTAACTTATTTTATTCACTATAAGTGAAAAAGGCTATATTTGTCAAAGAAAGGAATGGAAAAATAATCCTTGGCCATTTTATAATAGTTTTTTTTTTGCTGTTTAAGTAATACTTTTTCAATCTGGCTTTCATTATAGATAATGAGGTTTGAATATTTAATTAATTCAATTAATTTTTTTGAATAAGCATAATTTTATATATTTTGCAAATATTCTATAATATACATTTTCTACTGGTAATTTCTAATATTTCTCTAATACAAATAGAAAAAATACATATTTCAATGGATTAAATATTTATATTTAATATGATTTCTTTTACAAAACATTGTTTTATCATAAGATGTACTAAAATAGTGTTATTTACAATTCATGGACAGTAAATAGCGTATCATCTTTAATGATTTCTGTTTTTATACATAAAACATACGAAATTTTGTTTAGCTACATTGATATTATTTGGGGAAACTGTGGAGTAGGATTGTGTACAATAGAGCTTACAGTTTGAGGATTATCAGTCTGTTACAATGGTTGAAATGGGTAATTGTTGTGGTGTTTCGGCTCCGTCCTTTCGGCCTAGTTCTTTGTCAGTCCATACTCTTAACACTGCTTCCTGTCTACAGAGTTTATTTACATACATTTAAAAATATAAAGAAAAAAAACAACATGGAATGGGATGATTTATTACATTTTTATACATCGCAAAATATAATTAAATTTCAACAAGCATGCAATCAGTTTTCACCTTTTTTAAAAACCTCAATTATTTCCATTGTGATAGTAAACGATTTATGTGCTCAATTTTATTTCGTTAATTAACAAAATAAAATTAATTGCTCATCCTATTCACTTTGATAGTTGAGGTTTTTAATCGGTTATTTAACATGCTAAGGACAGTACTTGTTCAATAAGCTAGAAACATAGAATTATTTTTAATATTATTCAAACATATTTTTAACTAGGTATCGAAACATTTGTTTTATTTTTTCAATGAACCCAGTAGTCTGTTTTATCTTATGATATCCTCTGATAAATGATTTTGTGTTCAATATTATGCTTCATGCTATATAAGCAGGTCTACAGTCTTAAAAATTAAAGGCCTATCCATATATATAAATTATTATAAATGGCAGCTTTTAAAACTTTTATTTTACTGTGGTTCCAAATCTTGTAAAGTTGACCAGGATGACCTCTACAAGAATGAAATAAAATTAAATAAGGGTCCCTCCAATTAGAGCAAATTCCTTTGGGCTGGCTTTGCCCTTGTTGACAACACAAGTACTAATAGATCTATGATTTAGAAATGAGTTATGGAGACAAATACAAGCGATGTGTCTCTTATACTTAAGGATTTTAACTTTATGACTTTAAGAGTTAGTAGAATTCATAGATTGGATTATGTAAGCCTTTGGCAACCTTTTTGAGGTTTGGAACCACTGTTGAAAATCCAGCATAATTTGTGAGAAATATACAAAAGGAAAGCCTTGTCAATGGTTATACAAGGAAGCCAAATTAATCATAATTTAAAGCAGAATAAAAGCATAGGAACTGTGAGGTAAAAATTTTAAATGAGCTTTTTGAACTCAATGATTGTAATATTAAATTTCTATCAATATAAAAGAGCAAAAAATCAAACAAGATGCATAAATTAAATGTTAAGACGTAATCAGAAATTTCCAAGCACAAAGCCTCAAACATATAAAATATAGGCTAACTATTTGGTTAATCCTCAACCAATGGAGTAGTTAAACCCTTACATTTTGTTGATTCAGACATCTTCACAACAGAAACAAATAATCACATATATGCAGATTAAATACATCAAAACGTTCATCAGCAGGCCAAAAACGATTCATTATCTAGGAACATTACATCACTCCATGACATCCAAACACACTCTACACATAGAGATTATGATAGATATGCTGTATTTGGTTTGCATGTATGTGATTTAGGTTGTTTATTTCCTGATGATACCAGTATTGGTAAAACATTGACAAGTTAATGTTTGCATGGTTCTGATTATATCCCAACATTAAATAAAAATTTATATTTGGTCAACTTCATTTTGCCAATTGTATATCTAGGCTCAAAATGAAAAAAAACAGTTGCTTGTTAATGCTATAAATAAAGTTAAAAAACTTTACTCGAAATACAACATAAATGGTCTTAATAAAGATTTAAAATCTTAAAAAGAAATTTTCAAATCTGTGAAATGTTTTCAACAAATATGCCACAAAACATGAATACATTCCTCACCATTAAATATTAAAAAGCTTATAAGGAAACGTGACTATGCAAGCTTAATACTGTCAAATGGGCAATGTGCTCCTTACGCTAAAATCTTTAGGTAGGCATGTCACTATATATTGTAGAAACAGCGTATAGTTAGAATTCATTCAAACGCTGGTAAAAGGAGTAAGAATCATGGCATTTGTGAAGATGGTAAATCCAATATAAGAAGGCTTCATTTTCAAGCACTATATAACAAAAGCAATATTAGTAACATATTAGAATTTATTGCTAGTATAGTGATGGCTAAGGCATGATGAAGTGAATAGACTTGTGTTTCATTTCATCTCATATAATTAAATATGAGAAAACTGTTGATAACGATATGGTTGAAGTGTGTGTTGCATGCTCAGAGCAAGGTATGTAGAATAGAAAAAGTGTTACAAATAATCAAGAGTTTCAATTTTTAATAGCATTAAAAAAAATATGAACAATTTATAAAATTGATTTCATTTCATTGGAAGAAACTTCCAGCATATGGTTTTATATTAATCCTTTCAATAAACAGATATTTTTTTTTAATCTTTACTAATAAAAAAAAATATTTTCCTCGATTTTGAGTTCTGATATATTACTTAAGAAATATTTTTATGATAAATGGTAGTCATTATAACTTAAAATAATCAGTAACATTTAGTGCTTTAAGCAATAAGTGTTTTATATTTTGTTGAAATGAAAAAAAAATATTTCAGGGTTTTTAACTTTTATTAATTAATTTTATTTGTTTAGGCTTAAATCATTTGTTTAACTGCATCTAGTGTCAAATATTTTCCTTTAGCTAGAAACAACAGCATGATGTGTGTCTAAAGAAATTTTGTTTATTACAAATTACTCTTAGAAATATATAAATTACTCTTTAGGTTCTAAATATTAGTTTTGGGCCTTAATAAAATCTTTCTTATCAGCTACTGAACTCAGAGGCCAATTTATAGATTATTGAATGATTCTCGTTTTGTATCTGAGGAGCTTGCTCCCAAAAGTGTAATTCTCCGATACCTATCAGAAAGGCATTTTGAAGAGGTCTTATATTTTCCCAAAGCTTTACATAATACTAGCTCAACTTCTGTCAAAATTTTTTTTTTCATAGAAAAGTGGACAGAAAGATTGTTCTTTTTTTTTTTTTTCAAAACTTGCCGAATAGCTCCGAATAGTCAACAAATTAGTTTGTATTGTCACTTTTGAAAGTAAGTTCCTCAATTTTTTATATTTTGCTACACAATTAACCATTCTGACCATCTGACCTTCATCTGGATTGATTCCTACCTCAGGAGTACTCGGCCCTTTCCACCCATTTTGTTAGAAGTGTTCATATTTACAGCATGAAAGAATTAAGAGTAAGCACAAGAAGAAAACATTGGTGTAAAATAATGTAATTATTCAATCACTCATTTTATGTTACATCAGCTCTGAAGCCAGCTAAGTTTATTTACAAAATAGGAACTTGTTTAGTCTTGCGCCCTCAATCACTGATTGCTTAAGACACTTCCTGACATAAGTACTTAACAATTTGCAGTGAAATAATACCTTTGGTAGCAGATTAGAGTAGGTAACTGAATTACACTGAAAGTGATCCAGGTGAACCAATGTATCAAGGAAGAGGAAGTAATGTCATAAGTATAATTAAACCCCATTTGAGGCATGAACTAAGTTTTATAAAGGCTTGCCTTGAGGATGCTTTTATAAACTTATTATTCTAGTAGATGATATTGTAAATATCTCTTTGCTGACAGAGGTTATTATTGACCTAAATTGGACTGTGTTTTTGGATGTCTTAATGGTTCCAGACTTGGTTCTGATTATTTCATGGAGTAGACTGAAGAAGACATTGCTATTCTGGGAGCCACTATCAAAGTTTCTTTATAACAACTTAACGGACATAAATTCTATGTATAAATTCGAACAGGAAAGTCTTTATAAAAAAAACGAAAAAAACAAAACCAGCAGGGAGCATTTGCAAAGCTAGCTTTCCTGCACAACTTAATAGACTTTTGAAGATTACGAGTTCAAGTCCCGGTAATAGGGATTTTTAACTCGGGATTAATCATCCGCCCTCTCCCCTGTCCTAGGATAAATCCCGTATAACAGAAAAGGCGAAGTAGAGGAGAGAAAAAAACATTAATTTGACAGAAAACTCTGTTTCGCTGATTGGACTGTGTTGTCATTAATTTGACAGAAAACTCTGTTTCGCTGATCCCCATGAAACAATCTTCCTCAACCTGCTTCTGCTAGTGGGAGCTCTTCATAATAAATTATAAATGTAATAGAACAATTATTGATCCTAAATCATGGACAATAATTACAGTAAAGGTCATAAATAAACAAAAAATGGGATTCATTGGCAGAAGAGAAATTCGTTTATTTTTATTTATTAGGATAATATATTAATACTTCTCGGTCCATCTTCAACCAATTTTCATTGAAATTAAACTAAATACCGCCAGTTTTACCAAGCGGAGGCATCAGTGTAATGAGTGCAACAAGACTAAAAAAGTACTACAAGACGTTTTGTCATCTATTACGTAATGCAAGAATCCCCAAACTTATGCCAGCAAAAATTTTTATACCTAGTCTATCGAGGTTATCATTAATCACAACTTATTTTAACTGCCGTTTATATTGAAATTTCATTAATTTGATTTATTTTTAATGATATCAGTGATACTTTTCTCTAACCGTGCTTAACGTTTTCAATATGGCTAAGATGATAATAAACCTCATTAACTTTAATTATGATTTCAGACTTTTAAGTTTGGGAACCCCTGATTTGATGTACAATATATATATGGGATGACATCGACAGATTGAAGCTTTAGCTCTATCTAAAATTAACTATGGGCAGTTAAGAGGATCTACCGAGGACTAGGGCAAAAAAGAATAATGTTAACTCACTTTTCATTTATTCGATGAAGTTTATATTTCATAATGAATTATTTTACTCATTAAAAAACTTGTTTGATCCATTTAGATCGGTCCCAATTGCGAGAGAAAGTAAATGGGGTATGCCTTCTGAAACATAGTGAATTATTTAGTATGGCACTTAATCCCATTATTTAAGAATAATGTAAAACTTCCTACTAGTCGACTCAAACACGCTGGTCCCTAACATCGTTTTTATTATATTTACGATGGTTCATGAAAGTTTCTGAAGAGATTATCACGATATCTTCTTACATTGAACTGCTTTTGTAGCAGCTCCAATGTTTTATTATGTTTGTCGAAATATATTTACTTTTTCTACTTATTTATTTTTGTTATAAAATATGTACGAAAGTTTTCTGGATGACATATGAAATGGTTTAAAAACTATTAAATGAGTTAATTAAAAAATATACAAATGAGGATTAATTATTTAAAAAATAGAGTAACGTTTTTAATAATGGTTATAAAATGTAATAAAATTTCATAAATATTTAATTTATAATAGGTGCATTTCATATTATTTAAGATTATTTTATACTACAAATATTGAAATAACTAATAAACAACATTTTTATTCCTTTCTTTTCTTTTGAGAAATCATTCATTGCTGTTCATGATGGATTCTACTATCGGTATTGAATTTTTAACTGAAATGTAAGACGATTCAGTGGATATAACTGATATAATAATTTTAATCCTGGCCTCGTTTAGTTAGTATTTTTAAATTTAACAAATATATTCGATTTCTTATGGTTCTGATGGTTTAAAATGTGTAGAGGAAGTATTATAAAATTTAATATAATCATGACAAAAAAAAACTTACTTTGACTCTTGTTCTTTTTTGACTGATGATGCCAGGCAGCAGGCCAATACGATACCAGCAAGCTGAAAAATAAAAGTGTGATGAAATTCGATCTATTAACAAGAAATTTTTGTATAGGTTTTTTTTTTCAAATAATTTTTTGAATAAACCTTCACAATAATGTGTCAACCACGTCTTCAATAGATAACAAACACATGGATAGATAGAATCAACAAAGATGTTCTAGAACTGAGGTGGACAAAAATCTATTAAGGACGCAAAGCTCACAAAAAAGGCTGTAAATAATTAAACAATAATTCATTATTTCTAAATAGTTATATATATAAAATATTAGTGCCTTGTCACCCTAGGTTTCTTATCTTTTAGTTGTTTCTGTTCGAAAGCTTATTTCACAACTGAAGTGTCATTTATTAAACAAAAATTTTTTTTTTCATCTCAAGTCATAGATGTTATAAGGTCTCAATGAGGTCCGCGAGACGTTTGTGTCAATATGTAAATCAATTTGGCCGTGGGCCAAAAAGTTTAGAGACCTCTCTCTGATTTTTGGAGGAAATGGCATATAAAAGATGTTTGCTCATACTAGCCAACTTTAAAAATATTTTCTTGTTAAGAAAAATAGCCAATAATCTCGATTGCATCAGTTGATGTAAAGTTTTCCAGCCATTAAAAAACAAAGGAGATTGTCCTTGACGTAAAACAAGTGCCAGATATTTAGAACGTAAAATATGTGGACCAAATCGTCATATTTCGACGATTTTTTTTTTTTTTTTTTTAATTTTGTGAACATTCAAATAAACATAATAATCGAACAGAAAGTGTATACTTTCTGGGTTATTAGCAAATAAAATTCGGCATTCATCGTAACTTCTTTTCCAGCTTCTTTTCGGGGAAGTATGTTCTAAGGGTTTCAAGAAGAAGACTTTAGGTAAATTTAATTAAAATCTCTTCAGTCTTTTTGGCGGCACAGGTTTTTCTGTCGCCATTTTGAAACAAAGATAGGACAATAATATTGAGTTCTGAGGATCATCCTCGGTTGACTTCTGATATTGATATAAAATTTTAAAATGATTGGATGTCTAGTCTCGAAGGAAAGCAATGGACGTTGCGGGTCTTCAGTGTCTGTCCAATGGTTACCAAAAAAATCGTATTCTTTACAACAATTTTTTTGTTGCCGACATTTCGGCTTCACGAGTCATTTACAAGCTGCGAAAGTTATAACTAGTCGTTATAATTGCTAAAAACATTAATTGTTAATTTTACAATATTATTAAGTATGTAATTATAATTATATAATTAAATTATCCTTCTGAGTACCAGAGTGCTGAACCGTTAATAGAAGAACCAAGTAAAGAGGAAGTTGAGGTAGCTATCGGAAAATTAAAATCATATAAAGCAGCGGGAATCGATAATATTCCTACTGAACTAATTAAGGCATGCGGGGAAGCTGGAGTTTCTAAAATACATCGGTTGGTTAAAAAGATCTGGGTGAACGAGAAATTACCTGAAGAATGGAAAGAATCTATTCTTATTCCGATTCACAAAAAGGGTCCGAGGACGGATTGTAATAACTATCGAGGAATTTCACTCCTTCCGGTATGTTATAAAATATTCACTTCAATCTTAACCAGTCGAATCACGGAATACGCCGAGGAAATTATCGGAGACTACCAATGCGGATTTAGACGGAATCGTTCGACTATTGATCAAATATTTTCTTTACGGCAAATATTAGAGAAAAAATTGGAGTATAACGGTATTGTTCACCAGCTGTATATAGATTTTAAAAAGGCTTACGATTCTATTGACCGCCAAAAACTGCATAATATTCTAATCGAGCAGGGGATTCCAAAAAAACTAGTAAATCTAGTCAGGATGTGCTTGACGGAGACACTCAATAAAATTAGAATCGGTAATAATTTGTCCGAAAAATTTGAGGTTCGTTCGGGTTTAAAACAGGGGGATTCCCTTTCGCCTGTCCTGTTCAATTTGGCATTAGAACATACCATTAGGGAGGTAATGCGTACCGAGAAAGGGTTGAATCTGGGTGGAACAACATCCGTGCTGGGCTATGCTGATGATCTGGTACTGTTAAGCGAAGACGTTGAAACTATAAAACTAAATACGACAACGTTAATGAAAGCCGGTAAAGAACTAGGACTCGAAATAAACGTGGATAAAACAAAATATATGGTTAGCTGCAAAAATGGCGGTACTACTGGTGATATCGATATAGATGGTAATATGTTTGAACAGGTAGATAAATTTAGGTATCTAGGTTCTACGATAACTAGAAAAAACGAAATTGAAGAAGAGATTAAGGTTAGACTAAAGGCGGGGAATGCTTGTTATTTTTCTACGACAAAACTACTTAGTTCGCGCCTCTTGTCCCGAAACTTAAAAATTAGAATCTATAAAACAATTATCTTGCCTACAGTTCTTTATGGATGCGAAACTTGGCCGCTTACATTAAGGGATGAGCAGCGTCTTAAGGTTTTTGAAAATAAAGTATTGCGTAGAATATTCGGACCGAAGAAGGATGAGTTAACCGGAGAGTTCAGACGGTTACACAACGCCGAATTGCGTGAGCTGTATCCAAGTAATATAATTGAAGTAATTTCATCGCGGCGAATCAAATGGGCTTGTAAAGTTGTTGGGCTTAGTAACGAGAGAATTCCTAAAAGGTTAATATTTGCGGTGCCGAATGGTAAGCGTCCGAGGGGTAGACCGAAGCGAAGGTGGGAAGATTGCATTAAAGCCGATCTAAAGGGACTGGGTTTGGACGGCGAACGGTGGAGGGAGGTGTGTAACAAGCGATTGGTGGTGTCGGCATCGAACCTTCGGGTTCGCTAAGCCTTATTATTATTATTATTATATAATTAAATTAAATTATTTTAGTTTTCATTAAATTTAATTATTTAATTATGATCGTCAAATACAGATTATATGCATGCATCTTCATCAGATTATTATTATTTTTAAACACAAATCGTCCTTTTAATCCATTATTCCGATTTGAGAAATTTCTTTGAAATTACTATATATATATATATATATATATATATATATATATATCTTATCATGTCAAATTTATATATTATATATTATTTATAAATTTATATGTTCGATTTTACTTGGTTCTCTACTTATGACAGAATTATTATCTTTAGGAGTGGCGGTGGTTTAAAACTAATGAAAACTAAAATAATCTAATTTGATAATATTATATACTGAATTATATTATAAAAATGATAGAATAATTGCGGAGTAGCTCGGTGAGTAAAGATCCCGGATTTAAATGTGACTGATGACAAGTTATTTTTCATTTGCCGTGGATCGACACTGAGCACACCAAGCCTCTATAAAGTGATCGCATCGCATCGACAAAGGCGTTCTATATAAAATTATAGCTGATATAATTTTCAATATAATTTAGTATATAACTTTTTTCGCTACCTCGCTTAGTTTCCGAGATATCCGTCGTCAACTATCGCTAATGTGAAAAAAATAATTTACCTCATGTTTTTTACTCTATTTGACTAGCTAACAAAAGTAATGCTGACAAAAGTTTTTAATAAGTAAATTTTCTTCAAGATTATATATTATTTTACTATTTTACCTTCAACTGTTCAAAATTTAGATGAATTATAACTTTATATGTCAATTCCGAGAATTTGGAGAAAAAAATAATTTTTATAATATACGTTATTTTATGTGTGTATATATATATATATATATATATATATATATATATATATATAGAGAGAGAGAGAGAGAGAGAGAGAGAGAGGGATATGTATAGTGAGTTAGAGCAATATAATAACGATTAATTAATATTATAAAAATTATTAAAAATATTATAAAAATTTACAAGTTTATTTATTATCAGCCAATATTAAAAATTTGTCAACTTAATGACTACACATCTAATTACGACGTTTCATGTCATTGAGTCGTTTTAAAGTCTAAATACCAATCATGTACCTGTCCTATTCACTTATGCGAATTGCATGCGTCTACTCATAATATTTTTTTTTAATTTTTGTCATGTGCACCTTATCACGTGCCACCGACATGTCATCAGTCTCAATTCTATTCAGTCACTGAATACAAACATATGTAAGAGCAAGTAATTGAGGAGGCTAAATTATCAGTCACAGAATAGAAATGAGACTGATGACATGTCGGTGACGCATGATAAGGTGTACATGGCAAAAATAAAAAAAATTATTATGAGTAGACGCATGCAATTCGCATAAGTGAAAAGGACAGGTACATGATTGGTATTTAGACTTGAAAATGGCTCAACGAGCCGAAACGTCGTAATTAGATGTGTAGTCATTAAGTTGACAAAATTTTGAAAATTGGTGTAAAATTGGCTGATAATAAATAAACTTGAAAATAAATAGTATGCAACGAAGGAGAATTGGAGAAATATTGTGAAGAATTATAAAAAATAATTTTTCCTACAAATGCATTTATTCTTTAAGAAAATTTAATTATTAAAAACTTTCTTCTTCGTGAATTGAACGAAGTAATCAAGTCGATTCAAATACAGTAAAAAACATGAGGTAAAAAATTCCACCCCCGGTCAAAAATAATCAGAAGAATAAAAAAAAAGTATGGGTTGTTTTCAAAGCAAAACGAATCAGCACTTCCAATTTTGAATTCCCCGCCCCGTAGAACCAGTCCTTGAGTCAACTCCACATCTGATAGGGCGGAAGAGGAGGGAGTGGTGGGGAGAGGAGTTACATAAGATAGCTAGTGATGTCTACGTTCCTGGACTGGATGGACGGATTCTTCCTACAGATGGAGCAAGGAGTGACCTGGGCCTGGGAGGAGCTGAAGATGGCGGAGAGGCAGCACCCCGTTCTCTTGGCCATCGCGACCCTCATCGTGGTGTGCTGGGTCCTCAGCGTCTGCTGCGGCTGGTGCTGCAAGAGCAAGCGTCCGGTCTATGTGATCATGAGCCAGCAGCCGGCCACCAGCTACGGCGCCGTGCAGCAGGGCAAGGTCAGGAGGCCCAGCTTCTGATCTCTCCTCTTCGGAGGCAATCCCATCCATCATCCTCCTCTTATCGTCTTTTACGCTATTTTGGAAATGGTGCTCTAGCTCGTAAAGTTAAACCATCCATAATCTCTAGTTCCAGAAACTACGGTATAGGGTGAATTAAGAACTGTAAGTAAATTAATCTTAGTTTTTTTCGTACGAAAATGTGATCTAGGAATAATATATAGAAGAAAAATTTGTATTTATTCGAAAATGGTGAGTTGCATTTATCAGTTTCCATTCTGTGAGGAGAAGGGCAAAAAAAGTCCCAAGTTGTTATATAAGTCGAGTCATGTAGCCTTTACTCAAACTGCCTGAGCATATTAAAAACATCTACGCATTTGTTATAAATAGCCACTAATAACTTTTGATAAATAAAATAGAAATAACGTACATTTTCTTATTATTTTTGGTTTTTATAGAAACGCGTGTTTTTTTCGTTGTTTGTAAACGAAACCTTATAAAAACACTTCTACTGACAAATATTTTATTTCATTCCATCTATAAACCTATTTAAAAATTATTACTTGGACCTTCATTGTTTATTCTGTTATCAAAATAATGCAATAACGGTGTATAGACAAATTTTTCAGTATTATTCGTGTGTTTCTATATAAATAAAGGTGAAAACTGATGTATTATGTAATATATATGCTCATTTAACTATTATTATTATTACTCCTAGAGCCTTTTATATTTTTTATAAAATTTTAATTGATTTTTTAATCGTTTACATAAATAACTTAATTTATTTTCTTGTTTACACTTCACCTTTTCTAATATTATGTTTTTATTTCATTCCATCTATAAACCTATTTAAAAATTATTACTTGGACCTTCATTGTTTATTCTGTTATCAAAATAATGCGATAACGGTGTATAGACAAATTTTCCAGTATTATTCGTGTGTTTCTATATAAATAAAGGTGAAAACCGATGTATTATGCAATATATATGCTCATTTTATTATTATTATTCCTAGAGCCTTTTATAATTTTTATAAAATTTTAATTGACTTTTTAATCGCTTATATAAATAACTTAATTTATTTTTTGTTTACACTTCACCTTTTCTAATATTATGTTAGTTTTTATAATATTTAGTCAAGATAATATAGTGAAGTTTAGTAGATTCCTAAATATATATAAAAAATTGCAGAATGGAGACAAAAACATTTGTTTACCTCTCCTTTCTCTTATTGAATAAAAGAGAAAAAATAAAGTTATTTTCAACAACAATTCAAGTAATTTTTATTTACATCTCTCTGTTATAATATAAATACTAAAATAATTTTCTTGAATTACCATTATAACTCACTGTTAAATAAAAAATAATTATTTATTATTTGTTGTTAAAATAATAAATAACAATCTTGGGGGATATTTTGTCCATTACATTAAGTCTAATTATTTTATCCATTCATAATGTGAATGTTGTTGTGTATAAAAAGAATTATACTGAAAAACTACTGTTATTATGTAATAATAATATAAATAAAAAAAGAATTACTTAAAATGAAACACAAAGGTTCCTTGAAACTGTTAGAGAAATGTAAATAAATTGATTGTTTACAAATCTAGGTATTATTAAAATTTATTAGGCCTTGTAAATATATATTTTTGTTAATTATAATTATTGGTCATGTGATCATTAAAACAAAATAGACTGTTATTTGCTATTTGTATATATTTTATTATTGCATTTGTTTTATACAAGTAGTGAATAAGGAAGTGTGTATATGTCACATGTTTAAAATATTATTTTTTTTTTTCAATTTATGTATGTTTTTAAGTAATAAATATACTTAAAAATTAAAATTGTTCAGATTTTTTTTACAATTACATTATGTATTCGAGATTATTTAAGAAAAAAAAAATAGTTTCAAATCTCTGTCATTTGATTGAATTTAAAATTCAAAGGAAATTAAATGGTTGTAATTCATAATTCATAATTGCCCTTCTGTCCCGAACTTATGTGACAGAGTAAACGAATAAATGAATAAATAAAAATATATTAATGTATTTTTTAAATTATTGTTTATTTTGCAGAATATGGTCGATTTTTGCGAAAAGTCACAATAAGTGCATTTTTTATTTACTGCTTTAAACAACATTTGCATGAATTTCGATCTCATTTATCGATAAAAACAAACGTTAAGTGCACTAAAATTACACAAATCCTTTTATATATATATATATATATATATATATATATATATATATATATATATATATATATATATATATATATATATATATATATATACTTATAATAAGGAAACAATTTTTTGATATCACTGAAAAAAATTTAAAAAAATCACGACAGCGCTATTTTTTCACGTTCCTAGATCTATGGATTCATCACTTTGAACAAGTTACAGCTCCTTCCTCGTACATTTCATCTGTTTTATTGCCCTCCACTTCTTAAAAACAATACAAGCGAAAGTAGAATTGGATAATTGTAGGTCTTAATCACACTTGGTGTGATCTCTTCCGTTTTTTATCTTGTTCCTAGGCGTTTAATACTTTCGAACTGAAATCCCCCAAAAATGTGGTCCTAATTATATTTAGGAGCGATCTTTATAATTTCACTCTAGCCATATTTATAAACTTTATAATTAATCAATCAGTAGTTACATAACCATCTGGTTTAATGCCAAGGACATTTTACGAGCGCAATGCTTTTTCAATTCCGATATGAATTAATTCATTCATATTTAATGTCATGAATATTTTATCCCGAGTTCGATAGAAAAACAAGATACTATATTATATTTTTATAAGATAAAGTAAAAAACATTATTACGCCGCAGTTAACTTACTTGCATTAATATTCACAATGTCTGTAACATTTCCTTATTAGCAATATATCCTTGGCCAAAAACTTTATCTTATTTGCGAAAAGAGTAATTTAAATTAGGGATCTAAAAACTGGTTTTAAAAAAAAAATTATTGAAATATTGTCCAAGTCAAAATTCGAAGGAAACATTAAAATATAATAATGGTTTTCAGAAATGTTACTCAGGAGTGCCCATCTCACTTATCCTGGTTTGAAATTTCCTCTAAATTGAAACAACAAAACTTATGGTTCCCCTTGAAATTTCAGTACCCTGTTAAAAGGTACCCAGATAAAAATTCAAAATCCCTTCTTAGTGTTCAATAATAAGTAATGTAGTAACAATCAGAGATTCGATTGAAGAATTATTTTATTTTGGAGAAAAAAATCAAAACCTCACTGCATTTTTCCTGTTATAATTTAAAAAAAAATTTTTTATCCGACTCTAGAACAACTCAAATTTATTTGACAATAGTTATTGTTGAGTGAAAAAATTCAAATGAAATACAACTCTTATTTTTTTTGGCTCCAAATAGAACTTAAAACTTTATATTTTGCATAAAATTAACTATCAAGTTAAAAGTAGTGTCCGATGTGAAAAGTCGATAAAAAAGTGATCATTTAACTAATTTTTAATTTGTGCTGACAAATAAACCACCAAACGAAATACTAATGCATAAAGTTAACAAATTGTTTTCTATCTTCTTATTTGATATTTAATCCTTAGTTATCGTCTCAAAATATGTTAAAACATGTTGCTTACTTCTATTTATACAAATATTTATTTATCTTTTGTATTGCTGCAATGGTTTATTTCTCAGTTAAGAAATAGATCCTATTTGTCACTGCAAAGGGACTTGAAGTTCAGATCGCTCTCTAAAAGAAACAAAATTCTCATATACAAAACCATATTAAGGACAGTGGTTATGTATGGGTGTGAGACTTGGACCTTAACCAAAAACTCAGAACGCACGCTCAAATCCTGGGAAAGGAATGTATTGAGAAGAATATGGGGCGGAATCTTTGAGGAATGGATTTTAGAGAAGAAGAAAGAATGAGGAGCTGCGGGAACTCTATGGTGAACCTGATATTGTGTCAATGATAAAAAAAGCCACAATCAGATGGTTAGATCATGTGGAAAGAATGCCAAAGAAGATTCTGCATGAGAAGCCGGAGGCAAAAGAAGTAGAGGGCCCTGTCGGATCAGATGACTGGAGGTTGTGGAGGACGATCTGACAAAGATGGAGGGAAGTAGCACAAGACCGTGGAGATTGGTTGGCTGTAGTGGAGGAGGCTCGGATTCTCGCAGGACCGCCATTAATAATAATAATATAATAATATCGTTTCAAAATATGTTAAAACGTGTTGTTTACTTCTATTTATACAAATATTTATTCATCATTTATCTTGCTGTTATACTTTATTCATCAGTTCGATTCCTTGTCTTCATAATACATTAATTTTTAGTTGAGCTCGTGAATGTGCCAATTGGCAATTGCCCAATTTTTTTAAACATTAGTAGTATGTAAAAATAATATGAACAATAATTAAAAAAAAGTTGAAATTGTCAAATATTATGTCCCAATGTTGTTAAATTGTAAGGACCTTTTTCTTATTAAATCGAAAGAAATCATATTCTTTAATTCACTTGAATTTTCGTAGGACATAAGTAAAAGATGTGTTGTATATTTGGTTGTATATAAAATAAGATTTCTTGAATTTGGCTGAAAAATTAATTTAAAAAATAGTAATTTCCAGATTGTAAAGTTTAATATTTTGATGTTTATTTATATATTATATTTTCATGTATCCGGTGGTGAATACTGGATTTTTTTTTTCAAATGTCATTAATACTCTGAAAGGAAAAGAAAAAAAAACAGCAACGTGAAATGATGCAGAAAAAAGGATCATTAATGGTTGACACGTGTTTCCATTTAGTTCGAGTCGTAATATACATTATAATTTAAAAAGAGAATGTATTGTGATTGTTTAAGCATTTGAGCTTAGATCCATTCACTAAAACAAATATGGACCAATTAAAATAAAATATTATTTTTTTATTTTGGTGTATGGGACTACAGCTTGGATAAATTAAAATTGTGAACATATCCTTGGTTTTTATTCACCTTTTGTGTCGACAACTTCATTTTCAGGTGATTTTCTTATAACTTTTCTGTGATAAAGATGGAAAAAATATATTTAATAAGAACAAGTATAAATATATTTTATAGAGAATGATTTTATAGTTTTCAACTAGGCAGACTATGAAATCGTTTTATTTTTATTTGGATACAAGTAAACTAAAAATATTTTTTAATTTATCATTATCCATTTTTAGCTGAAAAAGTTCCAGAAATGTATGTTACCTATATTACGGAGGCTGTTCCGCTTCCTCGCATGTTCTTTGTAGCTATATGAATTCTAATATATCCAACTGTTTTGTTCAGATATTTTCAACTATATCCATAAGTACGAAAAAAAAAATAATAAAAAATCCTGTCTAAACATATATATATATATATATATATATATATATATATTTTTATTTCTTAAAGACATTTACAACTGTATAAATAAATACATCTAGTAAATTTGAACATAATGTATATAATGACTTGAAAAACAATTGCTGAGTAACTACCCAATGGTAGCACTCCAATTATATGTTTACATTAGGAGATCACGGGGCCATCTTCTTTTCAGACGCCTCGGAGGGTTATCAGGAATTGAAGAGGAAGCAAGGTTAGAAACGAGAGGGTTGAGATGATTCTGAAGTTTATTAGGATAGGTATCTGGATTGGGCCAGGTCTGAAACAAAAGAAACATTAAGGTCATTATGGATGGTTTTATTTTTAACAAAGTAGGGAACATTAAGGATTTTACGAAGGATTTTGGATTGTAAGGATTGGATACGAGAGGAATTCGATGGTTTAGTGGAGCCCCATAGCTCAACTCCGTAAGATCGCCGTAAAGTCTTAGGTCTCCGTAAGGACTCAACTCCAAATGGGCCTTATTATAGTCATGTATATGAGTCTTTTGTAATTAATTGAAAGTTTAGAGCGTTTGTCTAGTAAGTTCTGAAGTAATCGGAAACGTCGAGCGGTTTCTTGCCGTTTCAGTCTCGTATGAGGAAACATATAAATTTATTTTTAAGTATCCTAGGTCCTATCCTTTCTACAGCTGACATCCCAAAACATCCCAACACTGTCATTACCACGTATGCCCATGACTCATGTGTCCTATCAGTTACTAATGGTCCACAAATTGCATCCCAAACTCTCCAATCACACATCACAACCTCGAAGAATTGTGTCAAAATTGGAGGATTAAAATAAATCCCATCAAATTACATTTACTCTTCGTCGTTAACCTATGACATCCTGTCCTACAGTATCCTTTAACAATAGTTCACTTATCCCTGTTGAACAAATCCGATACCTAGGACTACTTACAAACGTTTAACTTGTAATCTTCATACCAGACTTAAACGACAAGAAACCGCTCGAGGTTTTCGACTACTCCAACACTTACTAGACAAACGCTCTAAGCTTTCAGTTAATTACAAAATATGTTGTGAGATTTGGGGGTCCACAAAACAATCGAATTCATCACGTATCCAATTCTTACAATCCAAAATCCTTCGTAAAATCCTCCTCAATGTTCCTATCTTTGTCACTAAGAAAATCATCCATAACGACCTTAATGTTCCTTATGTTTCCGAATTGGCCCAAACTAGATACCTATCCTTCCATAATAAATTTCTGAACATCCGAACCCTATCGTTTCTAACCTTGCTTCCTCCTCGATCCCTGATAACCCTCCGAGACTTCTGAGATCTCCTATTGTAAATACATTTTCTTTTTTAGAGTGCTACCAGTGGGTAGTTTCTCAACAAGTGTTTTCATGTTTTTATTTTCTGTTATCACATTTACTGAATGTATTTTTTCTTAATATAGTTGTATATATCATAAATAAATAACAATTAAAAAAATAAGCATTCAATATTATATTTGAATATTGTATCGATACCTCTTTTCAATTCAAAATAGGATTTAACTTAAAATCTTAAGGTCGTGAGGAAAAAAAAAAAAATCATTTCAATTATGCTGTATTTTTACAGATTATATGAACTACCGTCATTTTATTTATTTTTTTAACCATCGCCCTTCATTCCATTGCTCTCCCTCTTATATATATATATATATATATATATATATATATCCAATCCAAAATGAAGATATCGAGGTGATACAATGTACTTTCTCTAACACGGTGAGGTAAGGATATTTGCTCCAATACGTGTCAATTAGTTTTTATTGCCAGACGAAATGTAAACCTAATAATGTTCACGCTTCTTGCGAGATTAGATGATAAGATAATCACGTACAAGATTCAATCTTCAACAGGATGATACGGCATTCCGTATACTTGCGCGAAAGAAGTGCGCAATGTCGTGGAATGTAAGGGAATTATCGAAGATGACGTGGATGTTGCTAATTGAAAACAAGTTGGTACGCGAACAAAATAGTCTGCCAATGACAATATTAATTGAAAAATAAATATATATTTTTTTAAATTTATTAAAGTTTTTTTAAACGATAATGTATCAAACAAAATTAACTGTAGCACTGAATATGTCAGTTTTTGAAGCCCTACTTGTAGACGAGTTGGGATAAGAATCCCCTCAACAACCTTAACATCTTTTAACATACAAAGGATCAAGGGAACCCTTTTTTTATTAGAAAATGTTTTTTATCATCAAGGTATTTGGATATCATAAACGTTCCATTGTTTATTTTCAGCAACTGGAATAATATATATATATATATATATATATATATATATATATATATAATATATATATATATATATATATATATATATATATATATATATATATATATATAAAATAAAGAAATGGAAACATTATTTTTATGTTTATGTTTGTTTTTTTATGTTTATGTTATTATTATGTTTATAGTTTCTAAATTAAATGAGATATTTATTTTCAAAATTAACTCTATTTTTGGTGAGGGGGGGAGATCGAGATGATTGCCTTTATAAATTTTCCTGTGTTTTATTCATGTCCAAATATTCTTTCCAAAAAAATATTTCTCAGAGTTAGTAATATGTAAAAACTAACAACCACACATTTTCGTAAATACATGCTCAATGTAACTAATATTATATAAATTTTTTTTAGTATAACAATTTGAGAATAAGGGATTTAAAAACAAAAAATCTTAAACAAGTTGCCTCTAATAACCGCAATATTAGTTATATTCTAATAATTTTAATTATAAAATGGCTAAATTAAATACAATATATATATATATATATATATATATATTTTTTAATTTGTTCTTAATTATTTTCATTTTTTTTTTGTATGTGTATATTACATGAGTGGATACTGTTAGCTCTAATACTTATTGCCCTCGGGTATTATAGATAGTGTTATTAACCAATAAACGTTATTAAAAATAAATGTCAAAAAAAGAGCTATTAATTAAGTGTAATATGTAAAAATTAAAAACATCACAGAAGTTAATAAATACTAATTATATACAATTTTTTTTGGTATAAAAATTTAAGAATAACCCAATTAAAAAAAAATCTTAAGAAACGACTTTCCTATATCAACCGCAATAATGGAAATATTCTAATAATTTTAATTACAAAATAGTCCGTAATAATAGTAATTTTGTCAATTATTTGATAAAAGCAACTGCTTAAGTATGCAGAATTAATCAATGGGTGTATTAAGCATAATTTGATGCACGAAGCTAATCTTTTAATTAAAACTTTGAACTAGGTACTTTGATTCGAGCATGAGTGTGTTTAATTAAAGAATTACTACTTTTAATACTTTGTTGGTGAATTATAGTTGTTTGAATTTAATTTATTTATGAGGCATTCGTGTCAACGAAATTAGGGTGAATATGAGAGCGTAAAAATCCGCTGAAATTTAAGTCCAGCCACAAGGCAATACGAATTTATGATATGCCTATTTTAAATAATAAGTTTTTTTTTTTTAAATTTGCTATTATGTTTATTTATTTATTTAATCTCATAAACGATTGTGTTTAGTCAATTATACGTCGTTAAATAACAGAAGTTGCAATTTATTTGTCTTTATCTTAGTTAAGAATGTACGTTTAAATGATTAATTTAATTACCATTTATTTTATTTTATTTTTTTGTTTTTATTTTATTTTTTTGTTTTTATTTTATTTTTTTGTATTTTATTTTACTTTTTTGTATATACGGTGTGAATGTGTTCATTTATCAATATAATTATTGTCCCTGTGACAAAATATTATATGTCTAAATAAATAAAAAAATAAAAATTACCATTTTGTTATCATTCTATTTAAGTATCAAAGCTTTTATTTCACTTTTTGTTATTTGTTTTTTAATATATTTGTTTCATTTAATTTTTTTTTTTTTTTATAACTATGTATATACTAAGGTATTTATTTTAATGTCTGCTTATGTAATCGGGCTTATACTCAGAATTGCTGTTTATTTATGTTTCTAATATTATCCTTAAGGAACAGAGTTCCAGAATAAAGTTGATTTTTTTTTTTTATTCTATTCCATTTTAAGTAAACATCTTGCACCACGGGCGGATCTACGGGGGGGGGGAGCTTTCGGGCTGAAGCCCCCCCCAAAATGGTAAAACATAACCACGTTTTATGGGAAAAAAAAATTAAAAAATACCTTTTAAAGTATTATTGTTGGTTTAATTACATTTAAAAGGACTTAAGGAATCACTTAAACACCATTTCATATAGGTAGTTAGTTTCTTTCTGTTTTTCCAAAGTAAATATCGTTATTTTTATGAAAAAAAAAAGCTTCCGGGCTGAAGCCCCCTCCCAAAATTAAATCCTGGATCCGCTAGTGTCTTGTACAAATGAAACATTAAAAAAAAAAAAATGTCGATGGCTTATATTTTCATTGTGAAAATTTCAGAGAATATAGTTGCGTTATAAAGTAAAATAATGAGAAATGAATTTCTAAAGCCGGAAATACTCCAAGGCACTGCATTTTGTCTAAAAAATATAACTTGATCCTTCAATAAGTTTTGACAAAATTTTGACGGTCGAACATAATGTATTCTTTTAGTTATCTATGTGGTTACTTAGATTAATTAGGTGCTAAAGGGTATACTCTTCACAAGATGGATAGGCACTAATTATTTATTTATTTATTAATGAACGAATGACCCATTGAACTGATTAAAACAATAATAGTAAATTAAACAAAAAAAGGTCTGCCAAGTAAGGTCAGTGTAGCTTCTTCACCGTTTTCGTTGTATATTACAAGGTATACAATTTTTCGTATGTGAATAAAATCTCTGGGAGAAGCAGATTCGGAAATACAGTTACCCTTCAACATGCAACAAAAGAGTGCCGTTTTGAAGATTCCATATTTGATTATACTTAATAAAAAAAAAAAAATATGCATACTGAACATGAATTTCAATACTGTTAGTGCAAAAGGTCTTATGTAAAAATTGATTGTTTTACAAGAGTCCATAAAAACTCATTATTTCTTTATGCTTTAATAGTATAATTTCATATTTTACTGTCATCTGCTATTTTCCATTGTAGCAGACTACTTATATCAGTTGCAGACTACAAAATGTCACCTTTCATACAAATAGAATAAAAGTTGAAAATTTTTACATACGACCTTTTACACTAATAGTAGTGATATACACTAGTGGATTCACATTTAATTTTGGGGGAGGGGGATTTCAACCCGAAAGATTTTTTTTTCATATTCATATAACGTTAGTTGGTTAGTTATTGATTTAAGTTATTAGGTATAGATAGTAAATGTGCCTATTAAATTTGGACATGCTTCTTCGTACACATGATAAAGTATATCTGATTGAAATAAAACTGATTACATAAGGCATCTTCAGTTCGATTGGTTTATACTAACGTTTTTGATTTCAAACTATTTAAATACAACTTAAAGTACTTTAGAGTTAATGATACTTTTATTTTTTCTCTCCTTGAGATATTTTCATGACCACAGGCGGATCTACCGGGGGGGGGGGAGGGGAGGAGGAGAAGGGCTTTCGGGCTGAAGGTTGTCTTGATAATTTTAAAATCATATATGGAATACGTTTTTTTTATTTCACTAAACACTTTTTTTTTGTGCTCATTATTTTTCAAATGAAAACTTCTTTAGGTGCGATTTGCACTTCTTTTTTAAGAAGAGTGAATTAGATTGAACCATCAGATATATAAAGCTCGCGTAAAGTCGGCTGGAGCCGACTAATTGAAGTGTTTTTGTATATGGATTAAAATATCTCAAAAACTGAAAATTGGATCTGCATACTGTTGCGAGAGAAATGTTCATCATTTCATCCTCTTTGTAATGAGCTATTATTCAAAATTGTATCTTAATTCGATGCCGTGTTAGGGTGGCGAAGAGGAATAAATAGCGCCAAAACCAAAAAAAAATATAACGAATTTTATCAAGATATGAATTAAAATATCTCAGAAACTAAAAATCAGACCTGTATACTGTAAGCGGAGGAAATGTACAGCATTTCATCCTCTTTATAGTGAGCTGATATTTATAATTCGTATTTCATATGTTGATGTTTTCAACTCGATCATGTGTTGCAAAGCACCTTTAGTTTTTTTTTTTTTTACTATTGACCAGTCATAGAAACGCCATAGAGACATTTAAGACTTTCTTGGAGAGTGGGCAAATGGATACAAATTCGACTACCGAAGCCCGGTTTTTTTTAGAAAGAAGAGGAATTTCGAAGGCCAGGAGTTTTCTTTAGCATCAAAATCAGTGACTCAACGTATGTTTTATTAATATCATATATATTGTATATTATATACCTACATTAATAAAAACGTAAATGTTCGTTTGTTCAAAACCGTTAATATCCGAAACTTCATCACCGCTTTGAAATATTGACATAATGTTTCTATCGCATTCATGAGTGTTTTTATATACATTTTATCACTCTCAGGTCTTTCGTTTCGTAATGGCGCTCCAAAAACCTGTGTATAGACTGTAAACGCTATAGACTGTAGGGCCTAAACGGTTTTAACGATTTTAATTAAACTTGGCTAAAGTCTTCTCCTTGAAGCCCTTTTAATTTATGTATATAACATCCTTCTCCGAAAAGAGTATGAAAAAAAAGTTACGATGGGTTCAAAACTATATTTGCGAATAAGTCAAAAAGTACACATTTTTTGATTGATTATATCTATCAATATTTAAAACCTTTTTTGATTTCCTGCAAATTAAAAAAAAATCACTAAAATCGGAAGATTTGGTGGAGAAATATAATGCTTAAAACATTTAGTAATTTTACATGACACATTTAGAGACCGATTGCTTCTTATACAGATAATTATATGTTGCAAATTCTAGAGTTGGAAAACTAGACAATCTCTTTATCTTTACTAAGAATGGAACAACAAAGAATATTGCATATTCACAAGTATTGTTACATAAAATATATTAGAAACATCTAATTTCTTTTCTATTTCTTTTTTTATTGAACCACAATGAGCCATGAGCAATGAGCAACGCGTGGCCGGGCACAGCTGGTTAGTTATATCATATGGTCATATTCAGAAATAATGTTTTTGGTTGTACTGTGCTTATGTTTAATTGATTATATATTTTTTCGTTACTTTGTGCAATTTTTCCATCATTTTAAATTTAACCTTTGATAATCCGAACAGGACATGCAACCTACGTTTCGGAATTATCAAGACCGCCCTGCATTGATATAAATCTATCATCAATAATAAATTATATTGTTATATAAACATAGCCAAGCCATTGTCCGGAAGTTATCCTTGTAATAAATATCACGTGTTCTCTCCGTTTGGCGGCAGCAATGACCGACTCTCGAGCCAACCGCGCCATGCACTTGACTCGGTGGGCGGACAAAAATAGGTCAGGTGCGATAAGGAAAAGTAATTTGCTACAGCTGTTAGGGTAATTGTCGCCCTAATATAGCCCCCAGCTATTAAACGAGCCACGGACAGCCGCTCTGGCGTTATGGGCTCTAGTTTTCACATAATTCTGGCAAATGGGCTCCGAATGAGGCCGGGATGGTCGATAGTGTTAAAAGGCTGCCCACTTTAACATACTCGTGCTCAGCTGTGTGTATGTTCGAGTCTGGTTTGGGCGAGTAATTATTTCGCAGTGGACCCTCGGAATGAATCTCGACCTTCCCACTCTGATTAGAATAGGTTTGGTTATAACTGGTAAAAAAAAAGGGAGCTCCAAATCTTTTATAGAAGTTGTTTACTTAATAGATGTGAATAAATTTTACATACATTTTATTTATTTATTTTTGTATTTACCTCTAATTTGTTTTTGTTAGCTAAAGATTTTGTCATCATTGTCTATTATATATATATTCTTTAATTTGTGCTGATATATTTTTTTTCATTTACCATTATACTTTCTCTCTTTTTAATTTAATTTTATTTTTTTTAAACGAACCTGCCAACAAGGACCACGCGAATATCATTTCCGTTTCCTCTTCACATCCTCAGCCTTCCTCTTACTCCAATACTCTCTCATCCTCCTGGACTGTTCCTCTCGTTCTTCCTTAGTGCATTTCCTCCCTCGTCTCTCCCTCTCTCCCACAAGAACCCCAACCCCTTTTAGTTTTTCCCTAAAAAGCTCTCTATTCAAACAATCTTTATCCGCGATTTTTAGCCTGTTTAGTATCTCTTTTATTTGTAGTGTGGCAGATTGTGATATTATTTATATATTTATAAATATATTTTTTAATATATAAATATATATTTTATATGTATATATAAATATTAAAATATATATTTTATATGTATATATAAATATATAAATGTTAAAATATATAAATATATAATTTATATAATATATATAAAAAAAAGTTATTTACTTAAATGCAGAAACGGATCTATGAGGAATGGATTTCCAGGCTGAAGTTCCGCATCCCAAAATAGTTAAGCATAACCATGTTTTATGAGAAAAATATTACAGAATTATCTCTAATATTTTACTACTTAATTATTTAATTAATACTTATCTATAAGTATTCAAGAAAAACTAATACACTATTTCTTATAGGTAATTTCTGATTAGATATTTTCATTTTCTTCCTAAGTAATTATCATTATATACATAAAAAATAAGGATTTCAGGCTGAATTCCTCCTCCCAAAAATCAAATTCTAGATCCGCTAGTGCTTAAGTGGATGGGTTTGCAGTTGATTTGATTTTCATTGCATTATAATTCTGCAAAAAATTTCTACAATTTTGTTTTATACATAGACAAAAGGTAATAAGTACCAACGTGATTAAATTAACTTTATAAAGAAATCTTTATAGTTCATTGAATAACATATCTATAAAATAAATTACATAACTTTTTTTTTCTGAGGATCGGTTTCTTACCTAAAACTTCGGGCTAAAGCCTTTAAAATAGAAAAATAATTTTTTTTATTGAGCTAAGCTACATATTTAAACAATTACAGTCAGTATTCTTTTTAAACTGTAACAGATATACAGCTAATTAATGGAACCACGCCTCAAGAAAAAAATAAAAACAATTGTTGCTATTACTAAGCTTTATTGTCCCCTTAATTGGATTGGACATTATGAGTTGTCACATGCCTATATACTAAGTGGACATGACTCTCCAACCTGTGAGAGTTGTAAGGTTCAAACAGTCGAACACATTATTCAAGACTGCCGTATTTCTAAAATTGTAAGAAAACAATTTGATGTGGCATTAAAATTAAAAGAAAATTAGAACAACTGCGAAAAAACTTTCGAATTCTTAAAAATAGTAAAACTTTATAACAGAGTGTAATTAAAAAGAATTGTCAACGACCCAGCAGTTAGAGGCAACAAACAATTTAAATAAAAAAACGCCCCTTAATTTTATTCATCATTATTCAAGGAGTAATTAAACATTTAATATAGTTTCTTTTTTCCCTGAGTAATTGCCGCTATTGAAAAAAAAAAAAAAAATAACCTGAATCTTCTGCTGATACTGATACCAACACTCAATGATTGCTGTGGGTAGAGCAATTTTAAAAAATTTCTAGTTTACCTCAAACTAAAATCACATGAATAAAAGGAGCCAAGTGTGTAAAATATATCCCCACACCATTTCTTTGAAAGGACTGTACATGTGTATGTGAATCCTTACAAGCACAATATTCTACAGAAAGCACTGAAGGACATCCAGTTTTTGTCCGTATGAATGTCGAAGGAAAAGGGAATGTATAAATGCCATTTCATTAATTATATTTTATAGATAAAATCTTTGAAATAGCAAAAACTTAACAATAATTAGAAGTATTGTTAAGAGTAAATTAATTTTTAAAAATTACACAGACTGAATGATTGCAATAATGAAATTTTGTTATTGTATTTATTCAATGCTCTTCTATGTGAAGAGTAATTGAGTCTTCCCAGTGCTGTTTATGTAATCAGCATGTTCTCACTAATTAATACTAAAGTCTAGAAATGTTAATTTGTTACTAGTTTACAAACAAGTGGGCACTGATTTATAAATGTGTGACAGTTTTTGAGGAGCGGGAGAATTTAGTTGCAAAACAAATTAAAAGAATTGAGTTGTTCAAAAAAGTTATTATATTTGAGTTAATCTATCATTCCTGTCAGAAGATGGTTTATTGAATAAGAAAAATGGTAACAAGCAAAATAAACGAAAGTACATTTGGCTGAATCTACTCGTATAAAAGGGCCGATTTCGATAATTTTGTTTTTCTTTTTGTAAGAATTTCGGAAAATTTGGGGATATAAAAACTATAATATTATAAAAATTGTTCATTTTTCACACCTGAGGGAGAAGATGATGGCTCCATCATTGGATTTTATGAAATATTAACGAAGACAGCCTTAGTGACAAGAAAAAATCTTTGAGAAATATTATAAACAAATTTTGCAATGTTAAGCTGGTTCCCATAGACACAGAATAATTTTGGTCAGTTTTTAAAATAACAAAAAATTATTCATTTCCTGAAGTATTTCAGTCACTCAATATAAGGATATTTAAATTGTCTAACATAGTTCATCTGAGTATAAAAAAGTAAATATATGCGAGGTGCAACCGGAACTATTCTCTTCTGTTTATTTATCCTAATTTTGGTGTCTTGAGGTTTTATATTTGTATAAATTAGGCCAACTATCACCAAAAATTTTATTATTACGCTATTTAATTCGACGTTTCGGCCATACTAAGGGTCATTTTCAAGTTCTTGATGAGTCCTCCGTTATATATTCATCATTAATGTCGCAAATAGTATGTTTAGTGAACATTAAATTGTCATGGTCTATAGGGGTTTCACGTGAGTTTTCCGCAGATTGAAATTCGTCACTTCTACATGAAATTCCATTGCTTTTGATACTTATTTTCCCTTCTTCAGAGAGAAGAATTGTGTAGATATATAGGTTTTTCCTTAACTTGCTTCAGACTTCAGTGAAACTATTAAAAGGTGAAGTGGGGAAAGTGCAACTATGAGGAATAGGGAAATAGAAATCAGCACACAGTATTTAGAATTATCTGGCTACAGTATCCTGCAAATAGAATACTTTTAAAATTTTTAAAAATATTTAAAAATGTCCACCGGTTGCACTTTCCCCATTACTCTAGGATCCTCCTTAAGAGGCAATATAAATGACAGTGGGGTAAGAGTGTTATAGCGTGATTTTCACTAATTCTGCCATAAATATTTTAATTTTTATATCTTAAACCATTTGGGAGATACGAACTTTTTCGAGAGTCGACGCGGGTGTGATCGGAAAAATAAATAAAATTTAAAAATCATATTTTTGTCTGATTTCTTGATTATATTTAGCATTTTCGAAAGATTTACTGTGCGGCAAATGCAACCAGCAAAGTTGCTCTTATCCCAGTCCCCATGGCTACACTTGCTATGTATGTAAAAATGATAGGGCAAGTGTAGTCATGGCTATCTTTTTTGAAATAATTAAGCCCTTACTAGAATAAGTCATATTTCTGAAAATTACACATCAAACTTTATAAAAATACAAAATTTGGTTATCCTGGGTTGAAAGTCAGAAGTACAAAAAAATGGTAAAGTTTCATGGTCGAACTTTCATCGAGTGCGAAAATGTAAGCATTTAAAAAAACAATATATATATATATATATATATATATATATATATATATATATATATATATATATATATATATATATATATATATATATATATATATAGGGGGCTGGGGTAGCCTTGCGGGCTAAGGCGCTTGCAATAGGTAATCAAAGTTAAGCAACGCCGAGCGTGGCTAGGCACTTGGATGGGTGACCGTCCACCAAGGAAAGCCACGCTGCCCGAGATTCCTCACCCCCGGGTATGTGAGGCCCGTCAGGCTACTGGAGGCAACTCACACAGACCGCGCGTAGGGTTGATGTCCCTACCCCGTACTTCAAATTATATATATATATATATATATATATATATATATATATATATATATATATATATATATATATATATATATATATATATAAGCTGGATTTTTCCGTCTGGTGAATATTCAAAGAAAATGTTCTAAAATTACAAATCAAGTATTTTTTTTTTTTTAAATTATCATATTTAGGACATGAAATCAGGCCTCCTCATACTTACCCCATTTCACCCTATTATGTTTTAATTTCAGTGAGATTCATAAGATATTCTCAGACATTTTAATAACCATTCCAGTGAATATTTGAAAAATATCTACCCTGAAGCTGGTCTGAAGTGGAAATATTTGTGACGTAACTACAAAAAACCGTTGGGAATGATTAGCTTTATTTTTAATCTCATAATTCAATCTGTTGGTAATGCCACCAATTAGAAGCGTTTTAAGCGAGGTATAAAAATTCAGAAAAAAGAGTAACAACCTTACCATTTTACTGTGGAAATCTGGTTTTAGTTACATCACGTTTTTGGAATAAGAAGGCCAACTTAGAATTTTATGAGTCTCATTATTATTCTCGTTTTAACTAAATATTATGTAATAGATACTGACAGAAATAATCTCCTAAAACCAATCAAAAAAAGATGCAACAGACAATTCATGTGGTCTGTAAGATTACCTTTAGTAATATTTAGTATATTAATTAATAAATATTTACTAAAGTAATAGTAATATTTACTTTAATTAATATAGCAGGAAGTAACACCATTAGGCGAAACCTACAGGTTGAAACATACTTGTAAGCCTGGTAAAAATATATATATATATATAGTGATAGTTTTGAATATTGTTTTTGCATTTTTTTCTCTTCAAAATTTCATCCATATCTGCCATTTATATGACTGTAAGTAAGTATGTTATTGCTGTTAGGAAAATGGCATTTTAGACATGGAGAAGAATAGTACCCAGCAGCACCTTTTCCTGGTCTTTATTTCCTTAATTTATTCAGAAAAGGAGATCCCTCATACAGTTCCTTTTCAATCATTTCCAAACGAGGTATGGCCATGCCATCTATATGTTATCTGTTTAATTAATTACACTTGATGAGTGTATAATGAGAACTGAATAAACAAAAACTACTTGGAAAACACATTTGACTGAAGGAGTCTCCAGTTTTATGAGTTCACACATCCAAATTGTTTTTTAATAATAATCACGTTATGTTTGAAACAATTTGAATAAAACTTACTCTGTTTCTGTGTTAGGATATTTGTTAGCTCTTCTTCCCTCTGATTTAAGTATATGCTGGTAACATCATCCTAGATAAGGCAACGTATAATTCTAGTTGTCCGTGAGGAAAAAAGTTCTTTTTATAACATTCTCACAAACCTACTCCAATATGATTAAAAGTTTATCTAAGTACATATAACATAATATTATTACGGTTATATAATATAAGATTGAATATTAAAAGGTACAGACAAAGCACTATATATTCGTTTTAAAAACCATAGATATGAATTTGCAATCAAGGTATTACGTGTGACATATTGGCGTTGTCATTTAAGTGAATCATCTGATTGTCTCTCCTGACTACTAAAGACCTGGAGCTTTTCAAGAAAGGTTAGTTCACGAACAAGAAGTAATTAAAAGAAAACATCTGTTGTTACGTAATATTAGATATTCCCTTAGCATTTCAAGGATACAGGATACGATAGTTGGTGTCTAAAACAATCATTTGGAGGCAGGTGTAAGCTGCTTAATTGCATTCCCGCAAAACGACCTACAACTGTACGCCTAAATCAATTGAATTAATTATGATATAAACACATGGAATTAAATAGAAATTCGACACACTCTCTTCCTCATGAAGTCCAGTAGAAACCGGCAGGTATTGTTGGTTATTACTTTCTGAAATTAGGATGAAAATTCTAAGAGGAAATTCTTAGATTAAAAACGTGCTAGACAACAATGTCATAAATATCAACCAACTCAGGTTTTATAAATTTGGCGCCCAAAGCGATTACGCCATGAAGCTCAATCTCAGGGACCTTCTTATATTTTTCACAGCCTACGATTCAAATATTCCATTCAATACCGTCCCACTAGATCTCTTATCTCCGATCTCTATCCACCTGCCTACCGAACTGCAGCGTTTGACAAATCCTTTATAATTAAGCCGTCTCCTTCGTGAATACCATCCCTCCCGATATCCGACATGTACAATCAGTCTCATCATTTAAATCTCTCCTTTTTAACTACCTACTCCTTTCCGAAACAGATTGATCATGAAATGTAGATAAGAGAACTTTTCAAGTTCCCCCAGAAATGATTTTCTTTGCTTATGTTATTTTATTTTCACATGTTTGTATTATATATATCTATATGTATTTAGTGTTTTTGTTTTATTTTTCTTCCAGTATTTTTATTTTAATGAGTATTGTAAATATTTAATTTAATTTTATGGCCACACAGGCATTTATTCTATATCTATAAGTTGTCCTAAAGGGACAACAGTCCCAGGATAATAAAAAAATCTGTTCATTTCATATTTTAATGTTCTCAGAAATAAAGATAAAGTTCTTAAACATTTACAGATAAAATTATTACTTACAATTAGTTTGTAATTCCTAAGATAAATTATTTTCAAGAAGAAGTTGAAGAAGACATTACTCACCTCAATGACTGCTATGCCGAGACCGACGCCCATGATGGTGATGATGTTGTCCTTGACTTGGACCCTCATCTTCTCGTAGCAGCCGCCCGGGTAGGCCCCGATGATGGGGCAGGTCGGAGGATCGCTGACCACGGGGACCTGGGGCTGCTCCTCGCAGCAGCTCTGCGGCACCTGCCCCTCGCCCACCACGGCGCCCCACCCCCGTGGGCTGTCCACTCCGCAGCACTTCAGCTGGGGAATGAGGGAAAGGAGTTTGTCATCTTCATGCTATCTATTGCTATAATTTGCTTTAATAAAATTGGATAGGAATGTTCAAGTTCATCATCAAAATGTTCATAAGTACTAACCTCTTAAGCTTAAGACGGTTCACTTAACTTTGGACAAGTACCACTTCAGTTAAAAAAACTTAATAAAGCCTACTTGGGGTTTGTGATAATATGACTAAAAATTCGTATAATTGTATGCAAAGATCTAAATAAAAAAAATCTGGTTTGTTCACTCAGAAGACTTTCCTACCTATTTCAGAAAATACTTTATATCTTTACATTTGCTCATCAAGAAACAAAACAAAATTGAACTAGATTTATTTTTCTGAAAAGTGATCAAAGAAAAGATTTGAGTACGATTTGATAAGCTAAAGCAATGTAAACCGGCTCAAGGTAGATCAGCGTAAAAATTTCAATACTCTCTAATATTGCTGATCGAAAACTTTTTGCCATAGCTTGGTATTGTTAAATAATAATTTCTGTTAAAAGTAGAGGAAATAGTGAAGCTCGTGTGATGCGGGCAAAAGATTTTCTTACATTCACTTAGTCATCTTTTTTGTCTCATTCATCCCTTTCTGACACCAGGATATGAACACGTAATCTTACATCGGAAATTGAATAGCTGTAACTTCGTTAATAGTTGTCCAAAATGAACGATTTTTATATAGTTTTGTAGGGAGGAGGCTCTGAAACGTTAAACCGTCCATTTACGGGAATTTAGTCCATATACGAAAATCGAAAGGACAATTATTAGAACATTATAGGAAAGTTTCATCAAAATCGTTAGAGCCGTTTTCGTGCAACAGTCTATAGAAAAACATGTTTTTCATTTATTGCGTGCAAGCTATTGCGCATGGAGCACCGAATTTCTGTCACAGGCATCAGTAGTCAATACTCTACAAAATAAAAAAAGAAGCAACAAAATTGGTTCAGTAGTTCCCGAGAAAATCTTGGCACAGACAGACAGACAGACCAATGGCTAAAAATGTGTTTTTCGGACTCTGAAACGTATAGATCCGTCGAAAACCACATATCGGAAATTTGATCCGATTGCAATACTTTCCTTACCTAGTATAGGTAGGAAAGTAAAAAATTAAATACAAAGATGCAGCCATGCACATCATTCTGCTATAAAGGACAGTTCGCAAGAAAGGACTTAAGATCTGGAATGAGAATGGAAAAGATGGAATGCGATTTCTTGAAACAAATATTGGCCGAATTGAGAGGGTAAAAAAGTTCGAATGCCTCGTTGAGGACTGGCTCAACAACGGCCAACTAAAAACATTTACAACAAAAGATGCATTTCTTGGAAGGCCAAAATAAAACACTACAAGACTGTGGTTAAAAAATATATGGCTTGTTTGTCGTCACAGGCGAATCTAGGGGGGAGGGGCTTTCGGGCTGAAGCTCCCTCCAAAAATGGTCAAATATAACCATGTTTTATAGAAGATATATTAAAAACTATCTCTTAAAGTGTTATTGTTCGTGTAATTCCATTAATTAGTACTTAAATAATCACTTAAACAACATGTCATATTGGTAGGTAGTTTCTTTCTTTTTTTTCTTCAAATTAATTGTCATTATATATATGAAAAACAAGCCGCTCCAAATTTAAATCCTAGATCGGCTAGTGTTTGTCTTTGAATGCCTATCGATGAACTACAAGTTGGAAAGCCTGGAAATAGTAAAAAGAAGAATACTACATAAAACTATGAGCTGAATTTAGTTTGAAATCGGCTGGAAACTTCAGATAAACTATAAAGTCTACAAATTGTGGAGAAAATCTCGGAGAAAGAGGAGATTATCATTTCTCTGCCACTTGCAAAGAATGGACAATACCAAATTATCCAAAAGGATATTAGACTTCCTTTAGAAGAAAAATACAAGAACGTCATAGATTAACGTAGTATCGTAAAAATCTAGGAATCCCAAAGATTCAGATGTGGGACAGGAATGCTTTTCGGTCCATGATTCAAGTTTTGGAAAGGTTTCAAGTCCAAAGAACTGCGAGGACTGGAAGAGCTTAGAAGATGAACGGAAGCAGCAGCGTAGCGCCCTTATGAAGGAAGGAGTACCGGAGGAAGAGGAAACTTGATAAAAAGAAGAATTGAAATTGTTGCGATGTCCTAAATCGTCAATTCGCAAATAAAAAATACCAATGCCACTGATTTAATCCAAGCCAGATATTCATGATAAACTCCAGTCTCATCGGAATCCACTTGTTTCCAGCCTTGCTTCTTCCTCGGTTCGTGATAATCCTCCTAGGCGTCTGAAAAGAAGATGGCCTCGTGATATTCTTACCAAGAATTAAATAGGGAGTGCTACTACTGGGCAGTATCTCTTGAAGTCTGTTCATGTCATTATTTCTAATGTGTGCATTTTTACTAGTTGTATTGCTTAATTGCTAGTTATAAATTTCATTAAATAAATAACAAACAAAAAATACCAAATTTATCGATTATTTCCACGCATTATCACACAGTCTATTATCCTTTTATATTACTTTTTTTTAAATTTACTACAGATGATTAGAATTCACATATTCTTCCCATTACATGCAGTATTTATATATTTTAATTTATCTTACACGACAACCAAATTGAATCCTCGATTAGAACACTACCAAGACAAATGCTACACTATTAAAATAACGATTTCTACTCCAATAATATTAAATGTTTCATATTAAATACAGTGGCTCTAAATTTTCTATGGCGTCTTGGTGCACATCGCTTAAAACCTTAATCTTCAATTCAGAGTTATTACATAATTAGTAATTACGTAATCTCATTCTTCATCTAGTTCAACATTGCTCTTTACACGGCTATTACAATCACCGCGATGTATGTAACTAATTAAATTGTATATATATAACTAATATATTAATTTATTTATCAGAAATATGTAAGGCTATCCCATTTTTATTGCTTTTATATACTGTTATCTATATATATATATATACACTGATATCCATATAAATACAAATATTTCATATAAGAAGCTATGCTTGAAAAAATATATATATGAAAATTAAAATAGAAGATAATTATTCAATTAAAAGCTGATATCAAAAGTCTTAAAACTTGGACCGAATTTAGCTCACAAGATTCAACCTAAACAAAAAAATAAACAAATAAAATATAATAATAAATTTTATCCTGGGACATTTAGTCTCCAACGAATAATAATAATGAACAACAGAAGTATCTTTTGTCTGGCGTAAAATTATAAGAAATAATCTTTTTTTAAACTTATTTATTGAAAAATATTACAATCTGTCTCTAGGACATTTATAATAGAGTTCACAGATCACATTCACACTCTATGTACAATAAATAAAATAAATTATACAGAAAAATAATATATATACAATAAATAAGAATAAAATAACCTAAAAATAAATAAATAAAAAGAACACATATACACCTATATACAATATTTACAATTTGGCGAGAGAACTCCAAACTACCAGACTTGTCCCTCCAACTGTGGAGGGAAAAGTATGACTCCAGGAGTTCCCTGCACTCCTCTCTCAACCGCTAAGAAATAATTAAATCACAGATTTATGTAACCTTAGAATTAATAAAATTATAGATAAATAAATATCAATATGTTTACATATTTGGACTGATAAGCAACCTACATAATCTATAGATAATTGAGAAATGATAGTAAAATGAGATGGCCAACACTTAAATACGAAAATTTAATTCTCACATAAATTTGGAATATTGATTTCTTGGGAGATGGATGAATAATTGTTGTTTAAAGGAACAGAAACAAGAGGTTTTGTATATAGAAGTGGGTACGGAATTCCAAAATAAGGTAGCACTATAAGGGATTATTTAAAGGAAGCACTTTTATGAGAAGTTATATACAGGTTTATGAGCTGGAGTTTCGTCTTTAGAGAATGAACTGAGAAACAAGGAATAATCAAATCAAGAAGGTATGTGTTTTTTTTTTTTTTGGTTGTAAAGATCTGGAAAAGGAATACTTGTAGAAATTACTGGTGTCGGAAAAATGGATAGTCACTTGAACTCCGTATACCAACTTGTGGGAGCGCCTGGAGACTTCAAAGATAAATCTAATGAAACAATCCATTAGTCTCTTTTATCTTATCTGAAGCCATCTTGATAGTCAATGTTGTACAAGGCAGATATAATCAAATCGGAGAAAAATTTAATTCAAATTTAAAAGATAAGAAACTAGAAGCTGGCGGGTTTTCAGGGGCATAGTATCACGGAATTTCAGGAACTGTTTGAGTGTAGCAATAGATTTTCGAATAATTTGGGAAAAATGATTATTCCAGAAAAGGTATTGATCAAAAATTTCCTCGAAGGTTTCGGATGTGTGGAAGCGAATATGATTAAGGTAGGTGAGGCCAAGTAAAAAAACAACATAAATTGGAGTTTTCTGTACCAAGTAGATTACTGAGACACAAAAAAAAAAAAACGTTCCAAATTACATCAAGGTCTTTGTACTTCAAGTATCTTGTAATTCAAAGTATCTAAAACAGATCGCATTACTAGCGTTTATTCCAGAACTCCAGTTTACCAAATTTCTCATTTTGTCGGCTTGGTTCCCAAGAAGCCCCAAGTTGTATTTAAAATTTTTCTGAATATGAATTTAGTACCTGTGATAATTAATTATCCAATTAAACATATACTTATTATCATGACCTGCTTTTATAACTGTCCATATGCCTTCATCATTTCCACAATTAATTCATTAAGGTACAAGTAAAACAAATTTAAATTATTATTCTACCCACTGTCCAAAATTATGGCCGATTATTTTCGATAAACAGGATCTGTACCTTAATAGCCCATAAAGGAATTTGGGCACAATACTTGGTTAGGAAGGTCCAGGTAATCCCTCCCAATGAAGGACAAGGTATCCACTCTCTGAAAACAAGAAGGCAGTAGAAGATATTGCTCCGTTTCTAGTGGGTAAGTAATGAAGTCTTCTTTGCTTTAAAATATCGCAATGTATATATGTAAATACGTAAAATGTATAAATACTCACCAATACACAATATTTTTTTTTTTTTTAAAGTTATTTATTTATGGGAGAGTATTTAAACAAATAAAAATACTTTTCTCTCTAATTATAATACGTTCCTGTTCCCAAACCTTCTCCACCGTCATTCATTAGGGTCCAGTAAACTGGGACCTTTTCCGCCAAATAATCTCCGATAATATTGATCTCAACATATCCCTCAAAACTCCCGATGACCTTGATAGTGCCGTAAATTCCTTTACTACCACAATCCAACAAGCCGCCTGGACTGCCTCCTTCCCAAAAGACTCCTCCAGAATTCCTATAAAGACCATTCTACCCCAACACCTCCTTAACCTAATCCGCACCAAACGCCGTGCCAGATTATTATGGCAACGTACCCGACATCCTACCGACCGCTGCTCCTATAATTACTACTGCAAACAATTAAAACTGGAATTAGCCACCTTCAGATCACAATCCTTCAACTCCTACCTATCCTCCCTCTCTTCTCGCGACAATTCCCTTTGGAAAACCACAACAAAAATCCTAAATCCTCACCGCATTTCCCATCCTCTCCGACGAGGTGATGGCTCCTGGGCAGCATCTGACGAAGATAAAGCTGAGGAGTTCGCCATTCACCTATCCAATACATTTATTTCACATCCGGAATCTCATCCTGCCCACACCGTAACAGTAGAAGAACTCCTTACATCACCAATCCCACTTTCCTTGCCCCCAAAAGCTATTCATCCTTCCGAAGTAAAATTTCAATTAAAAAAACTAATCCCCCGTAAAGCTCCTGGACATGATCTCCTTACACCTCAAATCCTTCGACAACTTCCATCCAAAGCAGTCATATTCCTTACATATATCTACAATTGTATCCTACGCACCAACCACTTCCCTCTGTTATGGAAACACTCCACTATTATCCTTTTCCCAAAACCAGGAAAACCTTTCAATAGCTCAACATCCTGTAGACCAATCAGCCTACTCCCAATCCTTTCAAAATTTTTTGAAAAGATCCTTTTGAAACGAATTCTACCCATTATAGAATCCCAAAATATCCCTTCCCATCAGTTTGGTTTTCGCTCTCAACATTCTACTGTTCAACAAGGACTCCGAGTTGTTGATCATATTTCCTCAGCCCTAGAAAACAAGGAATACTGTTCGGATGCCTTTCTGGACATTGCACAGGCATTTGACCGGGTATGGCACTCCGGACTGCTCTCCAAGCTTAAAATCCATTTACCTCAGTCCTTGTACCTAGTCCTCTGATCCTACCTCTCTGACCGCTCCTTTCGAGTTCGCTGTGGAACAGAATTTTCCAATATCTACTCCGTTAAAGCCGGTGTTCCCCAAGGCAGCGTCTTGGGTCCCGTGCTTTACATTCTCTTTACTGCTGACATCCCTGTTCATCCCGATACTTTTCTTGCAACATTCGCTAACGACACCTCAATCTTATCATCCAACTCTGATCCCGAAATAGCATCCTTAAATCTCCAAAGTCACCTCACCTTGATTGAGCACTGGTGTAATAACTGGCGCATTAAAGTTAATGAATCTAAATGCCAACATATTACCTTTACATTCCGACGCAATTCCTGTCCACCAGTACTCTTTAATTCCATCCAGCTTCCTTATTCAGACACAGTCCGGTATCTTGGCTTTCATTTAGACCGAAGACTAACTTGGAACCCGCATACTAGACTCAAAAGACAAGAACTCAACCGACGATACGGCCAACTATACCGACTACTAAGCAGAAAATCTAAACTTTCCATTGAAAACAAGCTACTGATCTACAAGACAATACTGAAACCTATTTGGACTTACGGACTAGAACTGTGGGGATCAGCAAAATTTTCTAACATCAAGCGCATCCAATCCTTCCAGTCTAAAGTACTTCGAACAATAGTCGATGCTCCTTTCTATGTATCCAACAAAACCCTACATCATGACCTTAACATCCCATTTGTCCTAGACCTTATCCCAGAAAAATTCTCGAAATTTCACCAGAACCTTACTTACCACCCAAATCCTCTTGCACAATCCCTATCAAGCATCTCCCATCCCTATAATCCTCCAACAAGGTTGAAACGGCAGTGGCCTCGCGACCTTCTGTAGATTGTATAAATTGGAGTTCTGGCAATGGCCAGATTCTTCACTCAAGACATGTGTGTATGTGGCTAAAGTGCTCTCGACCAATCTCCGCTGGCTTTAGTATCAGTGACGCGGTTGGGAGAGTAGCGCAGGGTTCTCCTGGAGTTCCCTCGCCTGATTGTATATAGGTATGCATGTGTTTTTTTTTTCTTAGTTTTGATTTTCTTATTTTTTAGGTTATTTTATTTTATTGTCTATTGTATATACTTTTGATTATTATTTTGTTCTATTTATTTTATTTTTTTGTACATATGGTGTGAATGTCATCCTACCTCACTATAACCAATGTCCAACAGACAGATTGTTATAATACAAAAAAAAAAAAAAATTATAATACGCAAAGAAAAAAAAAGATAAAACATAAGTTGGAGTATCTGTAAGAAATAGGGGATTACTGGAGCATACACAAAAAAGGTTTCAAATTACATCTAGTTCTCTGGATTATAAATCACAATCTCTAAAACAGATCGTATTACAAGCTCTTGTTCCATAACGTCAGTTTACTAAGTCCCTCATTTTGTTGTTTTAGTTCTGAGAAGCCCCAAGTTGTGATGAATATTTTTCTGAATATGAATTTAACACCTGTGATAATTAATTATCTAATTAAATATAAAAGTGTCCGTCCAGTGGTCGAAATTAGACCATAATCGTTATTGAACATTTGAGGAAAACATGCCAAAAAATAATTGAACCCACTTTACTCACTCTGCGAAAATTTGAGGAAAATATTTTTTTTTTCATTGCTAAGAAAATTTGTATTTGAGGGTTTTTCATTTCAATATTGCACTTATAACTATATTTCAAATGTAGATGTTTCCTCGAAGTTTATTGCCTGAATACAGAGGGCTCAACAAGGTTCATTCAACAAGACTCAACCCACTGCTCACTGCGCAAATTTTAGGGGCAATAATGTTTTTTTTTCGATAACTAAGAAAATTTTTATTTGAGGGTTTTTCATTACAATATTGTACTTATAGCTATATTTCAAATATAGATGTTTACTCGAAGTTTATTAACTGGATACAGAGGGCTCAACAAGGTTCATTCAACAAGACTCAACCCACTGCTCACTGCGCAAATTTTAGGGGCAATAATGTTTTTTTTTCGATAACTAAGAAAATTTTTATTTGAGGGTTTTTCATTACAATAATGTACTTATAGCTATATTTCAAATATAGATGTTTACTCGAAGTTTATTAACTGGATACAGAGGGCTCAACAAGGTTCATTCAACAAGACTCAACCCACTGCTCACTGCGCAAATTTTAGGGGCAATAATGTTTTTTTTTCGATAACTAAGAAAATTTTTATTTGAGGGTTTTTCATTACAATATTGTACTTATAGCTATATTTCAAATATAGATGTTTACTCGAAGTTTATTAACTGGATACAGATGGCTCATTGACATTTTGGCATTCATTGCGACTGAAATGGAGGTACTCATTTTAGTGTTGCCCAAAATCGGTCTTGCAAGACCAAAAGTGCAAGTGTTGCACTTTGCAAGACCAAGACCAGGACTGGAAAAAAAATCGATTTTTTGAATAAAATTAAGGCAAAATACTTACTAATACTTGACAATCTTAGTTAGTATATGTAAATAATTGGCATGACCAATATACTTTTGCATTTAATTTTTCATTCGAGATTAGTAAGGTTTCACCTATCTGAAAAATTCCAATAATATCTTTGCAATAATAAGCTAATAGGTAACTGCGAGACTGTTGCGCAAGACCAAGACCAAGACTGAGTTTGCAAGACCATGATTTGTCTCGGTCTCCCATTTGGGCAACGCTACTCATTTTGGATCCCACGATCAGGTTTAAAACAAACGATCAGGATCAGGACTTGAAGGTACAGGCAGAGAAAGAGGAAATTTATACGAAATGCATTCCTTACCTGAAGAAAAAGTACAGAGATGAATTCGGCGAAAGAGAATACCCATTTAAAGGGCTATGGCTCGGAAGCAGGGGAAGCTTTCCTCTTAATACAAACAAGTAATTTCTTGCAGAGGCTCAGTGGTGTTGGGAGGGACCAGATGCATACTATGGCAGAAACTATTATTTTGAATTCGTTGGGAATCCTCCATCACCACATATATTGATCTAGCCCTTCGCTTATTTGATTCTATAAACCGTTCCTGGCATATCTGATATGTATTCCAATGGTCTGACATAACCCTCTCTTATATTTTTATACAGTATTATCTATTGATTGATGAGTACGCTGTATTATTTAGCAACTTATCACAGTTGAGCAGCCGTGCATTGTTTTGTTTTTCTCTTTCTTATCTATATAGAGCTCTTCTATAAAATATAAACTGAAGAAAATGTTAATCAAAATGCAATCAAGTATCTTATCGGATATGATCCCTTTCAATTTTGTTGATTTTTTTTAATTTTGCAAGGAATTTAAGAAGTTCTTAAATACTCATAGGTTTAAAACACTGTATTATATATATGCACCAAATGGTCCAATTTCGATGATTTTTTTTTTTTCATTTTGTGGAGGAATTCATAAAGCTTTCAAATATATATATTGTAACATTTTTTGCAGCTTGTTTTCGGTAAATTGTTATATACATAAATTAAAAATATTTATGCTAAATTTAATAAAAATCGTCACAACCGCTTTGTTGGCACTACAGTCGATAGCGACACACGTTTTTGACCGTCATTTCGAAACGAAAGACCGGATAGTAATGAAATGAATATAAAAACATTCCTGAATTTGATGCAAGGTTGTGTCAAATTTTCAATGGAACAGGTGAGGAATTTTCCGAGATTAGCGGTTTGGAACAAACTATCATATTTATTTCTATTTAGATGCGTTGTTTCCAACTTCTTTTTATTGATAACACTAAAACTCGTCTATAACTACAAAACAAAAATAATAACAAAGGAGGAAAGGAGACTGAACTGTTTTTCTTTTTCTATTTACATAATGATATTTATTATTATTAGAAGTAAAAAAAAAAAAAAATTATTGACTGAAGACTAGATGTATTAGCGAAACACATTTAGAGTTAATGCTGCCGATTAGAATAGATAGAGCCGGGGTTGTGGAAATGATGAACAGATATGGAAATTTATAATGGCAGTTCATGATCCTCGGCACGCAACTTGCTTGACCCCGTTTGTTTAAATATTAGCCGATGCTACTACGGGTCATCCCAGTCAAACAGGTTCTGCATAGTAATACTTGAACCAGAGCATTCAACTCCACGCATTTATCAATGAGAGTCTAAGAAATTTCAAAAACCTTTTTCTGTTTTTTCGTGCGTTCAGAAAGATACTCCAAGAGACGTTCCATATTTCATAGCTAACGCAGTCATAAATATTGTTACAAAAGTTGAACTTCGTTTACATCCTTGGGGATTATTTAGATAATCCTTTCCTATATTATGTTATTTTCTTTATATGTCAGGATAATAATCCCAATTAGTTTGTATTTTTCTTTCGCTCAATTAACGTAGAGTGGAGTGATAAAGAAAACCGAATAGTTCTAATCACCTTACACAAAGTTGGAAAATGTAGGTCCGACATTTTCAACACTTTGAAACCTTTTGGTATCAGCCGTATGTTCGTACCGCACTATAAATAGATATAATGAGACCCTGTCTGTATGTGACAGACCTCGACCGGGCCGTCGCCGCACTGTGAGAACGGCAAATGTAGTGAGAGCAGTGGCTGCTCGAACCACCTCCCTAAAAAAAAAATAGAATGGATAGATGCAAAGTGCTCCTTGGCCGTTACACCAATGGTCTTCATCGAATGATTTTGTTTAGCGATGAGAAAATTTTTACAATTGAAGAAAAATTTAATCCCCAAAATGATCGTGTGTACGCATACAGCTCTACAGAAGCCTAGGAAGTCATTGGAAGAGTGGAAAGAGGTCATCACCCTTCCTTAATGATGGTTTGGTGGGGAGTTTGCTCTTATGTCATCACAAGGCTCCATTTTTTGTGAAAAAGGAGTTAAACAGCCGCTAAAAACTATAAGGACGATATTTTGGATCTTGTTGTCAAGCCTCTAAATGATACTACGTTTGCTGGAAGTCATTGAGTTTTCCAACAGGATTCCGCTCCAGATCCAACAACATTCAAGATCTCTGCCTCGGATTGGCCCTCAGGAAGCCCTGATCTCAAGCCACTAGATTATCGGTTTTGGTCCGAACTGGACAGGATGGCATGCCACAGAACACAACCTAACTTGGAAAACCTCAAACAATTTATGGCCCGAGCAGTTAAGCGCTTTCCTCAACAAATGCTGCGTGCTGCTATAGATGACTTGCCACGGAGATTGAATGTCTGTGTTAAGGGAAAATGGAGATATTTTGAGTAATTTCTGCTTTGTTTTACTCTCCATACCTATACATTATTTTCTTATAAAGTTTTTGAAAAAATTACTTTATCTGTTGAAATCTGTATATATTTCCTTGTAACAATATTTATGGCATGATTAGATAGTTACAAGAATGACTTTTGCGAATTCTATGGTCACAAAGATTAAGACGGCTAAATAAACACTAAGATGTGTGCTTTACACCACACGATAAAAGTGAAAACATCAAAAGGCGAGATTAATAATATGGAATACAAATTATAAATAATAACTGATTATAAAGAGGATGAAACGTTGAAAATTTAACTCGATTGCAGTATGTAGGTCGGATTTTTAGTTTCTGAGATATTTTAATACATATCTTCAATAAAACTCGTTATCATTTTATTTTAGACAGTTTTTTCTTTTTCGCCTCTCAAACACGGCCTCGCGTTAAATACAATTTTGAATAATAGCCGATTACAGATAAGATGAAATTCTGAACAATTCCCTAGCTTACAGTATGCAGGTTCGATTGCAAAAACACTTAGATTAGTCGACTTTATCCGAGCGTTATATATCGGAAATCTGACGGCTCAATCTAATTCACACTCCACAAAAAAATGTGCAAAACGCGCCTAAAGAAGTTTTTAATTAAAAAAATAATACATGAGTTATGTGTATTGCGAACATTTCCTCACCATTTTTGTTTACATTTTACTCAAGGCCTGAAACCAGAAATGACCATTTTTATCGACTTCCTTAATTCAAAACCCAATGCAATTTCGTTTCTAGAGAAATAACATATGACAGAAGGTTGCGTTTGAAGAATATGCGATATTGGAGAAAGCACTCCAGTCATCCGAAATGCAGCTGTAAACTCTACAACAATATACAAACTATGACACTTGCTAAAAGTACTATATAAGACCAAGTGATCTGAATGAGACATTGGGGCACAATAATAAGAGCTCAGAGAAAAAAAAAATGTTCTATGAAAAGCATAAAAACAATAAGTCAAGATTCGGCAATTTTACGTTTTTTTCGCAGTTCAGTCCTTTTATTTTCAACGCTTGTTGCCATAGGAATTTCATAGGAACATTTTAAGTTGTGACCGATCAAGGCAGGGACCTAAGAATGGAAAAAGCTTATTTAAACAGTTTCCTGAAAAAAAGAGGGTTTTTCACTATTTAACTTTCTACATTTTTGAAAGAAAAGTCATGAGAACGCAATCAAGAAACATCTTAGTTACAAGAGAGAACTACAATAATATTGCACCGCTGCTAAATTGTGTTGAGCTGCTAAACCACATAGCATATTAAATCAATCAACAGTTAATATTATATAAGAGAGTTAGATGATTCCACTGCAACAGCTAATGTGTCAAGAACAGTGCCATAGCCATTTAACTGAGACTCTCTCCCCGAATTCATCTCTATACTTTACCTCTAAGGTATGCATTTCTTGTCGGTATTCTCATTCTCTACCGGTACCCTGAATTTCTGATTCTGATCGTCCGTTTCAAATCTGATCGCGGGATTCACTAATAGTGCCTCCTTCCCCGTCGCATTGAACGTTAGAATGTTAACGAACTTAGTTAAACCTTCCGCATCCAGGCAATAAACCTCGAGGAAACATCTATATTTGTTTATAGATTAGGGCTTTTAATATCATTTGCTTTTTATATTATCCAAGAGATTAGGGATTGGATACTGTCTTTCAAAATGTTTCATACACTTATTTTATTACAAGTAAAATATTTCAATAATTTACATAAATAAATGTGATCCTGAATAAATAAGTTTATATAAATAGCATGTTCTCCTGCTACCCTGAATATAATCATCACAGCAATCCACTGAGGTTTTCGACAACTAACAGTTGACATCTACAATATAAATTTTGCATAACCTTTCAACGATGCTCACACTCATAAAACAGAGTGGATAAAAAGTGAAGAGTAATCAAAATTTGAAGATGTAGAAAACCCGTTTCACCAACCGTCGGTATTGGTTACATAATCAGCTGTATTTCAAGGTATTGATATACGTATGCTATATGTTTGAGCATATGAAAGATTAATATAAAATCGATACAGCATCGTTTTACTCAAATCTCAAACGTTTTTTCAAATGTTTAGATATATCGAATAATATTATTTTCACAGACATTATACCCTTAATAATTCACAATACTAATTTTAAATTTTGATAAAAATGATGCTAGACTATCCTTTCTAAGCATTCAAAACATTTCTAAGAAGTCAAATCGAACGTGCCGTTTTCGAAAAATATGCCTATCATAACAAACGTGTGCATATCCGAAAACAGAAATATTTTTTAGGTACTTGACGGAATCAAAAAAATTGTATACCTACTTGATTATTTTTTGATTTTTGACTAATCCCTAATTCACTTCCAAGTTTGGGTCAAATCGACAGAGCGGTTTTTTGAAATATAAGCTTATAAAGGAAAATACGTTAGCGCGTATGTAAGTGGATGATAGAGGAACTAGTGGATGAGATTCGATATAATTGATACAGCATATTTTTTCCCTTGAATTGTAGGTTTCGAAACTGGTAGATTTTTCCAAGGTACAGAAGTAGGATCGACGCTAAACCCCCTTCCAGGAGGACCAGTAGCTTTGATTAGTAGTAAGTAAGTGAGCCAAGTCAAACAATCCGTTTCTGAAATATTTACCTCTGGATGGAATAAGATGAAATCTATATCGAACCATGTAGGTACCAACCTGCATAATATCTGAACATTTCATGAAAATCTGGATTGGATGAACAGTAGTCATGATAAGTTCGTTACATGGTGTGATGCGAGGAAATCACTTCAGGAAAAAAATGAGGCTGTGTTGATAAAATTTACCACAAAATACACAAAAACACTTTTATTCCTCTACATGAACATCACACTATCAGGAACTACAAGGACTCCTACTGTCTGGGTAACCTCACCCAAGCCAACCTAGCCTTTGTTTACAAACTACAGTGCTGCCTGATAACATGCATTCAACTCTACATATGGATTAGACTCCTGATAAACATATAGATATAGATTTGTTCATCGATGTCTGAAACGTAAAATTTTGTATTCTGAGCACCAAACTTTTATTCAACCTCTTACTCAAATACCTTTTCGATCATCAGCAGTGAGAAAGCAGTAACAGTATGAAAATAATAGGCATTCTTTTATTTTCCTATAGTCATAAAAGGCTTAGTGAATCCTAAGGTTCGATTTCGTTACCACCAAATCTTGTCTTAATACTTTCCTCCACCTGCCACAGTCCAAACCCTACTTCACCAGATCTTAATACAGTTTCTCACCTTTGGTTCGGTCTTATCTATGGAAGTTTACAAGTTGGCACAGCACAAATAAAGCTTATTCTATGCTTTCTAAACCCAACAATTTTACATACCCACCTTATAGTTTCTTAGGAAAATTATTGAACACAATAATATGAACCCGTTTCGTAAAGAACTCACAGATCTGTGCAGGTTGTCCCAGGTCTGCCGATCCAGCTTCGTCTTGGTGTAGTTGGTCATCGAGGCTCTGAGCCCGTCCCTCATGGCTCCAGTGAACTCGTCCTTCGAGATGCTCGCTGCGATACCAACGGCAATCTCTATCACGAAGATTATCGCCAACAGAACTGCGAACTGTAACAAATTGGACTGGAAACCATACTTAGCTTTCTCAAACGTTTGTTTTATTTATGAAAAATTGACAAAATACTATGTTAAGTGAACTCAGATAAATACGAAGAAACAATTTCTTGTTAAACGCCGCAGATGATTATCGGGTTTTGATTAAGAAGAAAGGCTAGATATTTGTGGTATGGTGTTTATTATATTAATTATGAAAGATACCCACTTTATTAACAGTGTACCGGACATATAGTTCCTAAGTAAACGGACAGCGGACATTTAACTTCATTTTGTATAATTTTATTTATACCATTGTAAGAAACCTCGAGGACATTACTATGGATTCTGATTTGGATGTTGGAGGTATTTGAAGGCTTTGTGGAGCAACAATACTCAATTCCGTTTGTGTAAATAGACCTTGGTGAGGGGGAGGGGGGAGGAGGTGGGCATCCCTGTGCCACTTTAACATTTACTTAACAAACAACCAAAAATTATTTTTATTCACATAAATCTTCTATTGTGGCTCCACAAAGCTTTCGAATTCCTCCAACATCCAATTCAAAATCCATAGTGATATCTTAGAATGCGTAGAATACATAATTACACTTCCTACGGGCTGTTTCATGTTTTTCTCTTGCTCCTTATTCTGATACTTTTCATTCAGAAAATTCATTACCCCGTTGAAATGTGCCTTATCAAAAATTCAAAATATGTCCCTCTTAAAAGTTTTGATGGCGGCATAAAATTGCTGGGCATCTCTGAAATAGCATGACGATATTATAAATTTATTAGCCTCTTATCTAGAAGTCTAGATAATAGATCTGTTCGACAATGATAAGTATAATATTAATAAGAATACTATTAGTAAAGAACAGTACAGCCGTGCCAAGGCTTTGTAAGTTTACGAGAAAGGAAGATTTTAAGAACGATGTTTAGCTGAAGAATAAAAAGTAATTTCTTCAAATCACCATTAATCTTCGAAGATCTATTATTTCCTGTCCTTCAGTTTCCTTTAATGATACTCCACTTACTGTATGTAGATAACAAATTACTGTTACCTAGGATAGCATCTGGACAAATGTATTACCAAGATTACTTATACAAGACTGAAACGAAAATAAATTGTTCAACGTCTGCAGTTACATCAATAATTACAAGGCAAACGCTCTAAACTTCCAATGAAATAAAAAAGGCTCATTTACGAGACTAAAAAAAAATTTATGTTGACATTTAAATATTTTTTTTAAGAAATAATACATTTTGCCAAACTTAAGGGCCCTAAATATTTTAGCTAAATCCATACCATTTATACAATACAATACACATAAGTAAATTAAATAAAAAAAATAATTAAACCAAAAAAAAAAATAAATAAAAATATGTTTAACAAAGGCAAAAAAACTATAATAAAAATAAAATAAATGTAACATGAAGTGGAATAAAATAATACAGAAATTCTTAGAAGAAAAAATAGTAATAAATAAATAGAAATGAATAAATAAACAAAAGCAAAACTGAACAGTGCATACTGTACAGTTACAAACTGAAAGAGTCATACTGAACAGTCCCGGTCATAGACATTTGGCGTCCCCAGGTATTTACGTCAGAAAAAAAAAATTATTTATTAAGCTGTTTTATATTATTTAATATTTGAATTTTATTTTATTCAATATTTCTCTAATATAGATGCTTTATTGATAGCCTAAAATTAATTGTTTTAATACATCATGTTTTGTTTTTTAATTTCTGACATGTGGCGAGCGTCCATGAAGATCGGGCGGCGTCCCGAAAGAATACTTACAGTTAATTACAAGAAGAATATTTAAAGGCCTATTTTATCTTTTGAAGTTCCGCTTAATTATTAAGAACTCGGCCAATAATGTTGGTACTTTGGCCTACTCGATGAGTTTTTTTAAGACACTTGTGGAATCAGATGTGTATTTTTCATTGACATATTTAAACTATTTTTAAAAAATGTTCAATTATAAACAGTATTAGAAGTATACGATACAAGTCATAAGTTAACTGGATCAACTACTCACAGCAATGAGCATATAGAAGTTCTCCTTTATGGCACCGCAGCAGCCGAGGAAGGCGATGAAGAAGATGAGTCCTCCTAGGACGATGAGGACGATCGGAGGACCCAGGACACCCGAAGAGACGAACTGCCCGAACTGCATAACATTGGTGAGGACGATAGCGCCAACTATCAGCACCGCTAATCCCGATAACTAGAACAGGTTAATCAATATTTATATTTTAAAAAAATGAGTAATTGTGAGTGTAATTAAGTAAGTGTAATTTATTTTCTATTGGAATTACAGATCATGTAGATCTTTTGCCGCCTTAACAAGCCTGCTCCATCTCTGCCTGTCTTAGGCTATTTCTTTCCATTTATCTGCACGCAGCTCTATAGATCCTTTGTTTATTATTAAGATATATTATATGAGATTACTTTATAAGATTCATATTGTTCCTTTTAATAACCGTACCTGTAAACTCTAAATGAATAGTTCGTGGCCTTCGTTTGAAAAGGTTCTAACTGCATTTTCTATGATTTTGAGAAACAGAGCTTCAAAGATACAATTTACACTTTTCCCCATCCCTCCCAAGATATTTAATTCCTCTCAGCTTCTTAAAAACAGTACAAACGAAAGTATAATTTGAATATTCGTAGATTATAAACCATTACACATCTTGTGTTCTGTTCCATGATTCCATTTGTCTTTTGATTTGAAACTTTTCATTTTGAAAATTCATAATCCCGTCCAAATGATCCTCCCTCGGAAATTGAAAACCTGTTTAAAAGTGGCCCCCTCATTAATTTTTATGGCGCCACTTGGAGCCATAAACCCCCATTCTGGGCACTCTTCCAATTTACTGTAGTATGAATATTTTGTTACTCCGACTAACAATTTTGTTTGTATTGTTCCTTGAAGCTGTGAACTTTGCATGTGTCGGGGAGTTAATTTTAGCACTTCTTATTATAATTTTGAATATTAATATTTTGCAATTAGAACTTTTTCATTTTATAATGCATTTTCGTGGTAAGACAAGCTTCTAAGTGTAGATCGCAACAATCTAAAATTTAAGGTTTTACGTTTCATGCAGAGATTGGAAAATCCTACTTTTTTGAGTAGCAAAGAGTTTAATTACTGCTTCAGTTGATGTCAAGCGCTTAACTGAATAGTGATTGAATTGCCAATAGTGATTCAATTTAAGTAAAATACTTGGTACTCAGTACTCAGTACTTTAGTGGCATTTGCCCATCTCTGGTTTCATTTAGTGTATGAAGAATGGAAAAGCCGAAATAAATAAATAAATATATATATATATATATTTTAAACAAATTGATTTATTATTTTATCCAATTTAAGTAAAATTAAATAAAGGTTATTTATTTCTAAAGAAATAATAAGAAAAAATACCAAAATATGTTTGTTTTTTACAAAACAACAGTAGAGTAAAATTTAAAAAAATAAAAAATTTTGATCATTTAATGATATATGCATTGCTAAAACCAACATAAATAATGCAAAATTTGTTTGTTTACACTGTAAATTTTTATAGTTTTTTTATCCTCTAGAATTTTAGGATAATATATTTTTTTCGGTTTTTCTAAAAATTATGAAAATACTATTAATGTAATTTCTGAAATAAAATATTCAAATATATTATATACAAAGAATAGATCTTAACTAACAATATAAATGGTATTATTTCAAGTTCAACTCTCATTAACCTTCCCAAACCAATTACTTCAAAAAGTTGTGTGTAGTCAAAACCATGTCATGTTACTAGTTTTTTTTTTTTTCTTTTTAACTGTAGGCCCTGAAATTTGTTTGGAACATAGATATCTTTGAAATTAAATTTTCTCAAATTTTTAGTTAGAACCTTTCCAAACAAAGCAACGATATGTAAACGAATAAATTGATTCAAATTTCAAGAAGCAAATTTAGAAAATTAATTAGTTAAGTAGTATATGTCGTTTACTAATTCATTTACGTTATAATATTAACTGCTTTCGAATTCACGATACATTTTGAAAAAAATGAATTGAATAATTAACATAAATATATCTTCAAACCCCTTTCTGATAGAATTTTTATTGCTGATGATTACAATATGCTTTTCACCGGAAACTTTTCTCATCAGCTGAATGTCATACCGATTCTGTTTTCATTATTCATACCCAATCTGTCCGCTAGATGACATATTGATTGCCATTATAGGACAGTTGTTAGGAAATTGAACCATCAATCTTGGTATGGTTCCTGGACTTTTTTTCAGAGATGCAGCTTAATTTTATATATCGTTAATAAGCAACATTAAATTTAAAATGTCACACAACCTACACTACTATTACATGCTTTTACTATTCATTAATAAATCCTGTGCGTTTTTTTTTCTCTGCCCATACCTAAAAGTAATATGCCGATAAATATATATATATTTTTTTTAATTTATATTTTTTTAATATATTTTAAATTTCGTTTTTATAAATATATTTTAGTTTATAGGTAGGCCTATATAAATATTTTTTTTTTTTGTAAAATTTATGATTGTATTGATGTATTTTAGTCTTTAAATACATTGTAGCTTTGAAATAAATGCAACTTATTGCGTTAATAAATATATAAACTGCAGGTCACAAATCCTTTAATAATTTATGAAGGCGGATGTTGAAGACTCGAACAAAACAGGTTTTATTTTTCTAATTACAGAGAAAGAAAATAATCCTGAATAACGAGAACCTCCACATCCACTCTCTATAATAACTACAATAAATCATATAGACTAATTTAAGAAATCCTTTATTAATAATTATATTTACGAAAGTTAATATAATAATCAAAATACTGAAGCTCAAATTAAAATTATAAAGGGTGTCCCGTAAGTAGAGAGAAGTTCTTATAGGAGTGATAGTAGAACTCATGAACTATAAAAAAGGTCATATAAATAATGGCCAATTTTCAGCAGAAAAGTAGGAAATCCAAGTTTTGGGTTTTTTAAACAATTCATGCTTTTTGTTGAATAGAAAGCGATAAATAAATAAATAATTAATTGGAGTAAATAACAATTTCTTCACTGTAAACCGGACAAATTTCACTCCAATTGAAATTAGAGTTTGTCATCGTTAAACCATTTAAAGAGGACTTTTGAGTGGCTAAACTAAGCTAAATTCTATTTAAACAAAATCATGAATTATTCGCGATTTTTTTTATTTTATGATCATCCAATTATACTACAGATACCCCATTTTAAAACAACTTCCACATTTAATTAGCTTTAAGTACATATTAATTTAGTGGAGGTTTATTAACGAAAAGTAATTGTTTACACAGGGAACAGCTGTTGATGTTAAATAAGGTGAAAGGTTAATTTAGTTTTGTCTTCCAAAAAATGTGTTAATTAAGTGTACATACTTAATTTTTGTGTAATAAAAGTGTTTTATCAAGACAAGATTGCTAAGGACAAAACACCAAACAAAAATTGAGCGGATTTCACCGCCAACAATGGTGGAATCATCTCAAACTGAGGTGAGTAACATGAACTTTAAAAACAGTGATATAAACAATGAAGACGGCTCCTGGGAACTGGTTATTGGTCGTAAAAGACCTATGATAGATTCGAGCGAGCCAAGAGCTCAAAAACGACCGACAGAATCTATCCCAACCTCGAACAGTTTTCAGGTTCTAACCAACATAACTAATTTACAAACAGAAAAAGTTAGAAGAACGCCTCAAAACGATAAAACTCCACCAATTTTTATAAACGGTGTTGAGAATTACCATGCATTAATCTCATTTCTAGAAAACGAAACGGGTCCTAATATGTTTAAAACGAAGTCTACATTGAAAGGTGTCACTGTGTACCCAGAAAATCCTGACGTTTATCGAAAATTAAATTCTAGCCTGCGAAATAAAGGTGCCGACTTCCATACTTACCAACTTCCACAGGACAAATGTCCAAGGATTGTTGTTAAACATCTTCACCATGGAACACCAGTCGATATCATTAAAGAAGAATTTAAAAAATTGGGTTACGAAGCCACCAATGTAGTTAACGTCATATCTCGATTTAAAAAACCCCTTCCTATGTTCTTTGTGGACATTACAAAAGAGACATTTAGAGAAGAAATTTTTAATGTTGAATTTCTATATTATTCACATATTAAAATTGAGGAACCGCGTCAAAAGAGAAATATTCCTCAGTGTGTTCGGTGCCAGCAATATGGGCACACTAAAACTTATTGCAACCATCGACCACGATGCGTAAAGTGTGGTGAATATCATGAAACCAGCTCATGTTTGAAAACCAGAGACACTCCCGCGAAATGCGCCAACTGTGCCGGTCAGCACCCCGCTAATTACAGAGGTTGCCAGACGCTGAAAGACCTCAGGGTTCAGCGCAATGCAAGAAATCGTCTTCAGCGTTCCACAGTAGCAGAGCCAGCGCAGGGACCTCCAGGCATGCATGAATTCCCACCAATGCGGCAGCGTCACAACCCAGGGGAACCACAGATCATCGCAGGACCTCCGCAACAACAAAATCAAACATCATCTAGTTCAGCACCCCCGAACCAGACAACATGTACAGGTACGAGGAGAGGCATTACCCAACCGATACCTCCGGTAGATAATGGCTCTTCCCAATTATTTAATATAATTAATGGATTAAATAACCTAATCCAGCCCCTTTTCATTCTTCTTCAACAACTGTCACAGGTTACACAGGTCTGGTGCCCAAATTATGGCCCACAATAATTTAACTGTAGGCTCCTTGTCAGTTCTTCTATGGAATGCCAACGGACTGAAACAGCACAGTACTGAACTCGACTTATACTTGCACGAAAAACGGATTGACGTAGCACTCATTACAGAAACACACCTGACATCTCGATCAAAAATTTACATTCAGGATTACACAGTTTATAGAACTGATCACCCAGATAAAACCGCACATGGAGGAACAGCTATACTCGTTAAAAATTCACTGAAACACAATCCCGTAGACTTACCCATTACACCCGAAATCCAATCGACAGGAATAACACTATACACTAAACACTACACTATAACATTTGCCTCAGTTTACTGTCCCCCTAGGTACAAGCTTACACCCACGATGTTTTCTGAGTTCTTCAAACGCCTCGGAAGATGCTTCATCGCAGGTGGAGACTATAATGCTAAGCATCAAGGCTGGGGTTCAAGGTTGTCTACTCCAAGAGGCAGAAATCTCTGGTCTGTTCTCCATGAACTTTCATTAGACACTGTAACTCCAAATTCACCAACTTATTGGCCCACCTCCAGACGCAAAACTCCTGACTTACTTGATTTCTTTATAACAAAAGGACTAAGAACCGTACCATTTGCCGTCAATACAAGCTCTGTTCTTTGTTCTGATCACTCCTCAGTGCACATGGTTCTCTTCGACGCGCCTTCCGAAGCACAAAAAAGACCTAGGCTCATAAAAGGCTGCATGGACTGGGACGCATATAGAGACCATTTGAACACCAATCTTTCTGTTCCAGGTTCAATTAAAAATCATGAGGAATTAGAAGAAGCTGTTGAAAAATTCACAAAAAGCATACAAGATGCAGCATGGGCCTCATCAACATCCAGGCCACAAAAAGCAGCGAACTTGCCCCATTATCCTATGTACATAAGGGACTTGATCAGAGCAAAGAGAAAAGCACGTAAAGTATGGCAGACTAATAGACTTCCTTCAGACAGACAAACTTTTAACAGATTGAACAACGAACTCAAAAGACATATTCAAAAATTCAAAAGCACAAACTACGACAATTTTATTAACAACCTTTCGACGGACGATGGAAGTTTATGGAGACATACAAGGAATCTTTTAAAGCATCGTGAGGTGTCAGCACCCCTACGAAGAGAGGATGGTTCTTGGGCTGTTTCGGACGAGGAAAGATCTGAACTCTTTGCTAACCACCTTTCCACTGTTTTCAAACCACATACAGACTTAATTAATACAGAACACGATATTTTTGTACATAATAACTTAGACATACCGTTACAGCTCACACTACCACCACCTCCTTTCACACCATCACAAGTTGCACAAGAAATTAGACAATTGCCCAAAAGAAAAACCCCTGGTCATGACTTGATAACTGCTGAGGCGCTCCAGCAAATGCCAAGGAAAGCTCTAGTGTTTCTTACCACAATCTTCAATTGCATTCTCAGGACCACCAAATTTCTCATACAATGGAAATACTCACACATAACCATGATTAAAAAGCCAGACAAAGACACTAACAACCCTTCTTCATATCGACCGATTAGTTTACTTCCAGTATGTTCTAAGTTATTCGAAAAACTGTTGTACCCACGACTATTACATATACTAACAGACAGACAGATTATTCCTGACCATCAATTCGGGTTTCGAAAATTACATTCAACAACACAACAATTACACAGGGTAACTGACTACATATCGACAGCACTAGAGCGAAAACTATATGCAACCGGAGTATTTCTGGATGTCGCCCAAGCGTTTGACAAAGTATGGCATCAGGGGCTTCTCTTCAAGCTTAAGACCATACTTCCACATACTTACTACTTAATTCTCCATTCCTTTCTCTCAGATAGATTTTTCTCCGTTCGACATGGTCAAGGTCTATCCTCAATTCGATCAGTTTTAGCTGGCGTACCTCAGGGATCAATCCTTGCCCCACTACTGTACATCACATATACAGTACATTCCTCAAAGTATCCACACTCTTACAGCAACCTACGCAGACGACACTGCTATCATTACCAGGCACGACAATCCTACAGAAGCATCACTTAACTTACAACATCACTTACAGATTATACTCGATTGGTGTAAACTTTGGAAAACTCAAATAAATTATCAAAAGTCACAGCACATCACATTTACTCTAAGACCAGAAACATGCCCTCCTGTATACTTAGACAATGTACCAATTCCACAAACAGACAGAGTACAATACTTAGGCCTTACGTTCGATAGGAGAATGACATGGGGTCCACATGTGAAGAAAAAACGAATCACATTAAATCTAAGACTAAAATTGTTACATTCACTGTTAAGACGACATTCCAAATTAAAAGCAAGACAGAAACTAAGTATTTACACATATCTTTTAAAACCTCTTTGGACTTACGGACTACAAATATACGGAATTGCAAAAGCAACTCACATAAAAAAACTTCAAACTTTTCAGTCGAAGATACTACGACTAATCACTCAAGCACCATGGTACGTAAACAACCACACTTTACACACCGACTTGCACGTTCCGACAGTTAACGAACACAAACGAACGTACTACAAACGATTTCATAACATGTTGAACGGGCACTCCAACCAGCTGGTAAAAGAAATGGCCACAATTAGTATGCCCGAGAACTCCAGAAGACGACTGAAAAGGGTCTGGATGAGGGATCTGCTGAAATAATGTTTTAATAAATAAAAGCCATGGAAGGGATACCGCTGGGTATTGCTATTCCTCATGCCTATCAAGCCTTTTTATTTATTTATTATTATTATTATTATTTTTTTTTCTCTCATTACTACGCCAGCACATCTGCTGATTGTCAATCATAATTGACAGGTGCGGATAGATATATGTAAGTCCAAAAAAAAAAAAAAAAAAAATTGTTTACACAACTTGAGATGAATCTCAAGGTGTTTAAAACAATTATGTGATTTTGTATCTTGTACCTTAAACGTATCCGTGTTTTCACCAAAAATGACTACAATCAATTGTTGCAAAGCTTTTATGTTTTTCCATGATCTTGAATAAATTATAATAAGCACGGTTGCATAAAAACAATTTTTATTAATAAATTTATAAATTTAGAGTGCTACCATTGGGTAGTTACTCAGCAAGTGTTTTTCATGCCATTATATACATTATGTTCTAATTTACTAGATGTATTTATTTAATACAGTTGTAAATGTCTTTAAGAAATAAAAAAAAAATTATAAATTAAAAAAATGATTTTGTAAAATATTTTTAATGTAAAATGGTTATGAAACTGAGTCTTTCTCCCAGATTTCTGTCATTGGAATGATCTCTAATTATAAGTGACAAACTTAATGTTTCCAGTCGTAAATTTTAAGTTTAAATAAAGAAAACTGTACATTGCTTCAATTATTTTTCTTGAAAACTTAAATATATAAATAGGATCAGGGACATTAAGTATGTCCCTTATACATATATATATTCTATTGTGTCTTGGTGTGCATCTCTGAAAACCTTAATCTTCAATTCAGAGTTATTACATAATTAGTAATTACGTAATCTCATTCTTCATTTAGTTCGACTTTACGCTTTACACGGCTATTACAATCGCTAAATTTAATAATTCAGTTGGTAGGTATTTGCTTATATATTTTTTATTTATCTTGTTTTTTGCGAAATTTCCAGGAGTGATAAACTCGTGCTGCTATCGATCTGTTTTTAAACTCTTCACAAATAACAGTCAATCGCTGCGATGGTATATACCCTGGGTTTATGAACTTGCTTCCTTATAGATGAAATATATGTGATGTGTCTCCTCTAGCAAGTTTCCATACCGTTTCAAGATTTTTTTTTTGGTTATGCTATGTAGAGAAAAAAGACATACTTTCTATGCCTGTCTAGAAAACTCGTATCTCAAGCTTTGGACAAACTCTTCGATTTTTATATTCTACCTATCTTGAAACATAAAATCTCAAATTTTGGGGGAGTTAACTTTTGATTTTTCGACCAATTACAAAGATTTACCATTAAAACTATCGTTTCATCATATTTATTTCATCATGTTTATTTTTTCTAGTGTTCATTTAAATAATTAGCTAACATGAGGCATTTCCGAAATAAAATCATGTAAATACAATATGTATATTTACAGGATATACTTTGGCTCGTTTGTGAATTTTAGTCTTTAGTTCAATTGTATTAATACGATTAATTAAAGTTATGTGCTTAGAAAAAAAAGGAAATTATCGTTTAATTAAAAAAAACCCTCTATTGTAGAGCCTCCTCATTCCCCCTAAATACTATTCGGGATGAACAAACACATGTTCACAACAAAAATTTCTCAAACGACGCTTTAAAAATATTCAGATTGCGATACGTTAACTAGTATTTTGGCATGTTTTCGAAATAGCTTGAATTATGCACAGCTCACCGTGTCTTCACGCTTGGTGTGGCCTCTTTGATTAAGTGATGTAATTTAGTCTATAAACATATCATCCAATTTTGAAACCGGTGGAAGTAATTTGTAGATGTCAGTATAAATTCCTTTGGATGTTGTAAAATCATGTACAAAGTTGTGAATATCAAAGTGATTCTCCATTACATTAATAAATATTTAAATAAAAGGAAGGATGGATTATCTTACACCAGCTTGCCTATATCCAGAGCGTTAAGGTTGAGAATTTAGACGATGGTAAAAATTTTTGAAGATTCAAAATGTTGAAAATTGGCTATCTCAGCGTTTAGAAATATGTTTTTCTCTCATCAAGAACACGGAAATTATATTAATAACTAATTATAAGATAAAGTGATAAATGTATTACTTTTTGCTTTGAGGTATTTAAAAAAAAATTATTAATAATTAATAAGGGCTATGTACGGTATCTCGGACTCTACTTAGACAAAAGACTCACTTGCGAAATTAAAAAGCCAACTCTAACATCTTGACTACAGATCTTCACTTAACTTACGAAACAAGCGACTGGATCTACAACGCCCTTCTGGGACCAATATGGACATATGGTGCAGAACTTTGGGGTTCGGCAAAACAAATACACATAAACAAAATACAAACAGTACAATAAAAATTCTACGAAAAATTTCTAACGCACCTTGGTACATTTCAAATATTTCAAATAACACTAAACATAGCGACTTAAACACCCCAATGGTAAAATCATACATACATACACTACATATCATTCTTTAACTAAAAATCACACCAATCCTCTAGCTATTTCTGTCTTCTGCTCCCTTTTATCTAAACGACACAGATTAAAAAGGAAATGGCCAAGAAACCTACTATATCGATAATAACAAAATCAAGCAAATACAAAAAAATATATATATATATAAAATACAACAAATTTGCTAGATACGCTGCCACGCAGGTGCAAATTGTATGGAGTATAAATAAATAAATAAAATGATTGAAATAACAACATAATAGCACTTGGAAATAACAGAAGACTATTTTTATAGACCTACCAAGATCATGAAGAATCGAAGAGAAGATAAAGATAGAAACTACATACGTAACATTGAGGCAAGTATCAATGAATGATTTTAATCATGGTAAAGTCAGGAGCTTTGAATAATCTCATAATCCTAAATATGTCTTATAACAGCCATTCAAATAAACCATGTTTAGTGTTCATTGGGAAATTAAAGCGTTGTAATGTTAGAAGCTGGAAACGTCGAGCAATTTCTTGTCATTTTAGTCTAGTTGGAGGATTCTAAGTAATTTGAATAATTATTTATAATATTTCAAAGACGTTTATCAGGTGGGGGTAGCAAATCTGTTAGTTTTTTGTTTGTGGATAAATTTGTTTCAAAAACGAATAATACTTGAATCAAAAGCAAGCAAGGATTACTCACTTGTAAATTGTAAGTATTCAATAACTATATAAAATCAAAAAATTAATTCCTTAGATCTGCACAAATTAGAAAATTAAAAGGCATTCATGTATGAGCCTGTAGACTAAGTGAACTAATTAGGCATTGTTGCACCACTTCAAATAAGTGGGGAGCCTAGTATAAGAAGCAGTGGATTACCATCTCCAGTCACAAACAAACATGCTCTCCAGATCTGTAATTGTTCTTGCGGCTTTCCTCAGCCTAGCAGCGGGCTTCGTCGTAAGAGGCGGCGCCGCTCGAACCAAACGGGACACGCAATACCGCGGCCCTCCTGCCCCGCTCAACCATGATGGCACAGTAGCCTTCACGTCCGAGTTCCTTCAAGCTAATGATATCCACAGTGCCGCCTATGCCGAAGAATACCAGAGGCTTCAAGCCGCAGCAGCTCTTGCAGCAGCACATCCTGATCGTACATCTCCCCCATCCAAGGATTACAACCTTCAGGATAACAGACAATACAACCAGGATAATGGACAGTACAGCCATCAGGATAATGGACAGTTCGTTTCTCAGCAGGAAGACGATGGACAATACAGACCCCATCTCTACGATAATAAACAGTCAAACCAACAGTTCAGCTCACCTGCTTATGTATCACAACAATCACAAGTTTCTTATAACCAAGGGGCTACTCAACAACACTATAACCCAGCTGCCTACAACACAGCACCTTATCAACCAACAACACAGCACAGTCAGCAGCAATATAGCCCAGCACCACACAACCCTCAAGCACATATTCCAGCACCTCTCAATCCAGATGGTACAGTAGCACAGACCCCAGAGTACAATGCCCTGGCAGCATCTCTTCATAATTCATACCAACAAGCTCTGACCAGACATCGAAGATCATTGAACCTCCACCATGTACTTCCAGCTCCACTCAACCACGATGGCACAGTTGCAAACACTCCTGAGATTGAGCACGCCATTGCAATCCATAAAGCAGCTTATGCTAAACAATACCAAAAACTTCATGAAGCTGAAATGCTCGCAGCAGCTCATCCAGATCTCTCATCTTCTGAACATTATGAAGACCATTCTGAAGGCGGCTTCAGTCAACAATATGATGATGGATCTCAAGATGATGGTCTGTATAAGTCTCATCTTTATGATGATGGAGATTACAACTTCAATCAAAACACTCAATACAGCACCATGCACTATAGCCAAGCACCTTCTAAATATAATCCAGAGGCTCATGCCCCAGCCCCCCTGAACCACGATGGTACAGTCGCTCACACAGCTGAATACAAAGCCATTGCTGCATCTCATCAAGCAGAATATGAAAAGGCTCTTCAAAGCACGAAATATCACAGGATGGCACCACAATACCAACATGGATCTGCTTTCAGCAATAGCTACTGGTAGTCTAGTGAATGAACAGAACCAAATAAAAGTTAAAAATTAAAACATTGATTTATTTTTCTATTCCTATGCATCTTAAATTCTAACTGTATTCTCTTTCTAAACATCTATCTAATTATGAGGAACTAATTATCACTAAAACATATTAGTTTACCATTTTAAAATATCGTACAATCATTAATTTGGAGTTTGAAATCTAATGTTCATGGTGTTTGGTGCCAGCCTAAGACAATTGGGTAGTGACATCATCTCCATAAAAAAAATTGTTTATTTCTTGAGCTGTTTTATATCAAGAAATATTTGAATTTTATTTCATTCAACATGTCTCTAATTTAGGTGGTTTATTAATATGCCAAAACTATTTATTTTCATACTCTTTGTAATTTTTATTTATTTCTAACAAATGGTTGGTGTCACTCTCCAGGCTGGTGCCTGGTCCTTAGGGAAGCACCGATGTTGTTTTATTATTAAATATATGTGCAGAATTATATTCATTGATTTGTTTATTTGTTATCATGATTTGAAAAATCAAACCTCAGTATCACTAAGCATTGCTAATTGCAATTGAACTTAGTTCTTATGTTATCATATTTAACATACGCCATCTTATGTGAAAATTTGACATTATATATAGTAAGGACAACACACTTGATGTGTCTACTTACTTGTTCTTTTATTTTTCTAAGTTGTGGAAGTACTGTTTTAAGATATACAGAAAGATTACCTACAATCATAAGACTAATAAAATAAAATGAAAATGAGACAAGAAGACCTCTAAATTCAAGTTATTGAAATATTTTATTAAGATTTTTTATCTGGCTGCTTTCATGGAAATAGTTCACAATTTATATGGCAAAAACGAAATAATTGATTATATTTATTGATTATATTAGATCTTTGATATTAAATTATGAAAATACTTTCATTGTGTCATTACCATCAAAATATTACTAAGAATTGATACTAATCACTAACAAAAATTGAAATGAAATATCAAGGGAATGTTTTGTTAATTATTCAAGTTTATTACTATCATAGGCTCTAAAAGTAAAGGTTTTAAAATTTTTGGTACCTTTCACCGATACCTGGAAGAATTTTCTAACCATTATTTAAAGTTCTTCATATAGCTGACACAGTTTACAGTTATGGAATCAGTTGTGTAAATAGAGGTACTCAACTTTTCCAGATTTTTTTTTTCATTTATAAAGTTTTTTATAATCTTCATAAACTACATATGGAAAGTACAAACTACTATAAATTTTAAATGCTGTAGTGATATTCATTGATAGTCAATTGAAAATCCAAATAAGTTATAAATGTCAGTCAACTTCTTTTATCTCCTTGTCTTTACGATTTAATATTAGATGCATAGTTGAATGCATTGTTGGAAGTAATCAAGACATTGAGAAACTCACTACAACACTGGTAAGAGAGGAAGAGCTGATTGGCCTACAAATTAATGAAGACAAAACAAAATATATGATAATAAGCCGAAAAGTTCACCCCAATAACATGATCTGCGTAGAAGAAAAATCATTCCCGAGATTAGAAAAATTCTAATACGTCGGCTCCACAATAACTTTAATGATGACCAATGGGCAGAAATAGACCAGCGTATAACTAGCACAAACAGAGTTTTCTTCTCCCTCTTAAAGTTATTACAATGCTATGATAAAGCCAGTTCTAATGTATGGCTGTAAGACATGGACACTAACCAGCACCCTTGAAAAAAGTGTTGAAAGATCTGAGAGGAAAATCTTTTGCACAATAACTGGAGCGATCTGGGATCAGAGTGGAGAAGAAAGATAAATAAACAACTGCTTACAGAAACTGGTCAATCAATATCCCATGATATAAAGGCACGGAGGTTAAGATGGGCAGGGCATGTAGCTCTTAGCAATCCATCTGGAATAGAATCTCAATAGAAGGCAAAAGATCACATGGAAGGCCAAAAAGCAGATGGATAGATAGAATCAACAAAGATGCAACAGATCTGCGTGCAGATAAATGGAAAGAAATAGCCCAAGACAGGCAGAGATGGAGCTGGCTTGTTAAGTTGGAAAAAGATCTACATGGTCTGTAATGCCCACAGAAAAAAAAAAAAGTTGAATATATTCATTTGCATATGAAATCAAGTGTTTGTAAATGATATATATATATATATAAAGACAGTAATTGATGTTTAATAAATTATTTCCTGATTAATCTTATTAACAAAGTTAATCTTTAAGACATAAATAATAGAAGTTAGGATTATCTAATAACTGAAATAACAATAATAATGAAATTTCAATTACTCAGCAAAAGAAATATAAAGTCTGGGGAAAAAAAAGAAGTATATTTTAAGAAAACTGAAATGATGCTATTCTGTTTACAATTATAAATAATATTTTTTATTGTGTACCATACTATATTAAATTCAAACAATTCGTTTTATTATCTTTCCTGAAAGTAATTTTGGATGGTGCAATTCGTGTGTGAAACACAACAAAAATTTGTGAAGGGATCAGTAAACAAACTTTTATTTCAACGATTATAAGAAAATTCTTCAGAAAATCTAATATATTTATTTAAATATCGATAGTACATGATTTTTGGACAAGATAAAATTGTGTTTTATTTTCTATAAAACTAAATTTTACATTGAACTTTCTATAGTATAGAAGTCTATAGGATTTGAGAATGCATTTAATAATTATAATTAGTCATTAAAAAAGGGAGATCAAAATTAATAAAATAAATGAAATTATAAATTGTACAAAATAATTCCGACAAAACAAACATACAATCCATACAAGGAGAAAGAATAAATAATAGGAACAAAGCGCAAAAGTAAACTAAATACTTGATAAAGCAAACCAATTGTTAGGCAAGAAATGTATTGTTTCTGATATTTGTTATGAAAAAAATTGTAAATTATATTATTGATGAAGGAGCAAACATACCAACTGGGTGAATGTAATAATAAACCATAATAGTTTTAATATGTAACAGTATGATTATATTTATAAGTATACTTGTATTCTAGAAATTGTAATGTAATAGAAAGCAACAAGAAGCTCTGAGGATGGGAAAACAATCCAAAACGTAAGCATGAATATGTGAAAATATATCGATTACATATAACAAAGGAAGTTTTCTTTGCCAACCTCATAACCAAATTAAATTAAATTTTGGTAAAATTGAGAATTACAATATATTACTTTTGATTTCTATTTTTTTTTTTTTATTTCGAAAATACTTCCTATAGTATTTCAAACATGTAACTATATTTTTGTCTAAGATATTATTAAAATATATTATTTATTTTAAAATTTTATTATTTCAATAAAAATTCTGAAATATAAGTATTACATTTAATATTTTATATGTTTACGTACACTAATGTTTATTTCATTTCATGGAAAACAAATTCAGGAGAGATGATACATTTCTTTTTTGATAAATATAAAATATAGTATTTTTCAATTTCTAAATATTTAGAACACCTACTGGAATTCATTGGAATCAGAGATATATTATTTTACTCTTTTTTTTTTTTTTTTTTTTGTATAATTTAACATTAGCTGACATAATATATTTGTTGTAAGGTAAAAACAATTGTTACTCGAAAATAGATATTAGTCTTTTTGTTACAACTGCACTATAATTAACATTTTGTCTATTGGTATTAAAAATTAAAACTTAATCAAATACATTAAGATATATATTTATTTGTTGTCATACACTTACATAATTAAAATAAAAGTAGTTATCTGGGACTTACAATCATTTATGGTTAATGATAAATCCATAATGAAAGCCTTACTAAATTTTCTCCTAGAACATTAATCATAAAATGAAACAGATATAACAAAACCCAATAAAAGAAGCAATATTTCTTAACTTCATAATTGGTTAATAATGAAGTTTTGTAATACCTGTAATATTTTTAATATCTGATATTTTGTTTTGATTTTGAGGACAAAATTTCTAACATCACATATTTGAAAAACTTCTTTACATTTATAAAAATACTTATAATTAAATAAAATTAAAATTACAGAGGTGTGAATCACCTATTTATAGTAAAATTGATTGATATTAGGACACAATTATTCTACTAGTCTTCAAGTGCATGACTGAAATCCATTTAGGTCAGTGAATCTTCTTTAACGGCCACCTGTTGGAGCATTGATTAAGGTTTTGGTGGATCCCTCATCAAGTACGGAATTGGTCCTTTGACATTTCATGCAAGGAAAGAACTTGAGAGTTGGAAAGTGAAACTGAATGGTTATTGGTTCTTAGTTGTATCTCATGAATAATGTAAGTACACATTCACATATAGACACATGCGCACACAAAGATATGGGAAGTGATTTACTTAGTGAGTAGGAATCTCTTACAGTCGAGTGACCTTTTGTTTGTTGCACTTTGTCTTATGAAAGCTTTTTCTCCTACCCACAAAAACAGACTAAAAAAAAACACATTAAGCATATGCATGAGTATTGATTTTTTATTTATTAATTAGCTGCACCGTCATTTGTTATTAATATGATTTCTATTTTAACAATAATGATTTAATTATAAATATTTGTTAATATTATTGGCATTGGTATTGATTAAAGACGTTCATAATTTAAATTTTGTTTAATGACTCAAGATTTCCCTCTCAGTTATGAATTTTTAAATGAATAGTGAAAATTCGTTAAAACGTTAAGTAGAATGAGGAAATAAGGAATGACGGTATTTTATGATTCATCACATTTTCGAATCTACGAAATCGGCAATTCAATGTTTGATATAAAAGTGTTATTTGTTCTTTAGAAAGGTCTTTTTTTCCATTAATGACTTTAAAAAGACTTGTAGAGTATTAAATAGGATAATGAGTACTAAGATGGTAAGATAGACATTCACCAACATCTGGGTTTTATGTAACTGCTAGATAAATCTTTTTCTACTAATTAATATCGATTACGCCACCACTTGCTCATCAGAGGGGAGGTATATATACCAGAAGCCGGTTAAAATGGCCAACACAAATGAAGATGCTCCCATCAAGTATGATTGTTTTAACAATCCTGGGTTTATTTGTAGTATTTGCTGTGGAAAATTCGAATGAAGTGGAAATTCGTCATAAGCGCTCAATGCTCTACCATGGCCCTATTGCTCAAATCAATCAGGAGAGAAATGTAGCATTTACGCCAGAAGTCCAACAAGCCAAAGTTGCTCATCATGCAGCATTCGCAGCAGAGTTCCAGAAACTCAGGGAAGCCGAAAGATTCCAAAATCCATCGTCCAAGTACAGCTCTGGTTCAAACATTGGACAATATCGTAGTAAATACAACCAACCGACATCTCAGCAATACAATCCTCAGGTTCATATACAGGCTCCGCTCAATTACGACGGTACCGTAGCCAACATTGCTGATGTAAGTAATGCAGCTGCTGCCCAAAAAACTGCATTTGCTTCGGAGTATAAGAAGCTTCAGGAAGCAGAACGACTAGCGGCTGCATATCCAGACTTCACGTCTCCTTCCCATGGTGGCTATGATTCTTATAGCAACGGGAATCAGGACCGACAAAACGCCTTTCAATACAGCCAAGAGAAGTCATACAACTACCGGCCACAATTCTACAACCCAGCTCCGCTGAACAAGGACGGAACCGTCGCTTTGACGCCAGAGGTCCAACAAGCCACAGCAGCTCATCAAGCTGCATTCGCTGCGGAATTCCAGCGATACCAAGAAGCGGCGAGACTAGCAGCAGCGCACCCTGATTTTACATCTCCTCAAAAAGTATATTCTTCCTACGATAAAGGGGATTCAAACCAAAACAACGCTGTCCAGTACGTCCGATATAACCAGCAAGCTCAAAAAGCAGCACCACTGAACCAGTACGGCTCGGTCGCTAAAACCGCTCAAGTTCAGTATGCCGCTGCTGCACAACTAGCTGCCTTCGCCGCTGAATTCAAACGGCTGCAGTACGCGGCAAATATAGCAGCGGCACATCCCGACCTGACTTCTGGTCGCAGCAGCTACAGTTCAGCAAAGAGCCAAACCAACCAAGGCAGCCACTACGCCTATAACCCTCTTGCTCGGATCCCGGCTCCCCTCAACCCGGATGGCACAGTCGCCCACACGGCGGAGTACAAAGCCATCGCTGCCGCACACCAAGCTGAGCACGCCAAGGCACTGCGGAGGAACAAGCAGCACGGTTACTTTTCGTTTAGTCAACATTCCCAACCAAATAATTACCACGGCCATTATTAATATAAGTTAAATACGATACCACGACTGATGTGTTCCTATATTGTAAATTGTTTTTGTGTTAAATATTCTTTTTTATTTTTGTAATAAAAACATTTTCATTAATTTCTTTCTCATTTCAAACTGCCAAACTTCCTTTTTTCAATGTAATTTCAATAATGTTTTAAAAATGATTCTATTATCTATTAATGTCACAGACTCTTATCGTTCTTATAAGCTGTTTAGTTAAAGGAATGATAGTTAATAAATGAATAATAATCCGGCCCGCGGAAGTATCTCTGATAACAATGAAATTTAGTTAATCACTCAAAAACAATTAGGAAAAACAACATTTATTGCATATATTGTTTATCTTATAAAATTTATTTCACAACTGAAAAGTCAATTGAGGGGTTTGGTGCAAGAAGGAGGCAGCTCCACTTTGTACCTCTATTGAGTTGCACATCCAAGAATTCAAAGTTCCATTGCACGTACCTGAGCGCATGGATTTGTGAGTATTCTGGTCAGTTGTATTTGATACACCATAACCTAACACAAGACTGAATATTTTTTGGTTTCGATCAAAACTGAATATTTAAAACTTTTTTTTAATTTCCTACATTCCTGTTGAGCAAATCCGCTACTTAGGACTCCATTTGGATAAACGTCTTACTTGGAATCCTCATACTAGACTGAAACAACTAAAAACTGCTCGACGTTTCCGACTGCTCCAACACTTACTAGACAAACGCTCCAAACTTTCTATTAATTACAAAAGACTTATCTACATAACTATAATAAGACCTATATGGACATACGGAGTTGAGCTTTGGGGCTCCACCAAACCATCGAATTCCTATCGTATCCAATCCATACAATCCAAAATCCTCCGTAAAATCCTTAATGCTCCATACTTTGTCAGAAATAAAACCATTCATAAAGACCTTAATGTACCATATGTCACTGGTTTAGCTCGAGCCAGATATCTATCCTTTCATGATAAACTTCAGTCCCATCCAAATCCGCTTGTTTCCACTCTTGCTTCTTTCTCGATTCCTGATAATCCTCCTAGGCGTCTGAAAAGGAGATGGCCTCGTGATCTTCTTACTTAAAATTATTTAGAGAGTGCTACCACTGGGTAGTAACTCTTCAAGCCTGTACATGCCATTATTTATATTTGCGCATATTTACTTGTTGTATTTGTATACAGTTGTAAATTCCATTAAATAAAAAAAAAAAAATAATAATAATTTCCTACATACTGCAAAAAGTGGAGCTGCCTCCTTCTTGCACCAAACCCATCAATCACAGAACAAAAACCTTTGTTATCGCAAGCCATGCGGTCCGCGGGACCTAAGGGAGGTCTCTATGTGTCCCGCAATACAAAAAGTTTGGAAACCTCAGGTCTCACTCAATGGAGTCATCGATATTATTTTTTTCAAATCTCAAAAATTGTAATATCTTCATCATGACTCCAAGTATCCAAACGAAAATCAATAGTGATTTTAATGGCTCAAACCAGATCACAGTAAACAAATTATAACACGAGAAATAACATGAAAATGTTTAAGGAGTTTTTCTTTATTTATTCCTCATAAAAAAATCTGAATAAAATCTAAAATTTGGTAAGTTTTTGGAGAAAGATAATTTAACTTTCTAACGGTTCTAATATCATTGAATGGAAACATAATCGTGAGAAATTATGAATGCTTTAGTAAACCACATGAAAAAAAAGTCTCCCATAAATTCAATTCTAAAAATCGATTTACGAATTCTCAGACTGGTGTTGTTAATATTTTTCGACATAGTATCACCAATTGTATAAGAAAGAGGAGTGGTACTCCTGAAATTTTGACACTGGAGTTTGTGACCTTTTTTTGATAAAAATTGATAATTTGAATAATTGAATAAATCATCTAGTGAAATTGGCTAAGCCTAAATCAATTCAATGATTGAAATATAGGCTTGTCAATGAAAATATATTTACGTATACCACTAAAACTAACCATCCATACACTTATATCCAACTTTCTTCTAATTTTGGATCAAATTGGAGTAGCCGTTTTCTTAATATAGCTGTGTCCAGAAAACTATATTTGCGCATGAATAAGAAAAGTAGGGTATGCAGTTTGATTGAACTTCTTGTATGGGGCAGTATAGATACAGATCCACGCGAGATGAAATGAGAATTTCATTAAAAACAGATTATTTATGTCGATAATACCCATCAGATGGATAATGCACAACTTTGATATATGGAACCTGATGTCAAAAACGTAAAATGCAGATGAATATTTTCGATTTTGAAGACAGTGTTTTTTTCCCCCTAGGAGAACTAGGAATTATTATTATGCTATCAATTTTTAACAGTGCTCCTGGAATATGTTGAGTGCAATATATAAAAACTTTTTTCGATTCTAATCTCTATCTTCGAGGAAATAATCTCCATTATTGTGAGGTGCCCAAGGAGGCTAATGTTAGAAGCGGGCTTACGTGTGTTCACATCACCGCCGAAAAGTGTGACGAGTAGTGTTGCCCAAAATCGGTCTTGGTCTTCACTTTGCAAGACCAAGACCAAGGCCGCCTAACTGTTCCAAGACCTAGACCAGGACTGGTAAAAAAATTGTTTTTTTAAAATCAAAATTAATGCAAAATAGTTACTAATACTTGACAATCTTAGTTATTATATGTTAATAATTGGTATAACCAATATACTTTTGCATTTAACTCCTCTCATTTTTCATTTGGGCTTAGTTATGTTTCTCCTATATAAAAAATTACAGTAATATCTGTATAATAAGCTAATAAGTAACTGCAAGACTGTTGCGAGACTCTTGCGCAAGCCCAAGACCGTGATCAAGACTGAGTTTGCAAGACCAATACTCGTCTCGGTCTCGCATTTGGGCAACACTAGTGACGAGCAAGGGAAAACTCGCGACTTCGGATAAATTTATAAAATTTTTTTTATTAAAACCAAAAACTAGATTAACTGTTTTATTGATGCCTTGTGGAGATCGTGGAGTTCCCGAGAATATTTTCAGTTGGCAGAATATGGCAGAAAGTTCGTGTCTCGGTACCGGGGGGTTTTAACTCTGGTATTAATCTCTCGCCCTTACCCCTGGTCCGGGAAAACCCCCGTATGGCCTAAAAGGTGAGGAAGGGAAAGAGTAAAAATAAAAGGAGGCTAATGCGTGTGCAAAACACGCATTGTTTGGCAACCTGATAAACTGATGTCATGAGTCCGACTCCCGCACCGGGAGCTTTTTACATTGGCGTAAACATTGGCCTCAACATTGGCCTCTTCTGGAATAGGAAAACCCCGTGTAGTCTAAAAGGCGAGAAAAAAAAAATACTGTTCAACACGACTTTAGCCATCTACAAGAAATTTAGTAGGAATTTAGGGCCACATAAACTACACAAAATGACATTAACAGCACATTCGTAAACAAACTACAAATGGACATAAAAATAAAAACCTATAAGGAGTTTTTGTTTATTTATTCTTTACATAGGAATTAATTTAAAAAAAAACATTTATACGTCTTTCAAGAGCAATAATTCAGATTACCAACAGACCTTTTGCCTCACCCTCCCTATTCACCAGATAACTCCAAGTGACTACCACTTATTCCGGTCTCTGCAAAACTCCAAAATGGAAAGAAATTCCAAAAGGAAGAGGACATCAAAAACCACTTGGATCAGTTTTTTAACAATAAACTCCAGACATTCGATGAACATAATGCAGTCAGTGGAAAGATGGGAAAAAGTCATATTAAATCAATATATTGTAGATTAAAATAAATTTTCATGTCTATAATACATTGAGTTTTTATTTCACTCTGAAAAAACCGATAGGATTTATTTGGCAACCCAATATAAAAATAAATTGTTGATAGTTTTAATTAATAAAATGATATTCAGGTATGCCTTCTATACTCTTAATAACTGAGTGAACTATACAAACTAACGTTTTTTGGTGCCAAACGAAAAAATTTTGGGTGAATATAATAATGGATTAGAATAAGTTGAAGGATAGCTCTGTCCTATTGTTATTTATTAAAGTAAAGGGATATTTTCCAATGGGAAAACCTAATCACTTATTAAATGAATTCAGTGCGCCTTAGGGCGCCGAGCTGGGAAGAGGTCTCGCCACTGTAAGTTCCAAAGCGTGTGAGAATAATTAATTTTAGCCTATTAATAAAACAAATGAATTGGAGACATGTTGAATGAAATAAAATTCAAATATTACTTAATATAAAACAGTTTATGAATTTTTTTTTTTGGGGTGGGGGGAGGGAGAGGGAAGGAGAAGTGACGTCATTGTTGGGGGCGCCAAATATCAAAGGCCGGAACTGTATGAATTAGTACTTAAACAGTGGAATTTTACCAACCGTGTATGTTGGACAGAGAGTTTTCAAAATATTATATTGCATAAAGGAATGGATATGTTTAGGATATGTTTAGTTATTGTCGCCTATACGAGGACTGCATCAGAGAAATGAATAGCTACCTATGAAATTTTTCGCTGGGGTGTACTTGTTTAAGTGTCATAGATATTTATGAATCCACATTCTTCTAAAATATAAAAAAATAATCATAAACGTGAAGAAATATAAGTACAAATGTGCACGGGTGGATCTACGGGAGAGGGGGGAGGCTTTCGGACTGAAGCCCCCCCAAAATGGGAAAATATAACCATGTTTTATCGAAAAAAATATTAAAAAATGATCTCTCAAAGTATTATTGTTCGTATAATTACATTTAAAAGGGCTTTAGGAATCATTTAAACACAATTTCATATAGGTAGTTAGTTTCTTTCTTTTTTTCCAAAGTAATTATCGTTATTTTTATGAAAAAAAAACTTTCGGGCTGAAGCCCCCCCCTAAAAAAAATAAATCCTGGATCCGCTAGTGCAAATGTGTAAGAAAAACATATATAATGTTTCAATTCTTTATTTCGATATATTTCGGAAACCACACTTTTTTTTTAATTTTCTTTTTTAACTCATACCTGTGAGAGATGACGGCAACAATCGAGTGTTCTGTCGGGAAGTTTAGGTAGTATGGAATAAGACATTAGTAGGGGAAGGAGAAGTCAACGACCACATACGAAAACCACTCTAAAATATGGCATGTCTCTGAATGAAAATTATATAATATAAAAATTATTACATATATATGACATTGATACTGAACCAATTTTAGCAATTATTCTTTCCTTCTTGAATGAACCTAAGAGAATATTTAAGAGGGTAATGAGAACATAATACGGTTCGATAGGCACCTTACCTAACCGTGAGATATATCTTGCGGCTAATTAAGATCAATTGCACCATTACTCATCCCAATGGAGTTACATATATATACTAGCCGACGGCTTGATGGCTAGAAGCAAACCGACATGTTCTCAAGGCACATCGCAGTTTTAACCATTCTTGGCCTGTTTGCAGGTGGTGTTGTGGGAATGCGTAGCAGGAGATCAGTGTACTACCACGGACCTCCAGCACCGCTCAACCATGACGGTACTGTAGCCAAAACTGCTGAGGTCCAAAATGCCGCTGCCGCCCAGAAAGCTGCTTTCGCTACAGAATTCAATAGACTTCAAGAAGCCGAACGATTAGCAGCGGCACATCCTGACTTCACGTCTCATTCATACAGCAAGGGAAATCAGAACCTACAAAGTTACAAGCAAGGGAACTCTTTCAATTATCCTCAATCCTACAACCCCGCTCCGCTCAACCAAGACGGAACCGTCGCTTTGACGCCGGAGGTCCAACAGGCCAGAGCAGCTCATCAAGCTGCATTAGCCGCAGAGTACCAGCGATACCAAGAAGCAGCGAGATTAGCAGCCGCACATCCAGATTTCACTTCACCTCAGAAAGGTTACGGCACACCTAGCAGCCAATACAATTTCAATCAACAACCACAGTATAATCAACAATCACACTATAACCAACAACCAAAATATAATCAACAATCACACTATAACCAACAACCACAATATAATCAACAATCACACTATAACCAACAACCAAAATATAATCAACAATCACACTATAACCAACAACCACAATATAACCAACAATCACACTATAATCAGCAACCACAGTATAACCAACAGCCATCTTACGCTTACAATCCATCAGCTTGGATACCAGCCCCTTTGAACCAAGATGGCACAGTCGCACACACAGCAGATTACAAAGCCATAGCTGCCGCACATCAAGCTGAGTACTCAAAGGTCCTTCAAAACGTCAAGTACCAGAATACGTTAGCTCAATCGAAACAAGAATCTGCCTATAGTAATAATTACTGGTAGGCTAAGCAATGTTCCTGTGATTTCATAAGTATAGAAAATATATTTATATTTTTGTATGTTCATGTCTTTATCTAACCACCTTAAGATTTACATTATGTTATCAGTAAACTTAACTTGCTAAATACACATTTTATTTAAGAATTAAATCTTAAAATTTTAAATTATGATTTTTCAGTTATTTTTCTAGTTAAATTGGTTATGAAACTGTATTTTTCTTCATTATAGATAGTGATCAGAATTTATAATTGACAAACTAAATGTTTCTAGTCCTAAAATTTACTTTTAAAATACAGAAACCTGTTAATTGCTTCGTTTTCATGAAAACGTAAATATTACGATCAGGAACAATTAGTTTGTCACTTATAAATACAGATCACTTCCAATAATGAAGATATGGTTAAAAAAAAATAGTTTTATAACCAATTTGCCTAAAAAATAATTGAAAAGTCATTATTTAAAAAATAAATCATAAATAAACTTTTTAGAAAATTATGTTTATTGTAATACATCTCAGATCATGGAAAAACAATAAATAAAAGCTTTGCAACATAAAAGCTCAAAACAGTACTTTTACGTGACAGGATAAAAATCACATATATTTTTTTTCTCAACCTGAGGTGAATGTCAGTTTTTTCCTATAATAAATCTCAATTTAATTAACATAAACTTAAACCTTATTAAACGAGGTAGTTTTTCTAAAAGTAGGGTAGCTGTAATATAGTTGAATGATGATTACAAAATCACAAGTAATTTATGTTTTTTTAAAAAAATACAGCTTTCTTTAGCCGGTCAAAAGCTCTCTTTAACTGGTTTTAATAACGAAAAACTCCATTTTCGTTTGAAGTAAATTTTGTCTAGCTTACAGTATAACAATTGTTAATTACTTATATTAAATATTTCTTAAGTTATCGCTTCCTATTCAACAAAATCATGACTTGCTAAAAAAACACAAAACTTGGATTTTCTACTTTTCAGTTGAAAAATAGTCAATGGACTATTTTGATTCATATAAAAAATGGTTTATATGAACTTTTTGGTAGGTTCTAACGTCTGCTATCAGTCCAATAAAATTTGTCTGTACTTACGGGACACTCAATATAAATATATTTGTTTTTATACAGAACATACACCGATATAACGATTAGTTATATTTGTTAGTTATACAGGAACAAATAAAAATTTAGTAATATTCTCTAAGTATATACTTTTGTATTACTTCGTCATTTACTATTTCGAAATCTCTGTTACACTCTCTACCATTACCTTGTGTACGAAAACAAATGTTATCATCTCGTTTTCTAATGATTATGGAAAGAGGAGAATAACAGTTTCAGTGTTGTTTTCATGTCAGCTAATATAAGTTCAATTTAGAAAACCTCTTAGGAAAGAATTTAAAGTAAGTGATAAGAGAACTCTCGATAAGACTCGGAGAGTAAGATAAAACACCTGCAACAATGGCGAGATGCCCGTGCAATATGACACGTGTCCAAAACCCGCGTTGCCTAGCAATGTGATAAATCGAAGTTTACAAGATTCAAATAATTACGAGTTTGTTTCTCGGTAGCGAAGGAGGGGAGGGCGTATAACAATGGCATTTATCCCTGCCCGCTCCCTTGGTCCGGGAAAAATCTCGTATAGCCTATAAGTTCATGAATATATATAATATATCTTTTACTTGACAAATGATTTACAATAAACTCATTTTAAAAAAAATTTTTTTTTTGAAATTTACTTTTTTAAATTTTATTTAAAGCTCCCAAAATATCTTGGGTGAAGAAGGTATGTTTTTACATTTTAGTTACACGTTCACTGTCATCACCACGTATACCGATGACTCATGTATTCTTTAAGTTAGTAAAGATCCATCAATAGCATCCCAAACTCTTCAATCGCACATCACACACCTTGAAGAATGATGTCAAAACTGGCGGATTAAAATAAATTCCAATAAATACCCTCAAATCACCTTTAACTTTCGTCGTAAACCTATGACTTCCTGTCCTACAGTATCCTTTAATAACATCCCACTTATCTCTGTTGAACAAATCCGATACCACCTGGACAAGACACTCACTTGGAATCCTCATACGAGACTGCAACGACAAGAAACGTCGTTTTCGTTTACTCCAACACTTACTAGACAAACGATCGAAGCTTCCACTTAATTACAAAAGACTCACATACAAGACTATAATAAGACCTATTTGGACTTATGGAGTTGAGCTATGGGGCTCCACTAAACCATCGAATCCAATCCCTACAATCCAAAATCCTTCGAAAAATCTTTAATGCTCCTTACTTTGTCACAAATAAAATAATCCATAAAGACTTTGGTGTTCCATATGTTTCCGACTTGGACCGATCCAGATATTTATCCTTCCAGAATAAACTTCATAACCATCCGAATCCTCTTGTTTCTAAGCTTGCTTCCTCTTCAATTCCTGATAATCCTCGGAGGCGTCTGAAAACAAGATGGCCGCGTGATCTCCTTTTGTAGACAGGGTGCTACCAGAGGGTAGTTTCTCAACAAGCGTTTTCTTGTGATTATATTTTTGTGTATACAATTTACTTGATGTATTTATATTAATACAGTTTTACATATCATAAATGAAATTTAAAAAACAAAACAAAAAAAACCGGTTATAAGTTATCGAATGAATAACAAAAGCCCGTAACGAATTATAGGTTCTCCATTTAAAGAGCGGAATTTATTCAGTTAAAAACGTAAGTTGACTAGAATTTTACTTTGAAACTTTGATATTATTCTGATTAAATATTAAGAATTTCATATTGAAAACAAAGAATTCTACTACAGTTTTACTCACTTTTGTGAGGAATATGACGATCTCTTACATATAAGAGGTGGTTAAAGGTTCTTTTAATTAGTTATAGGAAAATATTTAAATGTGACTATCATGGAACAGTAGTTAGTATTAGAGAATCATATCACAAAATAAGCAAAATAGAGTACATTTTAATTGGAATAGGGGTTTACTGTATTTACAGGAAATAACCTTCTGTTCTTTCACGTATCTTCAATGGAAAATAGATATTGAGAAAAAAAAATATTGGAAACAGAATGTTTTTCATTTTTAAAAAAATGAAAGAACTAAACCATAATAAAGTTAATTTTTTATCAATAAATTCAAATAAAAGCATTATTTTGATGTAGATAATATTAGGTTTGTGGCGAAAAAGATAATATGCCTTCCAAATCTTTCAAGGTAATCTCTCTATGTTGGCTACCAATTAATTGTTAAGGTACATATTGATTTTGATTGTTCCAACTTGGGGTTTATTCTAGTGAGTTATTTTTGTTTAGAATCTAAGTTATTTCTACATGCAGTATAGATTTATTTTTCAGCTCTAAGCAGTGATGTATTTTTAAAAATTTTATACAAGGCTTTAGCTAGTCACCATTAGCCAAAGGTGGTGTATTTGGACAATGAGGCGTCTAATGAAACCGAATTTCATGAAGAAATTACGAATCCTAATTCGAGAGATGTAAATGACCTAAATTGAAAATGTTAGTATTGAGTGGACGCAGAACTTGATGCTCTACAACTTTTATTCTATGAACGTGTCTTCTTAGAGAACGTGTCTGCATTTCCAAGCTGTATGGTCATTTGTAGTAGTATTAGTTAATGTTTTGACATATTTGGTTAAAGTTATCATTACTTGATCGAGGTTTTGGACCATACTAGTTTACCAAAGTTTAGATGCTTATTCGACTAACAATTTAACGAATTTAATTTCTTAAACAGTATGATTTTTGATTGGATTTACAATTCAAGAGTTATAGACTGAAATGACGAAACAAATTTAAAATATTTAGCTATTTTGGCTGCTAAAAGTTCTCCCGAGGTGTTCTTTGTTAGCATTTTTGTTTTTTACATTTTTGAACCCATATATACAGGATAAAAATATATTTTTTGCAACATAATTCCAGCCGTTTCAATCCAAAAAACACTGAGGTAACCAGCGGCTCTGTAATGGCAGAAAAGGTTCATTTAATTTTGAATAACATACACATTTATAATTAACATTTGAACCTTCTCCTGAAATGAGCACTCTTAGGACTGTGAGGAAGCGAGGAGTAACAGGAATAGAATTGAAAAGTGAAGTGGGGACGACCTATAATTTCATAGTAAATCATGTTTTTTTTTTTTTTAGAAATTATACTTTATTATCACATTCATATTATACAATTTTTATATTATCACGGTCTCTTATAGGAACAAATACATTTAAAATATCATTAATAACATTGGGATGTAATAGTCGAAGTATTTACAATAAAATAATTTGGCTATTGTCTTACAAAATTAATAATGGCCGTACTTGATGGTAGGGTGAGATCTGGAAGAAGTGACGGAGTACTTAGCCCTCTGTGCGGCCCTCGAGTACTCGGCCTGGTGCGCAGCTGCGACCGCCTTGTACTCCGCTGTGTGGGCCACGGTGCCATCTTGGTTCAAGGGGGCTGGGATGTGAGCCTCTGGGTTGCGGCTATAGGAAGGTTCGTGGATGTACTGGGCAACGCTCAATTGGTTATGGTTGTACAGTTCGTCATTGTGCTGCATGTTGTAAGCACCACTGTCTTCCAGGTAGGATTTGTCTTCTTGAAGATATTGACCGTTGTTGTGTTGCAGATTATAGTCATATGCGGACGTTTGGTACTGCCCGTCGTCTTGTTGATGTGAGTCGTACTGAGCAGTTTCGTATTGTTCGTGAGAACTGAGATCGGGGTAGGCATCAGCGAGGTTTTTAGCTTCTTGAAGCGTCTGATGCTGCTTGTTATAAGCCGCATAATGAGCGGCTATGGCTTGTTCTATTTCGGGAGTGTTGGCGACTGTCCCGTCGTGGTTGAGGGGAGCAGGTTGATAGTTCTTGAGGGACCTTCTGTGTCTGCCGTGGTTCTTGCTTCGGGCTGCTTCGAGAGCGGCCGCGATGGCGTTGTACTCTGGGGTATGAGGAACTCCTTGCGCATGCTGGTTGTAGGGAAGAGATGAGTACTGGTAGGACTGTTCTGTCTCGTATGGCTGTCTGTACTCTTCGTCTTCGTGTTGTGAGTTATACTCTACGTTACCTTGAGATTTGTATTCTGGAGGAGAGGTGAGGTCGGGGTGAGCTTTTGCCAGGCTCTCGGCGGCCTGAAGCCTCTGATACTGCTCTAAGTACGCGGCGTTGTGGACATTGTTGGCTTCGTGGAACTCGGTCGTGAAGGCGACGGTCCCGTCGTGGTTGAGCGGTGCTGGCGGTCCCCGATAGTGGGCGTCTCTTCTCGTGCGAACTGCGACATCACCCGGTAAGATGAAGCCCGCTGCTATATTGAGTGAAGCGAAAAGAACTACACAAGAGATCATGTTGGACTGTGCCTAGTGCTGAGTGTATTCGCAATATATATAACCCTACTCTCTCCCATAGTAGTGGTGCAATTCGAACTAATTATTTCATACTCCGGACTGGCATAGGTCGGAGAAGATGTAAGCTATCGTACGTGGTCGTCTTTCATTTATATATATATATATATATATATATATATATATATATATATATATATATATATATATATATATATACAAATAAAATATTAAATGTATAAAATCTATCAACATACTGAAATATATATATATAATTTTAAATTATGTCGATGAGTATCGCTGCCATTTTAAGAAACATAAAGGTATTTTAAGGCAGATATATCATTATATCAACCAGTGATTCACAAATGTAAGAAAGTTCGAAACGTATAATTTATACCTCTTAGAAATTATAAAAATTAAATTAACGGAAAAAAATTTAGGATTAACCATAATGTAAAAAATATAATATTAAAAGTTAATTAATCATTAAGAAACTGGACTGATATTTTTCACCTCTACTACCTCCCCCCAAAAAAAATGACTTTAAACCTTTTTCTTTAAATTACATTATATGTGAAAGAATGACTTAATGATACAATGTCATAGAAAAGCCACAAGACTTAAAAATTTTATTATATAAATAAAATAATTTTTAAAATTGGTTGTACTAGTGTAAAATTCTAAAACTCTGCTTATATTATACAATGGCATCGATTTGATTAACACGTCTTCCGTACATCATGAGGTTATAAAACATTTTTCCACAATTTTACAGTTGCGCCGATGTTCCACCGGATGAGGGACATAATAATATGGTAACGTTTCAGTCCTTTTCACTTCGGCCATTTCCAAACGTATTATATAAATTTTTTACTATCCTAATCTAAAAACTATTGATTCAAAGAGTTAAATTGAACATTATTTAACCAGGGTGTGCCTGAATTAAAATTTGTATACAAGCCTACCAATAATATTTATAAAATTATACAATAATATAAAATATGATAAACCAAGTAATAAATAAAAGAAGTGTGGTGTATCAATTTAACTATTTGAACTGTAAAGGGTCACATAATGGCCACAGTTTCAAGTATACAGGGTTCCCATAAGTAGAAGATAATATTTAAAAAGCTAATAGTAGACATCAGAATCTACGAATAAGTTTATACAAACAGTGGCATAAATCGCAGCTGAAAAGTAAGAACTTCAAGATTCGTGATTTTTTTAAGTCAGTAATGTTTTTTGTTGAGTAGATAGGGATAACTACAAAAATATTTAATTCATGAAATTAAAAATGGCTCCATAGTAAACTGTATAAAATTTACTTCAAATGAAAATAGAGTTTGTCATTTTTAAAGCCATTTAAAGAGCTTTTAATTTAAATTGGGTGGCTGAACTCAGCTAAGTTCCGTTAAAAAAAAAAAAATTATTTGTGTTTTTTTTATCACCGACTATACTACAGATACCAAAATAATAGTTTTTCGAATATTTGTTATCTTAAACTGTTTTTTTTTTTTTTTGTTTTTTTAACCAAAATCTCTACTATAGATACTGTTCTGTATTTTTTTTCCATTGATATTTACAACTGTATTATTAAAAAAATACAACTAGTAAATTTGCACTCAGGAATATAATAACATGAAATCGCTTCCACTGATAGCACGCAAATATTGTATTTATAAGCGGCCAACTAAATGTTTTCAATCATAAAAATCTTGAATTTCCTACTTTTGTGCTGGGAATTGGCCATTGTTTATCAACCATCAACCTTTTAAATCTTTCTCTCTACTTAAAGGACAACCGGTATAGAAGATACACCATTACAGTAATGACTGTAATGCAACTAACACAATATTAGTACACCACCATATTTGACTCAAATTTTAAAATGTTACATATTTATCTATATATCTAGGCTCTACAACCCTCAGTGGGTCCTGGGCTCCTCATGAGCTTCTGCCAAATTTCTCTAGAACTGTTGGACATTCTCAAAGGTATATGTGCCTAGAGATATTCTTTGGTTTTTGGGATTCTCTCCTTCTCCAGTGTACATATATTTTGTTTTAAAATGTTATGGTCTAGAAAATATAAAATGTTACATATAGAAAAAGAAATATAAAAGAAATTTGTTACATAAAATTAGTATTAAATATAATGAAAATAAAGTCATACATTTTAAAACAGGCTCTGAATGTAATATTAATACACCGTAAGAGTGAATTCCTGTCAATTTCAGCAGGTGAAGACAAAGTCAATTTTTATTACATAGGTCCAACTCAAACTGTTTCTGATAGTTTCATTTACGAATCTTAGAATTGAATAATGAAAAAAATCATTTAATTGAAGCTCTGCTACAAAAACTATCTTCTTCTTTGGTATGTGGCTACTCTTGTGTGGAATTACTAAATAAAAAGAATGCCCAAGAAAAAAGTTAAACGTTCCGCCAAACAGGGCAAGGTTTTCTCCAGTTCTATTGTGTTAGAATGAAATGATGTTAAATAATGCGAGGTTTGTTTTTAGCATACCATTTCAAAAACAATTCTGTGGATATCGCTATAAAGAAGTAAATAATATTTTTTCATATTAGGAGTTTGAGAACAGGAAACAAAAAATAAGTAAATTTTGCCTGATGATGCATATATAATATCTTAATTTATATTTAAAAGCGCTCTCGCTCAAACTCCACTGGCTTTAGCACCAATGACGCAGTTGAGAGAGTAGCGAAGAGATCTCTTAGAGTCCTGCTTTTCCTTCTATAATTGGAGGGAGAAGCCTGGCTTTGGGTTTCCTCCCTGATTGTATATATTGTATGTAGGTATGACTATGTTTTTATGTTTTTAATTTATTTATCTTTAGGTTATTTTATTTTTTATATTGTCTATAGTTTTTTTGTATTATAATTTAGTTATTATTTTACTTTTGTTAATTTTATATTTTCTGTATTTATGGTGTGAATGTGTTCATTTATCACTATAATTATTGTTCCTGTGACAGAATATTATAAATCTAAATAAAAAAAAAAAAATTACAAAAACATGTCTTTTATATATTCCATGATCTGGGATGGATTATAATAAATAAAATTTCTGTTTGTAAATAAAAAATGATTTTTTATTTTATTTAATTTATTTAATAATAACGATGTGACATACATTTTTTAAAAATATTTTTCATGCGAAATCGTTATTATTACAGATCGAAGTTACAGCGATTCAATTCCCAATGAAAGATACAGAAATATATGTGACACTGAAATGTGAGTTCATTTCCTGGTGTCAGAAAGGGGTGAATAAGAGAATAAAGATGCCTAAGTGAAATTAAGAAATTCTCTCTAATGCAGGCATCACACAACCTTCACTATTTCCTCTACTTTTAACAGAAATTATTGTTTGACAATACTAAGCTATGGCAAAAAGTTTTTGATCAGCAATATTAGTGAATATTGAAATTTTTACACTGATCTACCTTAAGCCGGTTTGTTTGGCTTAATTTATCAAATAAATCGTACTCAAATCTTTCGTTTGATCAATTTTCAGGAAAATAAATTTAGTTCAATTTTTTTTTTTTTTTTTCATGAACATATGTAAAGAAATAAAAACTTTTCTGAAATATGTAGGAAAGTCGTGTGAGTGGACACACCAGATTTTTTTTTAAATTGATTTTATATACAGATAAATTATTAGTAATTTTTTATTAATTAATTAATTATGTAATATTTATTTATGTATTTATTTTTTATTATATATTATTTTATCCAGTCAAGCTAATATTTTAATATTAGTATTAATTTATTATTATCATCAAAACAAATTAAATTGCTTAAAGATCAACAAAAAAAAAAATAAATAAAATAGATTTAAACAAATCAACATTGCTTGAATTATTAAGAACCTATAAAAGTATTAAAACTAATAAAAATATTTGCAAAAAATATTACTAAGAAGAAAATGTGACCAATTGATCAAAAAATAATAAAAATATCAAACTTACTAATGTTTTCATCATAAACCAAAGAAAAAAAATAAATTATTATAAATATAGAGGAAATTCATTTTTTAATAAACCATTAGTTAATGTGCTTACAATTTTAACATTTTGATGAAGCTTTCCTTGTAAACGTTTGAATTTTTTTTTTTCGTTTGAGAATTGAGCTTTACTCTCGATATTTTTCAAGCATCACCATTTTACCATACTAAATTGGTATAATATTTAATTTATAGTATAATGTGATATTTTGAATATTCTGTTGCAAAATGTAATGCATACATAAGATTTGTCAGCTTAAAACAACTATGATAAAAACGTTTTTCTTAAGAAAATGGATTCAGTTGCTTACGAAAATCGTGTTTAGTTAAGCTTATCCTCTGAATAAAATAATTATAAACATTAGTAAAAATAGCCAACCTATAAAAAAAACGCCATTTATTTTGAAGAAGTATATGAAATTCTTTAATAAAATTATCTAATAGCGAACAACCGAATGCTTTTACGGAAGATCATAAATGAAACAATCACCACGTTTAGTTTCCGTTATTTTCACTACTTTAACCTATTGTTCTTCTGAATAATATTACGTTTCTTTTGAAAGAAATGATTAAGTAATACTGTTCTATTTTACATTATTTCCAACCTTATGTTGAGCTAGTTTATTGAATTTAAGTAGTTGAAGATTTTAGAGTGAGGAAAGAAACCTAAGTTTTTTTGAGTATCAGGAAAATAATTTTTTTAAACATCATCAATACATTAATATAAGATATAAAAATATCACATAAAAATTCCACATATATTAGTATCGAATATTGTTTAATTTAAGCAGTTTATTTTGTTATTTTTTAAAGGTATGAATAAGTGACTAAAAACACTTTAAGACACGAGTGTGACCCATTCGATCATTTATTTATCTGTTTTAACATAATATGTATTTCATCTCCTTTCCCTTAAATTAACTTGTATATTATGATATTAGTGACATTTTACTATTACAAGGAAAATAAATTTAATTAAAATCATATAGCACTCTTGCTCAAGAGTTTAGCCACAGTGAAAAAGAAGTGCAGGGATCTCCTGGAGCCATGGCAAGTCTAGCTCGGAGTTCTCTCGCCTGGTTATAAATAGTGTATATAGGTATGTATGTGTTCTTTTTTATTTATTTATTTTTAGGTTATTGTATTCTTATTTATTGTATATATATTATTTTTTTGTATAATTTATATTATTTATAGAGTGTGAATGTGATCACTATTATAAATATTACAAAATCTTTGAGACAGCTTATAATATTTTTCAAGAAACAAGTAAAAAAAAAATATATATATATATATACATTGCTTCAATTTTATTTTATATTTTCTGTAAATATAGTGTAAATAAACTTTTTCCCTGCTATAATTATTGTCCATATTCTGACAGAATATTATATTACTTAATAAAATATTTATTTAAACTATTATTTAAATATCTTTTAAAATATTTAAAGATATTGAATAAATCCCCTTAAAATTATAACATGTTGACTTCAATTATTTTTTAATGGCACAAAAATGAGTCGAATTGGTTTGAATGAGAGTATCAGTACGTACCTGAATATTACAGTATATACTGATATTTTTCCCAAATAAAATTTTAGAAAAACTATATAAAAAAATATTAATAAATAATAATAAACTATATAAAAAAAAAATTGTTATTGTATTACAAAGTAAATATTAGTAAAGAGTTATTCGTAGACATTGTTTATGGATCACTAAGTGCTAAGAATGTAGCCATTGCTCGAATATTTGGACTAATTAGCCTCCATTACAACACCTGTAGGAGAGGGAAGGTTTATATAAATATCATGGCGGTCAGTGTCAACCATAAACCAACATGATCTCCCACAGTACAGTTCTAATCCTAAGTCTTAGCAGCTTAGCTGCGGGCTTTGTCATAAGTAGTGATGTCACTCGAACCAGAAGGGACGCACCGTACCGCGGCCCGCCTGCTCCGCTCAACCACGATGGCACGGTGGCCTTCACGTCTGAGTTCCACCAGGCCAATGATATCCACAACGCTGCCTATGCCCAGGAGTATCAGAGGCTTCAAGACGCAGCAGCACTTGCGGCAGCGCACCCTGATCGCACGTCTCCCCCGTCCAAGGACTATAACCCTCAAGATAACGGACAGTACAACCACCAGGATAACGGACAGTTCTCACCCAAGCAAGAAGACGATGGACAATACAGGCCCCATCTCTACGAAAAAGAAGAGTCAACTCAACAGTACAGCTCACCTGCTTATGTATCACAGCAAGCTCAAGTCTCTTACAACCAAGGTGCTACTCAACAACACTATAACCCAATTGCCTACAATGCAGCAAGTTATCAACCAACGACACAGCACAGTCAGCAGCAATATAGCACAGCACCTAAGAACCCACAAGCTTACGTACCAGCACCACTGAACCCTGATGGTACAGTCGCTCACACTCCAGAGTATATTGCCTTGGCAGCATCTCTTCACAATTCCATCCAACAAGCTCTGATCAGGCATCGAAGATCGATAAGCCTCTACCACGGACCTCCAGCTCCGCTCAACCACGATGGAACAGTCGCAAATACTCCAGAGGTCGAGCACGCCATTGCAGTCCACAAAGCCGCATATGCTCAAGAGTACCAAAAGCTTCAATCTTTAGCCCATTTTAACGGAGTTCACGATTATCAGCAGTACAAATCTGATCAAGAAGATGACGGACAATACAAACCTCACCTTTACGATAATGGAGAATACAACTCACACCAAGATGGTCATCAATATAACCACGACCAATACAGCCACAGCCACTATAACCAAGAACCTTCTTACACTTACAACCCAGAGGCTCACATCCCAGCACCTCTGAACCACGATGGTACGGTCGCTCACACAGCCGAGTACAAAGCCGTTGCAGCTGCTCACCAAGCAGAATTTGAAAAGGCACTTCACAGCGTTAAACATCAAAGTGCTTCCCCACACACGAATCTTAGCCATAGCTACTGGTAGACTGTATGAGTTTACATAATATAATAATAAATTATTTTTGTTGAAATTTTACATTGCGTTTCATCCCAAAATAATTATTCCATTCATATTCCTGTTATATATTTTTTGCATGTTTATTAGTCAAATGTGAGTATCATCTGCTTTTTACTCTTAAGTAGCACGAATATGGAGTTTATTTGGTCAAACCCTACCAACAGATATAACATAGATTTTAAAACCAGATTTGAATCCTTAAACTTAATGTGCAAAGAATTTTACCAAGAAAACGTAACTAACTTTTAAGAACAATAGCTTCAAAGACATGATAAATATCGCTTAACAAAAACATAACCAGTTTTGTCACAGTTTCTGTAAATAATATGTTATAACACCACGTTGTATTTCATACAGTTCTATGGTCTAATATTCTTTTAGTTTCTGTTATTTCATCAAGCTTCAGGTCAATCCTAGTGGTTAATGGGAATGTAGTTATTTATTTTTCATACTTACTGAATGATCATTTCCAAATGTCTATATAGGTTATATGAACACTGAATAACTAAGCGATTAATATTGAGCTCACGATTCTTTAAGAATCAGGCATTGACTATTTTACATTCTAAGTTTAAAAATTATAAAAAATATTCTGTCTTAAACGCAATGGCAAATATGAAGATAAGATCATATTCGGCTTTTCGAAATCATTAAACCATATATGAACTATTTGACTTAATGTATAAAATACATGAATAAGATATAACTTGTCGTAATCTCATGTAATCTTCAGATTACGCACGAAGTACAGTGTACTTTTTGGAATGATAAGCTGTCCTCGATTATCATAATTTAGATTTTCATGGTTCATTAGTACTATAGGATAAAATGTTTGCTGCTTTTACACATTTCATATTATAAAGCCCATATTTTAAATCTATTAATATGTCAACAGAAGATGAATTTACCACGAATTAAAGTTCATGTACTAACAATATTTAAAATATAATACTGTTGAAATACTTAAAAAACCTCTAATGTCGTGTCTTATTTCAATTTTTTTATTTTTATTTATTTATTGAAATTTAAAACTTGTGAGGACATTACCCAATGATTTTTTTTTTTATTATTTGAAAATGAATACATTGTGCCGCATTGGAGGGCATTAATATTAGGGCTACCTTAAACATTCACACAATATATACATACAAATGATATCTAAAATAGAGATAAAAGAAAAAGAGTTGTGGAAAATAAAATAAGAAAATTAACATACATAGGTAAAAAAAAAAAAAAGAGAAAAGAGAAGCTAAATGAAATTGAAATATATAAAACACATTCACATCTATATACAATATTTACATTCACCCAGAGGATTCTGATTCATGCTTTGTTCCCCAAATGTCGAAGCCAAGACAGGACCTCAGAAGATCCCAGTGCTTCTCTCCTAGCCGCGTCACTGGTATTACCTAATGATACCACTTCCTAAATAGTTCTAAGCAAGAAGATCACGAGACCATCTTCTTTTCAGACCCCAAGGAGGATTATCAGGAATTGAGAAAGAAGCAAAGCTGGAAACAAGTGGATTCGGATGGGACTAGAGTTTGTCATGAAAGGATATATATATCTTGCTTGGGCTAAATCAGCGACATATTTCATAAAATTGAATTTAATAAATTTAAGTACTCCTTTTAAATTATTTCCTTTAATCGTTTCTTGTATATTTTTTCCTCAATTTTTAAAGATCTTCATAATACTATTTGACCCAGGATAATGTTGTATACATTGATCATGTACACAGGGCTGGAACTAGGATTGTTTCTCTTAGCCCTTACTCCTATTTGTATAATATTAGCCTACTCTTTTTTCATCCCTTCTTTTTCTGCAATAAAATTCAAAAGTTGTATAACAATATTGCTGGCGATGTACTTCAAAGTTTTGACCCTTTTATCATTACCTGCGTTGGTTCGATTCCGGCCTAGGAACGTTGGAATATTAAGTATTAAGTGAATGGAATGAATTCCGACCTCATGAAGCTCTGGTTGCAATATGTTTGGTTAAATATGTAGCATCACCTCTCCGTTCCACCGTTTGTCAGAAATGGCCAGACAGGGGGTATAGAAAATATATTTATTTAAAATAAACATCAATACATCGTAATATAAACTCGTTTTATGGAATGAATAAAGTTCAAAACGATCAAAAAGCAGAAAAAAATATATTTTTTTTTAATCTGAAAATACAATTTCGTTCGAAATTAGGCGCTCATTGAATTCTCTAAGTTTCCCTTTGCCTCTTCCTAATTTGGCCCCTGCCTGTGCATATATTTATGTAAAGACGGCCCTCTTAGGGGATAACTTTATGAGAAAAAGACAATTTTTTTTTAAATTCAAACCGGTAAATTTTTACTAACAAATATATTATACTATTTACTTATCGCAAAAATTTAAATCAAAAGAGATTAAAACAGCTCTATAATCAGGTCATCACACTCTGTTGGATATATTTAAGAGTTTCAGTCATCTTTAGTGGAACGCATCTCATTACTCGGCATTTTAAAAAGGAATAGAATAGGGAGCACTTAAACAGTCTTGTTTTCTGTTGCGCGTGACTCCTTATCGGATAAAGTCTTTTTCCGATAAGAATCCGAGACTAGTTTCCAAGAAAGACCTTGCCGAAACAGCAATTTACCAAATGATCGCCTTCCTCCCATCGTTTTTCCTATCCTTTGAACTGTCGCAGTTAGACTGAAACAAAGAAAGGGAAAAAAAAATCTCTAAGGAAAGGAGTCATAGAAGTTTGTAGTTCAGAGGTTAATTCTGGTTATTAGATCAGTGATGTGATTCTCCGATAAGCTTTAATAATTTTTTAGATGATTTCACAAACATTTTTCCAACACGCGACAAAGGCGTTAGCAAGATTCGGTTCGAGTTGTGTATATTTGTAGCGTGGGTTTCGATTTTGTCCTCAAGGCCAGATAGATTTAAGTAAAAACTAAATTATCAAAAACTTCATAAAGAAATTGAATTGTTCGAGTTATGAATTTCTGACAGCCGCTGTGCATTTTATTTGGTTTGCTTTTTTATATTAATAACTTTACCTTAACAAACAACTCACATGGAATCCTCATACAAAACTGAAACGACAAGAAATTGCTCCACGTTTCCGAAACTCCAGCACTTACTAGACAAACGCTCTAAGCTTTCAATCAATTACAAACGACTCATATATATGACAATTATAAGACCTATTTGGACTTACGGAATTGAGCTTTGGTGCTCCACTAAACCATCGAATTTCCCTAGTATCCAATCCTTACTATCCAAAATCCTTCGTAAAATCCTCAACGTTCTAGAACCATCCGAACCCTCTAGTTTCAAAACTTGCTTCCTCCTCGATCCCTGATAACCCACCGAGGCGTCTGAAAAGAAGGTGCCCTCGTGATCTTCTTGTGTAAATTTATTATTTCAGTGCTATAAATGGGTAGTTTCTCAACAAGCGATTTCATGTTATTATACTCCAGAGGACACATTTACTAGTTGTATTTTTTTATAATACAGTTGTAAAGATCAATGAATAAAAAAATAAATAATATTAATAGCTTATTCTTCTTCCATGCCTCATTAATAAGTATGCTGTACCCATTTTATTGAAATTTGAGTTATGTTATTTGCTTAACGGATTAGTCCGTGGTACAGACCCCATTTTGCCAAATTATTAACATCTGTCAGAAATTTCTTGAATAGCTTCATCTCATCGTAACCTAAAACTATTTTATTTACGAAAAAACTTGGAATTGGGGTGTTATCAATCTGGAGATCGGTAAACTTTGACTATTTGATTAGGTACTTATAACTCGTTAATACCCATTTGTTTTCATCTTGGATCGTACGATAACTTGATTAGAATATCGAGAAAAAAGTGGCCTATAAAAATATTGGGCCGTTTGGTTTATATAATCTCGTTATTTTGACATGTTGAAGCTGTATGGTACCACAAACAGTCCAATATTTTAGAGGACCAACATTATTTTAGATTTTGTGCTCAAGTTATCTTACTATTCAAGTGGAAAGCAAAAGAGGTATTTACGTGTTTTTAGTAAATAATTAAATATAATAATAATAAGGCATTAGTGTGTAAAGAATACCTAGCGAGGCACAATAATGCGTCAAAAATCGTGCATCAGGCTCTGGCACAAAAATATAAATTATTAACAGGCCATCAACCTTTTTATAGATATCAGCCGGCTATATTAGAAAAAGGGAATGTCAAGCTATACAGGGATCAAACTATGATAACTGACCATAGTATTCTCCACAGTAGACCAGATATACTGCCAATATATATATATAGAAACAAACTAGATATAGAAACAAAAAAAGCCATCATTATCGAAGTTGGAGTTCCTGCTGATGTAATGTAGCTAAAACATTAAGTGAACAAATTCGGAAGTATCAAGAACTTGGCGAGGAATTAAGGCAGATAGCTGGTGGAAGTAAAAGTACTACCCATCATCGTAGCAGGCAATGGCCTGATTCCTGAAGATACTCTAAAATCAATGAAGGTACTTTGATTAAGCTGGGAACTTCAGGAAATCCAGAAAGCGGTAATGCTAGGAATAGTCAGCATTGTTTGAAAAAAATTTAATATTTCAAATTAAATAGTCAATAAACTGTACCCTTGACCTCGGTCCGGGTCAGTGGATTTATCCGGCATAAAGCCGAGAATTGAAAAAATAAATAAATAATAATAATCACCAAGCGATTGGTCTAAAAAGTAAATTATTAAACGATTAGGTGCCCTAATATAAATACAGCCCTGATTGTCTCTGCCAGAAAGATCGTATAAAATTATATTGAAATCAATCGTTAATAACAGACCATCTCGTGACTCACAACAAATCTGATATTGTGTTAATTGACGGTAATATTAAGGTAGCTGAGGTTATAGATATCGCTTTGCCAAATGAGGGAAACATTAACTCAGTCTGTGCAGAAAAAAATCGGAACTATCAAGGTCTAGCAGCTAAGTTAAAAAGTTTGTATAAACTTAATAAAGTAACCGTTAGGGGGATTGTGATCTCCAGCAATGGCCTGGTACCGGTGTCTGTGTACCGGTACTGTGGAAGCTACTGACAACCTAAGCGTCCCAACTCGTGTAATAACTGCCAGAATTGTAAATGAACATCCAATAGAAATTAAAATAGAACATACCTGAGATGGTTGGAGTTGATTCTCCTCCTCTTAAGTAAACAAAAAACCTTTTGTAAAAGTGTTGACAAATAAAATAATAATAATAATAATAGACTTTTGCGATCTCCAGATTGAAAACTCCCCAATTCCGAAAATTTGTATGGATAAAATAGTTGTAGGTTACGATGAGATGAAGCTGTTTACGAAGATTCAGGTAATGTTAATAATTTAATGAAAAGCGCTCTGTACCACAGACTAGGTAGTTTGTTATGCGTTATGGTATACTTTTCGCGCCTGTCGGAGCTAAATAAAATCTTATAATCTGAATAATACCACTTCCAATATTCAGATAATTGAGCGTACAACCTAAGAATTTATGATATTAGTATTACATGTACGTCCAAAACAAAAAGGAATAATAATAATAAAACTTATTATTATTTAAAAAATAAACAATATATCTAAAAAATAAACAGCCACACTGCAAAACCATGTGAGGACAATTCTTATGGAAAATGGGGTTTTGAGCTTTTCTGATTCATTAATTTTCATTTAAAAAGTATCATCTCTATATATTTTTAAAACTGATTTTGTCTTTTCTGTCATGATTTGATGATTAGTGACAAAGCTATTATCAAATGTAATAAACTTGATTGCTTTTATTAATAACTGGTTTTCAAAGCAGGTAAAAAGTTGTGAGCTAGAAGAAAATTCCAATAAGATATGAAAGTGGTTCTAAAAGTCTATTTTGCGAAAATGAGATCAAAAAAGTTAAATATGGCATTTCATTTTTGTCTTAGGCCAGAAAAAAAGAATGAGCCGAAAATATAATGAACGTAAAATAAAAATTTTACGCAGTTTTTTTAGTCTCCTGAATATTTTTTGATCTTACAGAATTTTGCAGAGTGGTTTTCGATATATTACAAAATATTTTTTTAAGAAGATAATGACTTGAGAAAAAAGTTGGGAATTCCAGTATTAAAGTTATCAATATCACATAGCAACAGCAACGGGGAAAAAATAAAAATGCAAATAAAAAATTTAGAAATTTAAACATATTCGGCGGTATAGCCTTCGCGGTACTTTTTATCGAATCGTTTGCTTTCCACTTGATTAGTAAGATAATATGATCGCAAAATCAAGTCCAAAAATATTGAGCCGTTTGGTTAATGTAGCCTTGTTGTTGAAGATTTAGCTTACCCAAAACGGCCTAATATTTTTAAAGGCTACCTTTTTTTTTTTTTATGAAACTATACAAAGATCCAACCGGAAATGAAATGAGTGTTGATGGGTTTTTAGGAAATCATTAAATCGACAAATTTTAAGTATCTTCAGAATGAATAAGCCCCATTTCCGAATATTTTTGTAGACAAAAAAATTGTGGGCTACGATAAAATGAAGCCATTTACGAAAATTTAGATGAGTGTTAATAATTTGGTAAAAAGGGGTCTATACCGTGGACCAAGATTAAGCACGAAGCTTTAATATTTTCAATTCATTGTTCGATTGGAATTAATAAATGAATCCAATTTACTTGTAATCATGAAGCTCAGAAAATTGTGTAGGAGTTTATGTTTAATAATAATGTTTTCCAGTATAAACCCATATGGGCACATTCATCACAAGTATACGGTATCGCTAAAAAGACCACCTACAAAAACTTCAAACCTTCCAATCAAAATTAATGCGACTCATAACAAAAAAACCTTGGTACGTGACTATCAAAACTCTACATACTTACCTCATCCTTCCGACAGTTAACCAACATATAATTACCCTTTACTAAAGATTTTACATTAATTCAAACGGACATAATTACAGACTAATGAGAGACATGGCCACAGCTGATATACCCCAGAACATGAGGAGGAGACTAAAAAGGCGTTGGATGAGAGATCTCCTTCCTTAAACAACTTGAGTAATTGAAACAAGTTAGGGAAGAGAGGCTGCTGTGTACTTTCCTTCGCTATGCCTGTATATCGAGCACATTTGCTGATTGTCAACAAAAAGTTGACAGGTGAAAATACATTTTTATGTGAAAAAAACAACTTAAAGGAATCAGTTTTTGAAAGCTTACAATCAGTCATTGATTTATCTTTTTGCATCCATGTAATTTAAGATTTGATTGGCACGTTTCGCATTCGTGCTGAAAGGTTATAATATTAGATGCTATCTGATAAATCGATATCAGCTATGTTATTACAGTTTACGATCTGAATACGAAGTTTACTGTCATTTTATCAGTGAAGTGAGTCAGTTTATTACTAGGTTTAATATTCTCAAAATTATGTGTCTTAATATCAAAGATTAATGTTTAAGATAATAGGAATAGTTAAAGAATAAAAATGTTCTATTCATAAAAAAATGTCAGATAACATGTTTTAGGACAGAGCACCTCAAATATCAAAAATAGTTGTATTACTCATAATGTTTTGATTTCACAGAGGAAAAATCATCATGTTTCTTGGTGTATTTTATATTTTATTTAATATTACTTCAACAATTTTCGCAATACAACGATGTAATTAGTGTTATTTTAAACAATTGTAAATACACGAGAAAAAAGTATTTCTGATTAAAAAAAAATTTTTAAATATGAGGAGTTAAATTACAAATATTAACAGATTCAATAACTCAATAATTGCTTATGATTATCATCCTATAATCATTGTTCAAGTACCAGAATGTTTTATTATACAAAAAATAAATAAATAATAGTCTATGTAACTATATCCTTTGAACTACAACAGATAGAAATTAAATTTCCACAACACATTTTCAAATATTCAAAGACTTAGAAAAGGATAATCAAAAGTTAATGAGTTATTTCCTTTAAAAAGTTAAAAGCTACGCAATTCATTTGGAGTTAAGTATTGGCATTCAATACTTGAAACTATTATAGGATTGTACTACATAAGAAACAATCAAGAATTGATCAACGATTAAACAATCTGGCCAGTCTTTCCTCTTCGTAACATATAATACTTGCAGAAGTATCAGATAAACATTGTACAGAGGTTTGATGTTCTCTCGATATACCAAAGTATTCTATGGAGGTCTCTCAATCCCAGGTTCAAAACCGTGGCTTAAAGAACAAAATTTCTGCAATAAGATGGAAAGATGGCTAGAACCTTAGCCAAGGAGTTGAGATTCGAATACCATGTCCTTTGATATACCCCATTTCATTTTTAAACTGTCTTAGATCTTTAAATTCATAAAAAAGAGCGCTTATATGTACTTTTTCTCTCTTCCTCTAAGTCTTTCTTTTATCTAGGCTATATTTAATGTGTTGATCACTTTTTTTTTAATGATTAGTAGTAATTTTATCCTTTTGGATTAATTTAATTAATCTAAGTATACTTATACTTTTTGTCTTATTACCAACCGATGAACACCAATTCATTTACGAGAAAAATGATAGAATATATATTGAGAAAGAGAAAATATATATCTTTTATTTACTTCATTTGTTTTCGGGAATGCCTCATATTATATCTATTTGTGTTCAATGATTTTATTATTTAACTGAAAATTTGGAAGAATAATCATGATAGAAATAGATAAACATAGTGGGACAATCGTTTTTATATAGGTCCTCAAAAACAAATCAGCCTCGGGCCTCACCTTATAATGGTCCTATCGCAGAATTTTAATACACTAATTTTATTTTTTTATTTTGAGGATTTCAAAAATAAATCTGTTACGAGTCCCAAACAGTCTAGATACGCCATTGATTGTGATTGTAATGTTTATAATGAATGACATTAATAGGACAAGAGTGAAGAGGACTGATCCAATGGTGAATCAACTAATTACATATAGCACTATCATAGGCTGAGCTATCTAGGTTATCTACTTTCCATTCATCCAAGAGCATTTTCTTGCGTGACTTAACGGCACGCGCAATACTACTCCAATTCTTTTGTCTCGTTTGCCTGCCAGTCAACTGGTTAGCGAAATATGAAGGAAATGGCATTTCTCAACTTCCACATCAAAATTCTCTTCTGTTAGTTCATGTTATATAATACCGAATTGATTGTTATGTTTTCAGAAATATCAAGTAATGACAAGTAATCATAAGTAGTGGCAGTGAAACCCCCTCCCCCCGAGGTCGATGGCGCACATGCCCCCCCTCTCCCTTTCTCCTAAAATATTTTTTAAAATTTCTTTTCTCTCCTTAAAAACAGTGCAAGCTAAAGTGAAATTTTAAAAATCATAGGTCATATACCACTACATATTCAGTGGTCTGTACTATGCTTTTCTCTTGTCTCCTGATTTGAAACTTTTCGATCCGAAAATGCATGATCCCATCGAAATGTTTCCCTCCCAAAAATTCGAAACCCCGTCAAAATGTGCCCTCCCCCCCCTTGAAATTTTGATGCACGCAACTTGCGCCATGAAACTCCCTTGTGAGCACCCCTGGTGAAAACCAATATTTGTGATTATACCAATGATTCTATTGAAATAGTTTTATTTCTACGTACTCTTAGCGATAGCGACTTCTATACTCTTCGTAACGGAGAGAGCTAAAAAAAAAGGCTCATCTGTATCAAACAAATAAATCTTGAGCGAGTACAGACTTATTAGTATAAGGTCAGAGATCTATATCTTATTTATAGTTTATAGCTACTTATGGAGGGATATTTTTACAGTGGGGCAAGCTAGACACCTATTAAGAACAATGTTACTATATTTGATCTATATATGATTATGTATTTATTAAAACCCTTTTTGGATCTCACAGCTTTTATTTTTACATTTAAAACATTTTTGTAAACATTTAAAATTATTATTTAACGTTTCATTTCTAATAGCCATTTCCTTTCCATTTCCTAATAGCCATTTTCTCTTTTAAAAAACAAAACATTATCTAGCCCTATAAAAAATTTATTTCTAAAAAAATAATTAAAATATATTTGTATATTAAATACTACTCAATGGTAGTAATTGTTTTATTAAATAAAAATGTTTTGTTTTGTTTCCTTTTTTCCTCCTAAACTCCACAAAAATTCATTTCTCCTCCTCATTTTATCAAAATATTCATCCTACAAATTAATAATTCATTTATAATGTAATAATTTAAAACAAATTTATATAAATAAAAAAAACGATTTCCTTTAACAATATTTTAAATATTAAAACAATTCACAAAAAAAAATATGAACTACCTAAATAAGGTTGTTTAACATAAAACTAAATTGTTATTTTAACACTACTGGTACAGTATCAAGCTTCACTGATTGTGTGTTAAATAGAATATTTTGATAATATCAAATTATATATATGAATAATAATGGATGTCACTTATTAAACGTCGAATGCATTAAGAAAAAGGATATCTGTCTAAAATAAGAGTTCTCACTGAGGTGTATTAGATTATAATTAAAGAAAATATTTTTTATCCTGAAATTTTTAATTTGATACTTAGAATATTTTTTACAGCTATTGGACTAGATTGTCGCCAAGGAAAACCCTTTCACATTGCTAGTAATTTAAATCAATGTACGATCAATGTTCAGTTGTGCCATCACCTGACATACACTTCCCTAGACAGAAAATCTTAACTTCCTTTGAAAACAAATTACTTATCTACAAGATAATCCTGTAACATATATGAAAGTACGGACTTGAACTGTGGGAGCAGCAAATTTTCTAACATCAGACGCATCCAATCCTTTCAGTCTAAAGTCCTTCGAACAATAGTTGATGCTCCATTCTATGTATCTAACGAAATCCTACACCGTGATCTTAATATCCCATTTGTCCTAGACCTTATCCCACAAAAATTCTCCAAATTTCACCAGAACCTTACCTATCATCGAAATCCCCTTGCACAATCCCTATCCAGCAGCACCCATCCTTACAATCCTCCTCGAAGGTTGAAGCGGCAGTGGTCCAGAGACCTTCTGTGAATAAAAATACATTGCAGTTTTGGCAATGGCCAGATCCTTCACTCAAGCCAAGTATGTGTGTTTATAGCGCCTCTCCTCAGCCTCTACTGATTCTTAATACCAGTAATACGGCTCAATGCGAGGCGCTGGGATCTCCTAGTGTCTTGCATTTCCTTCCACAAGTGGGGAGAAAGGCTTGGCTCGGAGTTCTCCAGAGTGAATGGATTCTGTAAATATTGTATAGTACGCATGTGTTTTAGTTGTTATTTTGATTAGTTTAGTTCTTTTGTTTATATACATTTACTTTTAGTATAATTTTTTTCTGTATCATTTATTTTTATTGATACAGAAAAAATAGAGTGTGAATGTGCTCTCTGAACACTATTATAAATTGTGAAAGATTGTAATATTTCTGAATAAATACATAAATAAAAAAGTAATTTAAGTTTTATTATTAAGGCGTTCATGTTTTATTTATCTTGTCTTTTAATCTTTGCTTAAATCCTAATTCCATAGGAATTGTTATTCCACTATTTGGATATTACCGGAGGCAGGGATGCGTGCCCCGAACTGTGTGCCCAATCGATCGCTACCATTAGCCGACGGAACACCCCTTCTAGGAATGAAGATAACCATCTCCACATTGTAACCGCCTCGCCGAACTAGATCTTATCACTACATTCCTCGATGAACAGCTACTTACTGAATTTCCTCCTCTTCGTTACAAATACGCAATTGGTTCACCCCAACCGTGACCGAGATCCTGCAATACTCCAATTGCGTGAGTCCGCTCTGATTAATTTGTGGTAGCCAATTGCCAAATCTTCAGCTTTGAAAAAGGCTCATCCAACTTAATTTGCTAATTAAAAAGGAATTGTTATTTGTTATTATCTTATTGATTACTTTAACTTAATTTTTTCTAATGTGTATAGAATTCTCTGACACAATGAATTCGTCTATATATAAGATAATTTAGATTAAAAAACAAAAACTAAGCTGTATGCGATAGAACACGATAAAAGTTAAAACATCAACAAGACGAGATTAATAATATGAAATATAAATTTTAAATAACAGTTCATTATAAAGATAATAAAATGCTGAACATTTCCCTCGCTTACTGAATGCAGATCCGGGTTGCTGAGCTATTTTAATCCATATCTTCAATAAACTTGTTATAATTCTCTTTTCGCTACTCTAACGCGGCGTCGCTTTACGATATAATATTGAACAATAGCCCATTACAGAGAAGATAAAATGCTCTGTACAATTCCCTCGCTTACAGTATGCAGATCCGATTTTTAGTTTCTGCGATATTTTAATCCATATCTTCAATAAAACTCGTTATCATTTGGGTTTCACACTATTTTTTTCCTTTTCACCTCTCTAATAAGGCATCGCGTAAAATAAATGTTGAATAATAGCTCATTACAAACAGGATAAAATGGTGAACATTTCTCTCGCTGGCAATATGCTAGTCCGATTTTTATTTTTTGAGATATTTTAATCCATATGCAAAAACACTTCAGTAAGTCGACTAAATTCTACTTCACTCGAGAGTTACACATCGGAGATCTGACGGCTCAATCTGAATAATCCACAAGTGCAAAACACGCCTTCAGAAGTTTTTACTTAAAAAAAAATCTCGAAATTCTTAAGAGGAAAACTTATTGGCCTTTCACATGATATAAATACCTTCTCTAAAAATGTTCATTGATTTATTTACGCGTATCCCTTTATATGAATTAATGGAGACACATTATTATGGCAGCATATTTCTTCTTTTTTGTTTTTTATTTCAATCGGTTTACCTTAGAAAAGATTCGATTATCTTCGACCACACACAACATTAACGAAGCATCATTAGCATAAGTATGCCATCATGCAACGAAGTATCATAACCATGCTATGCTAAGCATGTAATTTTATTAATTAGCAAAAGCATGTTATCATCAGTACGATACAAACTATTTTCATCTAAATATTTCTATACTAGATCATATGAATGCTTTCACCCTCGAAATATTTGTCTCAGGAAATCGCAATTTTGTGATTGAAATATCATTTCAAATAAATTAAGATAAACAACACACTTTAATATTATTTAGCCATTTAATCCGTTTTAAAATCACAATATATTTCTTCGAACGCAAATAATTCAAGCCGAATATGAACTGTTTGATTTTGAAAATACTTGTTTGGACTGAGAATTCTTATAATTATTTTTTTATAATCGAATAGAATACATTTCTTATATATTTTTTTAAAAGGGGAGATTTATATTGTCATAATATCTTTTGTCTGGATTTTTTTTTTCACTTTACCGCTTTTTTCTTAACCTTTACCGATACTACAAAACTACGAAACCTATCTTAAGTTGTATTATTCTATATTGCATCTACTTCCCATCTTCCTATTTCATATAAACATTTCTTCTGTGTGAGACCACAGGAGTTTCCCATGCACAGTCTCTTAGCACGCGAGTCTAGAAACGTTCCATGTAAGTTCATCTGCATTCACCCATATGTATATGTTTATGTATATGTATCAGTCGAGGATTTATCTGCTCTCCGTTTCTTATCAGGTCAAGTTCAACTAACGAGCAACTAAGTGTCATGCTTATCCAGGACTTGGGGATCAGTCCCCATGGCGCTTATTAGTCTGGATAAAACATTATATACGAAATAATTGGAAACTTATTAAACTATATTAGTCAACAAAAAGAATCATAACAAGTCTTCAAATTCTTAGAATTTATTTTACTTATATTAATTATGAGAAAAACTATAAAATAAATCGAATTTTTGTTTTTTAAAATATTTATATTGTTTTCTTAATAAGTTTGCTCCGACCTGAGCTAAATCTGTTTACTTTGATATTATACTGCCTTGATCAAAATTATTAGTCACTGATAATTTTTACAAGAGCATATGCAGCTTTCATACTAGGGGGGAGGGAAAGACTGAATAAAGGAAAATCTCAGGTAGATAAATGATTGCCAATTCTATAATACTACACTAAGTATTTAAGTGATATATCAATTTATAAACATTTTTATATTAAACACAATATATACCTATAGAGGTAAAAAATAATTTGAAATTATTTTTCTTGGAATTGCTGCAAAACTATTGTATTATATTATGTTTCATTTTCTTTCAAATTATTTATGAGGAGGAGAACCCCCCCTTTCTTTACCCTCCTCTGCATATGCCCATTAATTTTCACTCAACAAACTAAAGGTAAATAAGTACAAATAACATCTATTTTTCTAACATTAACTTATTCAGGGATAAAAGAAAAAAATTGAATTTTAAAAATCTAAGCAAGTTCTCTTTCATTGTAGGATTTTATTGAATATCAGTATTTTAAAAAGCCTTTTATTTAATCTAAAAGTTGTCAACTGGATTTAGTTAAGTGGTTTAACATAGTTTATTTTAAACTATTCCCTGTTTTTGGGTGAAAACTGGCATGGTATATTACCCTATTGATAACCAATGTTTTCTCTGTCATTAGGTACAAATATTTTTTCAAACAATGACGTCAATGTTTGATCTAGCATTAAATGCAGATGTTATTATTTATTCTATATTTGCATTAGAAAATTTTTACAACAACCATTGCTCAATAAAGACCCCTTCCAAAAAAATAAATAAATAAAAATATAAATAGTATAAAAATATTTGTTAATCATCAATCCAAACAATGGGAGACTTATTCTCTGATGCTTTGCTTTTGCAGTTGCGGATCAACAATATATCTATTTATGGAGTTCCCTGTCCATTTCTCTCTTCAGAATATTTGTGCACTCCATAATCAGTAACATTTAACAAAAAAAAATGGAGTTGATATGAGGCTGTCTTTTTTTCCTAGAAAAGTTGTATATAATAGTAGGACAACTCAAGCAGTTAAATGAGCTCTAGTGGATCAAGGATTTAATTTGAGATACTTTTTTTTTTAGAACTGTAATTACTCTGGAAGAAAAATAAAAATAAAATTTACCTTTATGAAATGATGTATAAGTGGTCCTTGAAGAGAAAAAAAAATAATTACAGGAATATAAATGCTCATGTTGTTGAGTGATACGTGCTTACATTTAGTAGCAATATATGCATTATAATTTTTAAAAAGAAAAGATCGTTTAATGGTAGCTTAGGTCTCACATAGAAACAAATATTGACAAATTAAAAAAAAATATATATTAATTTTCTATTATGAGAGAGGCATCAGCTCAAAAAATCTCTCTCTCTCCCGTAGATGCACCACTGTATTTAAGTACAAGACTATACTATTGTCAAAGTGATTTAATAATCACTACAATAATAATCACTACAATTCAATAAGTTGTAAGAGAACAATACTATTATACGAGTCATATAATAGTACAACTAATTAGTATATTTATAAAAAAATGCATTGAGATATACTTTTCAAACAAATTAAGCAAATTTTACAACACTATCTTCATAATCTTATATATATATATATAATTTTTAAAAAGAAAAGATCGTTTAATGGTAGCTTAGGTCTCACATAGAAACAAATATTGACAAATTAAAAAAATATATATAATAAATATTTTATATATATATATATATATATATATATATTATAATTTCATCGATAATTGTTATAGATTAATAAGTGAACTTTCAACTGCTAATAATTTTTATTGTTGATTTTATTTGTTTTCTTAAGAGGTTAAACAGTAAATTAAAAGAGAGAAAATACACTACAAAATCTTACTTTATTTTAAAATTTTAAACATTATGTATTTATATGTAAAATTAAATAGTTATTAAATAACTAAATAAAATAGTAATATGCATTATTAGTTTTTTACACAGCTTCTAATTTATTTTTCTTGTAATTTAAAACTATCCCTTTTTATTTTCACAATTGTAAATGTGCATATACCCAAATGACATTTTAAATTAAGGAAAGTTTCAAGTTATAAATTCATGCTTTCTATAAAAAAAAAATTTAATATATAATGTAAAAAAAACATATACAGTTTTATTTAATATGATAAGATTTCAACCATATATTCTATTATAATAATTTTTTAACTCGAACTATAATATAATTTGAAAAGTATCAGATTATTAGGTTCATTTCTTTAAAAGAATACTAGTTGTTTTATAAAATAAAATTATTTCAAACAAATTTTATAATATTTTGATCTAGTCCTACGAAAATGGGTTCTTAATTCTTTAATTATTATTAAGATCTAGCTTAAAAAAAGAAACAAATCTTTGATAATATTAGTTATTGATTTCAGAATGTCTTAATTATACTTAAGCATGTCTTAACTTTATAATCCAGAATGTCTCAAAATATTCTGTAAAAGGTTTTTCTGTTTTTTTTATGCAAGTTGAGAATCCCTTTTTTCTAATCAATCAGTGATGGATAATATACAGTTTCTCCATCTAATATTTAGCAAAAATATTGAGATAGAAGACAATATCATTTTGGAAGATAAATCTAAATTTCATGAACTAATGTTGAAGAAGGAAATATTTGAAAAGAAAATTTTGACTGTCATTTTAATTCTTCTAATTTAAATAGGTGGAACAGCAGATTTTGGATATTTCTGAATAAGATGAATGGGATTTTATGCAAATAATTTTTCCTTCTGACTATAAATATTAATTAGTGGATTTCCGCTGCTAGACCAGTTTAGGAAATAAGCTGACTTAATTTCCTAAACTAATATGACAGATCTATTTTCAGATCTAGAATTATTACTCTTTTAAGATAACAAAGATTTGTTTAATTTTATACTCCAGTTTACACAAAATATGCTAATTTTTTCCGCATAACAATGAATCAGAAACAAGGTTTTTACTATGTCCATTTAAGATTAATAACTAATTTAGTTTCATTTACTTTTGAGGGTGAATCATTAAGGTCATATATCCAATTTCTATTGAATAGTATTTATGCATAAAATGTAATTTTGGTTCTTAATAACATAAAACAAAACTAGTTATTTAAATGATCAGTTTAACAAAGGTGCTGATACACAACAAAGTGAATTCGGGAAAAGAAAAATAACAATGAAGAAGAAAATGTTCATGTTTTGTTTATGCAGTTTAACTATTATTAAATGGACTAAGCAGCCGCATAACGATTCAGATAACAAAAGGATAACAAAAGGGTCTCAAAGTTTGGATCTAAAGAAGTAACTTATAATTTGGAAATTAAAAAAAAAATTCAAATCATCTTCTACAAATTTTTTTAAAAATTTATATCTTGTTACATTGCACTCATTATTCAACAGTTTATCTGAGTTTCCTTGAAACTTTTTTCTCCAACATTTTTGCAGCTTATGGCTCCTATATGGCTGTGACACATCCCTATTAATATTACTTTTTTTCTGTATAAATATTCATTAAATAATAGTTATTTTATGAATAACAGATAAAAGTGTATTGTGCTTGAATTGCAATATTTAACTGAATGTACATACCAATGAGGGATAGTTCAAAGGGAATGATTTAACAAAACAAAATCAAATAGTATCGATAGTTTAGTAACTTCCTGACACAGACTTAAAGAGGATTTATTTTTCTTGTATTCTTGCATAACCTTTATAATAATTACATTTATATTGGATACCTTCTTAAATATTTATTTTAAGGCGCTAATAAAAATTATGGAATAAATAAAAAAATGATTGACAGTGAAATACATTTATATAGAAAAATAAATTGTATTTATATCCCTGGTTGTTGAATTCAAACAAGAAATCGACTACATATACACAGTATTGTTTTAACTATTTGTTTAAAAAAGGATGCAAGAAATGTGTGTGTCTTTTAATTTCCAAGATTCTAAATTTAATTTGATAAAAAAAAAGAAAAGACATTGTTATGTTATCAATACATTTCTTACATCAATAAATGGGTAGAATGAATATATAATCAATAAATCAAGGTGTGATATTAAAATTATTCCTTTCAGTATATACAATTTTAGTATAATTTGTGTCTAAGGGGTGGGTACGAAGTATCCACTATTGCTCATCCCTACATGAAAAACAAGATTAAAGAAAATAATAATTTTTGTGATGTGTTAATCAAAATACTTTTTGTCATTTGCAGGCTAAATAAAAAAAAACTAAAAAACTAGAAAGTAATGTAAAAAAATTCTATGTAAATGAATAAATCTTTCAGCATAAACAAATGAGTTACGAATGATTGTTTTATTTTGTTATGTTGGGAATAAAACATGGTATAAACTAATTATAATGTATGAAGTTTAAGATAGCCAATTTTTTTTTTTAAATGAATGGATTTAATTTAGGTTAATTTTCTATCACACATTAATAATAGGTAAAAATTTTTATTAATAAAATTTCTTTGTTGGTTAAATGTTAAGTAAATAACACAGTTATATTTTTTGTCTAGTTTTATTTGAATACTTTATTCCATGTTGATATTATAAATAATTTTAAAAATTGATGTCTATTTTAATTATATTATCAGTAAGATATTTATATATAATATCATAATTTATAATTTTGGGGTAATTTATGAAATTAATTTGGGATAAAGTAGGCATTTTCTAAAAAGGAATTTATTGTATTGAAGATACTGGATCAACATGATGAATACAAAGAACACATAAAAATAACTTAATGTTTGTAATAACCCTTAGCTAATCTAGTATGGATTTCAACTTAATATTAAGCTAAAAAATCTGAATATTTATGTTATGTATGGCATTTATATTTTGAAATAATAGAGACTTATTTTTAATCTTTGCTTTAAAAAAGGATATAATTTTACACTTTAATACTATTTAGAGAACGATTGAATATTATTAGGTTTTTACTGCGGATGGACAAAACTTATTCAAAGCAAAAAACTTCCTATTATATTAAAATATATGAATAATATAGTTTTATTCAGGTAATTAACATTATTTCAAACCTATTTATGGATAAATAATGTTACTGTTTATTTAAGTTCATGTTAACCTTTTCGAAGTGAAAAATTCAGAATATAAATTCATTTTTAGAACTCTATCTCTTCAGCTATATAATTTGGTGACTGAAAGTTATGAGAATACATATATATTAACTGTAGAATATATTTATTGATATGATTTTTTTAAAAATCCAAATATTACCTAATTTTTTATATCCTGTGATTATATGGTAGTTAATTTTTATTGATGTACTTATTTCCTTATTGTTTGTGACTAGATCTAATTGAAAACTCATTTTTGAAATTTGAAACCATCTGTAGGTTATGTGATACTCTAGAACTTTCCATTTTTGTAATTAGTTTCTTTCAAAATGTTAAAATGCTAACAATAAACGTGATGATGACAATCAGTTTTTCAAGAATTATTGGTCGGTTATATTATAGTAAAGGTTTAAAACCTGTTGGTCATCAACGCTGTTAATTTTAATTTTATATTATTTTATCATCTGGTTGTGAATATTAAGAATAGGATAAAATTGAAAAGATGTAAAATGCACGTTAAGGTTAAAGTTGTTTAGGGTTATTAAAGTTTAGTTATTTAATGTTGGAAAAAAAAAAAAGAGGTGAGGAGTACTGCATGAGAGATTCACAGATTTTTTAAGATTCCTTCTTCAGAGAGAAAACATGATTTTGCCTAAGATTTTTTCATCATTACCCAAAGCAGCCCATGTATTTGCTGGTATTCCTCTTATGTTTTAGTTCTCTGAAGATATGGGCCACTGTCATTCTCTCTCCACCCTTCTGACAAGTGGGCGGGTTTTCTTTCATAATTAAGTGAATGTGCTTAAGCCTAGTATGACCTGTTCTTAGTTGTGTAAGGACAAATTCCTTTCTGCGTTTACTGCGACTGGAACTGCTCATTTCCTTTTTTATCACCTTTAATTTATTTGGCAGAAATTATTTATTTAGAGTTTCATCTATTTTATTTGTTATTGTTTCTATGTTGGAAGTTGCATTGCCACACCTTGCCCTTTCCATAATCATGCTGAAAGCACTCACTGGGTCCTTTTTTTGCCTCTTTTCAGAATATGAAAATATTGTATGTTTGTTATAATTGAATTATAATATGTGCATTATCAGGAAATACTATATAACTATAAATATTACAATACTATGTAATTTTAAAAAATAAATTAAATGTATTCATTATGAAATTGTAATTTATTTCACTTTTAATTAATTTCAAAGTTAAAGGTCTGAGCCTTTTACCGTGAGACCTCATTCCCCAGGGCCCAAAGAGAGAATAAACCTTTCAAACAAAATACAAGTGTGAAAGTCATGAACATTATTATTAAAGTTGTTGACTTCTAGCATAGAGCATCTACAAGTGTGTTCCATTTCTCTCATTTTGCAGCAATCATTTTTGCTTCTAGCCAAGTCTTGCCAACCAGACTCAGGTCATTTTGCACAGATCTCCACGATGTTTATCTTGGTCTTCCTCTTCATCTTATTCCTTAGGGATTCCATTAACAGTTTTTTTTTTTCTATCATGCTTTCAGTTTCCTTAAAATGTGTCCAATCCATTTACATTTCTTTAGTATTCTAGAGCTCTTCGTTAGAGATCATCTCAGGCCACCACCAGGAAAGCAGTGGTTGATGAAGGTCTGAAGGGTTCAAGTAACTGTTTCAGTCACCTTCCATGTGAAAGTCATGAACATGCATTTATTAAATATCTATCTTTGATGCTTTAAGAAACTTGTCATATCATAAGAAGAGCTTATAAGTTATATGTGTTATGTGATGGGAGTTTCTAAGGTCTTTTTCAGTCATGGTCAGTCTGAAATTTTTTTTTTATCCTTGCTGGGTTTTTTATCTCAATTCTTTTACTATGTTATTTTGGGTCCCTTTCCTGGAATTTATATTTCATACCAAAAAAGCCTTCCTCCCCCCCCCTTTACTCTAATTGTGCCTCTATGTAAGTTTATAGTTTTACACTTTTGAATCTCCCAAAGGCTATTGAAGTATCCAATGTCCGTGATTGTAATCCACAATACACTGGATACAATCACGTATTTTCATTAAAAATGAAGATTATTCTCACTGAATAAAATTTGTAATTCTTACTTTCAATATTTTTACCATAAACCTAAAATAATTGGTCAATGCCATGAAATATTAGCTAATATTAAGGAAGAAAATAAAACCGCTAAACGGAAGGTTCTTCGAGGTCTTCGACCCCAAGATTTACTATTTACTACCGTTCAATTGTGTCCACTCTGATAAGGTTCCATTACTCAAGAGTGTGTATTGAAAGCGCCGCAAGCTATAGACTATTATCGCCTCTTTTAATGACAACCTCTTCCTTATAGGAACCTATTCATCCATCTTCAAAGGTGTCAATAGTACGCTAAGCTGTTCCGTTGAAAGTTGTTTAGTTTCAACACATTGCAACCATATTGCACCATTATAAATTAATAAAAACGTTGGTATTCCAAAAATTAGTACCATTTTACTTATTTACTGAATTTTCATCTGCCCGATAGAATCATAATAGAATATTGGTTATCATACTTAACACATTGCAAAACTTGTAGTGATGTGGTAAACTATTAATTATAACAGCTTAGCTCATCACTATGGAGAACGCTTTAACACGCTCGACCATCAAGGCCTCCCTTGTGTTCTATGTCAGATTCTGAAGATTGTATTGGACTTAGCGGATATTTGGGTTGCAAAATTACTCGTAACTTAATTCCTAATCAGGTATAATCGGGTCTAAGAACAACGTAATAGTTTAGTTAATGCCATCTTTCTCTGACAACTTAGATACGACTTAAATTTTTACGTGATTCAAATTAAGTGAGGCGCTAGCGGTTTGCAGCTGTTTTCTGTTGATTATTATCAATTTTATAATAATAAGCTTTCATAATAACTTAATAAAATGTCTGCTGAGGTTTATGGTAAAGGAATTAATGTTTTCTTAAAAAAAATGTTAGCATCAAATGCCTTGTGTTACAGCAACAACATTCATAAGAATGGTGAGCCTTGGGTCTTGCATTTATTTTATTTATTTTTTTGTTCTGTAAAAATCATAAAATCGGACTAATGCATCATAAAAGCATGTACTATGTCGGAGGTCCAACCATACACCAAAGAGGTAAAAAAGTATTCAGTATTGTGGAGTGTTATATAGATTGTTTTGAATTCAAAATTAAGATCAATCATAACCATCTTATATTTGTACAAAGAAAATTAATTATTAGAAAATTATGTACTGCATCTTTGTCACATTCATCGGCGTTTCTTTTACAAACAGATTATCCTATGAGCAATTTCGTTATCTGTGTTACTTTTACTGTTGTCGGGAGTTGTATTGTAGAGCTGGATTTGCACCGTGGCAAAACACACGAAGTATAAACAAAACTAAAACAAGAAAAAGAGGTTTTACATACTTCTGTATTTATTTAGAAACAAACACGTTTGAGGTTGGCAGTTGCATTTTTCCTGACCATGGTAATACAAGGAACCATTAAATTTAACATATGTCAAGCAACACCACTAGCGGATCCAGGATTTAATTTTGGGGAGGGCTTCAGCCCGAAAGCGGTTTTTTTCATAAAAATAACGATAATTACTTTGGAAAAGATGAAAGAAACTAACTACCTGTATGAAATGGTGTTTAAGTGATTCCTAAAGCCCCTTTAAATGTAATTACACAAACAATAATACTTTAAGAGATACTTTTATTATATTTTTTTCGATAAAACATGGCTATATTTTACCATTTTGGGGGGCTTCAGCCCGAAAGCCCCCCCCCCCGTAGATCCGCCCGTGAGCAACACAAATAGTTTTTTTTTTTTTTTTTTTATTGAATAATAATACAATCAGCCACTGTTGGAGGGCTATAAGTATTAAGGCTAAAAGTTCTCATTCATACAGTATATACAAGTAATACAGAAGTAACTATAAATATAAAAAGTAAATAAATAATACTTATAAAAAAATGTAAATCAATAGAAAAAAATAAAAAATAAAAAAATAAATAAACAAAATAAAATAAAAACTTCTAAACACATTCATACCTATATACAATATATACATTCGCCCAGGAATCTCCGAGCCAGGCTTTTCTCCCCACATGTGGAAAGCAAAGCAGGACTCCAGAGATCCCAGTGCCATTTTTCCAGCCGCATCACTAGTATTAAAAGCCAGTGGAGGCTGAAGGAGGGCACTAGAGCCACAGATGCTCAGGACTTGAGTGGAGAAGCTGGCCATTGCCAGGACTCCAGAAGCATATTTACAATAGATCTCGCGGCCACTGCCGTTTTAACCTTCGAGGGGGATTGTAGGGATGGTGGGAGCTGGATAGGGATTGAGCTAGAGGATTTGGATGATGGATAAGGTTCTGGTGAAAGTTTGAGAATCTGGATGGGATGATGTCGAGGAGAAAAGGGATGTTAAGGTCATGGTGTAGGGTCTTATTTGTGACATAATATGGGGCATTGGCTATTGTTCTAAGTACTTTGGACTGGAAGGATTGGATGCGTTTGATATTCGAATATTTAGCAGTTCCCCACAGTTCAAGTCCGTAGGTCCAGGTAGGTTTCAGTATTGTCTTGTAGATTAAAAGTTTATTTTCAATCGAAAGATGAGATGTCCTGCTAAGTAGTTTATATAGCTGGCCATATCGTTGGTTAAGTTCTTGTCTTTTAAGTCTCGTATGTGGGTTCCAAGTTAGTCTTTTGTCTAGAAGGAAGCCAAGGTAACGGACTGTATCTGAGTAGGGAAGTGGTATTGAATTGAAAAGGATTGTGGGACAGGATCTGCGTCGCAGAGTGAAAGTAATATGTTTACATTTTGCTTCATTGATTTTAATGCGCCAGTCGTTGCACCACTGCTCAATCAAGGAGAGGTGAGATTGTAGGTTTTGAGATGCTATTTGAGGATCTGAGTGGGAGGATAGAATGGCAGTATCATCGGCAAATGTAGCTAGGAAGGTATCGGGATTTGGAGGGATATCGGCAGTGAAAAGGATGTAGAGAACTTCAACACAAATAGTAAATAAATGTGTGAAAGCGACACGCTGACCCAAACTTCCTTAGATTTCTCTTGAAAAACCGATTGGCCAGTCAGGAAAACAAACACTACCTTAGAGAAACAGGTTTACATGGTCGTGTTTCCTATAGTTTGAATGCGTAAATGTGGCATAAATATTGCACTTGATCAGCTAAGATTGTCGTTTTTTGAAAAATAGTGAATCACCAAGTAATCTTTTTTAACTAATTTATTTTCACTAAGACAAATATCCGAGAAGGCATAAAAAAAGATAAGGAAGTTTTTACCTGTTTTCTCGATCTCTTAAAGGTCGACAGGATCAGGGAGAAAGACATTGTAACACTCAAGGAGAAAAGTGTCAATATAAGACTTCAGAAAGCAATCTTAAGTCACTACAAGAAGCACCGAAATGTGGTGAGGTGAACTAACCACACATCAATAGGATTTGGGCCTACCCTAGGCATCAGGCAGGGATGTAGCCAGAGTCCACTGCTTTTCACCATAACTCTGAACCCGGCCCTGAGTTAAATCAAAGTTGAGCTGAGACCCACATCTTGGAATACAGAAACCTTAGGTCCACCTTAGTCTTCTTGCCTTTGCGGATGACTTAATTTTATTCGCAAACAACTGCAGGGACATTCAACATAAACGTTCTACAGAAAGAATTTGAAACAATCAATATAACTATAAATGCAAAAAAAGAATAGATCATGAGAATAGAAAGGAAAAGCGTCAATGGGAATTGAGTGTTAAGACTCAACCATATAAGATAACAGCAAAAGGAATTTTAAATACCTTGGTGGTCTTACCTGTATTACCTGATTACTATGAATTACCTGAACGAATATGGATGGATATATGGTGAAATCAATGAAAGGATGAAAGCTGCCAGTAGAGGTGTTTCAATTCTCTTTAGAAAGGTTTTATCGGGAAAAAAGAATTGTTAAATAACAGAAAGAAAGTAATTTTCAAAAACACTTTCTTACCAATTCACACCTAATTAAGGGAATAGTGGACTCTTACCAAAAAAATAAAGGAGCCAAGTTCAAGCTGTGAAGATGCAATACCTCAGAAGAATGGAGGAAAATACAGGAAAATATAGAGTCAAAAATAAGAAAATGAGGCCATTCCTGGAACTCAATCCAGCTGAGGACATTATCAAGGAACAGCAGCTGAGATGGTTTGGTCATGTTAGAATGGCTGACAGTAGATGGATAAAAGTCGTATACGAAACAAAAGTGGAAGGGCAGAGGCAAAGAGGAAGACATGCGAAGGAAAAATCCGAGAGGCCTTTGACCGAAGAGGACTAAGATGGGGAAGGAGAAGACGGATGGTCGAAGACATAGATTCTTAGATCAAGCTCTACCCAAGGGATCCTCACACTGCTATGCACTAGAAGAGGAGATTTATTAATAAATAAATAAATAAAAGTAATTTTTTCTTAGCTAGTACTCTTCGCGGTTTGACCAAAGTAAAATTTGGTTGGCAGCCGTACCTTTGAGAGAGTGGAGGAGTTTATTTACCTTGGATCTCAGGTCACAGCAACAAATAATGTTTCCGTTGAAATAAAGCGAAGGATCACAGCGGCTAATCGATGCTATTTTGGTCCGTTTAAACAGCTTCGGAGCAAGCTCATTAGCAGGAAAACCAAGGTCCATTTATATAAAACTCTGATCAGGCTTCTCATAACATACGCCTCCCAGACATGGACACTATCCACATAGGATAGAAATAATCTCCTGGTCTTCGAAAGGAAGATCTTTCGAAGAATCTATGGGCCGGTAAGGGACGAGAAAGGCAGGAGAAGAATAAGAAATAAGAAACTCTATGAGCTGCTCCAGGATATAGGCATGACCTTTATTAGGCTGGGACGCCTTGGGTGGGAAGGGCATGTTGCACGGATAAGTTCTGATGGGAAGGATCATGAAAGAGGTAATCCATTGTACAATAAGACTCGGATAGCACCAAGCTCCGGTGGATGGATGGCTTGGTACAAGTCGCACGAGACATGCTTGGAGTCCGGGATTGGAAGGTAGCAGCTCAAAACCGAATCTGATAGATAGTTGTATGTAGTTATAAGAAGCTTTATTTCAGTTTTTTTCGGCTTTCAAGTTCCAAATAGATCATCTTTTGGTGTTGATCAAAAAGATATTTGATGTTTATTTAGTGTTAGTGAGTAAGAACAAAACATCAAATAAGTATCATCTAAATGTTAATTATTTATTTATTCAAATGAAATTCACAGCTTCATTTGAATTTAAATCGAGTCGGTTTGAATGTCTCCATAGTCATTGTCATTGAATAATGTAAATATTTAAATTTTTTAAAAATATGTCGTTTATTTAAATTGATTACAATCTTTATGCTTGTAGAGAGAAAAAAAAAATCTTCTACGATTACATACTATTAATTAACTATGTTAATGAGATCAAATTCAAAAAGCACAATTAAGAAAATTCGATGGAGTATGTATGGTATATTATTACAATTAACGTGGCTCTCAAATCAGGTGTCGAATCTTGGCCTCCAACAGCAGCAACACCATCAGTCCATCGTACATTTGATCTTCTTCTTGTCCTGGTACCATGGACTGGTTCTATCAGAACTTATCTTGGCGAGTCTTCAATCTCCATCCTGACTCATCTCAGTCTTGTAGTCTTCACCACTTGAACTATATTGGGCTCCTTAAACATGGTGTACAGCTCCTGGTTCTTCTTCCTTTTCCACTCTCCTTCGAAGAGAACACCGTCATAAATACGTCTGAGGATTTTGTTTCAAAGAATAGGAGTTTCTGCTCACAAGCCCGGGCAGAAGTCCAAGTCTCACAGCCAAACTAAGTCTCACAAGACTGGATGCACTAACTTATGAAGACATAACTTTGTTCTTTTGGAGAGAGATCTACTTCGAGATGCCTTGATATAGGTAAATAACTACAATTTCTTGCTATTAACAATGAGCCGAGATATATAAAGACATTAGTCTTCTCGAATGGTACTCTTCGATGGTCACCTTCTCTCCAGGCCTTAGTATCTCTTCTTTAACCAGATATTTTGTTTTGGCAGCGTTGACTTCCAAGCCAAGTCTTCTTGCAAGACTCACTAAAGCAAGAAAAGCGTCCGTATAGCTAAATATATATGTATAGTATATGTCCATTCAAATATCATATATATATATATATATCGTCATTTCCAACACGGCCTTACTCGTAGGCTTAACAATCCGTTATTTCTTTAAAACAGTTGACAAATATGACGCTCAGGGGTGCCATCCCCACCAAGGTCTATAGTGCAAGATCCTACCCCCTCCCCTCCTAAGATATTTTATTGCTCAGCTTTTCTTAAAAACAGAGGTATAATTAGCAAAATCGGAGATCATATACAACTACACTTGCTGCAGTCTGTTCCATGTTTTCTGCTTGTCCCTTAGAATGAAACTTACAATTGATCAAAAATTCAAAATATGCCCCCGTCAAAAATTTTTATGGCGCAACTTGCGTGATCAAAATCCCTTCTGGGTACCCCTGATGACACTGAGTACAGTCTCATGCAAAAGACCCTCCTAATTTATAATATGAATATTGTAAATATTAATAAAATCACTTTACAAGGCAGCACCAGCAAGGCCGGAACTAGGATTTTTTTTTGGAAGAGAAGAAGTTAATTTTTCTCGCTTCTATCACATTTCTTCCTAATAAAAGTCAACATTATTTTAACTGTGTTTAGGACAATTCATTTCAAAATATATATTATCATATCATTACAAACCAATTTTAATGAATGAATAAATATCAAAACAGCGAAACGAATGTATATATTTAACCTAAAAATACAAATTCGTTCGTAAATTATGGATCCCTGAAGACTGGGGATTATTATTACTATTACACCAACCTTTCTCCCCTTCGAGCACCACAATAGTTTAAATAATAAATATATATGCATTATTACATCGTTTAAATAGAATCATAATTAATTAATTTTTTTATAAATAATAAAAACTCAAACAAAATTATACTTAAGAAATCTGAACAAACAGAAATAGTTTGAAAAAAATGTATAGAAAACGACTGCTAAGAAAACCACAACAGTGAATAAAAAATTTATAGAAGTGATTGGAAAACAAAATTAATTAAACTTTTACTTTGAATCCTCAAATTTAAACAAGTAATATAAATACTTAAATTAAAAGTTTTTACTGGTTGATTCTTTGAATAATATCTTTTAGCTATGCTTTGTGTTTTTATGGATGTTGTTTTGACGTAAAGAACCTCCTTGAATTGTAGAAAATAATAATAGTACGATACAAAACATATGAAGGACAACTTATATCGTCATTTAAAAATCATATATATATATATATATATATATATATATATATATATATATATATATATATATATACATTAATTTTTTTTCTAGGGATCAAAAACCATAAAGAGAAAGTCTCATAATTAAGTTAAATTGCCTTTTCATACTTGAAAGATTTAAAAAATAGTGTCAAAAAAATTAATGGTTTACTTCCTAGGATTGTCGTATGAAGAGGTATATTATCTAGTTCATAACATATCGTCCACTAATTTCAGGAATAGAGACAGATGAAGGCTTTGTTTTCTATTTTCTATTTAATTTGGTCTAGCCTAGGAAGTTGCTGGAATGCGGTAGGTATAGATGGTAGATTTAATTTTTTTTTTTCAAAATAATGGTAATTGCTCCACAAGAAATAAAAACTACCCATATCAAAAGATGTTGAAGAGATCCTTAAAGGCAAATAGAATTTTTTTATTTATTACTTAAATACTTAAATAATCACGATATATTCTCATTTTAAATTATATTTTATGTACAGCTTACATTTACACATTGCATTTAAGCACTTATTATTAGCTACTAAGCAATTATGTAAATTTAATCACGTGTCAAGAACAAATATAAGAAATTTACCAGTAAAAGCATTAATTAATGTGGTTGTAATTCAATTTTTTTAAATCAAGTATTTTTAACATTGATTTTAATAAATTTAATAGCTGTTTTTTAAAAAAAAATCTCTAATTTACGATGGTGTGATTAGAATTTAATTATTTTGAACAGCTTATGAGCATTTCCTTCTTGTTCAATAAATTGACCACCTTAAGAATAACATAAAATTGATCTTAACTCATTTTCGGTTCGAAATTGTATCATGCATCAAATGAACTTTTTTGTTGGAAATTTTGTCTAGAATGAATGTCTAGAACTGAGCTGAGACACTCTGAATAAAAAAATACTATTTACTAAAGTAACATGGATTCTTTTAACGATACATTCCTTATATTTTTTATTGACACTTGCTTACATTTAGTAGCAACATATGTGTTATAATTCAAGAAGGTGATACATTGTGATTGTTTAAATATTTAGCCTGGATCACACACTAAACCAAATATAGATCAGCGAAAAAAAAAATTATTTGTCATCAAGGATCACTTAAATTTCGTTTGGGTAGCTTTTTTTTTCTATTTATTTTTGAGTAATTATTGTTATTAAAAAAAAAAAAATAATCCTGAATCCACCACCGGCTTATAGGGAACAACTTCAGATATATTGAAGAAAACAAATATGATCCATATAAGTCCTTAAACGTCGTTTAATATAAGTAGTGTTTTTTTTTCCCTTCCATATGAATTTCTGTCATTAAAAAAATGTTTGTATATTAAATAATGGATAACGTTCTAAGAACGTTCTAAGAAATTTCTTCAGAGAGAATAAAGAAAATCCTTCATCTGTCCTGCCTCAGGAATCCGTAGACGATATATAAGGAAGTATATAATATGTCCTCTTCAATGAAAATCTTAAATATACTAAATATTGTGATTGTTTATGTATTTAGCTTAGAGCAAACATCAAAACAGATATGGACCGATATATTTTTCCTTTCTGGGCGGCTTTTACCCGAAAAGCTCCCCATCTTTAAATTTGCCAGTGTTAGCGAAGAAAAAGGAAGAATAAATATATATATTGTTTTTGAGGATCAAGTCATTGTTTATACGATCATATTTTTTTTTTATATGATCATATTTATCAAATAACCACAATACACAGTTAGAGCCATCGTGTATTTACTCACAGCGAAGACGAGGTTGAAGAAGAAGAGGAGGTACTTGATGAAGCTCATGCCGCAGGCCTCCATGGCTGGTGCGGAGCGGTCGGCAGCTGGGGCGGTTCTGAGCAGCGCCGCCTCCGCCCGTAGCCATGGCAACCTCCGCCACCACAGCCGCCTCTTCATCAATCATCCACTTCTTCCTCCACAATAACCTGATGGATGGTCCAATCGGGCGCCAATCGATGAGCGATCAGGTAACTAGTCCGTGGAGGTACGCTTAGCCAAAACAAAGGCGTCATATTTTTAACAACGGTCACCTTGTTTTTTTCACTTATATATATATATATATATATATATATATATATATATATATATATATATATATTTGTAAATAATAAAAAAAAATAGAAATTCTATTTAGCTTATTATTTTATTTATATTCAAGTTTATTAAGAAGCAATGTTGATAATATCTAGGTTATTTGGAAGTTTTGAATAGCTTCCATTACTGCTTAAAATATTTCATAAATCATCGGGTTTATGTTTCGAATTTCTCCATCTTGGGAGCATTACATTCTTCTTATTAATGTATCAAAGATATAGACGTTTTAAAGTCAATCCCTTAAAATTATTCCTCATTTTACATCTATTAAAAGGTCTATCAGACTGTACAAGCCCACTTTGTCTGCCAAATTCTCTAATGACCCTCTTCATTCATTGAATAGCTTTTTTTTTTTTTATTCACTAATATTTACCGCTGTATTATAAAAAAAACAGCAACTAGTAAACCTGCACACAGTAATAATACAATCACATGAAAACGCTTGTTGAGAAACTACCTATTGGTAGCACTCTAATAATATATTTACATAAGTAGATCACGAGGCCATATTTTTTTTTCAGACTCCTCGGAGGCTTATCAGGGATCGAGGAGGAAGCAACGTTTGAAACGAGAGGGTTCGGATGGTTCTGGAATTTGTTATGGAAGGTCAGGTATCTGGATTGGGCCAAATCGGAAACATATGGAACATTAAGGTCTTTATGGATAATTTTATTTGTGACAAAGTAAGGAGCGTTCAGGATTTTACTTTTTTGGATTGTGGTTGATGGAGCGTTTTGGATTGTAAGGATTGGATACGAGAGGAATTCAATGGTTTAGTGGAGCCCCAAAGCTCAATTCCGTAAATCCAAATAGGTCTTATTACTGTCATATATATGAGTCGTTTGTAATTGATTGAAAGCTTAGAGCGTTTGTCTAGTAAGTGTTGCAGTAGTTGAAGACGTCGGACGGTTTCTAGTCGTTTCAGCCTGGTATGGGGGTTCCATATTTGTAAATTAAATATATATATATATATAAATTCTCTAGTTAGCTTACTGTTTTATTTATTTCATTTATTTTCATGTTAATTAAGAAGCAATGTTGAAAACATCTAGATTATTTGGCAATTTTAAATAACCTCCATTACTGCTTCATATGTTTTATTATTTATAAATCATCGGGTTTATGTTGCGAAAAAACACTCCCCATCTTGGGAGCATTACCTTCTTGGTATTAATTTATTAAAGATTAGGCCTTTTAAAGTCAATCCCTTAAAATTATCCCTCATTTTACATCAATTAAAAGGCCTACAGACAGTACAAGCCCACTTTGTCCACCAAATTACCTAATGACTGTTCATTCAATGAATAGTAACATAATCTGTCACAACCGAGGACAATAAGTATTGGAATTAAAAGTATCCATTCATACAATATATACACAGAAAAACAAAATAAATAATTAAGAACAAAGTTATATATAGGTAAGTGAAAGTAATAAAGTAAAAATAAGTAGATAGATAATAATATATATGCGGTTAAATGTTCAATGTAGCTTTGGCTTAGGGATATGGCTTAATTGGTTTTAGTTAATGTAATCAGTATTACAAACCATGCACATATTCAATAGTTGATGTATAGAATTAGAAATTATATTATTGTACAAATAATAATGATGATATCGGAGAAAGAAAACATGAAGTATAAGATAAAAAAATTGGAGAAATTATGCTACTTAACGAGTAGCATTAAGAATAAAAAATGCCTCTCCAAAAAGTCCAAAATCAGGTACTACATTACAGTGGTAAAGCCAGTGATACTGTATGGAACGGAGACAATGTTCTTTCCCAGTTTGGAGAAACTGCTGAAAATAGAAAGAAGGATTCTTAGGAGAATCCATGGGCCCAATATAATACCAGAAGGATACATATTGAAATCCCATAAGGAAATTTACAGTGAAATCTTTGATTTGGAAACGGAATAGATAATTTGGTAAGAAGACTTAGGTTTTATGGACACATGCAAAGGATGACCGAGGAGAGGTTAAACAAGAAGATTTTCAGTACGGTTATGGGATACAAGTTTAACCATGGATATACGGTACAAATAAAACAGGAAATACAGAGGCTTGGGATAACACGGAAATTATGTGAGGATAGGACAGGATACAAGAAATTCCTGAAAAGTGCGGTGCATGTGGTGGACAGTAAGGAACTTCCGTCCAGGAGGAAGTGGACGGAGGAGATGAAGAAAAAATTTAGCGATATCCTCAAGCAGAGATGGGCAGAAAGGAAGAAATTGAAAAAGAAACCAGTATCATAGTCGAGTAGTCCTTCAGGGCTGTTGCCAAATAAATAAATAAATAATAATGATGGTAAAAATAAGTACATGTCTCTATGATATAAAAAAGTTTTTATAACTGTCATTTTATTTTATTTTATTTTAGTATCAGGAGAGTAGGATATTAAAAGAGCTCGGTAATTAGCTCTAATCATACAGCTGTTCATTTAATTACATATGTGTTGAGCTCCTGTAACCTCCTATTCTCCTAATATACAATAAAGATTTTAGACTAAAAATTTGTACGGGTATTCCTCTGGTTGTTGTTTGATTTTACCTATGTGACAGCAGATATTTTTCGATCTAGACATTTTTATCTTGAATACAATTTATTAATTATTATATTACATATAATTTTATTTATATTATATTGTGATGTAATGATTATCAAATAGAAAAGGTAGCACAATACAGCGTGCAATGAAAACATTATAAATAAATGGCTCAAATAGATTGAAAATTGAAATAAAAGAGTTTATATGAAGCTGGACAAGTTAAATGTATATTATAGTTACAAATTTGCAAGAAGAAGGCGGTATGTAAAATATAGATTTTAAAGAAATTAAAAATTTGACCAAACTTCGTTGAGTTTCTTTTATTCATAAAAAATAATATATGTACTTCATAATACATGTACATTAGTTATAGAATTTGAGCAACGAGATTACATTTACAGAGCCATCCAAGAAAAACCAAGAATTAAGAACAAAATGTAAAGAATATGTAATTTTAAAACTATTTCTATTCACGTTCTAATTTATAATTCATTCCTATTCATTTTGGTATAGACATTCATATACTACAACTAGTCCAGTAAGAATTATCATTTTGAACTTATCATTTGAACAATCCCAGTTGATGATAGAAAAACTATGACAATCTGGATAAAGATTGGAAATATATCAGTCATTGGTAGAAGTGCAAAAGAAAAATTATTAGAAGGGAAAAATATATTTTGATATAGACCTTGGTGCAGTAATCATTACTAGCAAGCATGAGGATATAATATAAATTATCTCCTAATATCGTTGAATTATAAGTAAATATAACAAAAAATATAAAAGAAGTTGATATAACTTCTAAGTACCAAATTTGTAAAAATGCATTTTTCATTTTCGTTACATTTCAATTCTCAATAATAATTGTGAATGAAACGACTAATCATCATCCTTCTGGAAGTGCATTTTTTCATAATTATGCTTGTTTTTAAACAGTTACTTGTTAAATTCATAAATGCTTGTTTAGTTAAATTAAATTAAAAATTAAAGATTAATAACTCAATGAATACTTTTAGAAAACTTTGAATCTTTTAGTAATGGACGAGTTCCCCGTACCTAATCAAGATGCAAATAGAACTATATAACAATAATTTAACACAATTCTTTCACAACGTTTAATTAAATTAACTACACATAGTTGGTTATAGATGAAGACATCGATCGAATATTTGAACTAATTAAGCCTAGTTACACCACACTTCGGGGTGGGAGCGTGTATATAATGGTTACTCAGATCTCTGTTACCCACAAACCAACATGATCTCCAACAGTGCAGTTCTAATCCTTACCATCAGCTTAGCAGCTGGATTCACCATTAGAGATGACGGCTCACAATCCTCTCGCACTAGAAGGGACGCACCGTACCGCGGCCCGCCTGCTCCACTCAACCACGATGGCACGGTAGCCTTCACGTCTGAGTTCCACCAGGTCAATGATGTCCACAATGCGGCCTATGCCGAAGAGTACCAGAGGCTTCAAGCCGCAGAAGCTCTTGCGGCAGCACACCCTGATCGGACATCTCCCCCTTCCAAGGATTACAACCCTCAGGGTAACGGACAGTATAACCACCAGGATAACGGACAGTTCTCACCCAAGCAAGAAGACGATGGACAATACAGGCCCCATCTCTACGAAAAAGGTGAGTCCACACAACAGTACAGCTCACCTGCTTATGTATCACAGCAACCTCAAGTATCTTACAACCAAGGAGGTACTCAACAATATTATAACCCAGCTGCCTACAATGGAGCACATTATCAACCCACTACACAGCACAATCAGCAGCAATATACCACAGCACCTAAAAACCCACAAGCTTACGTACCAGCACCATTGAACCCTGATGGTACAGTCGCTCACACTCCAGAGTACATTGCTCTTGCAGCTTCTCTTCACAATTCCATCCAACAAGCCCAGCAAGCTCTTGTCAGACATCGAAGATCACTGAGCCTCTACCACGGACCTCCAGCTCCGCTCAATCATGACGGAACAGTCGCAAATACTCCAGAGATAGAACACGCCATTGCAGTCCACGAAGCCGCTTATGCTCAAGAATACCAAAAGCTTCAAACTACAGCCCATCAGGAGTACAAATCCCACCCAGAAGACGACGGACAGTACAAACCACATATTTACGATAATGAAGATTACAACCAACACCAAGAAGGCCATCAATATAATAACGACCAATACAGCCACAGCCACTATAATCAAGAACCTTCCTATACTTACAACCCAGAGGCTCACATCCCAGCACCTCTGAACCACGATGGTACGGTCGCTCACACAGCCGAGTACAAAGCCGTTGCAGCTGCTCACCAAGCAGAATTTGAAAGGGCACTTCACAGCGTCAAACATCAAAGTGCTTCTCCACACAATAGTTTTAGTCAAAATTACTGGTAGACTGTTGTAGAATATGTGAACACATAAATTTAAAAAAAAAAAGTTTTAATTCCATACTTTTTTTTCTGATTTACCTCAGAATGATTGACTTATAATGTTATTCCGAATCAGTATATTTCATAAGTAGGAACCAATAAAATTAAAAGTTTCTACGCATGTCGCAAGTGAAGGAGACAATAATTGTTATTAGTTTACGAAAATGAAGAAGACCTTCCACCACCTATAACCCGAGACTCATATTCTTTGATGTGATTGAATTTTCGTGGGGAAGGCTCTCCTTTATTCCGTCCAAGTATTTAAGACTTCTTAAAAAAATTACTTTTAATAAAATATGAATACAAAAGTAATTATTATTATCTAACTGCTATCTCGTAACACATAGTAGTGAAAAAGGAACGAATATTTACAATTTCCATTTGATGCAACAACTTAAACGCCCCATTATATATAAATCTGTTTTTTGAAAAGAAAATTTAAGTCTAATAAACAGATTAATTTCTGTAGGAGTCGCGAGCTATTAGTTGCTCTAATTATGCTCCCATCAGATCTGTGCGTGATGATAATAACTCACTCAATAGACAAGTGACAAAATTTCAAAAACAAAAAAGTATATTCAGCTGAATCTACTAAATTCCTCTTACCTAACGTTTATCGTGTCTTATATCATACCATCCCTGATTAGCGCAATTAAAATTAATGATATTAAATAAAAATATAACGATATAAGCAATAGATAATCTATAATGTACATCGAGATGAATAATATCTGCCGCAAAAAAAAAAAAAGTATTAACAGTAATGAAAACCGTTTTTACTATTGTAAATACGTAACAATGGTCAAAGTAAGCTATAATTACAAATCAGAAGATGCATGGCACAGTGTGCATATTTGAAAAATTGTAAAAATATTTAAAATAAAAAACTGTAATATTACATCCATTAAAGAAGTATTTTTTTCTTGATCTACAGTTATTTAATGTTTAAGTAGGAGCAGAGGCCATAAATCATGCTCTACCGCCAGGTTTTCATTTCAAGGAAATATCAAGAACTCAATACAAAGAGTCTGAGTGTGCCCAAGAAAGTATTCCCTTGTTATTCCACTGATCGTAGAATAGAAAATTAAACGTCCTATCACAGGGCATAATCTTTGGCAAGGATTTAAGAGACGACCACCGTTTAAGTATGCTTTTGAGATACAACAGTGTTTAAGAAGTTAGGCAATATTGTTTTCCATAGCCAAAATATGATTAGATAACTTCAAGGTATTAAAAATACATATTATTAACATTTTTAGCAAGAAGGCACTTGCGAATCAACAAGGAGGGGACTTTTGGGTAGAAGTCTACCTCAACTCTCCTCCCTCCCCTTCCCCCGCCCAAACAGAAAATTTTGTTTTTTTAATTGGTTTATATGAGTGATCTGAGTTAAATACGTAAACGATCAAAATATATAATGTTTTTAAACTATAACGCATGTATTTCAGCTACCAAATGTAACCAATTGTCAAGATAAATAAAGGTACTTTAGAGGAAGACGCAAGTGACATCAACGGAGATGAGACCCAAATGATATTAAATACCACTTAATTATACAATGATATACCGAGTTTAATCAAAATCGTTAAATCCGTTTTTGAGAAAAATGTGTTTCAGCGTTCATATAAAGTGGCACTTCCGGTTAGCCAATTTTAACGAAAAAGTTGCTGTCACATCTGACCCATATACAAACCTTAAATATATAATATCAGTTTCGTACTACGTTTATGAGCTAGACTGTTAACACACGAACACAGACGCACGCACGCACGCACACACACACACACACACACACACACACACACACACACACACACCGACCATTTTGTGAGACTTGGTTATTTCGACTCAGGGGACCTCAAAACATGTATTTCCGTTGAAAACTGAGATTCGAAAATTTTCATTTTACTATTTCATATATAGGTAAGTGAAAGTAAAATTAAAAAATGTATTCCTAAAAGCATTATTTTCCTAGTAAATATGGCATTATTTATTTATTTATTTTTTTATTATTCTGACTACTCAAACGTTATTTTATTTAGTTTCTTGATTTTTATTCCAGAGTAATTACCGTTATTAAAAAAAAACAATAAAATAAAAAAACCAAGCCTCCTCCAAAGATAAATCCTGAACCCGCTGCTGCAAAGATAATGATTCATTGCAGCAATCGAAGTACTAAAATACCACTATCTTTCTCCAACCACTCATTAAAAGAATGACTTGACGAAGGTTAAATAAAACTAGCTCTGCGGTTAACCATCTTATATCGGATATATGTATATCTAATGTTGTGAAATCAAAATAACATTAGTATTTTACGTAAAAAAAATATTTTAGTAGCATATGCATTTCTGAAACTGCCCATTAACTACAACAATATAATAAAAAAAATTGCCACAATTGATCCATGCCACAGTGGCATTGGGTACAAGATTTGATCAGAAAATTATTGCTGCATTTAAACTCAAAGATTCGGTTTAAACTTTTTTCTCTCCACAATAAACTGAACTCCTATATTATATCCACAATATCTAGAGCCTTGCTTCCTAGGATGACTCCAATAACTATTGATCGAATCAGGAATCAATTTATCAAGAGAAACGCTGATAATGATTACGAGTTTATTATGAAATGTTGGAGTCCAACTTCATCCATTATATTTTTTTTTAATTCTTTTTTTTTAATTAATTATTTATTTAAACTTTCAATATCACCAATGAAATCTGATGAAAAAATCAGCATATCACTTAAAGATTTTTTCCTATTCACCAAATGTGCTGAATTTGGATCAATTGTTTCAGGCATAAGAAAGTAGATTTTATTTGTTAATTTTAGGTAAATACATTTATGTACATACATGTTAATACATTTTGGTAAATACAGTTAGATACAGCTAATGCCAGATCAGAAAGGTAATTGGAGTCACTAACTCCAGGAAAGGAGGGGCAGTTTGAAACCTGTAGTCTAACTTAAGGCATGGCACATACAACAAAAAAAAAAAAAGCAAAAATCACTTAAGATCTATTTCGGAAAACTATTTTTTTTTAATTGCATCGAAACAATTTTAATTTGTTTTTAAGGAATCAGGGAGTTTAAAAAGACATGAATTGAATTGAAGATATTGTATCTTAATTTTAGTAAAACCATCCAACTATTAGACTTTTTGACTCAAGGATTTCAGAAAACAAAAATAAATTAAGAGATCCGTAACCTCGATAAATTATTTCGAAGATAAGGACATCTTCATCCAGCAGTGTCACTAATGCCCCTCCTTATCAGTGAGTGTTAATAAGGACTGTATAACAACCGGCCAAAATGAGCCGGAATAATTACAGTTTAGTTTAGCCCTCATAAATCTGCAAGAGTTGACAACGTCCCGACCACGCACACCGCTCCTCATGCAATCAACTCAATGTTGATTTTGAAAAATTAGGGTCTTTCGAACCTCGATGTTGTTAATTACCATGAAAAAAAAATCAAATTATTCAGGAAAGTGTTCACTGGATCAAAGGCCTGATGTCTTCTCAAAAAGAGAGATTACTTTTTTTTTTATCAATCTTATGGTAAATACACCTAGAGCCAAGTTCACCATGCAGGAAAGCTTTGTGGCAAATACCCTCGCTTCCAAGCTGAGCGAAATTATCCTACAGCATGCTGTATCCATCAATAGCTTGACCCTTACTGTCTCAAACGCTGGCGAATCGTGATGGCATGATGAATAGTTTCCGGAACACCATAACAGGGATTTAGAGGTAATGTTCTAAGCCATGGATTACATATACAACCCATTTACTAACTCAGTTAAAAAAAATATACACACATATTTAATATATACAGTAAACTGTATATATATATACAGTTCAATCTCAGTGATCCCAAGTATATATTATAATTTATAAATTGTAACCATTAAATTATTATGTTTTCAATTTGTATTATTCCTTTTAAGATAAATTTCTAACCTAACAAATTAATTAATTTACAGTAAAAAGAAATTAAATATAAGTATGATAATGAGTTATTTACTCAAATTAAATATGAGTAAATAACTCATTATTGAATAAATCGTCGGTTTATATAAAAAAAATCATTAAGTGACATTTTATTAACTTAAACCAATTAGAATTTTGATGAATTTTCCATTTGTAAAATCAGAAAATTCTGCAATTGTAACTATATTTGATATATCATTTTAGTGCAATTGTTGTGTTTATTTTAATCATCGAGCTTTGGGGTTCCACTGAAACATCAAATTCCTCTCGTATACAATCTTTACAATCCAAAATCTTTCGTAAAATCCTTAATGCTCCTTACCTTGTTAAAATAAAAATAATTCTTGACGACTTGAATGTTCCATATGTTTCCGTTTTGGTCCAGTCCAGATACCTATCCTTTCATAATAAACTTTAGAACCACCCTAATCCTCTAGTTTCTAACCTTCCTTCCTATAAACCTCCTAAGCGTCTGAAAAGAAGATGGCCTTGTGATTTCCTAATTTAGGTGCTTCATTACTGTGCTACCAATGGGTAGATTCTCTATAAGCCTTTTCATGCCATTTATTTCTCTGCACCATGTTTATTGAATGTACACTTATTTGTATACAGTTGTAAATTACATGAATAAAAATAATTTAAAAAATTCAATCATTAAGTAATACTGAAATTCACAAAGAAGTTCACCACTATCAAAAATGTGCTTAGTGATTTTTTTTCGATGAACTGACAATATTTAATGTTACAAGAATTGGACATGTTTTTAAAATTATATAAATTTTGATTATCACTATATTTGTTTAAAATCTACAGTTATGTATCTTATGATATGCATACTTAGAAAGGCCGTATATTTATTCCATTATCAACAAAAAAAAAGTGTGTGTTTTAGACCACACGATAGGAGTGAAAACACCAACAAGGCGAGATTAATAAAATTAAATATAAATTATAAATAGCTCATTTCAAAGGGAAATATGATGAATATTTCCCTCGCTAACAATATTTTTTTGTTTTGAGATATCTTAATCCATATTCAAATATACTTCAATTAATCGACTCCAGCCGACTTTACTAGAGCTTTACACGTCGGTGATCTGGCGACTCAATCTAATTCACTCTCCGCAAAAAAAAGTGCTAAACGCGACTAAAAAAGTTTTCACTTCAAAAAAATGTTACCTTAAGAAATTTAAAAATAAGAAAGCACTGATTTTATAACCCAACCATAAAGCTGATGCACGTGAATATTCCTTTACATATTTGACAAATAAGCCAATAAAATTAGATTAAAGATTACTTAAGTAAGGCACTGGCGAATCCACAAGAGGGAGATATTTCGGCCTGAAACATCTCAATACATTTTTTTTTTTTTTACACTGGTCCATATAAATTATATTGGTTCGTACTGGAGTTAAATTAAAAAATATATTAAGAAACAATATAATAAAGTTATCCTTTAAAACATTATTGTTCCTGTATTTACCATTTTAAAAAAATTATTTTTATCAAGCCTTCAAAAGCCACTTGATTATCATTTTAAATAGTTGCTTTATTTTTCTTCCTGAGTAATTATAGTTAAAAAAAAAATAAAAAACATGCCCTCCAAAATAAAATCTTGAATCCGCAACTGATACAATATTTTTGAGTAGCGATTTTTTACCATTCCAACTTCTGAAATTTAAATAAGTTCCAAAGAAAAATGTCGCCAAACCAGGTTTCGACTATTATGGCACCTCCTATCCCTCCAAAAAGTTACAAGTGGTGTCCCTGCTCGGAATAACAAGAACTAACTGATAACAGCTGCGGTCAAAGAACCTTACAAGGTCGGCATTCTGCCCTCCATTTGCATTTGATACCGCCCCATGCAAAATGCACCGTTTAGCCTCATCACGTCATACAACTTCGGCGATGATAAAATTTACTTACACTGCAAGGTGTTAAAAAACATCTGCCAAGTAGTGTTTGTTAGCTCCTTCATCATTTTTGTTGGTTACACAAGTAATTATATTTCAAGGACTTTATTTATCGTTTGACGAATATATCATTGATAAGGAAAACGCGAAAGTAGACATAATTCAATAACATCTATACTGCAACACTTAAGAATCAATCGAAGATTCGACCACGGCAAGATTATCAGTTTAAAAAAAAAGTTAACTTCATAAGAATAAAGTATAAACTATAATGAATAATCCTCTCTTTATTTCTGTTCACTGCATACAATGTTTCATGTATCATTACGTCTATAAAAATTTGGTAAATTAATTTTAATTATTACATAGAATTTGATGAAATTGATTCTAGATCACCTGAGAATATATTAGATCCCTCGTTACTGAAGATTTGCCTAGAACTTCGTAAACAAAACAGAGAAAATATGTTGAATATCAATTATAATGTATTTAGTTACAGAATTGTGTAAATGAAAGTAATAGAGTATAAATTTCTTTATTTGAGCCTCACTCCACAAAGTGTTCACATGTTTATGAGACTTGTGCAATAGAACACTATCAATCCAAGTTAGGTCCTATACTCATTCCATTGAATCTCTTTTGTTGTAACTCAAGTTAGTAGTTCTTTCAAATAACATCATTCTCATCCATCGTGGTCGCTAAAGGGAGATATGTACTACTCTGCAGATATCCAAACGTCGATATATAAGTCGAGTGATGAACCCTCATAATCTCTGGAAAATCGGATTAACGGTATTAGGTGATTTGTTTATTTTATTTATTCTTAGCTCAACACTCCTGCAAGAACCTGGACCTCTCTATGATCTTCCTCCACTCTCCTCTATCATGGGCGAGCATTCTCATCTTAGGATTCAGATATTTTTCAGGATATCTTCCTCCTACTCCAGACATCTCAGGTCAGTCACGTCGTCAGGTCTCAGCTCTGTCACGTCGTTCCTCGAGAAATCTTTTGGGAATCGAGTCTTTGTGCTAAGGCGCCACATAGCCGAACCAATCATCTGATATGTTTACCCTACAGTTGAGACCCAATTCGGCCTGGGTTATTGGTGCGAATTCTCCACTGTCCATGTTCACACATCGGACTACAGATCCTGCGGAGAATCCTTCTCTCCCATGCGACTACACTTTTTAGAGATCACCCAAGTCTCATAGAAGAGCCATAGGTGAAGACTGGTCTAATGTATTTTTTTTACTATACATTAGTAAAATTAATTTTATGCCATGATGGCCATAGAGCCTTTCCAATTTATTGGACAAGATCGGTATGCAGTCCATTTTATAGAATTTATTTATTGTTCTTTTTCTTCTTAAAGGTCTGTTTTTTTATATTTTATTTTTTTCTTTTCTTTTTCAAAAATCATTGAAATACTTATAAAAAATCTTAGTACCCTGAGTACAAGAATACAACAGGAGATTGACCCAGGCCAATCTACCACTGACCCCCATCGATCCAGATCTGAGATACGACTTGATGAGCGCCGACTTCTAGCACGTCTTTAATCTAGCCATTGAGATATCTCCAACAGGTTCCGGAGATAAATTGAACTTTCTTTCCAGCTGTTGCTTGGATAAATTTTCTCCTCGTGGAAAATAGAATAAGCCAACATAATCTTCGATATATGTACTTCTGTTTGTCGAAAGATGAAAAGATATCTACAGAAAGAAACGATTGGGTAGATTCAGAGAACGTCTACGATACTCACATATTCTTCTGTTCAAGGAGATTATTTAATCAAAGGGAATGTTGATTTAATGTTTCTGTTTGATGCGTCAATGCTTCGCTAAAGAAGAATATAACCTCGAAAAATGTTTCATCTAATAAAAAAACTACTAAGCAAATTATAAACCAAATTGAGTTTTAAATTGAATAGCTTTAATTTTTCCTTTCAAGCACTATGTAGCATACTAACAGATAAGAGTTTCTCACACTTGAAAGTTGACGTACCTAGAGTTTAATTGATGGTTATTATTGACGTTTTACGTAGATAAGATTTGTTAATTAAATACTTTAATTATATGACGATCATAGAACTAATCTAATCTCAGGAATCAAAATACTTTAACTATTTTGACAACTTTGATTCATAATATATATAATATATATATATATATATATATACTTTTTTTATATGAGATTAGCAAGAGCGTATTTTTAAATTTAATTTCTAACAATCGACGTGTCCTACGTCAATAATTTTTTTTTATATTTGTCAATGTGTTGTTTATATTTATTGCTATTTTATTTTTAATTCTTTTTATATTGAAACAGGGGTGAGGAAACTGCCTCACTATGGTGTAAGTCATGTTCTATATGTAATTAATTCCAGGTGTGTTAAGGCAACAGATGTGTTTGCCGCCACTGTAATAATTTAGTCCAAAAAAAAACTGTCGATTTTACATTTAATTGATTATACAATATTTAATTCGAATAATTTAGCATTTAATTCGATAGTACATTTAATTGTAAAGGATTTTTTTTTTTTATGAAAGTAATGAAAATTATTTGTCCAGAGTATAAGAACGTAGGAGACGGCAAAATTTCTAGTGAAATTATATTTTAAAATTATATAATTTGTTTCATTTTACATAATTGTATTATTTAAATTCAGTCAATAAAGTTATTCAATATTAAAAAATTATATTCATTTCGTGAATATAATTTCCTTATGAAATGTTATTAAACAGTTGAGAAGTGGAAGGGATGAAATAAGGGAAAGAAAAATTCAGTTTGTCTCCCTCCCCGAAAAATGTTAATTTCAATTCTGATTGCATTGAATAATAAAAAAAGGATTCGTAAAAAACATTATTACTCTGTTGAACATTTTGTGTTGAATTCTATTTGCATTGAAAGTGTCTGTGAAAGTGGTTGGGTAGTTAGTTCAGAAGAATATAAGATATTCGGGGAAAACGAGGTGACATAAATGGATGTATTTACTCTTTAACAGTAAATATATCTATATATTTTTAAGTATTTATCTTTCTTACATCGGACAATTTAAAAAAAAAAATACATAAAAATCATCAATATATTGTTATTTAAAAAAAACAATGGATTATAAAATTTTAGAATGCTACAAATAACTTTAGAATAATACTTTATTATTTTTAAAATCAAAACTCATTATTGTTTTAAGAAATTCAAATTTATTTCTTAAAACATAAAAAAGATTAGATAATAATCATAATAAAATGAATCATTCAAATCTTAAATTAATAAGAAACTGAGTAATCAACTAGATTACAAAATAAAAAGATAAGGTTTTAAATCAAATATTTATTAAATTGACAAGAGATATTAATTATTACCTAATTGTAAGTAAGTTATTGATTTATTATTTCCATATGCAAATCTCTTTTAAATATGCTTATTGACTATATTAAGAATGATGAAGTGCACAAACATCCTGATAAACAAATAAATATTTATGATAAATAAAAAAAGAATTTTTCGAGCACTTTTCAACTAGGTTCAGAAGAAACACCGATCAGCGCGGTCCTCAGAGTATGTGAAAAGTCAAGAACGAAGGTCGCTAGTATTGGAACTGGTGGGGAGATATAACAGAAGATGGCTTCCATTGGATCCAGAAGAGTGGGAGTGTCAAGATACATTTCTTATGACCACCTCAAAATAAATATCACCTGATCCAGTAGAAAACCGAACTTACAATTTTCTCCTATGTGTTCGGCTGGCAGATCCTCCAGAACGAAGGGTAAACATTTATTTAAGAAAAAGTAAATTTAAATGTTCATATAAAGTAAGGGATGTACTGAAGTGGATTGAATGAATACTGTTTTAAAAAATTTATCACCGATTGATTATGCACTACAATTAATAAAACACGCTTGCAATCAATGCAACTGTCACTTAATTTCTGATTTCTTCATTGATTTGGCAATGGATATCAATGGTTTCAATCTAAGTCGGCAATGATATCACTAAGGGAGAGCAACGCTCTGGGATGAATCACTGTGAATATTCAATTGGGGCTAAGTATTCAATTGGCATTCCAGATCAGCTGATTATGCAACTCCTCTTTGTCTATGACTGAATAACTTAAGGATTTATATTTATATTTAAATATAAACAAAGTATTTCTTGAGAACCGAAGTGGAGAGACTGAATTGAGAAGGCACGAATATGATTCTGTACCTAGTAGGAAGGTACCGGTTATAATTAGTGTTGCCCAAAATCGGTTTGGTCTTTCACTTTGACCATGACCAAAGCCGCGTAACTGTTGCAAGACCAAGACCAGGACTGATGAAAAAATCCGATTTTTTAAATAAAAATTAAGGAAAAATAGTTACTAATACTTGACAATCTTAGTTACTATATGTAAATAATTGGTATAACCAATATACTTTTGCATTTAACTGGTCTAATTATTCATTCGGGCTTAGTTATTTTTCTCCTATCTCAAAAATTACAGTAATATCTCTATACTAATAAGCAAATAAGTAACTGCAAGACTGTTACGAGATTCTTGTGCAAGACCAAGACCATGACCAAGACTCAGTTTGCAAGACCAAGACTCGTCTAGGTCTCGTATTTATGCAACTAGTTATAATGTTAACTTAAGGTATATTTCGACCAAATACTTTTTTTAAAATTAAATAGGTAAAGGTACTTTTTGTACTTTTGATTTGCTAAAAATTAGTATTTAGCAGGTTTTAAATCCCTTTTTAATGTTTGTGAATCATTAGATTTTCAAAAATACATTAGCAAAAAACTACTATACCCAGGATTGTAATAAAGTAATTCTTACATGGAGTTGTGGAAGATTGTCAGTTTATAATATTAGAGCTAAAATCAAACAAAAAAAATATAATCATGATATAAATTAAATAATGAAAAGTATAATAAAATAATAAATTATTTTAAATATAAAATAGTTCAATATATAACCTACAATGTCGACAGCCACAATACAAAAGCCTGTAAGATCAAAAACTAAAAATTTTCAGGAATCCAAAAAACTGTAGTATTTGACGAGCGTTATATTTTCGTTTGAATTTTTTTTGCAGGCCTAAGACAAAGACGTAATCCTTTATGTAACTTTTTTTATTGTATTATTGCCATGTAATGTTTTAGAACCATTAATTCTAACATATAGCTTTTTAGGTATTAAAAAGAGGTATTAGTCAGGTAAAAGCAATCAAATTTGTTGTAGAAACACCCATAACTTCGTTAATAATGAATAAATCATGACAGGAAAAATAAGTCAGTTTTTAGAATAAAAATAAAGGATTCTTCAAATAAAAACAATACTGTGTCCAGTTAATAATAACAGGTATGAAGTTCAAGAATTAACAGTTCCTTTCTGATGCCATGTAGACTCTCATTCTGTAATAACAAAGAGTAGATTAGTTTTAAGTGGGCTGAAGTGGTTATCTCCCTGCAGACCACTTCCTCCCGGAGAGTAGACCACGATTTGTAAACGTGACTAAAACACCAGGAACGGTTAATTGATATCTCCTCTTTAACCTTTATAGCACTACAAAAATATACCATGATCGCAGTAAAAACATTAATGGTTCACTTAAAATGTTTCAGAAATACAGACGAAAATATAACTGCTAAGAAGAAAAAATATTAAAAATTATGATTTCGAATTTTATAAAATAAAAAAATCTGATGTGGTGCGAGTATCACACAACTTTCACTTACCAACCTAACAGTATATAGTTATTTTCATATATAGGGAAGTCAAAGTAAAAAGGACGTTATATCTTCATTTAAAACAATTAATTATCATATTCAATACTTAACAGTTGACTGTGGCATTATTAAGTAAGGAGATGGTCCGGGGAGGTGGTCATAAATAGACTAAATAGTGGAAAAACTATTTTATTAAAAGCCAACGTTTCGACCCGACTACGCGGGTCTTCTTCAGGGCTAGAACGGACAAGATACAAAAAGATATAGAGAATTGTGAAAGTTACATCGTATTTAGATAAAAAATTATAACCAGTGGGAATAAATTTATTAAAATTATAAACAGTAAGTAAATTGAAATATTAAGAACAATAAGTTGCATAAACAGAGTAAGTTAAGTAACAAAATCCTAAACTGAAGTAAATAGATGGCAACAATTGTTGTAGTATAATAAAATATAATATATGCAATTTTGATTATACTCCTACAAATCTACAGAGGAGATTAGAAGAAAAGGAAAAAGGACATAATATGAAATAATGGACAAAAAGGGATGTGGAGAAAGAGAAGAAAAAAGAAGAATAAAAACAAAAAATAAGTAAAAAAAATTAGTAGAATAAAAATAAATACTTACAGGTTTGTTCAGCAAGGAGTTTCCCTTAGAAATGGAAAACCAGAGCAAGGGTAAGTATTGTGGAAATTTGTTGATCTGGTTGGGTAATGGTAGAGGGGTAAATAGTAAATGTAAAAAAAACCTGAAAAATTATAGTATCCACAATTTGAAGATATGGGTGGATACAAGGAAAAATACTATGAATATGAAATAATAAATTATGAATATATACATATGCATATGAAATAGAATTAAGAGATTATAGATAAGAATACAATGTGAAGAAAAACAAAAATGGAAGAAGTAAAACGTACATAGAGATAAAATATAAATACAGAAATAAGAGACCATACATTGCAAAACTAACTTAAAAGTATAGAGAGGAAACAAATATGAATAATTATAATTATACTTAGTTGTACATTTGTAAGAAAATTAAATTTCTTCCAACCATAATTTCACCTTTAGTTATAAATCGATTTTCTTCATTCATTACATTTAACTTTTTTTTTTTACTAGATTATAATGGGAAATGGTTAATTATTTCAAATAAAAAAATTAAAAGTGCTTTAGAGGAAGCAATTTTGGAAATTATCCATTTAAGCACTGTTAGAGAATATCAATGAGAAAAAAAATGCCTGTTAGTTATATAGATAACTTATTTTATTATTATTATAAAAAACTAATAATTAAAATATCATTTTAACACATAATTTTTTGCACCGCCATTCCATTTGGTTAAAATTACAATTTCATTTATTTATAATTAAAATAATAAGAATTGTTTTCTGTAATATACGAATTTTCGTCATTTGGCTATTGCTGATTGTTTGCGAAATGAGAAATTTTCGTCATGCAAACGAATACGTTTTAATAAGCGTTATTTTTAAATTATTTTTTTACAATAACTTAATATAAGTTAATCTGTTAAAAACAACATTGAACTATAGTTCTTAAGTTCGTCGAGACCAAAACATCTTTCCAATGGCTTCCTTCGATGAATAGAAGGTTTCAGTTAATTAATACAACCTAAGTTTTTTTTTTTCAGTTTATGTCTAGTAATAGATAAAACTGAAACTTTTAGTCTGCTATTTCGTGTAATTACATCAGCATTTTGTAAATTGAATTGTCGTTATTTTTCCTCAACGAAAACATTCTTTATCATTGCAGTTTATGACTTTATTTATTAAAGCACTCGTCATTTGAGTTATTATTTCAATTAATTCAAAAAAAAAAATTTAAGTTGGCCTTCTGTCAAAATTGACATTAATTTATTCAACTATTTGTATTCTAAAGGAATTCCGTTCACACAGTTTTTTATCCACTGAGTGGGAAAGAAATTAATTTGTGTGTGTGTGTGTGTTTTTTCTTGCTCTCATTACATTGAAATGATTCCTATTCTTAAACACAAAATGATAAGTGAGACTGAAATAAGACAATTACCCCATCACTAGAATAACATCCATTCTCTTGTTGCTTCCATTATCAGATTCACATTTAATTTTGGGACGCTACCTAAGACTCCAACTGGACAAATGTCTAACTTGGAATCCTCATGCCAGACTGAAACGACAAGAAACCGCTCGACGTTTCCGCTTACTCCAACATTGACTAGAGAAACGCACTAAGCTTCCAATTAATTACAAAAGACTCATGTACATGACTATAATAAGGCCTATTTGGACTTAAGAAGTTGAACTTGTGGCTCCATAAAACCATCGAATTCCTCTCCAATTTTTACAATCCAAAATCCTCAATGCTCTTTACTTTGTCACAAATAAAATACTCCATTAAGACATTAGTGTTTCATATGTTTGTAATTTGGCCCAATCCTTCCCCAATAAACTTATAACCATTCAAATCCTCTCGTTTATAACCTTGCTCTCTCTATGATAACTGATAACCCTCCGAGGCGTCTGGAAAGAAGATGACCTTGTGATCTCCTAATATAGAAATTTAATTAGAGTGCTACCAATGGGTAGTTTCCCTACAAGTACTCATACTACTCTATATCACATTTACTAGATCACATTATTGTTTTATATAGTTGTAAATTTCAAGAATAAAGAAAAAAATCTCTGGAGGAAGGTAACTTGAGTTTTTTTTTTTAATTTTAATAATTTCTGCTATTTATCTTGAATATGTATGGAAAAAAAAAAAATTTAGAACACTTCCATCCATCTATTACGCATTAGTAAAATTTGTGAAATGAAGGTTTAATATGTTGTAGGTTTATGCGATATCTAAGAAAAATAAAAATATATGTATGAAAGGGAAAATTTTATTTATTTCGATGGTGGTATTGTATAACCCACGGTACACTATTAACCTCGACATCCTCAACAATTACCTGGAGGTTGACCAACAATGATTGGATAGCATTGTTGAGTGGACAGACACGTGTGTCAATAGGAGATGGAAATGAAGGACTGCCAGAACTTTCGTCATGGGGTCCACGACCCGCAACTGTGCTAAGGACAACATGGCTCGGGTTCCATCGAGCCTTGAGTTCTTCCGAACAGTCTCCAACCACCAGTTCGTACCCAACATTCTCCAGCGGTGAAGTCGTAGCGTAAAAACATTATTAAGTCCTCTTTAAAAAAAAAAAAAAAAAATACTAGATCAAATGTTGATATTAGGTATGTACAAGGTGATTAGGAAGAATTTTTAGACTCTAGGAGTGTATTCCACACAGGAAAAAAAAACTGATATGTTCTTATCCAATTTGTATTTTTTTGTTGGTAAATTAAAAATAAACAATATTTAATACATGTATTAACATGGGCGCAGACTTCGGGGGTCGAGAGGAGAAATCGCCCCCAATAAAAATTTAAAGGGGTAGGAATATTGTTTCGCCCCCCAACATCCCTCCAATATTTTTAAGAACAAAAATGAAATCAAAGTCAATAACAATTAATAAATAGTTTTGACTAATGTCTAAGTTAAGACCTAAAAATAGGTACTCAAATATTTTACCATGCCCTATATTCCAATTATTGAAATTTTAGTTTATATTCAAAGGTAATTATATGTAGTAACATATCCCAGGATTTTATGATTCATTCATAAAAATCTCCTGGAATCATACTTTTCCCTCCACAGTTGTAGAGACATGTCTGGCTCGGTATTCTCTCGCCAGATTGTAAATAGTGTATGTATAGTATGTATGTGTTCTTTTTATTTATTTATTTTTAGATTATATTATTCTTATTTATTGTATATCTATTATTTTTCTGTATAATTTATTTTATTTATTGTACATAGAGTGTGAATGTGAAATGTCCTATTCTAAATGTCCTTTGAGACAGATTGTAATATTTTTCAATAAATAAGTTTTAAAAAAAAAATTGTTTATTTGTAAATATAATAACCTTTCACCTGGACAATAATTATAGTGATATATGAAAATATTCACGCCATATATACAGAAAATATAAAATTAACATAAGTAAAATAATAACTAAATAATAATCAAAAACTAAGTACAGTAAAAAATAAAATGACCTAAAGATAAGTAAATTAAAAATATAAAAACACAGTCATACAATAATTATGTTGATTATGTTAATCACCACTAATAATGTTTATAAAAATATAAACTCTCGACTTTTTTTGAGGGAATCCATCGTCCCCCCAAATAAAATGGAAAGTCAGCGTCTTGTTTATTAGCATTTCGGTTATCAAATTCTTATTTAAATTAATTTTCGAAAATACCATCATTTTTATTTATTTTTTTTTTTTTTGGTTTTCAATAGATTATAAAAAAAATCGTATATTTTATTTTTGTAAATTTTGAAAGTTAATTGTGGTTGGATATCATTGTTACCTTTGCTAATAGACTCTATCTAATTATTTACATATTTATAATTTTTTGTTTTCATTGCTACATACAATACAAAATACCTAATTCTCTACGTTTCGATTGGTAGAATTTGTAACATGATCTTCAGTTAATAAATGAGTTCTTCATAAAAATTCGCTACTTGTTATTGAACTAGCATAAGAGATATAGGATACAGTCGAGCCAGCTCGTATGTAAATCGATGTAAGGTACACCATCACGAACTGTTGGTTGAATTTCCAATCCAAGCGATTTACGGCTGTAGCGATTTGTCCTTGAATAAAGTGGCTGTTTTACATTCACGTTCGCTTGGCAGTCTTCGCAAGTCATGCATCAAATATGGGAGATCTATCCTCTGTAACGACTTGGTGAAGGAAATATACTTAATTAACTGTATGACTCCTTCATGGAGAAATATTTTTATTGATTTTGAATTCAACATGTTGGAATAAATAATAGATATAATAATAATACTAACCTCTATGTGATCAAGATTCAATGAGTTCAACCCAAAGTGAACAGCTTGCTTAAAATTTTATTAGGGAAATTAAGGAGAAAACAATAACTGTAAACAAATTATCTAAAATTAATCGATATATACAACGGAAAAGTATACAGTGGTTATTAGTATTTATTAGCCGCTATTTCCATCGAAGAATAATCCAAGGAATATGGAAGACAGCAATCCATACATCTTCAGTAGTCAGTATTTCAAAGTCGTACGAAACTGATATTAAATATTTAAGAGAGATATATGCCTTAGATGTCCTGGCAAGAATTCCCTTAAAATCGGCTAACCGTAAGTGCCACCTTTTATCAACGGTGAAACACATTTTTACAATTTTCTCAAAAACGGCTCTAACGATTTTGATAAAACTCGGTGTATCATTGTATGATTAAGTGGTCTTTAGTTTCAACTAGATCTTATCCGAATTTATGTCACTTTACAGGGCTTAAATTCCCAACGTTCATATACAGTTTCCTCTAAAGTACGTTTAATATGGTTTATTTTGAATAATTAATCATCTCATCAAGTTATTTAGAGTTACAAAAAAATACTAAATATCAATTTTGAAAGAATTTGATTGTTCAATAAAGGAGAAAAAAAATAAAAATGCTTATCCAGGTCGGAAATGACTCTCCGGAAATACTAGTCATACGTATAATATATCGTTAGAGAGCGGATAATTTTAGAAAAAAACAATGTCTAATATAGAAAGTTTTGAAGGCGACGGAGAGTGGCGAAAAAAATTATAAATAATAATTGTTGAGAACTAATATTATTTAACGTTAATCACGTGTTTACAAAGAAATTAAATGAAATTCACTAACTAAATGTAAACAATAAGTTTGAAAAAAGTATTTAAAATCCACCTTATCAAGGCAATACCATTGTTTAAAAAACTATTTCATTGTATTTTTGTCAAAGAAGAAGTGAAATATCAAATCATTTCATGGATGTATAAAGCATATGGTTATAACCTTAAATATATTTACTGTAGTTTAATAACTCTAGATCTGATATTATATTTAAATAATTAGGTATCTATCGTCCGTTTATTCCGAAAAATCATCATGTAACTTTATAGAAAATTAAATTAGTGAATAATTTGATGAATTTTCCCTTTGGCAACTTTTTACCTATCTATGACAGCCCATAATCAACCGGTGATACAATAAATAAGACTTTTGTTACTTTAATGGTATTTATTATTTGTAAGAGCTGTAAGCTTTTAGCTATAGCTCGATTAAAATTACAATTCAAAAATTTTATAATAGCCCAACATGGCCAGAAAATAATTTCTATTCCAAGTTGAGAGGTAAGTGAAAGTTGTGTGTTGTGCGCACCAGATTTTTTATTCATAGTTTTACCTTCAATCACAAGAAACATCTACTTCCTTTATAACGAGATATTTAAAGTAATGATCTGTTTTCAGAACTTCTTCCGAAACGTTTTACAAAGGTTCAAGGTAACTTGAGCCTTGCAATATTTTCTACACGAAGTGGTATACCTAACCCAATAATCTTTCTGAACCTGCCGTGAAATAAGCATTTTTACAAAATAGTATTTGAAAAAGCTTGTTTTAGGTATATAATTGTTTTAATAAAACCTTTTTTTTTTTTTAATTACTCATCGAATTTCGGAAATAATAATTACTACTACTAAAAAACTTGGATTAATTCTGTACAAAATTAAACAACCGAACTGATTAGATAAGTAAATAATTCAGAATTTATAAAAGTGTGTACTCTACCTTTCTCACGTACTACAACCAAATGTGGTATTTATCAAGGATTAATTTTAGATAACTCCTCATAAGTGTTTTCTTTTTATGTTAACAAAAAAAGAAAAAAAAAACTGAACCATTAGTTCCAACATCACTGATAATACCCATTTAAATCAATAGATAAAGTTTATGATCGTATGTTTGTTTTTTAAGTGGGTATACTAGCCGTAATGTGATAAAAGTGTTTTGCCAATTATCACTTATAGTAGACTAACACACTTCATGAAACAACAAATGAAACTTGATTCTTGAAAAATCGTTCTGAAAGAAATGTCATTTAATTTATTGAAATAATCGAATGATTGAGACACAAAGAACTGGAACAGCCTTGTTCGACATATGGTCATGCTCAGGCAAGAGAAGATTTCAAGAAGTTTAAAAAGGCATTGGATAGAAGATCACTTGACGCAATATCCATGAACAGAATCGAGCCATGAATGGATCTTTGCTATGTGAAGGTCTTCCTCATGCACAACATATCACTGATCCTATTTTAGTTTATATTTTTTCTATAAGATTCACATCTAAGACTATCGCCTTATTCAGTAATCATAATTTAATACAGTTTGTCAAAATAACAGAACGGCGTGTTTGTTTTTACCATAAAATCCTTTGATGTATTGATCGAAAATGATCCTTTTTATGGTAACAAAGAGCATGATTTGGAAGGGCGTAATTTTGATATGTTAATATTAACATCGTAGATCCCACGAAATAAGTCTTGACATACCAAAAGTATATTGGTTATACCAATTCTTTACATATATTAACTAATACTGTCAAGTTTTGGCCTTAATTTTTATTCACAAAATCTTTTTTGGGGGGGAGGGGCATTCAGTCTTGGTCTTGCAATAGTTAGGCGATCTTGCAAAGTGCAAGACCAAGACCGATTTTGTGAAACACTACGCATTACATTCTATATGAAGCAGACAAGATGAGTATAATATTTTTTTTTTTTTTATAATCAGATTTCCATACATATTTCCTAGCGCTTTCCGAAAACGATAGTTTTAAATCAAGATATTAAAACATTGAAGTAACAATATCGATATTTCGAATATATCGACTATCGATGACCATCCCTAGTTCAAATAATTATCGCCCCTTCAGCCTCCGTTGGCTTTTAATACCAGTGAAGTGGTTGAGGGAGAAGCGCAGGGATCTCATGAAGTCTCGCTTTTCCCATCTCAAGTGGAATGCCTGGTCTATGATGTTTATTTTTAAATTTAATTTAAAGAATATTTCAATTCTATTTTTTTTATTATTATTATTTTCATTCCCCATCATGATATTTTATTTTGTTCTTATTTCGTTGTATATTATTTTGTTATTACCATATTTATTTTTTATTCTGAAAACATGGTGAGAATGTGTTCTCTGAACTCTTCTATAAGTGAAAAAAAAAATCTAATACTCACACAACTCACGGAAATCAGGTTATTAAAATAAATAATATGTTGTAGAAAACTTAGGCATTTAAATGAATGGGTAACCGTCGAATTATATATATATTAATTTAATAGAGGACATTCATTGTTAAGACTTATAATATAATACAAATATAAATGTTAACGTTCCACCTGTACATACCTTTAAATATGAGCTACAATATAACAAATTTAGTTATATTTCTTTTTTCATTGCATCACTAATGAGGAAAACATAGATATACAAGTTTTTAAATAAAAAACTGAAAAAAGCTTTTCATCATGAAGAATATTTATGATTGAAGTAATTAGTGTATTGTATTGACGATTTGTTCCTATGGTTACAAAATTCTCAATTAAATTTCAAAAATAGAAAAATCGATATCGAGAAAATTCGGTTCGCTCTTTCAGGCATTGCCGATTAGACCAAGTCAAATTGCTCTATTTTGGAGTCGAGTAGTAAATGAAAGAGTGCAAGCAAAGAACTGCATGCGGTTGTAAATTAACTGAAGGTAGAAACGGATGCATGTTCTGATCCCATGGTTTGTAGTTAGTGTTTCCCTTTCGCTAAAAATAATAATAGTTAATCATCACTTGGCTTATAGATACAAATAAAAAACGCTGCATTTCACAATGATTTATTATTTCCAAACAATTATACATCTAAAGTAACATTACCTTCCTAGTTACAAAGAAAAATAAATAAAAGCTGATTCCAATTAATGGACTAAACTTTTTTTTTAATCATTAGTAATATGCTAAAAAAAATTAGCATTACCTAATTAACACATTAAAAAACAAAAACAAAGGATATAACCTTTGCAGTAGAACATATTTAAAAAAACTATAGACCATATCCTTTCTCCTGATTTTAACGAATTTCTTTTTTTTTTAGTGAATTCCATAAACTTTTAAAAAACAATGTCCTCAAAAAAGTGTATACTTTTTGAGTTATTCGGAATTTAATTTTACCATCCCTCGTTACTTTTTTTGCAGCTTCTTTTCGTTGAAGCATGTTATATAGATAAATTTAAAGGGTGTCGGGAATATGAATTTAGCGAAGTTTCATTGAAATCGTTACATCAGTTTAGACGCTACAGTCTATAGCAACGCAGGTTTTTCGGCCACCATTTTGAAAGTAAAAGAGCGAATAGTAATGTCGATGAAGGAGGATCATCCTAGGGTAACCAACTCTAATGTTATATCCAAATTTGAAGAAAAAAAAATCGGTTTAGTAGTTTCAGAGAAAATGCGAGGCGGACGGACAAAAAATTTTTTTATTCGTTTTTCGAATTCTACGTATCCAGAAACGTAAAACCTCAAATTTTGAGAGAAGGTTAAGTTTTAGAATTTTTGGGACCGTCACAATGGTTCAATATTGAAAATAATAAACCAAGAAAATAATTAGTTAAAATAAGACTGTTGGTACTTAAACAAACTGATAATGGTATCATTAAATTTTGTACTGCTATTTTTTTAAAGACCTAAATAAGACACTGTGTACAGGGTGTCCCGTAAGTTGAGCGAATTGTTATAGGAAAGATAGCAGATCTCAAGAGCTACAAAAAAGTTCATAAAAACCTATTTTCTGCAGAAAAGTAGGAAATCTAAGTCATGTGTTTCTTTTAAAGTTAATTATGTTTTTTGTGTAAATATGAAGCGATAACTAAACAAATATTTAATTTAAGTAATTAAAAATTGCTTCACTGCAAACTAGATAAAATTCACTTCAATTAGAAACAGAGTGTGTCATTGTTAAAATAATTTAAACAGGATTTATGAGCGGCTAAAGTAAGCTAATTTCTGTTTTAAAAAAAAATCATAAATTATATGCGATTTTGATTTACCATTATCCGACTATACTACAGATAGCCCACTTTTGCGAAAACTTTTTCGCTTAATAAGCTTTAAGTCGGTATTAAGTTGAGGTTTATCTGGTAAATTTTTTTGAGATTCATCTCAAGTTGTGTAGAAATTATGTGATTTTCTTACCAGACGTCTAAAAGTACCAGTGTTTCTAGCAAAAATGACTACAATTAAATTTTGCATAGTTTTTATTTCTCGTTTTTTCATGATCTTGAATGTATTGCAATAAACGCAATTTCCTAAATACACATTTTATTTATAAAATTAAAAATAATGATTTTGTCAAATATTTTACAAGTGGTTATAAAATTGTATTTTTCTCCGAGATCTCTGTCATATTAATTGATCTGTATTTATCAGTGACAGACGTACTTTTTCTAGTCTTAAAAGATATGTTTAAAATGAAGAAACCTGTTTGCTTGAATTATTTTCATTAAAACGTAAATATTTGTGTCTATAAAAATTTCCTCCTACTCACAGAACTCCCTGTATATGGATCTAAATATTAAATAGGGAATATATTTGTAAATTTCTCCTACTGCATCTTGAACATCGGCAACTTGAATCTCTGTGATCCGGTGTCCGGTAGAACTCATTTTTGTCTCAAATTCTCATCAACTCGATTAATTTCCCAAGAATATATTCATATTTAAATTTCCATAAACTCAATCACGTAAACTTGTTCAAGAAATTAATTTAAATAAAAGTATTAATATGAGGTTTATCATAACATTGGTTTTACTGGTTTTGGTATTGAGGTTTCCTTTTAAAATGGAATCATAACCTTATTGTTTATAATTCAACCTTGCGTAAAATAGTATTGTTATAAATAGTTGTTACGAGAGTTTGTCATAAAGACAATTTAATTAGATATGTAGGAATAGGCGGTCATCGAATTATAAATTTAAAATAAATATATAATAAATTTAGCTTTATTTTTAGGTATTAATCCATTTTATTTTGTAAAACAACATACACTGGCTTTAGCACCAGTGATGTGGTTGAGAGAGTAGCACAAGGATATCCTGGAGTCCTGCTTTTTCCTCTATAGTTGGAGGGATTGGATTGGCTTGACGTTCCCTCACTCGTTTGTAAATAGTGTATGTATGTATGTCTGTGTTTTTTTTTATATTTAACTATCGTATGTTATTTTATTTTTATTTATTCAATATACATTTATTAATTATTATTTTGCCTCTGTTTATTTTATGTTTTCTGTGCATATAGTGTGAATGTAATCTTACCTCACTATAATTACTGTCTATGTGACCGAATTCTATATTACTCAATAAATAAATAAAAAATATTTTTAAAAAACATACAAACCTGTTTATATGAACTCCCAGAAATCAAATAAATTTCATGTCTTACTTAAAATAAAGAATATGTATCCTCTAATCCTTGAATTATTCTGTGCCATGTTTCAATGAATGGATGCTCCTTCCTGAGCCACAACTCTAGTAATATTTTCTTGCTTAGAAATATAATTTGATACTAATAAGCCTCGAAAGAGGAAAAAAATCCTCTACATCCATACTGAAAATTGAGTTCTCAAATGCAGACAACTAAACCATTGTTTTATTTATACTTAAATATATTCCTTCTACATTAAATAATCTCTTTAAGTATATATCAAACTTAAAAATCTGTTTAGTCGATTAATATGATCATAAATTATTAAAACAGTATAACAATATCATAACAGTATATATGACTGAGATATGCCATAGTAAGTACATTATTATTCTAACAACAGTAACATTATATCGATAATCTTGTTGGAGTGCTGAACGTTGAGCAGGATTCAATATCTTATTTATACACGCCCACTTGATATCCTGAAAGATTAGCCCTTTGTGATATATTAAGCAGCGTTCAGATACTCAGGCTGCTACAGTACTTTTTTTTTTTTTTTTAAATGATATTTACAACGGTATACAAAAAAATACATCCAGTAAATTTGCACATTGGTATTGCACATGGAACACATGTTGAGAAACTACCCATTGGTAGCACTCTAATAATATGTCTATATTAGAAGATCACGTGGCCATCTTCTTTTCAGACGCCTCGGAGGGTTATCAGGAATCGAATAGGAAGCAAGGTTAGAGACAAGAGGGTTGGGATGGTTATGAAGTTTATTATGGAAGGACAGATATCTGGATTGGGCCAAATCTGATACATAAGGAACATTAAGGTCATTATGGATAATTTTATTTGTAACAAAGTAAGGAGCATTGAGGATTTTACGAAGGATTTTGGATTGCAAGGACTGTATGCGAGAGGAATTTGAAGGCTTGGTGGAGCCCCATAGCTCAACCCCGTAGCTACAGTACTAAATTTTTTACATCAATAAGAATTCATCTGTGCACAAATTGTGAATAAAAACATATTTATATAAAAAAAATATACAAAAAAATATTTATATAAATAAAATATAAAAATAATTATTGCTTACGCTTCAATAATAGGATGAAAAGTACTGCATGCAGAAATAGTTCAATCAATACGATATCTCATGATATAAAGCCAAGGATATTATGATGGCGAGACATTAAGATATTAAGCTCGAAGCAGTCTATTAGAAAATCTCAGTAGTGGACAAGAGGCCATAACCATATAGATAGATAGCATCAATAAAGAATCAAAGTAGATAACTGGAAAACAATAGCATAAGATAGACAGGCGGAGAAGCCTTGTTTAGTACGCCAAGGATTTGCAAGGTCTGTGAAGCCAACATAATCTTTATTTCGTTCATGATATTTATTAATATCATGTAATGTATTAAAATAAAAATAGATTAAATGTAATATATGTGAACACAGTAATATGACATTGAGGAACTACCCACTGTTAGCACCCTAATAACATATCTATATTAGGAGATCATAGTTCATTCTTTTCAGTTCAGACGCCTCTGAGGGTTATCAGGGATGGAGGAGGAAGCAAGGTTAAAAACGAGAGTGTTCGGATGGTTCTGAAGTTTGTTACGGAAAGATAGGTACAAATCGGAAACCTTAAGGTCATTATGGATGAATTTATCTGTGAAAAAAATAGGAAGGATTGAGAATTTTATAAAGGATTTTGTATTAGAAGTATTGGATCTTTTTTTTTTTTTTGGTTTCAATAAAAAAAAAAAGTTTAAATTCATTACCTCAATTATATGCAAAGATTCGTGTAGTGTAATTCGTGACAAGATAAAAACATTTTTTAATGGTATTTTATATAAAATATATAGGTAAAATCTGTTTTTTTTTCTTTTGACGTCATCATTCAAAAACTGTTGTTTTGAGGTCACCAAATGCGTACATACCTGACTTTTCAAGTGATGAGGTGATAAAATTCCCTTGAGATGAATAATATTCAATTTAACTTTTAAAAAAACAACTGATATTGATGGTTTTCGATAATTGCCCTTCTGAAGTGTTCAAGAAAAGGGTAATTGAAGGACGAATTTCAATCAGTAATTATAATATAAATTGTAATTGTTTGTGGTCTCACTTAAATCAGATATTAGTGAAACAAGATAAACATCAAGGAAAGTATTCAACAAAATAATATCTTAAAACGAAATTATTAGAAATAAAATATTTAAATTTACAGTACGTTAACAATACCTGACACCTTTTGAATCAAATATTATATTTCATTGTATATTTTATTCACTCATTTTATTTATTGTTTACTGTTGCATTGTTTGAATTATATCGCAATTTACAAAACAAAACCATAACTGACAAACAATTTACATTATCAATTAACAGTATTGACGTATTGACGTATTTGAAAACAAACCTTCTGTTTAGTATTCGTTCAGTAAATAGAAAATATTGGTGTTGTTGTCATGAGGGATATTTAAAATTGCAAATTTTACTCTTAATTTCTTCTTATTTTGTCTTTACGATAATTTGTTTTTAAACTTATTAATTGAGAAATATTTCAATCTGTCACAATTCAGAACATTTATAATAGTATTCAGAGAGCACATCCACACTCTATTTACGATAATTTAAATTTTTATTTTCCAATAGTGGAAAACAGATCAATTTCAATAAAATTCAATAGAACTTGTTAAGGAAGTATAGTTCCAAAAGTATATATATATGTATTTATATATGAAATGCCTATATATTAGTCATATGCATATATACATATGTATATAATTACATATATATAACTTTTCCATGTCTAGTCCAATTTTCAAAGCCGGATTCAACCTTTTTTTTTTATAATTTCTTAATGATATTAACAACTGTATTAAAGAAATACATTTAGTAAATTTGAACATATGGATATAATGGCGTGAAAACACTTGTTGAGTAACTACCCAATGGTAGCACTCTAATGATATGTCTACATTAGGAGATCACGGGGCCATCTTCTTTTCAAACGCCTCGGAGGGTTATCAGGAATTGAAGTGGAAGCAAGGTTAGAAACGAGAGGGTTAGGATGATTCTGAAGTTTACTATGGAAGGATAGGTGTCTGGATTGGGCCTGATCTGAAACATTAAGGTCATTATGGATGGTTTTATTTGTAACAAAGTAGGGAGCATTGAGGATTTTACGAAGGATTTTGGATTGTAAGGATTGGATACGAAAGGAAGTCGATGGTTTAGTAGAACCCCATAGGTCAACTCCGTAAGTCCAAATAGGCATTATTATAGTCATGTATATGAGCCTTTTATAATTAATTGGAAGTTTATAGCGTTTGTCTAGTAAGTGCTGAAGTAATCGGAAACGTCGAGCGGTTTCTTGTCGTTTGAGACTGGTATGGATTCGACTTAAAATTTATTATAACGTTTTCATTAATAGAGTTTATTAACTGTAAGTTAAAATAATTCAAAAGTTGAATTTAAAATGGAAAAGGTTCAATTTTTCTATAAAGTAGTTGAATTTGACTTAAAAAAATAATAATTTGATTTGGAAAAAAAATAAATTGGCTTAGAAAAAGTTTAATACTACTTGGAAATGCTATATATAAAATTAATTTTATCAGTAACGTGTATTGCAATTTTATTAATGAACATAAACCAAAATGAGACATTTATACTATAGATGTAAAAGTATTAGAGAATGCAGCTAAAATAGTAGAACAAATAAATCTTGGTATATTTTTAAGATTTCTCTTTCACGAGGTGCATTCATGATTTTAAAAATAATCCCGAATATAAAAAGCCAATATTACAATAATATTGTGATTAGGATGAATAAATGTTAGCAATAGTAAATATGTGTCAAACACAAATCATTGTAACTAGCAACCTTCAAGGCGAAAATGTCAGGACTCAATTCATTAATAACTGAGATTCACTGTCAAGGACGTTGTAACAATTGGGCATGCTATAATAATTTTACAAGCGGTTTCATTTCTATCTATGATGTATTAAATGTTGTGATTCTTCCCTTTTTTCAGTATTTTTCGTTTTTTTACTGGTTCTCATAAAAAAGCCAAACATATTAAAGATGCCATAAAAAATATATATTGTTTCACTGCTGATTTCTTTTATGATCTATATAACAAGTTAAAAAAAAAAATATATCAACATTCTCCGTACAGCCCCAAATGTTATCCTTAGTGCATTTGTAACCTTATGCATCCTTAGTAATTATGTCAACGATCGTACAATATAATGTGGTATTATTAAAAATTAGTAGCCTCATGTTGGTTCGAGATCCTCTTATAAAATGGAGCCATTTATTTTACTGTATACGTAATGAGGAGGGATTTTAGACATTTTCGTAGCACAGTATGTTATAATCTTCAGGTGCGAATAGACAAAAGCCGGAACTTCTTAAGCATAAAAAAGGCTAAATATATATTGGTATCTTCTGCATTGGATTAGTAATGTAGACACATTCAGATTACACTAGCGAATCCAGGATGTCATTTGGGGGGGAGAGGGGGGAGAAGCTTTAGCCCGAATGTTTCTTTTTTTTTTAAATATAACGATTACTTTGGAATTAGAAAAAAAAAAAACTAACTACCTATGTGAAATGGTGTTTAAGTGACTCTTGAAGTCTTATTAAATGTAATTACATGAACAATAATACTTTAAGAAATATTTTTTTTCATAAGACATGGTAATATTTTACCATTTTGAGGGGGGAGAGAAGGGACTGCAGCCCGAAAGCCCTCCTCCAACGTAGATCCGCCTGTTTCTGATTATCAAGAACCATACATTCGTATGTCTACAATCTTCTCTGTCCTATCACTCTCTTACCACAAAATCTCGATCTTTATATCATTTTTCACTGATCTGTTTCATTTCTAAACTCCTTGACGCTCGCTCAGCCATTTTCTAGGATTTACTCTTTCTTAAAATTAAGTATTCCCCTACTTGTATACATTTAAAAAACTCCTACTTCAGTTTCTATTTTCTCAAAATAGACACCGGCTAACCATACCCTATTTAAAAACGTAGTCCAACGGATAGACCCCTTTTCTATTAAATTATTAGCATCCATATCCTAACTTTTTTATCTAAGAAAATTCTTAGAAATGGGGAGTTTTCTCGTAGTTTTTAAATTAATTAATTTAATAGGGTACTAAAATACCATAAATATAAATTTGCTTTCCTCTTGAATCGAATGATATTTAGATCAGAAAATCCAGAAAAAATATGATCTACAGAATTATTGGGTCGTTTGGTCGATATCATCTTATTATTTTGACCTAATGGAGGTGGCCATCACGCAAAACAATCCAATTGGGTTTTGTTGGCTATCTTTTTTAACGATTTTTTGATCAAATTATCGCACTTCTCAAAAGAAAATCAAATAGATATCCATATGCGTATAGTGCCTAACTCATTAAAGAGACAATGTTTTCCAATCTCCAGAATGAAAACGCTCCATTTCCGAGAATTTTCTTATAGAAAAAAGTTGCATGTTTCAATAAAATGAAGCCATTCAAGAAGTTTTAGATGAATGTTAAAAAAAAATGATAAAAAAAAGAGGTCAGTACAACGCGGACTAATGCTTTATTCTCATTTTCGCTTACTACTTATGACTTTGAAACAAGCATTTCATATTACTTTTCATACAGATCTGTTTTTCACCAGGTATATTACAAACATGCTTTTTATGACATTTCACCTATTTATTTTTACATTATTTTTGTTATATAGCATTTATATTTTGCTAATGTGGAATTCTAATAAATCTTCATAGCGTTCATTTGATAAAGTACATGTTACACACCACATCCATGTACATTCAGTCTTTATTTGATATTTCTGTGTATGAAACAACATATCTTTCTTCTTTTTTTTTACTGGAGATTACAGTTAAACGTATTTTTAATAACATATGATTTTTTTTTTTATCAATTAGAGAAAATTAATTTTTTCCTATTCTTTGTTTATTTTCCTTAGTAATGAATATATAGTTTTCCATTCTTTATTTGTTTCGTGCATAGTATTAAGTGTTTTATGCTTTAAATTAGTGTGCATTTGGGCAACACCAGGGTTTAGATCAAAGTTATAATATATCATAAATGAATTACTTGATTCTAATTTGCCTAGATTTTAAAAGAATAAGATAATTTTTAGATTGACTTTTTGGACAAATCCAAGTCATATCAAAACTGATTAAAAATGAAATAAAATAAAAATTTCATTCTAAGGCCTGTAAAGGAAAGATAATTTTGTTTTATTTATTAAATGCAACAGATTTCTTGGTCAGGAGTAATACTTTATTTTTCTGTACAATTTGTTATTCATAAGGGACATCGTCTCAGTATAATGTTATTTTTCTATTATATTTTATTTTATCCTGTCAATTTAACGTAGTCTGAATATTAACTTCATCATTAAAATATTTATCGGTACTTAACTAGTTTTCAGCCATGCCTGAAAAGTTTATAGATATTAAACGCAAGAAACATTTTTTTTTTTTTACAATAATAAATTTAATATGCCTTTAGGACCTATAAACTTTTATTATTATTGTTAATGATCCAGTTTTTGTTTGATTGATCGATCGCTTCCGGTAATGGTGCGTGCAGAAATTAAAAAACTAATCATTATCAAGGAAACAGTGATGTAAGCCAACACGCGTCCTCGAAAAAACGAGATTATCTGATCGTTTTTCACCGAGTAAACACATTATTATCTCTTGTATCGCAGAATGCATTCTGTTTTCCTCAGCTATTTTTATCCCCTTATTTATATAACTATCATATAGAATTCTTTAAACATATATAAAACCAGAAAGATAACTAAAATAAATAGAGAAAGCATATACAAACATATCGACGAGTCAATATCTACAATAGAATAAAGGATATGTTTTCGGATGGGAAAAGGAAATAATACTTTATGTCGTTATATGTACATTTAAGTAAAAAATAAAATAAAAGTATCAATCGATTCCAGAATTGTGAAGAATAAACATAAATAAATATCATACCCACTGAAAATAACAATAAAGTAAAAGATGTTGAAATTTTTGGGTAACTTATTTAAAAATCCCCATTTTAACAGTTTTTATGAAACATTTTAGAAAAAAACGTTTTTAAATTAAAAAGTTCTAAGAGACTATTTTTGAATAAAGTTTTAGGAATACGACATAAGTTTAACTTTTATTTATTTAAGTTTCGAAAAAAACATACGCTAAATGAGAAATAAACGATGATTGGGTTTAGATCAAAGTTATAATATATCTTAAATGAATTACTTAATTTTAATCCGTCTCGATTTTAAAAGAATAAGATAATTTTTTAGATTAACTTTTTAGACAAATCGAAGTCATCTCAATTTTTTTCTGTTAATTTCTTAAGAACCATAATATTACTCCAAAACATAAAAAGTTAAACGGATATGATTTGTTATTTCTGATGAATGTGTGTTTTTACAAGAAAATTTTCACATAGAATAACCATATTTAACATATTACTTATTCAGCTAAATATAGAATAACCAAGGAAAAATAAAAATTAGCAGGATTTAAAGAGCTTAAAAGTTTTTAAATACTTTAAAATTGTAAGGTTTAAAAAATCAACCGAATTATTTATGCGAACTAGTATTTTTACTACATTAATTATTATTTTTATAAATCTTTTTGAAAATTAATTAATTATTTTAAACATATTTATTTTAAACTACAACCAAATATTCATTTATTGCCAATTATAAATGAAATTAAATTGAAATAATAAATAACTATTTTATAGTTATTACTCTCATACCATAATAATAATTTATACAATGTCAATGTAAGTAAACATATTCTTATTTTGTTATTGTTTATATTTTATGAACAACCATTGATTGTAAACGTTTTCTTTTCAATAATATACCAATTGTTTGTATTTTCTGATAAAAAAAATAGCTGATCTCAATATAATGAAAATTTTAAATTTTTTTGGAGGAATTTGTCAAAGTTTAATATTAGTTAGATACAAGTTTTCACATTGACATCGATGGTATTGTTTTTCAGAATGTGACAAATTTTCAGTATTTATTTAATAATGATTTTAAATTAGTTTCAACTTGTTGGAATAAAAAATGTTTCTTACAGGTATAATTGTTTAACCTGTTATATCTGAGAACAAAATATAATACTGAGGTATTTTGCTCTTGATGAAAAATAGTTTTTAATTATTGGGTTGACATTGCGTTACTTTAAACTAATTTATTTTCAAATGTGAAATGGAGTTACTATTTTGAAACCAATTTTATGGTTATACTGTATAGTAATGTTAGAAAAATATAGGTTAAAAAAATACATTATTTTTATAATAACATTTTATTTACAATCATTAATATGACATTTTATTTACATGATAATAGTACAAAAATAAATTTCAACAAACATATTATGGTTGGATAAGTAATGAAACAAAAAAACTTAGGCTATCAGTCTTTGTAATATTCAGTGGATATCTAAATATTGTTATAAAATATATAATAGGGATTTTCGTTTGCAGCAGCAGTAACCATAACATTGACAATAATAAGCGGCATGGCCTATTTTCAATTAAAAAATTTTTTTTATATAAAATATATTATAATAGTTAAACATGGAAATATAATATACATAAATAAAATTCCACTAAATCATATTATAACAAATCATTAAAAAAAAAAATAATATGCTATTAGTAGAAATAAAAAACAAAATAGTTACTAAAACTTTGTACAATTTTCTATTTATATTAAGAAATTAATTCCATTTTTTAACAGTGCACGTATTCATTGTAGATATAAATAAAAAAAATCTATAGGGATAAGGTCTTATCAAGAACTAGATAAGAACAAAGAGAAATTTAATGTTTTATCTGAAAGTGACGAATACGAGATACTGCTTTTCAATTGGAAATGTTCCAGTAATTTATATTGCAGCTTTCCAGGATGTTCCTAACTATCCCTAGCACTTCATAGATAACCTAGGTGAAATAATGGATTATTACTTGAAATAAGAAAAAAAATGTAAACCCTGGTAACTTCTTCCACATTAAATTTTAAATTAAATTCGCAAATTACACTGACCTTCGAATCGTCAGGGTTTAAATTCAAACAGAATTTAATTGTTTCGTTTAGCGAAAATTTGACACCAACGATTTACATTGGTCAGAAAAAACATCCAAACAATAAAATAGTTGCTCTATTAATATCCGAAGGTTACTGTTTATTCAAAAGGTGATTGTTAATGAAGAGAATAATCGATGGCAACAATGGCATGTGTGTGCCGTGGATAAACTCAGCAGTTCTAGAGCCTTTGCATATTCATATCATTTAATGTACCAAACGGAATGTACTCAACCATAGATCAAACCAGGTCGCATTGTATTGAAATAGGGATTTTTTGTTTATCTATTTGTTTGTATACAAATTAAGCATGTTTTAAATCTGTTTAAAAACTTTATGATAATGTGAACATTTTTTTTTTTAATAATGTCTAGGGTACTTTATAATTAAAACGTTCACAAAAAAATAAAATTTGTTCTTAAATTTATAAATATTAATTCAATCGAACGGTTTGTTTATGTTAGATTAATGAACAAAAACACGGGCCAGTTACTGGCGCTACTTATGAAGGAGGTCAGTAGCGTGAAGTCGGGTAGGAACAATAAACAGGTGGCAAGATAATACACCTGCCTTGTCCTCATTAGGGACTAAGCATTTTCAAAAAAGGAAATGAAAAAGCCAAAATTATGCACAACAAATAGGTTTATAGCTAACGTTTATATCTATTAGAAAGTTAGATTTCAATTCCAAACCGGTTTGAATTAAAAACAAATAAGAGAACTTGTTTTATTCCAGGCTGCACTTTGGAAGACAACGAAAGTGAAACAGCGTTAATGGGTTAACTTGACTCGAACTGGGAAATAACTTAACTTTAACATAACATTTGTACATGGTGTTTAAGTCAGACAAAAGAAATAACAACCAGAAAAAGTTCATAAAAAATAATTGTAAGAAATAACAGAAATCATCACAAATATCAGTCTAAATAGAAATATATACACTTAACAAGAATAATGTACATTTATATTTAATAAGAGAAAACTAGCTCTCGTTACCTCAGACAGAGGACACAGCGGCGTAGTTCAGGGGCGAGGAATATCTGTCTGCCAGGACAGCGCGATCGAATCGTCCATGAGGCGTCATCGGGAGAGAAGCACTGAAGACGACGTCCGTGAGGCGCTTGTGAGGAGCGGTGCGGGCGGCCAGCCAGGAGACCACGTCGGCCGGGTCCGGGGGGCTGTAGGGGTCGGCGGGGATGACGGCGGCCACGAGGGCGCTGGGGGTCCCGAACACCGCGGCGGAGCAGACCCCCGGGTGCTGCTGCAGCGCCGCCTCCAGCTCGCCGGGCCACACCCCCAGCCCCTCCCGGCTCAGCCCCCCGGCCCGGGTCAGGTAGAAGGTCCCCTCGGCGTCGTAGTAGCCGCTGTCCCCGGTGGCGGTCCAGGCGTCCCCCAGCTGCGGGCCCCGGGCCCAGATCTCGCCCTCGCTCATCGGGCCCACCTCGCCGCCCCCCGCCGTCACCCTCACCTCGGTCCCCGCCACAGGCTGGCCCACCCTGGCCGCCCCTCCCTCCGCCTGCTGGCTGAACACGACGGGGCCCTCTGGCGGGCCGTAGTGCTGGGTCACGCTCACCCCCGCCAGGCTGGGGCATTCGGTCCCCAACTGCCCAGCGATGGTCAGCGATCTCAGGCCTTGCAAATCGACCAGCCTATTCTTCACTAGCTGCCCTACGGCGCTGGGGACCGCTGAAGCCGCATTCACTTTGTACCTCTGAACAGTGGTGGTAAGATCGCTGGCTGCCGGTAAAATGACTATCTCTGCTCCAGAAGCCAGTCCTGAAAGTACACCATGAGTCAATCCATACCTGGTGAACATTGGTACACTTGCTGCTAGCCTGTCCCCAGGCCCTAAATCGCTCCAAGCAGCCTGAAGGCAGCTGGCTAGAAGACTCTCCGTACTCACCTCCTTCTTTTCCTGGCCGTTATCGCCCCACCTCTGAGTTATAAGGGCTGTGTTGCTCCTCCTATGGACGATCCCTTTCGTTTCAGTCAGATCCACAAAGTGCAGAACTCCGTTGAAAACTATGTCGTCGTCAATAGTTATGATACCTAATGGATATTCTTGCTTTCTCTGTTCTTCAACCATTCTCTTCGCCTCTAAAACATTGTGAATAAGACTAGATTTGGTGACAACCCAATCTGTGGACATCGTCTTCAGGATCCTCGAAATCTCTTCAGTACTGGAATCTGGATTGATGGGGGAGAGAGGAATACCTGCTTCGAGTGCACCCAGGCTCGTGACTACCATCTCCACGGAGTTGGGCAGCATGACCGTGAGTGGACCCGCTGCGTTGCTGGACAACCAGGACGCGAAGCCCTCGCTGGCCTGTCGAAGTCTTTCGTAGCCGATCTTCCGGCCGGTCTGGGAGCAGAGGAGAGCATTGCGGGCGTCGCCCCTCTGGAGTCCAGTCCAGACGTACTCGTGGAGGGAGGACCCAGGTGCGATGGAGAGATCACTGGCCCGGACGGTGTACCCTCTGGCCAGGAAACGGGACACCGACGAAAGAACCTTACTCATTGCTCGTTCGAATCGGACTGAGATGTTTACAAGCTCTCCCCACTCAGATCCGCGTCCCCACTCAGCCCGTTCCAGAAGAGGACTATTTATAGAGTTCCTCTTATCTTTCTTTACAGGTCTCTGTATCGTCTTCTTACAATCGTAGTCTAAGCCACCAAATTACTGGATGATAATTGGAAGATGAGATATCACAAAAAAAATTGCACTATATTTCATCAGCAATGTTCTTCCCATTCTAATATTCTGCATAGAAAAACATCTAAAATAATCATAAGTAAAACTTGTTTTATTAATACCGGGTTATTTATGTTACAATTAATTATAATTAACACTCATCCGGATTAAAATACTTAAAGTATTCTCATCTTCGATTCGTTTTAGTTCTCATTATTGAAATTGTGGTATTTCCTCCATATGAATATCGCATAATTTATACTCCATAAGAAAAAGAGTACACATATTTCTTCGAATATATATATATATATATATATATATATACGATTGTAGATACATCATCCTTAATATATATAGATTAGTTTATATAATTTTCATTTATATATAATAATATTTTTCAAAATAATTAATAATCTCTTCAATAATTTTCTTATTAAGATACGCGACCTAACCATGCTGCAATAACACGCTGTCTCCTTACTGGGACCACTTGACAAGTTCATGAAAAAGATGTGACCGATGACGACACAGTTTTAGAAGATATAGTTTCGTTTCAGTAATTTTCAAAATATATTTCAGTTTGAATTGTAAATCACTCATCTTGATCAAATAAATAAATCCTATATCATATGTATCAGAAAGCATGATGAAGTGTCTATAACAACAAATACTAAAAATAAAAAACGAAATAAGGGATATAAATAAGGTAATATAAATTTATGATTGTTGCTGAAGATTAAAAAAGTAAATAAATAGTAATAAAACTGTTGAATGCACACAATTAAAAAAATCCATACACGACCAGCAAATATAAAATTATAAGACCTATTGAAATTCCTTAAGCCATTATTGATGTTTAACGTAATAATTAAAAGTCATAATATGGTAAAACTTAACACCAATATATAATAATATAAAATACTAGAGATGTTTGACATTCCTCTGGAAAGCTAAATATTTTAGAAAAAACTAATATCTAACATATATTTATATGCACTTCAGTAACAATTCACTGATATATATTTAGAGTACTCAAATAATGTTTCATTGTAGCTTAAACATGTCTATATATATTTTTTCCTCGATAGTTTAGAATTTTAAAAAAATATATAATGACTTTTAGATAAAAAAATCCATTCATTCGTCTAAATTTTCTGCATTTCAAAGGAACCACAATTTCAAAATAAATATATTGAAAATTTATATCAATATATCTAATAACTAAATTAATAAGTACTTAAAATTTAGTTCATTTAATACATAAACCGAAATGCTGTTATAAAAATGACAATAACTAATGCTTACGAAAAATATAGTGTAATATGGTATAAATATAGTATAAATATTATACTATAGTAAAAATATAGAATTAATTTAACATAAGATAAATTCTTTTATGACAATAATTATTTAAAAATTATTTTAAAACTGTTTTTTTAAACTGCCTAGCGGAATCAGAAGAGAGTGTACATTCCAGCCAACGCCAAATAAAAAGCCCTCACATATGTGACCTTCGCATCCTTCTTTCAAGGGCATTTTCGTTTATATATTCCAACAATGTTTACATTCATTCTGTGTTACAAGATCCAAATACAGTTGGATGTTTATATGTATGAAAAAAAAATACAAACAAATAAATGAAACTGTATGTTTGTGTTGTTCAATGAAAGTGTTCAATAAAGGTAAACTAAAAAGTAAAATAGTAAATAATGATTACATATTAAATTTTATCCTAGAAGGAGATACTATATATTACAATACATTTTTCATCATATTGTAAATTTAATTTCTTCAAAGCATATTCCATGTGCATATTCCAAAGCATATCTCTTATACTTAATGAATAAATTATAAATCAAATAACACAAATTAATATAATTTAATAAAAAATGTAAAGACAAGAATAACATAAAAATAAAATAAGATTTAGATTAAGATAACGTGAACCACTAGCGGATCTAGGATTTAATTTTGGAGGGGCTACAGTCCAAAAGTTGTTTTTTTTCATATATACACATATAACGAAAATTACTTTGGAAAAAAAGAAAGATACTAACTACCTATATGAAATGGTGCTTAAGTAATTCTTGAAGTCCTATTAAATGAGCAATAATACTTTAAGACATCATTTTTTAATATTTTTTACCATGAAACATGGTTACGTTTTACCATTTTGGGTTGAAAGGCTTCCGCTTATGACGCGAACTAATTTCTTAAAGACTGGGAGCTACCCGATGGTTTCATTCAGCCAAAGTATTTAGGACTAATAACCATTTTAAATTCTAGATAATCTTCATCTTCGATAAGGAGGTTGATAACTATTGCTTTATATCCGATATTTTATATGCTTTATATTAATTGGTGAAATTTAACAAGAAAACTGGTAGATGAAATTTTGATACGATGTAAAATATGTGAATATAAATAAGAATTCACCTCGACCGACACTGTACTCAATTGAATTTTAAAAACTGACGGCTTCAAATTCATCAAATCAGTCCAGTCAAATTGTAGCTGTCTGCAAGTGGAAACAATCAAATAATCGGTTTCTCCGGGGGATTTTGAATAGCTCTTCTAGATTTCGAGACACAAAAAACAACTTATTCTCAGACTTTTTATTTTTTTAGATGTTTATCCCAAACAATGTATTTTATAAAAAATGTCACTTTAAAGAAAATAAAATTAGTTAAGTATGAGAAGGAGTTAGTCGAGGGTGCGGTTAAATAAATAAAAAAAATTAAAATATATTAATTATTTTAATTTTTGCCGACGTTTCGACCCACTTTGCAGGTCGTCTTCAGGGCGTAGGATGTGGCACTGCGGGAGGCAACTGCCTCCCGTGTTCAACTGGCTCCCGCAGTGCCACATCCTACGCCCTGAAGACGACCTGCAAAGTGGGTCGAAACGTCGGCAAAAATTAAAATAATTTATATATTTTAATTTTTTTTATTTTTTTGACCGCACCCTCGACTAACTCCTTCTCATATTATATCAACGGTCAACCATCTCTACATCATTAAAATTAGTTAAATTATACCAATTTCTTGCGTAGTTTCTTCTAATGTGGGAAAAACGGGTAAGGAATAATATCTTTGTACTATGTATATATATAAATATATATTTATATATATATATATATATATATATATATATATAATATTTTAAAATATTAATTTTACATAGGTGCGTGTAAAAAAAATGTAAAATGATCTTATCTAATGTATTTTTCTTTTTCACTCCATAAACTTTTACCGCATTAAAATAGATGTTACTGAAATCAGTGTTATCGAAATAGGCTCGCATTCTATTTATCTTCAAGACTAAGAATGCTAAATATATGTTCAAATTAAAAACATAATGTTTTTAACTAGGCGCAGCATATTTTCACAATAATAACGTGTTGTTATCATAATTTATTAATGGTATAGTTGTAATTACAATGAAATATATTTATTGTTTATAATAAGTTATTAAGCCTAATCCACTCAAGGAAACTTAAAAAGTATAATATCTTAAGAGAAACAAATAATATTTTTTTACTATCTCGAGGACAGGCTGAGAGCATAAATCGTGTGTTTGAAGGTTCTCGTGCCCTTTTTGAAAGTTTTCTTCCGTGTGTTTTTTGCCTTTTAGTACGTCATGTCGATCTCAAAGCTGATAGAAATAAGAAGAAATAAAAAAAGTAAATATAATATTTTTTAATCATCAGTACAGTAAAATATACAGTGAAGTCCTAGGATTCGTGTTTTTGGTATAAAGTAATCTATCATCTTATTTATGAATTAAACTTTAACAAAAAAATCTAACCCCTACTATAATAAAAAAATTTGTTTTGTTTTTTTTTGTAAAAAGTGTTTAAGGTACATTTTTGATGGAGCTGAACACTTTTTTTTTTTTTATTTCGATCTTATTATGGATAAAAAGGCATGTTCATAAAAAAAGCTGCACAATATTTTTTTTAACTTAATTTTTACATCCACACCTGAGAAGAAAAAATAAACTAATAGTATCATAACACCATCATGTAAAAAATAAATACAATAAAAAAAAATCCAATATTTTTACAAAAGTACACGATTTTCTGATTTCGCAAAGAGAAAATTCATCGAAGTTCTAATTCTCATTTAAATCGAAGATTAAAAAGTTTGATGACTTTAAAAAAAAAAAAAAAAAAAAAACAAGATATCTCCTGAAGTTAATTTTTTTTTAAATACCTATTATTTAAAATTAAGAATTAATTAAATGTTGGCGTCATTATTACTAAATTAAATAAACATTTTGTTTATTTAATTTAATTTAACGATTTCATGTTGCGAACTAAAAATTCCAAAAGAGGGTGTCATCTTGTGATATTGATACATTTTGGAGGATAATTTTTAGCCAGACATTTAGTTTATACTTTTTTTTTTTTTTTTAACCAAAAAAAAAATTGTTATTTTTAAATACAAAACATAAATAACCCAAGTTTTATTTTAGATATATACTAGAAGCCTCCAACATTAAACGCTGCAGGAGTGGTGTTCTTGAAGAAGTTGGCACTGGCCCAAAAAAAAGATCAGGAACATTAAAAGATTAACAATTAAGGAACTATCAGAATTATTCTCTTATAGAACCTTTTGCTTAAAACTATTTATTAGTTATTTTAATTTCGTATTTTCTTATAAGTTATATATAAAAAAAAAAAATACTTTCCTGTATTTAAATGGTTAATCTGCCGATAAATAAATATTTCGAAATATTTTCGGTCAATCGAAATCAGCTTTAATTTTAATGAAGGTCTGTATTATGATTCCACCATATTTTTGTTTAAATAAATATCAATTGACATTTTAGTTACCAGTTAAAATTCCTTAATACATACAATTAAAATTACATTAAAATAGGTTTATAGTTATAGGTTTCATAAAGTAATTCTTATTACAAATATAAGACCCTTTCAGTTGACAGAAGGACTAACTCCAATTTAAATATTTTTGAGTAGTCATTTTAGTGGTATATCTTTTTTTCTTTTTATTATTGAAATTTACAACTGTATTAAATGATAAATACAACAAGTAAATTTGAAATAAGGAACATGCCCAGCAGTACGCTGCACGAGTGATTGACTTCTTATATTAATTTTATTGCTGTTTTTTTTTGTTTGCTTTTTTTATTTATATTTACAACTGTATTAGTATAAATACATCAAGTACATTTGTACAGAGGAATATAAATACATGAAAACGCTTGTTGAGAAACTACCCATTGGTAGTACTCTAATAATATGTCTACATAAGGAGATCACGAGGCCATCTTTTTTTCAGACGCCTCGGAGGGTTATCAGGAATAGAAGACGAAGCAAGGTTGAAAACAAGATGGTTCGGATGGTTCAGAAGTTTATTATGGAAGGATAGATATCTGGATTGAGTTAAATCGGAAACATATGGTACATAAAGGTCGTTAAGGATGATTTTATTTGTGACAAAGTAGGGAGCATTGAGGATTTACGAAGGATTTTGGATTGTAAGGATTGAATACGAGAGGAATTTGATGGTTTAGTAGAGCCCCAGAGCTCGATTCCATAAATCAAAATAGGCCTTATTATATTAATATATATCAATCTGTTGTAAATAGTTTAGTAAGTTCAGAGCGTTTGTCTAGTAAGGGCTGCAGTAGTCAAAAAGGTCGGGCGGTTTAGTCGTTTCAGTCTGGTATGAGGATTTCAAGTGAGTTTTTTGTCGAGGTGGAGTCCTAGGTATTGGATTTGTTTAATAGGGATAAGTGGGGTATTGTTAAAGGATACTGTAGGACAGGAATTCAGAGGTTTATGACGAAGGGTAAAGGTAATTTGATGAGATTTATTTTTAATCCTCCAGTTTCAAGATTTGGTGTTATTTATAGTTGGAAAATTTATAATATCTGTTCAGATAGTGTGTGGGTTGATTCCAGAGTAGGTGATTGTCGTGTAAAAATATATAACTATGAATAATATAAATTTTCCCAATAGAAATATCAATAGAATTAATATGTAGTTGTAATAGTATTCTTAAATTTCAAATTACATTAATTGGTAAGCAATTGTAGTTGAAATCGCTTTTATCTCAACACACCTCGATGTCAAATAGTTTCTGAGATACTAACATTTTAACAAGAAAAAGTATTTTTGACCGTAAGCGCCGACTATTAGGTGCTCGCGGGGCTTGAACCCACCTCCTCAATGCTGACGTGGTGGGAACTCAGCTCCCCAAAATATTTATATAGTACGAACTTCGCGAACATATCAGTAGTGTGAATTACAAAGGACTGTATCTATCTACTAGCGGATATAGTAGAATTTGTTTAACAGTGTCCTATTTTGGATTTATAAACTCACGTAAAAGGAATCATCTATACAAGTACTGTATTATTTTATTTCAAAACATTTTTTGTCATCAGGAAGGGCTTTTTACAACTCAATGCCTGCCTAAAATTATTTTTAATTTCGGCATCTATAGGATTTTTCATATAGGCATATATTATATTTTTCATATAGGCATATTCCAAACAATATGACCACCCTCCCAGCCACCCCTCTGCCCCATGATCATATAGTTTTCGCCTCTCCCCCTCCACATAATTTTCAGAAGTCGGCGCCTTAATAAGTGTAATTATATTTTTTATCTTACTCAACGCCTTTTCGAAGAGCTGTCTTAAACGTTGACCACACTCAAGGAATCCATTATTTTATTTGTTTAATTTATTTTATTTTGTATATATTGTATATAGGTATGACTGTGTTTTTATGTTTTTTAATTTACTTACGTTTAGGTTATTTTATTTTTTTACTGTACATAGTTTTTGATTATTATTTTACTCGATTTTGTTAATTTTATATTTTCTGTATATATGGTGTGAATGTTGTGTTCATATATCACTATGATCTATTGTTCACGTGGCAGATTATCATAATTCTAAATAATTAAAAAATAAATAAATTAAAAAAAACATTGTATTAATGAAAAAAAGTCAATTTTAAACCGTACTTTTTTTTTTTTTTTGTTAAAATTATGTTACTTATTGCTATTGAATGCAACATGGAGTCTTCGTACATTTAAAATCAGAAAAGGTGAAATCGATACAGAGGGTACCAAGATATCTTCTGAAACCAGGCTCTATTATGAACTTATATCATTTAAACTCTATTAAAAGCACTAAATCTATTAAAGTACTCTATTATTTTAGTTTAAAACATTTTTTTGTCATCAGGAAGGGCTTGTTATAACTCAATGAATGAACTAAGGTGATAATTTTTCATATAGGCTTATATTATATATTGCATATAGGAATATAGGATATATTCCAAACAATATGACCACCCTCCCAGACCCCCCTCTCTCCCATGATCATATAGTTCGCTCCCTCCTCCCATAATTTTCAGAAGTCGGCGCCATAATAAGTGTGACTATATTTATTTATCTTAATCGACTCCTTTTCGAAGAGCTGTCTTAAACATTGACCACACTCAAGGAATCCTTTATTTTACTTGTTTAATTTATTTTATTTTGTATATATTGTATATAGGTATGACTGTGTTTTTATGTTTTTTAATTTACTTACGTTTAGGTTATTTTATTTTTTTACTGTACATAGTTTTTGATTATTATTTTACTCGATTTTGTTAATTTTATATTTTCTGTATATATGGTGTGAATGTTGTGTTCATATATCACTATGATCTATTGTTCACGTGGCAGATTATCATAATTCTAAATAATTAAAAAATAAATAAATTAAAAAAAACATTGTATTAATGAAAAAAAGTCAATTTTAAACCGTACTTTTTTTTTTTTTTTGTTAAAATTATGTTACTTATTGCTATTGAATGCAACATGGAGTCTTCGTGCATTTAAAATCAGAAAAGGTGAAATCGATACATAGGGTACCAAGATATCTTCTGAAACCAGGCGCTTTCTCTCATAAACTTTAAACCCTTCTTTAGTGCACTCTAACTGCATACTAAGGTATAATTGAGAATATTTATTAGGGAGACGTTAAAGTTGGTTCTGGTGGGCAGAATGCTTCATAAAAAGTGAATATGCTCTTAACTTTCGAGGGCAGAGAGCCGGTTTGAAATATCATATTTGTCACGCGTATTATTTTACCTAATGTAACACTATACTTTAAAACATATGATGACTATTTGAATCGCTACTCAGACATGTATTAGTATATTTCATGAGACTTTAATTAAAAATTAAGGAAATGAAATTTACACAGTATACACTTCTCGTATAATGTAGTATCACAGATCTCTTTCCCGGATCTCTAGGGCGATGGATTTTTTTTTAATGTGGTATCAAACAAAAACGAATTTCACGCAGAAAGCCAATTTCAACACTGAAACCTTATTAAAACTATAACAAAAATAATTGAAAAAGTTGATTCCTAATATTAGCCTAAATAATATTTTATTTCATCTTTAATTAATTTTGTAAGAAAAATAGAAAACATTACTTCAGTTGATGTAACACTTAGATAATATAGAATATAAGTTTTTCTGTAGAGCATATGAAATATTTAAAAAAAACATCTTTTCATCAAATTGTCTCGTAACTTTTTTCCAGCTTATTTTCGTTATGAACACGTTCAACATGAAACTTGATATGAAGAACTTCTTAACGTACGTCAAATCTTGTAACAATTGCTGAAATATATACCGCTGTACTAAGGGTCCACATGCTATTCTTAAACGTCAGTTTTGAAAAGATTATTTGACATATTAATTACAATCTGGTTCATATTTTGTGAATTTGTTGGAAACAATTAGAAAACTAATAAAAAAAATCCTATTTCCAAAAAACAAAAACAATTTCGACCGGTAGCAAGTCTGATAAGTTGGATGTCGAGTTCTATTATGATATGCTATATTTATGCCTACCATGCATCATCAATTTACATCCATCAATCTGAAAAATGCATTTAGCTATAAAATAGATAAAATCCTGTGAATGGATTTTAATTTCTTAAGAATGAGGATTATGATGCCTCGTGATACAATATGTGCAATATTTTACCTCAGAGTTAATTTCAGTATTAAAAAATATGTTTTTAATAAAAAAATAATAAAAATGTGTTTAATAAAATATGTTTTTACTATCGATTGATGTAGACCGCAGGGTTGTATCACTTTCACAGAGGTTTGTTTAAATTTTAAGGACTTCGAAAGAGAATAATTTATCCAAGTTTCATAGGAATCGGTACATCCGTTCAGAAACTACAGTCTATGTGACACATGTCTTTCGGCCGCCATCTTGAAAGAGAAATACTTTTCGGTGAAGTGTGTTTTATCAATATATTTAAAGGACATCGAGAAGAAGAATTTAGCCAAGTTTCATTGGAATCGGTGTAGTCGTTTAGGTACAACTGTCCTCGTAACAGAAACATACATAGGGATGGATACCTTAACAGATATATCATTTATTACGCTAATCTCACCAAAACCTGTATTGCCGTAAGCTATGGCAAGGCGTAAATAAATAAAACGACGTCGTATGGCGGACGACCAGATGTTTTTTATTCGATTTTCGAGTTGAAAATCTAGTATCCTGAAACGTAAAACCTCAAATTTTGAGTGGGTTAATTTTTTGGACAATTACAATGGTTCATTATTGAAAATAGACCAAAAAATTGAGAGGTTTCAAAAGAGATAGTTGCAAAAGTCTTGGTATTTAAAAAAAAATGGTGTCAAAAGTCTTCTAATTGAGAAGAGATAACCTGTGTTTAAAAGATATTTAAATGGACGATATAAAGATAATCGTAAAGAGATATTCTTGCCAAAAGTATCTTAGGTGCTATGGTATAGATATTAAAAGTTTAGGTTTTAAAAATGAAAATATTCCTATTTATAATACTCTTTCACCAACCAAAATCTGTAAGAATAATAAATGGAAGAGAATAGCTTTTTGAACCCTTTGACACTTCAGATTTTTATATATTATTTTTCAAAAGTGTTTTTTTGTCGGATTAGGCATTTCATAAACTATGTGACAAACAATAAATAAATGGTTATTTCACTATGCTAATATTTTTGTTTCTTGTTTTAGATATTCTCCATCTGTTGCCGGTAATAAAATAAGAAAAATAAAATAAATCAGCAATAGTTTAGCAATAATGTAAACATAATATGATTATTGTCTAAACATAATATAATTATTGTTTTTTGTTTCAGTTGCCATGATTGGAGTCAAAGAGGAGGACAATGCGTTGGTTTATTATGGTAAGATAAGTCTTAATTAAAAATAACTGTAATGGTAGAGGTATTGTTGACCATAGGAAAAATTGGGATGTTGGTGGGTGGATTTAGTAAGTTTAGTAAGTTAGTAGTTAGTAGTTGGGTGGATTTAGTAAGTTAGTAAGTTTAGTAATTTAGTAGTTAGTAAGTTAGATCTTTAAGCTTCACCGATTGTATGTGTTGAATAGACTATCTTGATAATATTATATTGTATATATGAATAAATATGTTTCCATGATTTCGCTTACACGTCGAATTAGACTATGAGCTACCGCCGTTTTCATTTAACGGAAGGAATTACAGGCTAGAACCCATTTTAAATTATAGATAATCGGTCGCTTAAAAGCTGTTGCTTTTTATAAGAAAATTTAAATTAAAGACGGGAAATTTGACGGTACATTTAACACGGAGCATACGGCTGAAATTTTGATATAATGTCTAGAATATGTCCCTAAAAGAGAATTCACATTAACTGAAGATGTGCTCTGTTGCACTTTGAAAACTGAAGCTTCAAAATCATCGTATTAGGCCAGTCAGAAGGTAGTTATAATATATAAATTATATGTATAGAATTGATAGTAAATTTTATATTCTTTGATTTTGTATATAGTAGTAATTTCGATAAAATGTATCGTTTCGAAGTCATGTCCAAAATAAGTTCAAAAATGTCGCTGTTTTTTGCATATATCTTGGAACGCAATGGAAAATTTCGTTCAGGAAAATCAAATTCGGATTTAGCATCCCAAAAAATATAAAATGCCAAAGAGAAACCGACTATTTCAATTTTTTCCTCAACCAACTTTCTTCCGACTGGCCTAATTTGATGACTTTGACGAGCCAGTTTTCAAGATACAACAGAGTACATCGTCAGTTAAGGTTAGTTCTCTTTTAGGGACATATTCTTGACATCATATCAAAATTTCAGCCGTATGTTCTTCCGTTAAATGGACAATCAAATTTTGCCTCTTTAATTTAAATTTTCTTAATAAGCAACCACTTTCAAGCGACTGACAGGAGTTGTGTATTCAGGTGAGGATTATCTATAATTTAAAATGGTTTCTAGGTGTAAATCCTTCCTTTAAATGAAAACGGCGGTAGCTCCTAGTCTAAATACATTATGGAGAAGGATAACTCTCTAATGAGAGTGAGAGTTTTACGGGACTATTAGAGTTAAAGATCAATGACATAATTCTAGAAAAATTTCGAGCAATATATTTAACGGATTCTGGCCTGAATGGCAAACAAAGTTTTGTGTTATCCAAAGTGTATTAATAAGATTAGACCAATTACGAGTACAATGACTCCCAGTGAAATTTCGCAAGATATATAGCCATCTTATCTTTTTATTGTTATTGCACTGACCTGGTTTATTTATTATCTCTTTGTTTAAGGCACCATCTTAATTAATCTATTTTTACAGTGCCCATTGTGAATCACGAACGCGTCATTCGAGAAGCACGAAGAGCTTGCGAATATTTAGAATTCAAGCAAATATTCACTTTCCTCTCAGCTGTTGCAATAAAACCAAGATAAAGCAGGAACGAACACAGTAAGTGACCTCCTGTTCTAGGTCACGCATTCCTGCGTGGCCCAGCAGTACGGTGCACGAGTGATTGACTTCTTATATTAATTTATATATATTTTTTTTATTTTTTATTTATGATATTTACAACTGTATTAGTATAAATGCATCAACTTAATGTGTATAGAGAAATATAATTACATGAAAATGCTTGTTGAGAAACTACCCATTGGTAGTACTCTAATAATATGTCTACAGAAGAAGATCATGAGACCATCTTCTTTTCAGACACATCGGAGGGTTATCAGAAATCGAAGAGGAAGCAAGGTTAGAAATAAGAGGATTCGGATGGTTATGAAGTGTATTATGGAAGGATAGGTATCTAGATTGGGCCGAATCGGAAACATATGGAACATTAAGATCTTTATGGATTATTTTATTTGAGACAACGTAAGGAGCATTGAGGATTTTACGAAGGATTTTGGATTGTGAGGATTGGATAAGAGAGGAATTTGATGGTTTAGTAGAGTCCCATAGCTTGATCCCATAAATCCAAATAGGCCTTATTATAGTAATATATATATATCAGTCTTTTGTAAATAGTTGGAAGTTTAGAGCGCTCGTCTTGTAAGTGATGAAGTAGTCGAAAACGTCGGGCGGTTTAGTAGTTTCAGTATGGTATAAGGCTTCCAAGTGTCGTTTGCCCAGGTGGAGTCTTAGGTATCGGATTTGTTCAACAGGGATAAGTGAGGTATTGTTAAAGCATACTATAGGACACGAAGCCATAGGTTTACGACGAAGGGTAAAGGTGATTTGATCGGATTTATTGGAATTTATTTTAATCCTTCAATTTTGACACCATTTTTCAAGGTTTGCGATGTGTGATTGAAGAGTTTGGGATGCAATTGATGATTCATTATTAACTGAAAGGATACATGTGTCATCAGCATATGTGGTGATGACAGCTGTATAAACTGTGTAAGGGATAATACCAAGGATACAACCTTGAGGAACACCAGCAGATTGAGAAAAGAGGGATGAATAAGTATCATTGTGATTTACTTTGAAGTGTCTATCAGTGAGGTAGGAACTGATGATGAGAAAATACGTAGGGGGAAGGAATTTACGGAGTTTTTATAGCAATCCCGGGTGCCAGACTCGATCAAACGCCTGTTCTACATCGAGAAAGTCTCTAGTGCAATACATTCCACGCTCCAATGCAGAGGAGACAACGTCTACCACAGGATGGCATTGCTGGATAGTGGAATGTGATGTGGGGAATCCAAATTGGTGAATTTATACTGTTCGAACTAGTTTAGAAAGTCATCATGATAAGACCCAGCTGATATTAAACACCACTTCGTGATTGGATCATATATTTCCTCCTCCCATTGCTAAAAGTAGTGGATCCTCGACTTCATCACATATTTTCCTTCAAGAAGAATAAACGCTCACGTCTGTAACTTCTCCTGCAATACGTCAGTAACCCTTTTTAAGACAATAACTCCGTGGGAACGGTCACAGAGGTGATAAATGCATACAAAACCTCTAAGATGATTGAACTAGACTGAAGACTACTAAGTGGACTGACACAACTAGTGAGTCCTATCACTAGACTTAAGACTCAGCTCTTAACAATTATTAAAACCCTTGAACTCCTCATAACTACTTTAAAATGCATATACAAGGAACTATATCCCATAAAAAAATGTTAAAACTCAACTAATGATCTTTGGGAAACAGAAAAAAAAATTTAAAAACTTCCTCAAATAACTTACGATTTGGTACCTTTATTTTCATCAATTTTAAGAATTTATTTGTATTGCCATGATTGGTTCTCAACCTAATTAAATTGTTCACGGTTTTAAAGAAATTTTTAGTTGAATTAAATAGCGGCCTCTCCATTTGCTTTGAGACCCCCAGTCATATAAATTCTGCCATTCATTGAAACTGTTTCACTTAGCAAACGGAAAATGTCTGTTTAGGAGACTTAGAATTAATTCGTATTGTTTTGGTAGTATCTCGAGCGATTTGATCTGCACTTTCATTCTGTGTAGTCCCACATGTCCTGGTATCCACTGGAATGAAAATTGATTGTATGAATTCGAAATTAAATCAAGAATTTTAAACAGAATGAAATTGGCAATTGGGATTCTGTGTGAATACAATATTACAGTCTTTGCATTAATTTATTGTAGTCATTTTTGCTGGAAACACAGGTATTCTGGAGAGACAGATCATCATATCACTTATTTTACATAACTAAAGGTGAATTTCAACTTATTCTGTATTGAACCTCAACTTATTAATTAACTTCGGCTTAAACTTTATTAAATTAAGAGATGTTTCTAAAATAGGAATATTTGTTGTACATTTGAAGGGTGATAAACATAAATAACGAGAAATACATGATTTTATAAAATATAGAACTCGTAGATCGCCAGACTACAATTTATTTTTCATTGGAATTTCAAATAATTTTTTACAAGAAGTCTAATTCTAAAATGTTTGGGATCATATTGTTTTTTGTCACTGACATGAGTTATAGAACTTTGAAGTTAGTTTTTCGCGGTGAAATGATTTTCTAGCGTGTTTTTGGCCGCATCAAAATGTATTTTGATTTTAATTTCTTAATATAATACTTATAAAATTTGATTTAAATTATACAATTTAATGTATTAATCTATTTTTATGGGTTAATGTAATGTGATATATTTTATACAGTTATTCATTTTGTAATTAATAGATTAGCCATCGCTAACCGGGCAAATTTGAAATCGATCATAGCAATAAGTAATAAAAAATAAATTAATCGCATAGAGATTGTATTACAAAATAAAAATATGGCCTTAAACAAAAACAAAAATTGTTTGATATTCGTTGTTATTATTATTTTAAATCTGAAGCGCGTTGAAAAAAATATTATTTTCGTTATTGTTATTTGAAATATTTACAAATTAACCGATATTGCTTAAACGGCAAAAATAAATTCCATACCAATCCCTCTTGGAACTCGTTTCGCTCCACCGATCTCCCTTAATAACAGTAATTTTGCCAAGGCGAAGTAAAACTACGAGGTGACCAGCACGTCTGCAGCTGCACTGGAATCCTTGCATGTTCTAAGAAACTATTTATAATGATTTTAAGTCGTTTTCAAACATAGCATTTGGTAAAGGAATTATGTCAGGCGGATTTATATGCCTTAGTCAGGAATAATTCTAATTAAAATTTACCCTTACCGAGTTATCTAATCCTTATTGTCATGGCAATAGCCAGGACGAAATAAAATTATATATTTTATTTATATCGTCGATACAAACGATAAAAATCGAATATGAAAATTACCGCTTTTCAGAAAATGGAAAAGCACATGCCAATTCAATCCAAACCATGAGGATCATTATGTATACATTACATCATGTCATAATGATAAATTACATGTTTGTGGTTGCAGTAACCTTATACATGACATACTAGTGGTATGAATACTGTTTAGAAAATTGAAATCCATTTTTTACAGTAGAAAAAACCCACATAAGATATAAATGAAAAACTAGATTACAATCGTTAAAATTACAAGGAAACAAAATATAATTTATATATATATATAAGAAAACTATATATATAATTATATATATATATAGATAGATATATACACTCACACATATATATACATATACACACACATCCCATAAATATAAATATACACACACGTCCTATAAACATAATTTATTAATTGGGGTGATAGAGTTTATTGTTATTTGTTTGTTAATAGAGAAGAACTCGTTAAATTTTCGTAAATAAACAGATTGATTTAGATGTTTAGTAGTATGTGTTTAGTCCGTCTGTGTGTGTACCGTTTCAAAGATGTCTTGTCATAGTTTCCTATTGTTCGGATCATAGGGTTTTCAGACATTGGTGTTAGCTCAAAAAATCTCTGAGTTTTAAAATAAATATATTGTTTTATAGTGGGAAGCTTTAACTCTGATAGCATAGTAGATATTTTGGTATAACGTGGATAATTGTTTATTATTCTCATACACGTATTTTGAATCACTTCGAGTTTTTTGTAATTAGTCTCGCAGAGAATCATTCAATTTCCACAACGATATCTGCTTTTGAACAATGATTAAAAATTTTGCATTCACTGTTCAAAAATATTTAAATACACTTTCGTAACATTGTATTCGTAGGTTGAAATATAAATTCTTCACTTTTGTCAATGTAAACAGATGAATATGGTATATTTACTAATTTATATATGGCATAATTCAAGACAACTCATTGTCAGTAAATAATTGTCAATTCAAAGTAACGAATATGCCAAAATCAAGAGTTTGCTACTAAATTTAATTAAAAAATAAAACCAAAGTGGTTTACCAAATTGATGGCTACATCTATTCTATTCTGTAACTTGATCCATAAACTCTGACTTTTTTAGAGAGCGAAATACTTTACGGTCAGGGATCAATCATTCCAATGAGAACCGAAAAAAGAGCGGATTTGAGCAAAACTAATTCATGGTCTTGAAGTTACGCTCTGATTTGAGCTAGAATGATGCTTACACCTTTTTGATACGGACTGATAGATTTCCCTAAGTAACTCCTCATTTTTCTTTACTTGCTATGTTTTTTTTCGTTTTTTTTTTTTTTTTTTTTTGGCAAGATGGATATATGACTTATAGAATTGTAAAATGGTTGGAAAGGCATCAGATTCCCTAGACAGCAGAGACGACCCTGAGGCGATGCGATGTAGCCGTGGTCACGGTTGGCTGGAAGGAAAACAAAACAGACTCTTGTGCGCAGCGGAGGCGCAGTCTATTTTTAGTTGGACTCCTTTCACCTTGGAGTATTGCGTAACCGCGCACCAAACCAAAACATCTGACGCAACGCGCACACCTCCGGGACACGCCCCTCTTTCATTAAAATAATAGGTTTGTTTTGGTACTGGTAATATACCACTAGCCTTTGCGGGTAACATTAAAACGCGACAATTGCCATCGGAGCTGTAGTATGATCCACTGTGTCATTACGGAACTCTGTTAAAAAAAAAAAAATAATAAAAAAAAAGGTACCATTGTATAAGTGTTACTCCACTTCAACGAGTTGGCCAATAACTCATGACCATACTATAAATGGAATTGCGAGAATAGCGGAAGATTGATGTGTTCACCGTGGTACAGACCCCTTTTTATCGAATTAATTTAAATTCCGCCTAAAACTTCGTAAATAGTTTCATCTCATCATAACCTACAACTATTTTATTTACGAAAACTCTTGGAATTGCGGAGTTTTCAATCTGGAGGGGGGCAAATTTTGTCTATTTAATTAGGTAATAAAAACTCGTAAAAGCTAGTACGGTAGTCAATGACAACTTGTGTTCGAAAATAGACTGAAGTCACTTAACATCTTCTAAGATCCAGGCCTCAAGTGAAAATGACTCTTTGGGGATTTTTTTATCTCTTAAAGCTAATTAAGACTCCGATTTTAAATGAAAAGGTCCTTGGAATTAGTGCGTTTTCAATCTGGCGGGGGGCAAACTTTGTCTATTTAATTAGGTACTAAAAACTCGTAAATACACATTTGCTTTCTACTTGGATCGTGAGATAATTTGATCACAAAATCGAGAAAAATGGTGGCCTTCAAAAATATTGAGCCGTTTAGACTTACATCCCCAAAATTTCAAAATAACGAGGTTGTATAAGACAAACGGCCCAATATCTTTGTAGGCCACCTTTGTTATCGATTTTGTGATCAAATTATCTTAAGGTCCATGTAGAAATCAAATGCGTATTTACGAGTTTTTAGTACCTAATTAAATAGACAAAGTTTGCCCCCCGCCAGATTGAAAACGCCCCAATTCCAAGGACTTTTTCACTTAAAATCGGAGTCTTAATTACCTTTAAGAGATAAACAAATATCCAAAGAGTCACTTTCACTTGAGGTCTGGATATTAGAAGACGTTCAGTAACTTCAGTCTATTTTCGGACACAAGTTGTCATTGAAAACTATTATCCCATAGAGTAGCTTTTAACAATTACATACTATCATAATATGAATTAACTCAGGGATGCGTATGAACCCCAAGGGCGATAACCCAAGAAATTTTATTTCCCTCCTCTTCTTAAAAGAGAGGCAAGTGAAAGAAGAATCATAAAATCATTTTTTTACCTTATTCGTTGGTTAGAAAGTTCTTCCAAACTGAAACGCCAAAGAAATATGGCTTTCCCAATAATGTAAATATGTGTCCACTCAAAAGTTTAAAAAAACAGTAAAAATGTGCCCTATTGTGGGTACTCGTCAATGAACTGGATAGATATATCGTACTGATTGTATATTGAAGAAACATTGAAAGAGAGAAATGTATAAAAACAATTGGAACACTGAACACATCAAAGTGCAGGAGTTCGTTGCAGTTTGCCTAACCATGAAGAAGTGGGTTTAAGTATTTTACCATATTGGACTCCTCGAGAGCAGGAATAGGAAAGGTTAGCTGGACAAAACAGGTTGTGTTGGGCAACCTCGATCCTCTACAAGTGACCAGCATCGCTCAACCATCTTGACCGAGTATGCATTCCGTGTTCCTGGTTTGGTGTTATAAAAAATGCAAGGCTCATACAGTCATATTATTATGGCTTGGAAATATTTTAGTACAAAAAATATGATCAAAAAATATATATAAATTATGGTATCATGCTTCCAAGATTTCGATTTACGTGGTGTCGCAAGAATAATAAATACACGTTTTTAAAATAATAGGTATTCTTCAATTCTGAAGATATCGAAAAGCGAAAAATGTTTGAGGGGCCATAATTTTTATAGAGTTTTGAATTTTAGACGAAGGGGCACATTTTGATGGGGTAGTGCATTTTTGGAGAAAACCATGCAATAGTGGATTTTCAGCGTGAAATAACTTTTAAACCAGGAAACAGCTGAAGAAACATGGAAAAGCTCACATCAATTTTAATCCCACGATTTTACATATCTCTAAACTGAAAATAACTCGAAGCCAAGCACACTGTATATCTGGAGTTACATTCGTAATATATTTTTTCATTAATCGCTTTCGCCAAAAGCAACGCAGATAGATTAACATTTTGCTGTTAGTGTTCTTTGAAAGCGAGAAAGGGTCCAGATTTTTTGTTTTTGTTTTTTTAGGAATCTCTTTACTAAAGAGGTGACATTTGCAAGTAAAAGGTCATTGAATAGACAGATAAAATTTTCATTACTGAGCCAGGAGGAACCTTAAACATATCGAACTGGATGGTCAATTTTACGCTTTCTGGATGAGTGCAGAACCGCAAGAAGCACGAAACAGCTTTTTGGAGGAGCTATCCAAGGATTAAAAATCAACCAAAAACTATTTGGATTTCAATTTCGAACTGAAAGTTCATCGAGAAATGAATTTTATTTTTTATCTTTTTTAATTTACAACTTACTAAATATGTTATCATTAAAATAACTAATTATATCATTAAAATAAGGGCCACTGCCGTTTTAACCTCCTTGGAGGATTATATGGATGAGTGGTGCTGGATAGAGATTGTGTAAAGGGATTTGGATGATGGGTTAAGGTCTAGGACAAATGGGATATTAAGGTCATGGTGTAGGGTTTTGTTGGTTATATAGAAAGGAGCATTGACTATTGTTTGAAGGACTTTAACGACCCTAATATTCCTTTTATTTAATTTTTCATTTATATTCACGGATGATTCATTCACGGGTTTCAATTTCGAACTGAAAGTTCATCGAGAAATGAATTTTATTTTTTATCTTTTTTAATTTACAACTTACTAAATAAGTTATCATTAAAATGTTGTAACCCTTTTGGTTTTAATGTTTAGAATAGTAAGCTTCACTATTTGGTTTTTGGCTTCTCGCTGCATAAGCGCAGAGTAAGGAGGAGCGAGTGGGCGATTGCCGCCTCCCCTCTACCCCCCCCTCCCAATAAAATGTTGAGGAGGCGAGAACATCGTTCCTCTTCCGAATAATTTGAAGTAAAAAAAAAAATTAAAATTGATAAGATACATGAATGAATAAAATGTGTAAACTAAAATCGGTTAAGAAAATTCGACTAGCTGGCTAGGCTAAGGCCTTTAAGTAGGTACGAAACTATTTTATATTTTATAACGACCCTTTGTTTTTTTTTAAACGTTTTTATTGAAAAATATTACAATCTGTCTCTAGGACATTTATAACAGAATTCACAGATCACATTCACAATCTATGTATAATAAATAAAATAAATAATAATAATAATAAGGCTTAGCGAACCCGAAGGTTCGATGCCGACACCACCAATCGCTTGTTACTCACCTCCCTCCACCGTTCGCCGTCCAAACCCAGTCCCTTCAGATCGGCTTTAATGCAATCTTCCCACCTTCGCTTCGGTCTACCCCTCGGACGCTTACCATTCGGCACAGCAAATATTAACCTTTTAGGAATTCTCTCGTTACTAAGTCCAACAACTTTACAAGCCCATTTGATTCGCCGCGATGAAATTACATCAATTATATTATCCGGATACAGCTCACGCAATTCGGCGTTGTGTAACCGTCTGAACTCTCCGGTTAACTCATCCTTCTTCGGTCCGAATATTCTACGCAATACTTTATTTTCAAAAACCTTAAGACGCTGCTCATCCCTTAATGTAAGCGGCCAAGTTTCGCATCCATAAAGAACTGTAGGCAAGATAATTGTTTTATAGATTCTAATTTTTAAGTTCCGGGACAAGAGGCGCGAACTACGTAGTTTTGTCACAGAAAAATAACAAGCATTTCCCGCCTTCAGTCTAACCTTAATCTCTTCTTCAATTCCGTTTTTTCTAGTTATCGTTGAAGCTAGATACCTAAATTTATCTACCTGTTTAAACATATTACCATCTATATCGATGTCACCAGTAGTATCGCCATTTTGACAGCTAACCATATAAATAAAATAAATTATACAGAAAAATAATATAAATACAATAAACAAGAATAAAATAACCTAAAAATAAATAAATAAAAAGAATACATACACACCAATATACAATATTTACAAGTTGGCGAGAGAACTCCAAACCAGACTTGTCCCTCAAACTGTGGAGGGAAAAGAATGACTCCAGGAGTTCCCTGCACTCCTCTCTCAACCGCGTCACTAGGGCTAAACCCAGTGGAGATTGAGCAAGAGTGCTTTAGCCACATACACTCATGTAGTGAGTGAAGAATCAGGCCATTGCCAGAACTCCAATATTTACAAACTATAAAAGATCGCGGGGCCACTGCCGTTTTAACCTCCTTGGAGGATTATATGGATGAGTGGTGCTGGATAGAGATTGTGCAAAGGGATTTGGATGATGGGTTAAGGTCTAGGACAAATGGGATATTAAGGTCATGGTGTAGGGTTTTGTTGGTTATATAAAAAGGAGCATTGACTATTGTTTGAAGGACATTAACGACCCTAATATTCCTTTTATTTAATTTTTCATTTATATTCACGGATGATTATATAGGAACATTTCCTAGGATTTTATGAGTCATTCACCTCTCATGTGTATACCTCCATTTCCACATAATTTTCTTATCAAATTTTCTAAGATAAATTTGGAGAAAAAAAAATTTAATGATTACAAATATAAATATACTTTATAGAGAATATTTTAATGGACCTTTTTATATAACTAGTTAGACTGTGTAAACATTGTATTTTTATTTTAAAGTTTCGCAAACTAAGAAATCAAAAATATTTCTCGATTTGTTAGCATTATTTATTTTTAAGGGAAAAACTTATATAAATGTACCTATGTTATGAAGGATGTTCCCCTTCCTTCCATGTTTAATGAATACAAATTGTAATAAATCCAATTGTTTTGTTCACATATTTTCAAGTATATCCTTATACACATAAAAAAAAAATTCAACAACATCCAAACAAATATACATATTATATCTGTTCGTTTGACAGTAATTATGTTGGATTTTTACACGTAATAAGAAATACTGCCACTTGTTTATTGTTTTTATTGGTCATTCGCTCCCCCCCCCCCTCAATCGCAATGGAAAGTCTGCGCCCCTATGTTTCACTGTACCACCATATTTATGTTAGAACTACGAAATGTTTATGTAGTAATAATATACAAAACAGAAACAATAGGCACAAAACAATTCAGTAAACTAAATAGTGATAGTTAAAAACAACGCTACAAATTATCACATAATGGTTTATTATTTCCAAATAGATATTTATCAAGTATGTGGGGTATGCCACACTACATTTCTTACCACTTCACAGAAAAATTAACTAAAAAAAATTGCTTCATTAGTGTTTTCATTTTTGGTTTAAAAAACAATAAGAAAACCAGATTTTTCTTCTAATAACAATGTTGACTGCTTTGGTAATGTCGAGTTTAGTTTCGAAGAAAAGCCACAGATGGCGAATGGACAATTTTTTAAATTTTTTATTTTCGGAGGCATCGTAAAACGTAAACCACAAACTTTTAGGAGAAATAAGATTTTATTTTTTCTTGGTCGATTACAATGGTTCATATACTGGTTTAATATTTGTTTCCGGCGGTAAGTAAACATTTTCTACCAGAGCGCGAAAGAAACAAGCAAAAGCAAACAGCCCATTCAAACCTGATCCACCAAGGTCGTGTGACTCAGCGAATGCACTGCTATGGCGCCGCAACCTTTTCCTCCTTAATAAAAACAAAAAAGAAGTAATTATCAAAACTATTCTTAAATAATTCACAAATATTTAAGTGTGGCTAAAAATGTACAAACGGATTACATGAACGTATTTTGTGCTACATTGCTAATCATCGCGTACCTTAAGATGACCCGAAAAAAAAAATGGGAATTGAGGTTGATGAAGACAAGCAATGGATATCAACTGATTGTGAGTTATCAAGAAAATGGCGGCTTAATATCAACATTTTGTATGCATAGGCCGTTCTAGATCTGGACGAAAAACTTTGTATGGACAATACTGGTTTCAAATTACCTACAAAAGTATGTAATTAAAAAAAAAAAAATCCGTTTTTCTTGATTTTGTAAAATAATTACTCTAAATATTTATATTATTCGAATTAAAATATGGGTATAAAGTACCATTTTACTAGCGATAAAAAATATACTCCCCCAATTTTATGCAAATTTTTGGTGACATTCAATAAAGAAAGAATAAATAAATAAAAGCTTAAACAATTTTGTGAATAAATCAGTGTTAAAGATATTGATAATTTCTCAAAATTCAAGATACACTCTTCCATCATTGGGCTACCTCAGTCCCTTTCCAGGTAACAATGTACATGTGTGTACATATTATGTGTGTATAAAAGTATATAAACACTACTAATTTAATTATTTTTACTTTTTTTCCCAACTTTTGTGAGAAGTTATCAAGAGTACCCAGAAGGGGGTTATAGGACAGTAAATGCGCCATCAAAATCTTTGAGGGGGTTATGAATTCCATATTTTTGGTTTGGTTTGATGAAAACTTTTAAACCAAGGAGCGAAAAAAAAAATTGTTTTTGTTATTTTACTTTCATTGCTACTGCTTTCAAGGAAGAGGAGTGCTTAGAGAGAATAATAAATATTTCTGCACCCCTAACCGTAAGTTTATAAACGGTGAGAGCATTTAAGAGTTCCACATTTTCTTCCTTTATTCTTTAAGACATCCTCCATAATTTCGGGGCAATACTCACCGTCTTACGAACCATATCTTCTTATTAATAAATATGCAAAAAATAATTTTAATTTTCTTCTTGTTTTTGTATCCATGATTTATTAGTATTGAAATACACATATAGTTGTTTTTTTTTAGCACATCTTTTGTCATTTTCTAAACGCAAAGCCCTTTTTAATTAGGTTTAAAAAGCCTTCTCAACAAAGAAAATAAATTGATGACAGATAATGCATGTGAAGTGTCATTTTTTGTAAACACATAAATTAAAAACATAACTTTTCAAATCTAATTACTGTCCTAATCAACAAACAGATTTATTTTAAATACATCACTAATACACAGCTCATCAAAATGACTGCAACTTTAGAGTTCGAAGATTAAAAATCAATTGGACCCAATGAAATAGCACTTTTTCACGTAAAGGAAATCATTCCTATAACGACTTCATTGTTATTAATGTATATGTAGAAATATAAAAATAATTTTAAAACATGCCGAAATTCTTAAAATACTAATTTTACTCAGGAAAAAATATTTCATAAAGAAAATTTAAACTTAATGTCCGTAGGTACGTGGGATTCTTGAACTATTGAGATTTATTTTAACAACAATTTTTGTTAATGATTTTTCTGTAAATATCCCCTTTTGACAACTAATGTTACAATATTTCATCAGAAAAAAAAATTGAATAGTTCTCGTTTTTATTTAGCGCCATTAATACTAACCATAAAATATATAAAAAAGCGTTTCTATTGCTGCAGTCCACAAATCTATATAATTTGTAAATAAAAAAATGAAGAAATATATAGGTAAATATAATTTTCAATATATTTGCACCACTCAAGGGTCTTGCGCATTTCTGCCCCATCGTATATGAAATTCATAATATCCGAAAAAACGAAATAAGCAGGTTATTTTGAGTAAATAGCATGGATTATTTTTTAAATAAAAACTCAATATGTATAACTCCCTATTTATTAAAATCTTCAATGATCACAAGCGTATCATTTATATTTTTTATCCGATAATATTGACTTTTGAACTGCATGCTTCTCCCCGATGTCATTTTTTTTTTAATATGCACGATTTCTCATCATGTGAGATTAGTAATTTAATTATCGAGGCATATCGTTTTTTTTTTAATATAAAAATTTACTAAAAACTTCAATATTGGATGTTTCTTTAGCTAGGGTGATACGAAACTGAACTGATAATTTCTGAGTAGCACTTAAACATTACTTAAAAGTGGAATATTTTAATGACTTACACGGTAATAGGACTTCTTGAATTCCTGTAAGAGCAGGGGTAAAGAAAATTTTAAGAGCTCATGTAAATAAGAGTGATAAATAATTATAAAGTTCAAGTGACTTGATGAAATAGCAATCTAAAGTCCTCGTTCTCTCCCGATGGGGAGAGTAACGGAAGAATACTTATAATATGACTTTGAAGTTATTTGGTAATGAAGTTATTTCTCATTAGGAGTCAAAAAGTAGTTCACAGTTCATACAAACCGAATTAGTTCGTTAAAACGATGGTGCTTAATACATTATATTATATGATGTATAATAAATATAATACAATAATAACAAATACATTTTTTAAAGAATTCAATTTTCTTTCACTTAAGAGAGGAGTACGTAGAGACGAGATTTTACTGTGTACAGTGTTACCTAGTTTAATACTAGTACCTAGTTTAATTTTTTTAAACCTAAATAATGATAGTTTTCATGGGTTAAAAGTTGAATGAAAATATAGATAAATCTTTAAATTCAATTTTTTCAGACTCAAATTTTTGTAAAAGGAGCTTCCGCTTTTAATTTGGTTCAAATATACCTTCATTTTATCCAATTATTTTCGTTCCCGAAGTTTATAAAAGAACTTGAAAGCAATGTTATGGAAGGACTTTCTTTATTAGGTTCTCTAAAAGGAGCACAAAAAGACGTTGTCCTTCGATTGTTTTTTAAAGCAACCGGTTCTGACTGTTCTTTTTCTTCTAAATATTTCTATTAGGATCGAAAAATTCGTTCATTTGTTATTTTCATTATTAAATTCTATAACACTCAACAAAATGTAAGTTTTGTATTAATATATAGACATATATTATTTCACTGTTCAATTTTACCAAACATACTCGATAAATATTCAATAACTCAATTGAATACTTTTTTACCTGTGCCATAACAAATTATATTCTAACCTAAGATAACAACCTATAAAATAGTCTATATGCTTACATATATAAAAACCTCTAAGAACTGATTGCTATTTCATGAGCTAGGATAACTTCTGGATTTATCAACTGAAAATAGGACAAGGTGCAGAAAAAACAAGCCCAGAACAAGTTTATTGTAAGGCTAAGTAGAAACGGGTAAGCATGATGTGATTTTGATGACCTTCGTGAAAGACCAAAAGAAAAAATCTGATGCAGTGCGCGCATCACACAACTTCCAATTACCACAGGATAGATAGGTATTTTCATATATACGGAAGTCAAAGTGTAACCTACGGTATAACTTCATTTAAAATAATCAATTATCATGTTTTTTCCAACCATCAAATCTGTTAAATTTATACGTTTGGAAACTTTCTATTTGCTTTTACATCTGTGTATAGTGTCAACAAATACTGACTGTCCAGAAAAATAGACAAGTTAAAGGAACACGTCGAAAAAATAATTTTATTTTAGTAAATATTGCATTTTATGAGATTTATATTAGTAGATCCTCAACACTGGACATGAAAACATTTTTAAAAAATTATGGATAAGTAATAAATAAAAGTTAAACTAACACTAAGAAAACCGCTGTAGGGGGAGGTATTGTTATCTGTAAAGGATAAGATGGGCTAAGAGAGCTCACAACTATTTCTGTATATCTTTCAACCCTTATTTCTCCTTAAGTTATCAATAAATTTTTTCATTCATTATATTTAACCATATTTTACATCACTTTCCAATCTGAAACGGTGAATTATTTCAAATAAAAAATAAATAAATAAAGATACTTTAGAGAAAGCAATCAAGCAATTTTGAGAATTAGGCATTTTAACTCTGTTAGAGAACATTAATGAGAATAAGACCTACATTATGTATAAAACCGCTTAATTTTACACTGATATTATGAATTTAATAAAATCATTAGAACCGATAATAAGTTTAAATGACCAATGATCAAGTAAGGTACTAATTTTTAATCCTGCTAATCATCAGGAAATACATTAAATGTCTCTAAAACCATTGGAATTAGTTTATAAGAAACAAAAGTTTTCTACACGGTTAAGAGAATAATACAAATTAACTTCATTATTTAAAATAATATTGCCTGAGCTAAGTTTGTCTTGAGCAACTCATTGAGCCCCATTTACAGACATTTAAGCTGTTCAGGTGCAATTGAATCTTACTTAAACATTAAGATACCAACAGCAAAAATCAGACTGGTTGCTCAAATAATGATAATGGCACACAGGCATGCATTAAGAATTTACTTTGACAAAAAAAAACATCGCCTTCAAGCAAGAAGAGAGCTGTCTGTGCAAAAAAAGTGTGGATACAATTTTCTATCTCCATAGAAATTGCTGTATCTTCAATGGCATTAGCAGGTTATAGATAAGTAGCACAGAGCTATCTAATCTATAAATTGTGTGGAAGCTTGTAGAAAGCCTTAAGAAACTGTATCACTATTCACATCATTTTCTTAAATTAAGAAGAAGAAAGTAAATTGAGAAACTTATTATTAGGTTGAGAAGGAATGACTGACTAAAGAAAGTTTCAAAATAAGATTTTTTTCCCATTGTATTATTTAGAGCTGAAAATGTAAATGTACACACATATGTATATATTTTCTCTTTTTCATCAATGAGAATCTATCTCCAAAAGAAGTTTAAAATGTTAATTTAAGAAGTTTGAACACTTATTTCAGTCAACTCATGGCTATAAAGTTTTCTACTTTTGAGCAATAAAAAAATTCAGTACTGATGATTGGTCTGAAATGGTATCCTCACCATTCTTTGAACCATCAGAAGGAAAGGATATTGATTACATTAATCCCGATTGTTAATTGTTAATTAATCCCAGGAAACAGATGACACAGGATTGCAGTCCCTTTAAACTGATAACTACACAATCCAAGAAGAATTTTTTCTTATTTTAAGGAAGTTTTTCTTAAGGAAAAAAAAATTCTACCACTCATGATGATTAATGTATATATTACAATGTTAATACATGAAACAAAAAACAAAACAAAGAATCTATTGGTTTTCAGATAGTTTTTGAACAAATATAGCAAAATAATAAACATAAAGCAAAAGAAATTCTTTACAATCACAGAAAACTATTGTTGGTTTTTTTTGTTATTATAGGAATAGATACGTACAACTGACACAGATCTTTGACAATTATGATCCATTCCAAATAATCAAAACATTATAATTAATTATTTATAGAAATAACAAAATTGTACATGGTCAGAATTATCAAGAACCCTGAATAAGTTGTAATAACAACAAAATTATTGTTTATTAAGTACACAAGCAAAAAAATTAATATCAGAAAATAACAAATATATATACAACATAAAATATTTAGTTAAAATTATGACTTTTAGTCAGAAGCTATTAAAATAAAATTAGTATAACCTATATCCCAATTTAAATTAAAAACAATAAAATTTATCAGAATATAATATAAGAACAACAAATTGTATGGAATTACAACCTAAAGTCATAAATCAAATTTTCACATGATATCCAAAAGGTACTTTTGTAAGGTCATAATTTAAGTTAGTTTTTATCAATTTCTTCAATTCAACAGTACAATCTTGATTTTGTAAATGTCTAATGTATTGTATTTTGAAGGTGAATATTTTAAAAAAATATTAAATAACTCCTTTGAAAAAAAAAATTACATAAAATAGAACTGAATGAGAGGAGCAGGTACAAACAAAAAATGTTCAGAAGGGAGTAAAACCAAAGTAAATGTCATAAAAATTAAAAAAAAAAAAAAAAAAAATGAAGAGCTTTAAAGTTACTGGACTGACATACTTAAAAATGATAATACAATTATAGAACCAAAGAAATACTATTTAAAGTTTTTTCTTACATTAATAGTAATGAAGTCTGTATCAAATATTTAAATTATTAAGGTTCTACTGTATCATGAATTTATTGTATTTAAAGCTTTGGTTTAATTCTTAAGAAATTGAACACCATGGCAACAAACAAATAAGGCACTAATTTAGGCTTAAGTTATTTTATTGCCATGAAAAAAAAAATGCATTTAAAAATGGTTATTAATAGATTAATGGCCAATATAATTAAAATTATATCAGAATCAACTAAATTTATATTACAAAGGTCTTCAGGTAGGAAATCATCACAACGAATGTTTATACTGACAAAGAGAGCAATATCACATCAATGATTCAAGATCTTTAGTAAAAAAAAATGAATAAACCATTTGAATTTTTAAAAATAGAAGATAAAATAGTGAATATTATACGTAAAATGTAAATAGAGAGCTTGAGATTCATTATGCATATGTCATGGTGATGTTAATATCAATTACAATTAAAATAATATCATATATAAATAAGATTATGGGCTTAAATAAAAAAAAAAATTAATAACTAAACATTGTACATTAAATAGACATAACACTGATACATGTATTTATGGAAATGATGAATTTCCGTTAATGCTATACAAAACTAAATAATATGTCATTTAGTGAACCTAATAACTATTTTTAAAAAAAACGTCACATGAAAAGAGAGCATTAGTAAATTAAATTTATAAAAAGCTGCAAAAATAATCAAATGGCCCATTACTAAAATTATTATTATAAAATAATCCTGACAATATAGATATAGCAAATATAAGTACAAAATATATTTTGACAATATGTAGAAACGATGAAGTAATATAATTACAGATGTACCAAATATTACAAGCTAAAAATCTGAGAATGAGTAACTGATTGTAAAATTAGAGCTATAAAGATCTAAATATCCATCCATAAAAAGATATTTTTTCCCCAAAAAATAAAATATTTGAGACACTAATTGAAGTGGTATAACTATATAATCTACACAAATAGAGACAATGCACCAAGTTGTTGGTAAAATAGCAGCTAATTTAAAACAGAAATACTGTTCAATAATTTTTACCTAGATTAAGTAATACTCAATAAAGATCAAAATTATTACTAATTCAATATTTATTGGAATTAAATAATATTGGATAGGATTGCTTTAATACAGAAATTGATATAGTTTTAAATTTATACTGTATAGTTGTCGACTTGATTATTTCGAGTTGCCAATATGTTAATTAAAATAATTTTAGGATTTTAATGATTGACATTAGAAACATATTTTATTAGGTGCTTATAGAACCATGTAAAGCACTCCAAAAAGGAGGAAAGACTCTAAAAGTTGATTTAAATTTACAAGTGGGAGTTATTTTTTAACTTGGAATAGGTCGTTAAAAAAAAGATTATGTTTTATAAATCCTTAAAACCATAAATTGTCTCAATTGGTTTGAATTAGAACAGATATTAGTTTAAAAAAACAACAACATATCATTAAAAATTTAAATAATAAAATAGAAAAACTAAAATTAAACCATTTTATAGAGAAAAAAAGTTACAATTTATACTGTCAATATTGTCATTTTTTAATACAAGTATGTTTATTTAATACTAAATCTTGAGGTATTATAAAAATAATTCACTTCTATTAAATTAGTGAAATAAATTTAACAGATAAAAACTAATATAAAAACATATTAAATCCTTTGTCACATTCAAAATAACATTAACTTTTTAAAAATTATTGTAAAACACTATTTTTTTTTCCATTATAGTAACAGTATAGATGTATAATAAGAAACATTTTATTTGTAATTATCTTAAATTCAATTAATTTGCCAAATATTAAACCTTTTTATAAGTTAAAGATGCTGGAAAAAAAAATTAAGTTGATAATAAAAAAAATGAGAAATACAGATAATAGTGTTTTACAATAACAATTATTTAATACACAGTAATGGTTATTAATTAGTAATATGTTGTAAACTAAATTTATTTAATATTTCTGGAAACTAATTAACATTTCCTTTTACAATGTGATGTATATTTAAAACGAAGTATCATAAAATTACATAGAGAGCAAATAAGAGATTCGTGTATCGTGTATCATTGTATGATATAAATGGAATGCTAAAAAATCTATTCCTATCTTCACATGGTCAAGAACACCCAAAAATAAAATGGCCATACTAATACAATATTTTTATCAATAAAATATCACTACTGATATGGTGAGAATAAAAGAAAAATACATACACTGAAAATAAAATGATATAATTGACAAGTTAATCAACAATAGTACCCCAAAGTTACAAAAAATATAAAGAAAAAAAAAAAGAGGGGTATTGTTTAAGATGCGATGCTGTCGTGGTCCAGTACTTCCTTAGCTTCTCAATAACTTCAATTTAAGGTGTTTCAAAGTATCTGATTCTCCTCAGGGTCCTCGTCCTTAAGTATTGTAAGTTTTAATATTGGTCTAAAGGAGGGTTAGTTTTAAGAATAATGCCAAACCAAGACTAAATAAAGTTTAAAAAAAATACTCAGAGCTAATTATGATTATATGAAAGTTAAAAATAAATGTAAACTCAATATAAAAACAGTAAAACCTCAAAAATTGTGTAGAATATAATTTATATGATTAAATAAATTTAAACAATTTTCTCATAAAATATAATGATCACATGATAAACAAATTATGTTTGCTTGATAAAAGAAATATAAAAATTAATATCAATGGGGAATTCCTAGTCAAATCTGAGTAACAATGATTTCTTGCCCAAAATTACTTTCTACTTAAAAAATATATTTATAGCTTTTTATGGCAATCCAATATGGCAGGGCAAAAAACAATTTAGGAGCCAATCAATTTGTAGAAATCCTTTCAATTTATACTCCCAGCTCTACTTTCAGTTTTTTTCCACTGACATATGATAATAATGATAATGATATCCTGATAATAATGATATCCCACAAGCTTAATATTCCATTTGTTAACACCTTTGCTAACTATAAGATATCTCATAGACACCATCTACGAGTTAATCCGTAGAACGTTTTTGTTTTACCTATGCCACATACGATCAACTGAATATTGCTTGGTAGCAAATGTGTTAATATCAAATATCACTAAATATTGAAATATCAAAGTTTAAAGTACATCAAACACCATAAAAGAACAGTTAGAAAAAGCACCTTTCACATACACAAATTTTTTTTTTATAAATGTTTCCAAACTCTATAATGAATAATTCTACTTTAAAAAATTGTTTCTGCTGCTGGATCATATTATGACTTCAAGTGGTTTTTTTTTTTTTTTGTTTTTTTTGTTTTGTTGGTCTCTCTCTTGTACATCAACTGTGGAACAATGCTGTAGATAGTCCTGCTAGCACTGATTCATTCCAACAGCCCTAATGTATCTGCTCTACTAAGGAATGTTTTGAAGGAATCTTTCCTCATGCTTGTAATTTAAAGCTATACAATTTTCTATTTAAAAGATGAAATGTGTGTGGAGAAAATTTTGGGACACACTGAAACTCAGGGTATGGTGTTCTCCAAACACTTCTTTGAAAAACTTAGGACAGTTACTAACTCTTCTGTTGCCAAGAAATCCATGTACCAAACCTTTGAAAGCTTCGGAAGTGCCTTTATTTTCAGTGTTTGATTAAAGTTAGAATCATTGAATATTTCACAAATTTAAAGGCCAACAAATATTCCTTCCATGATCTTAACATCACATAATCTGAAGAATTTCTCTCTCAAAAACACTTGAAAGCTCCATCCGTCTTGGTCTCTAGATTTAACAACGTTTTTCATCAATGCCACCACCTTGATGTGTCAGAGAGAGAGAACAATGAGAACAATTTGTAAATCAACCAAAGGCTCTTTTTAGTTGTTATTTTTTTTTCATCAGAGTTAATGATTAATCCTGGCAATTCACTTTTCTGTACACCTGTAAATCCAATAACATTCAAGCATAGATTTTTCAACATTCAAGAATGATATACCCAACCTTTCTGCACTCAATATCCCACTAACAAAAATGAATCGGTGAAATAGTCCACCCACTAAACTGTACCTAAGAAACAAGAGGTAATTTAATTTTTTCATGGTGATCTTTGTATTCAACAGACAAATATACATTAATATGATCAATTTTCAGGAACAAAACATTTTCTTTGTTGGTCAGTGTAATCATAATGAGATAAATAATCATAATTAGCTTTGAGCAAGGAAAATTAATCTAGTTATAAAAGACAAATCCACTAAAATCAATTATCATAGAATAAAGCAAGGTTAATTTAATTGCATTACACCATAATTACTGAAATATTTTCATGCAAGCATGAAACAAGTCTCTATTTATATCCCAATTTTCAAGACATTACTAGTTAGAAACAATAAAAAGGTAGTGCACTATTGAGAAATAAAAATGCAAAATAATGCATAAACCCACTAAGTGATAATACCAACACCACAAATATTTTTCACATACATTCAAGTTAATAGTACACAACCAATATTAAGTCTTCTAATTTTTTTGCAGATAAGCAGTTTAAATTTCATAAACTTCAACTTATAATATTACATAAATCCATTACAGTTCCCAGTATATTTTAACTACATGCTGACAACTTCTAGATCGATTTATCTGTTCCTCCTTCTATGTTATTAGTAGTGACCAATATTCAGGAACACCTAGATAGGATCAGTGCCTAAGATAACTGAATGGAGTGACTCAAGAACACAGAACGTGATATGTCCCAGCAATAAAATATTACTGTACATGGCTTCCATTCTGTTCCACTATCACAGCCACACAGTTTGATATTCCACAGCGAAACTGACAATGAGATTGCTGAACCCCAGGGCATATCACATTCTGTATGAACCAGAGATGGGCAAAAGGAGAATCAATGATTATAACTGAAAATAAAACTTAATGACCATACCGCCAATTTTATACTTGATCCAATGTAGCAAAAATGTGACACTATTACCAGATTAAATCATAATCAGAAACCAGATTACTGTAATCACATAATCAAAATCACTGTAATCAAGATTACATTAATCACAACCACTGGTTATGATTATGCTCATCTATGGTGTGAACAAACCTTAAAGATTTGATTCAATGAAAACTGAGGCCAATATTATAGGTTTAATTACCTTCTCAGATCCAACAATATCTATATGCCAGAAATGTTGAGATAGGGAATAATTGAAAAAAATCTTCTCTACATTAATCTTAAATTATCATAACCTTACGTTCAGCTCTTCTGTAACTTGAGTTTTATCATAGATCAAATCCTGTCCTGGAAAGCTCACATCTCCCAAATTTCCTGAGAAACAATAAGTAATCTTCACCATTATTTTTTTTTATCCTCATTCAAATCTCTCTTCTTACAAGATTTTTTCACATTCCAAACAGATGTTCTCTAATCATGAAATCTTAATTTAGAGCAGTTTGATAAGAAGTAAATAATTGTTCCTCCTTATTGTTTCTAATTTTTATATTACAACATTAAGAGTTAGTTCATTATTATTATTATTATTATGGTTGAGGGTGCAATCAAAGATAGGAAGTGCTGTCAAAGATAGCAAAAAACTCAAAGAACAAATAAAAATTACCAATCTGATATTTATATAAACTTGATGAAGGTCTAAAACTTGACAATGAAATGTTGGCACAAACATAATTTTTTTTTTTTCACTTTTACTGTTTTTATTTCATTTATTTTTTATTTCAAGCACTGAAGTTATTCAAGTAATGAAGTACTTGAACAACTCCAGTGCTCGAAACATGCCCTGATGATGACCCACATGCTTAGGTTGAAACATTGCCATCAATAAAAATATTCACAATTACTGCATCCTGACTATTTACTACCTATGATAAGTAGAACAGTCGTCTAACTTTCTTCAATAAGTTACAGAATAGAGTACTTTTTTTATTATTTCTCTTCACTGAGACTACAGCTTTCCAGTTTTAGGTTACAAGAAGAATTCATACAACCATCAAAACTAAGTCTATCTTATCTTGGATCACCTGATTCGCCATTTATCATGAACTTCGCAGGTTAAGAAATTCTTTGGAATCTTAGAGTCTCAATCTCAAATTGAAAAAGAAAGAAAATCACATCCCCATGTCTGACAAACAAGTTTGTGTCAAAGGGTTGGGAGAAGTCAGTGTTGAAGGGTATTACAGATTTTCAGTTTGACGCTAACATCCTCATGATTTCTTGACTATTTTTATTTACAAGAGAATGCGGTAGCATTCTGGTCAGATGATACTAATGAATGCGGCACGAAAGCCAAAAAAGGATATAGTTTACACTTCTTATATTCCAATAACATGACTAACATGGGCTAAAAACGGAGTAGCGACAATTTTTCTAGGAAGTCTTAGCAGTTACTTAATGAATGGCTCACAGAATAAATCTTGTCAGTTCCAATTTGGTTAGAACAGCTTTGAGTAAAAAGAAAGCCAAGATGATTTACTTCATAATGGTACATATCAACATTTTTGTAAGCTTTGTAATTTAAGATGATGTATATTTACAATATCTGGTATGTGTACTATAACTTATCATAGTGCAAGCAAATAAAAAATTACATAGCAACTGGTTAAAATTGTACCTACCTAACCCTATTTGGAGAGAAAAAACCGATGCTAGAAGAGGAAGGAGTTTTCCTAAAATCAACCTCTCGAATAAATGACTCCCAATACTCTCCTGGTAATTCCAGAAGTTCTCCCATAATCTGAAGATTAAAATGGAATAGTCATTATCTTTATTGGTAATTAAAAAAACAATAAACAGTAAAACATTATGAAATATTGTACCTTGTTACCAGTCCTTGTTTCTCCATAAACATTTTCTGGTTCATTACATGAATATCCAATTACAGTGGGACCGAAAACTTTGGCCAAATTTGAAGTAGGCATTTTACATTCAGGAGATTCAGCCACCCTATAAGCAGTAAGGGTTTTTAAATTAAATAATAAAATAATTACATAAATAAATTATACCAAATTTTTCAGAATAGCAACAAAAAAAAAAACGCTGCAAATTATTTCACAATGGTTTATTATCTCCAAACAATTATACATCTAAAGTAACATTACCTTTCGAATTACAAAGAAAAAAAAACAAAAGATGATTCCAATTATTGGACTAAACTGTTTTTCTTTAATCATTAGTAATAGGCTAAAAAAATAGCATTAGTTCAGTAAAACATTTCAAATATAAAAACCAAATCAAGGATATAACATTTGAAGTAGAACACATAAAAAAAAAAAACCGGAGACCATATCTTTGCTCCTAATTGTCCGATTTTAACAATTTTTTTTTTTTTTTTTAGGAAATTTCGTAAACTTTGAAAAAACTATATACAATATCAACAAAAAAGTAAAAACTTTTAGAGTTATTCGGAATTGAATTTTACCATCCCTCGTAACTTTTTTTCCAGCTTCTTTTCGTTGAAGTATGTTATGTAGATAAATTTAAAGGGCGTCAAGAAAATGACTTTAGCGAAGTTTCATTGAAATCTGTACATTCGTTTAGGAATTACAGTCTAAAGCAATACAGGTTTTTAGGCCGCCATTTTGAAAGTTCGATGAATATGAATGAAATAAATGATCATAAATGATTAGTTATGTCGATGAAGGAGGATCATCCTTGGGTGACCTCTGATTTTATATCAAAATTTGAAAAAAATCGGTCCAGTAGTTTAGGAGAAAATGCGCGGACGGCGGACGGACAAAAGAAAATTTTATTCGTTTTTTGAATTCTACGCGTCTTGAAACGTGAAATCTCAAATTTTGAGAGGTGGTTATGTTTTTGAATTTTTTGGTCGATCACAATGTTTCATTATTGAAAATACTAAACCAAAATATTAATGGACGACATCTAATTTGGATTAATTAATTAAAATTTTCTCTTTGCTTTGGCTTCAATAAAAGTCTCCTAATGAAAAAATGTTTGGCAAAAAGTGGTCAAAAAAACATTGCTAATAAAACATTTTTTAAACTTAAAACGAGCTATGCAGAGAGAGACCAACACCTTCAGAAAAAAAAAATAGACAAGATTAATTCTAATGAAATTATATTTAATAAATAAATATGTAAGGTCTTATTCACCTCTGAAGATGGAGAAGTAGGTAAGCTAATGTATCACGGTTAGGTTGAGGGAGGCTAGATATAATGTGAAATAGTTTTTGTCTCCTCTCTTCAACATCTTCAATCTCAACAGCGTGAGCAAAATCATCCCACCTATTAAAAAAATAATAATTATTATAATAGTTTATTCAAACTGTACTCAAAAGTATAATATTTATTCATAAAAGATCTCAATAATATTTACCTGAGCCTCGTCGTAAGTGGGTCTTTCAGAGATCTTAAGAAATCTTTAAGGCAACCACATACAACGTGAATTTCCTGAATTTGTGATAAGATTGGAACTCCCTTACCACGTAAAAATTTTTCCTAATAAAAAAAAAATCTTTTTAGTTTATTTTATTTCATAAAACAAAACTTTCAAAATTGATACATAATCAAATATAAAGAAAAATTACAGCATCAAATTTTGCATTGAAGGACTTGTAATTAAGGACTAGAAATCAGAAAAAAAATTAAAAATACCACATCAGTGTTAAGTTATCAAGGGCCTCCTTGTTATTAAAATTTAACAATCATAACTTTTGTTGATATTTGAACATTAGGAAGGTGAAAAAAATGAATGAAAATTCTGATTGCTTTCCAAGAGTTCATATTTATCTCCGACTTTAAGAAGAAATAATTAAGGATTCTCTGATAGTAATGGAAACCCGAATGGGTCAAGTTACATTAATAAAAATGTCTGCCAAGGAAGGTCAGTATAGCTTCCTCACCGTTTGCACTATCTAAAAAATATCTATATTACAAGATCTAATATTTTTCTAATATGAGAATAAAATTTCTGGGAGAAGCCTTTTTCGAAAATTCAGTAATCCCTCAACATATACGGGTTTGATATCCACGAGATTTGTTCATCAGCGAATACTAAAATGCAAAAAAGTTCCGCACATGTAGATTGCATATTTGGTGACATGGAATTAAAAAAAAAAAATCGATTGCTTACTGAACATGGAGTGTTTTTTAGGAAAGCATAAAAACTAATTGTTTCGTTATGATTTATTAGTATAATTTCATAATTTATTGCCCTCTGCTATTTTTCTTCATAGCAGAATGCTTACGACCTTTTGCACTAACAGTATTAATATGTACTTAATCGGCATGTTTTCACTCGTAAAATCGATGTTACAAAAACTCCATAAAAGAAATAAGAAAAACTAAACTTTTTGTTTTTCAGAGTTAATGATACCAATACTTTTCTTCAGTCAGAACAAAACTATTTAAGCTGGAATATAAAAATACACGTAAAAATCACACATAAACTCGATACCACGACGAGCTGGTTGAACTTCAATAGAAATTAACACAATTACAAATAAGATTTTTCTTTTTTACAAACTCAGAGTAAAAATTAATTTAAATTTATTGAAAATTACACGAAATCTAAGTAAGGTTTGGAATTAAGGAAACAATACAGTATAGATTAACTCTTTGAATAACACCTAAAATTTTATAATACCATAAAAATATTGTCATAACCTAACTCCCACTCCATATTATCAGTACCTTTCATGTTTCACTGCCATTATATTAATAACAATTATTTATATTAATTTTAATTATTAAATTGAATTTATATTAGGAAATTTCTACACTATTCTCCAAATTTCCTCCAAGTTTGGGTCAAATTGAAAGGGCAGTTTTCAAACTATAGGCTTGCCAAATAATACATTTGCTGATCCGAAAGCAAAAGCAAAAGTAATTTTTCCAGGAGAAGTGGATAGAATTAGATAAAATTCATACCAACTTGATTATCTGTTTACCAATCCCTAACTTATCTCTAAATTTGAGCCAAATCGAACATGCGGTTTTAGAAAATACGAGGAATTAGTGGACAGAACTCAATAAAATTGGCATTACATTATTTTTCCACCATTACCTATGTTTTATCCAACTTTGAGCCATATCTGAAATATTGGCATAACTAAAAAAATACATTTGCGCGTGCGGAAGTGCTGGATGGAATTTGATTAAAATTGATATGGGACCATCTAGGCAACAATCCACATAATCATCCCAGAAAATTTCATGAAAATCGGATGAACGGTACTAGGTGATATGCCCGTCACATCGATTTGACTATAGACAGACAGACTGACACCGGGCCAAATTTGATCCTTGATGTTTGAAACATAAAACACTAGTGGAAATTTTCGATTCTGAGCACAAAATTTTTTTAATCTCTCTCACGAACACAATGCTACCCTACCTTCGGTAGTGAGGATGCAAAAAATCCAAAACAAAAAAATCTCAAGCCATTACATAATTAATATAAAAAATCTGGTGCGTGCAACACAACTTTCACTTACCTGTACTTTGAATAGAAATAATTTTCTAGCAATGTTGGGCTATTTTAAAACTTTTAAAGTGTATTTTTAATCCAGCTAAAGCTTAAAGCTTACTGCTAACAAATCATTAATACCATTAAAATAACAAAAATCTTTCTATCAGATATTATATTTTCTAAAATTCTCTGCTTTCAAACGATATATATTATACGTACATCTTCTATTATTTCTGGAGATTCGTTTTCGACCTGGATAAGTATTATTTTTTTTTCTCCTTTATTCAATTACCAAATTCTTCCAAAAATTATATTAAGCCTTTTTTTATAACTCCTAATAATGAGACGGTTAATTATTTAAAATAAACCTAATTAAAGGTACTTTAGAGGAAGACAATTTGAACATCTGGCATTTAAGCCCTGTTAAGCGACATCAATAGAGATAAGACCTAAATGATAATGAAGATTTCTTAATTATACATTGATACACCAAGTTTAAACAAAAATGTTAGAGAGGTTTTTGAGAAAATCACAACAATGTGTAAGATCGATAATATAAAGTGCCACTTCCGGTTTGTTGAAAAAGTTGTAACATCCCAAGCATATATAAACCTTAAACACACAATTTCATTTTTATAAGAATTTTTGTTTTTGAGCTAGACTGTTCACATACACACACAGACCATTTTGTGAGACTTAGTTATTTTAACTTAGGGAACCTCAAAAAGTATATTTCTGCTGAAATCTCGTATCCGAAAATTTTTATGATCGCAATATTTTCCCTTACTATATATTTCATATATACTAAGTGAAAGTAATATAAAATCTTTTGGTTAGATATAAAATAAACATGTTGGCATGTGCCATCAGATGATAAAAAAATAAATCAACTTTATCAGTCTATGAAGAACTCGAGACAAAGGTACTCATTTCAACCTTTTAGTATTTTATGGAATCAAAAGTATGCTCTAATGATATGAATCTTCTGATGGAATCCATTAATTATATGCGCCAAACTTATGTATAATTTGACAATTAAAATTTAATTATCTTATACGTTATTACACCTAAAAATGACATGGAAGTTTATTTATTTACCTTTAATGCTTTGACCTCTTTATCAGACCCTGGTATGCGATATAATCCAACTTCTGAAAGTCCTCTCTCTTCGACTTCTTTTATGCAATGAACAACGAGAGCAGGAACCATGGGAGGCAGCAAAGGTGTATAATCTGCAATCGTTCCCTGAAAAAATAAATAGAAAACAACTTACAGACAAATAGATAAAAAAACTGGGTATGCATATTTACAATCCCTAAAACTATAGAAAAAAAGGCTTAAAATTAAAATCAAAGAAAACTCACAGCAGATGATTTACAAGGAGTATGACCATTGGGTACACAAGGCAGTGGAACTTTATCTTTGCAAATAGTATGGCAAATTGTCTTACAATCTCGACACTTAAGACCCATAGCAGAAAAGCGTAACCTGTAATAAAATAAATAAATAATTATAACAAGTTAAAAGAAATAATTGTAATTACAATTAAAAATATAAAATAAATTGAGACTTTTAGACAAGTTCATAATATATTTTTTATATCCTTGTCACTGGCAACTGAAAAAGTGTAAGGCAAGTAAATATTGGTTGTTTGAATCACAGAAAACATTTGATTAACTGATTAGCCAGTAAGGGGAATGAACTGAAAATGATCACATTTGGTAGTCCATAAGATAATGGTGAAAGCTATTTTCAATGACAGAAAAAAAGGTAGCCTCAGATAAGCTCGTGAACATACCACCAATAAATTAAATCAATTTACCTTTTACAGCAGACATTGCATGCTTCACTTTTCAACATAGCTTTCTGTTGGAAATTATGAGGGCGGGTGTTAATCATATTCATAGAAAATGGCTGACCATTGGCTTTAGGTGTTAACACAGCGTCATTTTCATCTTCTACATAGAAAAAAAAACATATATATTTATACATGTATCAAAAATGAATTATTTATAATCTTTTATAGAATCAAAATAGCAAGTTTTACCCATTGGAGGAGCACTTGGATGTAAATTCTCATTATGCGGCCTAGCCTCAATTACAGCAGTGGCTTGTATATTTGATTCATGATCTACAGTAACTGTAGTGGTAGCTACAAGGCGATCCTTACCCTTCAGCTAAAAAACAAAAATAATGGAATTATTAAGACAAGGTACTAGGAAAAAATAGAATCAATGTAATAATTAAAAGCTTTTACCTCACAAGCTCTTACAGCTGAAGATGATCTTCGTTTCTTTCTATTTTTATTGGAACGAACAGGATTTGATCTTTTCTGACCTCTATTTTCAGAAGATGATATGTCAAGGAAGTCATCTTCATCTCTAGTATAGCTGAGGTCTGTCATGACTGATCCTAGAAACCAAAGGATTGTTAGAAAAATATAACCAAGATACCAAAGAGAACTTTTATTAAATAAACACTCTCTTACAAAAGTTCGATATTAGATAAACGAGAAGAAATAATCTTAAATATAAAATGAAATTTGTAATCTTTAAATTGCATTTCTGTAAGCAAATAAAAATGTTCACACATCAACTAACAAATGTTTTGATTAACAACAGTGCTAGCTTACAGAGTCCATTAATTTTCCCCACAACTCAAGATAGGAGAAACATGTTAATTAATCAAAACATTTGTTGCTCAATTGATATCTATTTGTTAGAGCACTCTTGATACAAAAAAGAGATTTAAAAAAAAGTCTACAGAACTGTTTTCAATGGAATTTAACAATTTATAAGTTTCTTTGGTAGATTTTCTAGCACTATTTAATTTGATAAAACTTTGTAACATCAATTTAAATAAATCAAGAACATATACATTTTAAAAGCTTCGTAAAAAGAGTAAAATATTATTTTTTAAAATTTGTGGTACTTTTTGTCTAGCGGGCCGGACTGAAACCTCACTTCTTATCTAAAGTCACATCACATAACCTCCCTCTTCTTATCCCGCCAAACCTTTGAGTAATTGCATTGTAAGTTTTCAGTTATTCCCTTATTACGTTCACTTATTAAATTCTTTACTTTTGGCCCGTTTGTGTTTATTTTACATTTTTTTTTAGTTTGTGGTCCCTTTGTGTTTATTTTTCATTTTTTTCCGTTTATTTTCATCATATTATGGATATGGATTCTTAGAATATGGGATTTGCCGCTTTCAGAAGAACAGAAAATTCAATATTTTCAAAATGTTGGGGTACTTACCGACGTGAAATTGTGTGAACGAGGTCACCGAATGAAGTTAATCAGGAAGGCCAAATGGAGATGCTTTCGTAGGACTTATGACACAAAACTTTCAATAAGAAAAGGAACATGGTTGGAGGGCACAAGGATTTCGTTTTTAACAGCTTTAAAATTGATTTATGGGTGGTCCCATAGCTTGACAACGATGAAGTGGGGCAAAGAGCAGCTGAAACTATCCTCCGGAGCTATGGTAAAGTGAAACAAATGTCCAAGAGAGGTTTGTGGCCATGACATGTTATACAGGCCAAGAAAAAAAATTGGAGAACGTGGCAAAGTGGTTGAAGTAGACGAAAGTCTTTTTTCTAAACGAAAAAACCATGTGGGGAGAGTTTTACCTCAGCAGTGGATGTTTGGAGGAGTTGGCCGAGAAACAGATGAATGTTTTATCTTTTTATAAAACAGATTTTATGTTTTATATTTTTTCTTTTCTATGTAAATATGTTCTTTTAAATGTGTTTTTTCATTATTTCATTTTGATGTTTTATATGTACATATCTTCTTAAAGTGTTTTTTTTTATTATTTCATTAATATATGTGTCGTCAAATAAAAATATTTGATTTGTTATTACATTTGTTTTTGTATATGTTTACTCTTTCAATAATACGAATTTAATACAATAATAAGAAGACATGAAGTAGGAGAAGGCTTATCACTGCGTTATGGGAGTTATCCAGTAGCGGCTCTCTAGACAAAAAGTACCAAATTTGTTTACAAGGCAATATTCACAAGTGTTGATTCGATGGGCTAAGACCTAACAATCACTCTGTAGGTGAAATGCTGCAAATGTCCAAAAGTTGAATCATCAAGTAAAGTCCCAATCTCAACTGAAAAAGATCTGTTGGTTTTTTTATCCTTACTGAGTGAGTGGAAGTCAAAGCAGCAATTTAATTCTAGCCTCTTAAGGCTCCAATTTTGAACGCAAAGTTGAAAAACTACCAGTTTGTAGTTTGCACAAGTTGCTAATTGTGATCTAAAAAGAGGGAGGTTATACTCCTGAAAACATTGACAATACTGACCGAAACTCAAAAGTCTATCTGAAGTATTATCATGAGATACAGTGCCAATCCATCAAAGTGAAGCAACACTTGTGGAGGACAATTTGAAAAAAATAAATGAAATTTTAACTGTTTCAGTGCCACATAATTCATTCAGCACTAATTCAAAATAAAACTACCTGTTGTTTCTAATTCAGTAATGGTATTTAAGCGATCTTCCAAAATGTCCATGCTAGGACGATTTTTATTCAAAAGAGAAAGTTTAACTTTGGTTTCTTCATGCAACTCATTTCTATTATCTTTTAAGATATCTCTTAACTGTTCCAACTGAGCTTCCTACAAAATAAAAGAGCATTTTATAAGAGATCTTGATACAGGAAAAAACAATAAAAAGTATACTAGAAATAGATCTGTTAAGCTTACAAAATAATCCCTATCATCTTCAGCAACTTTCCTCTTTTTCTTTTCTTCATCAATAAGTTTCCTGACAGAATGTATTTGGCTTCGTAAATTTGATATTTCACTGTGAGCAGTTGTTAACTGGGTCGAGAGAGTGCTACATTCATCAATCGCTTGTTTCCATTTCGCTCTACATTCCTCATACCCTTCCAGTGTTTGCACGTATGCTACAAAAACAAAAATTGATTTAGGTATAAATTTGGCTATAAAATACGGCAAAGAAAAAACATGAAATATTAACATATCTATTATCAAAATATTTATTTTTTTGTAAATGTCTATACCTTTTACTACCTTGGGAAGAATAGTAAGAGCATCCATGGTATCCTTCATTAAATGGTCAAAACCATTAACTGTTGTAAACAATTCCACGCTCATTTTGTTAATTTTAAACACAAAAACATAAATATCATACAATAAACACCTAGACCGGCAATTAAAACTAACTAACTAATAAACTGAGAGAATAAGCCCACCCTAATGGGATAAACATATTATAATCAATTACGCGAGTAACTTAATTTATATCACATATTAAAACTATATATAAAATAAGAACTGGCCGCCCGCCCCAAATCCGTTAGGAACTGAATGTACGTTACAAAACTCAAGTTCAAAGGTTCAGTGACAGGTTATCCAAAATATTCAAGTTCATTGGTCAAAATCACGCATGCGTAGGGTGAGGAAACAAAATTATTTATTTTTTTCCTTTTACATTATATAAAACCTAATTTTATCATGTTAATTAAAGAAAATGAGAATAAATTGTTATCTTCGATTTTATCTGTTTTTCTTAGAATTAATTCAAAAAGTGAATTCATGAATAAATGCAGATTAAGGTTCTCTAGATTGTTTTGTTTACAGTTGGTAACGGAGTTACCGAAATAATTTTGACTTAAGATTAATTCCTATTAATTAATGGCTTTTCAAGCCGACAGTTTAATTCCAGCCAGATTTTTAATATTACTAGCTAATCTTATTATTCTTATTCTTGCTCTTTGGACAAGGGTTAGTTATCTTATAATTTGTTGTAACCATTTTATTAATAAACAATTTTTTAATTTTTTTTTTAAATTAATTCATAACTATTTGGTAGGATGGAAATGTCGTTTCTAGCTTACCTTATGAATTTGATGAAGAGGAGTATTATTTTAAAGATAGAGAGTAAGATATAATTTGAAGTACCACCTCTCACATTTAATGGTTTAAAAAATAACAAAAATAATTACAGCATTACTTTTTCAATTTTTTGCAGGTTGATTGTAGGTCTATCTCTAGGTATAGCTTTTATCGGAGTTGAATTCATAGGTTTCTTCAGTGGTGTATCTATGTTCAAGCCATCAATTGGCTTATTATGTATCCTTAATTATTTTGACATCTTGTTGTTTGCACAGGTTTTAGCTACAATAAAAAATCACTGAGACGTTGCATTGATAAAGTGTTGTATTAGACTGCAGAATAGTGCAGTGATATGCATCTTTTGTTATAGGTCATAACCCTTTCATTCTCACATTTCTCTGTGATTGCACAATTAGCACATTAGCTTTTTTTTCTTAATACTTTTATCTTGAGTTGATTACACAGTTTTCTATCGTTTATAAACCGTAAATTTAATGGATGTAAACAATTTTGTTTAAGATCAAATTTTTTTTTTTTTTTTCCTAAAAAGTTTTGAAAAGATCATTAATAAAAATAGGTAAACTTATATATTTTTCACTGACATAGGCTTAAGATAGATTTAATATTTATGAAGTAGTATTTTTTAATTTATTTATTTAAATTTTAAAGATTATGTATTAAATATTTACCTATTTTATCAACAACATTTTAAAATAAAAAAAATAATCTTACAACAGCATGTTGGATCTCAATTAATGTTTGATTAAAAAAAAAAAAGTTAATTTAAATTTGTTTATGAACTGCGCTCAAACATAAAGTATGATGTTCAGTTTTTAAACCAAATAAATGCCTACTAATAAAATATGTTTATTATTCACAAAAACTTCTGAAATATTATTTTTTAATTCTATTAAAATTATTTTTTATCAATTTTTAATCAACATGGAATATGTTTTAAGCTTTACTATCTAAAGTTTTAAATTTATTTTTAATATTCAATAAGTAGCATTCTCAGAATGGCCCAATTTAATTTTCAAACACTAGTTTTTAGTTTACTTTTTGCCATATCTGAATTATTTTTGTTTCCCTAATAAAAATAATCAATTTTTTTTTGCTATTTCGAACAACATGCATAGCTGATTTTTTTTCCCCCTTAAATGATTTATTTTTTCCAATTTTCTAAGTCTCAAGACCTATCATTCATAAAAGCCATCATTACATCAGTAGCTAATAAATAAATAAATGGTTGAGTTAAATAGTAATTGTTAGAGCTATTTAAAACATTTCACATAAAATCATTTTTTTATAAAATGAAAATCATAATTTTAAAAACATAATTAGGAGTCATATTCACAGAGCTACAAGAATAGATTCAGGATTTAATTTTGAGATGGGAGCCTTTTTTTCGGGTATTTTTTTTTTTTTAAATAACAATGATTACTGAAACAATAATGCTTGAAGGGATAAATTTAAAAAAAAAATTGTATACATGTGAATTATAATTTCTTCAACATTTATTAGCTGAAGTACATGCATTGTAATTTAAGAAATCTGGTGCGCACATCACACGACTTTCACTTACATCCTTTTAGTAGAAATAAATATTTTCACACAAAGGGGAAGTGAAAATAAAAATTATTGATGCTATATTCATTTACATTTCATAGTGGATATTTGTATTAGTTTAATTATTCTTATATATACAAATTTTAATTTTTATATCGCTGTAATCTATGCAATTAAATATTAAATATTACCAATGATAGCATTTATTACAACCGCAAATATATATATATTGTAATATCTCTTATATTTTTTAACTAATAATATAACCTCAGAAGGCCACTTCATACTGTTAGGATACTTCCGAAAGAAGTAAGAGGTTGTTAAATAATAAATAAAATTATAAGAGTATTAATATATTGAATTGAAATTTATAATTATTTTATCTCAGGTATGGGTTACTGACAATCTGATCAAAAGACTCAGACAGACTAACAGTAACTACACTAAACGTTGTTTGATTGTAAAATAATGACATGTATTAATTGGAAGGTTACCTTTTTTCAATATACACTGTTTCTTTCTCTGTGTTTCTGAATTCATTTGTCTTCTAACATTTTCCTATGTTCTGCCAACACGTCTTCCAAAATAGTAACGCTTTCATCTAATTAACTCGAGCTCCCTTGGAAGTCTTCTGTCTTGTATTTCCAAATAAACTAGTGCCTCCGCCAAACAACAACTGTTTGTCAAAACAAAAATCCTTTGTCCCTCTCCTCTTTGGGATTTTCCTTTTTGTGAAAACTACAGAGCAGCCATTTTCATTTCCATGAACCAGTAAAACTATTTTTCAAATTTAAACATCCCCTGACTTTAGCAGAACTAGATTACTTTGCCTTTTAACTGTTCAACATTAATTTAGTAAACCATTTTTACCAACTTCCAATAAACGGGTATATTACAATATACATAACATTGTCGGTGTCCGTATGATATTAAGCTCATGTTTCATATAGAAGCCTGTTATAGTCTTTCTTGTGAGCTCGAGCTCGTTTGTTTGTGTTCCTTTGGTTCCTCCATTTCAACTATTATCCATTACAATCTCTTATTTCTTCTTTAGTTAATTATCAAATTCTTTCATGTTTTATATTTAACTATTTTTTATATAGAAGATTGCTACAATGTGAAATGCTTTATTTCAAATTAAAAAAATTAAATGTATTTCAGAGGAAGCTAATATTGAAAATTAGCCATTTAAGCCCTGTTAAAGAACATCAGTGAGAATATAACCTACATTATATTAAAAATAATAATAATACACTGATATACTGCATTTAATCAAAATTGTTATAGTCGTTTTTGCGAAAATCGTAGAAATATGTTAAAGCGATTATATAACATGCCACTTCTGCTAAGTCGATTTTGACGAAAAAGTTGCTATAACATCTAAGATATATACAAACCTTAAATATGAAATTTAAACACATACACACACCTTACAGACCATTTTGCAGGACTTGGTTATTTGGAATAAGGAGATCTAAAACATGTATTTCTGTTGAAAACTCAGATTCGAAAATTTTCACGACCGTACTACGTACCTTACTATATATTGCATATATAGGTAAGTGAAAATAAAAAGGGGCATACTGTGATTGTTAAGTATTTAGTTTAGATCACTCATAGAAACAAATATCGACCAATGACAAAAATATATATTTTTCTATCAGCTTCACTCCAAATGCTGAATTATCCTATTTTATTTTAAACGTGATGTGGACAGTTTTAAACAAATAGATTACTCATATCAGTATGTAAAAATAAACATTTATTCTATAAATAATATAATAATTGAAAACCGTTTGAATAACACAAATATCAGTTATCAACATAAAACATTCCAAATTCATTTACTTTTTAATCACAAATTTTTATTAATTACAATAACTAAACTAATCTATGATATAATAACAAATAAACATCTGTATATGCTATAATATATTTATACATTTAAAAAATTTCCTCTTCATTACATTTTTACCAAAATATATATAAAATATTTAATTTTCCTTAACACTTACTTATTAGTGTCAAAAATAATTTTAAACTAAAATAAATTCTTGCTATAGTTTTACTATAACATTCTCTTAAGACTAGTTAAAATTAATTTCTCATTTCCTGAAATTATCTGCTGAGTAGCCTCAAGAAACACGCTAAACACACTAATGTTACTAACACATCTGTTGGCGCTGCATACTCTGAAATCAAAGATAAAGTATTACTACTAATAATTAATTCATAATATATATGTATTTTATAAGCAAGTCTAGTAGACCCCTTTAGAAATCAAATTTATCTCCTCCCATTTTGCTCTAACCATTTTTTTGCCTAAATTCTTTATTGAGATATATTACAATCTGTCACATCTAAGGATAATAGTAGTAGTGATAAAGAGTAGCTCATTCACATTATTAAATAAAAATAAATAAACAGCAAAATAATAATACTAAAAGTAAATGTATATAAACTAAAAGAAACTAAACTAATCAAACTAACTACTTAAATATGCACATGCTTTTATACAATATTTACAAAATTCATTTATTCAAGATCTCTGAGCCAAACTTTCCCCTCACTTGTAGAAGGAAAAGCAGGACTCTAGGAGATCCCAGCATCCCTCACTCAGCAGCATCACTGGTATTAAGGACGAGTGGAGGCTGAGCAGAGGTGCTATAACCAGACATATTTGGCTTGAGTGGAGAATCTGACCATTGCCAAAACTCCAATATATTCCATACCAATTCCAATATATTACAACAGCTATGTGGGTCACTGCCGCTTCAACCGTCGAGGAGGATTGTAGGGATAATTAGAGCTAGATAGGGATTGTGCAAGTGGATTTGGATGATATATTGATGGAATTTGGAATTGAAACATTCGAGTATATTTTAAAAGGTACGTACATTTAGGTACTTGTCAGTAATCTTCCAATATGGTGTTAGTTTAATTTTAATATAAAATATTAATTTACCAAAATCCATCTAAAGCTAAGAATTATTAACAATATTTAGAATATAAATAAAATAAACTTAATGTGTTCATTTTACATTTAATTAAATGTATTCTGAAGGAATATTTTATTATAAAAATGGTTGAGAAAGAAAATAAGTTAAATTACATCTTTTTAATGGGTGCCAACATTTTGAATTATGTATTAGCCGTTCATTAGGGCTGAGCAAAATAAAGTACAATAATCAGAATAAAGTAAAGAAGGATTATATGTGGAAATATGAAACATTAGATTGAAATTATATCAAAGTATTAACTAGCTTGCCTACAAGAATATGGCAGATTGAGAATGATTTTAAAGGGTACTAAGTTGAAACTAATGTCCTCTCAAGGTAGGAAATAAAAAAAAAAATTTTACCACTACAACCCTTGAGAGAGGTGGTTCATTGCTTTGTCAGAAAGTACTGTTTCTTGGTTAACGATTGTGCAAGGATTTGGTTTGACTAATATCACCCCAACCGCGAGGCTTTTTCCCTTAATTAATCATTTGAAAAATATTGTCCAAAATATAAAAATGAAGCCTCTTTAGTTGTTGGGTGAGGAGATAACCTTAGAAGTACCACATAAATTTCATATTTTATTAGTTATAAATAAATTTAAAAACAGTATGAAATAAGGAAAACTATGATTCAGACAATACGCACACATACATATGTTTTATCTTTTGCTCACAAATGCATGTTAACAAATTTTCCAACTATAATTTTAAATTCACTGTGTGTAGTTATGTAGGTGATATTTCAGTTCTGGTATATTCCTGACCACATTCTAGCAATATTCTTACATGGACTGTCTTGTGTTTTAACATCTCAATGGCTGATTCATTCATGGCAAGCATCTTCTTATTGGCTAATATTTGGAGCGTTTTCTATATTACCGGCTGCAGTGGAATCTATTAACATGATTTGCATTCTTACAGGTGCTATTATTAAAGAATTATGACAAACTGAACCGTCACATTGTGTTGCTTTATTTTTTTTGTTAATTGAGATTAAAATGTTATGATAAATTGTAGTCTAAATGTTTTTTTTACTAAGGTAAAATTAATCTATTTTCTAGGAACCAAAATTAAGAAATATTTATCAAAGTTATTTATTTTGAGATTTGTAATATAGTATTTAAAATTTTTGACAACTGTTTTAAAGTAGATATGATTATTTAAATACTAGATAGTTTTTACTAAGACATTTCAATTGATTTATTATTATTATATATCATCATCATCCCAAGCTCAACAATCCATTACTGGATCTTGGCTGCACGTTCTAGACTTCAAGAGAAGCCCTCCACGTTTCTTTGCCCTGAACAGCTGTACACCAGTTGCTGGTTCCAATGGTTCTAGCATTGGTAATTACTCTATCTGTCTCAACTGAGGTTTACCCACTTTTCTTTTTCCAACCATCTCCATGCTGAGCAGTTACTTTAAGAGTTGAGGTCTCCTTCATCCGTATAAAGTAGCCTGTCCGTCTCAACCTTGGTATCCAGATATATTTCATCCCCTCCGGCTCCTTGTTATAAATTAGCTAGTTCTTGGTTACATCTAATTCTCCATTTATCATTCTCTTTCACTGAGCCAAATATCTTGCTAAGAACCTTCCTTTCGAAAACTAACATTTTTCTCACACTCGCCTTATTTAATGATGATCCATGTTTCACAACTGTCTGTCAGAATCAGTCATAAAAGGACTTGGTAGAAGAGCAGGTATAGTTGATTGTACTAGTGAACGGCTTTTCATATACTATATATATATATATATATATATATATATATATATATATATATATATATATATATATATATATATATATATATACTGAATATAGCACAACTATTTTATAATTTTGAAGTTTTAAAAAATATGTTTTTTTTTTCTATTTAGAATATAAAGATCAGCGAAAAATGATACATACATATAGAATACATGAAGAATAGAATCAGTTACTCATAAGACTTAATATTACATTACTAACAGTTTTTACCTATACCGGGTACAAATATATGTAACTATCATTAACTATATGAATTAACCAGTAAGAATCTAGATATCTGCAAAGATAAATTAGATTTAATCTTCTTTATTCAGTTTAATTAGACATATATCAATAGGGTAAATAAAATATGAGCAAGATGACATTATTTTGGTACTATTGGCATCAAACCATCAAATTCGTTATCATTACTGGTAGATTTATCTATTTATTCTTATTCTGTTATTGCCAAAAGGGTATTTTATTATTTCTGAAAATTATAGTCAATTTCTATGCTTATAATTTTTAGAAAGAATTTGTCTTACCTCTCTTTATCTTTAATTTAAAAATATTGAAACTTAGTTTAAAATCTTTGTTTGAAACTTTTAAAATTTTAGTTGAGGCAGAAGTATTTAAAAAAAAAACAGTTAAATATGGAACAAACAGCCCATAATTTAAGAAATAATTTAATCTTTTTAACTATTCACTTTCTAAATTCTGATTCTCCCTTAATCTATACAAATTCTCCTTAAATTTTCAAGTTAAGCATCAAATTAACTATTAATTTTATAGAAGTTTAGTCTACAACAAAAATTTTGAGTCATTTCTTTTAGAAAGAAGTTAAGATTATGACCTACTAATCTTATGCCATTATTATGACAAAACCCATAGACTGATTGATAGCTATAACCATCTACAAGATTTTTAATGAAATAAGTTTACTTTTGTCGATATTTTAGGGCATCATTTTAATGCACTTTCTATATTTATATTCTTTTTTTGAACTTCTAGCTCTTCGTTTCAGCTAAATAAATTCACAGAATTCGGAATCACATATTTATGAAAATATATGTAATGTTTTAAACTTGTGTTTTTTTTAATTTGTTTATCTTACATGATAGTAAATATTATTTAAATTATGTTTGCAGCTTGATCATGGGGATGTACGTGCTCCTTAAATTACTTGGATTTGTAATTTCTAAAATAAAAGAGTTGTTGAATGTGGAACAATATTATTTTATCCTCCTTTGTACTCTTTTTCCTTTTGGTCCATGAGAGCTCTTATAATATTTAACCTTTTGCTAAACATTTAGATTTAAATAGCTTTGATTTTTTTGTTTTGGTAAAAATGACCTGCTCTAAATTGATTTATCAGTTTCTGGTTATTATAACCAATCTCTAAGGAAGAGAAATAATTGTGGTTGCTTTTTCACTATCAATAGCTAAGTTTGTCATTATAAAAAAACTACTTCAGATGAAGCTCCCAATATCTAGAAGCTATAAGAAAGTACGTTAATACTTCATATTATAACTTGGGTATTACTACTGATAACTGAAATGTGATTGGAGATTCCTACTTGTTAAACACAGCCACTGAGGATGTGGGACACAAGATGTCATGACCCTGAAAGTATTGCTGAGTTGAGAATGAAAAATGAATGGTTGTAAATACTAGAAATAATTTATTTAGTTTTATATAATGCAGAAAGTTTTTTACGTAAATTAGGTAAGTTTTTTAAGTGGATAGTATTAGTACCTCATTTTTATAAGTGCTAATATAAAAATATTTTGGCATGTTCTATCTTCCTTTTTCATAATTGGTTTTATGCAACTTTTGATGAACTCATAGAGTGTGGCATATCTTACTTTTGCAGTTCAACAATATCCAAAGATATTGTTGCAATTTTTAATTATAATTTGATATCATCTATGGTTTTCATTATCACCTTCTTATTTCCTTATCAGCAGGATTGTTTGTTTTTACTATAGTTTAACTATATTAAGTATATCCAGATTTAGTTTAATCTGATTATATTTAAATATGACATTCTTTACTTTACTGTAAAATTAGATTGTTTTGAATGTGGAATCAAATCATATTAAAAAATTGGGTAAGATTTAGACAAACTGGGCTTTTGTAACGATTTTGATTTTTTAATTACATCACAAGACATGTTTGATTTAATTTATGAAATTTAGTTGAATGTAAATGTTAAATCTTGACAAGTAAATTTAACATTGCATTTACATCTGGTTTCTTTTTTCATTTTTGGAAATTACTATTACTTTTTGCGCTGTTACTCTTTCTTCTGATTCTCATTTATGAAATTCCATTGCTAAAAATCATGATATACTGTGACATCCTTCAACTTTTTCATGGTATTTTTTCATCCACTATAAAATTATGATTATTTATAACATTTTAAAAGTTTCTTATTCTTTGATGAACTCATCTTTTGTCTGTTCTTTTGAATTATTAACATCAGACCATACTTGTGATATTTATAGGATATATACCAATTCTAGCTGATGTGAACTATCATGACAATCTCAGGAAGTAATTGTTGACCCTATTCAAAGAATTGAACCCGGACTAAGCAAGTTTGTTTTGTGTAGTGTATATGGTATAACTATCATTAGTATGTGCTCTCCATGTTGAATCAATTCTTTTGTTTATTTCAATAATGCATTTATATATATTATTTATATTATCAACTGCCTCTTCATTTAATATTTAATTACTTTCTAATCATTTAACCTTATTTTTTTCTGTTTCTTTTTTCATCAGTCACTATCAAATTCTATCAAAAGAAATTTCTTATCTCATGACCTACTTGAAAACATCTCTTCACTCTGTGCTTTTGAAATATTGGTAGTAAAGCTTTTTATTAGCTTCTCAGAGCTCATCTATTGAACTACTATGGGATAGAACCTTTTTTAAAAGTAGAGATTGGATTTTTATGCAACTGCAAACTTAGTTTGTCTGTTTTTTTATGTTTATTTGTGCACCTGTCACAATGTCTTTAGTTGAAGTTTGTATATATATATATATATATATATATATATATATATATATATATATATATATATATATATATATATTAATAAATATATATTACATATTTTTATTTTTATTTAAAGGCTTGAGACAGTTAGATGAACTCTAAATTCTCCGATACTTAAAATTTTCCACAGAGAATGCGATAAAATCTTCACATAAAAATGGAAGGGTGCTCATGAATGAGTAATAAAATCCCAGGATATGTTGCTAGATATAATTAATTTTGAACATAAACTAAAATTCAATAATAGTGACATTAGGTGTGGTAAGTATTTGTATACCTATTTCTAGGCCTTAGCTTAGTCATCTATTCAACTTTATCTATTTTTTAAATTTATTTTAGTTTAAATAATTTATTCATTCATGTAGATTAATTGTTATTAATTTTTTTTTTCTTCAAAATATTTGGAGGGGAGGGATGTAATGATATTTTTGCCCCTTTCTATTTTTATTGCGGTGTCAATCGCCCCCCTCGCTGAAAAGATCTAATCAAAAAGATAATTTCTAGTTCCAGAATTGAGTTAAGATTATGCTGAATTAGTCAATTCTTTTAAAAATTACTTAAGATTAAAGAAATTTCAGTAGTGTAAAATGTCAAATCTTCATACCTAGTGAATGCGATTTTGAATCGCATGGACTTACAAATAATTTCTGGAATTTGTTATATGCCTGACCAAGTACTTACAAAAATATATTTTTAAAATATCATATGTACTTACCAGTATTAATAAAAAAATTATTTGATATTCGATATACCAAATGGCTTCTATATATATTTTTCAACAGGTTATTTGCTATCCAAAAATCACAAGTGCGCTGTTTCAGTTTTTTTTAAATGATGCTCTTTTTTGTAGAAATTAATACAATTATTATTCTCCAATAAATTGATTATTATTTCATAAAAAAATTGTCTTGATGCAATTCTAAAAGGGACAAAAATTAGCAACCCTTTTTAGCATTGCATTAAATTTAAAAAAATTAAATATCTATAAAAGCCATTTCAGAAATTAAATATGAACTTTGTTAATTTTTCTGTGCAAATTTACATGAAACAACAGTGGTGTTAGTAGTATTAATAAAGCATTAATTGACTCAAATCAACTTGAGGTTTCTTTTAGCAAAACAGTGTTGAAATTTTAAACTATAGATTACATTTACTTTTAAAGTTAACGAATTACATATCTATGGTATCAAATAATTTACTGTTTGCTTGATTTTAGTGTCTATATTTTCTATTTGTTATTATTGTATGTTCAATGACATAATAGTAGCTTTTTGAAGAAACAGCAATATTTTTCGGTAATAGTCTTACATCAAAATAAAATTTCTTTGTTAAAAAGAAAATCAGAGTAGATATGTTTATGGATAAGGATATAATTAATTAAATGCTTGATATATTTTTATAAAAGGAGAAATAAATCATGGAAGCAGATCAAATAATGTTGGGTTCCAGAGCAATCTATGGGGACTAAAGAAAGTCATGAAAATATAAAAATTAATTTTCAAATTAGTATTTTAACTATTTTATATTTTTTTTCATGAGTTTCATTTCATAGAAATATTTTATTCAGAAGTATATAATAATTTTTAAATTTAGATCAAACCAAATTTAAAAGATTACAACGAATACCTCTAATTGATAAAGGTATTTAGTTTGATTTAATGATTAGGAAAAAGATAAATTTTTGAAAATTTAATGTAAACATTGTTATTAAAAATAATTTATAAACTGATTTTCACGATTTATTAATTATAGCTTTAAAAAAATTATTTGAGTCAACTAACATCAATAAAATATTTAAATTCCAACACAAATAAATTAGTTTGGGACAAACCACATAATTGATTAGTGAGGATATAACATTATTTTATCCAAACAGTGCTATCAAAAGCTTGAGGAAATTTCGTAACAATGATTTCAGGGACATTGGGTCTCTTAAAAAAACTTCTCAGTTTTAATTCCAGCGAAGTGAAACATCATGCAGACATTATGGAGTGATGATTAGTTTAAAATTTCTAATAAAAAAGAAATGCATTTTGGGAGAAATGTTTTTGCTAACATTTTTCGTTAATCACAAATTTCCTATCAAAATAAATGACATGAAATCTCAGCTTATACAACTTAATTCAACCACAGCCAATCAAATTCATCTTTCTGTTCTGCTCAAGTATGTATTCCCTTTAGACATATTAACTATGAATATAAAAGAATTTTAATATTTATTTATATTTTCTCAATGTCTTGTAAGGCTGGCAGTGGTATATTTCCTAGATTTACATTACAAAATTAAAATGAAACGGAAAATACAAAAAATACATCTTAAAATATTAACAAACATGAATATCAAAAATGAGTATCATAGTTTATAAATAATGTCTTATAAAAATAAATTAAATATCATAATCTCATTATAAAATGTTATTTACAGTTTTCAGTGGAATTCAGAGTCTAGGTTATTTTTCTCTAGTCGATAGAAATAACATTAAAAAAAAGTATGAATTTTTCAATAAAATATAGAGAGCCCACCAATGGTTTAAGCAACAATGAACAAACACACAGAAAGCAATAAAACACAAATGTTAGAACAAACATTAAAATATTAGTTAATTTTATATATTATAATTATTAACTTGAGGCGCCTGCAGGAGTAGTGGCTGGTTGTTGCTGCTGTCCGAAATCTGAAAGAAAGCGAAATACATACATTATTATAAAAAATATTTTTACTTTTAACAATAAGTAATTTTATTTTAAACTTTTAATACCAGACATTTATTTTATATTTTTACTAATAGTAATTTTATTTTATACTTTTAATAATGTAGTATGGATTCAGGATATAATTATATTGAGAATGCTTATCATGGTCAATAAAATATACATTAAGTTTCTTTATTTATTTTTTCTACTCTAGACATACGTCAACTTCTACAAAATAATGAGAAAAAGGAATTAGTTCTAAATAGAGTCTAAATCAATTGAGTAAATCAAGTACTGTTTTCTTTTTTTTTTTTATCAAATCTGATCTGTGGCAATCCAGTCTTGGAGTTATATTTTAATTAAGTTGAACAAATCGGATTCTGCTAACACATTTTCTATGGAGTAGAATAGAAAAAAATCAGATAAAGAAATTTATCTGGGGAAAGACAACCTAGAAGAAAAATTTAGTCATAAAATAGGGTTAGAAAAAATAAATTCTAAAATGCGTTTTCTCATTACTTAGTCAGTAAACCAGGATTTAAAATATTTCAGGAATTTAAAAATTCTATTCTATTTTATAAAGATTTATCTGGATATGTACAAGTTTTTTTCCGAATTTTGAAGTTCCAGATAATTGTTGAAGGACTGAGAAATGAAAGGCTTTTATTAAAACTAAGTTTCATACTAAAATTATTTTAAACAATTAAGAAATTACAACTTCCAAACTGATTCTGTCTTATGTTACATATATAATATTGGGAGTATTCTTAAAACTAGTAGGCCCGTGCGAAAAATTCGCACAACATATTGTTATCAAATGCCAAATTAATAAGAAAATAAAATAATGCAACGCATCAAAAGGGAAAGACATCAAATGCTACTATATCGATAAATATAATCGACAAAGGAAACAAAAATTAATTTAAATCTTCATTTTTGTTTGGAATCAACATGTTTACAAACTTCAGTAAGCTGTATCTTTGCTAAAAATTGTTCGATTTTGATGAATTTTTTTTTCCTTTTGTAGGGAATATATTAATCTTTTATATAATCATGGGTATAACTAAGGGAAAAGTGTATAATTTTTTAGTTATTCGCAAATAAAGTTTGTTTTCTTTCATAACTTGTTTGCCTGAATTTCCTGGGTGATTGGACTATTTTGTCCTCCTGAAGGAGAAGGAAGCCTTCGAAATGGGTGGCTCAATCTTGAGATTTGGTGAAAAATTAACGATGATATGGCTTGCCGATCAAATACACCATCGATAAATAATATAAACTCCTCTCTCGATCATGGAGACCTCAAGTCAACGAAATGAGACATGTATTCAATGACAGTACGACAATTAATGTAAGGTTGTATGGATGCGAACCCTATGCCTTGCATTATCTCAAAAATGGTACGTTTTTGGGCTTAAAAACGCCGGATCCGATAGCTCCGGAGGAACTATCCGGGTCATGCTGTATGCATCAAAATCTTCAAGATCCAATTGTCCCATATCGATCTACAGACCTACCACCGTTCCAGTATTGAAGCCTAGCAAAATGTTTGTATCGACTTTATTTATTTTAGAAAGAAAATAGTCGCTAACCCCCCATAAAATCCTGAAACCAACGGTACCCCATGCATGGTATTTGAGCATGACAGGAGCTTATATTTGGTACAAAACTGATTTCGAGCCTTACTGTAATAATATATGTGGGGATAGCAAAATAGAAAAATCCAGATATTTTAAATTAAATGAAAATTCCAATACTTCATTTTAAAAACAAAAATCATTATTAATCACTGAAAATAGGCATATTTTATTTTGTGGATGAAAAAATATAATATTTTAATGCTATTGTTTGAATTACTTCTCTTAGATGGTTCCCATCCAATTTTTTCTCCTGTCTTCTCATTCTGTTCCTTTAACCAATCATGTAATGGCTGAAAGAATTGAAGGAGAGCAGTTCCATCCATTTTTCTTTGTCCAGTAAGAACTTCCATTGCGTCTGGCCAAGGTTTTGATGATCCTAATTTCAGCATATTCCTGAAAATGGTAAAAAATTAAAAGTGTAATACGTTAAAAGTAACAATTAAAGATATGGTAGAGTTATTTTGTAAAAATAAAAACATCAAGGTTACCCAACTATAAGTCGACTTAAATGGCTAATGGTTTAAGTATTTTAGTCAACTTTATTTATTAAGAAAGCCATGAGCAGTTTGTTATACTTAAGAGAATCATAAGAAAATCTAGTTCCAAAACTTAAATTACTTTAGTAGTGTTATTTAAATATTTTGAATTATATGATTATGAGGTCTTGCCAAATAAAAACTAGAATATAAATTATAGTTTATATATTATAATTATCTATATCATAACCTATGAAAAATGTCAAAATTACCCTAAAAGGTTTCCTGCTTTAGCACTTTGGTAAATACTACATTCATGAAGAGGTTTTGAGGATGGATTATTAGGATCAAATTCACCAGCCTCTATGCACAGAGACCGATGAAACTGAAATTGTATAATGAAACTGACAAAGTATCTGAAAAAAAAAGAAAACAATTATTAATCAATCAATGAACTGAAATAATTATTAAAAATTTAATGTATAATAAAATAATATCTCCATATAACTATAGGTAAAAAAATAATAATTCTACTTCACCTTAGAAAAGATTAAAATAGGTTAAGGTTTATACAAATTTCTTAATGTGAAGATTAATGCAAGGTATATGTGTATGAAGGTATGCAAGGTATGAACATTGACTTTCTGTGATAATTTGCTCGGTTCCCTTTTAAAATGACTATATAATTTAATTATATCATTCAAAAATCTAATACATAAAAAAAATAAATAAAAAATTAAAACTTTACCACTACGACCCATGAAAGGTTTTGGATTCAGAACTTTGTAAGCAAATACTGCTTCTTGGTCAACATTAGTGCAAGGAGATGACGACCAAGATCACACTCCACTTCCAGTTTTTCCCCTCTTAATTAATTATTTAATTAAGGATATCAATTTTATAGAGACTGAGTGTGCCTAATGAGGATCTCTCGACCCCAGGGTTGATCCACAGCTAACAACACAGATTAAAGAACTTATCTGCCATCAGCCGGATTCAAACCTGGAACCTTGAGCACTGGAAGTCAGTACCTTACCAATGAGCTATCACACTCCAATAGTAATCATAAAAAACATCACAAATTCCATTGTGGCTACAAACATATAATTAAACAAACTACAAAATAATTCGTAGTTGGCATCCTAGGCAAAAGTACTAACTTCAAATCATTTTGTAGGACGTCAGTTTTCTTTGTTAAACAGATTTTAAATATCATCTGATCTGAGTGTATGATCTTTTACATCACAACTCAGATCTATTGATCCAGTGTAGGACTTTATAGATGCTATAATTAGTTTTGAGGTGATATATTAAATAGTTTTAACCAATATCGTTTATTTTCAAGATAATTGTGACATCTGCTTATTTTTCTTCTATATTAGGCTGTAAACTTTTATAAAAGGTATCATATTTTATAATGATAGGAAAATCAAAATATTATCAAACAATAACAAAAGAAATTGTACTTAACCTGACATAAGGAACACTTGCGACAATATGGTATTTTGCAGCTGGATCAAAGTCTTGCTCAGTTCTGTCAACTGGTGGTTCAACTCCCTGATATTTTTCTCTGTAATGACAATTATGAAATTATTTTTTTTAATTTTAACATTAAATATATATTTTTTTTTTAAATATGAACAATATCTACACTTATGAAAAATATTTAATAATAACTATTTAGTAGTTTATTCAAAACACAAGAAATAAACAACAATTGTTATAGCTCATTTTAAAAACTTAATTAAATATAATTTATCGAACCAAATTTATACTGCTTGATATTCAAAATTTAAAACAGATAGTTTGTTAATCATTCAAATATAATCAACAGACAGATTATAAATAATACATTTATGAAGTAATCATAAAGTTACCTTAGTAACCACCAATCTCTATTATACGTGGCTGGAAGGGTTTTTCCTTTGAAAATATTCCAACGATAAAGATCCATGAGAAGACCAAAAGGAAGGAATGATACTTTATCCAATGCTCTTTGGAAAAGAGAATTTAGTTCTTGCTTGTCATCCTTTAATAAGAAATGAAACAATATTAAAATTTAAATATAATTAAATAAAGATATAGAGATGGTTGACCGTTGATATACTATGAGAAGGAGTTAATCGGGGGTAATTATAGTAATTAAATATTAAATATTATTATATTGAAATATTATAATATTAAATATTAAATAATTACTATATTTTAATTTAGTATTTATTTGACTGCACCTCCCGATTAACTCCTTCTCATAATTAAATAAAGGTTATTATTATAATTGTTTACCTGATTTAAGGACTAATCAATTTATAACTAAAATATTAAACATTATACAAATCATAAGGTAAGGTCATGAAATCCAATAAATATTGATAAAAATGTACCTACTAAATTATAAATTTTTGCTGGTCCATAGAGAAAAAATTAGGCTGGGTTAGCAAATCTTGGAATGAGGCAAGGAGGATTGTTCCTGACAGAGACAAATGGAAAGAACTAGTGGATGCTCTATACTTCAGTGGAAGTCAAAGGAATTAGTAATAATAAAAATGAAATTATAAATTTTAATATTCTTTCTATATAAATAAATTAATGACTGAGGAGGCCAAAACCTTAGTTTGTGGTAAGAAATTGTCTTTGGAAGATAATGGCTGAACTATTAGGTCCTGGGAAATTAGTGTTTGATGAAGGCATGTAAACGATCCCATGATGGCAAGTCCTGATACATGGAAAAGGACTCTCCAATTGCTGTTTAACTTCATCGTGGTGAAAGTTATAATAAAATCACATGAAAATAGAGGAGTGTTGGAATGAATTATAAATAAAATTCTAGGATATGTGGATGATATCTCTGTCTTCAGAAGCAGTTAAAGGGACATTGAGAGATTCGCTTCAAGAATTCAGTCTACAATTAAATGACGATAAAACAAAATATGTGACGGTAAGCTAAAAAATCAACATAATAACAGGATCTACATGGATCAAAAATTGTTTTCAAGAGTAGACATATTCTATAACCTCAGCTCTTTAATCCCCAATAAACGAACAACTATTACAAATAGACCTGCATATGACTAGCACAGTCAGAGCTTTCTTCTCTCTTTCAAAGCTGCTGAAATCCCCAGAAATCTCATATCAAGAGGGTATAATGCTATGGATTAAGCCAGTTCTGATATAGAGCTGTGACTACTGGACATTAACTAGCCAGAGAGTTTTCTGCAGGATAACAGGAGTATCTGGGATCAGAGTGCTAATGATAGGAGAAGGTATACAGTATCAATATTCGTTTTTAAATTTCATTTTTCATGGTGATTACCAGTTGATGTCAATCAAACTTTACTTACATTCGAATTTTGTCCTTTAAGCAATCCTAGTCTCTGAAGATGTTTTGTTGTGGCAGCAGACAAAAATATTACATCTCCTACTGCTTCATGAAAACCTAGAAAGAGAAGTAAGTAATTCATTTTTCTATGTAAAATCAAATTTTGATAACTGTAAAATAATGAAAATAATGAAATCATAAATCTTTTATTTATTTGCAAACCTTTATGATGCATCTTAAAAACCTGAGAAAGAGAAAAAGAATCCGTTCCAACAGTATAAAGAGTAAAATTTTTTTTTTTTAACTTTTATTATGATATTTACAACTGTATTAGTATGAATACATCAAGTAAATGTGTACAGAGAAATATTATCACATGAAACACGCTTGTTGAGAAACTACCCACTGGTAGCACTCTAATAATTTGTCTACATGAGAAGATCACGAGGCCATCTTCTTTTCAGACACCTCGGAGGGTTATCAAGAATCGAAGAGGAAGCAAGGTTAGAAACAAGAGGATTCGGATGGTTATGAAGTTTATTATGGAAGGAAAGGTATCTGGATTTGGCCAAATCGGAAACATATGTAACATTGAGGTCTTTATGGATTATTTTATTAGTGACAAAGTAAGGAGCATTGAGGATTTTATGAAGGATTTTGGATTGTAAGGATTGGATGCGAGAGGAATTTGATGGTTTAGTGGAGCCCCATAGCTCAACTCCGTAAGTCCAAATAGGTCTTATTATAGTCAAGTAAATGAGTCTTTTGTAATTAATAGGAAGTTTAGAGCGTTTGTCTAGTAAGTGTTGGAGTAGTCGGAAACGCCGAGCGGTTTCTTGTCATTTCAGTCTGGTATGAGGATTCCAAGTTAGACGTTTGTCCAAGTGAAGTCCAAGGTATCGGATTTGTTCAACAAGGATAAGTGGGGTATTATTAAAGGATACTGTGGGACATGAGGTCATAGGTTTACGTCAAAGGGTAAAGGTGATTTGATGGGATTTATTAGGATTTATTTTAATCCTCCAGTTTTGACACCATTCTTCAAGACTTGTGATGTGTGATTGAAGAGTTTGGGATTCAATGGTTGGGTCATTATTAACGGATAGGACACATGTATCATCGGCATACATGGTAATAACATTGTTGGGATGTCAGCTGTATAAACTGTGTAAAGGATAGGACCAAGGATAGGACCTTGAGGAACTCCGGCAGATTGAGAAAAGAGGGATGAATAGGTATTATTGTGATTTACTTTGAAGTGCCTATCAGTAAGATAGGAACTGATGATAAGAAAATATGTAGGGGGAAGGAATTGACGGAGTTTGTAAAGCAATCCCGGATGCCAGACTCGATCAAACGCCTGTTTAACGTCGAGAAAAACTCCAGTGCAATACATTCCGCGTTCCAAGGCAGAGGAGACGACGTCTACCACACGATGACATTGCTGGATAGTGGAATGGGATGGGCGGAATCCAAATTGGTGATCAGGGATTATGTGGTTAGAATCTAGGATGGGATACAGGCGTTTTAAGATGAGCTTCTCCAGGATTTTGCCCATGATGGGTAAAAGAGAGATAGGACGGTAAGAGGATGGGTATTCTGGTGGCTTTTTGAGTAAAAATTAAAATTATTAATTTAAGAAAAATCCCATATAGGAATATTTATCATAGTAAGAAATAACTCATGTTACTAAATTAGTAGTCTTTTTTTATAGGTTTGGACATCTTACTCATGAAACATATTTTTAAGAAATAGAACAAAGGCTCCAAGAGTTAATAACTTGGATGTTAAACTTGTGTGCTGAATTTATTATTTAAATCACAATAAGGAAATGTGAAAACATTTGATCTTACATTACAATTATATTATCTTAAATTAGGATTTAAATTTTCAACCCCATTAAAGAGAACAAAAAGCAAAAAGTGTCCACCATTTCTCTTCAAAAAATAAATCACCAAAAGTTGTTATTTGAATATAATTTATATGCAATATATAAATACTAATAATAGTGTTTATAGAAAATAATATTTTTTTAGAAATATAAATTAGAAGATGTATTTACCAGAGTTAGCTCCTTCTTTATAAAGATAAGGTTGATCTTTGTATTGTAGAAAATATTGGATATGTCCCATTTCATGATGAATTGTGAGTAAATCTTCCATTTCCACTCTAGTACACATTTTTATCCTGCAATTGGAAATATAATGATTAATCAGATTTAAATTTAAAAAAAAGAAGGGACTTTATAATGGTTGGTCATCACTTCATGGTGCGTGGATAGGTCTCAGTGAAAAAAAAAGTTTTGGGACCTGGTCATTAAGCACTAGTCAGACAGTGAGGACGGATCCTAGGAGTAGAGAAAACAAGAGTCCGCTTCAAAACAACAACCCTGACCTGTGGATAAAGTTCTCGGCAGGTAATCCAAGACCGCTCCGGCATTTTTCGTATTAAGAAAATAATTTACTTAAATATGATTAATACAATGTTTTGAGCCCCATTGCCTCATTATAAAAAAAAAAATTGATCAAATAAATATTATTTCATAAACTATTACCTGAAATCTTCACCATTGTAAAAATCCCAAGCTGAAGCATGACATACAAGTTCTTTTCCCTCAGGTTTCTCTATAATTGATCTTTCCCAAAATAATGGTGGCATTGCACTTAAATTCAAGGAAGTAAAGAAATTCTCTGCGACTTTGAACATTTTAAGTGCTGTATAATTCTAAAATAAATTTTTAAAAATTTATCAATATGATATAAGTTATTGTATTTACAAAACAACAAAGATAGCCGGATAAATTATTTTGAATGGAATTTATTATTCACATTTTACAAATAATAAATTTATCAAATCATTTATTTTTATTTCATCCTTAAAACAATTAATGACATTTATTTATTATGATCATAGTGAATGTAATAAACAAATATTTAATTCAACAAATATCAGTTCAGTAATTTTAAAATTTTTGTTTTAAAAAAATGCAATGGACTATGTAATGACAAATATAAATTAAAAACTGATTACCTGTTTAATCAATTCATCTGTCACATCCAAGGATTCCAGACCAGGATAAGGGGCTGTGAAGTCAAATAAATTTGACCAAGTCTGCGCCCACATATTGCCTGAATTTATTGAAAAAACACTTATTTTAAGATGAATTTAAGAAAAATCCTTCTTTTGACAAGAATGGCAAGAAATTAATTAATATTGGGAGTTCTAATTATATTTTAGTATCAATCAGTAGCCATTACAAAGGGACTACAAAAATAAATAAATAAATATATAAAAGGAATGCATAAATGGTTATTCATTAACCCTTGTAACCAAATAACAACAAACATTAAGATAGAATAGTAAACAACTCCAAAAGAGACAAAAATCAATTGTTAAGATTAGTATGTATTGTGGATTCATTGATAATATCGTTGGTACAAATGCTAATTCTAGTGATTATATTTGTAATAATTATAACTGTAAACAATTGTAATTAAATATTTTTAAACAGTGAATACAAAATCTTCAAACATTCATAAAAGCACATATTTTTTTTATTTTATTGATGATATTTACAACTGTATTACAAGTAAAAATACATTCAGTAAATGTGAACAAAAGAAGATAATAACATGAAATCACTTGTTGAGAAACTACCCACTGGTAGCACTCTAAAAATGTATTTACAAGAGGAGATCCCTAGGCCATCTTCTTTTCAGACGCCTCAGAGGGTTGTCAGGGATGGAAAAGGAAGCAAGGTTAGAAACGAGAGGGTTAGGATGGTTCTGTTATGGAAGGATAGGTATCTGGATTGGGCCAGGTCAGAAACATAAGGAACATTAAGGTCGTTATGGATGATTTTGTTTGTGACAAAGTAAAGAGCTGTGAGGATTTATGAAGGATTTTGGATTGTAAGGATTGGATACGAGAGGAATTCGATGGCTTAGTGGAGCCCCAGAGATCAACTCCGTAAGTCCAAATAGGTCTTATTGTAGTCATGTATATGAGTGTTTTGTAATTGACTGGGAGCTTAGAGCGTTTGTCAAAAGCACATATAAGTGTGGAAATTAAAATAACCTAGTTGTTTAGGCTGAATTGATAATGATATTAGAGTGGTGATTTTCAGATTCGATAGCTAGCATTTGTATTGATGATATTAATAAAGATAGATAACACACTTTAGAATACCTTATTTTCTTCAATAATAAAGAAAATGCTTAACAGTGAACTATTAAACCAATAACATGTTTTTATGTATAAAAAACACATAGGACACTAATAGGATTTGGACCAAAAAAATCATTATCAAATTATATATAAATTTTCCACTATAGGAATAGTATACTAAAAATAATCTTACCCATTAGGTGAGCAGGAATTGGTCCTGTTCTTGAAAGAACATTCTCACCATATTTGTCCCATAGTTTCTTCCTCATGTAAGCATGCATTTGAAGGTATAAAGGTTTAACCTGAAAAACATTTTGAATAAATTAATAGAATCATAATTGTGAAATTTTATAATTCATTCTTGTTAAAAAAATAAGTAATAAATAACTATTCTTGAATTGGCTTATATTTATATTTCAGCATTATATAAATAAAATTAAATTTAATAATATCAGAAAATGGATACATTTTAAAATTTTATGTGTGCAATTAGGACTAATAAGTTATTGTACCTGAGACCACAATTCTAATATATCTTTTTCAAAAGCATCCGATTCAAAATCAAAATTCCACAGTTCAGCAAGGTCAGTCATATCTGAAAAATATTAAGCATCATCAAACACAATAATCATAACAATAGAAACTTGAAAAATGAAAATAAAAATTATTGATTTCATTAATATCGGACATCATTAATAATGAGGCAGTTTTAAATCATCTATATCTAATTAGATAATAATTATCACATGTGAACATGTTTGTGCTATTTGGTTTGTATATAAGAAGTTAAATTGATTTTCAAAAGGTAAAGAACAAAAAAAAAAATGTATGTTTATAAATTTGTTGAGATTTTTCTCTTAATAACACAATAAAATTTATAATTTAATAAATATAATAAATAAACTAATTTAAGCAGTTATTTGAAGAATTATTTTTTGGGCGAACAAAATTTACAAAGTTATAAGAAATTTAATGTATTAATGTCGCTTAAAAACTTGAATGTCTTAGTTGCTTGTTCTGCATTGTCGCCTAGTGGTTCTGTTCTTGTTCTGGTTTCAGTTTACAATGTACATGAAGTTACAACATGATTAAGTGTTACTGTTGTATTGCATGTGTCAGAAAGTTGGTTTCAGATTCACCTATCATCAGATTCTTTTTTAGGATCGGATGATTTATCCATAAAACCAAATAGAATAAAGGCACCAATTATTGACTCTTGTAATTTAAAGTTTAAAAAATAAGCATGTAGGTTTATGTAGGATTTCAAATTACATTAACATTAATCACCCACCGATTCCCTCCAAGATTAAGTCTCTATTGAGTTATGAATTAAGTGGGAACTGCATAATTCCCATCATTTCAAATCAGTCGCCAGGACCTTTAGGATTTTGCTAAGAAAGTGTGGCAATATGTTATCTATTTTATCTCATCCTAATGCTTATGAGCTTCAATTCTTTTGACAAATTTTGTTACCACTTCATGATCATGTGATATCATTTTCAAATGTGAATTTCGATTAAAACAACACAGGTATTATGGGTCAATAATTGGATCTTCGAAATTATAAGTTTCCCCAATTATTGACACAAAGTGTATTATATGAACAGAAAGATAAACATGAACAAAAGACCAAGAAACAAGAACATGAGCAGAAGGATATGAATAGGAAAACATTGAAGAAGGTCAGGAACAAAAAAAGATGGAAGAAGTCGAAATTTGGTCCCAAATGGACACAGATCGGACAATAAATAAGATTAACTTATGTCGAAGAGCAGGCCATAATTATCAAATTGCCAAATCCTCTAGTGTTTGGGAATAAAAAAAAACAAAGAGCTCTATTTTCTTATTCTTTAAATATTGATTGAAATATACCAAAGTAAATCTACCTACTGTTGTAGATAATTTCCTTTTTCATACCGTTTTGTGATGTCTAGGTATGGGTAAAAAGTTTTAAAGTGTGCAGATACTGATGTGTAATAATTTTTTACCTATATATAAAAAATAATTTGTTGAAAATAAACTAGTTTGATCCTTGAATATGGTGTCAATAACTGATTCCTTGTTCTGATTTTTGAATCTGAATTGATTTTTGCAAATCAATAATTGGTGAAATCTTGTCATTGGTTTGGGGCTCAAAAAATTGAAAACTTTATAGTATTTTGGCCATTATATAAGCGGAATCTGTAAAACAGACTTGGACTAGTATGAAAAACTTTAAAACATACAAATAGGTTAATTAATAAAAAGGTTATTGGTAAATTACTTGAAACAATTCATCAAAGTTTCAATAATAGGTGACTTTACCCAATCTATATAAATATATATCCAAATTTTCAAAAACGTTAATCATTATTGCAAAGTTTTCTAGGTTCTAAAAATTTCAATAGAAGTTTTTAGTTAGTATTTAAAAGTTCAGTCACAGGGATATTCCTTTGTCTATAAATAAATGTTACAATTTAATAGAAATGCTTACTATTGAGTTTAGCTCCTTCATTTGAAATTTGAACGTATTCCTCAAACAATTTTTTACATTTTCCTCCTGATGCCTTATGCCACTCAACCCAAATATGTTTCAATTCTTCTGGATCACGACTCTTTCTCAAAATTTCAGTGATCTCTGTAAAATAGATTTTTAAAAATTGATTAAATTAATATAATTAGTAAATCACATATTTGATTAGTTTATTAGTTTATAATTTGATTTAACTTTTATATTAATGCATGAAAAAATTTAATACACTCATATTTTAATTAATAAAGCCAAGGTCACACACATCCCATGATGTATACGGAACTTAATTATTGTAGTATTTCAATGTATACTAATGAAGTTCAGAACTTTATAAAAGCAGTAACAGTCTCTAGTATTTATAAAAGGTTGAAAATGATAAACCTATTCAGCGAAAAACGAAACAAAAGATATTTAATAAATAAACTTGAAATAATTAAATGAACACTACATTAATATTCAATATTTTCCTTAGGTTTATTGTAATTTTTAATTTTAAAACAATTGATGGTATTATATCAAATAAAACCAAATATATTTAGGATTATGAAATTGGTGTATGACTCATTTCAAGGAAGAGACAAGAGCTAATAAACAAACTGCTTTTCTGTAACGAAAGTTTTCATAAAGAATGATAGGATAGTGTAGTTAGATATAATTATTTAAACTTTTTCATTTGACTAGTAGCTCTCACTAAACTAAATGATCCTTTTTTAAAAAATAATCCATTAGGAAATTGCACTTACTCAGGGGTTTTCAGGCATCTAACCCATACATCCATAGTTCATAGGCAGCGACAATTCACCACAGTACAGTTAGAACAGCTTAATATTTATATAATTTGAAATATAAGTTATTGGCATTACTATCTGTTAATATTAGCCCTAATGCATATAAAATTATATAAAACTAATATAATAAAAATTATATAAAACTAAACTAATATTTTTTAATATGAAATATACCCTAAGATTCCCAACAAGCCAAAGGTTCAAGCTATTATTACCTGGTTCAAGGCTCAAATTACAATTGCTTTTGTTGTGGAAATCACATATCTTTGCTGTACTATAAATGCTTTCCATCTTAGAAGTTACTTCATCAAGCTGAAATTAATAGGAATAATTATTTAAGCAAAACATAATATTCAAAGATACAAGTATATGATTTTCTTTTTTATCAAACATATTAATTGAAATTACCCTTTTAAATTTATCTTCAGGTAATGCTGCCATTCCAAGAATAGTAGCAAATTTAAATTGTCTTTTTATATTTTCATCTTTATAAGTTTTCCAAGGATATTTAATAGTTTCTACCCATTTATTCTTTTTCCATTTCGCAATTTCGGCAGAAACATTCAACTGAAATTAGTGAATTTAATAAGTATTAAAAACAGAACATACATAATTATATTCTAGGTTTATTTATTGAACTGGTTGTTTCAGAAACGATACATGTGCAATTTTTGCCAGTTATAAGTTGAGAGCCATTCTCAGTACATTATTCACAGATGCATCTTTTAATATGAAAAAATTTATATTTTCTATGCCATATTTTATATATTTTTTTCTTGTTTGTAGATTTTCATCATGAAAAATTTAATATAATATTATTATTGTTGTTTTTAAAATTGTGAAAATGTCATATGTATTGTTTCTGAAATAACCATTTCAGCTATTCAATAAAAAAAAATTATAATTAACAAAACTTAACTAGACTTAATGCAATTGAAATATCTTTCTGTTCAAGATTGAAACAAGGCTCTAAAGTTTCCAATAGCCACTTCAATCCATAGATCTTATAGCTGAATGATTTATTTCATTATTAATTTAAAACTATACATCACCTTAAGTTCTTTAGTTATATGTAGAAATTAAATAAAACAATATTCAGAAAAAAAATCATAAAATATTAACATAATTGACCCTTTCTCTAACAATTAGATAACTTGAGATAATAAATTAATTTGTGGTTGATAGTTATCACCTTTTCTTAGTAAGCAATAAGTCTCTCAAATGCCATTAAATAACTAGTCATGAATGTTTGGTCTTCAGGATAGGAAAACATAACATATATTCAGACCAGAAATAGCACATCTCTCACCAACAGCCTAAATATGCTTTTTTTAGACTGTTGATTATATGAAACCAAATCAAAATTTGAGTTTAAAACTTTATTTTACATAAATAAGAAAATTTATGTTTAAAAATTAAAAAAATATCTCATTACTTTATTCCAATATTAAGATTTCTGTTTTGATCAAATCCGTAGTGTCAATCAAATTTATTTATTGATGATTACAAATTTATTATTAATTTTTTTTTAATAAAATGTAAATTATTAATTGAACTATAATTACTTAAATATAATGTTCATGAAAATATTAGAAGATATAAATGTTCTGTATAGCTAATAGGGGAAAAAAATTTAAGACAAATGATAAATCTGCTTTCTTACAAATCCATTGTTTAAAAGTTCTTAGTATCATCATCGTAATTGTAAGTTACCTTCTTTTCTAATGTTTCTGGAGTGATATTTGATCCATAATCCCATTCTGCATTTGTTGCAAGGTTTGCTTTTTCTCCAAATTCTTTATTTAGTTTTTTAAGGTATTCTGCCGCAGCTTGTTCTGATAGATCATTCGAAGAAGCAGCACTTACTTCGGCCCCTGCAGCAATTCCGAATTCATTTATGAAAGCCGCTGTAGTAAAAAGCAGCAGCTTCAACATTTTTCTGAAAATAGAAAGTTTTGTAATATTTGTTAAAAAATAGCAGGCTTTAGTTATAAAAATTGAAAAATTTGCCATTATAAAAGAAATTCTGGTTGCTTGCAAGCTTCCATACTCATCTATCTCTCACTATGATCAGCAATTTTAATTTATTACGTTTTAATTTAATGCATTATAAAACATTATATTAATATTATGTTGCTGTCAAAATGGTTGGGGAAAAAATCTCAATAGATGTTGATATATTTTATTTAACATTATAATTTGTTCACATAAAATTTGACTAGTGAAAATATTTTAATAGATTAAGTGAGAATCTATAGAAATAAAAACGTAAATGTTGGTTTGTTCAAAACCACTAATCTCCCATACTTCTTCACATATTGGTTTGAAATTTTTACATGATGTTTATATCGGATTCAAGAATGTTTTTATATACATTTAAATACCTTCTGGCCTTTCATTTGGAAATGCGGCCGAGAATATGTGTCATTATAGACTGCCTAAACGGCTGTCATGATTTTAATTAAACTTGGATAAAGTCTTTTCCTTGAAGCCCTTTTACTATATATATGTAATATCCTTCCCTGTAATGAGTATGAAAAAAAAAGTTACGATGGATTCAAAACTATATTTGCGAATAACTCACAAAGTACACAATTTTTGATGGATTATACCCTTGATTATTTGAAAGCTTCCTGAATTCTCTGCAAAACAATAAAAAAAAGAAACATCGAAATCAAAAAGAATTATCTCCAAAATTATTTATACCGGCTAAAGCAGCTAAGTGGGTTCAAATTTTTTTTAAGGAGAAACAAAGTTGTGATTCTTATTTCACATCTCCATAAAAATCCATAATATGAATTTTAAGATTCCATAATATGAAGAATTAAGGCGGAGCCTGCAAATCTTTTTGTGTTTAGAGTTTTTCATGATTTATTCCTTATGAGGGGGCGTTTTTTATGAGTTATAAACGTTTTTTATGTGATCATTAATGGGATAACTCAGTTTTGAAATGGTCATAGAAACTTCGAATTAGGTGAAAATCATGAGGAGTCATGAGTTATTTAGTGAAACGTAGAGTGAATTTAGTGATCATTAAAATTGGACGATTTGGTGCAGAGATATAATGTTTTAAACATTTAGTACTTTTTCCTTCGGTGATTTAGAGACCGATTGCTTCTCATGTAGACAATTAAATTTTGCTTATTCTAGAATTGAAAAAAACAAAAAAACAGACAATCTCTGTATCTACAAATAATGGAACAACAAAAAATATCACATATCCACAAGTATTGTGAAATAAAATATATTAGAAACATCTGCTTTCTTTTTTTATTCAACCAGAGGCACATCAACGTGTAGCCGGGTACAGCTAAAATAACATAAACAGGTCCTCTTTCACAAAATCTTATTTTTCGAAGGGTCTCTTAAAGTGAGAAGTTTTACTGATTTGTATTTCTCTAGTCATCACATATTATTGCTATTTATTTGGTGAGGGCGATTAATAAAAAACTATAATATATAAGCCGGCAAATGAAAAATAAAAATGAACAGTTTTTTTAACTTAATTTATCTATTGACCACAAAGAGTAAATATGATTGAATTGTACCATGCTCTGGAAATTTTTTCTGCAAAGAGTTTTCTTCATGACCTTAATTAGTTGTTTACTCTCAAAGTATATTAAGCACAATTTTAAGATGAAGATGACTATCAAGAAGAGCACAATAAATGTACAAATGAATTTTTTTTTTGTTGGCCTTCTGGACTCTAAAATATAATAATAAAATAAGGTGAAATGTATAATTTAAAGGAGCAAAATTTTAAATAGACAAATTAATTGAAAAATAAAGTTTAAGTATTTTTGGTTTGGAAGTTTAGGAGATAAAACAAAATCATAGAAAACAAGGAATAAATTATTAAAAACGTCCATTATAGGCTATTTTTGAAACTCATCTGTAGCCCTGTAAGTTTTTTTGCATTAATGTGTGGAGGTTCGTTGTTTTGTTTTTTCTTTATTCTTTTTTCCACATGCCATCTATTTATAGTCTCTTTAATACTTGTGGGAGCACAGAAGAAAAAAGTAACATTTTAAGAGCTACAGCATGATATGGTTAGGTAACATGGACTTTTTGAGCTAACTGGAAGCTAGAAAGCTGACCAAGATAGGTCCAGGTGTAATTACTATGAAAATGTCCAGGAAAGAAATCAGTGCATCACCATAGTGGTGGATTACACTAAGTACTTAAACTAAATAAGTACACTAAGCAATTGCTTGAAAATAAGCCTGTAACAGCAATTCTTATTTATGTTGACCAGAAATATGAATGAAAATTAACTGAACTAGCGTAATTTAAATCAACCAAACCAAATGAGTTTTTCAAAAAATATTATCTACTGTAGCAGATGTATGTATCGATTATTAGCAGATTTTGATACAGAAATAGTGTAAATTTCGATGTATTGAAACAACTTGACAAGTGACAGAAACCTAACTAAATATAAAAAAGTTTTTTTTAACCTTTTTCTTATTGCAAAAGTCAATCAAATATCGATGTCGTTTATTTAAAAGTGCTCAAGCGCAATAAGATGAAAATTACTCTCAATTTGTTATTGTACATAAACTTTTAAATAAATATTTTAAATATAGAAAGTAATATTCCATTGCTCATTGTGTCCAATTACTCAATTAAGTATACAATGACCCTTATATTAAAACAATGAAAAAAAAAGAAAATTGAAAATTCGTTGAGAAGCATTTCACAACTTCCATTTGCATTCAATAACAAATACATTTTTTTTTAAAAGTTATAACTCTAAAAAATACTTCTTTAATTATACAGTCACGGTCATAGAAAAAATTGCATCACCTATTTCTTTTGATTCTTACACTGACAACTTTGATCCCACTGAATGTTTTTGTTTTTGTTTAATTATTAAGGTTTCAAGAAAACTTTAACAATGTTTCTCAGTTCAGTTTTAACTAATGCCGTGGTAAAAGCTATAATTATAATCTGTATCTAAAACTATCCTCGTCAAAAAATAAAACGTTAAGTGAACTAAAAGGATTTTCAGGGAAAATAGTAACGTAGATAGGGTACATCCAATCAATGGTAGTCCAGTAAAAGAAAAGGCAGTTGAAAAAAACAAATAAACAATTTGACCGCTTAATGGTACTCGGAGATCTTGAGGTAGCAATCATATAAAGAAAATAAAATTTAAGAAATGTTTACAGTGTGATGCAACTTCTAGGACTGCGATTTTATACACAAATTTACTACAAATAATATAAATTATTTTGATTCTGCGCATTACATATTTTTAGTTTGTTAAAAAATAAATTTACAGGTTTCCATTTATTTTACAGAAAAGTTCCATTTAGTTTCTATGAAAACGTTTACTTCCCATTCAATACTATCTAAGTACCCATAATTAACTTCAACAATTAAAAGTCATTAACCTTTTCTCACTCTCAGCCTTCATCACACCACCTTCTACAAGCTTTTATGTCAGATATTAATTTTTCTAAAATCTTTCGCTTTCCAGTGGTTTATTATACGTCTTCTGCCAAGCCATATTGTAATCTTTGGATCACCTTTCATCAGATCATAGTTTTATTACATTCTTAAATCGCTCCTAAACCCTCCCCTCCAATTGCTTACAGTTAATGGTCCCATAAGTCGCTGATTTGGCCCGATCCAGATACCTATCCTTTCATGATAAATTCGAGATTCGTCCAAACCCATTAGTTTCCAACCTAGTTTCCTTCTCGATTCCTGATAATTCTCTGAAGGTCTGAAAAGAATTTGACCTCGGGATCTTTTTAATTAAAATTGTTTAGGGAGTGCTACCATTGGGTAGTATCTATAAATTCTTGTACTGTCCACATTCACTGGTTGTATTTTATTTAATAGAATTGTAAATTATTATAAATAAATAAAACTACAAACTAATAATTAGAGACGAATAGTAAAGGAATTTTAATGGCGAAAATCAGGAAGAAACAAGGATATATAAAAAACATCTGATTTTTATACAAACAAGTTTTAAACTGGAAATTCAAGAGGGAGGAGATCAGTGGGGTTTTGACCCCGGGTTTTTTTTTTTGTTTCCTTTTGCTGGAACGATAAATAAGATCTCTCTCCTCCTCTCGCTCCAAACCTGTTACAACCGTAGCGAGGTTGTTATGACGAGCGAAACATTTACTGCTGCCAAAATATATTATGAAAAAAAAAAAAAACAGAATCGAAGGGCAATGACTTCTTAAGCTGAAGTCCAGGACGAGCTTGACAAGTTGGTTGCTCGTTATTATTGTGATTATTTGCATACAGTATTTTTAAGGGAAAAAATATTTAATCTTAAAACATTTTATTTCTGCAATAAATTATAAATAGTAATAATCAAGTAAGTTACAAATTCAATTAGGTACTAAAAACTCGTACGTACCCATTTGCTTTCCACTATGATGTTCAGATAATTTGATCACAAAATCGAGAAAAAAAGTGGCCTAAAAAAACATTGGACTGTTTGGCTTGTACAACCTCGTTATTTTCACATTTTGGAGGTTTAGTTCACGCCAAACTGCTCAATATTTTCGAAGGCCACGTTTTTTCTCGAATTTGTATTAAAATTATCTTTGTGGAAAGAAAATGAGTATTTATGAGTTTTTAATACCCAATTAAATAGATAAAGTTTTACGAACTCCAGATTGAAAACGCTCCAATTCCCAGAACTTGCGTAAATAAAATAGTTATAGGTTACGATGAGATGAAGCGATTTACGAAGTTTCTGGACTACTATTTTCTGTATGGATTATTTTCAAAATAAATAAGTAACAATGATGTCTTTAACAGTAGTCGGTCGCGCCAAAATTTAATGTAAAAAATTAAACTTCTAGCAACTTAAATGGCTTCTAACACCATCAAAAACACCGATTATAAGGAATATTCATGAGTTTTTGTTTTGATATTTTCAATTTGTACAATATATTCACGTTTGCGCAGGTATAAACAAACGTAGAAGATGGAGTTTGTTCAAATTATTTATTATAGAACCATTTTTAAATAATTTACCAAACTTCCTTTAATTTTGGACCGTATGGGCGAGTCGTTTTTGAAGTATCGAAAATACGTAGCCGCTGGCGCAAGAAGTAGATGGAATTTGATTAAATTGATATAGGACTAACTGTTTACCAAATCGTTCAATCCCTGACAATTTTAACATAAGAATATTTGTGCCTATTTACTAAATAGAAAAAAAAAATAAAACAGGAGAAAGTTTTTTTTTTTTTAATAATGAAGTAAGTAAGAAAACTATTTCAACACATAATATATAATAATATTTTTTATATTATATATTTATATTATTAGGAAAAATATATTAGGAATATATTTTTATATTTTTTGTTTTTCGGAAATGTATAAAGTCGTTTTTTCAATCACTCTTCAACCAGGCTTTCCACATTGATAAAATCTAATAATTTCTTATTCAGAAAAAATATTGAATTTACTAGTTCATTAATATTTTGTATAACTTTTGTATTACTTTCTATAAATTTTGTATTACTTTTACTTCACAAGCGAGGGATCTAAGCGATTAAAAGTAATTGTCCTTCAACGAATACGAAATTAACATAATAATGAAAGAATTTTATTGTAATAGACTTTTTATCCTATTTTTTCCTAAATTTCCTTGAATACGATTTTCAAGTTCAATTTCTTTGTGGAATTCTTCTTTCACTATACGGAACTATACGATAAATATTACAGCCAAGAAAACTTTAGGACTAACAAACAATTGCAAAAAATTAAGCAGAAACATGAACCTTGAATACAAAATTTGTTCATCAAAACACAATGAGCAATGCTTGAAATATTGTCCAGTTGTCAAGAGCTAAAGACTTATTAAGCATTCAAACAGTTCAGTTAAAAATAATGCAACACATAACGGAGAGGCACCCTTTGAGTCAAACTGAGTATTTATGTTAATGACGAAATGAACAGCAGGATGAGGTTTGAATATTATATTATTATATTGGTTACTGATTTTAACTGTAGAAAATGGAAGGTACACTCAATATTTTTTATTATTTAATTTGTATTTAAATAACTTTAAAAAAATAAAACATTTTTTTAATATATATTGAATAAAATGCATATATTATATATCGCTTTAGGCCTATTTGAAATATTCATTATGAATTTTACTAAGTGCATTTCAATTAATATTTACCAGACTGAAACGACAAGAAACTACTCGACGTTTCCTATTACTTCAGCATTTACTTGATAAACGCTCTAAACTTCCAATTAATTACAAAAGACTCATATACATGAATACAATAAGACCTATTTGGATTACGGAGTTGAGCTCTGGGGCTCCACTAAACCATCGAATTCCTCTCGTATCCAATCCTTACAACCCAAAATCCTTCGTAAAATCCTCAATGCTCCCTAATTTGTAACAAATAAAACCATCCATAATGACCTTGATGTTTCAGATCTGGCCCAATCCAGATACCTATCCTTCCATAATAAACTTCAGAATCATCCCAACCCTCTCGTTTCTAACCTTGCTTCCTCTTCAATTCCTGATAACCCTCCGAGGCGTCTGAAAAGAAGATAGCTCCGTGATCTCCTAATGTAGACATATCATTAGAGTATAACTACCATTGGGTAGTTTCTCAACAAGTGTTTTTACGTCATTATATCTATATGTTCAAATTTACTGAATGTATTTCTTTAATACAGTTGTAAATATTAAGAAATAAAAAAAAATAATATTACTTGAGATATTACAGGATAACTCAAACCACAAAGCCTTGTATATTTAAACTACCATTAAAGAACAACCGCAAAGTATGCAATTGGATGTCATGGAGTTATATCGTAGGTTTTTTTTTCTGACTTGACGATGCCTGAATTATGGCAATGTCGAAGGGTTATTTTGTTCTATCCTATCCTTTACCACATCACCATCCTCGATACATAGCAATTAATATACATATGAAATATAAAATCATTGTTTCGCCAGAATATATCATAAGAACAACGGTGTGTGAATAAAATCACAGAATAGAACTGAAAACATCAACAACGCGGGATCAATAATATGAAATATAATTTTTTTTTGTTATTCACAATTATGGTATACAAAAATTAATTACACTTACAATATATACAATACAATTATAATTATACTAACTGTGGCAAACGTTTATTAAGATACACTTAATTTATTATTTTTATAGTCAATAAAAAAATTCCTTTTCCGACTCTTTAACTCGGTCTCACACCACAACACAATTTTCAATTATAGCTCATTACAAAGAGGATAAATTGCAGATAATTTCCCTCGCTTACAGCAAGCAGGTCCGAATTCGAATTTTTGAGATATTTTAATCCAAAAGTTTAAAAAAGCGAGTTATTATTTATTTTTTGGTTTTTTAGTTTTTGACTCTCTAAAACGGCGTCGCACTGTGATACAATTGTCAATAATAGCTCATTACAAAGAGGATGAAATATTGAACATTTTTCTCGCTTGTAGTATGTAGATCCGATTTTTAGTTTCTGTGATATTTTAATCAAAATATCAAAATTAGTTGACTCGAATTGACTTTACCGGAATGAGCCTAACGTAGCTTAGCGTGACAGTCTCATTAAATACCCACAAAATAAAGTGCTAAGAGCGCCTAAATAACTTCTCATATTAAAAAAAAAAAATGATAAGTTAAAAATAATATCATAAAAATATTAATCTGTAGACGAAGATACAAAATATTTAAATTTGAAGGTACACTTTATATTTCTGTTGTAGTACAGCAAAAAAATAACATTTACATGTCATTATCATATATGTTAATTTTTGTGTCCTCTGAAATATAATGATTAATGATTTGTGGCTAAGGTTTTGCATCAAACAATTTAACTAACGAGAATATGTTCCCTAATAAACTTCATGCGTGAAACCAAGGCAGATAACGCAAGAAGCTGGGGTAAGCTACAAGATAGTGTTATCTTATAGTGTTACTGCAAGGCGTAACTTAGCAGGCGCTCAAGGAACATAATCCAAATTATTTTAAGCATACTACATTTTATTTTTTACGAAACCACAAAAAGTTAGCAATAATTTAATTAAAAATAAAAAAAATGTTTCAAAGTATAACAAGAAAAAACTATTTTCAAAATGTATGTCTGAAATATAGAAACAGCAATTATTCGAATTTTATATCTTTTTAAGTAGCCTTTTTATTGAAATTTATACAGTATTTCAACAGCCAAACTGCAAAAGCCGTTAGTGTCAAAACTAAAATTATTCATAAGATGAAATAAGCTGCGAATTTTTTAATTACAATTGCAATTTGTACAGCATGTTTATGAAAAATATATGATATTTTTAAATGAAGTTTTTCGTTTGGATTTCTGAATAAGTGGAAGTCCAACAGTGACAAGGCTTTTTCTGGGTGGCTGTCAACACGGGCGGATCTACGGGGGGGGGGGGGAGGAGGGTGCTTTCGGGCTGAAGCTTCCTCCAAAATGGAAAAATATAACCATGTTTTATGGGATTTTTTTTTTTAAATACCTCTTAAAGTATTATTGTTGGTGTAATTACATTTAAAATCACTTAAGGGATCACTTAAACACCATTTCATATAGGTAGTTAGTTTCTTTCTGTTTTTCCAAAGTAATTATCGTTATTTTTATGAAAAAAAAAAGGTTTCGGGCTGAAGCCCCCAAAATTAAATTCTGGATCCGCTAGTGGCTGTCAATATATTATGCAGAAAATAAATCAGGAGTGATATACCGTTTCATACATCGTCGTATACATTTTCACATCCAGTTAAAAAATAGATAAATGTAATCTGCAGATGTTTAGATGTAATTGCAATTTAAAAGCGATAAATGTAATTGTAGATATAAACACGCAATATCATACACAACTTATTTATTTCTCTATATTATAGGTAATCATTTTATTGTAACGATGAATTGATACTTTGTAAAGAACATTTACCTTTTAAGAATTTGAATATTAATCGTTAATCGTTTTTTTGCTTTCTTTTATCTCGCAGCGGTGAGGTTTACTCGAAATCCAAGACTAACAATCTATTTTTAAATACAGACGGAATGTGCTAACAAATAAATCGGTAACCACTTTAAAACTGTTCCTATGTTTCAATATCCTACATATTTTTTTTTTTTTTTTTTAAACAAGTTTTACTGAAGAAAAATCCACTTAACTACAGTGAATGGCACGTATTAGATCTATAGGTTCTCATTCATAGTCAAAATAAATAAATATAAACAACTAAGAAAGTAATAATAAATAGAAAAATAATAGTAACGGTAAATGATAATAACAAAAATATATAGAATAATAATACGAAAATCGGATGTTGCTTATAAAATAAAGGTATATAGATAAACAAATAATATATAGATAATATATTGAACAAATAAAACTGAAGTTCAATAAAAATAAAATAAATCGTCTTAAACATATTTATAACTTTTTTATTTTCTTTATGGAGTTATATTACATTCTGTTACAATAAATATTGATAACAGATTTTGTTCACTTCATATTTACAGAAAATAAAAATAAATTAAATGGAATAACTGCAGATTTATGATATGAATATATACAGGATATATATTACCGCAAGTTTAAGGAATATTTGAATGAACGGAGACCTTAATAGCTACAAAAAAGTTTATATAAACAGGTCCGATTTTTCACAGAATAATAGGGAATTCAAGTTTTGTGTTTTTTAAAAAAATTGCGTTTTTTATTGAATAAGAAGTGATAAATAAAAAATACTTAATTAAAACAATTAAAAATTCTTTAAAAGTAAACTATAAAAACTTTAATTCAAATGAAAGTAGAGTTTGTCGTTCTTATAATCATTTAAAAAAGACTTTTCAGCGGCTAAACTAAGCTAAGATCTGTTTTTTTAATTTTTTTTTTATCACCTTCCAAATGTACTACAAATACCTGACTTTTAGAAAAGTTTCCTTGTTTAATAAGCTTTAAGTCCATATTAATTAAATTGAGGTCTATTACGGAATAAGTTGAGATTCAACTCAAGCTGTGTTAAAAAAGTATACGATTTCGTATCAAGGCAACTAAAAGCATCCATATTTTCAGCATAAAATAATAAATTATTGCAAATCTTTAATTTATTTATTTTTTTCAATAATATATTTTAATAAACAATAGAGCATAAATACACGTTTAATTCACCAAAAAAAAAGTGTTAAAAACTACAATTTTTCGAATATTTATTGTTTAAAATGATACTAAAACGGCGTTTGCTTTTTTTACACACATTTCGCTTATAGGCATTGATCCGTATTTCTAAATGACCAAATGAATGTTTCTAATATTTACGTTAAATAAGAGAAATATGCCGATTGCTTGGATTATTTTCATAAAAACGTAAGTTTTAGAATTAGGAACACTTCGTTACTTGCTTAAAATAGTGATCAATTCCTATACATGTTTTTATTTATATTTTTTTAACCACGGAAGTGATACACTATGAATATCCATTTCACTCACGCCAACATGCCATTATGGTCCGTGGTACAGACCCCCTTTTTATCGAATTGTTAACATCCGCCTGAAATATCGTAAATAGTTTCATATCATAGTAACCTACAACTATTTTATTTATGAAAACTCTTGGAATTAGAGCGTTTTCAATCCGGTGGGTGGAAAACTTTGTCTATTTAATTAGGAACTAAAAACTCGCAAACACTCATTTGTTTTCTACTTGGATCGTAAGATTTGATCACAAAATCGATAAAAAAGATGGCCTACAAAAATATTAGGCCATAAATAAATAAATAAATAAATAAATAATATATATATATATATATATATATATATATATATATATATATTTTAATTATTCCATATAGATCCGTCTACTTATGAAATCTTATAATATTTTTATTTATTTTTGGACCTTAGAAAAGGGCTCCACTTTGTACCCTCTTTGGATACGCTCTTAGTGAACAGTAGGGAGAATCTAGGATTCATAAACATGAATAATAGATTGAGTTAAGTAAAAATCATTTCTCTAAGCTCTTATCGTAAGAAAACGTAAGCACTAAGTCGAGAAAAAAGGTGATCTTAAAAAATATTGAGCCGTTTTGCGTGACCTACAACCCCAAAATTTCAAAATAATGAGGTAATATAGGACAAACGGCACAATATTTTTGCAGGCCACCTTTTTAATGGATTTTGTGATCAAATTATCTTACGATCAAATTAGCAAGCAAATGGGTGTTTTCGAGTTGTTCGTACCTCATTAAATAGACAAAGTTTGTCCCCCTCCAGATTGAAAACGCCCCAATTCCAAGAGTTTTCGTAAATAAAATAGTTGTAGGTTACGGTGAGATGAAACTATTTACGAAGTTTCAGGCGGATGTTAATAATTCGATAAAAAGGGTGTACCACCCAGTACTACGGAATTGATATTTGTTTACGGAAACTCCACAGCCTTATAGTTTTATATTAGACATATTTGGATATATAAATAAAGTTTATTTTTAATATAATTGTATGACCTTTTTGGAATTAGCAGATTACAAGATAATTAAGAGACAATAATATCGAAGTAAGACCTTTTCTTAGTTAAGTACTTTCATTATCATATATGTAGGTAATTGTTCGACAAAATCAATTAGCTAAAGATTTGGACAATTAATACTAACGATAAGTTATTGGAGTAGGGACAATTGACTCCAGTCTTCTACCCACTCCATTCGTACTAATGTACCCTGGATATAGTTCAACCATTGTGCTTCTAGGAAACAATTGAATAATTGTTCTTCAGCCATATATAGGAATCGACAAGATCGAGGTATTGTACAAATTGTTGTTCAGTGCTCCCTTATCTCGATCCACATCGCAGGAGAAATCCTCGTTGAATGCCACGGAATCACGATCGCGGCAGCTAATGGCTGAGATACAATTCTAAAAACAATTATATCTTTCTGTCCATTTCGTTGAACTTTACCTATCAACTTTTGGTTTATTATTTTCAGTAATGAACCAATACAATCGTTCAAAAAATTCCAAAACTTAACTCCACTCAAAATTTGAGGTATTATGTTTCAGGATACCCTAAGTTTATACGAAAAACGAATAAAAAAAAAAATTGTCCGCCGTCCATCGTCCGCGCATTTTCTGCGAGACTACTGGACCGATTTTTTTTCAAATTTGGAATCAAGTCAGAGGTCATCCGAGGATGATCTTCCTACCTCGATGTTACTATCCACCATTTCCTTTCAAGATAGCGGTTGAAAAACGTTTTGCACAAAGACTCGTCTTGGTCTTGCACACTCAGTCTTGGTCTTGTGCAAGAGTCTCGCATCAGTTTTGTAGTTATCAGTTAGCCTTTTACTATACAGATTATTCCTGTAATTTTTCAGATAGGAGAAACCTAACTAACCTGAATGAAAAATTGGAAGAGTTATATCCAAAAGTATATTGGCTACACCAATTCTTTACATATAGTAATTAAAATTGTCAAGTATTAGTAAATATTTTGCCTAAATTTTTATTTATAAAAACGATTTTTTTTTCCAGTCTGGGTCTTGGTCTTGCAACAGTCAGGCAGGCGGTCTTGATCTTGGTCTTGGTCTTGCAAAGTGCAGGACCAAGACCGATTTGGGCAACACTACATGTTTTGCTATAGACTGTAGCGCCTAAACAAATGCACTAATTTTAATGAAACTTGGCTGAAGTCTTCTCCTCGATGCACTTTAAATATATCTACATAACGTACTTCAACGAAAAGTACTTTCCTTTCAAGATGGCGGCCGAAAGAGCAGTGCCATATAGACTCTAGCGCCTGAACGGATATATCAATTTCAATGAAAATTGGACAATGTCTTCTCCTTCGAAACCCTTAAAGTTTATCTATATAACATACTTCAAAGAAAAGAAGCTGGAAAACAAAAATTAAGAGGGGTCGAAAAATTAGATTTCCAAATAACTCAAAAAGTATACACTTTTTTGAGGATGTATCAGATCACTTAAAAGTTTACGAAATTTCCTAAAATATATATTAAAAAAATCGTTGATATAGGACATTTTGGTGCAAAGATATGTTTTTAAAAATATTTTTTATATAGCTTGTTCTACTGCAAAGCTTATTTACTTTCTTTTGGTTTTTAATATACTGAAAGTGTAACATCAACTGACGAAATGTGTTTTATTTTTCTTAGAAAATTATTAATGATGAAATAAAAAAAAAAATTTAGGACAATTTTAGGAAAAAATAAATAAAATGTGATTAATTTATTTTTTCCTTATGTTACAAGGAAAGCAACGTTACTTTTGATGAATATTTATTTGAAAATAATAATAAACTATTCTGTAATAACCTGCAGAGTTTTTTCAATATACTACTACAATAGTCCTGTTAATATTAAACTAAACTTTTTTGGAACCAAATATTGAGCCCTGCTGTATTTCTTATTTTAGCTAGATAATAAAAAAATTGCAATTAACTTTTTTGTAACTCCAAAAATTATCACCTGACTTATAATCTTTTTCTTTACCACTAGTTGCCCGTGCGAATAATTCGCAAAGTATATTAGACAGAGAACGAATGACAACATAATATGTAAGTAGATAAATGTAATGTATTATGAGAGGAAAGGATTAAATTTCATTTAAAAGAGAACAAAAAAGTTTACAAATTACAAATGGAAATATCTTTGCTAAATATGGTCGGATTTATTAATTTTGTTTTATTTTTTATTTTTTGTAGAATATTCGGAAATCCTTCTAATTATCATAGGTAAAATCAATAATTAAATATATATTTTTTGAGTTATGCACAAATTAAGTTTTCTTTTCTTGGGTAATTTGCTTATTTTTCACACTTGAACGGGAAGATAATCTTCAAAATGATTTCTCAGTCATTGAGTTTGATGATAAATTGACAAAAAAGCGATCTTTATATGTCCTTATTTTTTAAACTGACGCTCTGTTAATTCATCCGATTGAGTATTGAAAAACTCCAATGTGAAAAAATAATAAATCGAAACGTAATCTTGCTGTCTAAAAATTGTAAATATTTTCCAAAACTAGGCATAATTTGATAATAAAAATGGAATAATGAAATATTTTTAATGATCGAATTATTAATTATTCCATGCATTTATTTGTATCAAATAAATATTTTGTACTGAATAATGTAGTAATCAGTTTGTTTTTCAATAATCAACAAATTAATCATTATATAAGGAATAACACGTTGTTATTTATTTTTGATTCCAAGAAAATTGGCACAACTGTATCTTGTAACTCCAAAGTAAGCTTGTAACTCAGTTAACATTTGTTTGGAGGTTAAGTGAATGGCTATTATAACGCAGCACTGGGTGGGCTGAACAGGTATGTCTGTAAGCTACGAAGCGGATCAACAAATTTCTAAAAGTATTTATATATATATATATATATATATATATATAAACAATCTATTTCTACTACTTTGTCTCTAGTGTCTTCTATTACATATTTGAACTGATAAAAAAAAGGGAATAATGAAATTTGTGGGACCCACTGTATATAAATTTCATTAGTGCCATTTTCAGTAGCGATCATACGTAGATTGGTGAAACTTTGACTGCTTATTAACTATAATTTGATTGCCTAAAAACTGGGAAACTTTCAATGATAATCTGTCTGAATAACTGTTCTGCAGTCATTTATCTTAATCAAAGAGATCAATGTATTATACAAACTGTTGTTTAATCTTGAATTATCTTTAGTTAGGGATTTATTTATATGATTTGAACAAGGAATTTGTCTTCATTTCATTATATTTTAATATATTATTTTAAAAAAAAACCAGTAAGCCATAGTAATGAAGGTCTTTGTTAATTACACAACGAATCGGAAAAAGAATGATAAAATTACTTTGCACTGTAATTTTTTCTAGTAATTATAGGTTACAATTAAATATTTAGCTTTGAATGATTTCATTTTTTATACTGAAATATGGACTAAAGATTATTTACAATGTATGTAATATATAGTAAGATAAAGTATTGTGATCGTGAAAATTTTCGAATCGGAGTTTTCAACGAAAATATACGTTTTGAGATCCTCTGGATCCAGATAACCAAGTCCCGCAAAATGGTCTGTGTGTGTGTATGTGAACAGTCTAGCTCAAAAACGAAAAACTCGTACGAAAATTATATTATGTATTTAAGTTATATTATATTTGAAAGTTATATACCTTGGATGTCACAGCAACTTTTCCCTTAAAGTGCCACCTTAATCAACGGTGAAACACATTTTTTAATTTTTTCAAAAACGGCTAAAACGATTTTGATTAAACTCGGTGTGTCATAGTATAATTAATTGGGCTTTAATATCATTCAGGTCATATCCCCATTGATGTCACTTTACAGGGCTTAAATGCCCAATGTTCATATACGCCTTCCTCTAAAGTAATTTTAATATGATTTATTTTAAAAAAAGAACTCTCTTTTATTGACAGCAAATATAAAAAATGGCAAAATATGAAGTTTGAAAGAATATGATAATTGAAAACTGGAGGGAAAAAAAAAGGAAAATGTTTATCCAGGTCGAAAATGAATCTCCGGAAATAACACTCAGAAGGTATAAGTATAATATATCATTGGATAGTGGAGAATTTTAGTAAAAAAAAAAAAATCAAATAAATAAAGTTGTAGAAGGTAACGGAGGGAGAGTGATGAAAAAAATATAAATAATAATTTCTAAAAACTAACATTATTTAACGTAAATCACATGTTTCCAAGGAAATTAAATGAAATTTTCTTAATAAATGTAAACTTTTAAATTTTTTATAAGCTTGAATACTTATCTAACTTAATGTTAGGCTTAAATTATAGTAATCACATAACATTATATAATAATTAGATATAATTATGAATCATGAAATAATACAAATTGACCAAGTCAGCCGTATGGTACAAGATTTATTTTATTAAATCTTCATCAAATAAAATAAAAATTATACGTTTTAATTATAAACTGAAAGCTATTTTTTCGTATGTGGTGAAAAAGTTCACAGCGTTGCGCCGGCTGCGTCAACTAAAAAGAGTACAATGTTATCTGAAGGTCTCTGGAAATCGTGACATGTTTAAAAGAAACATCATTCTGAGCTTCCATGGAAAAAAGACCTATTTTTTTCAAATGCTTAAGTTCATATTTTTAGTAGATACAGAATTTATTAGAAATATAATTATAAGTTAAATTATTATCTATTCCCTTAAATATTTCTCAAGGCCCCTACGAGGAGCGGTTAACGGACTATTTAACCGGAATCCTGATGTCCAAGATTCAATTAAGTTTCATTTGGATTGCTAAAAATTTAAATATAAAATATATACATAGAAGAATATTAATAAAAATACTTATGTTTATTCTACGTTATAAACATTATTTAACTAAAACTAATAACATGAGATGGTTTCCCGTTATCTGTGACAGTATCGGGAATAAAATAATGCAATGGCCCTCTTACCTTTAAAGTTTCATGTTTTTTGCGCTATTTATGATTAAGAAGGATTTATGAAAACGAAATTGACCATACATCTTAATAATTATTTATTACAATGTATCAGAGGGGAATCGACTCTGGGATAGAGAGTCCCTTCTGTGGCACACCCAGCATCTATAAAGTGGGCTTCTTAATTAAATAATTAATTAAAAGTTGTTTATAAAATATTAGGCCAAAGGTCACCAAATGTACACAGTTTATCCATCATGTATTATTTATTCGACGTTTCGGCTTCAGGAGCCATTTTCAATTCATCCTGCAGACTAATTTTAATTCAGTTGTTATACTTCAAACTAAATCATTATAAAACATATATTAATTCAATAACAATCAGTTATATAAATAGTCCAAATTCTATTTTATAAATTTTTTATAACATCGCATTTTGGTTAAAATAAACGTAAAATTTATCATCTATCTACCATGCACCGCTTCATAAAATTTCCTAAAATATATCATTATGATATAATTCGTCATTCTCTTATTTCATCGAATGTCGTTGACCACTAATAAAAGTTATAATAAGTAAATAAATAATTAAAATAGATAGTTAAAATTTTTAAGAAAACAAAACAAAAGCAAAAAGAATATTATTTGTTCTCAATTTATGTACATCTTTTGTAGACGACATTAAAAGTGTTCCTCTTCACTAACGCATTCACACAGAGCTAAATTTCTTTATTTATACGTTAGTGAAGAGGAACACTTTTAAGATGTATTTTGAAACATAACAACTGAATTTAAATTAGTTTGCAGCATCTTGAAAATGGCTCCTGAAGCCGAAACATCGAATAAATAATACATGATGTATAAACTGCTTACATTTGGTGCTACGTATCAAAATGGTTTTTGATTAGTGGATTTTGATAACGGGATGCCACTGGTAATTATTGAAGATAATTATCCAGAATTAGTTAATAAAATATTAACTAAACAAATTATGTCATTTGACATATTGGTGCTTGATTAATTTATTGGATTACTTCTCACAAAGGCTTGTTGTGTGTTTATCTATTCTCTAATTACCAAACATTACCTGTGCTTATGATGATATCAATAGGTGGCATGATTAAAATAACTTTTATGTACAAATTATGTTTATTTACAAATGATATAAGAAAGAATGTTATATACATTATATTTACAAAAATGAACTATACAAAGGGTTGTGACGGCATGATTCAGATGGATGGAATTTAAAATTACATTGCCATTAAATATTTATACATCTTTAAAAAAGAATTGTTGGGGATTACTTATCTAATAAGTCGAGATCATCTGGACATGGATCAGGTAGGGCCAAGGCTTCAGTCTCCAAGTTGGAAGAAAACATCAGGGACCTCCTCAGTGCCGGGCAGTCCATCAGGCCTCTCTTCTATCAGCCTCTCCTCATCCAGCTGTCCTCAGCTGAGTCCCATAAAGAAGTGTCTTCTCCGCCGAGCCCCAAGAAGTGTCTTCCGCTGCGTTCCAAGAAAGAGTGGTGTCCTAGTCCAAGTTCTATATTTTTCATCTTTCTTCATCCCCTCTCTTTTGGTAGGGGCAAGAATTGTTCCCATTGGTTCAATTTTTGTAACAGAAGGGATGACCACACCCCCAATGTTATGTTGAACACACCCCTTTTAGCAGGTACACGACCGTTTCTTCCTATGCTTAAGCTTCAAAGCTTTTTTGTCCTCTTTAAACATAAGACTGGTCCTTTGGTGTTTTTGCCGACATGTGTCGTCAAGTACTTCTATTGTTAGTGGGTGTGCTAAGAATATTTTCAAGAGTGCTAAAAGGTTACCTCAGGGCATTATCAGGTATCCCGACCACTATCTAAGTAACCACTTACAAAAGGTTGGGTCGGGGGTTTCAGGTACCCGCCCAGGTGTTAGAAATTATTTTTAAATGTTATTGATTATCATTAGGCTATGTTCAATACATAGCATTCTCACCGGCTACGAAGAAGAAAAAATGGCAATCCGAGATTGACATTTTTTCTTAATTGTAATATGATTGTTTAACATGATTTACAAGGAAACTAATGGCGATATTTTTTCTTTTCATCCCATTCCTTACATTACCATCACATCTATACATCAATATTTTACCTAACTCTAGAAATTTACATATTTACAATGACTGTACATTGGGATTGTTGCCCATAAAATATATGTACAATAAGTAAGTGCAATTGGCAATTTGGCAACTTCAAGGAGGTATAGCGCTAGTTTTATTAAATTAGAGTTTCTTGCTAAACCTAGCATTTATCAATGTTTTTTACACGTTGATAAACCTAACTATAATTTCCTCTTTGTACGTATGGTATTCCAATTACAAATACCTATGAGTTGTTATACTATACATTATACATCTATACAAATATTTAATACTAAAGTTAATTATTTACATATATACAATTGTCTTGGTGGGTCTCAGGTAGCTGATAGGCCTTTGTCACCTTATTGACTAATGTCACGCTTTTCTACCTGTTCCCTTGTGTTATACTGCCAAACAGGATTACTATTCCCAAGTTTAAAATATTTTTTCATGAAATATTTTATGGCAAGTCATTATAACTTTTCAATTATAGTAAAAATTATTCTTATTAAAGAATATGATAGTTTTGTCATGAAGTTGATTATTCTTGACAAATATTTTGGATAGTTCTGTAAAAAGAAAAGAAAATCTAATCCCAGGGTGAGTTAAATGAAACCTAACGAACAATTCGTTTCGGACCCCACTGTTCACCTTTTGGTATAACACAAATTCATGCCTGTAGAATATTTCTTTCTTTAAACAATATCCTATTTATTTCTCTCTTTGTTCAATAATCTTCATGCTTTGAAGATTTATCTCTTATGAAGGTCTAATGATTCATTCATTTATCTTATTTTTTTTTTTTTTAATTCTTTAAAAATTTATTATTTAATTCTTTATTTTCAATTATTTTATTCATAAATTATTATTATTATTTTTTTTATTTAATTATTATTATTTAATTATTCTAAAATTGGTATTTTTCTCATTAAGTAGTATTTGATTTCTTTTATTATTTTAAAATTCCGTCTAAATATATCCATTGTCCGTTTTCTATTGTTTTAATGCCAAATGATCAACCGGTAATTAAAATTGATTCCTTTTTCTTACCTTCCCCCTGAGGTAGCTTTCTGGCTCCACAGGAATCATTTTCATTTTTGAAAGGAAACATTTTACCTTCGAATTTTTCCGACGTTTTAATTTGCCTAATTCTTTAATCCGAATAAATGTTCTCATTTTAGCTATTGGTGTTAAAACTACCGTAAGTTGCTCTGCTGATATAGTATTATTTGAACCTAAAATGTTTACCCGCATACTTTTATAGTTTTGAATCTGATGGGTTTCATTTTCCCTATGATTTTCTTCTTGTCTCACTTCTTTTGCAGTATCTTCGAAATAGGATTCTTTTTTCTGATGTTCCTCTATTTCGTCTAGGAGTTCAATCTCTTCAGAAGCTGTCTCTTGAAAAAACAGTTCTATATGTTCGTCTTGGGAAGTGGATGGGTCATCTATATTTGAGATCTCAATCATTTCAACTGGGCAATTAGCCTTTGTATTTATTTGTACTTCAATGTCGTTAACTTTATCTTCTTTCATGGACTTCGTTAGTGCATCAGCTGTTTCTTCTTCATCATTACTATGGATATTTTTCTTAGTTTGGGTTGTATCTGCTCTTATGCTCGCAGTCCCGTCATCCATGTTCCTACATAAGTTGTCTGCCACATCTTCTGCTCTCTTTTCTAATCTACCAAAGATTTCCCTAATTTCCACTTGGAATTTCTTGAAATGATCATCCATTATGGCTTGGATCCTTTCAGCCAAGGGGGACTGTGATTCCACAACTGTTGCCTCATCTGTGGCCGATCGTGATTTTAAGAGATCCATCGCGAAGTTACAGAGAAATCTTTGTTAAAAAAGTGAATTAGCGAATGTGTGCCCAACAAAATTTCAGATTTATAATAATAAACCGAATTAACTATTTAATCAATTCTTCGCAAAGAAACCGACACATTAAACTTTAAAAATGAATTTATAAGAATAACCAACTAGATGGAACTATTTTTTTTTTTTTTTCAATAAAGTTAAAAAAGATAAACTATATAAATAAATCAATCCATCTGAATCATGTTATGTAATTATTTCAATATGCCACATACAAGTACAAAACAATTAATAATAAATGATTAATGGTTAGTAATTAGAAAACAGAATAGTAAGTCCCCACAAGGGATGCCATAAAATGCTACGTATCAAAATGGTTTTTGATTAGTGGATTTTGATAACGGGATGCCACTGGTAATTATTGAAGATAATTATCCAGAATTAGTTAATAAAATATTAACTAAACAAATTATGTCATTTGACATATTGGTGCTTGATTAATTTATTGGATTACTTCTCACAAAGGCTTGTTGTGTGTTTATCTATTCTCTAATTACCAAACATTACCTGTGCTTATGATGATATCAATAGGTGGCATGATTAAAATAACTTTTATGTACAAATTATGTTTATTTACAAATGATATAAGAAAGAATGTTATATACATTATATTTACAAAAATGAACTATACAAAGGGTTGTGACGGCATGATTCAGATGGATGGAATTTAAAATTACATTGCCATTAAATATTTATACATCTTTAAAAAGGAATTGTTGGGGATTACTTATCTAATAAGTCGAGATCATCTGGACATGGATCAGGTAGGGCCAAGGCTTCAGTCTCCAAGTTGGAAGAAAACATCAGGGACCTCCTCAGTGCCGGGCAGTCCATCAGGCCTCTCTTCTATCAGCCTCTCCTCATCCAGCTGTCCTCAGCTGAGTCCCATAAAGAAGTGTCTTCTCCGCCGAGCCCAAGAAGTGTCTTCCGCTGCGTTCCAAGAAAGAGTGGTGTCCTAGTCCAAGTTCTATATTTTTCATCTTTCTTCATCCCCTCTCTTTTGGTAGGGGCAAGAATTGTTCCCATTGGTTCAATTTTTGTAACAGAAGGGATGACCACACCCCCAATGTTATGTTGAACACACCCCTTTTAGCAGGTACACGACCGTTTCTTCCTATGCTTAAGCTTCAAAGCTTTTTTGTCCTCTTTAAACATAAGACTGGTCCTTTGGTGTTTTTGCCGACATGTGTCGTCAAGTACTTCTATTGTTAGTGGGTGTGCTAAGAATATTTTCAAGAGTGCTAAAAGGTTACCTCAGGGCATTATCAGGTATCCCGACCACTATCTAAGTAACCACTTACAAAAGGTTGGGTCGGGGGTTTCAGGTACCCGCCCAGGTGTTAGAAATTATTTTTAAATGTTATTGATTATCATTAGGCTATGTTCAATACATAGCATTGGTGACCTTTGGCGTAATATTTTATGAGCAACTTTAAAAAAAGAGGCTCCGAACCTAAAAGATAAGACTAGAAAAATAATTAATTAAGAGAGAATCTGGTGGTTGAGCGTGAATTCGGCCCAATAACTTCCTTTCACAACCATTACGCGTTGGAAAAGTACTTTTCAAGACATGTGTTGTAGTTGTACAGTAAGTAGATTTTATTGTTATTTTTAATAAGAACAATTTTATTTTAATACCTTGAAAGCCCTTGATAACAGATAAGTTCCATAATTCATTTATCAATTTTAATCATTAAAAAAGATAATAATTGATAGAAGGGATTAATAAAATATCCTGCTAATAAATATGTTTTATCATCTAAAATATTAAGCAAAAATCCGTTCATTCATTGTTATCTTTATATCTTTCTAGTATATTGAATTAGTCCTGATGATGACAATTCAAGCTGAAACGCCGGTAAACAATATTTTCGCCATTTAAAAAACTGTAATTTGATTTATCAATTCTTACTAGTGAATATTTTAAAGATCATTAAATCAGTTTTATTATTAATTAAGGCGAATTTCACGAAATTGACGCGATATTCAATAGAATTACGCAAACATTGGGATATTTTAAAGGATAATTTTAAAGCTAACAGTCTGTCCGATATATTTAGATCAGAACGCCTGTTCTTTTTTCAGCTGTAGATTACTCTTGCTTGTTTTACTTGATGTTTTGAATTTTTTTTTTTTTTTTTGTAAGATTTCCTTGACAGCCTCCTTATTTTATTTCGAAAAATATAATATACCTAACTTGATACTCATCATTAAGACATATTTTGTGTTTCTATTTCACATAATATATATTAAAGAGCAAGAAAGAAAAAAAATACAATAGGATATTGGGTTCAATACAAAGCTTTAGTTAAGCCTGTCAAAAAGTAGTAAATAACCAATCATAAAATCACATAAATATGTCAAAAAAAAATTCTAACAGCCAAATACAAGATACAACATTACTCAAAAAACAGCAGAATGTATACTGAAAGAAACGGCGTTAATGAGGATTGTAATCCTTTAAACTCTACGAGTTTGCAGAAATAAACAAGTAAGCACTCAAACGTTTAAAACTGTGTTTGACAATCTTCACTCATAACTGAGTCGCCGAAGTTTGTTGTCGAGGTAATGAGTACTAACTGAGAAAAAATGTTTTTGTACTAATTAATTAATTAAATAAATGCACACGTTTTTCAATAAAAAAAGATATATTAAATTATTCAGAACATAATTCCACTTCATAACTAAATATCAACACAAAATCTTAATAATATGATGTAAAACCGCACTGCCAGAACTTAATAATTGCAATTTAGATATAATGAAAACAAAGCCACTAAAATCGCTAAACTAATTATCTGTGAAACAATGCAGGACCAATAAAAGCAAATTACCTGACCCAATTTCTATAGTTAGCGATGTACACATCGATAGCGTCGCAAATCCATTCACATTGTTTTTTAAATATTACTGATGATTTTCTTTAAATAGAAATTGTGAGTTATAAAACGCAAATTCTGTTCATCCATAAATTACAAAAACACTCATTAAATTCGTTTAGTAATTTCGGAAAACAAGGTTTTTTGTTTTCATAATTTCCAGGAATGTCAAATTCCGCTTAGTTCAAACAAGTCATCTGATTGCAGCGTAAATAGTTCTGAATGGTAGTTGGATTCCATCTAGAGAATTACCATGGAATTTAGAAACTTGTCCATCTTTGATTAATTCAATCCATAGGTGGAATTAGCATTGAGATTACAAACGTGGCCCTTACATGATGAAAATTTCTTTTCGGTTGACTTAATTGACAAATTGACGCTGATTATATAAAGTCTGTTATATTAAAATAAAGCCCCACTGTTATTAATATACAGAAAAAAAAGCCAATTAGTTAAAATGTAACGCTCAGTGATCAGGTTTATAACTAATAATTATTTGACTAAAAAAACCTTCTTTTATTTTCCCTAAATATATTATGAATAAAATTCAAATTTTCCCTCGAGCTGGCCAAGTTTGTGGAAATTACATGCCATTTTTAGTGAGCTGAGAAAAACGGCATATTAACAAATTGCCAGAAATGTTAGAAAGACTGAGCATAAATAGGATTTAATGAAGCAGATCCACGAAAATATTATACCAATATTAAAAATAATAAAGAAATACTATATATATATATATATATATATATATATATATATATATATATATATAAGTTTCGTTGTCAAAACTGTATTAAACAATTATTACTGTGATTGTTTTTAATTAATTTGTAAATCCGAGCATTGTCATACATAAAAAAGGGAATTTATGAGCAATAAAAGAGGCAAATGACAAGATATTATCTCTGAGGCTGCCAGTAATGTAGTTATAACTGTTTTTTAATGGATATAATTCTACTAACTATGATAAGTGAGAAAAGAAAAAATAAATTATTTATTTGAGAAAAAAAAAATTATATATTTTTCCCACAAAAATTCTACTATTGCTTCAGCTGTCCTTCAAAGTTACCTCAACGAACTAAAAATATAGTTCTCAACAAATGGAAAATCAAAATAAATGGCAGCAAGTCAAGTCATGTTAGCTTCTTCCTGAAAAAGATTTCGAGTCCTGCTGTGACAATAGAAAACAAAGCAGTTCCCTAAAAAACTCATGTACGATATCTTGGACTATACTTGGACAAAAACTTCACCTGCAACGTACACCAAGAACTGTCCAGACGATACAAACAACTGCCACATATATAGGACTAAAGATCTCCACTCAACTTACAAAACAAGCGATCACATCTACATCACCACAGTCAGAGCTATTTGGAGATAAGGAGCAGAACTTTGGAGTTCCGCAAAACCCGTCCACATAATCAAAGTACAAACTGCACAGTTCAAAATACTTCGAAAAATCGTTATGTACCTTGGTATATTTCAAATCAAACCATTCGCAGCGACGTGAACATTCCAACAGTAAAACCATATTTTACTGTTTATTGTTACATATAACAAATACAACATTTAAAAAATTATTCACACTAATCCACTTGTCCTCTCTCTTTCTTCGTTCCTCTTACCAAGAGAGCCACAAAGAAGATTAAAACGGCAATGGCATCGAGATCTGCTTACAATGTAAATAAATTCCAAAAAACACCAGAAAAAACGAACGACAGCACATTTTCTAGATGCTTTCAAACGCAGTTACAAATATAAAGTAAAATAAATAAATAAAAGTATAATTTTTCATTTATATTTGCGGGATTTCATTCAGTTCAGTACAATTTCATTTGCTAGTTGTTTCTTCACAATCGGTTTGTCTCTTGGCAACATAAATAATATTCACCGAAAAAAAAGTGATAAGGTACAAACTAGAACCAAAGTACAAACTTAAAAAATACATTGGAAATATTAAAAAATCCGCTCGTATCACCGTCTAATTTATAATATACTATAAATCTATTCATCGAATATTACAAAGTCTACTATGCTAGAAAATAGGAACGAAAAGTTAACTAAAATTACACTATTATCTCCTGCTGATAGAAAGCGGAAAACTAACAAACAATTAGAGTACTGTATAAACATATTTGAGGTAATTATCATCATAAACCAGTGTGTACTGTTAGGCGCTGTTTGGGTTGAATAAATCTTCCTAACAGTACACGAATAAAATCCCCAGATTCATCATTTTCTTTGAAAATTCAAAATGTTTATTTAAAAATATAATTTTTAAACATTGGTAATAGTGAACTCATTCTTTAAAATGTATCTATAAATTATTTTTTGTTTGTTTAAAATTATTAAAATATTTAATTTACATTTTAAATATTGAGACAATAATATTTTGTTCATTGAATTTAAAATAAAAATATATTATAACATACTACAATAATAAAGAGTGAAGTACATTTTTCGAAAACGAACAAAATAATTAATGATATGAGATTTATAGATACTGTTACTTTTTAAAAATAGAAACCTTCATGAATTTGTTAGATTTCTTTCTTCACAAATTCCACATAAGGTTAATATTTTAAGATATAAATGATAATGCAACTATTTTTAAATTTGAAAGCTTCAGATAAATGGCTGATGTTAGGCTTGCAAAATTGTTATATTCGACAGTTTAATTGTTGAAATTCATGCGGGAAGTAAATACATTATTTTCCTAGGAATAGCCAATTTACAATCTCGTTTTATGTTTTAGACAACTCATATCAGACTGAGCGACAAGAAACCGCTCGACGTTTCCGATTACTTCAGCACTTACGAGACAAACGCTCTAAACTTCCAATTAATTACAAAAGACACATATACGACATATACGTGACTATAATAAGGCCTATTTGGACTTACGGAGTTGTGCTATGGGGCTCCATTAAACCATCGAATTCCTCTCGTATCCAATCCTTACTATCCAAAATCCTTAATAAAAGCCTTAATACTGCCTACTTTGTTAGAAATAAAACCATCCATAATGACCTTATGTTTCAGATCTGGCCAAATCCAGATAGCTATCCTTCCATAATAACTTCAGAATCATCCCAACCCTCCCGTTTCTAGCCTTGCTTCCTCTTCAATTCCTGATAACCCTCCGAGGAGTCTGAAAAGAAGATGGTCCCACGATCTCCTAATATAGACATATCATCAGAGTGCTTGGGTAGATTCTCAACAAGTGTCTTCACATCATTATCCATATGTTCAAATTTACTAAATGTATTTATTTTATGCAGTTGTAAATATCATTAAGAAATTAAAAAAAAAAATGTTTTAGACATCAAGAAATAAATTTAATTCCGTTTTTTTTTCTTGTTTTTTTTTTTTGTCCACCCCTTCTTCACCTTTTAGGGTATTTTTCGGGGGTTTCTCCCGGGTCAGGGTTGAGTGCAGGAGATGAATGCCCGAGTAAGACTGTAGTCAAACCAATGTGTCGGACAAAACACTAATGTTAATCTGGCGTTAATACAATTTTCAGGGTTTTGTTGTATCCTAGATGAATCCATTCACTATTTTCGAATAAAATGAGGAAAGATATTTTCCTCAACACACCTGTATTTCGAACAGGTATGATTGTTGGAGAATAGTGTACCAAAGATCTAGTATTTTCCAGGAACTATTTTATGGATATATATATATATATATATATATATATATATATTAGGGTGAGGGGAGGATTTTTAAAACATTTCAAAATTAAATCATTATTATTTTGAGAAGGAGTTAGTCGAGGGTGCGGTCAAATAAATAATAAATTAAAATATATTAATTATTTTAATTTTTGCCGACGTTTCGACCCACTTTGCAGGTCGTCTTCAGGGCTACAAAAGATAAAAAACATGTTGAAAGTAAAAAATAAATATAAGTATATATAAAATAAGAAGATGTTGTCAGATACAGAAATAAAAGATGGAATCAGAGATATAGTGGGTGACAATGTAGTTAAATATTAAGAATTATATATGTAGAAGATACAAATAAATGGAAAATAAGTATGAATAAAAATAAAAATAAAGGAGAATATAGCATTATTATTTTGGTTTTACATACACTGTAGTTTGTATTTATTTTTCCTTATATAGAAAGAAAATAGAAATAGTGAAAAAAAATATACTGACCTACTAAGCCGGTTTTTTTAATTATTATTTAAATACTGAAATCAATAAACAATTAAAGTTAATTGAATGACCATCGAATTCAAAAGGTAGTTGAGGACGCACGCAACCGATAGAGATCAACGCAATCTAAATACATGTGCTATTACGATGTGTTTGCATAAACCGAAGATATAATTTTTCAATCCAATAACTTTTAAAACAATGACAAGAGCTTATGTTGAATTATTTTACCACCACGTCTAAATATTTATAAAGCTATAATCTCTGATTTGTTTTAATATCCAATTTCAAAAATTAAAACAAGAGGAATATATAATAATTGTAATCTTAATTGTACAAAATTTGTATTGTGAAAAGTAACCCATGACTGCATGGGATAATTTATGGCCGTATGTATGGTATCATTAAAAATAAAAAACGCTGCAAACTATTTCACAATGGTTTATTATATCCCAACAATTATACATCTAAAGTATCTACATTACCTTTCTAGAGACAAATTAAAAAAGAAATAAAAAGTTAATTCCAATTATTTGCCTAATTTTTTTTTCATCATTTGTAATTTTCTTAAAAAAAAAAAAGCGTTACTTCAGTAAATGTTCAAAAATCAAAATCCACAACAAGGGATTTGCAGTAGGACATAAAAAACATTTAGAGAGCATATCTTTGCTCCTAATTGTTCGATTTAAACGATTTTTTTTTAATAGGAAATTTCGTTAACTTCTAAAAAAACATATACAATATCGACAAAAAAGTGTATATTTTTTTAGTTTTTCGGAATCTAATTTTATCATTCCTCGTAATTTAAATTGAAAGTGCATCGAGAAGAAGACTTCAGCGAAGTTTAATTGAAATCGGTACATTCGTTTAGGCGCTACAGTTTATAGCAACGCAGATTTTTTGGCCAACATTTTGAAAGTAAAATGCGGATAGTAATGTCGATGAAGGAAGATCATCCTCGAGTGACCTCTGATTTTAAATCCAGATTTTAAAAAAAATAGTCCAGTAGTTTCGGAGAAAATGCTCGGACGGCGGACGGACAAAAATCTTTTATTTGTTTTTCGAATTCTACGTATCCTGAAACGTAAAACCTCAAATTTTTAGAGGGGGTTAAGTTTTCGAATTTTTTGTTCGATTACAATGGTTCATTATCGAAAACAATAAACCAAAAAGTCTAATGAACATATGTTCGCAAATGCGTCATTGAAAATAGACATCAATAATTGACTAAATTTCTATTATTCCATTATTGTTTGCATTTCTACAGGATGGCCTCATATACATATTCTGTCAGTAACCGTTAGTTTACCTTTTCGGTTATAATATGATACAGACCCCTTTTTATCAAACTATTAACATCCGCCTGAAACTTCGTAAGTAGCTTTATCTCATCATAACCTACAAATATATTATTTACGAAAATTCTCTTAATTGGGGCGTTTTCAATCTGGAGATCGGCCAACTTTTATTTAATTAGGTACTAAAAACTCGTAAATACCCGTTTGCTTTCCACTTGAATCGTATGATTTAAACTCCCTCGAAACTGATTTACAGTCGATAATGTAATTCACACATTAATCAACAATGTATGCTTGGTATATGTTAAGAAGGTTTTGAGGACATATGATGATTAATCCTTTTTTTTTTTTTTTACTCTAAATGACATCAGTACATATTTGACCGCTACAGATCGATATTACAATATTTAACTAGAGCTCTTGTTCTTTTTAATTTTCATGTTTTGTATTTTCTTATGCTTCTTGACTTTCGGCTTCCGCCATGAGTCTTCTAGCAGCTTTGTTCTGTTACAGTCGCCAGCTGTGATCGTTTGGTTCTCTTCAAGCGTTTAGTTTCTCTTGACGATATCCTGAGAGAATGTGGTTTACAATAAGACGGAGACGCGATCACAATCACTACTCCCTCTTCATCAGGGACTTTCCCGAAGGATGATTGCCAACTCTTTGCAGAAATCTCCACCCAGCTTAATGTACCTCCTGAGGTCCTCGTCCCCGTTTTGTCCTTTGTTATAGACTAGGGCACTTCGCTTGCAAAGCAATAAAATCTTTTTGCGCATTTCAGTATATTTTTCATTCCCGGCAATAAGCGGTACATTTCACGGCCATTTCATAACATGAGGTAGACACTTACTGTTCAGAATCGATACAATGTTTACTATTTGATTTAGGGAAACTTCTTTTTTTTTTTGTTATTTATTTAATGAAATTTACAACTGTATAAACAATATAACCAGTAAAAATGCACACATTAGAAATAATGACATGAACAGACTTGAAGAGATACTGCCCAGTGGTAGCACTACCTATTTAATTCTAGGTGAGGAGATCACGAGGCCATCTTCTTTTCAGATGCCTAGTAGGATTATCAGGAATCGAGGAAGAAGCAAGGCTGGAAACAAGTGGATTCGGATGGGACTGGAGTTTATCATGAAAGGATAGGTATCTGGCTCGGGCTAAAAGAGCGGATTTAGGGAAACTTGATTTGGATTTATTCGTATTTATATATATACGTATATACGTATCATATACTGGAAACCAGGGGTCGAATTTATCATAAACTGTTTTATATAAGTTTGATTTTACAATTATTTAGCAAACTTATTGAGAAAATATTTCCGCAATGAAACTTATTTTTATACCTTTTTTATATATATTCTTTCTAAAATGAAAGTGTGCGTTTTTGTTCTTTTTTTCTGGGATTATAAAAGCTATAATAAAAAAATGAGTGAGTGAATGTTAACACATACTGGTGTTTATTTTTATGATTTTGGTATGATGACAACAATGAATTTTTAATTTCTAAAATTTCTTTTTTTTTTTGTATCATTGTATAAAATATATATTTCTGAAATTACTTTTTTTTTTTTGCCTAAAAACCATCTATGAATAAGTTTCAGAATAACCGTTTGAAGAGAACTTTTATTAAAAAAGTCATTAGGATAAAAGTTTTAAAGTAAATTCGTCTTTACAAAGTTTACTTAAACTTTCTATATATATATATATATATATATATATATATAATAACTCCAATATATTCGGCAGCTGATGCCATTCCCAGCTCTTCTATAAAATTACTAGTTGAAAGAGCAATACTTCCGAACTAAAGTCTTCGAACCAAAAACTCTCGTTCGCCAAAATAATTATTATTATAAATAAATCACTCTTCTAAAGAATCTTGCTAGTGATAAGAATAAAAAAAAATAATAATAATAAAATCTACTACATAGGATTTATCATTCTTCAGTTACGCTCGCTAATATTTTATTTATGATTTATTCTTTAACAGTTTTTGGTGGTTTGATCGAATTGAATAATTTTTAGTTTCTAAACATCAAGATTTAACATAAAGCACTAAAAAAAAAATCCTCCGACGGTACACATAGCAGTCATAAAGTATTATCTGATAAAATTCCGCTTATCTATTTCGAACAGATCCGTTTGAAATGTTTTTTTTTTTTCTTTAGTACTAACATTTAACTCAACATTATATATAAAAAACTAAAAATCAAAGAGCTTCCACATTTCTTAGATACTTATAATTTTTCTTTTTTTTAAAACCCTATATGATATTTGTGATGTTACGCATCATTCTTTTGTGAACTTCATATTGATTGATTTCTTCAATTCGATTCACATTTATTAAATATATTAATAAATAAAAAAAACGGAAAATTTATTAATCCGTGGTACAGACCCCTTTTTATCAAATTATTAACATCCGCCTGAACCTTCGAAAATAGATAGATAAAAAATCTTGTAGTTGGGGCGTTTTCAATCTTTACGCCGGCAAACTTTGTCTATTTAATTAGGTATTAAAAACTAGTAAATACCTATTTGCTTGCCAGTTGGATCGTAAGGTAATTTGGTCACGAAATATATAAAAAAGGGGACCAACAAAAATGTTAGGCCGTTTGTCCAATATAACCTCGTTATTTTGAGAATTTCTGGGTGTAGGCCACGCCAAACGACTCAATATTTTTGAAGGCCATCCTTTTTCCTGATTTTGTGCTCAAATTATCTTAGGATTCAGATTTAAAGCAAAGGGGAATTTACGAGTTTTTAATACCTAATTAAATAGAAAAGTTTGTTCCCCTTCAGATTGAAAACGCCCCAATTCCAAGAATTTTGATAAATGAAATATTTGTAGCTAACGATGAGATGAAGATATTTACGAAGTTTCAGGCGGATGTTAATAATTTGATAAAAAGGGGGCTGCACCACGCACTAATACATATCTACAAATAATCGAGGCACAAATCTCAACGCAGGATATGAAGGAAACAACCAATAAAGCACAATGGAAATTTACACAACCACAAACTTGTATTTCTCAAGCCGTAAACCAAAGATTGCTAATGAGTCTCCTAATAGAATCGCAATAAACTGAATCAGTATGCTCGAGAAAAAATGCAGGAATCTATTTCAAAAGATGAATCTTTGTCTTTACAACCAAGACAAGAGTAGTTTAACCTCATCATAGTGAATTCGATTTTGTAGGAGGTGTTGAGAATATCGGTTATTAAATGACGTAAAGCTAAATTTAGAAAATAAAAACTTATGTTCACTATGCTCTAAAAACGCAATTAAAACAAACTGGCATTAATATCCAAATAGTTTATTTAGCATGCTAAGCTTGAACGAGCTTTTTAGAAATTACAAGTCATATTTGAATAATGATTTTTGCGTTAGATCGACCGTTTCTTATAGAAAGTTTAAACGTCAATTTGGAAAACTATAGGCTATCACGCACGAATAACTTCCGTAAATATCTTTCTAAATCGCAGTGACAAACTTTTTTTCGTATTGAAGTCGAATTGAGAGAATACTGCTTTTCTCATGAATATTAATCAGTTTGCAAACAAACACGGTGTATGCCAATATCATAAGGGGAAAGAACTAAAAATATCATTTACACTTTTTTTTATTTTTTTATTTTGTATCAAGTGTTTGAAAGAAGTTTATTGAATTGTAAAATTCCTATGTAATTTCCTTTGAAGAAGTTTGGATGTCTTATTTCAGGCTATATTCAATTGTAGTAACGCTTTTAGGAAAAATAATACTAAGAAAATCAGATATTTGCTACCATTTTTAAGTCATATATCAAAATCAGTTCTAAGGGTTCTAAAATTCATTCGCATAAAATCATTTACATTATTTCGATCAAAAACTGCCTTCTCATTTAAGAATTTCAGAATTATTTATTTATCCCCCCCCCTCTCTCTCTCTCTCTTTGGAAATGACCACAGAAGTGGTAAAAAAAAGAAACAAAAGAAATATAATACTTTCTGAAACGATTTGTATCCGATTTCTGCAAAAGAGTTATTTTCAACCTATAGCACAGATTATTAAAGTCGCGCTATTAAATTTTTTATAACAAATGGAGATTCTATCAGAGGATAGAATAGCCTAAGTGCTGTAATCAACATTTCAAGGATTGGTGTGCAGATATCTTTTATATATATTGGCTCTATCGAAACATGTGAATAGAATGCGGCTTTAATATAAAATATACTGAATCTCTACTAATACTGGTCGAATTTAGATTATTTTTATTTAATCTTGGGGATAAAATTTAGTTATGCAAACGAATACCTTTCTAGGTTACGTATTTCATGTGTAGCTATGTATTTAATTTTCCGAGTAATTAGAACAATTATTATTATTGTTTCAGAAATACTTAATATTTTTCTACAACTACTAGCTAAAATGGAACTATCATCCGATATTTTAAGTTCACAGGCGTTGATTAATTTTATTTTTTATATTTAGAAAGTTTCAGACATCCAAACCATATGTTAAGTATTTATATTAGAGATTATCAATAGTTTTCGTAAGAGGTATAGTTGAATAAACGATAAATATTGAGGTAAAAATGAATCAATGAAATCTCTATGAGTACATGAGCTTCTTAAAACTAATTTAGTCTGGTAATTAATTAAAAATTCAAAAACTTATTGTAAAAGAAATAAATAATCCAACCTGCTTATGAAGGATCCTGTAAAATGCTGCATTTTCCCTCGATCGTTCTAAATAAACGATTATTTTTACAAATCATCTGTTACCACAATGGCAAATCAGGCAAACTGATCGGCAACTGTTTAAGGCATTATTTTAACGATTTCGATTTTCTAAGAGTTTTTATTAAACCAGTTTCGTACAAGGTGCATTATACTTACGTACAGCTGTTTCAGAAGAGGGTTTCATAGCGCAACGTGCGTCATCGAAATTTTTGAAGGGGCATATTTTGCCATTTTTTATTTTTTGAGGGGGAGACATTTTGGAGTGGTTATGAATTTTCAAAATGAAAAGTTTCATGCGAAGGGACAAGGGGGGAGGGACATGGATCAGACCTCAGAGGTTGTAATTGTATATGATCTGCAATTTTTCTAATTCAACCTTCGCTTGCTCTGTGTTTAAGAAGAGTGAGTAATAAAGTACCTTGAGAGTTGAGGGAGGAGGATTATAGGTTCTTGCGCCAAAGACGTTGGGTGGATTGGGATCTATGCTTATGTATAAAAACTCATAACAAATTCCAATAGTTCGATGACGAAATTTTTACATCAATAACGGATTCAAGAAGTTCCATATTTGTTTCAATTAGTGATCTGAACCAAATACTTCAACATCACAATATCTATTATTTTTAAATTGTATTTATATTTATATTTTTTAATTACAGCGGATTACTTAATGAAAATGAGTAATTACGACTACAGAAAAACTTAAACTTTATATCCCTAAAAGCATTATTGTTTGTGAAATAATTGTTTCTATTTGGCCCGTGCGAATAATTCGCAGAAAATTTGTTTAGTGAAGAAATATAAAAACAGTATGGAAATAAATAGTTTCTATGTATTGTGTAAGGAAGTAATTAATATATTTTCTCTTGGTCGATTACAATATTCCGTTTAACATAGTAAATCAAAATATTTGTACAAATTGCTTTGATAGTACATATTTTTAAACGCGAATCCAGTCGGAAAGATAATAAAGACAAAATAATGCCCCGATCATTGGATTTTCTAAATTATTAAAAAAAATAAAATAAAATGTAAGAACAAACAAATACCTTTAAGAAATAATGAAGTTAATATATCAGTCAGAAAAATAAGTGTAGTAGACTATTCTACTCCTAAATGCAACATCTTTAAAGAGGAATACAATATTAAGGATACCAGAATTAATGGACTGTATCTTTGTTTATAATTGTCCGATTTTCATGATTTTTGTTTGTTTTGTAGATAATTTAGTACTCTTTATAATTATTATGGATACAATCCAGAACAAATTTTTGAGTTATTCGCAAATAAAGTTTCTTTTCCTTTTTAACTTTTTCCGCAGCAATTTCGGGAGATTAGGACTATTTTTCGCATGCGAAGGAGAAGAATATCTTTAAACTGAGTGATCAATCATTGGATTTGATGAAGAGTTTGTAATCATAAGAATTTTAATACTTGTAAGAATTTTTGTAATCATATTATATTGTTCATTTTACAATAGTTATGCAGATTATATTAACAACCAATCATAATTTGTATACTTAAGATAAACTTCCGAATCTTTTTTTTTTTTTTTTTTTTTTTTTTTAAGGAAAGACGAACTAGTTATATATAAGGTGAAGATAATTCCTATATCTTAGAAATTAACTTTTATACCACAATAATGATTTAGAATGCTTTTTGGGATTAATTTTATCACATAAAACTCTGTGATTTATGATAAAAACTATTCAAAAATAATAATTTAACATAACATAATATAAATGTCTACATGAAGTTAGGTTTGAACCCTCAATATGATTATCACCTCGTTTGATGGATAAGAGAGAATCTTTCTAGCGATCGGAGCTAATATACCACCGTTATCCAAAGTTTACCTTCAAACTAATTCACTATTTCGTAAGAAATAGTGCTCCTAAATCGAGTGGGGAGATGTGAAACTATCTGCTTTTCCCGTACGGGTAGACCTTAGGAAGGACTGAAACATAGGTCGAAACGTCGGCAAGAAATATTTTTATATTATTTTACTGTCTTGGCAACTAAGTAATTGCTGATTTTATAAAATAGAAAGACTTGACGAGTAGATCTATGGTGATTTTCTTTGATAACCTTTTTGGTATGGTCGTTTACAACTTCATTTAGTCGGCCATGACGTCGTTTGTATTTCGGTGAAAAATCTACCACACGAAATTTTGAATGAGAACTGTCTTTGTCTTAAGGCTTACTGAAGCATTTTTTCCTTTAAAAATAAAAGAATAAAAAATAAGATTATGACGAAAACTGTGTAATCTTTTATTTCAAACAGAATTTGAATACTAAACATTTGACAATCAAAATATTTACATGAAATTATGAAGCAGGTATTAAAGATCAAACAACAATGTGAGGATCAAATTTTCTTTAAGTATATAAAGATACCATTGTTATGAAAGTCGCAAACTTGTAAAATACGCAATTATTTATTTTTCAATCCTTTGTGTGTCTCACTGTAAGCCTAACTTTCAGATACTATTTTATTTTATCTTCTGTTGGCAATACAACATAAATATTTAGAAATTAAGCATGTTTGAGCTAAATTAATTGCTAATTTTAATAACTAAAATTACTATTTAAAATTACTAATTAAAATTTTATTTTGCCAAATAACACCAGCAGGGCTAATCAATTATAATATAAATTACTTATAATATAAATTTTTTATTATAATTGGATTGTTTAATAAATAAGTTTTTTTCCTTTACATATATATATATATATATATATATATATATATATATATATATATATATATATGTACAAGCATGTATATTTGTCCGCTATAAATAATAAACATTCTGATAAGACATTTGAAAAATTAGACTCGTACAGGTAAGTAATGAAAAATAAAAATATACAGCTGTACAAGTCATAAGAATACGTAGTAAAATAAAATTAATAAGCTATGATGATCAGCTTATCTAACTGATTGCGTTCCGATTTTCAGGTAAACTTGTGAGGTTTAGTCATTATCGAATTATCCTTTTGTTTAATGTAACCGCTTTCCGAAAATTAAAACTACATGCCATAAATGTCGTTTGCAATTACGAAAAATAAATCGCAAAAACAAACTTTTCAGAAAATGTTAGTCGAATTAAGAGTAGACTACTTTTTCTGTTGACAATTCTGTGTTACTTTATCTAGATCAGGTTGCGGAGTACAGTAAAATCAGTACATACTAATATCATTGGAAGAAAAACAAATCGTTCGCGATAATGTGCCGTAATTTGTCTTCAAATAGTTTAACTATCACAAAAAAAATCGTATAACGCCATCAGAGGCGTTTCAGTTATCCCAGTTCTATATTAAATATTGACAAGTAGCAAATTAGTATATTTGAGTTACTACTCGTAATTAGTTTTGCGAGATTTTAATTTTTATTTTTCTACATTAATTTCGAAAGATATTTAGTTAAACACACGTACTTTGTTAAGTGCAGCACCAAATTCCTTTACTGTTTTTATTTTCATGACCAGCTCAAAACAATTTTATGCAAAATATCACTCATGGTTAAATTCAAAATATCAAGTGAACTATACCCTGATACCGAAATTAATGAATAGTTCTCTAAACACTTATCGTCACTGAGCGAAAAGTTGGATATGAGTATTTAAGCATACCGGTTTTTTTTAGAATAGCTATCGAAAATACGATTTTCCACCAGCTGAGATAGATGCGGATTATTATAAAATAAATACAAATATTATTTTTAAATCAGCATTTTACTGAAGGGATCTATAATGAATAATCTTAAATTATTTATTTACTTTTTTATTCGTGAGAAGTTAAGTAAGTACATAATACTTGGTATTTAATTCATCATTATATAAACATCATAATAAGTGATTTTAAAAATCTTAATTACCCCATCCGACCTAATAATGCGTTCAACATTCAAATAAAAATACATATATAAAGTAAAATTGTTTACACTATTAAAGTAAGAAATTTTAAAGCACAGTTCCAATCAAAAGTTCTTCTGTAGAATAGACAAACCAGTTACTTTTCACTAACCGTGATCGTTGCTGATTATTAATATGAGATTCAGAATTCATATGTTAAAATAATATAACAAAAAAAGAAAAGGTGTATGTCATATGTGAAACATTAAAAGATGGAAAGAAATTCTTCATAAGAACTATGCTGTAATAATTTTGTTATCGACAATTGACAAATATAGATTTTCAAAAACAACTTCTATGAAGGTATCCAGGAAACTTTCAAGCACGAGGTACAAAATAAATTTGAAATTATCAATGTTGATAAAAAAAAAAAAAAAAAAATACAAATTAGGAAGGATTTAGAGACCCATAGATCATAAATATTATGATGTTTTTTAAAGAATATTTGATAACAGGTTGAAATATTGCACATCAGAATTTCACTACGTCAATATTATTATAAGTGATTTATAATTTGTAAATTAAATTAATGTTTCGACAATCTATTAATACCTAAATTTATATGTAGGTATCGGTACAATTAGTACAAAAAGTCATATGTAACAATTTTCTATGTTTATTGTATCTGTGCTAAACATGACATTTTGTAGTCTGCAACTGTAATAAGTATTATGTTATTATGAAAAATAGCAGAGTAAATTAAACATGATATTTTAATAATAAATCATAAATAAATGATCAGTTTATCTGCTCTTCTGTAAAATAACTCAATTTTTACATACAAACATTTGTACTAACAGAAGCGATATTTTTTTTTCATATGGTATTTGGTAACGGTTACTGTAGTTACTGAAAATTACCTGCTGTACCTATTATATAAAATATTTTAATTAAATCAGCGCTATATTGTTTCTTTGTTTTCAAATAGTTGATTTCAAAATATTTGTTTGAAAAACCTTTAATGATACTTAAAGCAACCATAAAATATTTTTTAAAAAACATTTAAAATGACGTAGAGAAGTGATACATACATTTAGAGTTGTTCCTGACCTGTCGAGCAAGACGCCTGAAGACCAACTGCCTCTGAACTGGGAGAAGCCCAACATCGAGAGTGGGGGTCCCGCAAGCTTCAACACCATGACCTCTGCTTCTAATCTTGCTTTAATACAACTTTAAATAAATAATACAATTAAATAACACAAAAAAATAATCTGTTACTGTTCGCAACATCTTGAAAAATTTATATTTTCAACACATATGTTTTATTCGACAAATTAAAATTACAGAGATTATACAAATTGATAAGTTATATACAAATATCAGATATTAGTGAAAAAATGAACATTGGGCATTTAAGCTCTGTAAAGTGACATCAACAGGGATAAGACCTAAATGATATTAAAGACCACTTAATTATACAATGATATACCGAGTTTAATCAAAATCGTTAGAGACGTTTTCGAAAAAATTGTAAAAATGTGTTTCAACGTTCATATAAAGTGGCATTTCCGGTTAGCCGATTTTAACGAAAAATTTGCTGTCACATCTGGCCCATATACAAACCTTAAATACTTAATATCAGTTTCGTACAACTTTTCGTTTATGAGCTAGACTGTTAACATACACACACACACACACACACAGACAATTTTGTGAGACTTGGTTATTTCGACTCAGGGGACCTCAAAACATGTATTTTCGTTGAAAACTGAGATTCGAAAAATTTTCACGATCGCAATACTTTCATATATAGGTAAGTGAAAGTAAAAAAATCAATTTCGATTGAATTTGATTCAGTAGCAGTGTGGTAACTCTAAAATGAAACATTTTTTATTGAATACTTGATGGTTGACCTGGTATATTTTTGAGTGAAAACATGGTCCGGAGTGGCGGTCATAAAAAGAATTTTTTTTAAAAACATATTTATTGAGAGATATTATAATCTGTCACAATTAAGGACATTTATAATGGTGTTCAAAGAGCACATTCACACTATATTTACAATAAATAATAGAGAAAAATAATAATAGTAAAAGTAAATGTACATACACTATAATAAACAAAAAGAAACTAAGCTAATGATAATAACTACTCAAATACATACATGCTTCTATACAATATCTAAAAAAAAATTCAAGATCTCCGAGCCAATCCTTTCTCCCCACTCGTGGAAGGAAAGACAGGACTCTAGTAGATCCCAGCGCCCCTCAATCAGCCGCACTACTGGTATTAAAGACCAGTAGAGGCTAAGCAGAGGCGCTCTAATCATACATACATGGCTTCAGTGGAGAATCTGGCCATTGCCAAAACAACCAAATATACTATTTATTATTCACTAAAGGTCTCCTTCGAGGAGGATTGTAGGGATGGGTGGTGCTGGATAGGGATTGTGCAAGGGGATTTGGATGATAGGTAAAGTTCTGGTGAAATTTGGAGAATAAGAAAAAATAATAAAATAATAAAAAACTATTTTATTTAAAGCCAACGTTTCGATCCGACTTTGCAGGTCTTCTTCAGAGGGTTGTATTTAGTATGGAGTTTCAACAGAATCAGCAGCTTCAGAATATTTTAGTCTTTTTATGACCGCCACTCCGGACCATCTTCTTACTCAAGGAACATTAATTAGTGTAAAAAAATAATAAAAACATTAAGTAATAAATTATAGATCATAATTGGAAACATTTCACACCTCATTGCCTTATGTATCCAAAAATGCAGGCAAAGGAAAAAAACCGACCAACGTTTCTCCAATTCAGGCATCATCAGGAATAAAACCAGCAAATCGAACATCACTCCATGACATCCAAGCGCATACTCGATAAGACTACTGATGATACCTGAATTGGCGAAAGGTTGGTGGGTTTTTTTTTCCTTTGACTGCATTTTTGTTCTGTCTCTTGCTTAGTTTGTTACTAATTTCTATCAGTATTAAGTTATTTAAACCATTAAATAACTTAATACTAATTTAAATTAGTGACAAAACTAAGCAAGAGACAGAACAAAAAAAAAGAAGCGAAAATGAGTAGATTGCGTTAAGGCTGATTTGGCGGGGTTGGGTATAGACGGAGCCCGGTGGATAGATTAATGAATACATCGATTGGTGGTATCGGCATCGAACCTTCGGGTTCGCTAAGCCTTATTATTATCAAGTTATTTAAAAAAATTCAGCTTTGAATTTCTCAAATTCAATAATTCATCAACCTTTCGCCAATTTAGGCAGCACATAAATGAATACAGGAGAGTAGATTATCAAAACTCAACTTGCTGAACTGTTTTGGAGTAATTATGGCAAATGTACCAGTAATAGACGCTTTAACAGTAATTGGTAGTTCATGTATGATTATAATTGTAGTAAAAACAATTAAGAGGATGATGCCTGAACCTCAAATTATATCATGCACAATGGCAGTAGATTTATTTAATGACACAGGGCAGGGGTTTGTTTCAAGGAGGTTTGAAATTTTGATTCATTCATCTGTGGTTAGCTATTTCTTATTTTAAAACTGTGGAGAATTGATTTTGGGTTTTGTGATTACATAAAATTTTTATATCCAAAATGCCTAATAGTTATCTTTCCCTAATAAATAATTGTTTTTTCCAAAGTTTAGATTTTTGCACTGTTGTTCTGTTTTTGCTTAATGCTGTTTCAATATAATTTCAAGTTAAATGTTGTTAAATGTCAACTCTGTATCATGTTGTGCACACGGAAAATGGATTTGCGAGGTTTTCGTTACCTTCTGTCGATGTTTGATTTTTTGATATTAACCTAATTTCATCCAACTAAATCGTTGTTATTATGTCAAAAGATTGATTTAAAATATGTTTATTGTGTTTTTTTTTTTAAATTAAGAATAACAATTCTATTTTCAATTATTTTTTTTACTTTAATTTTTTATTTAAAATACTTGAACCAAGAGATTTTCTTTTGGAAATTACAAAGTATTTCAAAAGCACACACTAATTCATTTGTTCATTTTGTATTTATTTATTTATAATATTTAAAATTATTATTGGGACTAAAGTTATTAAAGGTTATTACTACTAACATATGTTTTACCAACTCGTAAACACTACTTGAAATGCTTTCAATGGCATGTACTTCTTCAAGTCTTTTCTCACAAAAGCAAGACAAAATATAGTTCCTTGAAGGTATGCGAAAAAAATTAATTAAATCTTTTTTCTGGGATAATTTGTTTTTATTACTCATGTTTATAGTTCTCGATGAAGTATCAGCCATATTGGAAATGAAAAATTAATAACGCACTAAACTTAAAATATCACTTTTTTTATATATATTATATTTACATAAGATTGTTTATAGTATATGAAAATTTTAGATATAAAATCTGCTATTGTTATTTAAATTAAACGTGATATTGTTTTTCGAAATATAATGCTCTTTTAATTTATGTTTTAATTGGGATCGAAACTACTGTATTGTAATTAATTTATTTTGGGTGTTACGGATATTTTCACTCTGTGAAGAATATCATATTCAATGCCAATTTATTCGATGAATTCATAAATAATGACCTGAATCATATATATTATTCATAAGGATTCCGACATCTTCCAGTCGTTCGTTTCTATGCTTTCCTGTGTAAATGTTGATAAAACTGTTACATATGTAATTATATTATTGTTTATTGAATTTAACGCCTTCATGCATCCTACAACAAGAAAGGCCATTCTACAACTTACAGTTATTAAATTATTAATTTCTGACGAGAGAGAGTAAATCGAGATTTATTCCTTTTTTTAATAATGGGAATGATAAGAAAAATAATGTTTTTATTTTTTTCCTGACAGGGGGCTTTCGGGCTGAAGTAATACAAAAAAAGAAAGATTATTTTTTTTATTGGTCCATATTTGTTACTATTAGTGTTCTAAGCTAAAATACTTAAACAATCACAAATATGTTCAATTTTTATAAAATTATAAAACATATACAGCTATTAAATTTAACCATGTCTCATAAAAAACTATTAAAAAATTATCTCTAAAAGTGTTATTGTTCGTGTAATTACATTTTAATATGACTTCAAGAATTATTTACACACCATTTCATATTGTAGTTAGTTTCATTATTTTTCTTTTCAAGTAATTATTGTTTTATATATCTATATATATATATATATATATATATATATATATATATATATATATATATATATATATATAATTTAATTTTGGGGGCTTCGACCTTAAAGCTTTATATATATATATATATATCAGCTGTATATATATATATATATATATATATATATATATATATATATCAGCTGTATATATATATATGCCATACAATCAGCTGATGTTAATGACTCTGTAAATTTTGTGAAAAATAAACCATATTAAGCGTTTCTTAAAACTCGAAATAAGATATAAAATACGATAAACATTTAGGAAATGGGATTATTGAGAGGGGATGAAAAGAAAATGAGAAATATCGAAATGACTGGAAAATTGATAATTGAGCAAAACAGGGGAAGCGCTTTTCATTTCAAAGGGAAATCATTTTAACGCGATCGAGCATTTCTCACAGCAATTTTCAGCAGCAACAAGAATACGAAATTTCAAATCGATAATGAATTTAAAGGTTGGGAGGGGCTTTAAATCCCGTTAAAACTGGTTACGTCTTGGGACTGGTACTGATGTTAAGCATGGAACTTGTTTGCTAAAAGAAAAGCAGCTATTTAGATATATTAAAATTACGAGAAACTCGTAGCTCAAAAAACATCAAATCACACAATGGCGCTAACAGTGATCTGAAAAATATATCCAGAAATTATTTTTAGTGAAAAAAAAATAATGATCACTATATAAGATATATATCAATATATATATATATCAAGACTATATATATATATATATATATATATATAAATTAATAACGAAGATCATATTTAATTTGATCAACGAAGTTTTTTTATTTGGTTTCCGCGTAATTGTATGATATTTTAAATAATTTTAAATATCATACAATTACGTTTCATACAGTGGGGTTTCAGCTACCCACTTTCAGCTAAGCGCGCTTCACATTCTGGATTACAAAATTGATGGAGCTCTAATCACCTCATAGCGTGGTCAGAGGACCGGTTCTTGAAATTTCCAACATAGAAACGTTTTAAAATCACCAGAAAATCTTGGAGACCTTTCAGTTATTTTATTTACTTCTTAATTTTTTGAATACCTCTAAACACGAATTGCTCAGCAATCTGATAAACTGAAGATAGAGAGTTCTCGAGTCCCGGCACAGTGAGGTTTTAACTGTTGTATTAATCCTCCAGCCTAGACCCAGTCCCGGAAAAAAAACCCGTATAGTCGAAATGGCGAAGGATGGGAGGATAAAGAAAAAAGAAAGTATTTTGTCAGGCAGATGACAAAATAGTAATGATTGGTATTAAAAATTGTCTTAAATTAAAATTACACTTAGTCTTTTGATTTTTATAATAGTTTGGTAAGTAATATAGAATATGCCAGTCCTCCCTCCTGAAACATGTGAATTATTGATTTATTTCGTTGCATATACAAACGTCGTATAATACATAAATCTATAACTCAATGCATACTTTAAAGAACTATTTGGTGTTACCTTCAACATTTTAACATTATATCTTGGAATTCATCAAGGCATTGCAATGAGCTCAAGTGTTCTTACAACAACCGTCCTGCTTTGCTACGTTTATCGGACAGATTAAAACAGGTGCAATATGGATTGATTCCCTCATGCCAAATGCCGTACAAATAACCCTGTTTGACCAGAAATTTAATTATTTAATTTAGATAGTAATTGAAAGTTGTGTAATGTGCACGCTGCAACAGATTTCAAACTAAATTAGTTTTGCTTTTTTCAAGAACAAGTTATTTACATTATAAGTACTTGAGGCCTTCTTAGCTGGTTTCATGAATAAGTCACATTGTGTTTAGTATATCCTGGCGATCGGTTGTGATTCCGGAGGTCAGCGAGTCAAGGTCGTCCTGTGATGTGCGGTTTCGTTTTGCAAGGTGACTGATAAATTAAAATATACTTTTATAATTGTACAGAAAACATCTGCATTGTTTATTTATTGTTTTGTTTTTTGGGCATAGAAGTATATATACATCAGTCAAGATTTGTACCTCTTGTTAAAAACTAATATATTATTTACAATAATACAAGAAATATCAAGGAAAAAAAGGTATGACAGAATAAGGATGAAAACCCTATTTTGAAATGTCATTTAGTCATTTTTTCTTATTTTATTTTTGAAATTTACAACTGTATAAAAACAAATACAGAGTAAATGTGATACAGAGAAATACAATGACAGGAGAACACTTGTAGAGAAACTACCCATTGGTAACACTCTAATAATCACAATGAGTACAATAACTTGGGTACAATATATTTTAATATTATAATATAATATTTAAATTATTAAGGAAGGAGATGGTCCGGGGTGGCGGTCATAAATAGGCTAAATAGTGGCAAAACTATTTTATTAAAAGTCAACGTTTCGACCCGACTTTGCAGGTCTTCTTCAGGGCTAGAACGGACAAGGTACAAAAAGATAGAGAATTATGATAATTTATAATTATTACAAAAAAATATAATTTTTGGTCTAAATATTAGCTAACTTCCTCAATTCTCTATCTTTTTGTATCTTGTCCGTTCCATGCCTGAAGGAGACCTGCTAATTCGGGTCGAAACGTTGGCTTTTAATAAAATAGTTTTACCACTATTCAGCTTATTTATGACCGCCACCCCGGCCATCTCCTTCCTTTATAATGCAACGGTCGACTGTTAAATATTTAAATTATGTTATTGTAATATTTCTAAATTAGGAGGTTGTAACCTGGTGGTGCATCATGTTTTTTTTAACCCTCCTTGCCCCATATGATGATATATTCTGAACCATAGCAGAAAATAGATTTAAATGTTGTATGCGAAAAGTTACGTTTTTCTGGACAGGATATTGTCTTTCACTAAACGCCGCGACCCACAGAAGCAGCTATTCAGTGACAGTATTCTGTCAACAAATGCGAAATTGTTTTGTGATTCGAAGGCAATATTTTTACTATAGTCCGTGGTACAGATTTCTTTTCATCGAATTATTAATATCCGACTAAAACTTCGTAAATAGCTTCATCTCATCTTAACCTACAAATATTTTATTTACGAAAATTCTCGGAATTGGGGCGTTTTCAATCTGAAGGTCGACAAACTTTGTCTACTTAATTACGTACTAAAAACTCGTAAATACCCATTTGCTTTCCACTTTGATCATAAGATATCTTGACCACAAAGTCGAGAAAAAAATTGGCCTTCAAAAATATTGAGTCTAGGTTTGGCCTATATAACCTTGTTATTTTGAAAATTTAGGGGTGTATGTCACGCCAAACGACTCAATACTTTTGAAGGCCACTTTTTTTCTCGACTTTGTGCTCAAGTTATCTTACGATCAAAGTGGAAAGCAAATGGGTATTTACGAGTTTTTAGTACCTAATTAAATATACAAAGTTTGCCAACCTCTAGATTGAAAACGCCCCAATTCCGAGAATTTCCGTAAATAAAATATTTGTAGGTTACGATGAGATGAAACTATTTACGAAGTTTCAGCCGGATGTTAATAAATTGAAAAAAAGGGGTCTGTACCACGGACTACTGGAATCCACACTGCATTTAAGGGACCTATTTAAAATGAAAGATTCTAAGCCTACAAAGATATATTCTTAAAAGAACGTAGGAAGTTTATAAAATGAACCTAGGATTCCCTGTCGTATTGCATGCTCATCCGATGACCAGCGGCAGTAAGGTTGAGAATATTGCAAATATTTGATGTAAAATTCCCATCTATATTGCGCATATTGACCTGAATTAAAAAAACCAAAAAAAAAAAACTCAAATTCGAGAAGGTGAGCCACATTATCTAGAGATTGAGGATAACTGTTTTTCGCTTTTCCTATAAAAAGCGGTTATTGCAAAAATAAAATAAATGAAACTTTAAAGTCATTTTTAGCATAAGTAGTTATCCAACCGTTCGCTCTTACCATGCATAAATTACGAAGTAGAAATTTCTAATTGCTTACTCATATTTTCCACATGATTTGTTTTCGTAATTGGTATTTCCTCACAGCGAAAATAAGAAGTCCTTCGTCTCATTTGGATAAGTACAATTAGACAACTCGATGAATTCCGGTCTCAACGTTACGAAACACGAGGTCAGCATGGACCAGCTCTCTGGACTGAATATTGTTCGCTGGTCGTTCGCCAACTCTTGTGACACCCACAGCATCAATAACAAACAGGTTAATGTCATTTCGAAAATCAGTTGAGGCCTTAACACAGAATCTTGACCATATTTAAGGTGGTCAGTGAGGTTCGTAAACCTACCGGTATTTCATAATACTATCCGCAGTGATACATTTCGAGATAGCAAAATTTAAAAAAAAAGTAAATAAATAAAGAATTCCTGCGAATTATTACATAACGGTTTGTTATTTCCATACGGATATATATCAAATGTAATACAACATTCCTTGTCTAATAGAGGAAAATAAATATAATGTGATTCCTAATATTGGTATAAATCTTTTTAATCCAAATAATCTTTCATCATAAATTATTTGCTAATAAATATAGACAACAATGCCGATTGCTTTAGTTGATGTCTTAAAAAGACTTATCAAAAATAAAAAACAAATGAACAAACGATTCCTCTAAAAGGTAATTTTTCTTTGGAACAATGACATTTTTCACATTTTTTTTTTTGTGGAAAGAAGTCTTAGACAATTTTATGGATAAATAAACCATAAAAAAGCTCGCAAATTTCTTAATTTGAACATATGCAACGCATTGTTTTTTCAAAACTTTATATTAGATACACATATATATACACAATATATATACAATATATATACACAATTATAATTTGCATCAAACTTAACGTCTCCGGGGCGTATTAATTTTAATTGTCAATTGATAACCATAATTCTTAAATGATTTTTCTCAGAAAGGTTAAATTAGGTTATAATTAAAATGAATGAAGATTTGGATTTTCTATCCATATTAATCAAACAAGGAGACTCAAACGCCTCTGGAGCAGGGATCTGCTGCAACACTAGCGGATCCAGGATTTATTTTTGGGGGGGGGCTTCAGCCCGAAAGTTTTTTTTTCATAAAAATAACGATAATTACTTTGGAAAAAAAGAAAGAAACTAACTACCTATATGGAATGGTGTTTAAATGATTCCTAAAGCCCTTTTAAATGTAATTACACGAACAATAATACTTTAAGAGTTACTTTTTAAATATTTTTTTCGATAAAACGTGGTTATATTTTACCATTTTGGGAGGGGGGCTTCAGCCCGAAAGCCCCCCACCCCGTTGATCCGCCCGTGTGCTGCATTAAGAGTCACGTTAGGAGTGCCTTCACTGGGAGGTTTCTCCAATCACGCATTCAAGCTAATCTTGGAGAGGAGGTTCGCTAACGAACATCACATTTACAAAATATGCCAAAAGGCATTTGTAAAATTGCTCAATAAATAAATTTATTATTATTATTATATTATTATATTAATCAAAATATTTTTCGTATTAGTAACCGTATTTGGATTATTTTCTAGAATGATTTTTTATAATTGACGGAGAGAATATTTTCTCTCACAAGTTTTGGTGTCAAGATACGTAAAATTAAAAAAAAAAAAGGAGGAAAAATAAAATAATATAGACGTCGTCAGTCTTCCATCATTTTTACCTTTGACTTCTGAATTGTTAGAGTGAAAACTTCTGTAAGCACGATTAGCAGTTTTCGTATATATAATGCTCATTCGGATAAAGTCGACTAATTGAAATGTTTTTGCATTTAGATCAAAATATCTCAGAAACAAAAGTGCGAACTGCGTACTGTAAGCGAGGCAGATGTTGAGTATTTCATCCTCTTTGTAATGAGTTATAAAAATTGCGTCGTGATATGAAACCGAGTTAGAGAGTCTGAAAGGGAAAAAGATAGCGCCAAGAAACCAAATAATAATGATAGTTTTAAACATTTGGACTAAAATATCACAAAATTTAAATACTATGGAGAATTAAGAAACCAATTTGTGGAAGTCAATTTAGATATTTTTTTAATTCGCCGTAAAAATAAGAATAAAAAAACTAAGGTATGTGCTTAAAACCACAACATCGAAGTGAAAACATCAACAATGCGGAATTAAAAATCATAACAAAATATGGAACATCGATTGGCGGATTTTTCTTAAATATTTAGCAAAAAGATTTAAATTAAAAGTATTGATGGCATATTTTAGTCATCATAAGCCCACTGTTTCATTTTCAGAGTATGATTTAAATGACGATCAGTGAGAGCAAAGCAATTTATACACAATTATATTGTATATATTGTAAATCTTATTACTTTGTTTATATAAACCAAATATTTTTGGCTATTATCAAAAATTGTATTTTGTACAATGTAGATATTATCACTTTGGGAATCAAGAACAAAAAATGTTTTATATTTCATATTATTAATCTCGTCTTGTTGGTGTTTTCACTTCTATCGTGTGATGTTAAGCACACACTGAATTTTTTTTTTTTTATGTATGGTGCCTACATGCTACTTTGTTTATTGTTTAAAGTAGTGTAAACACAGATCTAACTCAGTAACATCTCTTGTCCAATTGACGTTTAACTTAGGACAAAAGATGGAGGGATAGGGTAATTGAAAAGCTTATAAAATGGAATTATGGGAGGGGCGGCAATCTTGAAGTTAGTCTTGGGGGGCAGTTGATCCAATTACACAATTGAGGATTCGAAGAGTGGTATATGACAAGCGACGCAATACGATAATACAAATAAGTGTATTATTGTATCATTTTGTTTATTTTAATTAGTAAATAGGATTAATTACTAGGGATATATATATATATATATATATATATATATACATATACATATATATATATATATATATATATATATATATATATATATATATATATATATATATATATATATATATATATATATATATATATATAGAAGACAACGACTAGTCACATTGAATTAAGGAGGAGCGGTGTCTATTTTACCTAATTAACGTATATATATATATATATACTGAAATACGTTAATTAGGTAAAATAGACACCGCTCCTCCTGAATTCAATGTGACTAGTCGTTGTTTTCTAATCCGAATAGAAACTGAAACGTTTGCTAACACAAACGCTACTGTGTACCGAGTCTTATGCAACATGAAAGGTGACGAATATAATAAACAAATACAAGCTTGATGAAGCTCTCTAAATTCATTTGCTCATAATTCGCGAGATCATACCCGATGTGACATAAAAACAGAATCGAGTCAGTGAAGCAAAGCTTTCGAAGAGAGTTGAGAAAAGTGATAGACGAACCGTTGTTGATATTTCCTTCTACTGAGCTAAGCTCCCAATTGGTTCACCGAACCTATGCTAACTAAGCAGGTTTTCATGACTTGAATGTCAGCTGGTGGCGGATTATAATTTATTTCTGAATCCAATTAATACAAATCGACTTGCCCTTTCTATCTTTTTATTATTTTTTTGTCTCCCCTTCCTTGTCTTTTAGGCTACACGGGTTTTTTTCCTGGGTCAGGAAAATCATACCGAGTTAAATGTCCCTGCGGCACCGAGATTTGAACTCATAATTCTTTCCTTTTCCTTTTTCTGTTCTTCCCTACCTCGCCTTTTAGGCTATACGGGATTTTCACGGGCCGAAGGGTGAGGGCGGGGAATTCCCCACCCACCCCGGACTAGTACTTTTTTTTAATCTCATATTTAAGGTCATCTGGTTGCCGGACAACTAGCGGTGCTGTGCACATGAGTTAGCCCATTCGGCCACTCAGCCCCCTTGAACTCGTAATTATCTTTTTATCTCAAATATTGTTTATCAGGTTGCCGGGCAATGCATGGTGCTATGAGACGCTTTAGCTTGCTTGGTCACCCCGCTCCCATTGGCCCTTTCTAGCTATAATAGTTCGGTGACCTGTTGGACCACCCACCCCTCTAGCCCTACTTGATTCAGACTTTTAATTTTCCTTCCTCCTTTCCTCCTACAGAAAAAAATATGAGAAAATATCTCTATTAGCTTTTGATAGTATTAGGAAGCATTCGAATTATACTGTTTTTGAATAGGAACTGGTGTCGATTGGTGATTTCGCTTTTTTTTTTGTTGTTGTAGAATTACATGTTATATGCACTGTTACATTTTACCCATTAAATTCATGAAATCATAATGGGCATTTTTAATGTAAGTTCATTATGTATTCTTACAGGATTCTCCTCCCAATTTAGCCAGATTTTGAAGTTGACTATCATTACCCGGAATCCAACATACATTTACTTGTGACTGAAGATCTGTCCTAACCTCGCTATTATGCAACAGTCTCCCAACAGAGACTGGTTTTGTTTTTTATGTATGTTGATAAATAACTCATAGCTATGTTATGCATCAAACACTGAATTAAAGTGAATGGAAGAAGGGAACATTGAAAATAGCACTTTACACCTATATTCTCAGCAATAATTCAATTTTCCCTGATCATATTGTTACCTTTTTACACTCCACCCTTCTAATAATTTTAACCCTAACCTATTGTCGATTCACCATTTTCATATAAATAAATACATGAAGTAAAACGGTGTTTTGTTTTTTTTTTCCTTTGGTTTTTACCTCAAATACCTCTTTGATGTGCATAATGAATCGATTCTGATAATACCATGTTTAGGTTCCAATAAACAAAAAATAGTGATGGCTGCCTGGAGTGATAATGAAGTCCCTACACCCAGTGAACGTAGAAGTTTTTTTCGTGATAATGATGCTAAATCGTCTTCCAGATCTCCCTCAATCGGTTCTTTTGAAATATGGCCAAGTTTCCTTGTTTCTAAAACACTTCCTCACAAAATCTCGGATAAAGGTATCGTTATTTCTACTTTAAAAAAATATTAGTTATACAGTGTAAAATGTTTGAGGTGAAAAAAATTTATTTTTTATGGTTTTTTACTAGTTACATGGAAAAGTTAGATGTTTCTTCATTGACCCAATTTATCAACACACACCTAACGTCAATAATTTAATTACTTACAATTGAATAAAAGCTATAGTTCTTGTGATACATATATGTGAGTATGAGTCTTTTACTTCCAAAAGCGACCGTAATGATAAAATATACTTTTTAAGTAATTGTAAAAATTGATAATTTTGAACAGCTTTTGTCAATTTGGCTAGAAATTGTCTTAAAAACAGATAAATTGTTACAAGAAAACCATCCGCACTATTATCTGTGTTTTGAGTATCAGTGATTTTGAAAATAACATTTATATCAAATTACCTACCCATCAATTGGAATAAAACTTGTAAAGTACCAGCCACTGAGATACTGAGTACTACAACTTCCATCACAGTTTAACATGACCTGTGTAGCACAAACATTTAGATCTATCATGAATCCATACTTCTTACTCCAACGACTTGATTTCAATAGACGCAGTTAGTCAGCTATTATCTGGTTGAGTACATACTCGATTATTGCTTAAATATTTTGCAGATGAAAAATTACATTGCCAAAATTATTTATGCCTAAAATAAAAAATTTATTAGTTTGTTTTAAAAAAAGAAGGAAAAGTTATTTTTATAATTATTTTAACTTAAAAAGTTCTTATGGGAGCTTTCGGATTGAAAATCCCGTTTGGATACTTACCAGGAGAAAATCCATTAATTAAGGATGGTCCTCGAAAGAAATATCAAAACACTCTAACAAAGAATTAACAATTTCATTTTCAAAAAGTTTGTCGCTAAATAAAAGTAAAAGAATTGATGTTTTTAAAATTAATCATTTAGTGTTCTTTTTAAAGTTTCGGTTAACAAAAATCTGTTTATTTTACAGTCAGAACGAAGTACCTTGTTTGGTATCTCTGTACAAATGTCACTCCACTTTGCTAAGTGGACGAAGATCAAGTGTCAATCAGTTGTATAGTTGGGCTCTGTAATTACATATTTATGAATTGTTTTTTCTCTATTTCAAGTCTCATCAACTTATGATTTTTTCCGAAAATTGAATTAAAATCACACCACCTAACATAATTATTTCTGTTGAACTATTTTTTATTGTTTATTTTTTGCTATGAAAATTTACGAAGACCTTTTAGAACACAGAAAACCTGATATTCTATGAATCTAAATTAAATTAAATGCAGTAAAAAATATATAAACCGATTTTCACTTAAAAATCTAACAATAGATCTCTGAAGGTGCGAATGGTGAAATGAGTAATGTTCCAAATGGAGGAAGAACTGCATTCTTATTGATTGTTAATCATATGATGGACCACAAAACTGTTATAATTTTACTGTTTTAAACTACTGCATGAACAACCCTTCATGCACTTTTTGTGTATAAGAGTAAATCTGATTGCTGATCAGGTGTTTCTGGGGGCATTACAGGTTTCTCAATTAATGACAAAATTCGCTTTAATGAACTCTTTAAAAGCTGCAGTGATCAGTTGATATTTATTTTTTTGTGAGTCTATTATTATCTATGTACTATACTCATAGAGCTACTATTAAGTAATAATATTGTTCCAAATATTACTTAATAATATTTAAAACAGTGTTTATTTTTAAATAGAGGTTGGGACAAGCTTACTTCCTCATTTCATATTGCAGTAAAATAAAAAGTAGTTAGGATATGTTTTTAATTTTTTTAATGCAAAAATTATGCAATCAAAGTTATGGTTTACATTCTGGTAAGTGATATCTCTCATTGTCGATTCACTAGTTAAACAGATTTATCTCCAGCATATTGATGAGTATGTTGGCCGTGTTTTTCAGATCATCTAGAGTCAGTCTGTATAAATACACAGTTTCAAATATTCTAACAAAAAGAAGTCACAATGACTTGAATCATGTGCCTTGGGAAGTTATCTCGCACAGTAATCGATGTCTTTGAAGTATGAGCTGTTGATCTTTCTTGTTGAAACCATATGTCCCCTAAGTCCATTTCTTTAATTTGTGAAAGAAAACTCCTCAAGCATGTTCACACAATAGTCTGTAGTGAGAGATATTCTGCTAATTTTCCTTAAAAAATCATGGGCCGATAATCTCAACTGATGAAGTTGCACAATAGATGGTGACAGGTGGTGAATGCAAAGAGCTCTGGTGAAATTCTTGGGGGCTGTTGTTAGCACAGTTGCGCTAGATCCAGTATATTTTGCTTATTGATACATCCAGTCAAGTGAAAAAGCCTCCTCACTGAACATGTCTTGAAGAATGTGTTCAAGAAATGGTTTGTACGCATTTCATCAAGCATGAGGGTCTTTCTGGATAGTTTCTGTATAATGGTAATTTAACATGTATGGATGGAAATTTTTGAAGTTCATTATTGTGATTTCCTAAAAATACAATTAGGTTTTTTTTTTTACACAAATAAAATGAAGTTCATCAAGAAAGCCATTTTAAAAACAAAATATAATCTGTGGTAATTTTTTTTAAATTCATTAATGATGGTAAAACATATAATCCTTTATTAAAGGCTTTCTGATTTTCTATGCTACTGCATTTTTATTATTCATAGCTATTTTATGCAATACAAATATAATTAGATGATTTATCATTTAACTGGTATACCAAATATTTTATATAATAATGTTTCATCATATTATTTATTTAATATTTAGTTGTCCTGATGAAGTATTGCCAATTTTTATTTTATTTTTTTCTTCCTTCTAATTTATGTTTTACCATGTATCTTTAGTTGAGAAAGAAAACAGCTCAGTCTTAATTGAACAATTAAACTTAATTATACAAGAGTTAAATTTAATTCTTAATTAGAAAATTAGTTGTCTTTTCAGCTGTTTGGTTCTTTAGTTGATAAAACTGTGCTGTATTTCTCTTATTGTTTTTATAAAAATGAAGTTCCCTATATTTGAATATGACTCCAATGATCAGAATGATAAAATGTGATGAAAATAAATGATTATATATTTTGCAACTTAATTATCATTTAATCTTTTTGTTGTTTTAATCATAATTATATTGCATCAGATATATTTTATGAAACAATTATTAAATACTAATTCAGCAATATGCATATGTTTTGTTTAAACTTTATATAAGTTTATACCAATTGTATACTAATTTTTTAAGTGTCTATGTTTTTTTGTTTATGTTGTTCAAAATCTTTTTTAAGTATAAAGAAGTAATAAATTGATAACCAGAAATTATAAACAAGTTAACTTTAGTTATTTTTAAAGAAATTTTCTAGAGTGAGAGAATTCGGAATAAGAAATAAGAAAAATTCGGAAACATCTTTAATTGTGTTTATTGGGTCATTCAGCATAACATTACAACCATAATATTGAAGATTAATTAAAGAATATTTAATTTTCGCCAGTTTATATTATAATTTTTTTTAATATTCAGTTTCTATGTGAAATTATTTAATGATCGGAAAGAAAAATTTATATGATTTAATTATAAGAACGTAGTAGGTTAATTCAAATCCATATTAATAAATAAAATAATTATATTTTATTTTTGTTGTACTAAGTATAATTTAACTAGTATACGCAAATGAGAACTCAGACTAGATAGCAATCTCTCTCGACATCAGCAAAACATGTTTATTTGGATGTATAATAAAATATTATCAAGATAGTACTTTACTGCAGTTGTTAAAGTTACTAGAATAGAAGAATCAACTTTATTCTGGGACAATGTCCCTAAAGAATAACAATATTGATTATAAAAATTAACATTAAGTCTGGCCAAAATACATATTACTATAAAAGAATAACTAAAACATAAGTAGTAAGAGAAGTATTTACATAGCTATCCAGATATATTAAAGAAAAAAGATGAGCAGTAAGGTAACAATGCTGCAAAATATTTGTTACAAACAATAAAGTAAAAAATAACTAAATGAAATTAGAAAAGAACGATACATTACTTTTGTTTTTAAACCATTGTTGTATAATAAAAAAATAGATAAATATTTACAATAAATGATTTAAATCTGTGCCTTAATATGTTCAAATGAGTATTTTAATGATATTGTAAACATTAGAAAAAAAAAAAAAAACCTGTACCATTAGAAAAGCCTATATATGATCCATATACTGAGATGTAGATCGACAGGAGAAAACAAAAGAAAATCAAAAAAAGATAATATGCATATAGAGGAGTTTGTTCAATATTAGAAAAAAAAATATATACATCTCAAAGACATTAAATCCTATAAATAGAAAACAAAAACAATACTCAGTGAAAAGTGATTGGAACTCTCATAAAAAAAAAAAAAATATATATAAAATGATGTATAGAGAAAAATGAAATCTTGTTACATAATTAATAACTACCTAGCGTCTGATTGAATTGTAAGGAGTGATTGAAATAAGAGGAGTTTAAATATGGATGAGGATGGTGCATGGCAGATTTTAAGTGGGATTGAATTCCAAAAAGTGGTTGAACGGACAATAAAGGAGTGTTGAAATGATGCAGATTTTTGAGAAGCGGTATAAAAGTCAGAAGAAGTGGATAGATGACTTGAATTGAAGCAGATTATATGCGTAGGACAGATGACGATTATATATTATTTTATAAAGGAATGTGCCTAGGAAATATTGTCTTCTGAAGGAGGAGAAGAGTCACCCTAACTAAGCGTAGTAGTGAGAAACACAAAAACGTCTCAGGGTTCTATTGACAAATTTTATTAAGCCATTCATGATTCTTTTCAGTCTGTCTCTAAGTTCCGATGAGAGGCCACCATACAATATGCAGCCATAGTCAAGGTGGGAGAAGATGAGGGCGGATACTAGGAGTCTATGTGTAGATAAGAATAGGAGATGGCGGAAGTGATGGAAGAGTTTCAGGATAGAAATTGAACGTTGGGATATGTGGGGTACTGTTTACACAATAAGTGATTAGTTTGCCCAACTATAAAATATCTCTCCGGTTTAATAGTTGAGCAATGAGACACAGCAAAAAGATTCTTTCTATATTACCTGAGATATCCCAGGGATCGCAGAACTATTCTTTTCCATTTACTTTTTCTATGACTCATAAATACCAATATTTTAATTTTTAAAACCTAAACATGAGATCAGTATCCCTTGCCTACTATAGCACTCAGAGGCTTTTGAAATGAATTACAGTTGTATGTCAAAAGTGTACATTTTAGGGCTTAAAAATACATGGCCCGATATAGTTCCTTTGGATCTATACCAGTTCTTGATGTCTCTGTTGAAATGCATAAAACCCAATTTATTTAGAATAGAATAGAAAAATAACTTTATTCTGGGACACAGTCCCTTGAGAATAACAAAATAAAAGATTACATCTGGCCAAAATAAAATCAATCGAAAAAAAGAAATAATGTAAAAAAAATATAAGGTAAAGAATAATGTAAAATAAATAATGTAAAAATTCTATATACAAAACAAACAACACTATATACAAAACAATTAATACTATGACAAGACATTTAAAGATATTTGCACTGATAGACCAGTATACACTTTTAAGAAAATAATAAAGAATTAAAAAATAAAAATGTATCATATTCTCAATACGTCAACTTTTGAACTGATCAGAATATTAAAAGACTCCCTATTTTTTCAGTATATTTTATTTTATTTTTAGTAAAGGTTTTTAAGTTTTTAGGCATTCATCAATTCTCCTTGACATTTCCTTTCGTTTGATTCCTCATTCATCAAAATCCATCGCTCATGTGAGCCAGAAACGAGGTCTATACAATTGTATTGTATAGAGTGTAGATTGATTTATTAAATTGTAAATTATTTTTGAGTTAAAAATGTCTTCGAATCCTATATTTTTAGAGCTTTTTAAATAGAAATGATTTAATTTTCTTGAAACTTGTTTATGTTGTTATTATTATTATAACTATTTCTGTCTGCACCAACTGTTCTGATAAATTTAAGTACATTTATTCTGTTTTATTTTATGAATTTATTATATAATATTTACTGTTATTATGTTTGTTATTGAATGTTTATACAAATCATTTTATGAAAATTAATATTAAGGCTTATGAATTTCCCAGCTATTGAAGTTTGATTATAATTTAAAAAAAAATTATATCCCTTACTTTTATTTTTTAAAGTGTTTATGTATCAAATTTTTTTTTCTTACAATGTTTTGTTGTTATGGTAAAGAGAAAGTTTCATTTTGTAAACAAACCTATTGAAATGATGTAATTAAGGTAACCTTGTGCTAATAGATGGATTCATTGTTATTTTAAGTAATTATAATAATGTATGGTTAATATTTAGTTAGTAATATTGTATATAACTAAAGATTTGTCATGTTTTTCCTGTACACCTTGACTAAGGAGCTTGGTAGGTTGTGGTATTGATTTCCAGGAGCTGGCTAGCAGTTGCCTGTTAATCAATACAGAGAGCCCTTGTGGGCAAGTTGTGCTCACCAACATTTGAGCTCTAACTTTTCTTGTTTAAGTTTTTTTTATTCGACATCAGAGACTTTTGTCATCTGACAGTCACCAATTTAAACAGGTATGGGTAACCAGTTGATAGTCATACGTCATTTTTCAACATTCATGTGTTTTTAACCTTGCCCTCTCATGTTCATTCAGTGTAAACTTATTTCATAGTTTTGATATGAAAGTTCCTTGTCAAACTTTGTTTATTCTGTAACATTAACTTACTGTCAACATTTTGTAGGAACATTCTACCCATTGGGTTTCCCAAAATAAAAAATTACTTTCTTTCTTTAAATGATACTTTGTTTTATAAATCTATTTTTACAGTAATATATAAATTGACGAATAAACTGAATCTCATTTTAGAATTTGTTTCGTTTCTAATTACCCACTTATTGGATGATGAATGTTTATTTATTATTAAGTTTTCTCTTTTAAAATTTATATTGAAGTTTTTTTATTTTAAATCTTTTCTTTGGATGATTGATGTTTAAATTATATCAGCCAATCAATTATTTTTCTAGCATGTCATGTTAACTTTTGTTGTCTAATTAATGTTTTTATGTAAAAGGGAAAAAATTGTCTTTAGAAATGTATTTTGTTTGACTATTTTATGATTCATTTCATTCATAAATACCTGAAACTTATTATGTTTAATTGAAACATTGTTTTAAAGTTTATTTATTAAATTTTTAATAGGGTGTTATGAAAAAATAGTTATGTAATTATCATTAATTGCTTTTCTTTTTTCAATTATTATATGTCAAGGAATAATATTTGAACTTTTTATACTTCATTCATTTATTAGACGCATTTCAAATAACATTTCACCCTTAGTGCTAAATTTTTTATCTTTTATGCTTAAACAATTTACTTATCAGAATATGGATATATTTTTATTTTAGACCAAGCATTAATGGACATATAAGAATTGTTTTCTATGCAAAGATGAATAATTATCAACATTTTTAAATAATGATGCAGAATTTAGATAATTCAATGTAAGAATGCCCTTAATAGAAGCTAGATAACTTTAGAATGGACAAATAACCGCAAAACATTGTTTGAAATTCATTTAATAAATGAAGTATAAAAGAGTTAACATCATGATACTTTATTTATGACTGAAAATATAATAATTGAATACATTTTTATAATTTTGTTGAAAACTTAGAAGTGAAAAATTCTGAATTCATAGTCTTGTGTAATTGTAGGCTTTTTGTTGGTGTTATTGGAAATGTGTCATACCGAAGTCATCATATTTTTATTGTTCTGATTGTTTATATTATTTTTTTAAATTAAACCAAAATTTGTTATTGTGTTATAAACAAAGTCTGTGTATGTGTGCCTTTACATTCAATAATTAACAAGTTGACTCATCTGGGGCAGTTCCTTGACTTATTAACTTACTCCTCAGAGCAGAGTCCTTAATTTTATATTAATTTATATTAATCTTTTGGCCAGCAGTTTGGTCTACTTTCCAAATTCTACACTTGAGGCTGTCCTAGAGGTTTCTATAATAATTTTTTTTCAACCTATCCTGTATTGCTCATTGCTATATGTTGCCGATGTCCTTTCTTCAATTTATTAATTTTTTAAGCCTTGTATCACTTTTTAGTAATAATACCTCAAAATTTCAACCATTTCAAGATAACTATGTTATTTACTGAAATGCTTATAATTATTGATAAACATAAAACAATTTATTAATACTGAATACCCAATAGTTGGCCGTAGTATATTGATGAAAGAGATGGTCCTGAATGGCAATCATAAAAAAAAAAAAAAAATAAAGGTGTGGTATAGTTTCCTTTATTTTAAGTTTTTTTTTTTTTTAATACTGCCACTCTGAACCATCTCTTTCCTCAATTTATTAACACACTTGTTTTTGTTTAAAAAGTTCTTCTCTGGCTGTTAGGGAAAAAATGCTCAGACTTTGTCTATGACTCATTATTCCTTTTGAGTATACAGGCTTGATGAAATATTCTACAAGAACAATTTAAATTTTTTTTTTCTAACATGTTAAAGTCTTAATTTGAAAGCATGTCTCAAAAATGAAAGTGGATTAAATAATTGTTGTTAGAGATGAATTATCATTAATACTAGATTTACACTTCCCATGAAAATTGTTTTATTAATGGGCACAATAAAAAGAGTTTTTGTTAACGTGTCTTCTATTGGTTCTGGGAATTTTGGTGCTGAAAATTGCTGATTATCAGACAATCAGACAACTTAAAAAAATCTATTAAAATTTGAGTTTTTTTTATAATAATATTATTTTTTCAATAAATAATTTGTATGTAAAAATAAATTCAAGTGGGGATTTCAATTCAACCTGGAGAACTTTACCTTTTGGGAGATAACTTTCCTCCAACATTAGAATTCCTTTTTGTTTTCAACTTTGGAAAAATCTTTTTTGGTTCATTGGTAACTAACGTCAAAGAGAAGCCATTCCAAAGGCTGCCACTCCGTTAGTTTTAGCTTACATCATCAAAAATATTTTAGTTTTGTAATAATGTTATCTCCTGGTTTAAAGTTCCCATATTTTATGGCAGTCGTCACCATTCATTGAAAAATTCTCTACAGAACATTACAATTATATTAGGTTTATTAAAGAAATCCCTATTGAGCCACTATGCCTAGTGTCTTGAATTACGTACTTCATGAGGAAGTACTTTATCATGAATAATATTATACTGGGAGCTGATGTGGTCACCATCTCACAGCTCGATTGAAAGAATGGTTACCCACTTTATAGAAACATGGGTGTGCTTCCGAATCTCCTCATCTTAATCTTTCCATGGCCTTAGTTAAAACCTGGACTTGGAAATTATCCTCTAACTAACTTTTTTCCAATTAATTATTCCCAGCATAGAAATTAATTTCTAGATCTGTCTTTAGGCATAATAATTTATACATTAGTTCGAAATTAATACAAAAATTTGACCATTTTTTGCATCTCTGGTTTACTGGAGTACTTTAATGGTGCCATAGGAAGATTTTAGAGTGACCTGCAATTATGATATAGATTAATAAAAATAGAGTTTTAGATTAAATAAATTTTGATATTTATGTAACATAGGTAGAATTTCTAAGAATTAATATTTTGATAGGCTGTGTAATTCTAGTGTTGAAAAATGTATGTACTTTTTCTTCATTTTAATTATCCATTGTTGATTTTCCTCTAGTTTTATGTGCTTCTACTATTATTTTTGTATAGCTTTCGTTAGCTTTATAATATTTTCAGCTTCATGAGAATGTTAGACGATGAAGTACCAGGAGCTGTGGACACTATATATCTGTGCAACTTCCGTGTATCTGTCGACGGTGAATGGCTGTGTCTCAAAGAATTGCAAGATGTAGAAATCAATCTTCAAGAAAACTTTCCTGATCCTCTCACTCCTTCTCCGGTTGAAGCTCATTATATAATCGGTATTGTATTGTTTTGAAATGTGTTTTGTGTACTTTCATTATATAATCATGTGGATTTCTATTAATAAAATATTTATGTATTATTGAAGCTTTTATTTATTTGTGTAGTTCAATTTTCCCTTTTTATTTTCAATGATTTTTTGTTATCACTGAATAATATCATTATTTCCAATGCCTCAAATATAAAATTTTATTTGTCATAAATATAATTGTTGTGTACATATTTTCTTATTTGACTTTAAGATGATCACATAATTGATTTTGATGTTAATAATGAAATAGTTACAGTTTATTTATAATACTATTAAATATTTTCTATTTTAGCTCGAGATCCAGTCATAATTGAACGGCGGAATCTAGTAAATATATCAAAACTCATCGTAAAAGAGCTGATTGAAACTTCTATTAAATATGGCAGAATGCTCGATTCAGATCACATGCCATTGCAGCATTTCTTTATAGTGTTAGAGCATGTACTACGCCATGGATTACGGCCCAAAAAGGTAACTAAAAGAACTTTATTTAAGAACAAAATTTATGCAAGATATACTCAACTACAAAATAAAACAGTAGAAATTTAGAAACATGATCTTAAAAAACAAAATCAGTTATGACTATTCATCATAAACTGCCTTTTTTAATGAATTGTAAAATCATTGATTTATTTTTATAAATATTAGATCAGTTATCAAATCAAGTTTTATTTATTTCTGTGAAAGCAGTCTTTATATAACCTAAATAGACTTTTATTATTAAAATATCACTTTTTCTTATTTTATTAGTATGTTATTATTAATTTTAGCTTCCAATGCTGTAACATACTTTTCATATTTCAAAAATGTTATTTAGGGTCTGTTGGGTCCCAAAAAAGAACTTTGGGATCTCTTGCAGTGGGTTGAAAAATTTACAACGGAAGCTCAAGATATAACCAGTAGTGTACGTGATCTGCCTACTGTAAGGTATGTTTTAAAAGTTGTGTATCCTTTAATTTGTTAAAATTAGATATGATATAATTTTGTATGGTATATAGCATACAATTCTTTCTTAATAGACTTATTTTCCCTTATTTCTCTCATCTACTTAGCCATTTGGTATTGCCATATTTTATTAAATTTAAGCTCTTTTCTTTTGAATATTTAAATAAGTGCATATTCTTCTTCTTAATCAATTCCTATACTAATGTGGATCAGCGTAGAGGATCCTGTTTATAGAGTCTGATCCAGTTATCTCGCTCTTGCACCAACTGACTGCGTCTATTCCAGTTTATTCCTCTCCTATCGTAATCTTCCCTGACCGAACCTTCCCAGGTCTTTCTGGGCCTTCCTCTCGTCATTTTTCCTTTCAGTTTTACTTCATATATAGTTTTGGCCATTCTTCCCTGCTGCATTCTTTTGACATGGCCAAATCCCAGCATAGCCTGTTTTCCTCTATTGTATTTTCTGCTGGTTTTATTCCCAAATTGCTTCTTATGATTGTATTCCTGATTTTTTTCCCTCCTAGTTTTTACCTCTATTCTCCTCAGAAACTGCATTCCTATTGCTTGGATTTGTCTTTTATGTTTTGAGGTTATAATTCAGGATTCACTGCCTAAGGTCAGTGAGGGGACAAATGTATTTTTACACATTTTTCCGAATACCACAATATCGTCGGCATATGCCCAATCTAAGAGGTCTCATTCTTTCCTTTTGCTCTCTTCAGTGCCATGTTGAGCACTAATAAAAACAATAAAGGGCTTAGATTACAGCCTTATTCCTTGGGTGCTCTGAAACTCCCGTGAGGTGTGGTTATTGGTTCTGACCACACTTATTTTCTTTTTATATAGGCTAAGAATGGCCCCCAATAGGCCTGGATCGACTTCATGCTCGTTCAGTGCTTTGTTTATATCCTTATTGAATGGTTGGGTTAGGTCCGCAAAGCAGATGTATACTTCTTTATTCTTTTTCACAAGCTTTTCTGAGAGCTGCCTCATTACGAATATTAGATCTTGAGTGTTTCTTTGTGGTCTGAAACCATATTGTTGTTCTTCTAGGGCTTCTCTCAATGCATACTCTTAGTCTCTTCTCTAGACTTTTAGAGTATACCTTGCATGGTAAACTAAGCAGTGAGATGCCTTTGTGGTTTCGGCATTCAACGTAGTCTCCTGCAGTCTCCTTAATAAGGGCATATTAAAGTTTAAAATTCAATTTTATGCAATTTAGCTCTAAGGTCTTGCTAAGTCAATAAATATTGCTAGGTCAATTTCAACATAAAATTTAAACCCAAGCACCAATATTAAATTAATCATCCATAAGCAGAATAAAATTCACTTTTCTTTCTTTTATAAAACACCATAATAATTAAAAAATAGGTTTCTATTTGTTATTGTTTGAAAGTTCATACATAAATAATATTTATAAAGCGTATAAATTATACATATGAAATAATTTAAAAAATATACCTTATTTGCTATGTTCGCGAATTTCTATATTTAATCATTATATTACTCATTGAATTTTCTACTGTATCAGCAAAAACATTATTAAGTCATAAATTCGAGGATGTCTAATATTCACAAAAATACTGTGTATTCTTTTTGCTAATATAATTAAAAAACAACTTTTTAAAAATTTTTTAAGTTTGTTAAAACTGAACAAATTGATTACTTTTTACACTTTATTATACTTATAAGATAGTAGTTACAGAATAAATACAGTTTTCCTTGAATATTCACTGGTTCGACATGCTCCAAGTTTGATTAAGTGCTAATAAAAAAAACTTTACGTAATAAACAAACATATTTACTTGTTAGGTATGTTTTCGCTTGTAAAATGAATGAAACAAATATACATTGAAAAACAATTAATTTTGTGTTTGTTTGATAACAGAAATTGAAATTTTCTTTCAATCAGAACTAAAATAATTTAATGAGAATTACTTATATGAATATAGATGAGGTTTACAAAAGTTGAAGCATTAAGGTATGTATATATATAATTCTGCGACTTTGCAGAGAATTTTTGCAAACCTTATTCAAGATAGGGCATCATGTACATTTGGACATATACTGTAATTAAAAATAATAAAAAGTATATGCTTAAGACAAATCTGTGTTTTTGCTGACCATCATAATATGTAAACCTCTCATTAATACAGGAAGATGAATTCAGAATTCGAGATTCATGTGATTTTCACAGAATGTAGCCTCATTAATTAACAGATCACTGTAAAATATTATTTGTTCTTAAGAAATAAAAGACGCCTTCCCTTATATTTTTTTCTAAATGTTCTTGTCCTTTCTACTGACCTTCATAAGACTAACTCATTTATAAAACCTACAACTCCTCTCATGCTTGTCAAATTTGAGGACTGGAAAATTCTTTTCCTACTATATTAATGATATTTTCAGGACACAGATGGGTCGAGCACGAGCTTGGCTGAGGTTAGCGCTAATGCAAAAAAAACTTGCTGATTATTTAAAAATTCTTATTGACCATAGAGATGATGTCCTTTGTGACTTCTTCGAGCCAGATGCTCTCCTCATGAGTGATGAAGCCATTATAATCGTTGGCCTTCTGGTTGGCCTTAATGTCATCGATTGCAATCTTTGTGTTAAGGTGTGTGATCGTTCTTTTAAACATTTTATTTTTTATATTTTTATTTCTTATTATCAGTATTATTATTATTTATTTTTTTTTTTATAGGAAGAAGATCTCGATTGTCAGCAAGGTGTTATTGATTTTTCTTTATACCTCAGATCCAGTCATCATACCTCAGTCGGAGACTCACCGGAGGAGGATTCAGACTTAGATAATATGACAACTGTTTTAGATCAAAAAAATTATATTGAGGAGTTAAACAGGCATCTGAAGTAAGATTTTTTTCATATTTTTAGTTTAAAATAAAAGTAAAATCTTAACAAAGTACAGTAAAACTGGTGTTGATTGGAAACTGGAAGGTTGAACCATTTAACAACAATCTTAACAGTCATCTTAGCTATTTTCTTAAGATTGTTAATACAACACTTAATAAGGTTTTATTGTAATAGGAACATCTGTTTTTATTAATTTGAGAAGGAGTTGGTCAAGGGTGAGGTCAATATATAATACTATATATTCTAAGAATTTTATTGTATATAATTACATTGTAAGTGAAAATTTTGACAAATAAAATAAAATACTATTATAATATATAGTATTATATATTGACCACATCACTGATCAACTCCTCAAATTGTGATTACGGTAAATCTTTTCCACACCATTTTTTTTTTTTATTCTACATTACAGTAACTCTGTAATGGGTGCATATATTTCTTCCATCTTGCTACATAACACATATTGAGATACATGGTTAGTTTAAGTAATATAATATAGATACATTACAATACTTTAAATAATTAGAAAATAAAATAAATAAATGTACATAACAAATTATACTATTAAAAGAGAAGTAATTAAATATAATTAAAAATACACTGAATATAAGCTTTTCGGAAGTCTGGAGGACCGCTAATTTTATATTTTTACTTCCTGACATAGCCATCTAGAGGGAATAACGAAGAAGAAGAATATAATACACAAATAACTGAAATGAAAAACAATAGTGATAAGTTATGGATTAGATAATGATGGTTTAGAATATTTACAACAGATATGTGATATGTCAGAATAAGACAATATCTAAAGATTTAGGATAGGAATTAAGGGTTTGATACAATATTTACAATGAATAATACAATTCAGTAAAGCAATTGATGTAGGTAGTGTTATTAAGGAATGGTTTGGCAACAGTTTAATTACTAAGTTCAGAGAAATCAATTCGTTACACAAATGCATCAAATTCTGAGAAATATTTTTCACTCAGATCCTTCTTTCAAGGCGGCCATTGGTCTACGTTCACCATGACAGCTGAGACCAATTTGTGTCTTTTTATTAATTGTTTAACATTTATGCTTTGTATGAGTCATTCTCAGATTAATTGCTAATATGTTGAACAAGTCTTTACTGACTTTTCTTTTTGGAATTTCTTTTGGCTAAATTATTCAATATATTCCTGGTTTGTTATACTACTTAAGGAAACAACAGAAGTACCACTATTTATCTATTTTAGTTGTTATCTGATCCACAAAGGGCAACCCATTCTGAATACTAGAGTCTCCGCTAGATCTCCATGTAGTGAAAACAATGAAGTTCTGTTTTAATTAAAAAGTTATATAATTTTATTTCTTTAGTTTAAAAAAAAAACAGATTTTTTTAGTGTGATATTTAGATCCATATTTTCTTTTATTGTCATGAAATGATATTTTTTATCATTTCCTCTATTTATTTATACTTCTCGCTAAATTTTACTTACTAATTTTAATAGAAATTAAAACTTTTTAAAACTTTTATTCCACTTAAAAAAAATAAACAGGATATTTATTGTTAACATTAAATTTTCATGTATGAAATTAATCAAAATTTTGTTTATTATTAATTGTGTTTATTAACAGTTAAATCATATGTATGGAATTTATTTAATCATTCATTAATTAATTTACACACATCAAATTTCTTGTTTCGTTATGATCCTTTCAACTGTTAACTATTCACTTTTTATAAAACTATTTTTTGTTATGAATTATTTTTTTTATAAATGGCTAATTGGTATATAAAAACATGCAATCATTTCAGTGCTACAGTCGCAAATTTACAAGCTAAAGTTGAATCTCTCACAACAACCAATGCTTTAATGAAGGAAGATTTGGCAATTGCGAAGAAAAATATTATGGCAATCACTGAAGAAAATGCTTATTTAAAGGCTGATAAAAAGTTGGATACAATTAGCGAAAAAGCAGAAGAGGTATAAGTGATTTTTTTTTCTTTAAAAATGTAAGTTTATAAATTAATGAATTATTGTATGTATGTGTGTTTTTTTTTTAAATAAATACCATGAATGTTTAAAAAATTTTTTTTGAACTTATATAACTTTTTTCGTAATGCATAACATATAAGTTTTAACTTGGAAACTTTGAAATTCGTATTTATTGAATTCATTATAAGAAATTTCATGAAAAGATTTTAGTCTGTTATTTGACTGGAAAAGAAATAAAAAAGAAGTAAAATCTAAATTCTCTTCTCAAAATATGGTTAATATGTATTTAGTGCTTGCTGTTTTACCTAGAGAGGTCTTTGGAGGAGTTTTCAATTTTTTTCCCATGGGTGAACTTTAGATTCTAAAAAGAAAAACACAAAAAGTCCTAAATTTTTCTCATTATGTTATATATATAAATTGTGTTAAAGAAAATTGGAGGGGACGGGGTGAACTGGTTGAGTTTGATATTTGCTATGTTATTTACCGTGAATGCCTAACTCAATCCTATAATTGTTGTTAGCTTAGTGAAACATTTCCAGGTTAAAAACTTACATCCAAGAAATATCTTTCATTTTTTTTTGACTGTATCACCACTTGATAGTATTTGTGTATTGTATAAAATGTGTTTTATTAGCTTTTATTAATAAATAAAATAAATCAGCCATAATAATATAGAAATGGCCATAATTAATTCCAAAAAGACCTTCCCGGCACATTGCTATTTGAAATTATTAGCTAAATGTGAACCTCATTTTTTAAATTAAAAAAAAGTCTCATTCTTTTATTTATTTATTTTTGTCACATGAATTATATTGAACAATGTATGTTCTGTATCAAATCCCTAAATAAGTATTCTAGCCAATATATGGCTGTATCGTGACCTGCTATTACTGGAAAAATTATATAAAACTATAATGTGATAAACAATTATAAAACTAAGTTAAATCAACATTTTTTATATGTATTAAAGGATTCTTCTAAAGAGAAAGAAATGGCTAAAGAAATTGAACGCCTCAAGCTAGAATTGGAAGCCGAGAAAAAAAAATCAACAGAGGTCCAACATGAACTTGATCTACAGGTAAAGAAATAATGTTTAATAGTTTAATATATTTTGAATTCATCCGTGGTTAAGTGATAGAATTTATAACTGAGAAGGTCAAAAGTACAGGAGATTAAGTACTGAAATTAACACAAGATGTATAAATGCGCTTAGTGATGCGGCATAGAGGTCCCAGTTTTAATTTAAACTATGAATCTCGTGTCTTTACTAATGTATTCATTTTTCTAAATAGTTTTGTATTTTCTCATCCCCTGTTTGTTGTAACTTTTTCTTATATTTGTTGATATTTTTGATAGAATACCTACCATATTCGAAACTATACTTATTCAGGAATGTTTTTTTTTAATTTTTACTTTCACTTACCTATATATGAAATATATAGTACAGGAAAATATTGCGATCGTGAACATTTTCGAATCTGAGTTTTCAATGGAAATACACATTTTGAGGTTCCCTGAGTCCAAATAATCAAGTCCAAAGTCCAAATTACCAAGTAAAGTGAAATTGCATATTTAAGATTTTTATATGCTAGGGATGTTACAGCAATTTTTTTGTCAAAATTGGCTTACTGGAAGTGACATTTTATATAATGCCTGTTCACCCTGTTTGGGTATAGACTAAATGGTGGCAAAACTATTTTATTAAAAGCCAATGTTTCAATGCAAGCTGTTTCAAGCCAACTCAAACAGGTCAGCAAATTCCCCATTACCTACCCTTACCCTGATTTTCCAGTTCTAAGTGAAATTTCTAGCTAACACACCTGTAAGTCTCCATTTTTATTCTTCTAATTTTATTTACTTATTTATTTATTTTTTGGTTTTCTTTTTTCTTTTCTTTCTCCACATTCCTTTATGTCTATTATTTCATATTATATCCTTTTTCCTTTTCTTTCAATCTCTCCTGTAGATCTGTAGAACTAAATTCACACATATATTATACATTTGCATATATTATATATTACACTACAACAATTGTTACCATCTATTTACTTCAGTTTAGGATCTTATTACTTAGCTTACTCTTTTTATATTTTAATGTACTTACTGTTTATAATTTTATTAAGCTTATTCATATTGTTTATAATTTTTTGTCTAAATATTACGTAACTTCCACGATTCTCTATATCTTTTTGTATCTTGTCCGTTCTGGGCCTGAAGAAGACCTGCAAAGTTGGGTCGAAACGTTGGCTTTTAATAAAATAGTTTCGCCACTATTTAGCCTATTTATGACCGCCATAAACCAGGGAGGACCATCTCCTTCCTTTATAATGCAACGGTCAACTATTAAATATTCAATACGAAAAAAATATATTTTTTTTCTCTGACTGCAACCACAACCAACTTCCCAACCCAACCATATAAATAAATTATTATTATATTCTTTGTCTTAACATTTCAGTCTAAGTTTCCGGCCTTCATTATCGCTAAGCAAAGACCAGTAACAAATAAATATTGAGAAATCGTATACAGCAATAATAATAGTATGCAGATAAAATATTATAGTAAAATAATATTTAGGTAGTTAAACTTATGTTAATAATTATAAGGAATGGAAAATAAGAAAAAAAAATACATTCAAATTCTGTTTTTTAGCTAAATGAGTTTATATTTTGTACTATTGAATGTTTAAAAAGAGATATTAATTATTGGATGGTGTTTTAGATAAGTTTAAAAGCTGAAATGGAAGTTGCAATGAAACTGCTGGAAAAAGACATTCACGACAAACAAGACACAATAATTTCTCTGAGGAGGCAGTTGGATGATATAAAACAGATCAATTTGGATATGTACAGAAAATTGCAGGTAATTAATAATGTTTTATTATCTAAGTGGTTAATGTCATTTATTTTTTAAGTTAATTTTTTTTTTTTAAATAATTTCCTTTAAATGTTAATCTATCCGTTTTATTTCAATTATTATTACATTTTTACTATTCTACTAATTAAATTACATTTTAACGGTTCTGTTTTATAATTATGGTTGCTGCATGTGTATTGTGGGATGTGAGGTGGTTTGCATGTTCGGTAATGGTTGTTTGATAGGAATGCGAGATTGAGCTGACCGAGAAAGGAGAGATGGTGACAAGGCTTCACAACAAAACGATGCAGATTGGCCAGCTTCTTGATGGCCTGAAGAAGTGCCAAGAGAAACCCAAACCCATATACAAGAAATAACCATTGAACACCCTCCCTAACTGACACGCTACTAACTAGATCTTCTCCTTCAGATTTTGTTCTATACTTTCTCTTGCATTTTGTATTTTATTTCCTTCATTTCAATTTTCGTATGTATATATATTTATAAAATTGTAGCATGTTTTCACTTATGATGCTTTAAAAAGAGAGGCATAAATTTAAGCACAAAAATATTTATAACAATATTTATAGTAATATTATTAACCAATACATTTTTCAATTTATTTTTCTGAGAGCCTATTTTATTAACCATAACTAACACGTTATTGATGCCTTAAACATTTTGTCGATTTAGCTATATTGTATAAGCACCTAATATGGAAATGGGAACACTTTATTGATGATCGTGTGCTTAAATGTATGCAATTAGTACTTCCATTGCATGTCTTAAGACATTATATTTTGTATTCTCCATATGGCTTAAATGTTGGTGTTATAAGTGTCAGTTATGGACTGTTGTTAATTGGTTGTGTGGATATGTTAACTATTAAGAAATTGTTCAAAAAGTGTAATGTAATAACTGAGGACCGAATTTATATGTAATAAAAAACTTATAATATGAAATATTTTTTGACAAATGTATACAAAGTTATCTAAAGTAAAACAACATTTTTATGAGTATAATGAAAAATTAAAACTTATGATTTTTAACTATTATCCAAAATGTTAAATATTGTACCTTTAAAAATGATAAAAAATAATAGTAGTTTTGTCCATAGACTTCCATTTCAACCCGTAATAAGATTGCAAAATTTTGTATTAATTTAAAGAAAAATTATCGAGAGGTTTCCTTATGCTCTCCTGTTGCCTAGAATGCCAAAACCATTTTGAAAACGTGTATACTCTGCATGAAGACAGTTCACAGTGTTTTCCTTTCTTTTTGTGTTGTCCTTGTTCAATTTTGTTTAAATGATCTGAATAACTTTAGAACATTAATGGCTTGAAACTGTTGCCCCACCTCGCAAAATTAAACCTTTTTCATTGAATGTTTCATTTTTGAATACTTGATTTTATTTTAACAACTTAGCTTCGGTTTTTTTTTTTTTTTTTTTGCCTTGTTTGGTACCAATGGCTAGCAAGGGGTGCCCCATCGCTTTATTATGCATGCCTCAACAAATGGTTCCCCATATTGAGGTGTGCCATTATGGTACCCCCTTCTCTTGTAACCTGCTACCTTCACAATAATTGTTTTTATGTTGTATAGAAGCTTTTTTTTAAAAATATTGTTCATCTTTTTAAATTTTGAGGATATACATTATGAAAACTGTTGTTTATGCGTATACTATTTTTACTGGGATAGTTATTTTGTTACCTATTTCAAACATGCTCAGTCTAAAATACTTTTTCATTCTATGTATTGAATCTAAAGTAAATCTTTTAATTTAGATCTAGAGAGTTAAACAAATATTAATACATATAAATCCGGTCCCTTCATGTGATATAGTTACTAACAAATATACTTAATGTTTTATAATTTGAATTGAGATCAATTTATTTTTAATAATATTTCACCAAAAAGAAGCAGTGTTGCAGCTTTTTAGGTTCTTAAAATTTATTTCTGTCTAAAATTTGTCAGACTGTTTAGATTGTACTATGGTTTGTAGCGAATTCTTAATTTGTTAATTTTTTGGAAAGACGAGTTATTGCAGAGGTTGTTAATTGGTTCTCAGGAATGTGAATCTTCGCTCATGCACAAAATGGAGCTCATTTCCAAGCTGGAAGCTAAGACCTTTGCAATGACTGACACGCTACAAATCATGGACGACAAGTATGTACTATTGTTTTTTATTTTTTTTATACTTTATCAAGTAGTTGATACTATTTTTAGAGCTAATGTAACATGTTATTTTGTAAACTTTTTACCAAACAGCCAGCTTAAAGCAGACTCACATTTCATTTTTTGTTTGCTTCTTTTATCATTTGCATATAGCTTAAAAAAAAAATGAAAAATAGACAATGTAATAATTTTTCCTTGATATAAATGAATATTTATGATAAAAATTCAAAAAAAATAAAAAAATAAACTAGCTAATTTTTATTTATAAAATAAAATAAAAAATAGTAGTGCTAAATGTTGGATAATTTGTAAAATGAAATGGTGAAGTGATTTGATTAAGGTGAACATCTGAAATAACCATGTATTTGCAAAGAATAGTTGTTGGTCAAAATAGAACTCTTTTATTGTAGCTTTGCCAATCAGCTTTCTGAAAGATCTCATAAATGTAGGAAATTGCATTGTATTCAATCACTGGCATGTTTCACAGTTGAATCTGCTTCTGAAATACTTTGTGTAAAATAAAAAAAAATTGCTGAAAGGGTTTTGTAAAATTATGAATAGTGTAAAGTTGCTTCTCATCGATAGGTACAATTTTTAAATGGGTTTTTTTCATTTTTCTTTTCATTTGAAACTTTGAAAGGTTGAGAATGAAATGATTGTATATGTACATAAAGAGTAAATTGATTTAATTGAATTTCATTATCACTCCAGGCAGCCATTCAGAGTGGTGATATATGAAATGCATTGTAGTCTATTTAACACATATGTATATTTTGTAATTGTATTTTGCTGGATACATACTCTTGTAAATTATAAATAAAAGCTACACTGATTTATACTTAATTGCTTTTCATTTCATTTTAGTTATATATGTATTTTTTTTTATTCAAAATTTTTGTTTTTATCCCTTTTTATTTTTACCCAAAATTTCATTATTCTGGCAATATCTTAATGCAGAAGATTGAGGACAATTTTTTATTTTTTTTTTATTTTTTAGATCAGAATCCCTTAAAGCTTAAATGTCTTAAATTGAATTATAATATCAATTTTATTTAATGCTGTGTTGGATTATTTAAATTAATGTCTGGGCATTTAATTACATATATTCCTCCATTTATGCAGTGAGCCAATTTCCTGATTTTGTGAATGAAAATCCTATAAAATTCACCAAGAGACAAAATGAGTGATCATCCATTAGTGTTTGTTATAGTTTTGAATAATATTTTATTGATAACTCTATGTTCCTTTAAAATACTGACTTAAGAAAAGACTGTTTTTTCAGCACTTAACTACTAATGCCTAAGTGTTCTTTAAATATTTTAAAATATGTCTTGTGTGTAAAATAAAAAATAACTTTATCTCAATGAAGTCATCAAACTGAAGACGCTTTCTGTCAGGTCACCTATTTTAGTGATTGGTTGTTTTTAGTTTTTCCACATAAATTTCAGATGTTATTTAATTAACCCTTTAGATGCTCAAAGCCAATATAAAGGCCGGCTGTGACACCATTATGTAGTGCCAGTATAGTGGCTCTGGAAAGACCATGGCCCAGGTGTGCAGAGCCAATATGTTGGCTTCAGCTTTTTATCGTTACTTGCGCAAAACCAACACTCCGGCTCATACATAGCTCTTTACCGGGTACACCATTAGGCATAGGTTGTTGCTGGCACCACTCGATAGCGTGAGATGTATTATTTAGTCGTGGATATCCTTTAGGGTGAGGGGTCTGACCTTAACCCTTCGTACTCCTCCTTCTACCCCCTTTTCACCTTTTTTATTCTTTTCAACACAGTTTAGCTCGAAAACTAATAGCAGTTGGTAGTGTTTTGAAGTGCAAAAGTTAAAAATAAGTTTTAAAATGTATAAAGTTGATGAGGTTCGTAAGATTCTTATGAACAGTGATTTTGAAGATGAAGGAGATTTTTCTTCATCTTCAGATTTAATAAAATTTATCATCCAATGAAACCTTCATTAAATTTTTCCCATATCAAACATTAATAGAAATCAGTTAATAATAAAAAAAGGATAGTAAAAAAATTAAATGATGAATAAAAAAATAATGACACTATATGTACCAAAAAATATATTAGAATACTTTGAAAAATAATGTAAATGTTACAGTATAATGTAAAAGTAATGTAAGTCAATTATAAAATTAAAAGGAAGTTTAAATTAAAAAAAATATTTAATTGTTTATTGAAATATGAGCTAACATCATATTAAATAAAAATGTGTAAATCAGTTATATATATAAATATATATTTTAATGTGAAAAGTGCAAAAAGATGGGAGCAATTCAGTGAATAAATCCCACGCACATGGGTTTGGCAAGACCTTCAGTATCCCGCTCATATGGGATCTGATCTTGATTCAGGCTCCGTGCAACAAGAAGGTTAATATGTAATTGGGAGTGCATGTAGCACTTGTTCATCATCTAAGAGAAACAGGAACGTTGTAATTAAAATTGTGTTTTTATAATAGTTTGATTTATTTTGAGTAGGATTTTCCTCCTCTTTTGTATGTTAATGCTTACTACATATTGATGTAATAATGTTTTAGACCTATTTTATACAAACTTTATCCTTTATGTAATTTTATCCTTACTACTCAAATTGCTTTTGGTTTTATGGGACATCCTCATTATTCGTCTTGATCACTTTTCCTTTTGTCGTTGAATAGGATTTAGAACAATGTGATTTGATACTATATATTTATGGTTTTCATGATCGGGGTTAGAGTAGCTCATGTTAAAAAATAAAATAAATGTATTCAGTAATTGGTCTGCCAAAAATTAATCTATCAGTCACTTCAACAGGCCATCAGAGTTGCCTCATTTAATGGTAGCAATGAACTTTGTGAAATTATCTTGAATATCCTTTCCTAATAATAATTAGTTGGTTGTAGTTTTTGAGGAAAAACAGATTTACCACTAAAAGCGACTTGTTACATTAAGAAGTTTCTCAGATAACATAGTATTCTGAATATGGTTTATTGAAGCTAAAGTTTGCATTTCTAGAAAACTTTGTATGGATTTGAAAGAGAAAAATGTAAAACATAAAACATATTTTTATTTCAATTTCTTACATAAATTACCAATTATTTTTTCAATTTTATTTGAACAACTTTTATTTTTAAATACAAACTGCTTTTCATGTGCTGCTTTTTGTGCGTGCTGATTGAAATATTTTAAAGATTAATTTTATATTATTTTCTTGAATGATTTTTTAAAAAATAATAACAAATAATCAATATCATCCTGAAAAATTAAATGATCAAGAAAGTACATTAAATCCTGGGTAAGTAACATATTCTTTTCTGTGTATAAAAGAATAGAATTTGAAAGCGCTCCCAAGAAGAAGAAAGTTAAGCCCAAAACATAAGGGGAACGAGAAGACTACATATATATGGGGTTATTCTACAGGGCATTTAAAAACAAAATTAAAGGGTACGCTGTGCCACATCTAAATTTTCTGATGAAAGACTAGGAAATAGCTCAGAATGAAAAAGAAAATGACGAGATACTTGCAGAATATTCTGAGAGCTTAGTAAATTGTGTGGTACCCACTATCAAACTAGAAACCAAGACGGACACTACACAGAACCTGAATAGTTCACCACTAAAAATAGAGGAAATGAAGGAGATGGGAGGAAAAAAAAATGAGTTAAAAAGCCTAGAAATGGTATTAGCGTGATTCTTAGTTACCCTATATCATGATAAATATATATATATATATATATATATATATATATATATATATATATATATATATATATATGTTCCTTTTTTTTACCAATAAATTTATAGTACTTACCATTCATCTAATATGCCATTTAAGGATAAAAGATGTAAAAAGATATATAACAATTTATACAAAATTGACTCAAACTTTTGGCTGAACTAATAATTCAAATTCCCTATAAAATGATTGGATAAATACCTAAACATGACATTGAAAACGCAATAATTAAAAAATGTTCATCCTTGAGAATTATTTTTACCAAACTTTTCTGAGCAAAGTGATTTTTCCCGAAAGGTGTTTTTTTGTCGGCAGATCATATCTCCCTTAATACATCATTAAAACCAATTATTGAACTATCGTTTTAAAGATTACCTTCCCTTCCCCCTTAATTTAAAAAAAATAGGTACATTCCCAGAAAAAGAGGAGAGAAAGTTATGAAGAAAATAAAACTTGATTTGTAAATAAATCAAAACTTTTATAATTCATACTTCATCATTGACAAAATATGATTGATGACATACTAAAAATGGTGATATGCATCATTATTTGAAAAGTGATTAAATTTCATATAAAATTTTTAAAAAATTTGAAATACAACCACTATACACATACTATTACTACTATTAGACTCTGAAGTCATGATTTGGTTTATTAATTTTAATACTAATCAATCAAGAAATAAAAATTTAAACTCCTTTTCCTACAAATTTTTTTAAATTTACTTATTTCTAGACTATTTTATTACACATTAAAACATTATTTCATTTGGTGTCTGACCACTTACCATTTATTCAAGTTATTTGCACGGCTAACTATTTTTATTATGAAGGTTGTATTTATTTGGAATGTCGAGCAAAAAAGAGAAAAGGAAGATCTGTGTCTATTCATTCATTTTCCCTGTTTATATACAAAAAATTAAGCTCAGTTTATCAGAAATTTAAAAGATAGGAAAATATATATGTATATACATTATATGCTTGTTTATTAATTAAAGTTGTGTGTTATTTAATAGAAAGGAACCAATCCAAAATGGACATGTTTCGATTAAACTGTAATCAAAGTATATGTGGAAAATCTGGAAGTTTTCAAATAAATATATTTTCTTTCTTGTCACAAATCTAATTTTATTCTATGTTTTATCCATTTCTGAATCATTTTTGCATATTATGTGGATTGATTCCTTTTGCTAAATACTGTCCCATTATGAATAAGCAATGAATGCTTAGCTATAGATGCTGCCATACCAAACTGCTTTTAAAGCTGTCAGGCTACAATTTCTCGATTTCTCGTCAAAACTGTGATATCAGGGTATTTTATTTATGAAGTGGAAAAATATGAATTAGAATAAATTTACATTACATTAAAGTTACATTTTGTCCTGGTAAAAATGCTTCTAAAATTATTAATTATCTGACATAATTAATAATTAATAAATTATTAATTCAAGATTCCAATTTGGTTAATGTTTTAAAAAATTCCACATTCTGTGATATCTATTCTGTTATCTTACATTGCAAGTTTATTTATATTCTAAAAACTATAGATAATTTTATTCTCAGCTATGCAGTGATTAGTTATTTTCATATCTACTCAGTCCAACAGTAAAACCTGGCATGTGAGAAATTTCAAGTTGCATTTATATACAAAGTTCAAAATTTTGTGTTTCCAAAAACGTGTTTATAAAAATGGTCCTTAATATATCATTAGTGTAACTAAAATATTGTGAATGAGATTTCTTTGATTTTTTAAAGCTATAAAAAAAGGTTCAAATTTTATTTTCTCAAAATCAGAAAAATACACATTTGTGGTTTTGCCTTTGGGTTGATAATATCTTATGGCAATATTCATATGAATTTCATTTTTTGTGTTAGCAATGCTTATGATGAATACTGTAGACACAAATTTGATTTCTTTGGAGTTTTACGGAAGTAACTGAGTAGTTAATTGAATAAAGTATCAGCACCATTCACTACATGCAAATTTTAGATTAACTGTTCGCAATTAACCATACCTTCATCATCATGATGCCTACTGATTTGTTAGGGATTGTTGTTCGAAGAGGCAATCAATTTTTTTTTTTTTAATTGTTCTTTAATTTAGTGAGCTGTCATCTAATTTGGGTCGATCTGTTTACAAAATTTATTAAATTATAGATTATTGTGTTATGAACAATTAGTTTATTATTTTTAATTCAGAAAAAATAGTAAACTTATTCCGGCATTTAAAATTATCGATTTGATTATATTTCATGAATTAAGCATTAAGTTTACGTGTTTTATTTCCTTTTTTTTTATAGATAGATAGCACATAACTATTATTTCTCACAGAGGTGTAATTTAGCTTGTTTCATATCTCTTAACAAAAACATTCACGAAATAATAAATTTTACAGTAAGAACTTGCAATGTACTAGCTAAAATTGATTTATGAAGTAAAAGATATAAAGAAGGGGTTTTCAAAGGGCAAGGGAGGTACAGAAGGGGAAATCAGCTGCAGAACAAGCTCTCAAAACTGCTGCAGAAGTTTCTGAATCCCTCAGAGCTGAAAGGGAGATGAGGCGCACCTTAGAAGAAGCCATTATTACAGATAAAGCTCTCATAAAAGATCTGCAAGAAGAACTGAACGAACTTAGGATAATATCAAAGGTAATATTTTTCATACTAACTATAATTATAAGTAATAAATAAAATATTTGTTTAATTTATTTATAATTTAAGGTGTTTTCAATGAAATCGGTGTAAAACTCAAACTAGAAATAGAAGCTAATTACATTCCTTTTGGGAGATTCCAAATCTAAATTCTCTCATTTCTCAAATTTGATTAATAAAACAAAACGTTCAAATTTACATTTATTTACTGGTTATAAACGTGCCTTAATTTTACAAAATGTTGAGTGAATAACACTTTGTGTTGACTTAAGAAATTTGAGGCTGCTGATTTGGAATCTTCCCAAAAATATCTAATTATAACATTTACAATAATCATAACAAAAATTTACGAAAACTTCAAATTAGTCTAGATGTCAAAGTTGTTGGGGATGAAAATATAGATCAATGCTGATTTTTACTGTTTATTAGTGTTGTTTTCTTTACCAATGGGTTGCCAAAATTATAATTTCTAGTTGGGAGTTAAAATTCATAAAAATTCTTTAACACTCATAGAATATATATAAATAGTTAAAAAATATCTAAGAATTTTTAATTAGAAATTTTTTACAGAAGTACACTTCTCTGCAAGCAGAACATAAAAAAATTAGTGATAAATGTAATGAGCAAGAGGAGACTTTAGAAGAGCTCGGTCGCCATTTGAGTGCTTCGAAATTGGAGGTGTCCCAATTAAAGGAAGAAGTCGATGGATCTAATGGTGTTCCCTCGAATGTTCATACAGCAAAGTGGCTAGCGGACAATGAAGTGACTCACTGTCATTTATGTGTCAAAGAGTTCACTATGACTAAAAGAAAGGTATTCAGTTACATTGAACATATGACTAATAATAATAAGAATTTAAAAAAGTAATATATATATATATATTATATGGGGGCTGGAATAGTCATGCGGGCTAAGGCGCTTGCAATAGATAATCGAAGTTAAGCAACGCCGAGTGTGGTTAGCACTTGGATGGATGACCGTCCACCAAGGAAAGCCACCCTGTCCGAGATTCCTTCATTCCCCTCCCCCCGGTTATGTGAGACATGTCAGGCTACTGGAAGCAACTCACTCTGACCGGATGTAGGATTGATGACTCTTCCTGGTACTTTAAATCGGGAATCGGGATGTGGTATAGGAGACCACACGCACGGTCAAAGATCTTCATGGTCTGTTGTGCCAACCGGAAAAAAAAAATATATATATGTATATATATATCCTATATATGCATGGATTGCAAAAGGTAGTAACAAGACAAAAGAGGTTTCCTTTCTTCTTCCATAGTTTGAAATAAACATTAAAGAGACATAAAGCTGTTTGAAGCTTGGTGGTCAAAGTCGTTTGTTAACCTAGGTGCTATACTGATTAACATACTGTCCTGTATGTTATTTAATTGTTAATTGACCTAGAATTTTCTTAGCAGGATGAACTGGTTACTGCTAAGAAGCCTTATTTTGCAAAATCTTTATCAATCTTTTAGTTTCTAGCCTTTGTTGTTAATTAACTCTCTTTTGTTTAGCTGCCAACTGTTTTTTCATTTTAGTTAGTCCCTTAAGTTTTTTTAGAACAATTGGAGTGATAACTATTTATTTATTAGCTTTGATACCCTATTTCATCGAATAAAGGAAACCTTTGAATTTAAGATACATTTGTTTTGTTGAGGTTCTTAAAAAATAAAAAAATGAGGTACTATGACATTATATTAATTGTGCATTTTTTTTTTTTTCACGCTGACATGTGTACTTTGGCCTAATGGGTCTATTTTGGGCACAAAAAAATTTTACATTACTTTTTAAAAATATGATTCGAATGAAGAATGAAAATTACTAATGAAAATTACTAATGAAATTACTAATAAAACTACTAATGAAATTACTAATGAAACTAATAAAATTACTAATGAAAATTACTTCGAATGAAGTAATTCAAGAATAAACCATAAAAATAAGAGGTATTACCGATTCAACTCAACATTATTAATCTAATTTATTTATTCAATTAAATAAAATGTTCAAAAAAATATCTAAATTCACTGATTATTATGGAAAGATAATCATTAGTAAAAAATGCTAAGACTGCTTAGGAAAGAAGACCTGACTAGAAATAAACTTAAATTATATCTGAAATTTATCTGCCTTTATCTTAAAATTTTAAATAGGAATAAAATGTAGTCTTATCTCTCTATAGTTATAAAGTATTTATTCACTAAATGCAAAACATCAGCTTTGTTCATCTAAAATTATATCTGTTATTTTAAGTATTATTTTTTTTAGTTAAGTTAAAACTATTATTTAATATGCAATATATTGCTTATCTTCACTATCCAATAAACTAATTGTGTTATTACATCATGATTTAAAGAAAATTATAGATAGGAATGTCTTTATTTGTTTTTTCTCTTTACAGCATCATTGCAGACATTGTGGAAAAATATTCTGTAGCTCCTGTTGTGACAACTATGTAACAGTTAATTCGTCTGCAAAACCTGTCCGGATCTGTGATGAGTGCCAGATAACACGAACCTTCAAGTAATATTTTAAGTAAATTTTTATTTTTATTTTTGTTAAGAGTATTGTTTGTTGTATTTATAAATATTTATTTTTAAATTTAAATTGCTAAAAAATCTATATATTTTTTAATGAAACTTACAGTTGCAAACAAAATTGATTGTTTGATTGTGAAAAATAATTTACTATAATTTTAAATCAAACTTAAGTTAGGTTGTGACTGTGATTCCTAAATAAATATAATTTATATATAGCAAAAATTGGGGCTAGATCAGATATTATCAATAATACTCGTTTTGCATGTCATGTGATTTATAAAGATAAATATGTTTTTTTGGGTGAATGTTAGTTTATTTCAAGATTGACTATGCATTTTTGTAAGCTTTTGCATTTTTAGATGTCTGTTCAGGAATTTAAAAAAAAATTATTAGAAAGCATTTTTTTTATTTGAAAAAGGATAGAAATATCTATTAAACCTAAAACATTGTATCCGAAGATAGTGAGATCCCCTTAGTGAGATAATTTAAGATCCCCAACTGTGACAGAAAAAATGTCTGCTCTTTCAACTATCAAATTTCATTAAATTATATTTCTAGTTTACAGACATAAATATATATTGACATCGACCAATATCTTGGTAATTTTTAATTAAAATATTTAAACAAAAAATTTATGAACACTTTACAAATTACTATGTAATTTCAATCTTTATTTTGGTCTCTTCTTAATGGAAAGTTAATTTATCGATTTTATTTCTTTAAAAAGTTAAAAATGGATTGAAACAGACACAGGTCCTTCCTCACAACTTATGATTTTGAATATCATATCGTATTGCAAACAGCAGCTGAATATATCGTTATAATTTGTAAAGTTATTTATTATTATGTCAAGAGTGTCGATCAAGTCTTGTTGTCCTCTCATTTTGTTGGACCAAGAATTTAATTTTAAATTTTCTATACGGACACCAAGAATGAGTAAATTAATTCTTGATTACCGTCACCCCTTTTGTTACATTTACTTTTTTTATTTAGTTATCACCACTATGTAAATATTTCCTTTATAGTTGTTGATTACATATAAGATTGAAACAATGTACTGATTAATCTTAAGTTTTACAAACTCGAACAAATTAGTCTTTATACTATAAACACTCTGTCATGCCAATTTAGTTTATAGGAATAATATAAAATTGAAGCTCTGCTTTTCTAATTTTTTCCCCTTAATAATGCTCGCCAATTTGATTTAAAATAGGGTTAACCAAATGCCATATGGTTAAATTTATACTGTTCAAATTTAATTTTGAACATCCTATTTTTTTTCTTTGTACTATTCTATTGATTCCTAATGTCAGATTTTGTTATGAAATATCTGCAATTTTCAATTTATAGTTTGTTTTATTTTGTTCAGTTATTGCAAATAGCAAATTCCTAATTAAAAAAAATATCTCAAATTATTCATTTACCTTATGTTGTACCATATTAATTACCAAAGTCTACTATGGTTGATTAATGTTTAATACATTTAATTTTTTTTTTTTTACTTTGTATGATAAAAAACAATATTTTATCCGAAAAAATGAAAAATTAGTTTGTCATAGACAAATAGTTTTATAGAATAGTTGCTCAGTGAAAATGACTATATTTTTATTTTCTAACAGATCTTTAATCCATTTTGTTATTTGCAAGATATTCCCGATTATTGAAGTGGAATGTTAACTGATCTATTCATGAGAAATCATTTCAAAATAATATGCTCAAATACTTACTTCTGTTTCTATGTTTCTTTTTGTTTGTTACAGAAATTTTGAGGATAGTACATCCTATTTAACACGGACATAGGTCAATTTCATTAAAAAAAAAAATTATAATAATATTTTTATTGACTGTGGGATGTAGAAATTCCAGCATCTCATTATATTTTATACATATTGATTATTTTATATAGTTTTTATAAGATGTTTTAGTTAAGCTATATATGTATATTTAAAAATAATATTGTTATAAGCTTGTAAGTATATATTTTCCTGAAAATTGTTATAATATAAATAAATATTGTTGAACGAGTTCCTTATTTATGATATTATCCTATAATACAATATTTACTAAGGTTGTGGCGTGTCTTTTCTGTTGACCAGTTCATTTATTTTTTTTTCCACGAAATTTAAATGTTTTTTGTGGAACTCTCTCTACAACAAGAATATGTAGGCATAAAGAACTATTTATAACCCTCCTTTAATGACAAGAAAATGGTAGTATATTTATTTTTTATATTTCATTTAAGTGTTACTAAAAAATATATTTATTTAGATGTTTCAATTACAATTCTCGAGTGCCAATTGCTAATGTTTGTGTAAGTCTTCTTGAAACTTTGTTTGATCCTCTTCAATGATTTTAATAGTAAAATTTTGGATTGTCACACTGATAAAACTTACTTTTCTTAAAATCTTAACCTAGTTTTGTTTCCTTTTTGTTTTTGCTTTGAAACAGAAACACCTCTAAGAACTCAAAAGTTTTTTATTTCTTTAAAGTATTTATTTATTTGTTTTTATTGTTGCCTCTACCCTGGAGGGTCATTGGCAACACTTCCTATTTATATTCTATTGTAGAACTTTATTATTTTTAAAAACTGTAAGGTTTTTTCCACGGCTTTTTCGTTGTCGCTGAGGTTTTCTTTTAGGCTCTGAGCCATATCGAGATTTTTCCTTACATTCTCAAATACTGGGCAGTCTTGAATGATGTGTTGGACAGTTCTTTGCACCTTACAGCTCTCACAAGTCGGTGGGTCTAGTCCTCTTAGTAAGTAGGCATGTGAAAATTCACAATGCCCAATTCTTAAGCGGCAGAGGACTGTCTCTTCTTTTCTGAAGAGTCGGTTGCTAGTTTTCCATTTGGAACAGTGGCTTTTTATTCCTTTTAATGATTAATGATATTGCATTAAAATACGTATTTTGAGATGGTAAAACACCACAAAAAAACTATGAAATGTAAAAATTCACTGTATTCCCTAGCCTTACAATTATTGTAATGAAGTGTAACCTCCCACAGTAACCGCTGAGTAATATTTGATTGTTATTAAGTTCTATTGAGAATTTTCGTTTTCATATTTTCGAAATGGCTGGTTCTATATGGAGCTCCTTCCTTACCTCATGATGAGCTAAGCACAGGGACTTCTATTATTGCTTGTGTTTTCGACGGTGGAGTTGCCCTTGGAGCTGATTCCAGAACTTCATCTGGTGTTTTTATAACTAATAGGGTGGCTGATAAGTTAACCAAAATCACTGACAATATTTATTGTTGCCGCTCTGGAAGTGCTGCTGATACACAGGCAATATCTGATATTGTTTCTTATCATCTTGCTTTCCAAAAGGCAGAAACTAGTGAGGGACCCTCTGTTGCTACTGCAGCTGCTGTTTTCCAAGAATTGTGTTATAATCATAGAGAACAACTTACAGCTGGAATAATTGTTGCTGGCTATGATAAAGTTAAGGGAGGCCAGGTTTACAACATCCTACTTGGAGGTATGTGTGTTGAGAAAAAATGTATGGTGCAGGAAGTACATATGTTTATGGCTATATGGATTCCAACTTTAAAGAGAATATTATTATATCGCACTAGCAATGAGTCGTGATGGATCTTCTGGTGGTGTAGTTATTATTTGTATTATTGATGGCCAAGGTCCACCAAGAAAAGAGTTTTATATTGGAGACCAAATTCCAAAATATGGTATTTGAATTTCCTGGTTATTTTTTAAATATCTGTATTTGTAATGATTCTTTAAAGTAATACTTTTAATTTTGATTTTGTTATCAATTTTTTTAAAATTTTAAAATAGGTTTACATAATAAAACATGCAGAAATCTATTACATTCTATTTCATTAAGAGATAACTTCTTGATATTGAGAATAAACATATTTGTTGTTGAGAATTTACTATTTAGTTCTAAAATGCATGAACAACATTGCTGTATGATTTGTATGGTAGCTGTATAATCAAGACTATTTGTAAACATCCATTTCAAATATTACTGAACATCAAAAATTCTTTGCAACCATCAATACATATAAAGAGTGGGCATAACTATGTATTAAATACTTAAGCTTAGAAAAAATGTGAACTTTGTGTGAATTTGATACTCGATAAATTTGTCAAAAGAGGCAATAACACAAGCAATACTTGACTTAAATCCTTGCTTCATTATATAATTGAACATGACCATAGAATATCTATTTTATTATAATTATTGGTTAATTAGTTTTCCACAAATTTCTCAGCCTTCTAAAATTTAAATAAAACCAACCAATTGACAAGTCTATACCATTTACAAAACAGAAAGGTATTCTAACAATTATTTTTATCTGTGTAAATAAAGTCTAATAAATGTTTACAAATATGCTTCCTAACAGAATTAAAATTTTTGAAAGTTAATAATAAGTGACATATTTTATATCATTATAGAATATTCCACCATTGTTTACATTATAACCAGCCTGGACTTTTTTAAATTGTTTATTGGTCTGATTTGGTTTACATTTTTTGGTTAGTTCAGTATTGAATTTATTATCATTCAGGTATTTTTGATCTGTCTATTCTGTCTTAAATTTTCTTTAAAAGTTAATACAGCGCATATCTGACACTACAATTAGAACATTTACATTAGAATAAACATAAACATAAATTTACAAAACCTGAAAATTTTAGAAGGAGAATATTGAGAAGAATCCACAGATAAAAATAATGGAATGATGATTTCACTTAAGGTTATAACATAAACCATTTCATTTCAGGAAGGACTTAAAGCTAGTAACCATTTTAAATTTTAGATAAACCTGACACACAACTTTTTCTTCGGTTGAAAGCTGTTGTTTCCTTTGCAAAATTTGATAGTTCATTTAATGGAAAAACATACAGCTGAAATTTTAATATGGTGTCAAGAATATGTCCCTAAAAAGAATTTATTTTGACTGATGGATATCTTGAATGTACACGCTTTTTTTGAAAACTGACGCCTCAAAGGCATAAAATTAGGCCACTCCGATGGTAGTTAGATAAGGAAAACATTCAAATAGTCTGTTTCTCTTCGGTTTTTTTGGGATGCTGGATCTGAAATTGATGTTCTAGCATGAAATTTTCCATTGCGTTCCAAGATGTTTGCAAAAAACAGCGAAATTTCCGATCTTTTTTTTGTTTTTTTATACAGGACTATGCATTTTATCGAAATTATTATTATAAGTAAAGTTAAAGAATTTAAAATTTACTATCAATTTTATAAGTAGCTTTTTTATGTACGCCCAAAGGATGAGGAGGAATGGAACATTTCATTAGGTAATATCAAATTCAGATCCAGCATCCCAAAAACATGAGAAACCGACTATTTCAATTTTTCCTCACCTGACTACCATCTGACTGGCAAAATTTGACAACTTTGACGCTTAATTTTAACCGAGTACATCGTCAGTCAAGGTGAATTATCTTTTAGGGACATATTCTATACCAGAGGTGGTGACACCATTTTGGACAGTGCGACAACATTTTTTGTGGGAACGTTGGTTTTTTTATAATATGGGTGCCGAGGTCGAAAACTTGGATTTTGCATCTCAGTCCTATCCCATACAAGAAAGTAGGAAGAAAACCTTCTACCCTCATCCAATACAAATTGCAATGTACAAGGCTACTGGGCTACTAGTCTATAACAGAAAATATATGGGAAAATGGAAAACTAGGTTAAAGAAAAGACTGATGTTCTATTGACACATGACAAAAGGGAATCCTTCTATCATCTCCTTAAGTGATTTAAAAAAAAATAAGATAGGAAAGGATGTTGAAGTACCCTCTTTTAATAATAATACTAAACGAGCTGACTCCTCAAAATCGACCCGACAGTTAAAATTATAAGCTCCTTGAAGCGTAATCCTGTCTATATGCCTGGAGATTGGTGCATATATTTTCTTATTTCACATCCAGCAGCGATTAAGTTTTTTTTTGTGTGTGTCTTATCGTTACAAGAGATTTTCCTCTTGGTGAGACCTCGTAGATAACTGCCAAAAGATATATAGGTAAGTATGCCGAGAAATGATGTAGCAAGTTCAAGATCACCGTTAGAGTCCCTACGTGAGCGATTCGTTAGTGATGGTGAATGTGACTGATGGTTGCTGAACGACTCAATGTTGATTCACGTTGTCGCCGTTATAGCCTGTGAAAGCTGTCTATGATGTCAAGAACATTAAAGTTTTTTTTTTTTAAACCTCTTATAGTAAGGTAATTTGAAATTCTCTGGAGTAGTTTTCTTGAACTAGGCTTATTTTGTTACTGTTGCGGGGCTATATAGAGTAGAGCAAAGCTATTATAAACTTTCAGAATTAAAAAATTCAAACCAGGAGACAAAGGAAAAACATGGAAGATACAGACTGCTGCAAGGATAATTGTATGTTTTTTACGATTTTTTTAAATTCTTCTTTCGCTGGCACAGTTTTAAGAAGAGGCGCGCAGTCAAATAAATATCTAGGATGGGGAGAGGAGTGTTTCATGCACCATTTATCTTGGGGGAGAGGATTTTATCTATTAATAAATAAATAATAAAAAGTAATCCAAATTGCATCTAGTCGAATTGTATTCACTTCCTAGTAATTACTTATTAGTAGATAAAATGATTTTTTTTTTTTCATATCCTGTAATTCTCTTACTAATTAATTTGTAAAATGTTTTATTTGGTCATTTTGTATTTACTCAGCCTTTATGAAGGCCTGAAATAAACCGAAACATTAACGTAAAAGATACATTTTTTTTTCACTTTTGCTACAACCACTGGCGGTTCTACGGAGGGGTTGAAGCCACTCAAAATAAAAAATAATTTTCTTTTTTCGTTGTTCCATATTTGTTTAAGAGTCATCTAAGCCAGGAGTGCCCAGAAGAGGGTTTCATGGCGCAAGTTGTGCCATCAAAATTTTTGAGGGAGCATATTTCTGTATTTTTGAGGGGTGCGAATTTCTATGTGGCAATAAATTTTCGGACTAAAGAACAAGGGAAAAATATTGAACCGACAGTAATTGTAATTGTGTATAAGCTAAGATTTTTCTAATTTTACCTTAGCTTCCTCTGTTTTTAAGAAAAAGTGAGCAATAAACTAACTTGGGAGGGAGTAGATTCTTGGGCTATCGACTTTGGGAGATATGGGTACCCCTGATCTAAGTTAAACACTTACAATTACGATATAATGGAAAATATATAAAAAATAGATCTATAAAAGCATTATTGTTCCTATTATAACATTTTTGTTTACCTGGACGAATTAAAGTTCATTTCATGTACTGTAAGTTTTTTGTTATCCTTCCGGTGCAATTACCGTTTTTTCAAAAAAGAGCCTCCATCCAAAAAACAAAAACATTAAATACTGGGTTCGCTACTGGTTATTACCTATAAAATATTATATAATATACTGTTTAGTTGGGACAAGTTGTTTTGAATAATGTTATTTAACTAGAATAGTGATCTTTCTTGGAAGAGCATCGACATTTCAACCTTGTAAACATTCGCAATCGTTCGGAGGTCTTGCAACTTGAACGTTCACTTTCTCGAACGACTTGCTACAAGTTCAACAACCGGTAGAAATAATAATATTGTTCATTAGAGCCAATCAAGGTGAAAGGTCCTGCTACACATTGCTTTGTTCTGGAACTAAACAAGCCACGTGCTAGGTAATTAATAATTATTAATTGATCATCTCCTCCCTTCTCTCTCTTTCTCTCTGTATATGTGTTAGTTCTGGAGCCCGTGGCAAAAAAAGTGTCATATTTCATACTAAGGTTTGTCCTTATAAATTGATCATATCCACAGAGCTGTGAGAAAATAGCACGTCTGCCAGCATATAGCCACTGGAATACAATATGGCGGCCATGTGAAAATAGATAGAGACCTTACATAGAGAGGGCTTAAAGCACAATCATTTCAATTTATAGTATTTACAGTTTTAAGACATAATATAATAGTCAGTTATCCCATACCCGTGGATTTTAAGTAGAAAAATTGAATTTACTATCTATAATAATGTAATATGCGAAAATATAGCTGATAGATTAATTTTTTTTTGGAATTTGTGAATTACGAGGACGGATATCACGGACACTAATTTTTTTTTCGAAATTTGTTAATTAGGAGGACGGATATCACGGACACTATAGAATTTAGTGAAAAAATTAATATAACCATTTCTATTACAAATTTTGTCAGCAAATAAGAAACATCAAATTCAGGTCCAGCATCCTATAGATTTTGAGTTTTTGGTGAAAAGCCGACGAAAACATATGGTTTTTGTGAATTAAGCAAACAGTCAAACTTCGCTAATTCCTCACATGTTGGGCCTACATCAAAAAGCTATGTATAAAATAGATAATAAATTTTATTTACTTTAATTTGTTTGTAATAATAATTTCGATAAATTGTGTAGTTTAGGAATCATGTCCGAATGACTAAAAAAAGTTCGGAAGTTTCACAGTTTTTTTGCATATATCTCGGAACTCAATAGATAATTTCATTCGGATACATCCAATTCAAATTCAGCATCCCAAAAAGCATAAAAACCGAAGAAGAAACCGACTATTTGAATTTTTTCCTCATCCGACTGGTCTAATTTGATGCCTTTGACGCGTGAGTGTTCAAAACGCTACGGAGTCAGTTAATGTGAATTATCTTTTAGGGACATATTCTTGTCATCATATCAACATTTCAGCCGTATGTTCTTCTGTTAAATAAAATTTCGCCTCTTTAATTAAAATTTTCGCATAGAGAGCAACTGCTTTCCACCGACTGACCGAAGTTGTGTGTTCAAGTGAATTATATCTAGAATTTAAAAATGATTTCTAGCTTTAAGTCCTTCCGTTAAATGGCCGGTAGCTCCTAGTCCAGTATGTGTGTGTGTGTATTTAGTAGAATCGTAAATTTGGATGGATATGTAATGGGTTTAATCTAATAGAACCTTTCTGTGTAATTATCTCCATTTAGCAAAATTATAGTTTTAAAAAATTGTCACATGAAGACCCCAAGGTGATTTTAAATTTTATTCCATTATTGATCTGTAGAAGATTCGGCGTAGATCACCCGCCTTTCTAACTGTGTATGATCACCCATTCCTATATTCCTGTTCGGATGTCAAAACGACATTGGCCCACTGATCTTTTATGGATTACGGCTAGTTATATGGGAGAGGATAGTTTCCACAACTTAAAAATATTAGTAAATTATAGAATAAATACTTAAATATAGTCTCACTTTTAGTCCTATTTTACCTCAAAATAATAAATTTATACACTATAATGAATATCATTAGAGGGGGTTGTAGTAGAGAGAGCTACAATAATATTGTATATATTTATGGGCGACAGCAATGTATTTAGCTGAAGTTGAGGTTATTTTTTTGGTAGAAAAATACCTTAAAAGTTCAGACTAAGTTCTTTTTTACTTTCACTTACCTATATATGAAACATGTAGTAAAGGAAAGTATTGCGATCTCGAAAAATTATGAATCTTAGTTTCCAACGGAAATACACATTTTGAGGTACCCTGAGTCCAAATAACCAAGTCCCGCAAAATGGTCTGTGTGTGTTAACAGCCTAGCTCAAAAACGAAAAGTCGTACGAAAGTGAAATTGCATATTTAAGGTTTTTATATGTTAGGGATGTTACAGTAATTTTTTCGTCAAAATCAACTGAACGGAAGAGGCACTTTATACCTTGGGCTAAACACATTTTTACAATTTTCTCAGAAACGGCTCTAACGATTTTGATTAAATTCATTATATAAGTGTAAAATTAAGCAGTTTTAAATAAAATGTAGTTTTTTCTGATGAATGTTCTCTAACAGAGCTTAAATGGCTAATTTTCAATATTATCTTCCTCTAAAGTACCTTTAATTTTTTTTATTTGAAACAATTGACTATTTCACATTAATTTCTAATATAAAAGATAGTTAAATATAAAATATGAAAAAATTTGATAAATAACTAATATATATATAAGGGTACTTATAGAAGTATAAATACCCACAATAAAATATAAATAATTAAAGTGTCTATAATTTTTACTTTAATTTCTCCTTTGTCTGGAAATGTTTATTCTGCTAAGAAGAGGGTAGTAAGTGAAAGTTGTGTGATGCGTACCTCACCAGATTTTTTTTCTTAGTTTTACACACCTCTACAGTCATTTAGAATAAGGTTTGAGGGCTATGTTAGACCACACTTTCAAAAATTCATTTTTAGTCTTTCTTCTCTTTGCATTTTCTTAATTAGCAATGCTGTGTAATTACCAGCACTGTAAGAGAAAGTTAATATATTTATAGAACTTACATTTAAACAGTTCGAATTGTCCTTAGCTTTTTTTGGTTGATATTTGAAAATAAAGGTGAGTACAGATAAGTTTCATTTTATTTCTTGGAATAAGCGAATATAAAATATATTAGAATTTTTATGCTATTTTAAGCCGAGGAGTTAACGACATATTCATCATAAAAAAAGAGGAAGCGATGGTGTGGGTTATATGCAGTTGGATAAGATGGAGTTTTCGTTTTAAGATGGATATAAATACAAAATATATTATTTATATATATCAAGTAATGGTATAGGGTGTATTAAGAAATCAGATATCCTTATAGATAGGCTGAAGGACATTTTAAACCCACAACCACAAGTTTGTATCTTCTAATGGTGGTTGGAAATGATTTGGCGAAGCCCGCATAGAGTCCTACGAGATTTCAGTAATCACTTTCCCTAATCCATTTCACGACCATCATATGCTCAAAACATGAAATATGGATCCATAAACGCTTTATGGAACGACTAGCTCAGCAGATAAGTCTTGTCAGTGCGGTTTCGTAAAACTTGGTGCCGTTATGTGCTGAGATCCACTAACAGGTCTCCTATTGGTACTTCTGCTTTTTCTGAATTTGGTTAAAGTTTTGGAGACCAAAATTTGGGAGACAACAAATGCATCGGCGATACCCACTTAATCGGTGCCCTTCACCGCTCATCCTAAAGATAATATTGGAAACTTCTGGTTCAATATGATGTCTTTCCTTCGTTAAACAGAATATTACTGGAATAAAATTGAGAAAAGTCGAAAGCAACTGTTGGTTTACAAAATGAGTATTCTTCTTGTTGGCCATATTTTAGTTAATAATTTATTAAAAATAAAGAATACTTGTTTACTTTTTATGTTTACCAACTAGACAAATGTCTGACTTGGAATCCTCATATCAGTCTGAAACGACAAGAAACCGCTCGATATTTCCGACTACTCCAGCACTTTCTAGATAAACGCTCTAAGCTGACAAAAGACTCATATAGATGACTACAATAAGACAGACTTATTTGGAGTTATGGAGTTGAGCTTTGGGGCTCCACTAATCCGTCGAATTCCTCTCATATCCAATCATTACAATCCAAAATTTGTAAATACATTTTTAGAGTGCTACCTGTGGGTAGTTTCTCAACAAGTGGTTTCATGCTATTATATTCTTTTGTTCACATATACTGAATGTATTTTTATTTGTGATACTGTTGTAAATATCATCAATAAAAAAAAAAAAAATGTTTACCAATAAATAAGAGAATCCTCAACGAATCAAAAATTATACGGCATTTTATTAATTGGAATGAATAAAATAAGCATCAAATATAAATATCTCTATTAATTTTCGAGTGGTATATTTAGATCTTTTATTTTTTCAAAATACCTGAGGGATATCACTGAATAATTTGAGCTACCAAACTTGAAATTCGGTTGAGCTGTTCGGTCACAAATCGTTACAAACCAATAAGAGGTAAAGCTAAACATATTACCCTCCTCGTATCTTCGCCACAGTCGGATAAAAATAGAGATTGAGAAAATAACTTTAATTTGTAGATGTTTTAAATAATTTATTTAAATCTCTCTAGCCTATGCTTTAGTAGGACTCTAGTTATTATATTATTACACACTTACCGACAAGGTTATCAAGTCCGTGCACTTTCTAATGCAATTTGTTGGGAAATTCTCGAATGACCAATTTTTCGTAACCGCCACTCTTGGTTCGAAAATAGATGAAGTTTATAAAACTAAATAAATAAAAAAAAAATAAGAAATTTGATTGTAAATATATATACAAGTGCTTATAAAGTTATTCCTATATTGCTATGAGCAAAATTACTTCCGTAAATGTTTTTCCCGCGAATATATTGTTTCGACTTCATTGTGTCGAACCTCTGTACAAAACATTTATCTTCTTTAGCCGGAAACGAATCCGGATCTCGGAAGGAGGCGTAGATAGCCTTGCCCACTTATCCCTGTTGAAAAAATCCACTACCTAGTACTACAACTGGAAAAGCGACTCACACGGAATCCTCATACTCGACTGTAACGACTAGAAACCGCCCGACGTTTTCGACTTCTATTGCACTTACAAGACAAACACTTTAAACTTCCAATTATTTACAAAATATTCACTTATATTACTATGATAAGGCCTATTTGGACTTACGGGATCGAGATTTGGGGCTCTACTAAACCATCAAATTCCTCTCGTATCCAAATCTTACAATCCGAAATCCTTTGTAAACCATCCATAATTGTAAAATGCTCTCTACTTTGTCACAAATAAAATCATCCATAATGACCTTAATGTAACTAGTGTTGCCCAAAATAGGTCTTGGTCTTGCGCTTTTCGAGACCAAGACCATGGTCACTTAACTGTTGCAAGACCAAGACCATGACTGATAAAAAAAATCAATTTTTATAATAAAAATTAATCCAAAAAAGTTACTAATACTTGCAATCTTAGTTACTGTTTGTTAATAGTTGATATAACTAATATACTTTTGCATTCAACTCCTCTAATTTTTCATTCAGGCTTAGTTAGGTTTCTCCTATCTAAAAAAATACAGTAATATCTCTATAGTAATAAGCTAATAAGTAAATACAAGACTGCTGCGAGAGTCTTGCGCAAGACCACGACCATGACCAAGACTGAGTTTGCAAGACCAAGACTCGTCTCGGTCTCGCATTTGCAACACTAAATGTAACATATGTTTCCGATTTAGCTCAATCCAGATACCTATCCTTCCATAGTAAACCTCTTAACCACCCGAACCTTCTTGCTTCCTCTTCTATTGCTTATAACCCTCCGAGGCGTCTGAATAGAAGATGGTCTCGGTGCCTTCTAATATAGAACTATAATTGGAGTGCTACCAATCGGTAGTTTCTCTTCTTGTTGTACATGTCATTTTACCAATTTCAAATTTGCTTGTTGTATTTTTCAAAAAATAGTAAAACGTTAAAAATAGGGAGCTGATTTGATATAACAAGTTGATATCGAATAAATCTTTTGGTTTATTATTTTCAATAATGAAACATTGTGATCGACCAAAAAATTCAAATAACCCCCTCTCAAAATTTGAGGTTTCACGTTTCAAGATGCGTAGAATTCGAAAAATGAATAAAAATTTTTTTGTCCGTCCGCCGTCCGCCGTCAGCGCATTTTCTCCGAAAATATTCTCCGGACCGATTTTTTTAAATTTTGATATAAAATCCGAGGTCACCCGAGGATGATCCTCCTTCATCGACATTACTCTCCGTCATTAACTTTCAAAATGGCGGCCGAAAAACCTGCGTTGCTATAGACTGTAGTTCCTAAACGAATGTACATATTTCAATGAAACTTCGCTAAAGTCATTTTCTCGACGCCCTTTAAATTTATCTATATAACATTCTTCAACGAAAAGAAGCTGGAAAAAAAATTACGAGGGATGTTAAAATTAAATTCTGAAAAACTCGAAAAGTTTTTACTTTTTTGTCGTTATTGTATGGTTTTTTAAAAGTTTATATTTCCTAAAAAAAAGAAAAAAAAAAGTTAAAATCGGACAATTAGGAGCAAAGATATGGTCTCTGGTTTGTTTTTATGTGTTCTACTCCAAATGTTATATCCTTGGTTTGGTTTTTAAATTTTATATGTGTTACTGAAATAATGCTATTTTTGTTTAGCATATTACTAATGATTAAAGAAAAACAGTTTAGTCCAATAATTGGAATCACCTTTTGTTTTTGTTTCTTTGTAACTCGGAAGGTAATGTTACTTTAGATGTATAATTGTTTGGAGATTGTGAAATCATTTGCTGCGTTTTTTTTCATACCCCAAGTTAACCCAGTAAACCAAAATAACTATTTATTTTAAATCTAATTCTTCTAACAAAGTTGAAGTAAAATATATAAGAAGCAGGCCAAAGAGTTGGTGAGAGTATCTCTTAAAACAGTTTTTTTGTTTCAGCTGAGCCTAGTAACTAAAAGACAGATTGCAGCGTACCGTTAAAACGTAAAATTTCCAGAGTGGCTTCCGAAAAAGTGCGCATTTTTTGACGAAGAAGTAGGTCTATGAGATAGTGAAAGGGTCTTAGCCTGCTTGGTCTTTCTTTCAGCACACTTTCTATTCTATTTACTATTTTATTACCTCTTTGTATCGTCAAGTCTCTGGGGCAAATTTTTAGGATACTTTCTCGATGCATCCATGCGTAGAATCCATCTCTTATGGTGAAAGAATGCATAAGAAAATCGATACAAGTGGAATCGTAATATTAAGTTTTTAAACCTAGGTATAGCTAACAACTTAAGAGAGAACCTTTTAATCTAATAAAAGCGTAATGTTATTAAGGTAACAATCAACTTACTCAAGAATGAGTAGTCCTTGGTACACCTTTTTATCAAATAATTATTATCAATATTTTTCTGTTGAGACCACTATTTACAATCAGAGCTCCAATGTTTGACCTGATGGAGCTCAACTTTATTCCCTCTACAATTATGATTGCTTTCATCTTTACCAACGTAACTATCCTAAATTATTTTTATTAATTTTAGATTCTTTTTTTTAGATTCGTCTTTCTTCATATTACTATTTATATAGTACACATCACTAGCGGATCCAGGATTTAATTTTGGGGGGAGGCTTCAGCCCGAAAGATTTTTTTTTTCATATACATATAACGATAATTAATTTGAAAAAAAAAGAAAGAAATTAACTACCTATATGAAATGGTGTTTAAGTGGTTCTTGAAGTCCTATTAAATGTAATTAAACGAACAAGAATACTTTAAGAGATAGTTTTTAATATTTTTTTCTGTAAAACATGGTTATATTTTACCATTTTGGGGGGGCTTCAACCCGAAAGCCCCCCCTCCTCCGTAGATCCCCCTGTGGTACATATGAATAATATATCATATCATATATATTATGTAAAAAGAAAGCCCGATTTTTGCTTGTAACCACTAACATCCAACTGTGTTTCTACTGAAACTCCATTTTGTACAATGTAAGTATTGTGAGGTGTTCAGAATTTTTTTTTATTTTCACTTGTGTTTTTCCGTATTAAAGAATATTTCGGTCAATTATCTCATTTTTTTTTGTTTCTTTAATAATTACGATATGAGTAATAATTTGAAATAGTCCCATTTTTATCAAATTATTGACATCGGCATAAAACTTCATAAATACATAGCTTCGCTTCATCGTAACCCACAACTTTTATTTACGAAAATTCTCGAAATTGTGGCGTTTTCAATCTGGGGATCATCCGATCGTAAAATGACTTCAATCATAAGATGATGTGACCACAATATCGAGAAAAAAGGTGCCCTACAAAAATATTGGGTCGTTTGGCGTTATCTACACCCCCAATCTATAAAAATAACGAGGTTATATAGACCAAACGGCCTAATATTTTTGTAGCCCACATTTCATTTTGAATTCTTGATAAAATTTTTTTACGATTCAAGAGGAAATTAATAAATTAATTAATTAACTTAATTACAAAATGCCCCATTTCTGAAGTTTTTCATAGACAAAAAAATTTGTAGTTCATGGTGAGTATAAAATGTGTCATTTTGGACTTGTTAATGTAAAAGTAATAATAAATGTAAAAATAAATGTAATCCAGATTTTTTCTGTCCTGATGATCTCTGAATCAGCGAAACGTCGACTATTTATTTTGGTTAGAGGCATTTTAGAAATAAAAGGTCTATACCTATATTTAGAATTTCCCAATTATACTTTTACATTGTAACATTTTATTTGACGTTTTTACAAACATGTGTCGAATATGCAGATAAAATTATAGGAAGAGGTTATGATCTTGCTCAGTCTAGCAAGAAATATATTTTTTTTCCTTTTTACCTTTTGTTGGTATGTAAACTTAGTTTATTTAAAACTATGATCACTAGGGCTCGAATCTGATGATCTAAATTTTCAATGAAATAAATCGTAAAAATCAATTTTTAAATCTAAAAAATATCTTAAAACATCTATTAAAAATATATAGCATACAGTTGTATTTTTAGGATTTAAACATTATTAAATGAACATTGAACGATAATGTTTACAGAAATCATGAACTCAGCGTTAATTCCATCGATAGATTCCATCCAGCAGGGATGGACAGCGAACTATGCCCAGTTTAGGAATGACCTCGTCGATTCCAGCGGAAGGCTAATACTCCTGTAAGGCTACCATATACATGAATAATAAAAAAAAATGCATAAAGAAATACCTTGGTACTGAATTGTTGAGTTCCAAGAGATATAAATAGATCTAGTCTCTAATCTCTAGGCTGAATTTAGGAACTTGCCCATATAGACCGAAAGTAAACTGAAATTTTAACACTGAGGATTCATCCACCGGTTTGATGGATCCTTAAAGCAGTTGATCCTTCGTTGATTTAATCGATGAATAAATGAATGCGTTTTATTTGATGAGTTAAAAACTTGCTGAAATATTTGTATGGTTGTGGGAAATAATGTTATCTAAATTTATAGAAATTATTATCTCAGAATTCAGCAAAATTCTATTAGATTCGAATTATTTCCAAAGTCATTTGTTACATCGTTGATGTGTTTTCTTTAAAATATAAATATATTGGATTTTTTTCTTTTTCTATAGAATTGATAATGAATGGTATAATTTTTTATTAAGAATGAACAGAACAGAAAATTATCACACAAAAATGACCACGCACAACTATTTATTAGCTAACAAGAACACATCCCAGAGAATGACAAATAAAGTAGTTCCTATTACAACCAGAAAACTTCAGGTCACGAGGTGACGACCTGCACCACAGGCGGATTTACGGGGGCTGAAGCTCCCCCCTTTCGGGCTGAAGCCCCCCCCCCCAAAATGGTAAAATATAACCATGTTTTATAGAAAAAAATATTAAAAACTATCTCTTAAAGTATTATTGTTCGTGTAATAACATTTAATAGGACTTCAAGAATCACTTAAACACCATTTCATATAGGTAGTTCATTTCTTTCTTCTTTTTTTAAAAAATTAATTATCGTTATATATATGAAAAAAAATCTTTCGGGCTGAAGCTCCCCCCAAAATTAAATCCTGAATCCGCTAGTGACCTGCACCGCATTCATAGCATTGAGTGCTACATTAATTAATAGAATTATTGTCCTCCCTGAAGATATGTTTTCTCAGTTAGTGAGTGAAAATAACCTTTATATTTCACCGTTATATTTTATTTTAAATATTTATGGCTGGAAGGCTGTGCTAGGAACGGCATACCTAAACTTTACTCGAAGAAGAAGAGGGAGTACAAAGAAGGCCGTCAAAAGTTGTAAGAGCTGCAAAGCAATGGCCTAACGAATTTTAGTTTCCATAAAGCAGGAGGTAGAGTTGCAAATAAATAAATAAAGCAACCTGCCTTCCAACTGTTATTGCAGATTTTTTAAAACTTGTTACAATAGTTGGTCATTGGTGTCCGAATACAGGCAGAATATGATTTAAAAACAAAATACTACAAGCAGACAATAAATGTTATCATTTCATCTAACGTTTGTTTAATTTTATTTCCAAAAAGTTAATTGTGAAACCTTGAAGTTATTCTTCGGTTGAAACAATATTTCATATAAGTAATTACTGATCACGGTTGAATTGTTTTTGTGAGATTTAATCTTTATGAACCAATGAGTTTAGCTTAATATATATATAAAGTTTGTTTGTTTGACGTTTGACGTTTGTTTAGTGCGTGGAACAATAAATGAAACCTTTGTTGTATCGGAGAATAAACAATAATAAAAGGAGTTGACGATGGATGTAGGCCACGTCACTTCTTTGTATAACCGTTGGTAAGAAAACACTACTTCACTATGAAGCACCGAACCCAGATTCTTCATGATGGATCTGACTACTATGCTATAGATATCAAGAAACGAATTTGGTCCTATCTTTGTCTGTCTGCTTTTTCATTTTTTTTTTTTTCCTGTTCTTCCCTACCTCGCCTTTTAGACGCTATACGGGATTTTCCCGGACCAGAGGGTGAGGACGGGGAATTTAAAATCCCCTCTGGGACCGGGACGCGAACTCGTGACTATTTTCATATCATAGAATCATATATCCGGTTGCCGGGCAACGGCGGTGCAGTGCAAACGCGTTAACCCATTCGGCCACCCCGCCCTCAAAAATATTTATTTATAACGTATTATACAATTAAACGGAAGTTTATAAAAAACATTTGCCGAAACCCGGGATCGAACCAGGGACCTTTAGATCTTCAGTCTAACGCTCTCCCAACTGAGCTATTTCGGCTCAATGTCTGTCTGCTTATAGTATAATTCACAGTGAGTGTTACAGCATCTGGTATTCAAAATCAGCTTTTGATTAAATTTTCAGGAATTTTTAGCTTAGTCCCTGAATGGTCGCAAATAACTTTTATAAAATACCTATATTTCTAAATCGACTCGTCTGATTTGGTCCATATTCAGAGGGTAGTTGAGGAGCATTATGTAGAAATGGTGAGTACCAATTTTATAAAATCGCATTCACAGCTTTAAAAACGTATATTTTAAAAGATAGCTTGTTATATAAATTTTATTCTTAAGCAAGAAATCGTTGACCTTGGAATATAGGCAACTATGTGGGCAATAGAAATGGTAAATGAAGCTATATTGACCATAATTAAACTTTACTTTTCATAAATTTTGTCACAAAACATTTTATAGATAAAACTCAACATGAAAAAAATTAAATTTATATTAAATAACGTAGGAGGAACTCGACTATCCCCAGATTGTGTTCTTTGTTGATTCACAAGAAGCCAAACTGAGGATCTGCAGTGGCTTGCATGATCCTGATGTCACGTATGCCAGAGATACGAACTAATGATCTAATTAAAAAAAGAATTCGAGTGACATTGCAATGGTTTCCAAGCCATTGTGGTCTACCAGCAAACGATCAAGCTGAGAAGAGCTCGTACGGATCGCTTCGAAAATGCCGCGAACCAATCCCCCACTTCAAATCTGCTAAACAGATTTTAAAATCATTGTATAAGGAAGAGATTAGGAAAACAGGCAGCTTTTTTTTTTTTTTTCTGTTCTTCCCTACCTCGCCTTTTTAGGCTATACGAGATTTACCCGGGTCGGGGAAATTAAAATCCCCTCCGGCACCGGGACGCGAACTCGTACTTTTTTAAATCTTCTCAAATCTGTAATCCGGTTGCCAGGCAACTCGCGGTGCTGTGCACACGCTTTAGCCCATTCGGCCACCCCGCCCCCTAAAGCTCTGTCGTCGAAAGCTCTATGTTCCCTCTGTGCCTAGAGGATGACATATACGATCTACACCTCCCGTTGTGCCCCGCTTTGTCAGATATTCTCAGTAAAAATCTTCCTGATGGGACGGGCACAGCTACTAACAGTGGAAGCCTATGGCTAAATAGTCAACGGCATAGGCGTTATATATATATATATATATATATATATATATATATATATATATATATATATATATATATATAAATAAGAAAATATTAATTGAAGTAATATTATAAATACAGCTCTTAAAGCTTAAAGCTATGATAATAAATACATTATAATAACAAAGGCAATAAGTAATAAAGCTTCTGCAACTTAATTAAGGTTATTGCACTTAATAAAGCTTCTACAACAAAGCTTTTTTTAAATTACTTTTACAGATTTCTTAAGGTAATTTAACTTCAATTTGTTCTTGTCGTAATTTCTCATTAACAAATGATGAATCTCCGTTTCCCAATACATTAACATTAAACATGGTGAATTGGTTTGCACAATATAGGTGACTATTTTGTAAGACTTTTCACACCCAGGTAACATTTTCGACAAATCATTTTATGATTAGCACGACTCTTGCGGCAGTTCACCATGAAATTTTCTTATTAAAAATCGTATGAGGAACGAAAGTTTACGATGCCTTCTGCAACCTTGTGTAAGAATGCATGTGCAGCATGCGGTTTCATGCTATTCTTTATTATTGCTGAAAGGTCGGGAAACTTGCTTTAAAACCAAGGTTATTGCGCTTGGTGAGCTTAAATGCAGCGTTCATTATTTCGATACAAATATTTCGAATAACGGCTATAACTAACGGCTAATTTTAATATTACTAATGAATAGGTGCTCCTAAAAATTCCTTACACCTTAGGCACAACCTTCAGAGAGGGCGTGGTGGGAACATATGGCTCCTCTCCCTCCCCCCCAATAAAAAAGAAAAGTGGAAGAAAAGAATAAATAAAAACGAAATTAAGAACAATCAATCTACACGAATGAATAAAATAAGCAAACTAAAATTAATTAATAAAACAATCGGTTAGATGACTAAGATATGGTCTAGAAGTAGAATATTTTACTACGCCCTATGTCCTTGTTATTGAAATTATATTTTATATTCAAAGATCATTAAGATATGATAATATGTAGCGACATTAGAAGTTCTAGAAGTTTACCATTCATTCATGTGCACCATTTTTACTTGAAGATTTTATCACATTTCCTGGGACAAATTGGGAGAATCGGAGAATTTAGAGTTCATCTAACTGCCTCAATTCTTTAAATGAAAATACAAATACCTAGTATATTCAATTGACTTGTTAACATAATTTTAAATATAGGTACCCATATAAAAAAAAACAACTAATATTTAAAAATAATTTTTTCACATACAGTATTTTATTGTTCGTTTTTCAATAATTAAGCTAATTGTCACTCATGATTTATATATATATATATATATATATATATATATATATATATATAACATAAACTTCCGGGACTTTTTTTGAGGGGGAGAGTAGGGTTTCCATAGCCCTCCTAAGAAGAATTAAAAGTGTGTGCCTATAATAAATATAGGTGCCTATATAAATAATAAATAATTTTATGCCAAAGACTTATGTGGAACATCCATACCAGACTTAAAAGACAACAGTATACTATATGACCAGCTATATAGACTACTTAAAAGAAAATCAAAATGTTTCAGTTAAAAAAGAATTTACTCAAAAATCCTGAAACTTATCTGGACCTACGGAGTAAAACTGTGGGGGACAGCAACATTTTTTATCAAACGCATTCAATTCTTTCATTCTAAAGTTCTTCAAACCGTAATTGATGCTCTCTTTTATGTTACCAACAAAACCCTGCACAATGACCTTAATGTCCCATTTATTTTTGACCTAATTCAAGCTAAATTTCTCCAGAATCTTCCATCATCCAAATCCTGTGTCACAATCTCTCTCTAGTTCCTCCCATCCTTACAATCTTCCATATCTCTATTATAGGAATTAATAAACTTAATTGCCTAAATCAACATTTTACTAATATAAAAAAAATAGCTAAACATAATGATAATATTTTTCATGTAAAGTGGTTATGAAACTGTGTTTTTCACCACGGTCTCTTTCATAAGAATTGATTCCTATTTATAAGTGACAAATTTAATGTTTCTGATTCCAATATTTACGTTCGAAATAAATAAATCTACTGATTATTTTCATGAAAACGTAAATATTAGGATCAGGAACACTAAATTTGTCACTTATGAATACGGATCAACTCTTATGAAAGAGACCGTGGTGAAAAACAAAGTTTCATAACCACTTTACATGAAAAATATTATCATTAAGTTTAACATTTTTTTAAAATATTATTAAAACGTTGATTTAGGCAATTAAGTTTATTAATACCTTCTAGATCATGGGAAAACAACAAATAAAAGTGTTGCAACAGTTAATTGTAGTTAATTGCTAAATAGTACTTATAGGTGATAGGATAAAAAATCACATAATTTATTTGCACAAATTGAGGCGAATCTCAAGTTTTTGCCAAGCAAACCTCAACTTAATTAATATGAACTTAAACTTTATTTAACAAGAAAGTTTTTCTAAAAGTGGAATATCTGTAGTACAGTTGGGTAATGATAAAAAAAAATCGCGAATAATTTATGATTTGTTTTAACTTATATAGAACTTATCTTAGTTTAGCCGCTCAAACGTCCTCTTTATTAAATGGTTTGAGCAATGACCAACTGTATTTTTATTTAATTAAAGTAAATTTTGTTTAGTTTACAGTGAAGCAATTGTTTGTTACTGAAATTAAACATTTTTTGAGTTATCGCTTCCTATTTAACAAAAAACATGGCACTTAAAAAAGAAAAAAACTTGGATTTCCTACTTTTTTGCTGAAAATTATCCCTATAAAAATTTCGCTCTTCTTACGGTAAACCCTTTACATTGGAGTTCTGGTAATGGGATTCTATTCCTTCAATATGGGAGATATTGTTATTATTAAATTAATTTGTTTAAAAAAATCAATAAATAGATTTTATATCAATAATATTTGAATAACCGATAAGGTTTCCAATATAATAACATTCTTTATGGAAAATTTTTATTCTCTTAACTTGATTTTACTATAATGTATGTAGGGAGAGGGGAAGCTCAGTGGTAGGGTATTGAGCTTCCAAGTCCGAGGTTCGAATCCCGGCTCATGGCAGAAAATTTATTTATTCTGCTTCATTGGCCGTGGAGCGACCCTGGTTCGAGAAATCCTCCTGGGGCACACCCAGCCTCTATAAAATGGGTGCCCTTAATTAGTTAATTAATTAAGGGAGAAAATCTGGAGGGTTTAGCATAATCTCGGTCAAATCACCTCCTTGCACAACCGTTGACCTAGAAACAGAACTTTCCTAAGTAATAATTTAATAATGTATATACTTTCACTCTCTAAACTACATTACCTGCGAACTATGAGCAAGTTCTTCAATATACCGTGTATTTGTCTAAGCATACCAGGTACCATGATAGTGAACGAGTTGTTTAATAACTGAGGATGCATGTCCTGTGTTTCGAAAACAATCACCTTTTTTTCTCAAGTGATTTAAAATACTTTTTTATTGTTCACCTCAGAGCATGAGGAAATAGAAGGCCATTAAAACATTTTAATTGTTTTAATTATGATTTAAATGGAAATGCAAATACTTCCCTCTCTCAGTACAGATATATTCCTACCCCAGATACGATTTCCCTTCTAGCCTCGATACGGCGAGGAACACCCTTCTCCCATTGTCATCGGGCTAGCGGGCTTCCGTGAAATAAGTAACGGGCGTCACAATGGCCAGATCTGGGTGAGCCGACGTATCACGGTCCGCGAAGTAACCATCGTTATAAAAAACACTTTCGGAAAACAATGTTGCCAGTTTAGAGATGCAAATATAAACTGACATGAAAAAAATATCGATATAGATCTTATCGTTTGAAATATACCTGAACATAAATTCGATGTATCAGACCTCTGTATTTTAATGTTTAAAAAGAGTATGGATGTGATTCTTGGATAGTATCGATAGTCATCAAATATTTCGAAACATCTGTATTCTGAGCCTCAATGTTATTAGTCATTGGAAGAAGACGGACCAAATTAACATTATAAATGCTAGCATACATAAATGTTAAATAACATACATAAATGAAATGAAAAATAATTTTATTCTGGGACTAAAAGATCCCCTAAGAATAATAACAGAGTTTAAGAAGTATGTACATAACCTATAAATTCTTACGGAAGGAGATAGTCCGGAGTGACGGTCATCAATAGACTAAATAGTGGCAAAACTATTTTGTTAAAAGCCAACGTTTCGACCCGACTTTGCAGGTCTTCTTTAGGGCTAGAACGTACAAGATAAAAAAAGATATAGAGAATTGTGAAATTTACATCATATTTAGATAAAAAATTGTAAACAATGTGAATAAACTTATCAAATATTATAAACAGTAAGTACATTAAAATATTTAGAACAATAAGTTGTATAAACAGAGTAAGCTAAATAACAAGATCCTAAACTGAAGTAAATAGATAGTAACAATTGTAGTATAACGTAAAACTCCTACAGATTTACAGGAGATATTGGAAGAAAAGGAAAAATGATATAATATGAAATAATAACTTCCACAATTCTCTATATCATTTTGTATCTTGTCCGTTCTAGCCCTGAAGAAGACCTGCAAAGTTGAGCCGAAGCGTTGGCTTTTAATAAAATAGTTTTGCTACTATTTATGACCACCATATCGGAACATCTCCTTCCTTAATAACACAACGGTCAACTATAAAGTATTCAATATAAATTCTTACAAGCTTGCGGAATTTTGAATGTGAAGTAAGTGGTGGAATAGGAGTTCTGGTAAGAAAATTGTTGAAGTATGGAGATAGGTAAAGGATGCCAAAAGGAAGTAGTATGAATGATGAAGGATTTACTGAAGGAAGTGGTTTTATTGGAGAGAGTTGTTGAGGAGATCTATCAGTTGAGATCTGGTATTAAGAGAGTGGATAGATGAAAGTAGAGTAAGGAGTTTTAGGTTGTAGAGAGGATTTTTGATTCTGAGGACCTGGAAAAGGAAAATACCAGGAAGGAGTTGCCATTGGGAAGTAGAATAGAGCATGGACATGGGATTGCCTTGGGAACCCAAAGATAAATCTTATGAAGCAATTCACGAGTCTCTTCAATCTCATAAGTAGTCTCGTGGACAGTCCTCCATAGACCCTGCAACCGTTGTCGAATGAATTCAGGTGAAACTAGGAAGATTACAACAGAGCTTTCTGTTTTAATTTAGTATATACATAGTTTAGTAAAATTGGTACGGTTTCATATAATTTTGGCGCTACCTTCACTATCCTAACACTTTATCTTGGATATTGAAATCCATAGATTATTCAATCCGTTATAGTCAATACATAGAAATAGTTTGACATTCCAAAAGAACATATCCAACGTTCAGGAAAGAACGTTGGCACCATATTTCTCTTCAAGTTATTAAGAGCGGGACTTCATTGAAATTGAATTAAATTGGATCCTTAAATTTGTGACAACTTTAATAGCAACAATTGCAGGCGTTAAGAACTTCGGTGGAGAGTTTAGCCGCTGCTAGAACCCCAATATACATATTTCCAAGGAGATCGAGACCACTGCCGTTCCAATCTTCTAGGTGTATCTAAGTGGAGGATGCATCTTGGTAGGGATTGCTCTTAACTATTATAATGGTGAGAAGTCTCGAAGGAACTAGTTATCAGTTTATTTCGATATCACAAGACGCGTTTAATCCCTGAACTAAGATAGACTTATTCTAAGAATCAGCTTAACTCCTGACAGCAAGCTAATTAAAAGTTATATAACAATTAAAACAATAAAAAAACTACTTAAATAGGATTAAAATAGAAAATGTTTAGAAAGCTTCTAATAAGAATACAATTTATTTATGTTTAAAGATTTTTTTCAGGAAAGAGTTGAATCACATTCCCCTCCAGCGATGATGCCTAATGGCGTCCAGAAAAAGATGCACTGGTGGGAACTTCAACGGGAAATATGGATGTCAAAAGCGCATACGCAATTAACATTATACAGGAATAACAAATCACAATCTATTGGCCAAAATAATTTGCGAAGTGTGTGTCTGGAGAAGCTGAGTGTAAGTGAGATTTTCCAATCAATCATTCATCATTTTCAATCACATGCAATGACAGTAGTTATTAAGTCAGTCAAGTTGGTGTGAGAGGAAATTTCGTAAGTGTCGAGTCACCGACATGTGCCATCGGTGTAAATGGTGTTGCATATTTGAAATGTTAACAAGTGTTCCTCACCAATCTTTGTGATTAATGATGGGAAAGATTGACCAAGCCAAGCTCGACTTCTGGGAGGTAAATTTCAAAATTCACCGCCTACATAAGGAGTGTAAATAATCCAAACTATAAAACCATTAATCTGTACAAGTGAATCGTTAACTTGCCAAAGTTTCGCCAATTTAGGCTTTATCAGGGCAGAAAAAACAAGATCATATGCAGATTGAAAGAAAGAGAAAAAAAATTCTATTGACATTCAATTCAAAATTCATCAAGCCATCTAACAACATTAATTTGTTTAATGAAATTTCAATACTGGTTTCCTCGGTTGAAACTACTAATATTTTTGAATTCTGGATTATATTGGATTGAATTTATGTCATTGGAAACGGAGTTGTTTTCATATTTATTTTTGTACTTGAGTTGTAGTTGAGGGACTTCAGGACTCAAGTTCTTATGTCGGTAACCAAAGAATAAAAAAATCCTTTTCGAAACAGAATTTGTGTACATTTTCCCTTCTGGACGGATCGTTCCTGAGACGAAAGGCGTTCACATTTTTACGGTCGCTGATAAGATAATATTGCCTAAAAGAAGTTTGACGTCAAGAGTTCTCAGTTGCCTTCTGGAAATACTAGCCCTTAATCGTGTTGCAACACAACCTAGAAGTTCGTGGTGGGGAGAGAAAAAAAAAGACATGCATACCAAAGGGAATCTTCTTAGTCCTTTGTTAAACAGGTTTAATTTCACAAGACAGCAGTCAAGTCTATAACTGTGGAGGCAACCAATCTTGTTAGATACAAATATATTTTCTGCCTTCAAAAAATATACATGAGAACATATATGAATGGTATAATTTATTTCAGGATTTTTCAATGTTGAATCAGTCTCGTAAAATCTTTTTTCTTTAAATATGTTCATTTTTTATTTATTTCCAACTGTATTAACTAAAAATACAACAAGTAAATGTGATTTGGCAGGTATGTGAATCGAAAGGTAATGTGACACGTACAGACATGTAAAGGAACGTCCAATTGGTAACACCTGGATAATAGTTCTATTATAGAAGGTCTAGAACCTTATTTTTTTCAGACGTCTAGAACTGCCAGGAAAAGGTGAGGAAGCAAGGTTAGAAACAAGTGGATTCGAATAGGCCTGAAGTTTATTATAGATACATATCTCGATTGGGCTAAATTGGTAACGTATGGAACATTAAGGTCATTATGGATAATGTTATGACAAAGAAGGGAGCATTGAGTGATGGATTTTGGATTGTAAGGATTCGATTCGAAAGGAATTTGATGGTTTATTGGAGCCTCAAAGCTCAACTTAATAAGTCAAAACAAGCCTTATTATAGCCAAATAAATGAATGTTTTATAGTTATTTGGGAAGCTTAGAGCGTTTTTCTAGTAAGTGTACACTATTACACTGGTAAGTGTACCCAGCTACAAAGTGTACGCAGAAACGTACAGCTATTTCTTGTCATTTCAGTCTTGCATGAGGATTCCAAGTGAGAGGTTTGTCCAGATGGAGTCCTGAGCAGCAGATCTGTTCAACAGGGATAAGTGCAATATTAAAAATGATACTGTGGGGAAGGAAGTCAAAGGTTTATGACGAAAGATAGAGATTTTTAATAATAATTTGATTTCAGAGTACGTGAATAAATATTTTTTATATGTGGGAATTAAATAAACTAAAAATAATTATAGTTAATTAAAATACGTAAATTTAGATTTACGTCGATGTTGTAACTTCATTATCAAAAATATTAATTTAACGATTATTTATATAATATACGATTATATATATATATATATGTATATATATAATTTCTGGCTCAGGGGTGGAGCCAGAAAATATCTTTAGATGATTAAACAAAAAAAAAACTGGTCGTGAGACCCTAATTAGACAGGCATCCTACTGTTTTATAAAAAAACGGTTAGCAATATGAAATGATACAATTATCAAACTGTTTCTTCGTATCATCTGGAGTTCTTTTGCGATTTCATTTTGAGGAACGAGTTTCAAAATATTAAATAAGTATAATGGATTTTAAAGTCACTCAGTAGAGTTCTTTAATAATATCTTTAATAATCAGTAGAGAATTTTAGAATAGTGGTTTTCAAAAAATGGAACAACGTAATCCTTAACCTCAAGAAAACTATTAATTAGTAAAAAATAAAAAAAATAAATAGTGAAGGCTTGTGAGAAAAATCCTCATGTTTCCTTTTTCTATGTCATTTTTTATATAGGACTTATTATAGTTTTATATCTTTATATTTTACAGAGATCTATAGATCTTAACCCATGACTTAAAATACTAGACAAATTTATTTCGATGGTGTCAATTAGTTATATCCAATTAATTACTACTGGATTAGTCCATGCATTGTTACCTTCAATATCAGATTTTTTTTTTTACATTCGCGTTAATTAATTAAATAATTTATTTATTTTTAAAACTTTCTAGATTATACAGCAATTTGGATTATTTTATCCCTTACAAAACATTTGATGATTAAAAAAAAACTTTACATTATATTTGAAGTAACAACATTAGGTTTACGAAATATTAACATATTAAAAAGCAGTAAACTATAGGCATCACATAGAAATCAGTGAAAAAAAAAATTATAATTTGGAATAATGATATATTTTTTACACACTATTTTTGATTTACTTTATTTTAATTTGAATCAAATGGACTGCCATTTCTTATAGTTTTTTAAAATTAATTTGCAAAGCAATTATTTAGCGAAGCCACAGGCTATAAACATGAGCTGAAACATATTACACTAATTAAATCGATTTACAGTCGTGGCGAAATAGTAATACCCATTAATGAGTCCCTAAATACTCTTTAAATTACTAATGAAGTATTGCAACTCCTTTCACCATTAATGGACCTTTCCCTTTAAGTCCACTCCTTTTAAAAATATTAGTGTGCTAAAGGATTAAATAAGAATTGGGAACAATACTTAATAATGGATAAATTATACTGGATGTACTCTGAAGAGTGTTGTATCATCAATAAACATTTTACAATAAAACAAAGCAAAGACCAGTTTAACTATTAATATAAATAAGACGAAAATTTGTACTATTTCATTTTAGAAAGTAACAGGAAGAGAAAGGCATCCATTTTTACTTTGACAAAACATAGAAATTACAGTCTCGATATTCTAGTTAAATTTGCTCAGGCAAGGAATTACTTTGTATTTAACTCAAAATGTTTAATAATAAACATATATTTACAGAAAATCATGTACATAACAACTACTATGTAAATTCTATTGTTAGTGTAATGTTATTGTTAGTGTAAGCAAGGATTATAGATTTGATTTTTTTAATTTTAATTTTGGTTATTTTTGTATTATTTATTTTATTTTACTTTTCGAACACATAAAAAGACAATATCATAACTAAAATGTAAATTAAATATTCATAGCATGTGGATTCGGATGGAGTATGTAAAATTTAGTAAATAAGCTCCTGCATAGAGTTAATATGTAAGAAAGAAAAAAAGAGATTATTCATATATTTTAAGAAAATCTAGCTTAAAATTCTACATACCTCTATATCCGATTCCTGGGATATAAAGCAACAATTGTTTATTTTTATTATTCCGAAATTCGGAAGTTCATATATGCTGGAAACAGTTTTAATATAACTTGTGAGAAATGCAATGATTTTATATCATTACACAAAACTGTTTCATCGTTCATCCTGAAAACTATAATGTTAATATTTATGTTGGCTAATAAATATAGTAGATGTTTCTCTTTTTCTCAAGAAAGACATGAAGAATTCCTTCTATTTTCGATTTTGAAAATGAATATACGAGGACAAATTGTTTTACTTAAACTGTGTATTATTTAACAAATGAATATTCGAATTAATAAATTAAGAAGTTCTTATTTGTTCAGGAAAAAAGAGGTACTTTAATAATAAGCTTTAATTTGGGAGAAAGTTTTACAAATAATTGTTTGTCAGTCGTTTTTTAATATGTTTTTATTAAGAAATAATAAATTTAGCCAGATTTAAGACAGTCAGTATTAGAGTTATGAGTTACACACACTTACTACCACCAGACACTAGCGGATCCAAGATTTAATTTTGGGGGGGGGGCTTCAGTCCGGAAGTATTTTTTTCATATATATAACAATAATTACTTTAGAAAAACAGAAAAATACTAGCTATCAATATTATACGGTGTTTGAGTGAGTCTTAAAGTCCTATTATATGTAATTAAACGACCAATAAGACATAATTTTTTACCATAAAACATAGTTACATTTTACTATTTTGGGGGGCTTCAGCCCGAAAATCCCCCTCCCCCCGTAAATCCGCCTGTGCCACCAGGTAATGACAAAAACAATACAAAAATTAATCTTAAATTGAAGAATTGAATGTTAAATAAACTATAATAATAATTAAAATTAAAGTGAAACTTTGAAATAAAATAATATAATAAAACTTATAACAAATTCTTATTTAAAATCGATATTTAATTAGCCAAGAGTTGGAAATTTATATCTAAATTCAATCCCTAACATTATCATCACCACGTATGCCGATGACACATATATCCTTTCAGTTAATAACGATCCATCAATAGCATCCCAAATTCTTCAATCACACATCTAAAACCTTGAAGAATGGTCTCAAAACCGGAGGATTAAAATAAATTCCAATAAATCCCATCAAAATTTTTTTTTGTTCTTCCCTACCTCGCCTTTCAGGCTATACGGGATTTTCCCGGGCCAGAGGGTGAGGGCGGGGAATTTAAAATCCCCTCCGGCACCGGGACGCGAACTCGTACTTTTTAAATCTTCTCAAATCTTTAATCCGGTTGCCAGGCAACTCGCGGTGCTGTGCACACGCTTTAGCCCATTCGGCCACCCCGCCCACTTCATCAAATCACCTTTAACCTTCGTCGTAAACCTATGACTTCCTGTCCTACAGTATCCTTTAATGATACCCCGCTAATTCCTGTTGAACAAATTCGATCCCATGGACAAACGACTCACTTGGAATCCTCATACGAGACTGAAACGACAAGAAACTGCTCGAAGTTTTCGCTTACTCCAGCACTTACTAGACAAACGATCTAAACTTTCAATTAATTACAAAAGACTCATATACATGACCATAATAAGACCTATTTGGGTTTACGGAGTTGAGCCATGGGGCTCCACTAAACCATCGAATTCCTCTCGTATCCCATACCTACAATCCGAAATCCTTCATAAAATGCTTAATGTTCCTTTGTCACAAATAAAATAATCCAAAAAGACCTTAATGTTCTCTATGTTTTACACTCTCCTCCCCTTCCCCGTAGATCCGTCCGTGCATGTATGATGTTCTATCATCTGCAGAGATGTTTGGGAATTCCTCAAAAGCCGCATTTACACATTTGACAAATTATGGAAAACACCAACGTGTTGATGGGATATTGCTCTAATCTAGTGGTCTCGCCCTTTTTTTCAAGAACCGATCTATCTGCTCTGCTTTTTTTAAAGATAAATCAAAGAAAGTTAGAGATAGCGATAGTGTCCCTTTTACAGATCTCTTTACGCTTTGTATAAGTTGAGAGATGATGAATTTGATTTTTGCGGGAACGATTTAAATGTATTATCTTAATCAACCATTTTCACCCGAATTATACTCCTTCTTCCATCTCCTTTAGTTTATCTTTAAAATTAAAATGAGTTAGGGCATACGTCATTTACCCGAAAGGTTTGTTTCTCTGTAAAGAGAAAAAGAAATACAGAACGTATAAAATGTCTGTTTCTTATATGTTTATTTCTTGTTGCGTCTGTTTGTGTTGCTGGTGTTTGCAAATGTTTAAACCCGGTTTAACATTCCCCCAAACGCCAAAGAAGGATCCAAAGAGCGACAACAATGGCTAAGGAAATGGGTGAGCGTGCTTTCTAGGGCGACAGTTCGCCCCTGACCGCCAGGCCTCCTTCTGGGATTAGTCTCGCCAATTTGCCGAGGCTGCAGGAAGGGAGGGAGGGAAAAGCTTTCTGTCAGGGGCAAAAAATAGAGAAAGAGCTGGTATTGTCTTTTCATCTCCAGCGCTTTTCACCCGAGAGTTTCGCTTTCGTCAAATCTAACAAATCCGAAGGACCGAAAATAAGGATGTGATTATTTTATTTTAATGAAAAATTGTGATAGTTCTATTTATAAGTTTTTTTTGTAAAAGAACTAAAGTAATTAAAACAATTTAAGTTTTGTATAATATAAATCACTAAGAAGATGTGAGTTTTGAAACTTTATATATATATTATAAATATTTTTATATAATAATAATAATCTTTTATTTATTCTGGGACGAATCTTTTTAGAATAATTAACAAGGACAGAAATGTGGGATTTTAAGCCTCAGATATATACACATGTATTTAGAAAGGTAACTAATAGATATAATAGAGAAAAAAGAAAAAAAAAATAGGTTCTATAAGTAAGAATATTTTTTTCTTCACAGTAATTTATTCTCCCATTTTTTTCACACTCAATTATATAACGTTTCGGGATCCACTTATATCCCATCTTCAGACTAGAAATTACAATCTATCGCTATTAACAATTATATGTGAAACAATAAAGCATTTATCGATATAAATAAAAACAAAAATAATTTTATTTTTATTTTATTTTGCCAATCTTACCATTATCCTGCATCATCTTAATTCTCCATAAGACTTGTCATGTTAATAAAATGTTTTATTTTTTGTCTTATTGTTAAAAATATAGTAATTTTAAAAATATTATTTATTTAATTATTACTATTATTATATGTATTTTATTATTTTTAATGTTGAATATTAATGTTGAATAGTAAAGAAGACGGACTACGTTCATTGGCGGGTCATATTAGTCAAATGTTGTTACGAATTTATTATTTTTTGACTTACCACCACATATTTATTTTCATTTATAATATTTTTCTTTTGTGTAAAGGTAAAATGAAATAAATAAATAGGCAGTGACTTCAAAACAAAGAAAGTTTATTATTAAATTAATAAATATCATCAACATGTAGCCCTATTTCAACCAGACCTAAACTGATATATTAAAGTTAAAAGTATCACATTATTATAAGCTATAATAATTCTTTCAAGAAGGTGTGTCCTCGACAATGAAGATATCCTTCCACTTCTTGATATAATAACGGAGGTGCCAAAGAGATCAGATATAGAACGATCAGGTATTGCGCATAGCAATGATCAAATCTCGAAGTGAAAATAGTCCGTTGCTCGATGGCTGGAGTAAACAGAAGATGAAAGCAAGCCCTGACAAATCAAATATTTTAGCTTTCACTGAGCCTTACTTTCTGCCCAGTAGATACCATTAGTGAAGGCCAGTAGGTGAAGAAATGTGGTAGCCTAATATCCTAAAGTACATTTTACTATGCAGTTATTATTATTATTCTTTACTTTTAACACTAAAAAAAACGCATTTTCCTGGAGTGGGGGAAAAAATCAACTTCAACTACTTCACGTCAATTTTTGTATCATAATTTGTGCAATAATCTATGGGATATCTAGGAAGCTCCTTACGATTCTGGCAGTGTTCAGCAGCACAGCTTACTGGGATTTATTTATTGTGGCGTTTGAGAGGCCCAACTTCACGGTAGCTTCTACAGTGGATTTTGGAATCAATCCATTGCTAGAGATCATTAAATCCTTACTGTTACTTTGTCCAGTCTGTAAAAATTTGGAATGTCGATGTATTGAAACGTAACACGCGAGTGGAAATTTTCGATTCTGAGCACAAAATTTTTTTTATCCTCCCACAGGAATACAAAGCTTCCCTATCTTCGATAATGAGGAAGCAAAATAAAACAGTTTTATTTTGGATACTTATAAAAGGCATGTATCGTTTTAAGGATAAGTTTCAATTTAATTATTTTTTATTAATAAGTGTTTGCTAATATTGAATTTTTTTAAAGATAGTTGTCGCTTACTTTAATTGTAACGATAATACTTTCAATGTGACGAAAGGAACGATCTGAAACCATCAAACGGCACAGAACTTCATTGGCGTATCCTTTTGCAATTGCATTTTTTCCCATGTCTGTGACATGACATATTTATTGATTGATAATGTCCTGCAGTACACTGTGACTAGAAAGCTTAATATGAGAGACGACATTTGGAGACTCCTTATTATCTCGGTTAGTACATTCCGGTTACAGGAGGTGCATCTCAGGATCTACGTCGGGATTCTTCATATTGAATTGTAATAAAGCGGTTCAACTTGATTTAGATTGTATCTACTGTTGAGGAGCTCAATCATAATTATTGTTTCAATGGCCTAGCTATCTGGACTAAGGATGGCCATCGATAGTCTATATTATCGATATATCGATAAATTCCTTTCGATATTCGAAATTTTACCATTGATAGTATCTACTTCGATATTGTTCCTTCGATATTTTAATATTATAATTTAAAAATTATAATTAAAACTATCCCTTTCATAAAGTGCTAGGAATTACAAATGAATCTGATCGTTAGAAAAAATATTATACTAATATTGCCAGTTTCGTATTAAATGTAGTGCGTAGTAGAGGAAAATATCAAGATTTCGATAATACCGACTATCTTGTTTGTATGTTTGTTTCGATGTCTAGGCGCAAAACATCCAGGTCATAAGCGCCCGATCAATTAAATAACACCGCTTAATACTGTTTGAATGGTTGGTATAAAAATAAAAAAATAAATAAAAATAATAAAGAACTGGATTGATACAATAAAATAAATAAATAAGGATAATAATAGACACTTATAGATAATAAGATAGAATAGATAAATAAATAAACTTAAAAAAAAAAAAACAGTGAAATTAATAAACAAATGAACTCGAAATGAAATGAAATGAACAAATAAAACAAATGAGAAAAAAATAAATAAGTTAAAAAAATAATAATAAATCTGCAAAGGAACATTAATTATAATCTTGTCATTTATGTTTTTTAAGTCTTTCACTATCCAGGAACTTGACAACTTTGGTAACGATTTCTTCTTGATTTCCCAGGGATGCTGATATATTCTGGGGTATTCCGAGATCTTTTAATTTTGTGGTGTAAAAAGGGCACTCTTCCAAAATATGTTTTATAGTTAATGACAGGTCACATCCGGCATTTGAGATAAGATCTTTTGTTATGAGGTGGAGGTGAGTCAGTCTAGTATGTCCGATCCTCAGCCGCGTGAGGACGACCTCTTCTCTACGACTGCTGCGTCTGGAGCTGGTCCACGGCTGCACCTCTTTCTTCATTGTCTTTAATTTGCTAGGTGCGCTGTTGTCCCACCGTCTTGCCCATTCTTGGGGTACGGTTTCTCTTAGAGGTCGTGCAAGTTCAGATAGTGCCAAAAAAACTTTACCGCGGCCTGGAAGAGTAAGAGCTTCTTTTGCTGCTCTATCAATTAAATTAAGAGCTCTTTAAATTAAGAGTATTTTTTAAAATTAATACCGACTATTGTTGGTCATCCCTATGTAGAGTTGAATAGCGTGCGTGGGACCCTTTTTACTCATGTTAGTAAACTTAATATGCCCAAATTTGTTAGGACCTTCTTAATCCAAGGCCACGAATTGTCAGTGAAATATATATATAGGATGCTAATAAATCAGCAATATATATATATATATATATATATATATATATATATATATATATATATATATATATATATATATATAATTATTTTATTGGGAATAAGGTCACTTAATAATTATTCAATAAACAACTAAATGTTCATTGCTTCTGTGTTTATTCAGGGACAACCGACAATCTCAGCACCGTCCACCTGATATTCAGCTACTCATAATATTTTTAATATTATAATATAATATTTTTAAGCTACTCTTAATATAATAAGGTAGCTTAATATCGGTGTTGAGACTGTCAGTGTGTTCCTGGCCTGAGGTATCGAGGCTCTGTTTTAAAACTTTGAAGAGGATCCCATTATTAACTTATTAAAAACCGGGATCAAAACATTGAATAAACACAGAAGCAATGAACATTTAGTAGTTTATTGAATTATTATTAAGTGACCTTATTCCCAATAAAATAATTATATATATATATATAATGCTGATTTATTAGCATCCTATATATATATTTCACTGACAATTCGTGGCCTTGGATTAAGAAGGTCCTAACAAATTTGGGCATATTAAGTTTACTAACATGAGTAAAAAGGGTCCCACGCACGCTATTCAACTCTACTTAGAGATGACCAACAATAGTTGGTATATACTCTAAGGGTAAAAAATACTCTAATTTTTCTTTAGTTTTCTTTTTCTCGGCATAGGTCAACTGAGGACCGCGTATAATCATTATTTCTTCGCTTTCCTTTTAGCCTAAATTTTCCTCATTTCGTTCCCTCATTTCCTTTTTCCGTTCTTCTGTTCATTTCATTCCTTCCTTTCTGCTCGAGGGACCTTTATCTTATTCACTATTCCTCTGAAATTATCCCTATTTAGGTATTCCTCTTCTTTTATCTCAAGTTCCACTAAAATATTTATAGTATTCACTGTTTAAATTATTTCATTACTTCTTTTTTTTCTCTATAGCAATAAATTTCCCTTTCTCTCCCTTCTCTCTCTTTTCTCCCCATATCTTTGCTTGTATATTTTTCCCCTAATTTAACTCCTACTGACAAATACTAAAATGTTTAAAATTATACAATAGTAACAATGACAATAAAAGTTTTCATACAAAGAAAAATAAATAAAATTAATACATAAAAATATAGTAAACATGCATGTTCGGCTAAAACTTCGTAAATGACTTCATATTGTCGTAACCTCCAACTTTTTTATTTACAAAAATTCTCGGAAATGCGTTTGCAGTCTGAAGACCGATAAACCTTATCTATTTAATGAGAAACGTGTATCACTATTTACTAATTTCCTTTGTTTTGACAGATTTCTATATTATTCAATAAAAAATGTATAGAAAAAAAAAGAAAGAGATACTAATAACTCATGAACAGCCATTTGAATTGAAAGATAATTAGATAACACAATCGAGAGAAAAGGTGGCCTTTTGGGTCGTTTTGCGTGACTTACATCCCCAACATGTCAAAATAACAAGGTTATATAGGCCAAATGGCCCAATATTTGTGTAGGCCGCAATTTATCTAGATTTTGTACTTAAAATATCTATTGAATATTGGTTCTAAGAGACATAGTTTGGTTTTGAAACAACCACGTTTAGAAATCGTGGGCTTGCCGTTGTCAAAAATGACAGGTGAATCAGCGCTTTTAACTCAGCATTTTGGACCAGCCGATTTCCAACCCGCCATTGCAGAGGTCATGAGGTTTCTACACTCACGCGTTCCAGTAAAAGTGGATTGAAGGATGCAATCATTCTTGTAGAAACGGTAATTTTGAAGGTATGCTTTGGCTCAATAATGAGGTACTCTTCTCATTCGGTGGTGTAGAACCTCACACGTGGAGAAAGGAGTGGCGTCCGTGGATCTCAGGCTTAGTATAAATGTTAATATATTTTAAATCGCTATTTTATTTTTTGTTTTTAGCGTGGATATGCACCATCATCACTATTATCTCATTAAATCATTACTGTTGCCCAAGATCGGGGCGGAATGTGATATTTCTCAATGGATAAGTTTTTTTAAGAAATGAAGCAACCATCAGAAGCCATTCAGATATAAAATCTGCAAACCCTTGCTAATTTTGACCAACTGTTACTTGAATTGTAAGAGTGTGGATTCTTCTTAATAAGCTCATGAAGTGACTATTTTCCCAGAAAACATACTTATTAAACTGATAAGATCTCCAAAGTAATTTTTCTAGGCAAGAGAGAGAAGTACAATAAAACTGTATATTTGCTCAACTATGTTGAGTTGCTAAATGAGCCAGCATACTGATCATTCCTAATCGATAATATTCACTGAGAGGGAACAAAAAGAATAAAGTACCGAGTGTTATAGTTCTTCACTGTTTTTGCCTCTCACTTCTGTCCCTAACGTTCATAATGAAGTGACCAGAATTAAAACAGATGATGGTGCAGGATTCCTAATGATTACACGATAGTAGAATCCGCCTAACTTTGAAGGTGACTCTTTTTCACACCAAGCTTTTCCAAAAACTCAGCTGTTGAAAGTGGAATCGCTCCTCTACTCCTGAACACAAAATCCCTGAATCGAACATCTTTTCTCGTCAAATTCCTCTCTATAATTTCCCTTTCGGTGCGGAATACATTTTTTTTTTATAAATTTTCTATTTTCCTCTTTTTATTTTTATATCTTGATCCTCATCGTTTGTTTCAAATCGAGTTGTAGGATCTACTATCAAAGTCTATTTTCCTTTCGCACCAAAGACTAAGATATTTATCTTAATATCAATGATCATCCTATATTCATGCGTATTTTTAATGCATGTTTTTAATGCATATTTTTAATACGCTTCAATGAAACACCTATAATTTTTTGTCTGCAGAAATTCGGCAATTCAATGCTTTACATTATTGTTTCGGCAAGTGGCAAGAAGCATATTATTCAGATATTTGCACAATATATGAGCTGGTGTTTCCAAATCTTGGCCTCATCAGGATCGATTGAAGGATAATTGAAGTAGTTCTCAAATTCGAACATAGGCTCGTGGTTTGCTATATTGACGGCACAGGTAAGAAATGAAATGTATCAATTAATAAATTTAGCCATAATTAAGGCAAAACTGTGGAAGTATTACTGCCAAACTGTGGAAGGATCCTTGTTATATGTATGGGGCCATGGTTTACCTAACTGAAATGAAACAGAAATAGTTGATGTAGACATTTTTAAAGCCCGAAATCTTATCCAAGATCTATTTATGAGCAGCTTCTCTTGGTACACATCCTCTGTAAATTGAGTACCTTTTATTGGAAAAATTTCTAAAAGATTAAGTTAAACTCGGCCATATCCGCCTCCTTGCACAACGGTAGATCTAAAAGCTACACTACCTTACCTATCACTAAATACAAGTTTAATAACCACTACAAGAGTTATAGTGGTACAGTCTATGAAATAGAAATTTTTATAATTAAAACGGAATTAATTTATATTTGTTTGACTGAAGGTTAAAATTAAAAATAAAAAAGACAGAAACTCCCTTACGTTATATACCGATAAAACTTATGAGATGTAATTTGTTAGAAGAATTTTAAGCTTACAGCCACGAGAATACCTTGAATCTATGAAATAGCTAGAGCATTCACTCCTTACGTACCTGAAAGGTTGATGAAAACCTACTTGTACCTACCAGTAAGCAATATTTTATAAAACTAGCTTAAAAAAACGAATACATTTTTATAGCAGAGATGAATAAACTAATAAAAAAAATTGTTTTTCCCTTCCCGGGTATGGGTCGATGGTGTAAATCACTGCCTGTCGCCGAATATGGAGAAGTACATTATTGAACAATATACGGTATAGTTGCGATAAAAATAGTTTCCCAAGGAGATGATTTCACAAGTCCAACTACTAGCTAGTTCTTCGTAAATTAATTTTTTAATTAAGAATATACACTTTTTAATGTTGCGTTTGTCATTAGGAGAGTCTCCCGAACCCAGGGTCGATTGACGGCTGGCAGAATAAATAATTACCTGCCCAAGCCTGATTCGAATCTAGATTCCAGAGAATATAAGTCACTTTTTTCGACTTACTATGGTACCTTACTCGCAATAGTTGTGGCGCAAGATAAAATTAATGTGTGAATAGACTACCGTCTACCTTCAAGTCCCCAGATATAAATTTTATTTATAAAGTTTTAGTCGGTGGTACCAATTGCGGATCCATTATTTGATTTTCAGTCCTACGCCCGGTCGGTGTTAGTTGACTCGAGTAGACTGACGGGCACACAAACCCGGAGGGGGGGGGGAGGGAGACTCGGACAGCAGGGCTTTTCCTGGAAGTTGTTTAACTTTGATTACCTATTGCATGCGCCTCATCCCGTACGGTTAGCCCAGCCCCCCATATATATATATATATATATATATTTAGAACTTTTCTCTCTCTCTCTCTCTCTCTCTCTCTCTATATATATATATATATATATATATATATATATATATATATATATAATGATTATTACTTTGAAAGAAAAAGACAGAAACTAACTACCTATATGAAATAGTATTTAAGTGATTAAATGCTATAAGTCCTATTAATGTCCTATTAATAATATAAGTCCTATGGATAAGTCCTATTAAATGTAATTACACGAATAATAACACTTTAAGAGATAATGTTTCTAAATTTTTTTCGTAAGACATGGTTTTATTTTACCATTTTGGGAGGGAAAAGGTGGGGGAGAAGGTTTCAACCCGAACGTCCTTTCTCCATAGATTCGCTTATGCGTGCTACAGTCCATTTTTACCAAATTATTGACATTCCTCTAAAACTTCGAGTAGCACCATCGTATCATAACCTGCAACATTTATATCCACGAAAATTCTCAGAAATGGGACGCTTTATAATTAAATTAATTAATTTCATGAGAAACTAAAAACTCATGAGTTTGATATCGATAATTATTTTTTCTAAAAAAATATGTAATAATTATTATATTTCATTTTTAATTTAAGAACCATACCTGATTTATAAACAGAAATTTAAATCGATGTTTAATGTTTATAGATTAGATTAAACATAATTATCACTCACTGAGTGATACGGTTATACCTAAATAGATTTCTGAAATTGCTGTATATACACATATTTTTTAGAAGCCAAAATTTCTAGTGAATTTCGAAAATAAAGATGTTCTGTTGCTAATAGTTGACAAAAAAATTATCCACCTACTACTCCAGGCTCAAAATATATCATTACAGATTACAAATAATTTGTATTTCTGATTTATAAAATTATTACTTAAGAATTATAAATATTGTTAATAGTAAAAATTTTGTTTAAAAATAATAATTAGGATATGATTTTTATCACTTATGAAAAAAATAAATAAAAATCGGTCTTAATAAAAATCATCAAGTGTTTTTAAATTCCAAATACCAATTTTGATTTATTTTACTATTTTATTTTATATTATTATAATTAAAATTTATTGTTTGAATTATCGATTTCAAATTCTTATTCGAAAGAAAACTCATGAATACTCATTTGCTTTCCATTAGAATCATATGTTAATTTGGTCACAAAATCTAAAACAAAAAAAAGGTGACATACAAAAATATTGGGCTGTTTAGATCTTATAACCTCGTTATTTTGACATGTTGGGAGGTAGAAGTCACACCAATGGAGGTCACACGGTTCATGAAAATATCTTATGATTAAAGTATAAATCAAATGGGCATTCATGAGTTTTTAGTACCTAATTAAATTGACAAAGTTTTTCCGATCTCAGTATTGACATTTTTGAGAATTTTCTTAGTTAAAAAACTTGTAGCCTACGATTAGATGAAGCCATTCACCAAGTTTAAGAGACTACTATTTCTTGTAATCCAAACAGTTCGAGTACACAACAGTTGTATAATCTTAAGTGTAAAGCCCATTTCGTTGCGATGTCTTTTGATGGTACTTAATTACCTTTTGTTCTTCTTCACGAACGTTGGCCGCTTGTTTTGTGGTTTCATTAACGTTACGTATTTCATAATGTAGACATAATATTCCGTACCGTCATCCTTCGAAGCATTCACCTCTCCGCAGCAAAATACTTCCTATACTTCCCCGCCTCATTGTTGCTCTCTTTCATAAATTGTTTAACTATTCTAAAGGGGCCTAGGAAGTGTAGTATTTACACTCTCCTTTGAACTAAACTCATTCATTAGATAATACGTTCGAATAGAGCACTCGTTTCCCCACAGCCTTGTAATGGAAAACCCCAGTCATCCTCTCGAAAGACACCGGTAGAGCATTGCTTTTGAGAGTGGGTTAACGCGGACAATGGGTAAGATATAGCCCCGTTTTTCCGACCTCAAAGAATATTAACTACCGAAATGTTTACACTCATTTGATTCGCTCTCTTTCGGATATTTGAAGAAAAAATGACGTAAGTGTGTTTTGTTGGTAGTAGAATCGTACTAGTTGACTCAAAAACATGTCATATCGTTCGTAGTGATTCGCATATTTTACCGTTGCTATTTTTATTTATCACTAAATCCACAATCCTACATACATCTAATTCAACTTTACTAATTTTCAAACTGTCGTTACTTAAGTAATTAAATATTAATTAATTATAGCACTAGATTAATAAGTATCCCGCTCACGGAGACCGCAACTATGTCACAGAGGCCATATTCGGCCTCCGAGTCAGCGGTTCCCCACCAATGGTATAGTATAATAATGACAAGCTGAGGATGAATTATTAAGTCTATGAATTTCATAAACGAGTAAGTAGAAAATAACGAGATGTAATGATATCAATAAAAACAAATCCGATTTCGTACACAGTATTTTAATGACAGTTAAGTTAACAATATAGAGAAAGATAAAGCAGATGTTAAGGATCTGAAAGTTATTTTTAATTTTTATGTTTTTGCCCTCTTATCCCTGTCGAACAAATCCGATACTTAGGACTCCACCTTGACAAACGACTCACTTGGAACCCCCATACCAGTTCTGAAACGACTTGAAACCGCCCGACGTTTTCGACTACTCATATATGACAATAATAAGGCCTATTTGGACTTACGGAATTGAGCTTTGGGGCTCCACTAAACCATCGAATTCCTCTCGTATTCAATCCTTACAATCCAAAATCCTTCGTAAAATCCTCAACGCTCCTTACTTTGTCACAAATAAAATCATCCATAAAGACCTTAATGTTCCATATGTTTCCGATTTGGCCCAATCCAGATATCTATCCTTCCATAACAAACTGCAGAACCATCCGAATCCTCTCGTTTCAAACCTTGCTTCCTCCTCGATCTCCGATAATCCTCCGAGGCGTCTGAAAAGAAGATGGCCTCGGGACCTTCTAATATAGAACTTTAATTTGAGTTCTACCAATGGGTAGTTTCTCTTCTTGTTGTACATGTCATGTTTAGCAATGTCACATTTACTTATTGTATTTTCCATGTAATACAGTTGTAAATCTCAATAAAATAAAATAAAAAAAAAAAATTTATGTTTTTAAAATTTTCTTTGACAGTTATCCTTAAGATGATCGATTGGACGAATCTTTCAAGTTAAACTTCCAAAACTGCATTTACACACGCAGGTCCTTAACCTTTCATCACGACATTTCTCAATCTCAGTTTATTTTTTATTGTCTGCTGAACGGGTTTCCTCATATTTTTGTTCCAGGGATTTGGCTGTAAAATAGTTTTATGTCAGTGATTTCACATTCTCTATTTTATCTTTTCTTCTCTATTCAGATATCACTCTCCTGGAATCTATTAAGATCGTCTGTCACTTTGATTACTAATTTATTTTTGAATTCTTTGTAACTTGTATCTTATGGAAGAAGAAATTTTTAATGTTCATAGACTGATTAAATTTATATGTTAAATTATTACTTTGGTATATCCAAGGAAGGAAAAAAAGTGAAAATTTCACTAATCACAATTGAAAAATAAAGACGCTACTTAAAATATATATACTTGTATCAATTACTAGTCCGTATATATAGACCTCATTTTATCAAATTATTATCATCCGGCTGAAACTTCGTAAATAGCTTCATTTCATCGTAACCTGCAAATATTTAATCAACGAAAATTATCGGTATTGGGGCATCTTCAATTTGGAGGTCGGCAAACTTTGTCGATTTAATTAGGTACTAAAAACTCGTAAATACCCATTTGAATCATAAGATAACTTGAGAACAAATTGGAGAAAAAAAGGCGGCCTCCAAAAATATTACGCCGTTTGACCTTTATAACCTCGTTATTTTGACAATTTGGGGGGTGTAGGTCACGCCAAACGGCTCAATATTTTAGAAGACTAAGTTTTTTATCGACTTTGCGCTCAAATTATCTTAGGATTAAAGTGGAGAGCGAATGGGTACTTACGTGTTTTAGTACCTAATTAAATAGACAAAGTTTGTCGACCTCCAGATTGAAAACGCTCCAATTTCGAGAAGTTTCGTAGATATAATATTTGTAGGCTACGATGAGATGAAGCTATTTACGAAGTTTCTGCCAGATGTTAATAATTTGATAAAAAGGGGTCTGTACCACCGACTATACTATATGTAGCTGTGAAAAAAAATGTACTTACTTTTTGAAAGATCGTACATCCCCAATCGTATATTTGAAATCCCCAAAATGACCTCTGGATCCACCCCTGAATCATTAGAGAAAGACATTCTGAAGATAAGAGAAAACCCGATAAATTGATAAATAATATATACGAAGAATTGTTAAAAGATTATTTAATTTATTTTTCAAAGGCGTATGAAAATCTTATTTTTTGATAGCATTAGTACATAAATGGTATTTGAGGAATATTGGATGTGAGGCTTGAAGTCTGATATTTATAATTTGTAGTAAGCAATAGTTACGAGACCGTGAGGTACGAGGCCGTTGGCGTGAGGTTAACGTACCCAGTACGAGATAGAACAGTTTGATTCCCACCATGGTGAGTAAATATTTATTTCGCCGCGATCCCAAGGAGTGAATGTTGTTTCTTCCACCAGGGGTTGTACCGCTACAAAAATGTCAGGCGGAAAGAATCAAGAGTTCCACTGGCTGAAATAGTTCATCTCCAATAGATACTAAAATTAATACGGTCTAAAAGAAAAATGAAATAATCATAAGTATCTGAATTAAATGTATTTACATAAGTAATAATAATATTAACCAATTAATATACTTATAGATTGTTTTTTTGTTAAGGCTTAACATATTGTCGGCACCTTGTTAAAGTAAGAAATGTTAATCTCTCCCACGTTTCACATTCGTTACTTTAACGTGATGCCGGCGTTATGTATCTGTACCTGTTGAAAACACTGCTTACAATCAGCAGATGCTGTCATAAAAGTAATAAAACTGACATGTCAGGCAAGGGGAAGGACCGTGCGTGCTTGTAACCTCTAATTGTTTTAGAAATGCAGACGGTAAATTCAATTTTGGAGAATTATGTGTGAGTTTGCTGCTGAATTTTAAAAACATTAATATTTTTTTTTTTATTAACGAAATTTACAACTGTAATTAATAATAAATACAACAAGTAAATATGAACAAGTAATATGACATGTACAACATGAGGAGAAACTACCCATTGGTAGCACTCCAATTATATTTCTATATTAGAAGGTCCCGAGGCCATCTTCTTTTCGGAGGGAGGAACATTAATATTAAAAATAATTTGACGAAATGAAAAATGGAAATGCATGCAATTAAAGGCGAAACGTCGTTATAATTAAAACATTTTGATAAAATAGAAAATTATTTTAACGTTTTAAATGAAATTATCCAACCTGTAAAGCCATAAGCCTCTAACATACAAATGGACAGTTTACCTGCCAAATTTTCACTAATTCAGCCATCTTCAGGGACAGCTAATTAACTAAACAGCTAATTAACTAAACAGCTGATTCACAAGGTTAAATTAATTTAAAAATAAGTTAATAAGGAAAAAAAAAACTCGAATGTGTTTATAACATCCATATCCAACAAAACTCAGTGGGTACACAAGTACTCCACAAATATTACAAAAGGAAGATAATATTTAACATTTTTGTATTTTTATATTTTAGGCATGAGCATTTATTATTTAAATTTTTCTAAAATTCAACTTAAAATTAAAATTCAACAGTTGTTGAATATAATCTTCATCTGCTGTGTTTATGGGACCTTTTATTTCTTTCAGTATGTATTTGGATGGTGCCTGATGATGCCAGGATTAGCGAAACGATAGCAGGTTTGTTATTAACCTGTCTATTAAAGATTTATGGCTTTACAGTTTGTATTTCTCCATTTATAACATAATCATGTCTCCTTTAGAGCAACGTGCTTGTTATAATAATACAAAATTAATATTTATAAATCGTGAGACCAATAAAATCACGGTGAAAATAAATTGTATAATCAGCAATTTTGAGAAAATTACTTTAACAAAACAATTAACTTCATTAAGATAGTTAAAAATTAAGACCAGTTTTAATAAAGGATGAGATAGATATTTGATGATAGAGAAATAAATTACTTCATCCTGTTTAAGATGTGTGAAGATGAGGAGGTTGAGGCGCGGGTTGCGTAACTCATCTGGATTAAGATATTATCCTCAGGTTATTAGTTGCCCAACATCTCATCAAGAAGAAGCATCAATAGCAGACTTGAAACAATAAATTATCCTATACCAAAGCTATATCCTGTTAAATCGAGTCCTAAGTTAATGCCGTTAGCAGCTAGATGTGCACGGTTGCATGGCATACGACTGCTGCACCAGCCTAAGTTTCGCAGCTTGAGCAAGTAGTATAGTTTCGCAAGATAATTGATAGTTAAAACCTTTGGCCTTTCTATCCCAACCAACTCCAGGACTGGTTGGCTTGCAAGGAGCTGTTGCATTGTGAATCTCCTTCTTGGAATTGTTTGTCACGTTAGGTTTTGGAAAAATGTTTATTTTTGTTAAAATATTATCAATATTTTTTATTAGATGATCGGGTTTAAGTACCGTGAAACTTAAAACCTCAAATTTTGAGGTGGGAGAGGGGTAAAAATTTTGAAATTTTTCGTAGATTACAACTAATTTTTAAAAATAATTTAGAGTTTAATAATGAAAATAATTAACCAAAAACAGGAAAATTAAAATTTTTCCGTAAGAGGTATTTATTTTTATGTAAAATACCATAAATTTTTCATCTCTATATCATCCGACATACTCAAGGATAGTGTTGCCCAAAATCGGTCTTGGTCTTGCAAGACCAAGACTGATAAAACATCCGATTTTTAGAATAAAAAATAAGGCGAAATAGTTACTAATATGTTACTATATGAAAAGAATTGGTATAATAATAATAATATATACTACACATAATGAATTGGCGGGCGTAATTTTTAGTGTTGCCCAAAATCTGTCTTTGTCTTGCAAGAACTATTGGAAGACCTAGACTGGCCAAAAAAAAATATATATCGTTTTTGTAAATAAAACTTAAGGCAAATACTTGACCTCTAATACTTGACTACTATATGTAAAGAATTGGTATAACCAATATACTTTTACATTTAACTCTTCTAATTTTTCATTCGGGGTTAGTTAGGTTTCTTATATAAAATATTAAAGTAAAATCTCTATAGTAATAAGCTAATAGGTAGCTGCAAGACTCTTGTGCAAGATCAAGACCAAGACTCTAATAATTTTGCCCACGGGCACTGGGCTTGGGATCCCTAACGTATGCTAGTCTGCCAGTGCAGCCTACTCAATTTTGCCACAAATCCAGAATTTCCAACTAATTTTTTTTCCAAATAAAAAAAATTCCAACTAATATAATTTATTTTTTTTAGGATGGCCCAAGGTGCATTATGGCCAAAGGTACATGTATTTCCCTATATAGTAGGTTATTTTCTTATTATGCCTTCTATGTACATAGAAATAAACAAGATAATGATTTTGTTTTTTAGAATTAAGAGTGTAACCAGTTATACATAGAAACTAATGTAAAAGAATAAGGATTAGAGATAGCAGAAAGATTTCAATAACTTTCTTAGGTTATTTCCGGAAGATTATAAGTAAAAGCCTCAAAGCTCCCCTGTTGCATTTATGTAAAGTTAGTCAACCTTTCACCTTATTCATTAACACTCAAGGCTAGAAATAAAAATAACTCAGAAGATTGAATAAAAAACGTTGAAGAATGAATTTAAGAGTTGTTAATAACATAACATGTTTTATTGTTAAAATAATTTCTAACCCAATTAATGAAATTTTATCTTCATCCTACGAGACTAAACACTCTCTCATTAGGTCATATACTCGTAATTACAGTTAGACCTCTTCAAATGGACACTTCTGGAAAAGGATTTCCATATATGGCAATTATGTATGTACATATGCTCTTCTCATCTTAAAATTATTCTATTAATTATTAAAACGGTAGTCGTCTTTCACATTCTAAAAAAATAATAAAAGAAGTTTATGGGAGATGGATTGCCATCGATAGTCGATATTGCTCTTCCTATATTCAATATTTTACTATTAGTAGAATCTACTTCGATTTTACCGACTATGGGTATCGTCCCTTAGATATTTTAATTTAAAAATTAAAACTAAAACTATCGCTAGGAATTATATATGAACCTGATCGTTAGAAAATAAAATTATACTCGTCATGTTTGTTCCATACAGAATATAGTGCGTAGTAGAGAAAATGTCGATATTTCAATAATATCCAATATCGTTGGCGATCCCTTAGTAGAGTTAAGTTAAATAGTGCGCGTGGGACCTTTCTCACTCCGTAAACTCAAATTTGGCCAAATTTGTAGGTTAGAAACTTCAAAAACCAAAGCCACGAAATGTCCTAGAAATTGTTCGTTTTTTTTTTTATCCCCAAAAAGTTTATTTAATTAAATTACATATATAATTATAACAATACTAATACATACACATAACAAAGTCCTTCCACTGCCCGAGGGCAAATGTCCAAGAAATCTAAGTAGGACACAAATAAATTAGCATTTCGCTGAATTCAATCTATGGGTATATAGAAGGTATTGGTTGATTGGAAATTTTTGAAAAAAAGCCGAGGACGACGAAGATGGAAAGGAATTAAAAAAATAATTTTAGTAAGGTTGGAAAAAGAATCGATATTTCCATTTATTAATTTAAAGAGGAAATTAACATCCTTTTTGATTCTCCTATATGGTAGAGAATCAATATTTATATTGATGTTCACATTTCAAAACCGTTTACAATATTGATGAAAATATCGACTAATTAAATCGACTTAATTAAAATCGTTAGAGCCGTTTTAGAGAAAATAGTGAAAATTAATAAATCCATAATATAAGCTGGCATTTCCGGTAAACATTTTTTTCCGAAAAAATTTTATATCTCAAGCATATGCCAAACTTGAATACGTAACATAAATCAGTATCGAGGTGCTTTTTATTTTTACACATACACCCACGTTCACAAGCGCGCGTACACATACACAAATTGTTTTGAGACGTGATGATTTGGACTCAAGGGACTTTGAAACATGTATTTCCGGTGAAAACTCAGTATTTGAAATTTCGGATCTCTGTTGTTGAGAGGATTCACACCCGAGAATCTCAGGCTTCGAAAGCTCTTCGTTTTATTTATCTTTCTTTTAAATACCTAAGGATTTCGTATTAGTATTATCTGAAGACCTTGACCAAGAAGATGAAGGTTGAAAAACCAGTCATCTCTCTTCTTATGAGAAACTTTCTCCGCTTCATCGTTATAAGAATGTTATAATCACAAGTAAACAGGATTCTACAGCTTATTGACGCGATATCGGAATGTAGAAAAATATTTATTATAACGGCCGAGAACGTCACAGTTTGCAAAAATGGATGTGAAAGGGGTAGGAGCAGGTGGGTACCAAGGCCATCGCAGCTCGGGTGGACCGGTCCTTTCTCCAGAGGATCCAGGATTGGGTCATCGATGACCGCATCAAGGTCCAGGATCACATCTGGTTCTAGTTATGATCAATTACACAGATGCAGTGGCGTAAATAGCAGATGGCAAGGTGGCAAATTGACTCAGCCCAAAATGGCCTACAATCAGAGATATAAATCTTTTAATTTTGTTACATACTTTCTTTACTCTAATCGACAAGTAATGATTTTCTATAAAAACATTGTATGTTTGATTGAATACGTAATTCCAGTGTCGTGTGATTTTTACTTTCACTTACTTAAATATGAAATATATAGTAAGGGAAAGTATTGCGGTCGTGAAAATTTTCGAATCTGAGTTTTTAACGGAAATACATGTTTTATGGTCCCCTGAGTCGAAATAACCAAGTCCCGCAAAATGGTGTGTGTGTGAGTTAACAGTCTAGCTCAAAAACGAAAAGCCGTACGAAAATTAAATTTCATATTTATGGTTTTTATATGCTTGGGATATTACATCTACTTTTTCGTTAAAATCGAATAACCGAAAGTGGCACTTTATATCATGGACTAAACACATGTTTACGATTTTCTCGAAAACGACTCGAACGATTTTTTTTAAATTCATCATATCAGAGTAAAATTAAGCAGTTTAAAATAAAATGTAGGTTTTAGTCTGATCGATGTTCTCTAACAGCGCTTAAATGGCTATTTTTCAATATTGTCTTCCCCTAAAGTAACTTTTAGTTTTTTTATTTGACAAAATTGACCATTTCACATTAATCTCTAATATAAAAAATAGTTAAATATAAAATAATTTGATAATTAACTAAAAGATTAATAAGATATCGCAAAGGACAATAGTTCCAATAGAGAAACCAAAGGAATACGAGCGCACCCGAGCTCACCCGAAAGAGTAGAACACACTTCCATACGTAACGTGAGCTTAATGTAATACGGACTCCGACAATATTATATAAACATACATATGTGGTTTTCATAAATGTTATTGATGGTATTTTTTAATATTTAATTGTATAGATTACAGCGATATAAATATTAAAATTTGTATATATATAAGAATACTTATAAAAATAAAAATAAGCACAGTGATATATAAATAAATATAGCGTCTATAATTTTTACTTTTACTTCCCCTTTCTCTGAAAATACCTTTTTCCGCTAAGAATAGAGTGGTAAGTGAAAGTTGTGTGATGCGCACACCGCACCAGATTATTTTGTTTTACGTTAGGGATGGCCTTTGATAGTTTAATAATTGATAGTACAATAATATAGAAATATCGATATTTTTCTTCTAATAATAGACAAATAGCTGATGACATGTAATCTACTTTTTTCTTTCAAACCTCATAAAAAATATTTATACAGGCAATTTTATTATGTGTAGCCAAGATTGAGATTAAAAATTATATCTAATTTGTATGCAGTAATAAATTGCGTGTACTATAGTATACGATGTACTAATCTTTCCGCTCCGTTGCGTAGAAAAACAAATATTTAGAGGAAAACTTACTTAGTTTGTTTGTTTTTGCGAATTTGAAAAAAAATCGTTAGGTTAGAAGCGAAGTATGGTATAAAAGGTTAATAGCTCGATAATTGCATTTAGAATAAAACAATATTCCTTAAAAAAATATTAGTAGCATGTAAGCAGTTTAAATTTGAATATGACAATTTCTGAGAAACGTCTCTTAGAAAAATGAGGTATTTAACATACAACAAAAAAGTTAAGAATTTCGAGCATAGGTTGAACACTTGTATTTTTTTTTTATTTGACATACGCGTACTATAACATATTTAATAAGAAATTCGAATTACCCGACGTTTTGCGATTTAAGGTGCATAATTTGACTGGGTTACTAATTGATTCTAAGGATTCGGCGTGATTTCTCTTTCGTTGAAAACAGAACGTCGATTATTGAGTTCCTGAGACCAGGCACGTAGCCTTACCTTTTACCCTACATTTTACCTTCGAAGATGGCTCATTTATATCATGAACATACAATACACACACACATATATATGTGTGTGTGTATAAGTTAAGCGTCGTCGGACTTAGAAAACAAAAAAAAAGAAGGAAAAGGGAAAAGATGTAACATACACGACTTCTGAAATAACACTGCTTTATTCGTTCCATAAGCCTCCTTATATACACTTAGCCTGTTTATTTACATTACCAGATAGTATTAAGGCTGATACCGCCAGTCTCCGGTCTTTATCTCCCCCCCACCAGTTTACGAACAGGATTTTCGGAAACTTAAATATTGCTAGATCGGAGCCCACGGTGACCAGCCTTAACACTTTACAATTAGTTTTACAGTATATCCTTAAAAGAAAATAAAATAGTTCCACTCACTGGAAAAATATTAAATACAGAAGAAATAATTAAAAACACTGAAACTAAACACAGCACTTTAGAACTCCTACCACTTGAGAACTCCTAACAACAACAAAAAAAAACACAATTTCCTCTATACATGAAATAATACAACAAAAAAAACAAAAAAAAATCTTTTACAACTTGTTTTGTTTTGACAGCCACAAAAAGAACATATTCCTCTGTTTTATCTACAGCGGTGAGGGTACTACGAATCCATAGGTCTATGTCCCGACTCTATCATTGGGAGCTTTAATTGTTCGATATGAACGGTTCTCCTCTTTCTGGGCTCATTCACGCTCTCAATAGTTACCAGGTTATGCTCCCTAATAACAACCACTCTGAATGGACCCTCGTACCGTAGCAATTGTTTCCCTCTGTTGGTTCCCAATTTCCGGTAAACTATTGTTCCTATTTTTAGTTCCCCCATTTGGTCGCGAACTTGTACATTCTGCCTTTCCACCCGCTTCTGCTTTTCCCGCTTAATTCTCGCCGTTATCTTTCCCCATGTTTTCTCTACCTCTACCCTATTGCTGAGAATTTGATCCACTAACGGTTCGGTAAGCGTAGTTTCCCCATAATCCCGCCTTGGCCTGCGCATCCCGAATAGAACTTCCATGGGTGAAAACCCCGTTACGGAGTGGATCGAGTGGTTATAGGCTGTTACCGCTTTCCTCATTGCCACATCCGGCTCCAACCCTTTTTCACCCTGATATACACGGACGTGGTCGCTTAACGTACTGTGCAGCCGTTCAATACCGCCTCTACCTTTAGGATGTCCTGGGGTGTTATAATGCCACGCAATTTCCAATCGCTTCACCTCCTCCCTAATCGCGGCATTGTCGAACTCCCTACCACCGTCCGAAGTAATCCTCTCGGGGACCCCATAGAACTGCACCCAGGTTTGTAGGGCTTCCGCAACTGCATTGGCTGACTTCTCCATCACTTGGTATGCCATCGCCACCTTGCTGAATATGTCGATTACCGTGACCCACTTAAACCCTTTCCAGGTAAACGTGTCAATCTGAAGGTCCTGTAGTGGCATATTCCCTGTAGGTGTCTCCTCCTGAACTCCTCTGGGGGGGTGTCGATCGTATTTTGTGCGCATGCATATCTCGCATTTCCCAATGACTTCCTGGATGGACCTCTTCATGCCCCACCAGAAATACTTCCGACGCAATGCCTGCAGCGTCTCATTAACGCCTCGGTGATTGGTTTTCCCCTGGTGATATGCTACTGTGATTGCTTGCTGCTGCTCTTCGTCCTGTACCGTCTCCACAGCATACTTACACCGGATGAATGTCCTGTCCACGCCTATTCGCTCGGACCTCCACATTCGCTTGATCTTATCCCATACCGTATTGTTTCCTACGTATAGGTAGTGCGTTTTACCCGCTTCCGAGGCATCCCTCAGTGCCGTACAGATTTGTTCTTCGCTGACCCCGGGCTGCGACCAAATGACGCGGATCCTACTTCTCCCGTACCTTCTGAAATCGATCTTCATGATTCCGGTTGTTCGTGTCTTCCAAATCACCTGACGGTGTTTGTCGTTCACGATCTCCTCTATTTCTTCCATCTCCGCTGCCCTTTCCTCCGCTGAGCTCTCCTCTTCTGGGGAATCTCCCCTGTCCTCAATCCCTGCGGTGTCATTTGCCCCTTCGCCATCGGGAGTCCATTCCCTCAAGAATTGGCGCACGTCCTGCGATGGTCCTCCCCTGTCCTCTTCAACCGCGTTGATCATGATGGCCCTCGAGAGCCAGTCTGCCACCACGTTTTCCTTTCCCGGCTTATACACCACCTCTATGTTGTATTGGCTTAGGATCTCCTTCCATCTTGTGACCCTAGCTGAGGTTTCCTTGAGTTTTCCTACCCACTGGAGGGGTTTGTGGTCGGTATGGACTCGAAATTTTCTCCCGAATACGTATGACCTGAAATGGTCGATAGCCCATACTATCGCGAGTAGCTCCCTCTCCAAAGCGCTGTACCTTGATTCCGCACCCGTAAGCCGACGGCTCGCGTATGCTATCGGTCGTTCACCCTCACTCCCCCCCTGGGACAAAACGGCCCCTAGCGCGTATTCACTCGCATCAGTGGTTATATTAAAAAGCTTCTCGAAATCCGGAAACGCTAACACCGGCTCCGTCAGCAACCTATTCATACATTTTCGAATGTTATTCTCCATCTCTGGTGTCACCACAATCTTCGCGCCTTTCTTCAACAAATTGTTAATGGGTACCAAATACTCTGCCATCTCGGGTACGAATCTCCGGTAATAATTCAGCGTCCCGAGAAGCCTACGAATCCCCTTGACGTCCCGTGGTACCGCCATCCGCGTGATTGCTTCCACCTTTGCCGCATCCGGTCTGACCCCCTCGCTAGAGATAGTGTGGCCTAAAAAATTGATCCGCGTTTGTCCCAGCAGAGACTTCTCGCTTGACAATTTCAGCCCGAATTGCCGGAGCCTTTCGAATACTGCCCTCAGATGCTCCACGTGCTCGGTTTCCGTTCTGCTAAAAATCAGCAGGTCATCCATGTATACCTGGCATACCGAGTCATCGATGCCCCTCAAAAATTCGTCCATCAGACGCTGAAACGTTATGGGCGCATTCTTCAGACCAAACGGCATCCTGGTGAATTCATAATGCCCCCTTTCAAATGTGAACGCTGTTTTGTGTTGGTCTTCCGGGTGCATCCGTATTTGGTGGTATCCCGCCTTGAGGTCCAGCGTGCTAAAGACCACGGCCCCACTCAACCTATCGAGTATATCCTCGAATCTCGGGATCGGGTACTTCTCGTCTACCGTGTTATCGTTCAATTTACGATAGTCTACTACCACCCTGTATTTTTCCTTATTATCCCCCGGCGCTGCCTTCTTTTTCACCGCCCACAGGGGACTATTGAATGGTGAGGTGCTATCAACTATGATTCCCTGTTCTTTTAGACTATCTAGCTCCTCCCGAATATGCTGTCTCAACGCCTGCGGGTATCTTCTCTCTTTCACGTAAGTTACCCTCTCCTGTTTCAGTGGGATTTCGTGCACCGTCCTCCCTGTTACTCCTAATACCTCACCTTCCCTGAAGAAGATATCCCTAAACTCCTCTTGTAGCAACTTCCTCCAGTCCTCCACTCTGTCCACCGCTCCTATCCGCACCCTTCTTTCTCTCGCGACCCCTATACATCCGAACTTCCTCTTTCCTAACCTAACGCTCCAGACTCCTCTACGGTTTCTAATGCTCGCCCCTACCTGACCTAACAAATCGCACCCTACTATGACTTGGTATTCCCGAGTCATGTTCTCTACCACATGCACCGTTAGCTCACCCTCTTTCCCTGTCCACCGATCAAGCCCAATTGTCGCCTCACCCTCTACACTACAGGGACCACCCAGAGTGATCAGCTGGCAGTCACATTTCTGTATCCGGAGTACCCTCTCGCTCCCGCACCCTTTTCCTAACGCCCTTCGAGTCATAATAGTGCTCGAGCTACCCGTGTCCACAAGACACTTTACTCCCCCGTCTACTTCGATAATTGGCAACCAGCATGGCTTACCTCGGATGTTGTTGCATATTGCTGTGCGGTCGCCTCTCTGCCGACACACTCCTCAGATGTCGTCCCGCTTCCTCCTTTCTGCCGCCGCTCGTCGCTGCTCACTCCGTTGGCTGCGCCTACCTCCTTCACCTCCGCTGCTGCCTGGTTCGTCCGTCTCCGTTCCCGACGCTCCTGACTCCTCGGTTGCCTCCTCCGAAGATCCGTCCCGCTGATGTACCCTGGCTCGTCTTTTCATCCTCTGCACATTCACCTCCATGGGTTCGTCCTGAGGTCTCTCCCTCCTGTGAAATATGTATGGGCACTGCCTTGCTATGTGCCCTTCCGTCCCGCACTCGAAGCATCTGGTGCGCGGACATTGCGCTACTAAATGTCCCGGCTTCCCACACCCGTGACATTTTCTCTCTTCCCTCCGGGGCCCATTCCTCGGCCTCGACGACTGTCCCGATCTTCTTTCCCTCGTCGGGGCTTTTTCTCCACTCGGCTGCCTGGTGGCCCTCTTCTTCCAACCTGTCGGGGCTGTCCATGGTCGTCTATCCGTCACCCGGGTCCAACCCGGTTCTTCCACATCCATCCGTGTCTCCTCCTCTCTGGCACTTAGGTCGATCATCTCCTGGGCGCATTCGAGGAACGATCGCTCTCTGGGCAGTCCGTCCCTCTTCCCCGTTTCTTTAGCCAGCTGGACTTTCAATATTGTCGACAGAAACTCCATCCTGGCTTCGACCTCTCCCACGCTCATTGTTTCCCGCATCTTCTCGGTTATGCGATTGTACTTCGCCACGAGTACTCCCGCATATTGCCCCCTTGACTGTCGTTGGGCCCGCCGCTCCCTAAACATTTGGAATATGTCCTCTTCCGGTGTCCACCTACCTCCTCCAAAAGCCTTCTTCAGCCGCTCCTTAATCACCGGCCACGGAGTCTCCTCGTCCGCTTGGATCTGGTTCAGGACGTTCCTCCTTACTCGGCACACAAGAGCTGCTTTTAGTTCTTCAGCGTCCCCTAGGTTCACCAGGTCCTCCGCCACCTTCACCTCGATTCTTGACATAAGACGATCTCCGCCTTTCAAGAAATGGTTGAGCTCGCCTACCTCGCCTCCGAATCGTTCCAGGTCCGCAATGGCCCTCCGTAAGTCCTGCGTGGTTGTTGCTCTTATTTTCATCCATTCCAAGGCATTGGCGTGTGCTTCTGCCAACGTGTCCCTTGGTAATGGAGGGATCTCCTGGATCTGAGGGATCTGTGCTACCTGAGGGACTTGAGGTATCTGAGGTACCTGAGGCGCGATCTGGGGTACCTGATTGATCTGTGGAATATCCTGAGGTTGAGGAATTTCCGGTACGCTTAGTACTCCCGGTCTAATCAATCCTTCTGTCGGCATTTCACCTTTTCCTTAAACACCAAAAAAAAAAATATCTACTTAAAAAAAAATTACTTCCCTGACGTTGTCCCGGGTTTCGGCACCAGTTAAGCGTCGTCGGACTTAGAAAACAAAAAAAAAGAAGGAAAAGGGAAAAGATGTAACATACACGACTTCTGAAATAACACTGCTTTATTCGTTCCATAAGCCTCCTTATATACACTTAGCCTGTTTATTTACATTACCAGATAGTATTAAGGCTGATACCGCCAGTCTCCGGTCTTTATCTTATATATATATATATATATATATATATATATAGAGAGAGAGAGAGAGAGAAAGAGAGAGAGAGATCTAACATTATTTTATTGGTGTATACAGACATATGCATATATATATATATATATATATATATATATATATATATATATATATATATTTTTTTTTTTTAAATTTAATTATCAAGTTATTTTATTTATATTTGTTGTATATACCATAGGCCGTGTACCTGCAGCCTCTTGCCGTTTTTAGATGATATTTAGTATTCTAGCGCTAGAATTAATTAATATTTAATTCTTTAAGCTACGAAAATTTGTAAATTAAAAAAAGAATAAAGTTGAATATACGTACATATATGGTTATGTGGATTTAGTGATAAATAAAAATAGCAACAGTAAAATATAAAAACTTGTTGTGGGCTCCATTAGTACTGCCTAACCTTACTGCGGTCTTAAATGATACAAAGGTTATACACCTATGGTGAATGCGTTTTGATTATTATTTAGTTCCATAGTTTTTAAAATGTTTAGCTTCCCGCAACGTAAAAATAAATAATAATAAGTTAATAATAACGAAGGAAAAAGGCTCGGAACTCATTAAAATGAAACAATAAAACATCTAGATAATTCAGACTCTTATAAATATTTAGATTTCGGTCAAATTTTGAAATTTAAGAAAAATAATAAAGATAACCTTAAAAAAGAATTCAAAAGAAGAAGAAAAACAGTCCTCCGAAGAAAGCTAAAAAAAAAATAAAAGAATGCCTTCTAGAAATTAAAATTAATTTGTCGAATTGATTATTTAAAATTATTTAAAAATCTGACAGGGAGATATTACAAATATGTGGTCATCAATTTCAAAGAAACTTTTTTTGGTGATACAAAAATTGTGATAATTTTGACATGACTCCACCAATATCTACACAATACTTAGTCACAGCATAACACAGCATAACCTACACGAAATTATCCAAATTGGACATCAGTAGAAAAATTAGAACTGGAAACATAAAATAAAAATCTCTCAGGGTTTTTTTTTTTTTATTTTTTCCTTATAAATGCCTTAAACCTGAAAGTTATCATATTTATCACAATAACAAAAATCTATCGAAATATAATAACTTAGAAATCCATGCAGAGAAAAATCAGAAAACAGTAATAAAGAAAAATAATAAAATATTTATTTTCATGTCTTCTACGGCGCTTTGGCAAAAAAATTTATTGAAATTGGTGACCTCACGTCTGCAACTTCTCCTTTTGAGTAATTTTTTTTTCTTATTCTCAATTGTTTTTTCAAAAACCTTATACTAGTGAAAAAAAAAAGATTAGCATGGAATATGCATTTGCATACATGGGAATGGGGAACAAGAGCTTGTGAAACCACCTTCAAAGGTTTGCTCTGGTATCCATTGAAAACGGAACATCCTTGCGAAAATATACTACTGGAAATGATAGGATATGGAAGGATTGCAATAAGAATCAGAAGAGGAAGGAAAGAGGTCGAAGAACTGCTTGAGATATTGTGGTGTGACTCAGCTGTTAAATGGAGCTCTAGTGCTTTGTAACAATCTAACGGTCTATGTCTAGTTTATTTAACAACATTTTATAAGACTGATTTTTAATACCTCATTTTGTAATAAGTAATATATATATATATAAATTCTGAATTACAATAAAATTTAAAAATGTTTTTAAACGAGAATAACAAAATTTATTTATTTTTACTTTTGAAGTAGCATTCTTATTTTTCAATTGAGTAATTTTATAAAAACCAACAAAAGTGAAAAGGTTCCGTTTTTATATTTTATATTTTAAAGAAGATTATTGAGGGGTTGGGACAAAGGGAAAAAAATGTACAGATAAATGAGGGTTAACATAAAATGAGGTTATTTTGCTGAAAGTCTATAAGTACATTTTTGATGGAGCTAAAATTTTAAGAAAATGTTTGTAAATTTTGGCTTTATTTATCGATAAAACAATTACTGTAAGTGAATTAAAATGACAACAGAGACCTTTTATATATCAAAAATAGTTACAAGAAGCGCACAATTTCTGATTTCAAAAAAAGGAAATTCATCAAAGTTCTTAGTGATTTAGGATAATGAAATGTCACTTGGTGACTTTTTACAATTAACCTACGTTATTTTAAATATTAGAACTAATCATAATAAGATAACAATCGTTAATGCATACAAATATGGAAATGTATGAAAATTTGTATATCGTAGGGCCAAATCGGGAATTTAGGGTAAAAGAAATGTGACATCACATTGACTCTTGCTAACGTAAGAGTCCTATGCATATAAAGGGAAAAATAACGAAACGGCGTTAAAATGATATAAAAATAAATATAATAAAAAAAACATATCGACGAGTGCGCTAAACCAACGTTATCGCAACGGACCAAAAAAATTATAAAAAATAAAATAACTGGATAAAATTAAAAATAAATTTTTATTTTCGGAATCTCAACCCACTTCGTTGAATCATAACTACATTCAACGAAATTTCCTCACTTTTTTTTTTCACTTACCTTTATATGTAATATATAGTAAGGGAAAGTATTGAGATCGTTAAAATTTTTGAATTTGGGGTTTCAACGGAAATACACGTTTTGAGTCCAAATAACTAAGTCCCGCATATTGGTCTGTGTGTCTGTTATCAGTCTAGCTCAACAAAAAAAAAGTCGTACCTAAGTGAAATAGCATATTTAAGGTTTGTATATGCCTGAGATGTTACAGCAACTTTTTTGTCAAAATCGGCTAACCGAAAGTGGCACTTTATTGAATCGATTAAACAATTTTTTATGATTTTCTCAAACACGGTTCTAATGATTTTGATTAAACTCGGTGTATGAATGTATAATGAAGTGGCTTTAGTATTATTTAGATCTCATCCCCATTGATGTCACTTCACAGGGCTTAAATGCATTATGTTCAACCTGTTTTCCTCTAAAGTATCTTTAATTTGGTTTATTTTAAAATAATTAACTATTTCTCATTGATATAAATATTTAAAAAAGGTTAAATGTAAGGTTTGAAAGAATTTATATATTGAATATAGAGATACACTTTGAAATCTCTCTAGACATATAGGTAAATATATAGCTCAGTGACTGACGTTATATGGTGTACAAAAACAGATGGAGTACCGAGCTATTCAAAGTAGATCGGTAAGTGTAAGTTGTGTGTTGCCCGCACCAGATTTTTTTTTCTCGAAATTTAGTATCACAAACCATTTGTTACATATTTATTTTTTTATAATATATTATTTGTAAACATGAAATAATTTATTAAAATTAACATCGCCCGGACTCTATGAATTAAATTTATTTTTGAACATTCTGTAGTTAAGAGTATATGTTGAACGCCACTTTATTCCTCTTAGTAATCGACTTAATCAATTAAGGGAAGATTAAATGGTGAAAGGAGTTATCAATGAACGTATTTCCATTCATGATTTTTTCGCCATTGGTCTTGATGAAATATTAATTGCAGAATATCCGGCGAATGAAACAAAATTTCGCTCGGTTGACACAGACTAATTTAAATATTTTCTTACTAATTATGATTCAAATGTGCCAATATACTTCGTTTCTTTGAATAATACTTTGACAATACAATACGATAATATAGAAATTTGTTATTGTTTATCTTAATAGTAATATTTCTAAGGATTAAAAATAAAAAAAAAATCTAAAATTGAGCAATATATATGTGTGTTCTATAAATCATTTTTTGTTTATTATTTTCAACAGTTAACCATTGTAATTTTCAAATATCAAAAATTCAAAAACTTAACCCCCTCGCAAAATTTGAGGTTTTACGTTTCAGGATACGTATAATTCGAAAAACAAATAATAAATTTTATGTCCTCACGCCGTCCGGACATTTTCTCCGAAACTACTGGACCGATTTTTTTTTTCAAATTTGGATTTAAAGTCAGAGGTCTCTCGAGGATGATCCTCTTACATCGACATAACTATCCACCATTTCCTTTCAAGATGGCAGCGGAAAAATCTGCGTTGCTATAGACTAGTTCCTAAACGAAAGTACCAATTTCAACGAAAATTGGCTAAAGTCTCTTTCTTGACACCCTTTAAATTTATCTATATAACATACTCCAACGAAAAGAAGCTGGAAAAAAATTTACAAGGGTTGGTAAAATTACATTTCCGAATAACTCAAAAAGTATACAGTTTTTTGTTATGGTTATTGGTTTATGAACACTATTACAGTTATTTAAAAGTTTAAGAAATTACCCTCTCCCCCTCTCCCAAAAAAAATCATTAAAATCGGACAATTTGGATCAAAGATATGGTCTATAGATATATTTATATGTTCTACTGCAATGGTTATATTCTTTGATTTGGTTTTTGATTTTAGGAAATTATTAATGATGAAAAAAAAATGTTTAGGCCAATAATTGGAATCACCATTAATTTATTTTTCTTTGTTACTAGGAAGGAATAACCACTAAATTTCTTTAGAAGTACAGTTGTTGGAAAATGATAAACCATTGTGAAATGATTTGAAGCGTTTTTAATACGTAAATTTTTTATCACTTCAACGCAGGATCAACTGTTCTCTTGGTAACCCCTTCTATTGTAAAATTAGAAAAATAACTTATTTTTCATTGACCATGTTTGTTTCTGTGAGTTAGCTGATTCAAATATTTAAACAATTGAAATAGGTAATACTTTTATATTATAAGGCATGTTTGTTTTTAATTACCTTCAAGTACTACTTACACGTTGTTTTATATATTCCATTTATTTTTCTTCTAGAGTAATTGCCCTTATTACAAAAAATTTAAAAAAATCCTCTCCAAAATTAAATCCTAGATCTTCTAAAAGTCTCCTGGATGGACTGTGATGGTTCCTGAAAGACGTGAACATATCTGCCAGATTGTTCATCTTCTATTTGTTTCGAGAAAATAAGGAAATATTATTTCCTAGTTTCTGGAATCGTTGGGATGTCTAAAGCCTTGTGTAATAAGTTATTTCTGTGTCTTAAAATGGTGAGTCATTTATTTTAGGCATTACATTCGAGTGAAAGGACTCTATTCTTTGGGCGTTTAAGATTACAGTTCTACGTTTGTCCGATTTAGTTAACAGAGAGTTTATATTTTCCTTAAAGATAACCTTGAACGTCTGTCATGTAAAGGGGGAAAAAAAAACTATCAATATAAATATCTTCAACTTTTATTAAAGAAGTTATCTGAGACAATAGATTCTCACTGCTCTTCTTAAAACCGCTCTCACCAGATAATCCAAAAATGCCACTTTTTTGCTCCGTCCAAAAATTTAAAAAAGTACTTCGGATAGTAATCTACTCCAATCCTACCCCCTGTCACTCACAGTAATGAGCACCCCTGCCAGGGTCCAAAATCCACGATTCCAACTTACTTCATAGAAACTTTTACCCTTTTTAATTATCATTTCCTATATCTTATGACAATCATAAATTTCTTGCAAATAGAATTAGAGAGGGATTTGAAGCTTTTAATGTCTTTACATCTGATTAAAGCTGCTAATTATATATATCTAATTGAAAATAAAAATATTAATTTTGAGGCCTCTTTCGTTTTAAATACCCTATCCGTGAAGTGATATCCTGTGATGCTAACACCATTAATGCGACCTCCGCCACTTCGATAACGATTGGGTATAAGATACGAATTGCATCCCTTGATGAGGTCGGAAATGCACCGGGATTGCAGCTAAGCTTGCTCAAGAGGAACTGCCAGGTTAATAGTGAAGATTTCAAAATGTCCGATGGTCGCCTTATTGCGATGTAATGACGGCTTATCACACTCGATCTTATCGGATCATTACCCCTGGGTAATATTGGCGCCTAATCATCTGTGACCGTAATGAAGCTCCGTAATGGTTTATGATTTGAGTGTTATTTCTTATTATTTTAGGCGAAATAATACAATATTTAGGTTAATTATTAGGACAATCCTTTCAATCAAAAATTTTAAGACTAATAACTTGCGCTCCCTGGTACGTCAACAAGACTTTACATACTGACCTAAGACAACCAACCATTGACCAGCACATACGTACTCTCCACTCCCGATTTCATTCTAAACTACACGGACATCACAATGGACTTATCAACGACATGGCCACGGCTGAAATGATCACCAGGAGGCGACTGAAAAGGAGCTGGATGAGAGATCTCCTTTCCTGATTTTAGGATGTAAACAGACCAGGGAAGAGGTGCTGCTGGGTTCCATTCTTCGTCATGCCTATCATGCCATTTTCTACATGACCACCAATCTGCTAATTGTCACTACCATGACAGGTGCGGATGAAAAATTGAAGACAAAAAAAAAAAAATTATTAGAACAAATATTGCTATCTTCGTCTGAGTCATATGCTCATTTTTACAATAGAAAAAACATTACGTAGTTGTTTATCCAGTATAGTCGGTGGTACAAACCCTTTTTCATCGAATTATTAACATCCGCCTGAAACGTCGTAAATAGTTTCAAATCATCCTAACCTCCAACTATTTTATTTACGAAAACTCCTGGAATGGGGACGTTTTCAATCGGGAATGGGGCAAACTTTGTCTATTTAATTAGGAACCAGAAACTCGTAAATGCACATTTGCTTTCTACTTGGATCGTAAGATAATTTGATCACAAAATCGATGAAAAAAGGCCACCTTTTTTCTCGACTTTACACCTTTTTTCCTCATTAACAGTCTACATTACATTAAGTTTATGAAGTTTCACCAGACCAGGGGCCTCCCAATTACGGCCTGCAAGCAACTCTAATTCTGCCCGCAAAGAAGAGTGTATGGTAAAATTTTAAAAACTACTTAAGAAATATAAAATTTATTAAATCACTGTAACACGAGGTTACTATAAAAATTATTGCATACATTGTTTCTCTCAGAAAACACATTTCACAACTTTCAGATTCGCCGACGTTTCGGCCCGATGTTCAGGCCTTCATTAGGACTAAGAAAAGAACCACATAACACTAGGTTTTAGAAACACTAAACATTGAATGATAAAGAATTAAAATTAAAAAAAGTGAAAAGTATAGAATAAAAAATTAGGTAGAAAAACTTAAAGTAAAATGAGGGAGATAGACGGAGATATGGAAAATAGAATGACGGGAAGGAGGAAATAAGGAGGTAACTAAGATAAGACAGATAAACAACCTGATCGAACCAATCGCTTGAAGAAAATGGAGAGGTGTCTTAGCAAGAAAGAGGGGGGGGGGAGCTGAAATTTGAGTCGAAACGTCGGCAAATGTTAAAATAAATATTATTCTTTATTTTTGCCATTTTTATGTCTCCAGCTCTTATAAACCAATTCATTCCAGGCTGGATTGATTTTTATTTAGGAGAGGGGATGAAGGGTTTAGAGTGCAATTATTTTGTATGTTTTATTGGAGTCATATTTCGTATGTTATTGGTGGCCTGGGGACTAATCTCTATTAAATAAAAATATAAAGGAATTAGATTTTGTCGTATTAAAATATAATATGATAGTACACCGGATAAACTGCCATACATTAACCGTTTGGATTAGTGTTGTTCCAATGCGAGACCGAGACGACTCTTCGTCTTACAAACTCAGTTTTGGTCATGATCTTGGTCTTGCGCAAGAGTCTCGCAACAGTCTTGCAGTTACTTAGTAGCTTATTACTATAGAGATATTACTGTAATTTTGTAAATAGCAGAAACCTAACTAAGTCCGAATGAAAAATTAGAGGAATTAAATGCAAAAGTATATTGGTTATACCAATTATTAACATATAATAACTCGTTTTTTTTTGTTTTTTTTACCAGTCCTGGTCTTGGTCTTGCAACAGTTAGGCGGCCTTGGTCTTGGTCTTGCAAAGTGCAAGACCAAGACCGATTTTGGGCAAAATTAGTTTGGATAGATCGGAAACAAAAATTAAAGCACTGTGATATCAGTTTTTAATATTTTAAATTACAAAAAAAAATCCGACTTAGGGTTCGAAATTTATCTATACTTACACATTTTTATTTCTATTTTTATTTAAATATGGGCTGCTGGTCGGTTTGGAAGTGGATGGGAGAGAGGTACCGAGGACGGTTATATTTTCATTACTTAACTTACAATTTACATCATTACTTATTTTCATTACTTACAACTTACATCATAAAACAGTGTCATTCTAGGTTTTATTTTAACATTTCCCTATGAAATACCTTCACTTCCGATTAACCTGCCTAAACAGGATTAGGTCCTGATGAAGCTGCTCAACAGGAGCTTTACTGTACCAGGTGTGTTTTCCTGTTCCTATCATGCTGAATTAGAAACAAGACACTAATTCCAACCATCATTGTTAATTCATTAATGATTATATATATATATATATATATATATATATATATATATATATATATATATATACAAGTTAATAAATCCCTTCGCTGTAATAAGCCTTCGTTATATCAGCTTCGCCGGTCCATTGGGTCTACTTCGAGTTTAGGAGTTACGCAACTTCTAGGTTCGTGGGCTCCAAACCAGTTGTTATGTTAACAGGTCATCTTCCCTTCATTTATTTCCTCTACTAAACATCGAAGAAGTGCTTCGATAAAGGTTCAAGGACATTTCGACTATTTAAATCGTCATAATAATAGCTTACACTACGTATTTTAAACATTAAATGGTAGTTGGTTTAAGAAAAAAACAAAATAGATAATTTTGTTCTTTATTACATATAATTATATCGTCAATTTGGACAATATGCACTTAATTAGAGATGTTCCATCCATTTTAATGACGATCACCAATCTCAAGTTTTCATCTTATTCGAATAAGCTTAACTTTCTGAGCTTGGAATTTTTTCTCTTTAACCATTTTATGTTATTAAATAAATACACTTACCTGCTCAAACCCATTTGAACATACGCCTCACAGATTTACGGTTCAGCAAAAAAGACTCACTTACAAAAACTACAATCCTTTCAATCTAAAATTTTAAGACTAATAACTGCAGCTCCCTGGTACGTCAACAATAAGACTTTACATACCGACCTAAGACAACCGACCATTGACCAACACATACGTACTCTTTACTCTCGATTACATCTAAAACTACACGGACATCACAATGGACTTATCAAAGACATGGCCACGGCTGAAATGCTCATCAGGAGGTGACTGAAAAGGAGCTGGATGAGAGATCTCCTTTCCTGATTTTATGATATAAACAGGCCAGGGAAGAGGTGCTGCTGGGCTCCATTCTTCGTCATGCCTATCATGTCATTTTCAACTTAACACCAATCTGCTAATTGTCACTGCCGGTGCGGATGAAGATGTAAAGACAAAAAAAAAAAAAATTCCTGTAGAGCAAAATAAATCATATAATTTAATATTTATTGTAAATTAATTAAATTTGATGCCGTAAAAGTGGGTTATTTTGTACTAGTTTTTGCGAAAATCTGTCTTTTTTATTCGTTTAAAATACTATCAATCAGTAGATTATGCACTGGGGTATAGATTTATTTTAACTATCGGTTCCTTCCAAGATAGTTGTATGTGTTACAACCCTTACCCATTCGTAGATTAAATATTTAAATGTACTTTCAAATTTCTCTTTGTATATAGAGCATAGAGACTGGACCGTCAATATAATAAATTGGGTTTATGTTATTTTAGTGTTCTTAATGAGTTTTTACGAGTTCCCTTTAAGGTTTAAGGTTTAGCTTCGTAAAAAATGCACTTTTTTGTAAACTTTATAATAAACCCCACTTTTCCAGAAAATAATTTCTGTACAAAGTGAAAGTTGTGTGATGCCAGCCCCAGATTTTTTAAAATAACAATAATAATCATCTCACAAGCTGTCCTTTAGTTTATGTAGTATGTAGTCAGCAGTTTCATATCCGCCATTGCCCCGACTGTCACCATGGAAACAAAGAAACTACCGTACTGTCATGGTTATTCTAACACGACGGGGACAGTCACTTCGTAATGTTGCTTAACATATTATAATTACGACTGTAATGGCTCTTTTACCTTTTATCTTCTTAAAAAGACACTTCTGGTGGTCACAATGCGGTAAACATTATATATCTAACACCATTGTTTATTGGAAAACTGTTTTAATTATAGTTATGGAACCAATATAGCAAGAATAAAAGTGATGATAAAATTTCGCCTTTTTGCAATTATTTGATTTGATTGAACATCAAGCTAATGGGGGTTAAGAAACTAGAGACAATTTTTATAAGCTGCAATTAACTAGATGATTGTGTCATTTTTAAAATTATTATCGGCGAATTGCGTTACTCTTGTTCGTATTCGATTTTATATTAGAATTGTTACCAACAGATAAACAGCTTGAAACATCGTTAAAAGTATGAGGACTTATATATTCCTTGAAGACACCATATATAAGAACATTGAATGCCCTTGAAAAGTACTACTGTTGTAGCTAAATATAATGACATCATATTTGATGAACAATATTTTCATCGTTCAGTTGAGAAAAAAATTAACAATTGTATATATTTAAATGTTTTTTGCTCAAAAACGGCTATAGGTGCCCCATATATATATATATATATATATATAATATATATATATATATATATATATATATATATATATATATATATATATGGGGAGTGGGGTAGCTCAGTGGTAGGGCACTAAGCTTCTATTGCTCAAGATCCCAGATTCGAATCGTGGCTCATAGCAGAAAAATTATTTATTCTGTTTCATTGACTGTGGGGCAACCCTGGGGTCGGGAGACCCTCCTGGGGCACACCTAGCCCCTACAAAGTGGGTACCCTTAATTAAATAATTGACTAAGAGGGAAAACCTCGTGGTTGAGCGTGGTCCTGGCCAGATCTCCTCCCTGCACAACCTTTAGCTTTGTTACAGTAATTTCCCTAAATAGTACTGAACAAAATACCCTTCATGGGTTGTAGTGGTACAGGTTTCATATATATATAAATAATTATATATATATATATATATATATATATATATATATATATATATATACCTATTTTACTGCGCGGTTCAGAACCCTTTTTATCAAATTATTTACTTACAATTCAAGTAGAAAGATAATGAATATTCATAAATTTTCAGTACCTCATTAAGTTATTTAATGAGAAAACACTGTCATAGGTTACGATATAAGATAAAGGCATTTATAAAAGTTTAAGTGGATGTTAATAATAATAATAATAATATTAATAATGGGAAAATGGGTCTGTGACGTATACTAATATTTAAGAAAGAGGTATGTGCTCATATACCCGTCCCATAATTTATTATTTCATCTTTTAAAAATTGTTTACAATAAAGCCCCGATTAATAAAATTTATACAAATACTGGAATTAAAGAATGCGTGTATACGTAATGAAATTCAATAAATGTGTTAGTACATGGTACAGACCCCTTTTAATCGAATTATTAACATCCGCCTGACTTCGTAAATAGTTTCATTTCATCGTAACCTACAACTATTTTATTTACGAAAACTCTTGGAATGGAGGCGTTTTCAATCTGGAGGGAAGCAAACCTTGTTTATTAAATTAGGTACTAAAAAGTCGTAAATATCCATTTGATTTTTACTTGAATCGTAAGATAATTTGATATGATATAACCTTTTTATTTTGAAAATTTGAAGGTGTAGGTCACGCCAGAAGGCCACTTTTTTTCTGGTTTTTGTTATAAGATTATCTTATGAACCAAGTAGAAAGCAGATGGGTATTTACGAGTTTTTAGTACCAAATTATGTTTACTCTCCTCCAGAATGAAAACTCTCCAATTTCAAGAGTTTTCGTAAATAAAATAGTTTTAGGTTGCGATGAGATGAAACTATTTACTAAGTTTCAGGCGGATGTTAATAATTCTATAAAAAGGGGTTTGTATCACGGACTATATCTATCGTAGAAGGAAGAAACTTACTCTTCAGTGCTTCTTAGCTTCATAGCTTATTTAAGCAAAAATGTAAAACACATCATGCCGGCCTTCCGTAATTTTTCGATATGTGAATAAGAGAAAGGAAAAGAAATATCTAAGGAAATTCAAATTTCGTAATAACGTCGAAGATGTGAATCGCATATGTCAATAAAACGCTAGGATAAATGTTGAAAGGATGTCGGCCGTGAACTTCGATTAGCACCATTAAAATTTGCGGGTTCAGCTTAGCAATTGTCGAAACGTTTTCAAATGTTCCGTTTTAACTTCAAACATTTTACTGATAAGCTGCTTTCAGTGACTGGGCTTAACCGACATTAATCTTTAAAAAAAATAATAATAAAACTGACGTAACAGCTTTTTAATTCCAACTAGTTCAAAACAGAAATAATAAAAAAAAAACTGACTCATCAAATCAAGTCCTGATTAATTAAGGGGTAGGCTGAGCCTACTTTCTACATAAGAAACAAAAATTTTTTATTCTTAGAATAATTATAATTTTTTTTTTAAGAACGAGAACTAGCCCTCTCCCCAAAGATGGTAAGATACTCGTATAACCATATTTAATGAAAAAAAAAATTCAATTAAACTCAATTTTATATAGGTAGTTAGTTTCTATCTTTTTCTTCCAAAATAATTATTATAATATATATTTTAAAAAGAAAATATCTTCTTCCCAAAATTATATCCTGGAACCGTTAGTGCATTCAACATATCTAATCAATGGTTATGTGCTCATCTGACCGTCTCTTGACTTCTCAAGACTTCTCATCCAACGCCTTTTTATTTTCCTCCTCATATTCAGGGGTATGTCAGCTGTGGCCATGTTTCTTATTAATCCGTTGTTATGTTCGTTTCATTTTGTATAAAATCAATGGTAAAAGGCCGTTTTGTTGGTCACGTGCTGAGGTGATTTTCTTATGAGTACCATAATTTTGATTGGAAGTTTTTGTGAGTGGGTACAGTATATCTGTCATGAGTATAAATTCTTACAGCCATATGGACACACAACAAAGATAAACGGTATCGCTAAAATTATTAAATTTGAATTATACGGTTCTATTATTCTGTTATTATTTAACTTAGTAACCATGGAATCATATTAGGAATAATAAATTTGCTATTTCGTTTTATTCAACTTTGATACTGTGTGACTGCTAAGTAAGAAGATTTAGGATAGTTCCTTACAGATATCAATGAGTATCAAAAGGTTATGCTTCGTGCATTTCCTTTGTTAAAGCTATTTAGGTAATATGCTTTTTGCCCGTTGCCAGTAATAATTTCAATCTTCGAGTCTGACGTATGAATTAGAATCTGTAATTTATCCTTTCGATAGGATAAAAAAAAAAAAGAATACAATAGCATCCTGTTGTATGAAACTGAATCTGAACCAAAGTCGTACTAACCCCAATATTTCTTAAGGATGACCTCTTTTAGGTCCAAAACGGTACCGTACCTTAAAGAAACGTCATTACTCAAGTTGCAGTGAGGGTGGTGAGAGGAGAGTCATTTGGTACAGCTAACGGTCCGGTCAAATATGATAGCCGTTCCGAATCACTAATAGAATTCTGGTATCAAGTTCTCAACACTGTTCAAGTTCTATGGTGATAAGATGAAGTTGAGGATCATTGAGACATAAGGTACTCTTATATGCATAGAGATGACGCTTAATGAGTTTTATGGAGCATTATTGATTCAATGGAACATTTTTTGAACCAATATACTTGAAAGACTAGCTGAGACTGTGATGAGAGAATGAGTGTAAAATAAATAAATTATGTTAATAAAATAATCTAGGCTGTATATATTTCACTAATTCTTTATTTCCTTCGCTACCATGGCAACATTTAGGCTTCCAAAGCCATTTACAAAGATTTATACAAATTTATCACCTGTACAGTTTAGATTATTATTCGTTTCAAACCTTGCTTCCTCCTCGATCCCAGATAACCCTCCGAGGCGTCTGAAAAGAAGATGGCCTCGGGATTTTCTAATATAGAACTTTAATTTGAGTTCTACCAATGGGTAGTTTCTCTTCATGTTGTACATGTCATGTTACCAATTTCACATTTACTTATTGTATTTTCTATGTGATACAGTTGTAAATTCCATTAAAATAATAATAAATAAAAAAAGATTATTATTACCCGGCCAAGCGATGCGACACGAGGGTTATCCACTAACGGATCCAGGATTTACTTTTGGGGGAGAGTCATCCCAAATGATTTTTTTTTTTTTTTTTGTATAAATATATCAGGATAATGACTTCGGAAGAAAGAAATAACTATGAAATGGTATTTAAGTGATTGTTATATTCCTATTAACTGTAATTAGTCGAACAATAACACTTTTAAAGATAATTTTTTTGATAAAACATGGTTATATTTTACCATTTTGGGGGGAAAGGCTCAGCCCAAAAGCTCCCTCTTCCCCGTAGATCCGCCCATGAGGTTATGTGTTTGGGTTTTCCGATAAAAAAATATGTAACGATATTTTGAGCGAACGGCTGGATCAATTTTTAAGTTTGATGGCTTAAACTATGCGGAGACATCCGATGGGTGTTTTGAAAGCGAAGCGACACGAGTATTATGTATTTGTATCGTCCGCTAAAAGATATGTGAATATTTTATTATGTAAAACAGTAAAACTATGTGACTTTCATTTCATTTCATTTCAATCATGTTTTCAAGGGCTCTTGTTAATTTGAAATTAATATCCATAATTATTAATACAGTTCACATATTAGTAGCACATTCAATTGTTTTATTACAATGCTCTATTGTTATATATATTTTTTTTGATCTGTATAAACTAAGTTTTTCTTTTTTTTTTATCTTGTTCTGTGAGTAAGCATTTATTATTTGGAATTATTTTACGGTTTAAACAAAACTTTTTCTGTAAAGCACCACAGGCCTTCACAACCAACACTTTTTCAGAAGTGCTGTTATTTCAATCACAAATACATTTTTGTTTTTTAAAGATTTTGAACATTTCTAAGACTGTAAACAACCTGTTCGTATTTTTAAATTTATCACCATGTTATATTTGTCATTTCAATGGCTCTTGTCAATTTGAATTATTAACCTCCGCCTGAAACTTCGTAAATAGTTTCATCCCATCGTAACCTACAACTATTTTATTTACGAAAACTCTTGGTATTGGGGCGTTTTCAATCTGGAGGGGGGCAAACTTTGTCTATTTAATTAGGTACCAAAAACTCCTAATTACCCATTTGATTTCTACTTGGATCATAAGATAAATTGATCACAAAATCGATAAAAAAAGGTTGTCTATAAAAATATTGGACCGTTTGTCGTATATAACCTCGTTATTTTGAAAAACTGGGGGTGTAGGTCACGCCAAACGACTCAATATTTTTTAATGCCACCATTTTAATTCGATTTCTTCTATCTTACAATCAAAGTAGAAAGCAAATACGTATTTACAAGTTCTTAGTAACTATTTAAATAGACAAAGTTTGCCTCCATCTAGATTAAAAACGCCCCAATTCCAAGAGTTTTCGAAAATAAAATATTTGTAGGTTACGATAAGATGAAACTATTTGCGAATTTTAATGTTTCGATTAAAAGGGTTCTGTACCACGGACTAATTATTTTAACGAAGAAAAAAGTTATTTACCAACAGACTGATTAATCATTTATTTGTCAATTAAAATATGGAAAATCGTTCTCATTACATATTATTATCTTAGACATTTAAGAAGACTTTCACTGTTAAGTAGTAAATTGAAATATTTCCCTTCCTATATAATAGGAACATCAAATTTAAAAAAAAAAGTATAGCTAAATGACAACCAAATGAGACTGAAGAATGGACGTCGATTTCATAATAGTTTACAAAAAATATTGAAATTGTCAAATCTATTAAATAATTCAAACTTATAAAAAATTGTAAAATCAGAACTAATATCTGATCGCTAATATTTGTTACTTGCTACTATCCTCCGCCATTTTTATTATAAATAAATATTTTTAGTGTGAATAACATGTCATATAATAAACATTAGATTTAAAGAGATTATTTTCATTTATAGAGATTATTAATTGCAATTATCGTAAATAAAAGAGTAGGCATTTAAATACCTGTGCAGAATAATTATTGTTAAGATGTTAATGTTTAATAATTAAATAAAAAGCTAAACGTTCATTAGTTTTAGACAGTCTCCATTTATTGTAAATTAGGTATTATTTTTTCTAAAATGTTTTAAAACGATGTGTAACTGTACAAATACATATAATAATGCTAACACACAGCTATAACAATTTTCTTTGAACTTGTCAAAATAGTCATCCTTTCCATTCCTGCAGTTAATCACAAAATTCTTTCAAAGTTTATAATTAGCCATTTTTATTTTCACTTATTCGTGTATGAAATATATAATAGGGTAAGAATTGAGAACAATTTTAAATCAGAGTTTTAAACAAAAATACATTTCTCGAGTCCAAATAACTTCACAAATATGTCCTCACACAACTATTTGTGTTTGTAATCAGTCTAGCTAAAAAATGATTAGTTGAACGAGACTGAAATTTCGTATGTCTAGGATATTGCAACAACTTTTTACTAACACTTATCCACCGAAAATGCCATTTTTCAAATTCCATTTTAAACACTACAACAATATTCTTAAAAACGGCTCTTATGATTTTTATTTAACTCATCATTTGGATATACAATTGAATTATCTAAAAAGGCTGAACTTCCATTTTATTTTGTCCTCTAAAGGAACTCAAATTTTGTTTAGTAAAAATAATTAAAGGTCTCTCATTGTTTATATTTATAATATGAACAATGGAATAATTTGACGGTTAAATGAAGAAGAAAATAGGGCAAATATTTTAGCAGATTTTAAAACAATTGCCGAAAATAATACCGAATAATGCCGAGTAACAATACGGATGTTTAATAAACCGTTGAAAATGATAAGATTTTAGTAAATATTTTAATTATCATAGTTAAAAAAAAATTACTTTTATTATAATTGTTTATTGTTAAATGAGAAATCAACTTTTTCCACTCAAACAAATGGGATTTCGATAGAAAATTATTTTATTTTTTTCTGCTTGATATACAAAAAATATAAAGGGCACAGAATTGTCATGATTTATATTGATTGCGTTAACTTTGTATTACCGTTGATATCCCTGTCCATCCCAATACCTTCCTGACAACATTTGCTGATGACACTGCCATCCTATCATCCAACTCAGGTTCCGAAATAGCATCCTTAAATCTCCAAAGACATCTCTCCCTGATTGAGCACTGGTGTAATAACACAGTCCGACATCTTGCCTTTCTCTTAGACCGAAACGTGGAATCCATACTAGACTTAAAAGACAAGAACTAAACAGAAGATACGGCCAAATATACAGACTAATGACTAGAAAATCCAGACTTTCAATGACAACAAATTACTGATCTACAAGACAATCCTGAAACCTATTTGGACCTACGGACTTGAACTTTGGGAACAGCTAAATTTTCTAACATTAAACGCATCCAATCCTTTCAATCCATGGTCCAAACAATAGTTGATACTCTGTTCTGAATACCAATTTGAGAGTTCGGCTCTAGCCGGTGACTAAGACACATCGGCTCCACGGCGGTGTCCTTTTTGATAGAGTTTTATTCGCCCAATTGAGCCAAAACTTGACATGTGACCGAAGACGTATGCTGGAGACCTGCTGCTTGAATTTCGAAAAAATCAAGCAAAGAACTTCGCCAGGACCAGGAGGTAAAGAACTCAACGTGCCTGTGGGACCGGGGTCCTTATCGCTGTGCAGAATAGGACTTGTCGGCCCCCTCCACCTCACAGCGGCCGCCTCCATCCAGCAAGGTCAGTGGCGTCTTATCAATACCAACAGCTGTCACCGAAAGAGCCCAACCTATTTTGTTGTTATCATTTTTTTTCTCTCTCCTCTCTTATTTAAAAAAAACTGATCACAGGAAAGCTAGATTATTGAAATTAATGAATTATTATTTAAAAGAATTAGTATTTAGCTTTATCAATTGATCTATTTATTCAATTTTATTTATTATTTATTAAGTGGACGTGGGTGTGTTTATTTAATTTTTAACAATATATTTTATATATTTAATTTGTTTTTATTCATTAACTTATTTATTAATACATTACTATTTAACCTAGATTTTATTAATTGTATATTTTAATTTGTTTTTACTTGTTAACTTATTTATTAATCCATTATTGATCAACTCATATTATATTAATTGTAGATTTCAATTTGTTTTTAATAAATTGATTTTATAGATTTTAACTTTTTACCATAATTTATTTTATATATTTTAACTTAGTTTTAAGCAATAGAGTCTACAGATTTTAATTTCATTTTATATTTTAGCTTAGTTTTAAGATAGATTTTAACTTATTGATTAACCTTTTTAACTTGGGCTCTATTGATTTTATATTGTGACTTATTTTTAATAAATTGATTTTATAGATTTTAACATTTTACCATAATTTATTTTATATATTTAAACTTAATTTTAAGCAATAGAGTCTATAGATTTTAATTTCATTTTATATTTTAGCTTAGTTTTAAGATAGATTTTAACTTATTGATTAACTTTTTTAACTTGGGCTCTATTTATTTTACATTTTAACTACTTTTAAGCATTTTATATTATTAATCTGATATTTATGTGTGTATGTTGGCATATATGCATGTCTCTCCCGTTTAGTTTTTATTTATTTGTATACGGGTCCACTCTCCTTTAGATGGTTTGTTTTAACCAAGCGTGTAGTACGCATGGTCTCTAGGGGGGATATTGGATTTTGAGTGGACCTAAGGACAATGAATGAAGTCGAGATTGGCCAGAGGGTATGGGTTCTGAGAACTGGAGGACCTGCTCAGGAGGCTGTTGTTGCCTCTGTGATGTCTGTGGATGCCGCGGAGGGCGGCGAAAAGAAATTTGTAAAAGTCGAATGGCCAGACACAGAAGGTGTACTATTGGGAAAGACAGTTTCGATAGATGATGTCTTCCCAGCATTGCCAAATGTTCCACAGAATGTCGAGGAAGCGAACAGAGAGCAGGAGAAAGAAGTTCTACGCCCTAATAATAAAGTTTGTCCCATATGTGGGCTTTCTTTTAAGGGTGAAAGAGGTCTAGGAACCCATATTGCCAAGAAGCACCCCAGGGAGGCTAATACCAATACACTGAGGGGCATAGTGAAAAATGTTTTAGGGCCTAAAAATGGAGAGGGTGAGGTATCAAAAATAAAAGAGGACATTATCGGATGGTCTACTGTGTTCAAGAACCTCTCAAAAGAAAGCACGATAAATATTGCGGATTTTGATGAGGCCGTAGGCAGGTTCCTGAAATTTCTCAAGAATATCAATGCGGAACTGCCAGGTCCCCAGCACCCAGCCGTCAAATTTTACAGATTGAGGAAAAAAAATAAAACTAAAGTAACTGACAAGGGTGCTGGACAAGTCTCAAATCCGCAAAGAGCGAACAAAGTAGACAGGAGTCGTCGGCAAGAACAGTATCAATATGAGGTTGCACAATATAATTATTATAATAAAAGGAAAAAGGTCGTGCAAACCGTAATGAATGCCGACGCTCCTAAGCGGTGTCCTCTGAAGATGGCCGATATCGAAAAACATTATAGAGACCTCTTTGAGAGCGAAAATCTCCGCAAGCGTGCGGATTACGAACAGTGCGCCCCGATGCCAAATTTGGTGTCCATTGATCTAGAAGCCGTCAAGAGAGCCATTAAATCAACATCAATGGACACATCGCCGGGGCCTGATGGAGTTCTGATCCGCACGATTAAATATTTTGATGTAGCAAATATTATCAGAGTAATTGCGGAGATAATGCTGAAGGTGGCCTATGTCCCAGAACCACTTCGACAGGGGCGCACAATACTAATATATAAGGGGAAAGGTGATGTAAATAAAATCCCTTCCTGGAGGCCCATCACCATTTATTCTATTGTGCGCCGAATCATAGAGAAGGTTCTGGACCATGAACTAAGAAAGCAGGTCACCTTCCACAGGAATCAGAGAGGCTTTATAAAAGGCCTCCCGGGAACGCACGTCAACGCAAGGATTATCGACGCTGTATTGAAAGATGCAAAGATTATGAAAAAAGATTGTGCGGTGGTATTCCTTGACGTTGTCGGTGCTTTTGACAATGTTGGCCACAATCATATCGTGAGCTCCTTGGAAGCAAGAGGTGTGTCGCCGGATCTTAAACGTGTTATATCGGCTCTCCTCTGCACCAACACAATCAAAATTAGTAACGGTGTTCACGCAACTAGCCAAATCAAAGTGCTGCGCGGGGTACCCCAAGGCGGCCCCTTGTCGTCGTCGCTCTTCAACCTGGCCATCGATCATCTCTATCGCGACCTGTGCGATGAAGAATTTTCCAAAAAATTTGGATACAAGTTAAAAAGTGACCAAGGTTGTGTGGTCCTCACAGGTTTCGCGGATGACCAGGCCGTGTCAGCGCGTGACAAGGGGGCTGCAGAAAGAGTGATCGACAGCGTTCAGAGGACTTTTGAGGAAATTGGTTTGGCTATTAATCCTCAAAAAAGCGTGGGCATCGTTCTAAATAAAGGAGAGCTGGAAACAGCGATGCTCTCCCTTGAGAACGGAGAGTACATCCAAACATTGCAGAATGGAGATACAATCAAGTATTTAGGATGTACATTCTCGGGAGAGCTACAGTTCAACGAAGATTCGGTGACCAAATTGAACGAAAATCTGAATAAACTGGTTACCTCTCCCTTGCTGAAGCCGGAGCAGAAGCTAAACATTGTCAACCAATATCTGTTCCCGGGTCTTACTTACCCTCTCCAAACTGCGCCCCTCACAAAGCTGCGTCCTGCCATACTTGACGGCATCGACACCATGATTCGCAGGAGTGTGAAGGCTATTGTTGGACTCCCTGCGAACACCTCCACGGCGATGTTGTACTCTCCCAGGAGGTATCGAGGATTAGGATTAATCCGCTGCCAATGGGAGGCTCCTCTACAACATTGGTCCATTGCTCAGCGACTGTCCAATGTGCCCGATGCCCTTTTTCAGTCGATCTTTGATTATTCGGCTGAGGTTGATGAATGTGCCGAGAGATTGGGGGTTGATCGGGGTATTCGGAATATGAGAGCTCTACGGCAGTCGCTTCGAGAAAATTCGTTTGAGGAATGGACCAATTGCAGGTGGCAGGGCATTGGAGTTCGCCATTTTAAAGAGACCCCGAAAGCCAACAAATACATGTATGATAAGCAAGTACTTTCTGGGTCTGAATGGTCAAATGCCCTGAAACTGAATATTAATTATGCACCCCTGCGTGGAGTCCCAGGTGTCAGCGGACAGGTAAGAGAAGTTGGGTCCCTCTGTCGCAAATGCGACAGAGAGCCAGAAACACCAGCACATGTGCTTGGAAAATGCCCCAACAACTCCCTCCTTATAACGCGCCGTCACCACAGAGTCAAACATGAACTGATGAGGCTCCTTATAGAGAGAGATTACGCCTGTTTCGAGGAAGTATATTGTATAGATACGGATGGATCCACCCGATATGCCGACATTGTGGCATTCCCTAAGACGGGAAAGTCGGCGATGATTTTGGATCCGACCGTGAGATATGAGACCAACGACCTCGATCAGGCAGGAAAAGTGGAAAGGGAGAAAAAACAGACATATGAGAAATGCATCCCTTTCCTTAGTGAAAAGTTCCGCGAGAGTTTCGGGCCGAGAGAGTTCCACGTGAGAGGCCTTTGGTTCGGAGCTCGCGGAACGATACCAGACTCAACAAGGAGCTTCATGGAGGGCCTTGGTGTCGACATAAAGGACGTGGCAAGGTTGGCAGAGAACATAATCCTTGACTCCCTGGGAATTATCCATCACCATGTGCATGGATAGAGAGTTTTTCATGGGGGGAGGCATGCGTGTTTTGCGGCATTTTTACATTATTTATTGACCACGTCCACTGCACTTTATGTATTTGTATGCATGTTATGAATTAGGTTAGGAAAAGAGAGGAGAAAAATGTATAGAGTGAGAGAAGGAACAGAAAGGGATGTATAGTGCTAATAAGTGAATTAAAGAAATAGTAAAAATAAAATAAATAAATAAAAAATAAAAAATAAATAAAAATATAGGAAAAAAATTGTGATAAAAAAAAAATATATATATAGATAAAAAAAAAAAAAAAAAATTGTATATTATGCTCATATATGTTGTTAATACTATATAATTGTATATTAGTTTTGGAAAATTGTCTGTAGCGATTAATAAGTATGCTGTGTTTAAAGCAACCCAATGTAATTGGGCAGCACCCTTTTATGATAATAAAGTGATTCTCTCTCTAACCAACAAAACCCTACATCATGACCTTAATATCCCATTAGTCCTAGACTTTATCCCTGAAAAAAATTCCAAATTCCATCAGAACCTTACAAATCATCCAAATCCACTTGTACAATGCCTCTAGTTCCACTCATCTCTACAATCCTTCTCGAAGGTTGAAGCGGCATTGGCCAAGAGATCTAGTATGTATCTTGGAGTTCTAGCAATGACCAGATTCTCCACTGAAGACATGAGTGTATGTGGCTAAAGCGGTCTCACTCAATCTACACTGGTTTTAGCACCAGTGATGCGGTTGAGAGAGTAGCGCAGGGATTTCTTGGAGCCCTACTTTTCCCTCTTTAGTTGGAGGGACAAGCCAGGCTTGGGGTTTCCTGCCTGATTGTGTATATTGTATATAGGTATATGACTGAATTTTTAATTTGCTTATCTTTAGGTTATTTTATTTTTATTATATATAGTTATTGATTATTATTTAGTTATTATTTTATTTTTGTTAATTTTATGTTTTCTGTATATATGGTGTGAATGTGTTCATATCTCACAACAATATAATAATCTGTCCACGCGAATAAATAAATAAATAAATAAAAACAACTTTATATTTATAATTAAATTAATATTTTTAAGGGTTATTAAATTTTTAAAATTAATTTCTGCTGTAGTGTGGTATGGATCGCACTTACGTTTTATTACAAATAACCATAAGAGACCTTTAGTAATTTCATATAAATAAAAAATTGAAGAAACTTTAGAGACAGCCATTTTACAAATTCGGCATCGAGGCCCTATCTGACTGCATTGATGAGAATAAGATAACCTAATATTAAAAACCATTTTATATTATACTTATGTTCTATAACTACTTATATTGACATAACAAACTTAATCGAAATAATTAGACATTTTATGTTTAGCGAAGATATTTGGTTCAATGAAATTTGTAAATAAGTAAGACCTTTTAATTGCAATATGCTTTAATTTAACAATATCGTATAAATTATGTGAGTGTTTATACATTTCTATTCCTCGTTATTTTGTCATGCTGTGGATGATGCCCATGATATATAGTTGAATTATTTGCATTATTTTAAGGAGTATATTTGCAGGCGGACTGTTTACTCAATTTTTTTTTCTGAAACTATCATACTATTCAAGTGAAAGGCAAATATGTGTTCATTAATAGTTATTACAACCATAAATTAACGATTTTTTTTCCATCTTCAGATAGAATTTGCCCCGTTTAGAATTTTCGTTGATAAAATGTTATAAGTTAAAATCAAATGATACGATTTAAAACTGCTGCTGTTTTTATATTACTTAATTAAGGAAAGCTCTAGTGTACCTAACATCAATATATAACGCAATACTCATAACAACCAAATTTTCATTACGGTAGATAATATTTATATATTACACTGATTCACAAACCAAACAAGAACACAGATTTTCCTACATCATACAGAGCCATTAGACTGCTCCCGTTATGTTCTAAATTTTTTGAAAAACATCTCTACAAGAGACTCTTTGACATACTGACAAACAAAAATATAATACCTGAACATCAATTTGGATTCCGCAGACACCATTCATCAATTACACCGAGTGACGCACTAAATTGCGAAAGCAATAGAGCACAAATTATATGCAACAGGAATATTTCTGGATGTTGCTCAAGCTTTCGACAGAGTCTGGCAGCATGGGCTTCTTTTAAGACGATACTCCCTCCAACCTACTATCTTATTCTTCATTCTTTTCTTTGTGATAGATTTTCTCTGTCTGCAAAGGCAAAGAAATGTCTACTATCAAACCATCCTCAGCAGGAGTGCCTCAGGGATCAGTACTCGCTCCTCTGTTATGTATTATTTACACGTACAATATTCCAGACAGTGTCGGTACTCTGACCGCAACTTTCGCAGACGATACAACAATCTTGACAAGACATCAAAATTCAACATTCGCCTCACAGATTCTATACCATCTAAACAAATTCCACGACTGGTGCAAACTCTGGAAAATTCGATTCAAAAAGGACAAATCGCTACATATCACTTTTACCCTTCGACGTGAAACTTGCCCAGCTATTTACCCTGACAATGTCCAAATTCCTCAGACAGACAAAGTTCAATATCTGGGACTGCCATTTGACAGAAGAATGACATGGGGCCCACATATCGAGAACAAAACAAAAACTCTAAACCTAAGACTACTACTATTATACTCACTCATTTCAAGACATTTGAAATTAAAACTCAGACAGAAGCTGAACAAATATACTTACCTAATTAAGCCCATTTGGACCTACACTCCAGAGATATACGGGACAGCCAAAAAAACTTTCATTCGTAAACTACAGACTTTTCAATCAAACATTTTCAGGACTATCACCAAGGTTCCCTGATACTTCATTAACATTACTCTACATAAAGACTTACAGATGCCAACAGTTAACGATCACATACGAACATACTACAAAAGATTTCACAATAACTTACACGGACATAGTACCCATAGCAGGCTTAAAAGAAGCTGAATGAGGTATCTCGTCCAATAACTACAAATATTAAAATCATGACAGTAAGGACGCCGCTGGGCATTCTTCTCCCTCACGCGTATTTCACCTATTACTACTTCTACACCTCGTCATCAGAACTGCTGGTTGTCGAAACTTCTGACAGGTTGAGTAAAAAAAAAAATATATTATTAAAAAAAGGTAATTAAGTTATTTTTTATTTCAATATAAGGTTTTTATAATTATATTACTATTTTTATTTTAAGCAAAATGGAAAGTGGAAGTAATAAGGAAAAATTTGGGCAAAAATCTGTAACCCATATTTATAGAAAACCCAACGAAGTTCGAAATAAAAAAAAAAATAAATATATATATATATATATATATATATATATATATATATATATATATGTATATATATTTGAATTAACTTTTCTTCTTTTAATATTATTTTTATTTTTTAAACCGTATTTTTAAATTATATTCCTGAAATCATTAATATTTTATTTAAATGTCCTTCTTGACTGTTAACTTATCTTTTTCTAATCTTAAATATTTAATTTTAATGGTTCTTGAACTTTTTAATATTTAAACCGTATGTAATTTTTATCTTTTGTTCTTAAAATCATTAACCTTTATTTTTATTTTCTTTGTTAACTTATCTCCTTTTAAATCTTTAACTTTCAATTTTTATAACTTTATTTCAATTGCACTATCATTTTCATCTGTAACTATTCTAAACTTTAAATTGTATTTGTTAGCTGTAGTTTTGTTATGTGTGTAGAAGTAATTGCGGGCGAAATAAATTGTAATAAATAAATAAATAAATTGTACTAATATTATTAAACAGAGATCTATAGCGTGTGAATGCAACTCCGTATTGAAAAACAACTGCTTAATAATGCATGAGAATTAGTAAGCGACTAAAATGAAGTAGGGCAAGAGATGATCTTATTTTCTGAATTTAAATATTGCAGGCTTGTTGAATTTAAAAATGCAGTGTTAAATATTGTAGGCTTCCAAGTGGTTTCAAGAAACTTATTTTAGATTTGTGTTTTAAAGGTTTTAACATACTCTCGAGTCTGTTACAACAATATGTAACTGGACAAAGATATCTGTAATACATAATTATTGAAAATCCAACGAAATTATAGAATTACTAATAGATTTCTGGTTACGATACTTCAAATATAAACAAAGAAAGATTTTTTAAACGTTATAATCACCAAATTATCTATTTACTATAGCTGATAACATTAAGCAATCAGCGAGAGCCTATGAACTGGATGTTTTAGGCCTAAGATATAAAAACAACCAACTAACATTAAGCAAGTTAACAGAGGGTCGTTCAATCAATAATCATGCTGTTATGTATCTTAACAAATTAAGTATTTATCACAAGATACAGGAATATTCCTGTAATTTGTCCACCTTACGATTATTCTATCTATTTATTATCATTCTCATCTATGTGAAATCTGTGAATATAGTAATAAAGTTCTTAAAAAAATATATATATAAGCTATAAAGTTTAACAATAACGTTAATATTAATTGCTTGTTAACGCATAAAGGTAATTACTGAGGGATTAAGCAGCCGGCCGGCAGGGGCAAACTAGAGGGGGTAACTTTCCCGCGCAGCCCGGGGAAAGTCAAAAGGAACTCTCCCATTGGCCGAAGGGTTCTAGAAGGCCTCTTCCTATTGGTCGGTCGTGGCACACTTCCTCCCCGTACCTCTGCCCTCCTTATAGCGTCAGCTCTATCCCTTGTCAAGCATAAGGTTGTCAGCTTCTATCCGTGGCGCAGCAAGGATCTAGCAGTTCAGGAGTACCCGGCCGTACTAACAAGTGAGTGCAAGTTTCTCAATAACATATCAAGAAGAATGGGTGTGAGGAAGATAGGCAGTATATAATTTACTAAGCTCGGTTTGATAGTAAAAATATTAATTAGATGTTGTTAATACTTCTCTATTAATTTTACAAAAAAAAAATAATAATGAATTTATTTTGAAATCGGCTTTCAAAATTTCATGTAGATTCTCTTGTATGATAAAAAAAATTTACATCATAAAAATTGCTTGAGTTTTATGGGACAAAATAATGACATGGGGCTACTTAAAAAAAAACGTTTTTTGTGGTTAGATTATTTTTATTTTATTTTTTTAAATAGATAATTTTACAAAAAGTATGATCTGAGGATTTTATATAATCGTTTCTAGAGTTAATCGGCATTCTTATTTGGACTTGTGTGACTACCATTGAGAGATACAGAGATTTAACATAAACTAAAAAATCTGGTGCGGTGCGCGCATTACACAACTTTCACTTACTACCCTCTTCTTAGCAGAAATAAGTATTTTCAGTCAAAGGAGAAGTGAAAATAAAAATTATTCACGCTATAATTATTTACATTTCATTGTGGGTATTTTTATTTGTATAAGTACTCTTAAATATACAAATTTTAATATTTATATCGCTCTAATCTGTATTATATTAAGATCATATTACGTATGGAAGCATGTTATAATCTTTCGGGCGAGCTCGGATGCGATCAATTACAACTATTTTCTGTTACGATTTTTTATTTCTCCTTTAATTAATTATCGAATTCTCACATATTTTATATTTAACTATATTTTATATTAGAGATTAAAGTGAAATAGTCAATTGTTTCAAATAAAAAAAATTAAAAGTGCTTTTGTGGAAACTAATATTGAAAATTAGCCATTTATGCTCTGTTAGAGAACATCTATCAGAGTAAAAACTACATTTTATTTAAAATTGCTCAATTTTATACTGATATAATGAATTTAATCAAAACCGTTAGAGCCATTTCAGAGAAAATTGTAAGAATGTGTTTAGCCCAGGATATAAAGTGCCAGTCAGTCGATTTTGACGAAAAAGTTACTGTAACATCCATAGCATATACAAACCTTAAGTATGTTATTTCACCTAGAAACTAATTTTTGTTTTTGAGCTTGACTGATAACATGCACACAGACCAATATACCGGACTTGGTTATTAGTTTGTTGGTGGTTAAAATATTTATTTTGTTATCATTTATATTTTTTCTAATTTTAAGAATTATATAAGATCTGAAAATTTTATATTATTGTTTTTAGTTTTTTATATTGGAGTTATTTGACAATTTCGGGAGACTTTTTTTGTTTAACTATCATTTAAAAATATAATCAGGGATTTAACATAAATTAAAAAATAACACATAAACGTGTAATGAATATTACAATTTTTTCCTTTTGTTTTTTTTGTGTTGAGGTAAAAATCTAAGATAGTGAAAATTATATGCTGTTCAATGCATGTCGAATTGTCCGCTCACTTTATGGGCCTTCTTCAGTAAATAAGATACGACTTTGTATGAGAAAAGTAAAAAAAGAAAAAGATTAATATAGTAGAAATACTCCAGACGTAGAGTACAAGAACAACATAATGAAAAATAAAAACATTTAACAACGATATTTTTACTCATTGTACCTATAACAACCGTCTTCTAATTAATTTTTTTCAACATTTACTACTCAAAAATATCTACTAAAAATAGTCGCGCCTTTCCTACCGATTTCAAATAAATTTAAAACAATACAAATGTAAGCTTTGTAACCAATTTATTAATTATTGATTTTAATGAGAATTAGACATATTCCGAGAGATATATAATTTTCGATTTATTTTACACATGTGTACGGTTGGAAAGAATTAGTGTGGGATGACCACTTCAACCACCACTAACGAAGACCGAAGAACCAGAGGATAAGTGGTACAAGTATCGCGATACTTCTACCAAAAATCTGTATTGCCGAGAGGCAGAGGAAGAAGAAAATAAAATAAAATAAAGTTTTCGATTTATTCCAAAAACATAAAATAAAATAAATAAATTTAAAAAATGTTAACAGATTACCATGCGTAATATATTTTTAAAAACATAGATAATAGTTTAAAAAATTAGTCCTTTAAAACGATACTTTGTTTATCTACAATAGTAATTTGTTGGTGTTTTGTTTAGAGGGAAGTAATTACATTTGTTTAAAATTGTATCCGTTTACGATGCTTTTCCTTACCAAATTGTATTAAAGAATTTACAAAAAATAAACGGATTTTCATGGAAATATGAGAAAATTTTCTTATACTCAGTTTATTTACGATGTACGTTCACTAACAGCGGTTGGTTTTCGATATTTTTTTTTTTTCGTTTCTTTAGAGAGTGATGAAATGTATAATTTTAGTACTATCTCGTAATGGAAATTTGTTTTCGTTTTAAATAAAAGGACCTTAATAAATTCCATCTCATTCATATTACATGGATTTTTATGTGAAATGATTTCAACTGAATATGAAAAAAATATAAATTTGTATTTATTAGCAAGAAAGATGAGTGAAATGCGTGTAATCTTAACGAAACAAGCGTGGGTCAGGAGCTTTCTTCTGAAAATAGTTTAGTTATTATTTCCTGACGTCTCGATTTTATTATAAAAATTAACTAGTAATAATGATGGATAAATTAAACATAAACATTAGATAATTTTAAATTTCAATAAATCAATTAAACATTAACTATATATAATTACGAATTTGAATAAATAAATTCAGTTAACCAAAAAACAAATCATCAAATAAAATTTTAAGGAAATGAAAATGATTTTTTCATTGCGTTTATTACAGTTTGCGACAATTTTTTTTTTTTTTTTTTTTTTTATTGGTGATATATTGTTTCTAATTTTTTTTAAAATTTATAATTATTAAGGAACCTGTCGTGTCATAGATACTATATTTTACGAGGTACTATTAGATACTATGGTTACGAGTTATAGATAATATATTTTTTAAAATTTGTGCCATAAAAAATAACTTCTTAATCAATTTATCAAGACATCACTTGTTGAATCCCTAAAGGAAGTTTTGGGTTAAATATATATAGGACTAATTCGGGATCATTCAGTTTCTTTTAAGAGATAGTGTTGACAGCATCTAATTGCCTGATTTATTCCCAATATAATGTATCGTATTAATGTTAAGATCTCTAATTTTTATTCAAGAGAATATCTGTAGTAACTATTGTGGCATCGAAATGCAAGATCCTACTGTTTATGCTGGTTATGTTACTCTCTTCGGAAATTTACCAGAAATACAAAATAATTAGTTTTAACGTTGATAATTTTGCTAGGTAATGAAGAAGCTTTTGCGTCTCATTTAAATCGAGTTTTTTTTTTTAACCTAAGTTAAAAGCGACTAGTAGTAAGTAAAAAGTTTTTTAAAATTTTAATTATCATTTAAATAAGGACTTCGTCACATCTTAGGAACAGCTCTTCGTAACAGCTATTGAGAATGAGTAATTTTAATTTTAAGTTTTTAGTTTTATATGAAGTACACACACAAAATGTGCTGCAACTGAACAAAAAATATTATTTATATAATTTATGTTTTTAAATTAACATAACAACTATAAATGTTTTCTGGAAGTTTGTTACCTGGATACAGAAGGATCAACAAGGTTCATTCACATCATGCGACGGAAAAGGAGGCACTCGTAGTGGATCTCACGATCAGATTTGAAACCAACGATCAGGATCAGGACTTCAAGGTACAGGCAGAGAAAGAGGAAATTTATACAAAATGCATACCTTACCTGAAAGATAAGTATAGAGATGAATTAGGCGAGAGAGATTACTTAAAGGGTTATGGTTCCAAAGCAGGAGAACCATCCCTCTTAATTCAAGTAATTTCTTGCAGAGGCTTGGTGTTGGAAGGGAGCGGATGCAGATCATGAAAGAAACTATTATTTTTGATTCGTTGGGAATCCTCCATCACCACACATATATTGATCTAGATATGCCGTTCTTGGCATATCTGATATGCATTCCAATGGTCTGATCTGACTCCTCTTATATTTTTATACCGCATTATCTATTGATTGAGGACTATGCTGTGTTATTTAGCAACTCATCACAGTTGAGTAGCCGTGCAATGTTGTTGTATTGTGTTAAATGAACGATATTCCGACCTTAGGATGGATATATGGTTGGGGAGATTCTGTGCAATGGTTGATGAGCGAGGTAACATTAAGGAATAGATGATGCTCTGCAGTACCTTGGTAAAAACAATGGTTTCCACACCAGAGGAAATTAAGAGAGCGATATCCAGAGGAAATCTCGTCCCGGCTTTCACTTTCTAACGATGCCTCAGCACAAAGTTCTCTTCGCACTTACCTCGCCTATTTGGGTCAGCTGTTTCTTAGAAATTGCAAGTGATTACTTCGATGCTCACCACCAGATGGAAAGGTATTAGTGAAAATTCATCAAGAGAATTTTACATTGGTCGAAAACGGAAAGTTCCTCGTATCATCTTGCACTTATTGCAAAACCTCTACTGCAACTGTTCCCAAACTTTATGTTATTGCGTACCTCTAGCAATTTTCAGACACATAGTTGTTCCAGATGAAATCTTATGATATGAGAGATGAGATGGTACGAGTTGGTGGTAAAAAAATATCAAATAGATTAAACCATTTATTGAAACGTTTTGAGCCACTTGCAGGTCTTCATTAAGTCTAAATGAACAAGATATTAAACAATGTAGAACATTAATGATATGTAGAAAATGAAATAACTATTAACAGAGTTTTGAAATATAAAACATTAATAACCAATAAAGAGTGAATTATAAATTCATCAATAAATTCACTAATAATAAATTAACTAATAAAAGATGGTTAATTCAATAAATCATGTTCGTCAACTATCCTTCGCAAAGTTTTTTTTTTGAAAATACACAATTTTTTTAATATTGGAAGTTTTAGCAGAAGTAAAATTTTATAGAGGATCACTTTATTAGTTAAAGATAATTTTGAATGTCTGTCTTGTAATTTTGTAGTAATCTGTATATAAGATCGCATCGTCTGTTTAATTTCATTCGTTTTTGTCTAACGCAAGTCCTCCAATTTGTCTAGGCCAAACTCGAACCCAAATATATAATTACATCTGATGCTGGGATTTCAATGTTATTAAAATATATTTCGGGGAAAATTGTATGATTAAGAGTGAATACTACATAAACACTATTTTTTTTCATTAAAAAGGGAGATGATCTAATTAGTGGACAAAGTATTTTATTAAAAGCCTACGTTTCGACCCGACTTTTCAAGTTTTTTTCAGGGCTAGAACGGACAAGATACAAAAAGATACAGAATTTTGGAGGTTACATAATATTTGACAAAAATTATAAACAATGCGAATAAGCTTATTAAAATCATAAACTTAAATATTCAACATTTTTTTCATTCATTCTAATTTTCCATATTGCGGCCCAATCAGCAATATCGTTCAGATGATTTTTAAAAGTGGCGGATGCGCGAACAGGGTTTTTATCTGAGCTGGGAATTGCGGTATCGTCAAACAAAGTAGCCAGTAGAGTGTCATTATGTTGCGGTAGGTCTGACATATACATATTAAACAATATTGGTCCTAGACGCTACCCTGAGGTACTCCTGCTTTAATAATAGAAAGCTCAATCCCTATTAATTAAAAATAAATAAAAACAACAGTGGTATGCAAAATATTGACTGTACCTCTAATTTAAGAAGTTATTCAGCAGGGTAGGGAGAAATATTTTAAGAAAAAAAATTCTGAAAAAGAGTAAAATAAAATAATAATAGACTTATATATATATTTTTTTTTTGTCTATAAAATATGTATTTGCGCCTGTCAACAATAAGTTGACAATCATCAAATGTGATTGCGATAATGATATAATGACATGACAGGCATGGGGAAGGAAAGTACTCAGCAGCACCTCTTCCCTAACTTGTCCCAATTACTTAGGTTGTCTAAGGAAGGAGATCCCTCATCCAACGCCTTTTTAGTCTCCTCCTCATGTTCTGAGGTATGTCAGCTGTGGCCATGTCTCTTATAAGTCTGTTATTATGTCCATTTAAATTTGTGTAAAATCGTTGATATAGGGTCGTTATATGTTGGTCAACTGTTGGAAAGTGGAGGTCAGTATGTAGAGTTTTGTTAGTCACGTACCAAGGTGCTTTTGTTATGAGTCGCAATAATTTTGATTGGAACGTTTGAAGTTTTTGTAGGTGGGTCTTTTTAGCGATGCCGTATATTTGTGATGCGTATGTCCATAAGGGCTTAAGTAAGTATGTATATGTATTCAGTTTCTGTTTTAGCTTTAGTTTTGAAGATTTGGCAAAAAGAGAGTAAAGTAGTTTGAGTCGTTTGTTAAGTGTCATGCGTTTCATTTTAACATGTGGGCCCCATGTCATCCTTCTGTCGAAGGTGAGTCCAACGTAAAGTACCGTGTCCGTTTGAGGAATTTGATTGTTGTCAATATAAACTGGAGGACAGGTGTTTTTTCGAAGAGTAAATGTTATATGTTTGGATTTGTCATGATTAAGTCGAATTTTCCATAGTGTGAACCAATCTTGTAGTTTAAGCAAATGATGTTGTAGAGTTAGTGAGGCCTGTGTAGGATATAACTTATAATAATTCGCTTTTTAATTGCACCACTCGAGTATCAAAACTTTGTGTGATAATATATAATTTAATAAGCTTATAGTTATATTATTCAATAATATATAGTTCAATAAACTTCAATGGCAATATTGAGCTCTCTTTCCAAGACTGGAACAGTTATTGTGGAATTATTATTGGGAATATTGTTTCGTAAGGGAGGAAATGGGAATTCCCAATAGTTTGCAATACTGCTTCGAACCACACCGGTTTGGAAGCAATGTTCTGGGGAACTGAAATTAAGTTTGTGAAAAATTACTGATCATTATAACTCTTCTGCTAATTCCTTATTTCAAAAGCTACGTTTACTCCGACTCAAAAACTGTGTTTAGGTTGTGTAATTCGAATGGATCTTTCCTTAAAGATTAGATCAGCAGATAAATAACGTGTAACTTTTATTGTGTAACATACATAACAATGATATGCAATCCAATTAATAACAATATAAAAACATTTCCTGTTACTACTACACCGCGGCAGTCGCTTGCATGTTTAAGGAACTACTGTCATTAACGCATTTGGATCACACGGACACCTCTACAACTTCAGAAACACCCATTAACGCTATTGACGAAACAGTGAAAAATAAGTCTAAATACAAAAAAAAATTATTAATACATTACATGACGCAAGTACATTTCTAATGAGTTCCTTCCACAGTTTTCAAAGTTAGTATTAAAATAAAAATTTTATATTCTCTACTTAAATATCACAAAAATATAAAACTCACATAAAACATAAAATTCTTAGCTCCTTAAACAAAGATATTTATCCCGCACAATATAAATGACCAAACATTGCATCTATTTAAAACGCTGAATTTTTAGTCCATGGTGCAGATCCTTTTTTTATCGAATTATTAACATCCGCCTGAAACTTCGTAAATAGTATCACCCCATCTTAACCTAAAACTATTTTATTTACGGAAACTCTTGGAATTGGGTCGTTTTCAATCTGGAGGGGGAGGACAAACTTTGTCTATTTAATTATGTACTAAAAACTCGTAAATACCCATTTCCTTTCTACTTGGATCGTCGGATAATTTTATTACAAAATCGATAAAAAAGGTGGCCTACAAATATATATTTATATTTTCACGGTCATTGCAGGCTAATTGAACTACTCACGTTTTACTTATTTTGTTCTGTACAATTCACAGATTGAACGTGTAGTATTCTTTATGCAATTAATATTATGTTAATTGACTTTAATTAAATGTTTATCAATATTGACATTTTGTATGAATTTATTACAATTAAAATTTTAAAAAGTATATTGCTTACGGCCTATATATAAGAGATGTCTCTGTGGCAGAGATAAACAAAAACTATTATTTTTGAATTGATTAAACAATTTCTCTTAATTTATAACCATAATTAAACAGTAACAATTAAACAATTAGAAAAAAAAATATGAACAAAAGATTTTTTTCTTCAAGTAATTGTATACGGTTTGAAACTACTACAAATAAATACAATCACGTAGGAATCCCGAGTGCTAGAAAGCTGTGTGCACACTGACATTGGAAAGTTGAACCTTGACAATGATCGCTAGGTTACTAAAGTACGTATTTATAATCATAGTTAAAATAGAAAATTAAATTTTTTACAACAAATTTAATTTATTTGTCTATTTATTATTAATATTACGCCATTTTTGGTTAACATAAAAGGTTTTTCTGTTAGTTCCTAAATTTTAAAGAATAATAATTATGTTGAACAATTCTTTGCCTATGAGACACTTATTATTTAGTTTTAAATACCCTTAGATTTAAATGTGTCAACGGTTTAAATTGTGTACACTAACATTAAATAACTAAATTAAATATTTTACAACAAATTTAATTTATATGTCGTTAACGTTAATATTATTCAGTACTATTTGGTAATAAAAGGTTTCTTATATTATAAATTATAATATAAATTGGACATTCAAAGTTCTTAAAAATAATAAATATGTTGAACTATTCTTTGCCTATGAGACAATTATTATTTATTTTAAAATACTCTTCGATTTAAAGGCGTCAACAGTTTAAATTGTGTACACTTACATTAAATGACTAAATATAATATTTTACAACGAATTTAGCTTATTCGTCATTAATATTAATATTATTCTATGCTATTTCGTAATAAAAGGTTTCTTATATTATAAATTATAATATAGATTGGACATTCAAAGTTCTTAAATTAAAAAAAAAATAAATATATTGAACTATTCTTTGCCTATGAGACAATTATTATTTATTTTTAAATACTCTTCGATTTGAATGTGTCAACGGTTTAAATTGTGTACACTAACATTACTACATATTGTATTTATTTATTTTCGAAGACTTTTAGTTGATTAAGAGAACCATTGTTTTTATTTTTACGTTCAATATAAAGAAACCTCTAGATTGCTTAATTTATCTTCATGAAAACGTAAATATTAGGACTAGAAAGATTGATAATTTATCAATTCTTATAAAGTTACATTATCCCGTGTATGATAAATAATCGAAAATCCATTATTTTTAACAGAGATTTTTAGGATTAAAAAGTGTATTTATTCATTTATAATTATTATAAAACGTCTAAGTTATGAAAAAAAAAATAAGTTAAAGATTTTAAATTATATATTGTCATTTTTGCTGAAAACACGTGTGCATTCAGAAGACAGGATAAAAAATCACATGATTTTTTTCACACATGAGATGAATTTCAATGTTTTTTCTAATAAACCTTAACTTAATTAATATAGATCTACAGCTTATTAAACAAGGAACTTTTTCTAAAAGTAGGGTACAGAGTCATAACTATCATACATCTGTAGTACAGAACGCACTGACTTCAGAAACTACCTTTCCGTTAGGCAGTTTATTGAGAGAGAGTTTCAGTCGTTATAGTATCACTCTACGGCCAATAAAATGTCGACCAATCTGGAAAAATATGGGTAGTTCAATGTTTGCAATGCTTTTCGTAATGGTTTGTAATCACTATAATGAAAGCGCAGGGATAAACATTTACTCATAATGGAGTCGATTTAGGAGAATGTTTTTTTTCCCACCAACGAGTATGTATTTCCTTGTCAGAATAAGGTTGTTGAGAAACCCAATGTATACTCAGGAAAGAAAAAATAAAAATATTCTTCACCCAAAAGTATTTAAGTTTTCTTTAATTAGTTTGAAACACACCATGTTCATAAAAACCTTATTAGAATAAAATATAAAGTCATCAAATTGAAGAGGCTTCAGTCAAATTTCTTTATAATTATTAATTCTTTTGTTTTTCCTCATAATTTTTTACTATTAATTAATTATATAATTAGTTACACTTATAATCATTTACTCTTCATTCGTATAAAAGAAGCATATTACCGGGGGTACTATATCAAACACATATGCATATCTACTCTATTAGAATAGGTTATTTAAATTTATTAAAGAATTAATGTATAATAAAATAATAAAGAATATATATAATACATAACTAACTATTAAGTTTAGTTTTTGAGTGATTCGCTTGTTTAAGATAGGTCGGGAGAACTTGACTCAGATCTTTCTAGTAAATTTTGCAACCAGTTTCTTCACTACATCTAATTAGGGTTAACAAACCTGTCTTCTCGTGTATATTGCCATTTGCAGTTTGTTATTATTTATTAAAAACTTTAATTTCTTATATAATAATAAGGAAACAATATAAAAATATAGAATATACTTTTTGTTTTTGTTTACTAACTACAATGATTAACTTTAACTTTCAATATATTTGTAATTTACAAGAAGAGTTTACAGTCTCCGGGTCCCCTTAAACTTTTCCTTTTTTTTTTTGTGTTACTACATAAACAAATATTAAACACATGTCTCTGCGTTCGTTCAAATAGGCCTTAGGAGTCGATGAAAAAAATTATTCAATTTCAAACAAAAGTTATGTAATTTATTTTTGCATTTATTTCGCCTAGTTTTATCGGATATTATATACTAATCGTTTTCTGTCTTCGTCAAGAATAAGAAAATAATATAGTTATAAATATAGAAAAATGTATGGTTATTATCACTAGCGGATTCAGAATTTAATTTGCGGGAGGACTTCAGCCCGAAATAATTTTTTTTTTCGCATACATATAGCGATAATTAATTACGCATCACAGATATTTGGAACTACTAAAAAGACTCACTTAAATAAACTTCAAATCTTTCAAGCAAAAACATTCAGAACCATTACAAAAGCACCTTGATACGTTAGCAACATAACCTTACATACTGAGCCCCATATGCCAACTGTTAACGAACACATACGAACTCATTACAAACGATTCCATGACAACTTACAAGGACATCATAATACACTTATAAATGACATGGCCACTACGAATATGCCGGGTAACGTCTGTAGGAGACTGAAGAGGAGCTGGATGAGGGACCTCCTCGCCTAATGTAGATATCACGCTGAGTGAGGTGCCGCTGGGCACTGATCCTCCTCATGCCTTTCATGACATTATATTTTGCAATCGACCTCACATTCACTGGTTGTCATAACCATTATGACAGGTGTGAATACAAAAAATTAAAGCTAAAAAAAATAAAATAAAAAAATAAAATAAAACTACCTATATGAAATGGTGTTTAAGTGGTTCTTGAAGTCTTATTAAATGTAATCACACGAACAAGAATACTTTAAGAGATAGTTCTCTTCAGCTTCAGCCCGAAAGCCCCTCCCCCTCCCCCCGTAGGTCCGCCTGTGGTTATTTAGTCCAGAAATTAAGAAATACTTCTCAATAATTTTTATTTTATATATTTGGTTCCAATTTGTTTACGGAGGTCGGGTTTTTGTATACAGTGTCAGTTTGTGATTAATGGTAACTCAAAAATGCGATATAAAATACCGTAGTAGAGAAGCCTTCAATTTTGCGGTTTGATTACACCGCTAAAAGCTAGTGTAAAACAGGTGAAGTTTCTTAGCAACTTGAAGGCGTCAAATGTAGACAGTATTATAATTTGTACTTCTGAAATAAACAGTAATTTATTATTCTATTGTATTTACTACTATTTTGAAATTAAAATAAACTATATATAGTACGGTAATATAGATCGGTTTAGCGTTGTATACAATAAAAGTCATTGAAAACGTTATAAGATTTCATAAAAGATGGTTTCATATGTAGACGGATCAATATGGAATAATTTAAAAAAATACATATTTTTTTACGGCCCAATATTTTTGTAGGTCACCGTTTTTATCGGTTTCGTGATCAATTTATGTTACGATCCAAGTAGAAAGGAAATGGGTATTTACGAGTTTTTATTACCTAATTAAATAGACATACTTTGCCGACCTCCAGATTGAAAACGCCCCTATTCCAAGAGTTTTCGTAAATAAAATAGTTGTAGATTACGATGAGATGAAACTTTTACCAAGTTTCAGGCGGATGTTAATAATTTGATAAAAAGGTGTCTGAACCACGGACTATAAATGGTAGAAGAAAATAATGTACTCATTATAGACTCATTTTAAAAGAGGGCTGTTTTCCTCTTCGACAAGTATGTTTTTTTGTGTGCGGAAATCCAATCCATATTTATTACTCATGAAGAAATAAATAAAAATATTCTTTACCCAATATTATTCAAATTTTCTTTAAATAGTTTAAAATAAACCTTGTTAGTAAAAACCTATGTGTATAACATTAAGCCATCAAATTGAAAAGGCTTACTGTAAAAAAAAAAAAAAAAAAAAAAAAAAAAAAAAAAAAAAAAAAAAAAAAAAAAAAAAAAAAATCAATCAAATTTGGGTCAATTATTAGTAAAGATACAGCCTAAAGTAATTAATACACTCTTTGGTTTATTGCTATAAATATACTATTGTAATTATACCAAGCAAAAATAAAGGAATTCCTCCTTCTCGAAATAAATTGCATTAGATTATTTCTATATTAATTTGTCATTTGTTCAGTGACGTTAGGCGAATTATTCGGAAAGTCAACTGGTATAGAAAAGTGTACGTAAAAGTTAACCAGAGACATTTCCATGTTAATTTGGTAATTAACACGATGTGTTACGATTATTAGCCTATGTCAACAATCAAAGTCATAAATGGAATGCTTACAATCATTAGCACTGGCACAAAAGTAATATTAAGACGGATCAAGGTTAAAAAGCCATTTAAAAAGACATAGTTTATTAAACACTTCTGTAAGTTACTTTACAAGGAAACTATAGTGAAATATTGCAAAACCAGAGAAATTCTTTCACCCTCCATAGCATATATGAGAAGGACGAGGGGTGGGGAAAAGTTGCAGAAAGAGTATCTATGCTTACTATAATTGGACAGTAATTATATAAACCATAATCGTCATCCCTCGATGTCATAATCGTGTCACCCGCTAGCATAAGATACACTTATTATTTTTTAACAACTGTAAATAGGGATCTATTGAAATGTTCCAACAATACTCCTTTGTCAAGTCTGCCAATAGAAATACGACGATCTTATGAAACAGAAAAAAAAGACAGATGAAAACTGGTCGGATGCTGTAGGAGTCTTATATCAGAAGTGAGTAAGTAGTTTTGAAGTATTTAACCGAAATAAAATTTACTGTCTGCGTTTTAGAAGCTTAATATATTCGGCTGTTACAAGTCTATGGCTTGAACACAACCCTTAATTCCATCACTCATAATTAATTCTATAAGAATTTTTTTTCTTATTTATGCCAATGTTTACTTTGACTAATCATTTAATTCCTTGTGACTTAAGTTTGATTTATGGGGTCGTTTATATTTTTAAAATGTTCTTGGAAGGAGATTCTCCTGGATAGCGATTATTCCTACAATTTCTTTACAAATACTAAGCTTTTAATTTATTAAAAAATCTATTTTTTTCCCCACCTTACATCGATTTTATTATACAAATTAAAATATATACATCATAAAAATCTCAAATACATTGCCACGATCAGTTCTAATAGGACAAACGAACGACTTCAGTGATATGTTGTTATTTATTTCTCACACTGCTAAAAGTATATACTTGTACTTGTTTTATCCGCTGTTCAATCTAGGATGGCCTTCTCTTAACTTAACTAATATATGCTTAAAAGTTTGGTCGTTCCGGTTTGTTCGAAGTGACTAAAAAACATATTTTTGAGAAGCTGTCAAGTTAAAAAAAATACGAAAATATATGAATGAAAATTCGGTCGATTTTGTTATTGATATACATTTCGGGTAAAACGAAGGTGATAGCATCAAAATTTGGCAAAGCTTCGTTAATTAGTTTTATTATTACAAAAGAAAAAATATTCTCCTCTTACATGAAGATGCATGTAATATTTCATTTTATTGTGTTATGTCTGATTCTGTTACATTTTGGTTTATTATTTTCAATAATCAACCATTGTGATCTACCAAAAAATTCAAAAACTTAATCCCTTCCCAAAATTTGAGGTTTCACTTTTGAGGTTGTGTAGAATTCGAAAAACGAATAAATATTTTTTTGTCCGTCCCCCGTCTTTTTTTTTTTATTTGGGTCTTCCCCTTCCTCACGTTTCAGGCTATATGGGGTTTTCCCGGGCCAGGGGGTGTGGGCGGGGATTAAAAATTTCTAAATCTAGATAAAAATTTGTTTAACTTTTCTGCTGGTCAGATCGAGAATTTGAATGACTTACATCTTCATGAGATCCCACGGATCATTCTGAAAAAAAATTATATACTGAAAATACTTTGTTCAGAAGCATTGAAAATGGTACATTTGTGAATTATAGACAGTAAAAAATTAGTTGGCTCTTGAAAAAAAATCGCACATATATAAATTTCAGTAAAAAAATGACAGTACGATATGGGGGAATAAGGAAATGTTATTCATATTATTTTCTTGTTGAAATTTATTTTATTTTCCTTGTTTGATTACAATGGAACCATTAAATGAAATAAACTAAAATATCTTTACAAATTAAAATAAAAAAAAAATATCTTTGATAATAATGCTTTTGATATTGATAATAATAGCTTATTGATAATAATTAAGTAATTATTTTTGTCGTTTTTTAGGGAATTCAGAAATCATTGAAATTATTTTATGAGTTTTAATTGTATTTTAATATTAAATTGTATGTTTATTAATTGTTCACAAACACTTTACTCAAACATTTCTTTAATGAATAATATTACATTCTGTGACTATGGCCATTCCGTAAATATTGATTACGGTTAACTGGAGTTAACTCACACCGTATGTACAATAATTATAAATCAATTTTATATATATATATGTATATATAATACTAAAAATAATTATATATAAACAAAATGAAACTTAAACTAATGGAAACAACAACATAAATACAGACATAGCATTGAAATATTAATGTGCAAATAACGATTTATTTTCTTCCTAAATCTTTTCCGTGTATTTTCTGGAGGGTGTGCTTATTTTTTTAACAATCATTGGATTTAATAATGATCTAACGAAGGTATAGCATACTTACAAATTTTTTTAAATATTTATTTTATTTTTTAAATATCATCAAAATATGACTAAATTACATTATTTGTATGGTTACGTTAAATTACAGTAAGCGTTACAAAACTGGTATTTATTTGATCAGAATATTACTTAGGTCATTAGGTTTATTACCTAATGAACAATAGGTCAATGCCTACTTCTACCAATAGCACTAGACATCAATCAAAGTACTAGACTATGATGGAACTAAGGGTTGGGTAAATGTCAACATCCATTTTTAGTATGATGGATGAAGGTCATATCGGTGTAACGAAATTAATGTGGGTTAGTCGAAATCAACCACGCCTCGCTTGCCTGACTTCGTCTGAGCCAGAAATCATTGCAACAAGATGTAATGGAGAAATCAGATAAAATCTCGTCTGATCGATTCAATATTTAAATTGGAAAATACTAGATTTAGCTTCGATTATTTACATTTTTATTACTTTAAAGATATTTAGTTGTTATTTTCGTCTCCATATTCTAAATTTAATTGGTATCTAACAGGAGTTCAACCCGTTGTAGTAGTTGATCTACAGAATAAACGTCGTCAATGTTGTTGTCTGTTGTTCTTAAATTGTATTAATAACTATATTTTTTATTTTCTATCCTATGATATGTAAGGAAAGTATTGCGATCGGGTCGAATTTCCGATGTACGGTTTTCGACAGATCCGTACGTTTCAGAATAAACACTTTTTACCCTGTTTTTTGAAAGGTGATGAAATTCCCTAAAAACCAATATAAAAATCGTTCATTTCTGACAACCATTAACGAAGATAATTATGTACTGTTTTGTTGTTCTAAAGGGACTTTGTCCCAGAATAAAGTTATTTTCTATTATTATTACTATTAATATTAAAAAAGAAAAGATACAGCTATTAAATTTCTTAAGTAAGATTATGAATTCAAATCCCGGAGCCAGAAAGAGGAGAGAGAAAAAAGAAATGTAAGCGAAAGTAAAAAAAATCTAGTGCCCGCATCACACAAGTTTCACTTCCCTCTACTTTTAACAGAAATTATTGTCTGACGAAATTGGGCTGTAGCTAGGAAAGTTTTGTGAGTGGACACACTTGATTTTTTATTTTCTCTAGATGAAGTTTGTCACATTTTTTTCGAGTAATTGACAATTGATTTTTTTTTTAAATAGGATGAGTTTAAATAATATGTATTATTACTACAGAATTTTATACGTATAAAAATAGCTAAATATTAGAAATGTAAAATACAGACTACTTTGAATAAAAATTAAATTGAAATTGAGGAAGGAGATGGTCCGGAATGGCGGTCATTAACAGACTATATAGTGGCAAAACTCTTTTATTAGAGCCAACGTTTCCACCCGACTTTGCAGAAAAACTAGAACTCAGTTCTAAGTGAAACTTCTCGCTGATCACTCCTCCGTGAAGAAGATCTGCAAAGTTGGCTTTAATAAAATAGTTTTGCCACTATTTAGTGTATTTATGATAGCCACCCCGGACCATCTCCTTCCTTTATAATGCAACGGTCAACTATTATGTATTCAATCTAAATTGAAATTGTTAAGTAAAAGTCTTATAATTGTTCACAGTAACAATATTGTTGTTGGCCTCAAAAGTTTAACTCAGAAACAATTAGCTTTGTATTTTAATTTTATATTTATTTAGAGTGCTAACAGTGGATAGTGTCTCAACAAGTGGTTTCATGTTATTATATTCTTGTGCTCACATTTACTGAATGTATTTTTATTTGTAATACAGTTGTAAATATCATAAATATAATAAATAAATAAATAATAATTAATTTTATATTTTTAACTGTTTCGTAATTTTTCGAGTCTTAGGTTCAAAAAAGTTTTAGTAATAAAAAGTATAAGAGTATTGATATTTTTTTTTTATGTTTACCTTTGTTTTATATGGACTTATATTTTCTCAGTCAGATGATGAAACAAAAAAAAAATTATTTAACATAGATTAAAATAAAAATGATGTTTCTGTTAAACTTTCTTACATGGGTAGTAACTGTTATGGGAAATAACTTACAAGTCGACGACTCACTATGAAAACACGAGATCACGCAAACTAGATAGCAAATCTCTCATTAATATTTTTAAAATTAACTAATATACTCTGTATATGTTGTATTTTAATAGTTATTTTTTAAGGTTCTGTTCTGATTAATTATTCTTTACTATTTTGAGGTGACACATATATACCGACGGTAATGGTATCTTATGCATTTAACTTTTTATGATTTCTATGGAGAGAATATACATATGTAGGTTTGTTTATATGTAGACCTTTCTGGTTATTTATTTACAAAGCTTTACCATGATTCTTCTCCGAAATGGTATTGAACCCCGTTAGATATGGCAGACGAACGTAGTAGGTCTCTCGCTAGAGTTGCAATATCATCCGTCATTGGTTAACATCTCAATTAACAAGTAGCTGAATCATTGATTAGTCGAAAAATAAGATGTCAAAATGGTTTTGTAAGGAGCCATTTGGGAAATGGGACTTTCCAAGCTGCTAAACACATGTTCCAGCAGCTTCGGCGGCCTCTGGTGCAACACATGCCTCCTTCATCGGGTCAAACATTATTATCGAGGTTATGAGACTAATTTTGAAATCGGTGCCTGCATGATGTTGATGATGATGCACCAGATCGGGTCGATTCCGTTGGCCAACTGCAGGCGATTGTGTTAATGCACGGTCATCATCTGATACTTACGTCCGCTCTATTTATGAGTAATAGTAATAGCAGTAATTACACCTCTTTTTACTTTCACTTACCCACGTTTGAAATGTTTAGTAAGGGCAGTTATTGCGATCGTGAAACGGTTTGAATCAGAGTGCTTAACAAAAATACGTGTCAAGATTCCATGAAACAAAATAACCATATATTACTAAAAATGTTGTCATTGTGTTCGTGTGCACGCGAAATGTCGAACTGAAAAAATGAAAAGTCATATGAAATTCAAATTACATATTTAACATGTATGCAGGGTGTTTCATTTCTTAATGGCCAAACTCTAGGAGGTACTTTAAGACACAATTCCAAACAAAAAAGTTCATTTGATGGAATGATTTACCTTAGGTTATCTCTGGCCTATCTACTGACACTCTTATTTGAAATTACAGTACACCACGACTATTTGAAATAAGTCATTGCTGGAATAGATGTGTTCTTCAAAGATGATTAAGTCTGAAACGAGGTCGAATAGTATAACTAACAGTTATTGACAAACCTCTCATATGATCCATTTGGATGTATCATCATAAATTAAAAACTTTATTCCAATATACAGGGTATTCCCAGTTCTTAATGGTCAAACTGTGTAGTGTGATTTGAGTTTTGGTTTATTATTTTCAATATGACATATATTGTGATCGACCAAAAAATTCAAAACTATAACCCCTCTCAAAATTTGAGGTTTTACGTTTCAGGGTACGTAGAATTCGAAAAACGAATACAAATTTATTTGTCCGTCCGCGCATTTTCTCCGAAACTACTAGACCGAATTTTTTTCAAATTTTCATATAAAATCATAGGTCACCCGATGATAATCCTTCATCGACATTACTATCCGCCTTTTGCTTTCGAAATGGCGGCAGAAAAATCTGCGTTGCTATAGACCGTAGCGCCTAAACGAATGTACCGATTTCAATGAAACTTCACTAAAGTCATTTTCTCTACATTTCGCTAAATTTATCTATATAACAAAATTCAAGAAGAAGCTGGAAAAAAAAGTTACGAGGGATGGTAAAATTAAATTCCGAATATATGTTTTTTTAAAAGTTTACGGAATTTCCAAAAAACCAAAAAACAAATAAAAATCGTTAAAATCGGACAATTAGGAGGAAAGATATGGTCTCTAGTTTTTTTTAATATGTTCTGCAGCAAAGGTTATATCCTTTGTTTTAGTTTTTGAATTTTGAATGTGTTACTTAGGTAATTTTTTTAGCATATTACTAATGATTAAAAAAAAGAAGTTTAGTACATTAATTGGAATAATCTTTTATTTATTTTTCTTTGTAACTAGGAAGGTAATGTTGCTTTAGATGTATAATTGTTTGGAAATAGTAAACCATTGTGAAATAATTTGCAGCGTTTTTTTTTTTTTTTTATGATGGTCACGGTTTTGATTGAATGAGAAGTAATTGCTCCAAATCTGTTCAAGATAATTAATTTGTAAGTACACCATCGTAAAGTAGATAATTAATTTGAGAATACAGTGGTTAAATTTACTAGGTCGATGATAAAAGATATTTTCAGGAGGCCTAATATGGCCGCTGTACTACTGCAGTCACAGTACCCATATACGAGCAACGTATCTCTGTACAGCGGCCGTATTAGACCTTCTGAAAGTCCCTTATATCATTAACCTTAGTAAATTTAACTAGTTTTCTCAAAAACAAAAAATTGTCTACTTTACGATAGTATACTTAAAATTTTATTGTGTTCAACAGTTTTTGAAATAAAAAAACCCCATCACACAAAATTGCTCTTTACTCCTTTTCCGTTCGTAATCCATCCAACCATCAAATGAACATTATTGTTTGAAATTTAATCTAGAATCATCCTCCCCTCCCCCCTGAATTTGACCATTAAGATCTGACACACCTACGCGTGGGATGTTACAGCAACTTTTTTGTCAAAATCTACTAACCCGAAAGGTACTTAATATCACCGATTAAACTTTCATTTCTCTAAAATATTGTTTGAACCATTATTATTTTTTTCTTAGCTGCAAATATTTTGCTTTTGATATCTGGTTGAATTTGTGGAATATAATCTCTTGTACTGCATGGATAGTGTACATTGTAAGTCCATAATTAGGAGTTAAAAATTGGGATATTCCAGCGATGGGGCTTACTAGTTGCCTCATGTCGTTCCAGAACGATTATGTAATTTTTATTTCCATATCCCCTTATTTTTTTTTTTTTTTTTGGCTTTTTCGATGTCTTGTAATTCTTCTTATTCAGCATATTTTCATTGTAAGGATGTCTACATCGTCATTATTATTTTTGTTAATGTCCTGATATCTACTTGATATTAAGGTAAAAGGCTAAAATTATAGCAAACCTATAATTATAGCAAACATTTAATTTTCACACATTTTTAGCGATCGTTGTGGTGGTCCTGAAAGATAACTAAATGAGGGATTTGGAACACTTTTTACTGATTTGTAAAATTTTTAGCGAAATTCCTTTCGGTTATAAAATGCATACGTTATTTTTAATTTCTCGTCTTGACCCTTTAGCTTTTTACATAGACGTTCCTTCAACTATTTTTCCAAGACTGCATTTTGAAAATATTATGACTAAACTCATCATATCGATAGATAATTAAGTGGTTTGTAATATCATAGAGTAATTAATCTCATAAAAATAGTCAAACAGGACTTGAATATTCAAAATATCTTCCTCTAAAGTTCCGTTATTTTGGTGTATTTGAAATAATTAACCGTCTCTCACTGTTATTATTAATACAATTATAACACTGTTATAATTAATAAGAACTATGAAAGAATTCGCGATGGAAAACAAATTAAAAATAAAAGTAGTAATAAAGATCTTTATAGTTATCGTATAAGGTCATAAAAAGTAACGGATAGAGGCGGAAAACTTATTGCATAGAACTTTAATTGTCACAGCTAATAGAGCCAACTTTATATTATTGAACGAGAAATAAAAGTTTCTATAGAAACTAAGTGAATTTAGTAGTAAAAATCTTTAAGGGTTTCATTGATCAAATTCGATTGTTATACTTCCTAGACAGCCACACTAAGCCACTTGATCACTACATTTATAATTTTAAAACTTCGGCTTTAGTATAGAAAATCCAAAGACAAAACTCTAAGCCAGGAGAAATTGAGGGATTTCATTAGGCGCAGGAAACGTATATAGAAAATAGTAACAAAGATATTATATATCAAGTTATTGAACCAGAATAGTTTGTCGCACTTAGATATTATTAAGTATCTTATGAAATAAATAACATTTTTAATCTGCAATATACGGCTGTGAGACCTGGACACCAACCAGCACTCTAGAAAGAAGTATTGAAAGATATAAGATAAAAATCTCGGCACGATGACCGGAGCCATCTGGGATACAAGTACTTCATGGGAGGAGAAAGACCAAAAAAGAGCTACTTACAAAAACTGGTCAAACAATATTTCATGATACGAAGGCAAAGAGGTTAAGATGGGCTATGCAAGCTAGAAGTAATCCATCAGGAAGCCTCTACAAAACAATGAATAGATCTAATAAAAAAAGATGCAATAAAACTGCATTCAGATAACTAGAAAGAAATATCCCAAGATGGAGAAATCTGTTTAAGGTGGCAAAAGATCTACAAAGATCTGTAATGCCGACAGAAAAAAAAAATTGGAATGTTAATAACGAAGAAAGCAAGTACCAAAAGTAGACCTGTACACAATATAATTTTTTCTATCAAAGTATAAATATGATATATGTAATCCAAGCTGTCATGGCTGGCGGTGTCACACTGACTCAGTAACTTGAAGGGTGACCGTGATCTTTTGCTCCTTGCTGTGCCCGATTGCCCGGTGTTTGCCAACTACAGGTTCATCAGCCTCCTTCCATCTCTGAAGACATGACTTGCGCCACTTCCAGAATGTTCCATGATGGCCTGTAGCTAGGGTTAACATGGAGTTGATGTCCTATAATGATTGACGCAATAGCACTAAGTGACTAATGCGGTGTGCAAATGTTAAAAGAATTGATGTTGGATATGTTAGCATTGTTTCACCATGGCTCCAACAGTTTGAGGATGTGACTGCAGACTAATTTATCGAAAATTAATTACTTCAACTTACAGCTCGAACTTGAATTCCAAATTCCAAAACAAAAAACAAAAACAAAAGGAATACCCATTATTTCGTAAATGAAAAATACAATTCAGAAGTAGTGGTTGACATTCTGGTTGCTAGCATAGCTTTGTCATTAGAAGAAAATGGATATCCTTCGAAGATGACTGGTTATATTTTGCATTTTTTTTAATTCTTAAATAAAAATTGGTTTAGAAAATTAAATTAAAAAGCTAACAAAACGTTTTAGCTCATAATAGAATAATTTAGTTTTGCCTGGCACAGATGAAATAATTTGCAAATAAGAAACAACGTTTTATTTGTCCTGACTCTTCGACATATGTTTAAGGCCATTGTTAGGGTTAAGAAAATAAGAAGTTATGAAAATGTTAATTATAAATGAACAATGAGTAGCAATACACCAAAGTCAGTCAGATACTACTAGAGCGACCTAAATATCAAACAACAAGACCAAAATTAAAAGTTTCAACACCATTAAAATAAATATTACAAGATAGTGAAGAGAAAGTCGCCATTCTGTTTCAATACCTTTAAGAAACTAACTATTATAATAGAGTATAAAAGAATAAAAGCAGTAATGAGCCATAGGGATAGAGGCGAAAAAAAAAGTAAAACAATATATGAGTATATAATGAAACAATACATGGGGTATATAATGAAAAATTAAATAACATAATGAGAAATGAATGAAAAATTATGATATAGTAAGATAGATTAATATATATGATAGCAAGATAAGCATGGTATATGAAAGTTTATGTGGGATGTGCTAGACAAAAAAAATTATATATATATATATATATATATATATATATATATATATATATGTGTGTGTGTGTGTATGTGTGTGTGTGTATTTATGCAAAGAAGCTTCAGGTTCTAACGAATCTCCATCTTTGGATTAATTATTTAATTCATGCATTTAACACATGATGCTGGCTGGATGGGGATAACCGTGTAGTGCGGTTTGCAACTGTTTTGAGCTTATTAAGTGTTTATTGTCGTATTTCATTGTAGTTCATAACTATAAAAGCTTATTCTGATTTATAATATTGTTTAGTGCTAACTGTAGATAAACTATAGACTGCTTTTGCTTCTAAAAAACAAGATCTTTATTAACTACAATTTCAAATTAAATAATACATCAAATGTTAAAATTATACCTACCTACAAAACAAAATCAAATTACGTACAATGAAATACGGTACTAAACATTTAATAATCTGAAACAATTGCAAACCGCACCTCACTCACACATATGTATAAGAGAAACATTGTTACAATACATGAAAATATAATGGTAAGTAAATCGTGACTTATAGCAAAAAGTCATTAAATACATAAATGGTTGATGGAGCTGAACTAAGCTAGAATACCACCACTACCCTCTCTTCCTTCAGATAGGTGCTTTTCCACTCCTATAATCATTTATGAATGAAATTAATATTATCTAATGTATTTTTTCCCTTAAAAAGAAATGCGAAAGTGCCCTGACGTACTCATATTAAACTGGATTTTTTACTTCATTGAATACAAAATGTGCTTGAATGAATTACGTGAATATCACTTGCAAAGTAATCTGGATGGTAAAGCAGCTGTAAGCATTAATTTAAGTATGCCGAACTTTAATTTACTTTACCATTTTAAATTGACCCAAGAGTCTGCATTCTCAGCTCGTAATTAAATGTCCACGACAGAGCTCCCGCTGCGTTGACAGTGACCCAATAACCAGTTGGATGCCCGTCTGATCCCGTCTAAGCTCGTAAGGAATGCAACGCCACCACACATCTAAAGCTACGCCAGTCGTCCGATCGAGATTATTCTGACGAAACGCCTGACTCCGGACTTGAAAAATGAGCGTTTACGAAACTTGGGCCTGAGAAGATCCCATTATCACGAGGGCAGTGTTCACTGCCAAGGTCAGACTTCCGTTTGACAGCTCTGTGTTGCAAGAGTTGGGTAATGGACAGGTTTCGTCACAGGGCGTAGAACCTTGCCCGCCGAGCCTCCTCTTCAAGAATGGTCTTCCGGGCGAAGAAAAAGCAGCTTCGTGTCTGCTTTAGAAGAGGGTTCATCGATGTCTCGAAGGCTAGTCGAAACAGTCTTCGATTATTGTCCAATTTGCAAAAAAGGAGCAAAGGAATGCAATGAGTTGGACCGAATTTCTGCAAATATGATATGCTGTGCTATCAATTACTTTAAGGATGCGTATATCTAATATGTATATTAGTTTTGATATACAAATGTTATTTCTCAGTTCTATTCATGAAAATATGCAGGACCGTACCTAATCGGAGCAAATGGAACACTTGCTTCAGACAGCAGAATTGAGAGGCCGCGAAATTTCAAGCAATTTTTTTTTTAAACCTGAGGAAAACATGTTTTGGTTAATTAGCTGCATTTACCTTAACTCAATCAATAAATAAGTCAATGTTATAATATTTTTTCTAAATACATGGAGAGCTAACAGAGAGCATGGAAAAAGCTAACGGTCAGAATTTTCTGGCATTTCCACATTAATCTTTTGTTACTATTGTGTAGGAAATGCACTTATTTTAATTATTTGTTTGATTATGCTACTTAATTATATAACATTAATTATTTAACGATCAAAGCGGTTGTTGTTCAACTAATAAATTTCGAAATTAAATTTTTATTATTTAAATTTTGGTTCTAGTCAACTGTTCTACATTAGATAGTTAGGATGTAGTCAGTTTTTTTTTAGATTTTTATTACTAACGTTTCAACCCAAGCTTGTGGGTAATCAGTGCTGGTAACATGTTCCTAAGCATAGGTTGAAATGTTGGCAATAAAAACTTTAAGAACTGACTACGTCCTGCCTATCATTCATATAATGAATAATTTTTAGTGAATAGATATTATAATTTTGTCGGTTAAAAATTTAGTGCGTTCTGATTTGATTTTATCAATATCATCACCTTATATATGTGTTTAATACACCTTGTCACTTATGTTTTGCTTCATCTTTGAAAGCCATTTTATCTTAGTTTCCCACTATGAATATTTAAAACTGAATGTCGGCTGTTTTTTTTTTTTTTTCAATAATAAACATTTTCAACAGATAAAAGAAAATAATAACTCCCATAAAAAATAATAATTTGAAAACCAAATAATAAAAGAAAAAAAAATCTTCCACAATTAGCGATTTCAAAGCTGACTGTCGGACCAATTTTTTATATAAATATTTATTTTAATACATCAATATCACGCTAAATAAAACAATAACGGATAATATAGATTATAGTGTATAGTTTTTTCACTGAGGCCATTTATCATATGCTATTTAACATATCTAAAAGCCTCTTTTGATGAAACGTGAGGCGTTGAACAATGAGAGGACAGAAAGCTCATGGGGTTGCAGGGAAGACCATAGCAGATCTTACCGATGCTAATGCATTCCATTAATCTCTAGTTGAAAATGTCAATGTTTTGCAACTGGTGTAGAAATGAGACCTCAAAGTGTACTCCATTAATCAAACACTGCCCGCTCTAATAGCTTTTACTTTGCCTTTCGTTTATTCAGGTCACTTACTGAAGTTGGTTTCAATTCGATCTTAATTGCTTTCTAGTGGTAAACGACCTACCGTTTTAAAAAAAGTAGCAAATTGTTATTCACTGGTAAACGTAATTAGTTTCGATTCGTTACTGATAATGTTCTAAGGAAATATACCAAACCAGGTGTCTCTAAACTCAAATATGAGGTTGTTGGAACATTTATTGTGAGTTATTGTGTTATAGCCCGCAGGCCTATATGATTGGAGATCCCTCGAATAAAGTCAAGCTGAGGTTAATAATGCTACAACGCTAAAGTTGGTCATTTTTTAAATTGTTATAAAGGTTTAGCCTGATGGGAAAACTACGATATCAGTTCTCTGCAGTTTAGGTTTGATCCCAGCAGTAGGGTAGTTAGTTATAAACAGTTTTATATTATAAAATAATGTACCTAATGAGTGCTGTCGAAATCCGCATGACTGAAAGGCTAGTACCTAAGGAAGAAAATAAAATAACAACGGTGAACAAATATTCAATAATAATTTTCTGATATTATTCATTGTGTAATATGATTTCATGATGATTTCAAGTCTTTCATGACTTCATGATTTCATGCAGAAGATGTGGTATTATCGTAGAACAGGAGAGCCAAACCCCGGAACGCTGTGCTGAAGTTTCGGAATCAGCGTGCGGAGAGTCAATAGTTTTTGTAATTTGTTATTCTTCGTTTTATTTTCAAAAAATATTTCATTGTTTTTCTAGGGTAAAAAAATATTTTAGAATCTATGAACTCATTTAAACTGTTAATTAATTTAATGCTTTCTTCTGGCTATAGTATCATGCACTGATACTCAGGATAAACATTGATTAAAATATTTTTATCATCTGTACACTGCGTCAACCAGTAAAAAATAAAACAAATCTATTAACCATGAAGATTCTTGAACTTATTAAGGGATTAAATATTAAGTAATTTTTATCGGCAAACAATGGTTTAAGGAGGGAATTTGGCCAGGATCATATTCATCTAACAAGTATTTCCCCTATGAAGGATACCCATTTTTAGAGACTGGATGTTCTCAAGTATGGCTTTTTCCGACCGCAGGACTCAAATTCAGGTCTGGGATAATAGGAGGAATTCAGTACCTTGCTCATTCAGCTAATTTATTCAATATAAAGGTTTATAAAGATATTTTTGGAACGTATACACACTATTTGACTCTACAGATCGATGTGTTCCTTGGCCTCCTCGACAAGTCTTCACAGGCTGTTCGATTCTGTGCTGTCGCTCACCAGTTAAGGATGTTAAGTAGTTTTTCAGGCTTCACACTGTTGCCAGGGTCCTCTCTTCTAAGTTGTGGTCTTCCTCTTCCTCTTGCCCGTAGAAGCCTTCCATCCAGTAGTGTTCTGGGCATTTCTTCCTCCGCCATGCTTGCAACATGGACAGCTGACCGCAGTTTTCCAAACCTGATAAACTTCATTATGACACCCTCTCAATAAAGTTCGTAAATTTAATTATTTGTTCTCCGCCTCCAGTGTTTTCCAAACTTTCCCGGTCCGAATATTCGTTGAAGGATTTTCTCGAATATAATAATTTATATTTCCCCATTACTTATCTCTGATCCATAAATCAGAACAGGACTAATAAGAGTTTTATATAAGAGGCACTAAGAACCGCGAACGTATTCGATACAAATAACACAAATATTTTTAAAATATCCGTAGTGTTTATTTTATTTACAGACACATAACTAGGAAAATTAAATATTTAAGTATATTGCAAAAATGGATCAAGTATGTCGTACTGAATATTGACATTAAAGCTTTATAAAGTCTTGCAAAATATTATTTCGAATCATTTATGCTACGAATCCGAATAAAATTCAAACCTGAATAGAATCCCATTTTCAAACGGATATCTTCGAAATTTGTTTTCACTTTGTATATCTGTATTTCGTCTCTCAAGGATATCCTTTGATTACAGTATTAATAAAACATATCGGTGCGTATTAGTCTCTAATTCTATAAACATATTAAATCCTTTGAAATATAATATTTTTCACTGTAAATCCGGGTGACAAATACAGATAACAATGGAATTTGTAGTATTTTAGAAAATATTTAGTTACAGCGAGTTTTGAGGTCACTACTAACTGCATAGATTGTTAGCACTTCGTCACACCTTTCTTCAGATCACTCTCACAGCCCAGATTCTCAAAACACTTCCAGGATCCAGGACTTTGGAAAAAAAAAACAAATGTGAAAATAGGAAGACCTACTTCCTGTACAAAGCTTGAGAGGGTTTTTGTCATGGCTGTTGCGCCACTAGGTCAGTGGGTGGAGTACAGGCCATTTTTAAGTATCCCTCTCAATGTCCGTCGAAGATAAAGAAGTTCTTGGAGATATTCTAGTTGGAAAATATTTTTACTCAAGTTTTTTATTTAATCAAGCAATCTCTGAAAATGACCATTCATAATCTACGTTCTACGCCCATGCTATATTCATTGCAGTTAAATAGTTTTTAACAACATAAAAAATTCCTCGGTTATTTTTTAAGACCTCATACTTACGACTAAACATAAGTGCTCAGTCGCCATACGGCCTTCAATAGTGCTTGACGGAATGCCCTGAGGAAGACCTATAACGTAGGCCGAAACGTTTGACAATGTAATAAAATATACTTGTTTGTTTATTTAGGCTTTAAGACGTAAAATCCTAGGGTCATCAACGTCTGTGAGTTGGTTATATTTGTAAAGTCTTTATAGGAGAAATAAAAAAAAAGAATGAATAATCAAAAATTAATAATAGATAGATTAATAAATGAAAAAGATATTTTAAAATATATAAAAAATGAAATATATTAAAATAAAGATAAAAAAGGAAATTAGTGTGAGTGTGCTTTCTCTGAACACTATTATAAATGTCCTTGATGTGACAGAATGTAATATTTCTAAATAAACAAAAGTTTGGTTTAAAAAAAAATATTTATGTTTATATTTTATTTAATAGCCTATGGATTTTAAGAAATTTTATCTCTGTTTTTATGCTTGATTCGTTGTTGCTTAATACTGCTGATATATCCGATTTTAGAGATAATCGATTTGGGCTTGAAGTATGATAAGTGCATTCTTGGAAAATATGATTGACTGTGAGAAGGCTATTACAGTGCTGACAATTTGGTGGTGCCTGCTCAGTGATGTGATGTACACGAGTTAGGTTCGTGTGTACTATTCTTAACCTGGTCACGGCGACCTCCTCTCTACGGTTAGGGCGGTTTGATGTGGTCAATAAAATATACTATTATATAGTATAATATTTGTTGACCGCAACTTCTTCTGAAATTGAAACCAAGGTCAACCGTCTCGATACGGTAGGCGGGGTGGCCGAATGGGCTAACGCGTTGTGCACAGCACCACCGTTGCCCAGCAACCTGATATATGACAAATGTGTAAAAAAAAATAGTCACGAGTTCGCGTCCCAGTACCAAGGCGTCTTTTAAAACAACTTTGGTGTCATACCTTATACTCACTTTGCGTGACACACCGGAGTCTCACAGGAAAGCAGTGAGCGAAATCTCAACTATTACGCGAAATACGACAAGATAACGAAATCCGTTGCACTATCACTCACTCTATCTTTTTTCTATCTCTACTATCTATCAACATGTTAAATCGACTGTCAAGGAGATATGAACAGAGATCGAATTGAGTGTAAAATGTAAAACCGCTAAACGGACATTATTAAAATCAAAATCATATTTGATTTCAGGTCCTAAGATAATATTATGTTAGACTATTTCTGATTCTATTCGGATTTATATTAATTGTAAATTCTGAAATCAATTTTCTTTAAAATGATTATCAGTAATAATTAATCTCTACTATTAAATATTTTCAAAATTAAATAATCAAAGAGTACAAAATGATAATAGATTAATTTATTATTTTGTTAGAAGATTTATTGAATTATTTATGGAGAACTTATTATCCTTATTGTTACAATCCTTTCATGGAAGCTCTTCGAGACCTCTCTTGTATTCTTGTTATTATGTTAATTCTGCAATAAATAAATGTATTTAAATTTCGGTGACAGGAGATGACATCCTCCTTGAACGCTACCGTAGATTTCACGTTCAAGGAGACTCCACAATCGGGGTCACGCAGTGAAAGCTGATCTTGAACTTCGTCGCGTGTCGTTCACCGCGTCTGTCTCCCTTGTGTCGGAGTTTTATTGTTAAATACCTTAATTTTATGTCCTTTATATACCTACGAATTACCCGAAAAGTAACTAATAGTGGAGAACAATTTTATATTTTATTTCAAGTATTTGGAATATTGATCATAGATCAAATGACAAAATAATATGGGAATATGTTAAAATGATGTAATAGTAGCTGGAATATTTAATTTTCTTTCCCTCGTTCTTTTACAAATAGAAAACCAAAACTAGTATAAAATAATAGTCCGTGGTACTGACTCCTTTTTATGAAATTATTAACATCCGCCTGAAACTTCGTGAATAGCTTCATCTCATCGTAATCTACAATTTTATTTACGAAAACTCTTGGAATTGTAGCGTTTTCAATCTTGATCTCGACAAACTTTGTTTATTTAATTAGGTATTAAAAAATCATAAATACTCATTTACTTTGCACTTGAATAGTAAGATAATTTGAAAACAATTTAGAAAAAAGGTGGCCTACAAAAATATTGGGCCCGTTAGCCTATATGTAACTCATTATTTTGACATTTTGACGATGTAGGTGACGTCACACGGTTCAATGTTTTTGAAGGCCACCTTTTTTCATGATTTAGGGCTCAAATTATATTAAGAATGAATTGGAACAAATGGTATCTACGAGTTTTTAGTACCTAATTAAACATACAAAGTTTGCCGAACTCAAATTCCAAGAGTTTTCGTAAATAAAAACTTAAAAATGTACAACTATATTTTGGTAACATTTCGTGTCTTTAATGTTCTCGTTCGTGTTCTCATACCGTACAGTGGAAAATTTGTTTATAAATATGTTTCAGAAAATAATTTGTAAACATAAAAATAGCAAACAATTAAAATAATCTTACATATAAGGAGACAATAAAAAATAATCTTACATATAAGGAGAAAATAATAAATTAATTTCAAGAAATTTTAGACTAAAATGAAGTTACCACTTTTGAAAACTAGGTATTGACTCATTGATTACTTAATAAATAGTAACTTACAACATGTAGGTAATTATAATTTGCACTAAGTTTACAAAAATATCTACAAACCAATTTTTCTCATTGTAGGGGATGAATATGAGGGCATTTTTTTTTTAAACTTTATTTATTGAATATTAATACAATCAGCCACTGTAATATGAGGGCATTAAAGTCTCTAAACGGAAGGGAGGAAGATCGCCAAAATATCTTTGTATATTTATTGGCTTAAGATCTTGCGGAAATATATATTATTTGACAGTCGAGAAAAAATATCAGTATATAGGTATAGCAATGCCAATTAGCGATTCTGCTGTCGATGAGAGTACAGGTAGTGGCTTGATTGGCGTTATGGAGAGGAATGCACAGCGGCATCCCTTTCTGTCTCGAATTTAGCATCATTTTAAGCGAGAAAATTCCTCATCTAGCTCTCTCACTCACTCTCTCTCTCTCTCTCTCTCTCTCTATATATATATATATATAGCAGAGCTAGATGAGGAATTTTCTCGCTTAAAATGATGCTAAATTATATATTTATATATATATATATATATATACACATTTATATATATATATATATATATATATATATATATATATATATATATATATATACATTTTTTTTTCTATTGGCTTACCTTTTGGAACTTTGTCCTCTATACCAGCCTTTTTCCATCTCGGCCAATCTTACGCTATTGCTTTCCAATTTTCTGTTTGAACCATCTTTATTGATTCCATCCATCTAACCGGAGGCATTCCTTGTTGGTTAGGGGCTTTTTGATGGATTGCTCCAAACTACATGTCCCACTCAACTCAAACTCCTTTCAATTCTTTATTAGCATTTCTCCTCCACATGTTAGTAGTAATCATATCCCAGATCGCTTCGTTTACTGTACGGAGGATTTTCTTCCCGAATATTTCAGTAATTATTTTTATGATTATTATGATGATTGCAGCATAATAGGTATAAGGATATTGACATAGCATCGTGTACCCTTTATTTAAGATTTCTATAGATTTTTCGGAATATCAGCACTCTTGAAAGAGAGAATAGCGCTTGTACACTAGTCTAATTCATCTTTCTACGGGTTGAACAATAGACAATGACGATATTTGGGCTTGCAGACATTTATTGCTCGCAGGATCACAGATATTTCGGAGAGCCATCCTCAAGTTGTAGCAAACCATAGGTTTCATGAAACTCTCATAAAATTCTCCTGACGAGATACGGTTCGCTACGACCGATACAACGTGATGCGTTGGATCCAGGTTACAGGTAGACTCCAGATAGGATTCTCGATGAGCTAACTCAACCAGCATGGTCACTTTCTGTATCGTTCGCCGACGACCAGCCATGGTTACGCAATCCGGTTTCACCTCAGACTGACCCGACAGACCGGTCAAGGTTCTTGCTACGTTCATTGACGTAACAGTTCGCATACTATGAGATCGGAATGCTATCTTCATTATTGGCACATGTTTTTTTTTTTGTATGATTCGAAAAAAATAAATAATTGTATTGCTTATATATATATTAAATTTTTATTTTTATTTTAATTAAATTTACAACTGTATTACTTTAAAAATACCAGAAGTAAATGTGACATTGGTAACATGACATGTACAACATGAAGAGAAACTACCCATTGGTAGAACTCAAATTAAAGTTCTATATTAGATGGTCCCTAGGCCATCTTCTTTTCAGACGTCTCGGAGGGTAATAAGGGATCGAGGAGGAAGCAAGGTTTGAAACGAGAGGGTTCGGTTGGTTATACAGTTTGTTATGGAAGGATAGGTATCTGGATTGGGCCAAAATCGGAAACACATGGAACATTAAGGTCTTTATGGATGATTTTATTTGTGACAAAGTAAGGAGCGTTGAGGATTTTACGAAGGATTTTGGATTGTAAGGATTGGATACAAGAGGAATTCGATGGTCTAGTGGAGCCTCAAAGCTCAATTCCGTAAGTCCAAATAGGTCTTGTTATTGTCAAATATATGAGTCGTTTGTAATTGATTGAAAGCTTAGAGCGTTTGTCCAGTAAGTGCTGCAGTAGTCGAAAACGTCGGGCGGTTTCTATTCGTTTCAGTCTGGTATGGGGGTTCCAAGTGAGTCGTTTGTCCAGGTATCTATTAAAATAAATCGAAAATTAATTTAGTTGTTTGGCAATAATAACTTCCAATTATTAACAATCGAGTATATTTTACTATGAACGTTACATGTTAACACTCTAGAGTTTACGTTTCGGGACCTTTTATTCCCATCTTCAGAACTGCAATTCCAATACTCTTGTGGATGCAAGGCTTAATTCTAATAATAATAATAATGTGCTCCATCGTCAATTTTCTAATTTATGTTCTACAATTTATCATCTTGAGCAACATTCTCCTTTTGACCAATAATTGGGTTTCTGCCATAGTGAAAAGGAGAATTATTGGTCAAAAGGAGAATGTTGCTCTAGATGATAAATTGTAGAACATAAATTAGAAAATTGACGATGGAACACATTATTATTATTATTAGAACTAAGCCTTGCATCCACAAGAGTATTGGAATTGCAGTTCTGAAGATGGGAATAAAAGGTCCCGAAACGTAAACTAGACTGTTAACATGTAACGTTAAAAATATACTCGTATTGTTAATAATTGGAAGTTATTATTGCCAAGCAACTAAATAAATTGACAACTTCCCAGGAAAAAAAGAAAATTAATGTATATGGGTGATTCTCATTTTAGGGGCTAGTTTTAGTCCATTACAACTTTTACGTGATTGGTTAAGTCTAACTTGATTTTTCTCCCACTGCTATTCAGTGAAGAAATATTTCTTCATAATGAAATATTAAAGAATAGTGTGATTTTATAATTGCTTAAGCTACTGAAATGTCATTACCATGTATTGTCCCACTCACAGTTTTCTAGTAAACAATTTTTTTTTCTTTGGAAACTTATGTAAAATGACAATGAAATTTATTTCCACTCCTAAGGAATAATTAAGGCATTTTGAATTATTTTTCAAGTTTTGTTAACGGTGAAGTATGTTCAAACATTGCCCCAATTATTTGATATCATTACCAAGCAAAAAACATAACATCAGATATTTAAGCGTTGAAAAGAGAGAACAGTGGGGACATTTCTTCAAAGTGCACTAGTAGCCATGGAGTTAAAGGACAGCCAACAGCGAATAGTTGGGGAGACTCGTACGCATCCGTTTCTTATACGTTGAGCACGTACCTTTATTGTTGTCATTATATCTCGCGGTTCAAATTATAATACCTATTCAAATTATTTCATTTATAATAATTCACGTTTGACTACGGTCAGTAGCAAGCCAATTCGTAAAAAAACAAAAACTATAATATTAGTTACACAGCGGTTTTGGCCGAATATAATACGTGGAAATGTCATTACCAAGTTGAACACTCGTTTCATTACTACAACCAAACCATTAGCTTAATTTACATTAATTACTGAGCGAAAAGCACTTTTGATCTTGGCCATTTGCTCAGATGAAGCTGAGAGGCAATAGAAGGTGTAGGTATTTAGAAAATTGTATTTAAATGCCGTCAAAATCTAAAAATCACCCATATATTATTTTTTAAAGTTTTTTTTTTCAGAACATCATATCTGCTTAAATAGTTCATCAAATCCAATAATTGAGCATTTTGAGTATTTTTTTTTTTCTTCAAATAGTCAATGCAAATGTTGTAAGGTTTCTCAATTACTCACATATTACTTACTTAATCCAGTCCTCTTTGTTACCGCTGAGCAGTGTGAGGTTCTTTCTGATAGAGCTTGATACAAGAATCTCTATCCTGGGCCAGCTGTCTTCTCCTACTCCAGTCCATTTCTCTCCAGTCAAAGGCTTCTTTGATTCCTTCTTCCCATCTTTTTGTTGGTCTCCCCTGCGGCCGCCTTCCTTCCACTTTGACCTCGTAGGTAGACCTGGCAACTTTGTTTTCAGCCATTGGCGAGACATGTCCAAACCACATAAGTTGGTTTTCTTGGATTATTTCCTTTGCAGACCTCAGGTCCAGATTAGCTCGTATGGTCACATTCCTAACGCGATCTCTTCTAGTTTTCCCCTCCATATTCCTTAAATATTTCCATAGCTTGGATTTGGAGCTTCGATCCTCACATACTGACTAATATGATCATAGAAAGCGGATCATTATTAGCAAAGATACAAAATATTGTAATTTGTACGGATGTTTGGTTTGTTATAATGAATAAACAATTGTATGCTCTGCATGATAAACGAAGCGATCTGGGAACAGAGTACTTACAAATGGAGGAGAAAGACCAAGAAAGAGCTGCTAAAGACAAAGTGGTGAAGATGGACGGAGTAGCTCGGTGAAATTTACCTGGAAACCTCAACATGACAATCAATGATCAATAATATTTGTCGGCAACAGACTTCGTAAAAGGATAAAAATCTAATAAATAGATTGAATAAGCAAACATGCTGTAGAGTTGCATGCCGATGAAACGGAATAATTAGCCCGAGATTGGCAGAGATGGAGTAATGTTGCTAAGGCGACAAAAGATCGACAAGATATTTAAAGCCAACTGGAAAATATATATAATAAAACTGTGGCTAACATATGATAATTCTAATTTATCCTTTGATCATCATAGTCCGATTCAATTCGTTAAAATCGCTATATTATAATTGTTATCTAAAATGTACACCTATTAATGGAAATTAATTCTTTTTCTAACGTTTTACTTAAATACTGTTGAGAAGTGCCATCAATAAACATTTGATGAACTGTGTCTACCAACTTACTCGTTTAATGGTTGGAAATGACCGCAGCAGATACCACAAGTATTCTTTTCCTTATGTTTGGACATAATTGTTTTCAAGCTATCTGCAACTCATAATATGAAAGGTGATATTTCTTACATTAATGTAACTGCGTATTAAGACCACAACAGTGACCCAATTACGGTAGTCCTGATGAAATGTTATTCGCAATCTTCTTGCGAATTTCGGCTGCTCTATATTTCCTGGTACATTAACGTCTGAGCTAACTTGGAAATCGAATGACATAACTGTCTGGAGTGAGTGATATTATCATCATTACTATCTGACGATGATTGCAGTGATAAGTTCATAATGAAACTGATATGTTGGTCAACGGATAAGTGGCCTCAAAGATGTCATTAGTGGAAGAATCTTAAAATATTCAATGATCTAATTTCCTTTAAATAATTTGAACATTTCGTTCCATACAAGAAGTTGATTTTAATATAGTGCGTTCATTTTATATGTTGTTAAAAAAAAATCTCGTGGTGGGAAAATTATTTGAGTTGTCCCAGTAATACATAGATAATTTTTTTTTTTGGAGGGGAGAGAGGGCGATGAATATTCAGGACGCAGTCAATTTATAACGTTTTTATTAGTGCCGACGTTTCAACCCAAACATGTGGATCAGCATCAGGGCGTGTTTCGAGCACTGAAGTTATTCAAGTACTGTTTTTAATATTGCTTCAAGTACTTCAATTATAAAATACATACACCCTGATGATCACCCACATGTTTGGGTTGAAGCGTCGGCACTAATAAAAACGTCAAAGAATGATTGCGTCCTGAATATTTATCACCCATGATATGTAGAACAATCGACTAGCTTTCTTCAATACATAATAATAATAATAATAATAAAAGGCTTAGCGAATCCGAAGGTTCGATGTCGACACCACCAATCGCTTATTACACATCTCTCTCCACCGTTCGCCGTCCAAACCCAGTCCCTTCAGATCGGCTTTAATGCAATCTTCCCACCTTCGCTTCGGTCTACCCCTCGGACGCATACCATTCGGTACAGCAAATATTAACCTTTTAGGAATTCTCTCGTTACTAAGTCCAACAACTTTACAAGCCCATTTGATTCACCGCGATGAAATTATCTCAATTATATTACTCGGATACAGTTCACGCAATTCGGCGTTGTGTAATCGTCTGAACTCTCTTCAATACATAGATCCTTTATTTATTTTAACAAATTCTATCCACTACTTTCATTTAAGCATGCACATACGTATTTTCCTTAACACAGTTTTATTAGCTGAAAGGTTCCTCTGATTTAATTTTAAGTTGGATAAATGTTGGAGACAAATGGGTTCAAATAGGGACAAACGTACAAATAGTACCAATTTTATCAAAGTCCGTCAACTGCCGATTACGTGTGTATTTTCTTCTAACTTCACCCAATTATAAAGAAGGACTTCAATAATACATTAGGACAGCAGAAAGTGTTTGAAATGCAAACCCTGTGAAATCATTCATACAAAATCTGATTTTCAATGAATAAAAGTACTGTAAGTATTATAAATAAACATAATTACTTAATTATTGTTATAAATTATCATTCTTTTCATCTAGATGAAAAAATATAAGATTGAGATTAATCAATGGATCAATTAAGTTCAATCAAATAATTTTAAACTGTTTTAAGCTTTGAAATATGAAGTTATATATTTATTTATGTTCATCGTCGGAATTTTAACCACATTTTGCCTTCATTATATAAAGTGTTCTTTAATACGACCTATTATTTTATAAAGATATTGAATTAAAAAAAAAATATTGAGAACCGTGAAAAATTTGTTAAAATCAGGTTTACCCATACTTTTGAAGCGAATTAAGACATTGCAAATTAATATATCTCTTCCTTTTAAATGAGCAGGAAAATGAGTAAATATTATTTTAATTCCCCACTAGTTAAATCGATTGCTTCGTGAGACGTATTTGTAATCACGTTGAGGTTCAAAGACTTTCCTAGTCCCTCTTGCACAAATTCCAAGGAAAACTAGTCGCCGAAAGCAACAACTTTCTGCGGCTTACTTCAATTTCATTTGAATTTTTTTAAGACGTATATTATAGATGTTCAATTATAAATATTAAACATGTGATGAATATATTCAGATAAGCCAAAGAAGGAAATCTCTCTCTTACTTTTCTAGCCCTTAATCATGGGACGCTGGATATGTAGAACAACCTAATGTTTCACAAATATTACAGAGTCAACCTTAGGTCTTATGAACAATGTTTACTGAATTCAAAATCACTATTAAAAATTAGCAGAAGTAACAAAACTTGGAAAGATTTGTCAGTCTTTTGGTTTATTATTTTCAATAATGAACCATTGTGATCGAACAAAAAAGTCAAAATTTAACTCCTTCTCAAAATTTGAAGTTTTACGTTTCAGGATACGTAGAATTCGAAAAACGAATAAAATCTTGTTGTTCGTCCGTCCGCCGTCCGCGCATTTTCTCCGAAATTACTAGACCGAATTTTTTTTTCAAATTTGGATTTAAAATTAGTGGTCGCCCGACGATGATCCTCCTTCATCGATATTTCTAGCCGACTTTTCCTTCCAAGATGGTGAACGAAAAGCCTGCGTTGCTATAGACTGAAGCTTCTAAACGAATGTACCGATTTCAATTAAACTTCGCTAAACTCTTCTTCTTGATGCTCTTTAAATTTATCTATACAACATACTTCAACGAAAGGAACCTGGAAAAAAAGTTACGCGAGATGGTAAAATTAGATTTCGAATAACTCAAAAAGTATACACTTTTTTGCCAATATTATGATAAGATGTTTCAAAGGTATTTAAGTTTATTAAAAAAATGAAGAAAGTTTCATCGAAATCAAAGCACTATTAGTAAAGATATCGCGATTTCTTAATATTTTTATTATTAAGATTTTATGGCTTATTATTTTCAATAATGAACCATTGTGATCGCACAAAAATTCAAAAACTTAACTCCCTCCCAAAATTTGAGGTTTCACGTTTCAGGGATATTTATGATTATTTAAAAGTTTACGGAATTAGTTTAAAAATAAAATCGTTAAATTAGGAGCAAAGATTTGGTCTCTAGATGTTTTTTATATGTTATATCCTTTGTTTTGGTTTTTGATTTTTGAATGTATTACTGAAGTAATGCTAATTGTTTTCGCATATTATTATTGATTAAAAAAAAATTAGTCCAATAATTGAAATCACCTTTTATTTATTTTGCTTTGTCACTGGGAAGATAATGTTACTTTAGATGTATTAATTGTTTGGAAATAATAAACCATTCTGAAATAATTTGCAGCGTTATATATATATATATATATATATATATATATATATATATATATATATATATATATTAAATTTCTTATCAATAGTTATTGATATTCTTGATAATTGTTCCGTAATTTTAAAATTATCAATATACTACCAATAATTACAACGGAATTAAATTCCGGCAGCATCTGATGATTTCTGTCTGTGGGTTTAGTTAGGATGAAGCCTTCGATAGTGTTAAGTTGGAGCCTATTCAGCACACACTCCAACATCCAGACTAATTGGCGAGAAATAGACAAAAGTTATCCTGATCCCGTTACCGACACTTACTTTGAGCTTGGGCTGTAAATGGGGCATTCGTGTCCATCTGCTTCAAAAGCAATTTGACGGCTTTCAGTCGAGAAATTACTAGATTACTACGTGACGAGTTCCCTTAGGAGGGTACAATCCGTTTATAACTTTATGACAATCATATTGCTATAACGAGCAGATTTGGTATATTTATCGAACCCCAAATTTCCCAATTTTCCCAATACCTACCCTTACTCTGATTTTCCAGTTCTAAGTGAAACTCCTAGCTGAACACACCTGTAAGTCTCTAGTTTTTTTCTTCTAATTTTATATACTTATTTATTTATTTTTGGTTTTATTTTTATCTCCACATTCTTTTATGTCTATTATTTCATATTATATCATTTTTCCTTTTCTTTCAATCTCTCCTGCACATCTCTAAAAGTATATTCACATTTGCATATATTGTATATTACACTACAACAATTGTTACCATATATTTACTTCAGTTTAGGATCTTGTTACTTAGATTACTCTGTTTATATTTTAATGTACTTACTGTTTATAATTTTAATAATCTTATTCGCATTGTTTATAATTTTTTGTGTTAATATTAAGTAACTTTCACAATTCTTTTTTTATCTTGTCCGTTCTAGCCATGAAGAAGACCTGCAAAGTCGGGTCGAAACGTTGGCTTTTAATAAAATAGTTTTTCCACTATTTTAGTCTATTTATGACTGCCACCCCGGAACATCTCCTTCCTTTATAATGCAACTGTCAACTATTAAATATTCAATATAATAAATATATATTAAGTGTACTTTTTAAACCTTAACATTTAATTACGTCAACAAATTATGCTTAGTATTTTCGACTAATTAAGACGTTGAAAGTGGAAGTCTGACTGCTGCATTGACTTCTCACAAAATTAAACAAGAGTGGGCATTTAATTTTTTTCGTAAGTTAGATAATCGTCTTTATCTCTTTAGTCATCACCTAAACAGTATACTAATACTTATACTTAATTTTTAAAACAACATGCATTTTTGTGGCGGCAAAAAAGGATAAAAAATAATATCAAAATACAGATTTTTCAATAAAAAAAAAGACTTATGAGATGGTAGTAACGAAATATTACAGTACAATGTTATATCCGCACTCCATATACTTGTACACCGAATGTTTATAAAATATAGTGTTCTTTAATTTAGTCATGGAGGGCAGAGTATGAGCTGATTTATTACATAATTTTAAAATATTAGAAAATTTATAGTTAAAAGCTTGTACCGAATAGGGCTGAGAATCGATATTAATATTAATATTATAAAAATATTGGTCTTTAAATATCTATAGTCGATATTTTCATCGATATTATAAAGGTTTTTGAAATATGTATATCAATATAAATAATGATTCTCTAGCAAACAGGCGCATAAAAAAATATGCTATTTTCATCTTTAAATTAATTAATGGATATGTTAATTCTTATACCATTTCTGGTAAAATTAATTTTCTAGTTCGTGTCCATCTTAGACATTCTTAGCTTTTTTTTCAGAAATTTCCGTTCAATCTATCATGCTTTCCATTCACCCATAGATCGGATTAAGCGAAATGATAATTTGAATACTTAATACTTGTGTATTTTAGAGGAAGGAGATGGTCCGGGGTGGCGGTTTAAATAGACTAAAATAGTGGACAAAACTATTTTATTTCAAGCCAACGTTTCGAACCGACTGTATAGTTAGCCTCCAGGGCTAGAACGGACAAGATACAAAAGCATATAGAAAATTGTGGAAGTTACTTGATATTTAGATACAAATTACAAACAAGGTGAATAAACTTATTGAAATTATAAACAGTAAGTTCATCGAAATATTAAGAACGATAAACTATATAAATAGAGTTAACTAAGTAACAAGATCCTAAAATGAAGTAAATAAATGGTAACAATTGTTCTAATATAATATATGCAATTATGAATATACTCATGCAGATCTCAAGGAGAGATAGGAAGAAAAGGATAAATATTATGAAATAATGGACGTAAAGGGATGTGGAGAAAGAAAAGAAAAACAAAAAATAAATAAAATAGAAATAAAAGAATAAAAATATAGACTTACGAGTGTGGTCAGCAAGGAGTTTCAATTAAAACTGGAAAAACTTGGTTAGAGCACCTTTGGGGAAATTCGCTGACCTGTTTGGTAGTTGTGAGGAGGTAAGTAGTAAAAGCAAAAAAAAAAAAAAAAAATGTTGCAGTATCTAAAATTTGAGGATATTGATGGATACAATATCGATATCTATGAACTAATAAATTATATATATATACATATACATATAAAATAGAATTAAGAAATTATATATAGAAGTAAAATGTGAATAAAAACAAAAAATGAATAGTTTGAAATAAAATAGTTTTTCCACTATTTTAGTCTATTTATGACCGCCACCCCGGACCATCTCCTTCCTCTGAAATGATAATTTATTTGCATCCAACATAAATTTCTTTGATAAGTCGTGGCCTTGGTTTGAGAAGGTTCTTACTAACAAATCTAGAGAAATTGAGTTTACCAAGTGAAAAGGGCGTAGAATCCAGACGTGTTATTCGATTCTACTTAAGGATGGTCATCACAGGCGGATCTACGAGAGGGAATAGGGGGGAGGCTTTCGGGCTGAAGCCTCCCCTCCCCTCCAAAATTGTAACATATAGCCATTATTAAAGAAAAAAACTAACTCCAAAAGTATTATTGTTCGTCTAATTACATTTAATAGAACTTAAAGAATCACTTAAACACCATTTCATATAGGTAGTTTCTTTCTTACTTCCAAAGGAATTATCATAATATATACATACAAAAAAAAAATTTATTTGTGTTGAAGTCCTCCCAAAATTAAATCCTGGATCCCCTAGTGATGGCCATCGATAGTCGATATTATCGATAATTTCCTATACTACGAAACAGGTAAGATTAGTATATTTTATTTGTCTGACGATCAGATTCATAAATAATTCCTAGCGCTTTCCGAAAAAGTTTTAATTATTATTTTCAAAATAAAATATTTAAATATAGAAGGATCGAATCGATAATAGATGATACCGTAATAGATATCATCGATGATAAAATATCAGACTGATTTCTAACGATCAGATTCATAAATAATTCCTAACGCTTTCCGAAAAAGTTTTAATTATTATTTTCAAAATAAAATATTTAAATATAGAAGGATCGAATCGATAATAGATGATACCGAAATAGATATCATCGATGATAAAATATCGAATATCAGGAAAATGTATCGATATTTCGATAATATTGATTATCGAAGGACAACCCTAGTACCGAGTATGTTGTGACATGTCTAAAAGCCGATTATAATCTTATGATTATGAGGTACGACCAAGTATCTCCTAGAGGTAGAACTAGACCTATCTATCCAGAGTGGGAAGGTCAAGATTCATTCCGTGGGTCTGCCACGAAATAAATTTGAACGTGTCCAGACCGAATTCGAACCAGCGCCGCTAGACTCGAGAATGATAAAACGAGCAACCCTTTGACATTTTCGGCACACCAAAGCTTCCTCTTGTTAAAGTCGTCTGAAGCTTCATTTGCATAATCTCAGTAGGATGGATCCCACGCTAGAACGATTTCAGTTTCTCTACTCGACGACGGCATAAATATTGGGCGAGTACTCTTTAAGTACTGTAGAGCCCTGAGTTGGTTCCGATGAAAGGATGCTCCACTGTCCCATATACGTCACCTAGATACCGGTACCTTGTACACACAATGGAACAATCCAGCCGTGCCATTACTAGCGAAATAACGGCGCGTCATTAGATTATTTACGATTGTACCGCCGGCGTTCTTGGAATGTTTTACTTTAGGTTATCTCCGGTGAACTTTCTACTGGCACTCTCGTTTGAAATTACTGTTCACCATGACTACTTGAAAGGAGTTCTTGCTAGAATAAATATGATCTTCAAAGATGATTAAGTCTGAAACGGGGTCGAGCAGTATAAATAACAGTTATTGACAAACTTCTTATATGAGTCACTTGGATATATCATCATAAATTAAATTTTTTTTTCAATATACAGAGCATTCCCAGTTCTTAATGGCCAAACTGTGGAGGGTGATTATAGACCAAATTCCCAACAAAAAACTTCATTTGATGCAAGGGTCGATTCCGAACGGAAAAGGAGTTAAGAATATTTTTGTGTTTTTTTAATGCTGTCACGTTTTTATTGAATAAGAAGGAATTGCTCAAACACTATTCAAGATTATTAATTTCTAAGTACTCCATCGTAAAGTTGAGATTTTTTTTTGAGAAATCACTGATTCAATTTACTAAGATCCACTAGTGGATCCCGGATTTAATTTTTTTTTTGGGGGAGGGGAAGGGTTTCAGCCCGAAAACTATTTTTTTTCATATATATATATATATATATATATATATATACGTTAATTAATTTGAAAAAAAAGAAATTAATTAATTACCTATATGAAATGGTGTTTAAGTGGTTCTTGAAGTCCTATTAAATGTAATTACACTAACAAGAATATTTTAAGAGAAAGTTTTTAATATTTTTTTCTGTAAAATATGGTTATATTTTACAATTGTGTGTTTATGGTTGACTGTAGTGAATAATTGAAGAGAAGGATGGTAGGGGTGTTCTGTCAAATTGTAATGATAAAAAATTAATAATATAAAAATGGTAATATAAGAAACTAATTTTCATTTCTTATATTACCTTATATTTTATTATGCTTATTTCACTGGTCCGTGCTTTGTTACAGTTATTATTATTTTTTTCTTAGTTCTCTCTTACTGTTATCATTCTACCTACTTTGTTTTACTTTAATGCCCATTCTATCTACTTCATTTTACGTTAAGTTGTTCTACTGCTACTAAAAATTATTAGTCTTTACCTATAGTCCTTTTTTTTAATTTTAATTCTGTCTTATTCAATGTTATTATACCTATTGTTATGTGGTTCTTTTCCCAGCCCTTATGGAGGCCTGAACTTAGGGCCGAAACGTCGGCGAATGAAAAAATAAATGATATGATTTATTTTATACCATTTCAATTTGACTGAACACCCCAACAATCTTTCTCTTCGGTTATATTTTACCATTTTGGGGGGGAGGGGCTTCACCCCGAAAGCCCCCTCCCCGTAGACCCACCTGTGCTAAGGACAATGATTAAAGTGACTTTCAGGAGGTTTAATACGGCTGGTGCAGTTACAGTCCCCATACTTGAGCAACATTTCTCTGTGATCCCGATTTCTGAAATAATTCAGCATTATAGCAGGCTTTGCGTTATTATACCTCCTGAAACTCCCTTTTATCACTGGTCCTAGTAAATCATTTAATCGTTGTTTTCTTCAAGAAAATTTTGTCTCTTTCACGATGTTGTGCTTAGAATTTAATTATCTTCAGCATATGTTGAGTAATTCCTGCTAATTCAATAAAAAACATGACCACCTTAAGAAAAACATAAAATTGGTCTTAACTCGTTTCCCATTCGGAATCGGCCCATGCATGAATGAACTTTTTTTTTGTTGAAATGTTCTCTTAAATCATCCCCCCCCTCCCCCAGAGTATGGCTATATTTTATTGAATAAAATAACATCATATTACAAAATTGACAAAAATATTTCAATCAGTAATTTTCATTAACTTCCCATATTTTTATCAGTAATCGATTTAAAACTCATCTGAAAACATTTGTCCACAAGCTTCTGGTTGAAACATGGCTTGTTGGTCAATGCAACAAGAATATTTATATTTTGAATTATAGTTCTTACAGACAATTATATGAAGAAGTAATTGATTTTTATAAGTTTTGATTACGCTAGTGAAATAACTAAGTAAAAACAAAACAAATAAATTTAAATACATGATGAATGGAGGTTACTATTGAGATAACCAGTAACATGAATTTTTTAAAAAATATATTTTTACCTGAAGGTTTTAAATTGATAAAGTAGAAATAAAAAACTACTTTTTATTTTAGCTGAAAAAGTTCGATGTAACCAGGGAAAAGTACATTTAATTTTTTAAATGATGTAAGGCATAAAAAAATTAGTCCGCTGTTAATTTTCTACAAAAAAAAATTACTCATGGTCGGTTGAGCATTTCGATCATTACTCGCTGGTTCTTATCTAATTTGGCTGGATTCAGCAGGTTGCGTATTGAGATGGAATTCATCGAGTAGAACATGAACGCTTTTTGCACAATGAAAAGTTCGATAAGACGAGTTACGATGGAATGCTTCAAAAATGCATTTCCCGGCGAATCCCACCCGGAACGAAAGTCATCAATCTCATATCAAATATTTAGCGTCCAGTCCAACAAAACAGTTGTTGAGAGTGAATTATATTAAGCCGTCAGATCTCCCATGTGTAACGCTCGTGTAAAGTCGACTAATTAGACTGTTTTTGCATATGTATTGAAATATCTCAGAAACTAAATATTGCATATTGTTAGCGAGGGAAATGTTCATTATTTCATTCTCTTTGTAATGGGATATTATTTAAAATTGTATCTTAACGCGACGCCATGTTAGAGAGGCGAAAAGGAAAAAAATATCGAAAACCAAATGATTTTTTTTTTTTAGGTTATATATATATATATATATATATATATATATATATATATATATTTTTTTTTTATTGATCAATTTTACAAATGCCTTTTGGCATATTTTGTAAATGTGATGTTTGTTAGCGAACCTCCTCTCCGGGATTGGCGTGAATGGGTGATTGGAGAAACCTCCCAGTGAAGGCACTCCTAACATGACTCTTAATGCAGCAGATCCCTGCTCCAGAGGCGTTTGAGTCTCCTTGGTGGATTCTGTGGTAGTGTGTCTGTTAGTAATGTTTGTACAAGTGGATTAGGATGTCCAGCTAAGGAGTCATGAATATGTTTGTAATATTTTTTAATTACATCAGTCACTTGTAGTGTTTGTAGGTCTTTATGAAGCGATTTATTGGTTACGTAGAAGGGAAAATGAGTGATATACCGGAAAAATTTAGATTGGAAAATTTGAATAGTCTGTAAGTGTGTTTTTTTGCATGAACCCCACACCTGAGAGGCATACGTCCATATTGGTCTAAGTAGCATGTTGTATATAGTAATTTTGTTAGAAAGTGATAGTTTGTTTTTATGGTGTAGCATTCGTCTTAGTAGTGACAATCGATGGTTCAATCTCTTTTTTAATGTAGTCAGTCACGTGTGATTTCCAGGTCAGTCGTCGGTCCATTGTGAGTCCTAGATATTTTGTCTCTGTATGATTTAACAAAGGGGTGTTGTAAAGTGTCATTGGAGGGCAATCCGAAAGTTTAAGTGTAAATGTAACCTGATTTAATTTTTGAATGTTAATTTTTATGCGGCATTTATCAAGCCAGTCTTGTAGAAGATTTAAATGAAGCTGTGCTTTCTGAGATGCTGTGATCAGATTAGAGTCAGTCGAGAGTATGACAGTTTCGTCTGCGTAAGTTGCGGGTAATGTGTCTTGTGTCTGTGGAATATCAAAAGAGTAAATTGAGTACAGCACCGGACCTAAAATACTGCCCTGCGGTACTCCCGCGCCGATTCGGCAATAGTCGAATGATACCAAATGATAACGAGTTTTATTGAAGATATGTATTAAAATATCTCAGAAACTACAAATCGAACTTGCATGCTGTAAGCAAGGAAATTGATCAGCATTTCATCCTATCTGTAATGAGCTATTATTTATAATTTAAATTTCATATTATTAAATTCGCTATGTTGATGTATTCACTTCTATAGTGTGGTCTAAAGCACACACCTTACTTTTTTTAAAAATTATATATAGTTAAGTATAATTACAAAATCAATGAAAAATATTTTGTTTTCCTCAAGTATCCAGTATCTGTCCAATATGGGGCATGTTATGGGGAGTTTCACAGAACGAAACAGTTTTATATTTCTGTTTATAGGTGTCCTAAACAATTTTTATCTGACTGAGGAAATAATTAGTAAACATCTATTATTAATTTTTTTCGAGGATATTTGGAATTATATAGCTAGCAGGGAGATATATTAGGAAAAGCATTTTTTGTTTAATTTTCAATTACAATAAGGAATAAAGTATTTAAAAACAATAATTTAATCAATTAAAAAAAAAGAAATCTGTACATTTGAATAGCTTATTTTGTTATATTCAAGTTTGGGTAATATAACAGAAAGCCAAAACTACCTCACATGCTATTAAATAGATCTTTATTTTTGGCCCTCGTAGCCATCACAGAGAACTTCCCTCATTCACTTTTTTAAAATGAAGGTAAAGAGTTAACAAGTCAAATAAAGACAAAAAAAAAACTTTCGCAATTACTATTTTTTTTTTTAAATTTTAAAAATCATTATTTAATTTTTTTCTTATATATAAGAAGTCTATTTAAGTAGTTATGTTTATTTTAATGCATCCCAGATCATCGAAAAACTTGAAATAAAAGCTTTGCAACAATTAATTGTAATTCATTTGTGTTCAAAACTCGAGTAATTTTAATGGACAGGATGAAAAATCCGTTAATGCTTTAAACACGTTAAAGCATTCTATGATTTCACCTATAGTAATGTTTCAACAGTAACAATGGATCTGGCTAGCTTTAGAACATACATGGTTTTAGATATACATATATATATATATATACAGGGTATCCCGTACTTACGGACGTGAAAGGCGGTTTTCGCCCAAATCTCTTTTATACGATTTGATTCGTATATAAGTGAAAAACTAAATTCTGCTGATCCTAAAATTCATATTTAAAATAAATAAACGTGTTTATTGCTCCAATTATTTTCATGAAAACTTTAATTTTAGGACTAGCGGCATTTGTTTTTTCAATTGTAAATACGGATCAATTCGTTTAATAGAGATTTGGGTGAAAAATGCAGCTTATAACCACTGTACCCTAGAAATCATTTTTTTTTTTTTTTTTTTTATTTTTTTTTTTTTAGCTTTAATGTTTTATTCACACCTGTCATAATGCTAATGACAACCAGTGAATGTGAGATCGATTTTTTTTTTATGAATAAAAATTGTATTTAATAATTATATTTATTGTAATGCTAATTATTAATACGAAATAAAAGCTTTTTAACAATTGATTGTAATCATTTGTGTTGAAAACTCGTTAATGTTGGGAGACAGGATGAAAAAATCACGTCACTTTTATACACAACTTGAGGTGAACCTCAATATTTTCCTTGTAAACCTCAACTTAAATAACAAATATTTCAAGCTAATTAAACGAGGAAGTATTTGGGTCATCTGTAAAATATTTGGACGAGGATAAAAAAAAAAAAAGACGAATAATTTATAACTTTTTTAAAAACAGAATTTAGTTTAGTTTAATCGCTCAAAAGTCATATTTATATGATTTTAACAATGACAAACTCAATCTTCATTTGAATTAAATTTTATCTAGTTAACAGTAAAGCAATCGCTAATTACTTAAATTAAATATTTCTTCAATTTATACATGATTTATGTACAATTTTTTTAATCAATCGTTCTAAGAAAGAAATCTTGGATTTTCGACGTTTCTGCTGAAAATTGGCCCATTGTTTATATAAACTTTTTTTTAGCTCTTAAATCTGCAATTCCTCTTATAACAATTTTCCTCTACTTATGGAGCACTTTCTATATATATGTGTGTATAAAGATATAGTTTTTCTCGGAAGACATCCGTCCACTGTATAAACGTACAGCACAAAGACCTCAATATTCTGGACTTAACAAAAACTTAGTTTTGGAACATGAAGCCTCATTTACATAATATAATATCCGAAGTTAAACAATAAAGTTTAGCGAGCTCTCTTCTCGTAATCTCTGTATCCCACTTTCTATCCTAAGATTGTCGTCATGGATAGAACTGCAGGCCTTGACATTCTGTTTGCACAACTGAACCTGCTGAAGAAAGGGGTCATCTAGGGGTTGATGGACTTGAGGGTTCAAGAGATTTATCTATTTTAAGTAACTAGTCCCAGGTAGTAACCTAGAAAACTTATTTACAAACGAGTGACCAACTAATTACTAGGTATCTGACACGAATTTTATAGTACCATGTAAAGATAAGATAAATAGTACCACTTTATAAGCTTTAATAAATGCAAATTATTTATTCGTTGAAGTTATTAGTTCGCGGTACAGGCCCATTTTTATGAAATTATTAACACCCGCCTGAATCTTAGTAGCTTCACCTCATTGTAACCTACAAATATTTTATTTACAAAAATTATCTGGAGGTCGGAAAAGTTTGTCGATTTAATTAGATACTAAAAACTCGTAAATACCCATTTCCTTTCCACTTGGATCGTAAAATAATTTGATAAAAAAAAATCGATAAAAAAAAGTGGCCTACAAAAATATTGCGCCGTTTAGCCTATATAACCTAGTTATTTTGACAATTTAGGGGTCTAGGTCATGCCAAACATATCAATATTTTTGAAGGCCACCTTTTTTCTCGACTTTATGCTCAAGTTATCTTATGATAAGAGTTCATACTATTATTCATGTTTATTAATCCTAGATTCTCTCTACTGTGTCCAAAGAGGATGCAAAGTGGAGCCCTTTTCTAAAGTAAAAAAAAGAAAGAAAAAAATAGTAACAAATTACATGCAAAATATTCAACTTAGGAAATTTCTCTCTTCAGCTAGAAACGATCCTGCTTTTTATTAAAACTTGTCCGAAAAATACTTAACCCTCCATATTAAATAATAATAAATATCTTTAACAAATATCATTTTTTTTTTCCTTGGATATTTATTTGCAACCTTCTTTAGCAAGAAATAAATACATGGGCTGTGATGAGAAACTGAGTAGAGAGTAACCTTATTTCGATACTGCTTTTAAATATAATTGCTCCCTAGTTTGGCAATAATCTATACTAGGTAGTAGAACAGTCTGCTAATCATCTGGTGCTAAATGTAGTGGCAATTTATTTAAAGTTCTGCTAAAGCTGGCTTTCAAGTTAAAATTTATGTTTTATTTTCATAAATTTTTCACCTTCACTTTCATTAGTTAAATTATTTTTTTTTAATAGAGGCAAAAGTTCATGCAATGATTGTATGGGGAAATAAAAAGTATTTCTTAAAGTGAGGAAATTAAAAATTCATTTCCAACTTGTTTCAATTTTTACTTACTCTTAGTTTAATTATCTTACTTGATTGTTTCTTAAATCCATTTCCAGAAATTAAAAAATGCAGTATCACTGTGTTTAATAAAATAAATAAATATCAAATTAAAATGTTTTAGATTCAATATTATGCATGCTTTATACAGATTAATAGAGAACAAGGACGAGGAGGTATGTAGGCGCCTAAAGTGAGATTTTACTAGGCGCACCCTCCCACTCTCCAAAGTAGTTCAGTAGCCTATTTTCTCGCGCTTGAAAGCTTTACGCCTATGCTAGATTTTACCATTTAATTATCTTGGAATTACAAAAGAAATCAATCCAGCTTAATGATAATTATAATCATTAATAAGAAGTTGGTAAGAGATTGCAGTCATGAAAGTACTGAATATGAAAGCACTATTTTTCACTAAAAATAAATTATATTTATTTTCTTTGTGCCGACTTTTCAGCCAAAATTTTAGATCTTCATCAGATCCTCCTCACATCATCAGATTTTCCAAATACAAAAATAGTAAGGTATTTTGCATTACAACAGGCTAGAATGCAACATAAATTATATTTGATGTAGAGATGATTCACCGTGATGTAATAGTAGAAGGAGTTGTCACGGTCAACCATCTCTACATCATTATGAATGCATTACCACGGGGTCAACAACAACATACAAACCCACTACACCCCCTCGATCAACTCCTTCTCATAAATTATATTTAAATTAAAATTAATTATATTATACTTCAGAAAGTGTAACGTTCCCATTTGACAAGATAATGGCCAATAATCTTCATATAAAAATGTTCTAATACCCATAAGTATTTGTGTGTAGATTAAGAAATTTTTCTTCGAGCGATTTTTCCTAATGATTAATAAGCCAAATTATTTTTACATTACTATTTGCAGATAGAAATAATTGTCTAACAAAAGCTTTCAATCAGTTCTTAGATGTCTCCCAACTTGACGGGCCCTGCTACAGGGCTGTTCCTAGCGGAAGCAGAGCTGGTGAAGACTGAACAGGCAACCACCACCGCTCAACCCACAACTTCGGCTCAAGCGACCGCCTCCGCTCAAGCGACCGCCACCGCACAACCAACCACCTCCGCACAGCCTGTCGCCTCCACCAGCCCGAAGACCCAGAAGAAAGATGAATATGAATGGCAGATAGTCTGGAGGAACGTTCTTGCCTTTGTGTACCTTCACGTTGGAGCTCTTTATGGGCTTTACCTCGCTATCACGGTGGCTAATGCATATACAATTTTCTGGGGTAAGTCATGATGCTAGGTTAGATTTCATCCAAAATTATTACTTCCTATAAACATTATGTACAAAAAGTATTTCATCATAAATATAATTAACCATCTCTCCGAAATATTTAAATGATCACCGAAACAGTTGTTCAAGAAACTGGATCTCCTTCTTAAGTTTTAATATTTCCTAAATTCAGTGGATTATAATTAGGCTGAAGAAAACTAGTTCTTATAGAAAAATAGCCATGTCAACAGATGAGTATATTTTTTTTTTTTCAAAACCTCAACTAAAAAGTTGATTTTATACAAATGTTAATACCAGGTATAAAACAATATAAAAGTGTATGTATATTTTTTCATATTTATGTGGGGTAGTGTGTGTGCCACTGCTAACGATGATACTATTTTTGGTTATTATTCTTTTTTATTTTACACATCCTTTATGCCATGTATTTATTTATAGGAACAATAAAAGTAGGGTTTTCCTGGGGAAAGTCCAGTGCATAGCTGTGCACCTGCCGTGATGAGACTATGCCTTAATATTCTCTTTTCAGTCCAGAGCCACTAATAAGTGTAGCAGTCTTCTCTACTATCAAGTTTTCCCTTTTAACATCTACAGTATTTTTTGGTTTCAATTTTTCTTTTATTTCTTCAATTGAACAAAAATTTAGGTCTGGGCACCATATGACACCTTTATTTGAATTTAATTTACTGCGGAGTTCTGCCTTTACGGGGAAATTATTTAGTAAGTTATTGCATTTTATAAGTTTTTCAGACTGAGTTTCAGGAAATAATTCTACAAATAGTGTACCATATTTCACTTGTCTGACTGATTTAACATCACCTATAATGTTCTTTTAACTTTTATTTATGAAAAAAGGAGACACCTTTTTAAAATTTAAAGTATTCGCCCTTTTATCCATCGCACCTCTTCTTATAATAAAAAACTTAAAATAGTTTTCCTTAACATTTTCATTATTCTCAGTTATGGAAGGTTTAAATCTCCCTTTTTTCAGTTTTAAGGGTGGAGATTCAGCCGTAGTGTTGCATACGATGAAAAAAAAATTAAATAAACTAAACTGTAAATTACAAAAATAGAAATAAAAGAACAAAACAAAAATCAGAGCCTTCTAAAATTAAAAACCAAAATGGAGAAATTTTTAAAGAATGTAAAGCGTAAATTACACTTATTGATATTTGTACCCATGGAATAATAACTACCAAATTTTTGTCTGAATTTTGATTAAATTTTTAGAGTTGGTTTTCTTTATAGAATATATAATAACAATAAATAATACAAAAGCTCCATCCACCTTCAATAGTAAAATAGGAATGTGAATCATGAAAATTAGTATCTGAGCTAGTTTACAACAAGACAATCATCGAATTAGGAAAGCTTTGAAACTCATTCAATATAGAAATAAATTTGACATACAAAATACTTCACAAATCATAAAAACTTTACAATAACTTAAAAAAGGCATATTTCCAATCAGATTTCTGAATAAAAAAATATATTCAAAACAACACAGTCGTTAACAAATATCATAAATGTTGGATAGCTTTCATTTAATGTTAGTTGATTAATTATTTTTAAATACAAACCATACTTTAAGGACTCCATATATTTTTGCAGGTATCTTCATCGCATGGTTAGGTGGAATGGGAGTGACTGCAGGTGCACATAGGCTTTGGTCCCACAGGTCATACAAGGCCAAATGGCCTCTGAGGGTTCTTCTAGCACTTTTCCAGTGCATGGCTTTCCAAAATCACCTCTATGAGTGGGTGCGGGATCATAGGTATGTGCTTTGCCAAATAGACAAAATAAAGAATGAAGTGACCTATACCTATTATACATGTGTGTTCTCTACAACAGGGTTCATCACAAGTTTACCGATACTAATGCGGATCCACACAATGCCAAAAGAGGTTTCTTCTTTTCACATATGGGATGGCTAATGGTCAGGAAGCACCCTGATGTCGCTGATAAGGGGAAGGTCGTGGACATGTCGGATCTTGAGAGGGACTGGGTCATTAGGTGGCAGAGAGCGTAAGTTCTTTTTCTTTAGATAGAATGGCATGAATCTTGTCATATTTATGCTAATATTAATTTTTAAAATAATTTAAATAAAATTCCTCATGACATCTGGTTGTAATTCCGTTAAAATTAAATATAAATCCCTCAATATTACAGGTTATATCCAGTTCTTATGCCATTGCTTTGCTTTGCATTTCCGACGTGGGTTCCTGTAGCAGCTTGGGGAGAAGCACCCTGGGTCAGCTGGTACGTTGCTGGAATCCTCAGGTATACCTTATCCCTTAATGGCACCTGGCTGGTCAACAGCGCAGCTCACATCTGGGGGATGAAGCCTTATGACAAGTAATTAGATTTTTTTTAAGAAATAAAAATGAATAGTCACAGTAAAGTGAAATATTATGCTTTAAATAGAAATAAATGTGGATAATTTTAACTGTAATCTCTAAAACATCTTTAAACTAACAATTTAAGTATAATTAAAACATCTTATAAAATTCTAAAGAAAGGATTACATATTACAATATATATTACATATGTGATTTATAGATTTTTGTTTTGTATGATATTTAAAGTTTCATCAAATAGTTAATATTGGTGTTGTTTTTTTTTCGTTTTATTAACTTTGGGTTAACTAGATAAGGTTATACTGTAATTTCTTTACATCAACTGCACAAAGAACATAAGAACATAGCTTGACCATTTGGAAATATTGTAAATCTTATGATGGATAGAAATACATTACCTAGAATTTTAGTTTTGTCTTCAAAGTTTCTTCTTCCACCAAAGTTATAACTTAAATATTTGAGATTAACAGACTAGATAATCATCAAGATTTTACTTACCTTACTTTCTTTATTTCTTATAATGATCTATTTTTTATTAAAAACAGAAAAATTATTTATTCATGAATAATTTAAAACAGAAATTCTTTTTTTACAGGACAATCTCTGCAGCAGAAAATTTAACAGTAGCATGTATCGCTTTTGGCGAAGGTTGGCATAATTATCACCACGCCTTTCCTTGGGATTATAAAACGTCTGAATTCCATGGTTATAGAACAAATGTGTCTAAAGCATTTATCGATTTCTTTGCGAAAATCGGTTGGGCTTACGATCTGAAGACTGTTCCTCAGGACCTTATCAGAAAGAGAGTTGCGAGGACAGGAGACATCACTGCGCATCATGAGAGTGATATTTGGGGCTGGGGAGATAAGGACATAGACAAGGATGAGGAAAAGATGGTCATGGACTTCTTGAAGGATCATAAAGAGGACTGAAATTCCACTCAACATTACAAATGCATCGCAAAGAGAGAAAATTATCAAGACTCAAATAGATGCATCAAATCAAAGCTTAAATGAATATTCACCGTGACTGTATTTTATTTAGTATTTTAGATTAAGTGTTTATGAACAGGTAAAGTATTAGGGGTGTTTTCTCAATGAGCATTTCCAAGAAGTTTAGAAAGATGTTGGTAAGTTTTTGATGAGTAGTATATATTACGTTGATTGAAGATAAAGAATTAGAAATGAACAAGCTTCTTAATTGTTGTACACTTCATGAAGTGTATAAATCACAAAATAATAAGATCTTTAACTAAATTTTAATGCTGTAAGTTTAATGAACATTGATCAAAGAATATATTCACTACTCCCTTCGATCCAATTATTGAAAATAGAATTGCTATATTTATGCAAAAAATAGTAAAAATGTAAAATTAAAAAAACAAAACAATCTAAAAAAAATATTAGAGGCTGATAGAACTTATTCTAGTGCAAATTTTCACAAATCAAGGAACAGTACAGATATAGTTATTAATCTTCATGTTATATTACAGGGATTGAAATAGAATGATTAGTTTTCAATGGGAACAAAATATCAGGCAGCAATTATAATTTTCAAAAATAAATTAATTTATTGCAGTTCCTTGGGTTGAATTTATAAAAATAAAAATCATAGTAAAAAAAAAAAAAGGCTGAGGTTGAGAATATTTTTTATTCTAAAATAAGGAACTTTTTTAAAAGAGAGTTTGTTAACATTTGGTAGAAAACTCTAAAGCACTTTGACAATTTTTTTTTTTCAACTTTAATAACCTGAATCGCAAGCAATATTTGGTCTTTTCATAGAACCAAATAAATCTCTGCTATCAGTTTATGAAAACAATTCAGTAAAAATGTTGGTAATGTTTTGTAAGTAATTCCGTACCAAAGTATAAAACCATTTTTATTCACAATCCCTTATATGTAGATAAAAAATAATTTGAGTAATAAAAGTATTATAGTCTGATTTTCATATCATAAAACTAACAATAGAAAAAAATTATTGGGAGTCTATTATTATTATACCTTTATATTTCTTTTTTATAAAATTTCAATGACACATTTGGTAAAATGATTATGAATATCAACTTTCATTATATTCAATAAAAATAAATCAGTCAATTTACTGATATATCCAAACAAAACAGAAGACTTGGGGGTGAAAGAAGATAATATATAAATAACAGTAAGGCTAGATTAGTAATTACATTACAATATTATTTTATTTATCAATGTATATATATGTTGTGATAAATTATTTATTAATTATTAGAAAGTTTAGGAGTTAATATCGCATCAGATGGAAGATGCGTCAAAGAAGGCTTAGCTATAAAAGACTTTAAGAGACTATTCATATCTCTCGAGTGAGAAAATTATTTTGAAAGTAGTCAGACATCTGATAGTGATATTTTCTACATTGAAGAAGTTTCAAACAAAGGGATAAGTAGTTTCTTTTAGACATTATTTGACTATTATAGGTTTGGTTATTATACTTAAAATATAATTAATTATATACTTCTTATTCTCTTAAAAAACAACTTTGGTTATTTATTTAGAAGATTTTTTTTTGTATTCTTCGAAACTATGTATGGAACTTATCAGTTTCTTTGATAAGTAATAATAGAAATTTTAATTTCTATGACAAGTAAATTATGTAATGTTAAACTTATCACCTTTGTTATTCTATTGGGTTAAAAAAATAATCATTAATGGAATTATTTGGTTGTTTATAATATTATTTTTATAATTCTTTAAGAATAAAATATGCAAATTATTTGCACAAAATTGTTAAAATTATATATATTTGAACTTAATTATCATTTGCCAATGGCATACTCATGTCAATTGTTTTATAACAATAAATTGGTTTCTTATAAATAAGACTATTTAATTTGTTTTCCTTGAAAAATCATCTTTTTCTTCCATATTATGAGGAAGTTTACGTCAAGAAAAGTGGGCTTCTTCGATCTTCCATCTTATACTTACCAGATTGGAAATAAAAATATAAATTCAAGGCAAGAATATGAAATAATTTATAAAATTAGAAAATATTTAAATGTTTTAAGTAATTAAATTAGCAGCTAAAGAGATATGGAGGGTATTATACCCTAGTTAGCACTGAATGATTTTGTTAAGTTATTAAACTCGATTATAACTTAGTTTAGGATGGATCCATTGCTGTTAATTACTTATTATTACTTTTTTCATTGAATATAATAAAGGTATAGAGTAGAAAGATTGTGGGGATGTCTTAGTATTTCAAAATTCTGACATTTCCCGCACTCTTAACCGATTAAAAGAAAAAAAAAGTTAAATGTGAAAGGCTAAATATTAACACATATCTATTATAATCTCTCTGGACTTACGGACTGGAAAACCAACACATAAAAAAACAACAAACTTTAATTTTAAGGTACTAGAACCAATTACCCAAGTACCATGGTATATAAATAACAATACTTTACACTCAGAATTACATATACCCATGGTCAATAACACACACAAACTTAATATAAACAATGCCATAATAATTTAAGGGGGCATTCCAAACAAATAAAAGAATTTGTCACAACTACAGACAACACCAGAAGATGACTAAAAAAGGTTAGAACAAGGGATCTATCACATATTTTTTGTAGTAAATAAAAGCCATGGAAGAGGTATTACTGGTATTGTTTTTCCTCATGCCTATCAAGCCTTTTATATACTTTAATTTTATTTATTATTGTTACTTTATTCATATATTGTTTTCATAATCTTGTGATGATGATCAGCTGATCTTAATAATTTATAGTTGAAATTGAAATGTGTGTATTAAGAGATGAAAATAGTAAAAAAAAGTGAAAGAAAAAATTGTGGCAGAAGGTATAGTTAAAAAAAGTTGAGATATTATTAAGAAGGTATATTTATTTAAAGTATCTTAACTGATTACAACTGAAACCGATGTAAATGGAAAAAGGTTTCATTCATCATGAATGTCATTAGAAAAAATCAATTGCTCACATTAGTGCTTCTTATAAATAATCGTCAATTATATTGTTATACTTTAAGTAGAATAATGCATTCATCAACAATTATGAAATTATACATACACACAGTGCACGTATTAAGTCATAATTAAGATTTCAAATTTTTAAATTGAGATTGGTCTTAGATAGACATCCACACCAGAAAAGCATAGCCAGTACTTATTTTTACACTGAATTACATTCAAAAATTAAAATGCTAAACCAGCCTCTCTGTGAGTGGCATAGATTTTCTCAATGCTGTTGATGTAGGCAGCTGTCCTCAAGTCCAGTCCTAAGTTGTACTTCATCGCAGTCTTCATGATAGCCTAAACGGAAACAATAGGAGATAAATAATTTATAGATATATAAATTGTATTATAAGATAATTAAATAAATTAATTTTATAATAATAAATAAGTAGATAATTTTCTAAATTAACTTATTTCATTAAAGGTTATTATTCTATTTTCCACAAATTCTTGAAGTACTACATAACCTTGTAAGACTGAATTGACTAAAAACTTAGGAGTTAATATCCTAAAGTATTTATAAGCAAAATTTACTTTGGTATCTCCTGTAAAATTTTAAAATATGGATGGAACCGGTTTTGAATCTGATTGCCTCAAGAATAAAGTAACTGAAAAATATGTTAATATTTATATCCACGTTATCCCTACAAATTCATACTGAATCTGAATAAAGAAAATTTTTCTTGAGTAAGTTAAAGAACCATCTCAATTTAATAAAAGTTAAAGGATGGAAAACAATAGCTACCCGTCTAATAGGTATTTATTTTTTCAAGTTACATTTTTGCCACACACAATGTTGTCAATCACGTTTGCTGATTGTAAGACATATCTGTGAAAGTGAATCTGTCAATACAGAAATGAACATAAAAGAAACTAAAAAAAGTATTGATTGGGGTCAGATTAAAACTCCTGATTGTAAAAACGCCATCGGATGTTTATGTGAATAAAAATGTAATAAAGTGGTTTTAATAAAATGAGTTAAAACTAGCCTTAATTAAAGTAAATTAGATTTACAATTAATATAACCTTTTGAAATTTAATATAATATTAGGAAATTTATGAATTCCAGCTGTGTTAATCTCATTTTCAAACCAATACAGTCTGAATAAATGTACTTTCCATGAAATAAAAACTTCAATCTAATTGAACTAAAATGAAGCCAGAAAAAAACAATTAAAACCATAGAATCATTTATGATAGTAGGTGTTTAATCGTTCTCATTTAGCATTAAGAAATAAACATATAAATATTTTTGTATATAAGAAAGAGACAAAGAATCAAACATCACTATTAGAAAAAGAAGAAGTGTTAGCTATGAAAAATATCATAATAAATAACGAAAAATATCTCTAAAGTTGAGTATTAATTCAAGAAGAATTTTCTAAAACTTTTGATGTAATACGAGGCTTGAGAAATAGATATAACTTGTAATGCTAATTTACAACATCAATCTCAGTTAAATAACAAAACACGGCAGCCTAGATTGATTAAAAATAAAATAAATAAGTGATTCACCCATCAAGTAAATGACTGAACAAAAGAGTAAATGATAGCAGAACATTGTTTCAAGTTTGAACCTTAAACATTCGATATTATAAATAATTCCTGCTTCAGATGTTTCCAAAATATGTTAAAAAGATTCAAACCAATTTTAAAATCATATGAATAATTAAATTTAAAAAATAAATTTTTAAATAAATAAAATCTATTTCATTAATATTCTAATTTGGTTTAGAATAATCAAAATCCTTTATAAATAAAACTAATAATTGAAGTTAAATGGATTTAATTTACTATTGAAGAGAGTTAGTCAATTATTCTACATATCATGGGAGATAGAAGATAGGACACAGCCAGTTTTTGGGTTTTTGAATGCCAAACTTTCAGTCCAAGCTTGTTGAATGTGTTCAAGTACTTGAAAACCATTAGTGCTGGTAACATGCCCTGATGATGAACCATAAGCTTGGGTTGAAACGTTAGCAATAAAAATAGCTTAAAAAACTGACTGTGTCCCGATTACCTATCACCCAGGACTTAATTTACCTTTACACATATTTATAAATCATATGTAAATTTAAAAACTCTTACCCTGGCAGATCTCTCCATGGTATAGTCCAGACCGGAATGGACAATATCCTTTTCACTTGCACCAGAAATTCGCTTCTGGAAAGATTCAGATGGAGTTACAGGAATCCTTCCACCAACACGTCCAAATCTTCTCTCCAAGGATTCTTGTACAGATTCTAAACAAAACAGCAATCATAGGATTGTTGAAATAAAATTATAGTCATACAAGTAATTTAGGAGTCTGATTCTTAAGGATAACATAGCATTGTAAACATACATCAAAACAGTATCAATATAAAAACTAAGAATTATCAGATTCTAAAAAAGAGGATGTACATGCACAATAGTGTTTATCAATGGTATCAAAATATAAATTTGTTTTGATAAAATCAAATAAAAATACATGATTATAAAAAGTATTGTATGTTTTGAAATGAAAAACATAACTATACACAAACTTTTTTTAAGATAATAAATTATATGTAATTACAAATCAGAAGAAAATAATTATTTTCTTATCTAAGAATTTCCTAAAACAGAACTTACCCAACAGATGGTAGTTAGATTCTCTTTCATATTTGAATGTGAGTCTTCCATAGGAGACATGGTTCAAATTCTTCAGCCATTCAAAGAAGGAGACTGTCACACCACCGGCGTTGATGTAAAGATCTGGAATGACAAGAATATTCCTTTCTAAGAGAATAGTATCTCCAGCTGGTGTTGTGGGGCCGTTGGCAGCCTCGGCAACAATCTGAAATTATATAAATCCATTCATAAATAATCGTTCTCAAACTAAACAAATAAATAAGAAATGGACAAATTTTAACTTGAAAATTTATTTCTCCAAAGTGTAAATAACATCTTTAAAAATTAAGACTTAACTCTTAATTGGACATGGGCCAATTTATCAACCACATTGATATATCTGCCTTCTTTTGATTTTAAAAAGAACTAGAAACTGTGTTTACCATATTTAGAGCTACTAACTGAAGGTAGATAGCTTAAGATGATGAAAGGTTACAAGAAAATTTTACATTGAAAGTGGTAGACATTTTGACTAAAGCCCATTGAGTCTTATTTGTCAATAGGTGTTTTTCTAATTAATTTTACTTAACTATAAAAAAGAATTCTTATTTCAGCAAGAGGGCATAAGTAATGAAGAAATGTTTAAGGTGAAATAATTGCACCTATGTCAATGCAATAGTAATATACAATAAAAAAAAACATATCTTAAAATATATTTATACAATAAATATCATATGATAATGTAAAAAATCATGAAAAATATCACTGAATGCACACTGGTTGATATTTCAACCATTTCATGACGGTTACAATAAATAAACAAAAATAAAAGACAGTCTTCAAATTTATTTTCTTATTTATTTATTCTTTATATCATGAAAAAAAATAATTGAAAAGCAATCAAGGAGATTATGCCATATTAAGGGTTAAAACATGTTCCTTATATGATACTTCTTCAAAAGAACATACAATAATAAACAATGGAGAAAAAATTCAGAAATAAAAACATCTGCAAGTCACATTATGATTTTGTAATTTAGATTACTATAGTATTCTTTGATTTTTTTAAAATATAAAGATGTAAATTGATAACTTATAATACCCATAATTAATAACCAGATAAATACAAGTAACTATAAATCACAATATCAAAGTAAAGTGGTCCAAAATAAACTATTTTACATTTTTAAATGTCTACAGTTCTTACCTTTGCTTTAATCTTGTGAGCATTAGCCTTTGTAATGACTTTTTCAGTTGCAGCTGGGACCAATATATCACATTCTTCGTACATGAGGTTCTCTCCGCTGTAAGGCTCGGCGCCTGGGAAGTTGACAATTGTACCGGCTTCATTCTTGTAATCTTCTAATTGCTAGAAATTTAAATGGTTGTTTGGATAATAATTTAAAAAAAATAAATTATTTTTTCCAAAAAAGTTAATCAGTCCTTGATTTGAAAAACCCATAAGGTGATGGTGAGGAATTTTTGTGAATTCTTTTATAATAATTTTAGTTATTCAGACTGACTACCAAATATTTGTTTAAGATTTGTGGCTGCTAGGCCACTCTCAGAAAATAAAAATTAATCACTAACCACAGAGAAGTGTCATTTAATCACGTAAAGTAAATATAATATTGAGTTGGTTGCATTTATTTAAATAACTTGATTTGAAATTTTTTTGAAAGGATAAGATATACCAAATCAATTTTCCTGCTATGACAATAATAATAGTTGGTAACACTGTTATGTAAATCAAAAAAAGTAAGAATAACTAAAGTAGAAGATGAATAATAAAATAAAATACAAAATTAATCATAGGATCATATTAAACATATCATATAAAAACAATTTTAGAGGATCAAGGTTAAATTTAACTTAAACAGAAATAATTTAAAATAATAAATTGTATTAATAATTCAGATCCTAAACTAGGTTAATGTTTGACAAAGTAATTTTGAACTAATTATGATTTGCATGATTAATTATTAATGACTAGATTAATTAATTAAATTGATTAGATTATTATATGTAATTAAGTAATTAATTTACCTTGGGGTCGATTCCTTGAGGGTTGATGATACTGCCGTCCCTTTCAATGACACCAATACAGACAGCTCCTGCCCTTGTGAGGTATCTCATTGTGTGCAGGCCAACATTACCAAATCCCTAAATAATGGTTATTCCATTAATTATTAACAAAAAGAATTTCTTCAAACAATAGAAAAGAAATGTTTATATTTTATAAAATTAATAGTTCTGGAGATATATAGGATTTATAAGCTACACATGAGTATGTGGAGTTCATAAGATTCAAAGCTTTCATAAGGTCAAAACTAGAATTTTTCTTAGAATGATTTGTATGTATTTATAGGATTTTAATTTTGTCACCAGAATTTTAAAACCCTTTCCACTCCATAAATAGAATCAAACATTTCATCACAGTCTTTTAGTTAAAATATTTTGGCATAAATATAACCTAATTACATTTTCTTGTTTTATTGACTGAATTAAAAATTATTTTTTTTTTTAATTAAACCTAAAAACAAATTTTTGCTCACAGTTCGCTGCTCCCCTCCCCTCTACCTAGCCCTGTCATAAATATTGTTACAAGGAAATATATACAGCTTCAACAGAAAAATTAATTTTTTCAAAAACTTTATTAGAAAATAAAATGTATATCTATAGAGAGTAAAACAAAAAAGAAATTACTCAAAATGTCCCCCTTTTGGCTTGACACAGGCATTTAATCTCCGAGGCCAGTCATCAATAGCAGCATGCAGCACTCCTTGAAGAAAGCGCTCAACTGCTCGGACCAGAGATTGTTTGAGGCTTTCCAAGTTAGGGTGTGCTCTGTGGCATGCCATCCTCCCACGTTCAGACCAAAGCCGATAGTCTAGTGGGTTGAGATCAGGGCTTCCGGAGGGCCGATGCAGGGATGAACTCCGGAATGTTCTTTTGCAGCCACTGCTGAGAGCTGACCTGGCCTTGTGAGCCGGAGCGGAATCCTGCTGGAAAACCCTATGACTTCCAGCAAACAGAGTATCATTTAGAGGCTGTTTTAACTCTTTTTTTCACAAAAATGGAGCTTCATGGTGCTATCAAAGCAAACTCCCCCATTAAACAATAACTGAGGAAGGGTGATGACCTCTTTCCACTATTCCAATGATTTCCTGGGCTCCTTTGGAGCTGTGTGCGTACACATGATCATGTTGAAAATCACATTTTTCTTCAATTGTAAAAATTTTCTTATCGCTTAACAAAATCTTTCGATTAAGATCACTGCTGTAACGGCCAAGGAGCACTTTGCATCTATCCACTCTAATTTTTTTTTTTAGGGAAGCCTTTGTCCTGTCATTCTTCGAAATGCATCCATCCTAAGGTCACTTTTTATCGTGCGAGACATTGATCTGACAGATTCCCACTTCCCGTGAAATGATTAGTTGTTGCCTCACTGCATTGGCCGTTCTCACAGTGTGGAAAAGGCCCGGCCGAGGTCTGTCAGATACAGATAGGGTCTTATTGTATTTATTTATAGAGCGGTACACGAACATATGGCTGATACCCAAAGGTTTCAAAGTGTTGAAAATCTCTGACTTACATTTTCCAACTTTGTGTAAAGCGATCAAAGATATTCGGTTTTCTTTATCACACTACTCCATGTTAACTAAGCGAAAGAAAAATAGAAACTAATTGGCATTATTATCCTGACATGTAAAGAAATTAACCTGATAGAGGTAAGGATTACCTAAATAATAGCTAAGGATGTAAACAAAGTTCAACTTTTGTAACAGTATTTATGGCAGAACTAGGTAGTTCCATTTCTGGTTTAGTCTTAGCGAAGTATTTAAAGTAAAAATATCTGTATATTAATCAACAGGGCAATGGGAAATTTAAAACTCTATTTCCAAACAAAGAAATTCTTGGATTGCCATTTAGGAAAATTTAAGTAAACCATGAGTTAAAATTAGTTATAAAACAAGTTAAACCTAATCCATTTAACAGTCAACAATAAGGAAAGTGGAAAAATCAAATCAACGAATGGATTATTCTGCAGCAAAAAAAAACTGAAAACTCATCATTTAGAATGGACTCAAAATGTTTATATTCCAGAGAACACAGATATAGGACAACAAATAAAATATTTAATACATTTAAACCAACCTGGACAATGAAGGTTTTACCACCCCAGCCAGGTGTGCATCCAATTATTCCCATATAGTTGGCCTCCATGATGAAGTTTTCAATTCCGTGGAATACACCTCTTCCAGTAGCTGAAATACGGCCGTGGATACCTCCTTGGTTGATTGGTTTGCCGGTGACACAGGCATGAGCATTGATGTCAAGATGACCTAAAAAGTAATACAGGTTTTTTTTATTGCAAATAAAAACAATATTTATTAAAATCTTTTAGCTACTTGAGACGAGGTCCATCCTAAGGTAATTTCTAGAAAGTATTCAAAATCACATTGCATTTCATATTATTATTAATTTATCCTATTCAATTAAGTATTCATAGGATTAAGAACATAATAATTATGACAGTCATAAAAATTCATCCACTTTTATAATAAATTCTTAACACATATTAGTCCGCATAACGAAAATTTGTTATTTGTATATTACAGAAAATATTTTTTTTTTCCACTTTTATTCAGAATCTATTAATTAAATTTATTAACAATCAGCAGATGTCATGGCTAAATAATGAAAACAGAAAATAATTGATTCTTTCTCTTTTAATTCTAATTTTAAGTAAACAGAGAAAAAGATTGCGATATTACGTGAATGGTGATGTAATAAATTACCAGAAAATATGTATTAAATTACTTTATTATTAAAAAATAATTAAATTATTTATAAATATTAAATTATGACCTAGTATGACCTTTTTCTAAATATGTAATTAAATTTTCCGATTCAATTTTTCAATGATACATTCTTTGAAAAACTATATAATTTATTGGTTATTCATCAATATTATACATGAAATTTGACTAAGATAATAAAATATGAAAAAATTAATAATGTTAATTATCGTCCACAGTATATATTAATTAGAAGATTGCAACTGAAAATTCATAAAGTTACAAAGCATCACAAAAACAAGTTATTTAATAATTTAAAAATAAAAAAATATTTTCTGAGGATTTATTTAACACATGGATGAAAAAAAAACAAAAAAAAAACTAAAACTTATAAACAACAAAATTCCTTTTTTTATTTTTATTTTTATAGAGTACTGAATTTATTTATGATGACTAGTGAACTTATTATGGAGAAATACATTTTGTAATTATTAGGACGAGAAATTTTACAAGATAGAAAATTTAAAAAAATCCCAGGAGGAAATCCAAATATTTAGAAAAAGATGTAATTTAGTGTCAAACACGTGAAAAAGGTAAAGTATTTAAAACTAAAAGTGCTTTATTTTACTTAAAATTGCTTTAAACGGATTTCGACTGAAGAAAATCCAAAAAAAAATTGCTTTGGTGAAAAAATATATATCATGAAAATCTTAAAACTGATAATTAAATAAAGATAACTCACCAATTGTTTTTGCATATGTATCAGCAATCCATGACATCTCTCTTTCGCCTGTACCCATATCAGGAGCGGGTACATCAATACCAGGTCCTGTAATAAGAGAAAATATATTTAAACGATCAATATAAATAATTACTTGGAACTTTAACATTTGGGGAAAGGCAATATTTGACTTTAATAATTTTCCAGGTCTTGTATGTGAAATCACATATAAATGAATACAACGTACCGAACAACACCTTGTTATGCCAAACAACAATATCTCTATAAAAATGTTTATATTTATATTTCCATAAAAAGTAAAATTTCCAACAAACTTCTATTTATTCATGGGTAGATAATAACATCAAAGGATGATATAACATTACAGACAATAAATTGTAAAATGAAAATAAATTATTCATTTGTTCAAGTGAACAAAATACCCATACATAATTTATAACAGATTACTGAATCCTATTTAATTATTTTTATTCTATTAAAAAAATATATGCTAATAACTTCAATGAATATTAATGAATAGGTGCCAGTTGTATTTAAAACTTTTAATCACATCAATTGAGCGGTATTCAAATGAATCCGTTATTGACTGATAATTCGTTAAAAAAAAAAAACATAATTTTTTTTTTAAACGGCAATAAATATAGACATGTTTTGATTTAATATCGAATGTTAATTTTATGTACAAGTTCTATCAAATTAAAATAAATGTTAGTTCGGTGTACAAGTTATGTAGAACTGAGCCTTTTGAAATTAGAACAGATCATGCTAAATAAAACATTTTATTTTAATTCTAGTTGATAACTGTTAAATAAAATTATATATATTTTTTTTTCATTCCAATATAAGTCCATTGTTACATTTTTTTTGTCTTCAAAAATTTATTTGTAATTGGTAAATGGTTGACTGTCGTGAATAATGGAGAGAAGAATAGTTGAGGTGATAAGTCAAATAAGAAGGCAAAAATAAATGATACTATTTATTTTGACATTAGCCAAAATAAATAGTACCATTTATTTTTGCCTTCTTATTTGACTGATCACCCCAACTATTCTTCTCTCCAAAAATTTATTTGCACATGCCAACTCAAAGGAGATCTCTCATCCAACACATTTTTAGTATCCATCTCACATTCAGGGATAAGTCAGCTGTGGTCACGTCTCTCATTAATCTGTTATGTCCGTTTAAATATTGTAAGAAAATAATTGGTAAAGGGTCACTGTATGTTGGTCAATTATTGTTACATGAAACTAGCATCTTATTTCTAGGTAACTGGTAAATCAAAACAACATTATATTTCGGTTCTAACCTTAGTTTTATATGAAAATAACATCAACAATTTCAGTTGATTTCAGCCAAGTATTTCACAGACATTAACATAAAATGCAATTTTGTTTTCGAATAAATTTAAATAATGAATAATTTTATGCTGATAAATAAATAATAATTTCAATAATTATTCTGTAAGTATTTAGAATTAAACATAAATTTTTGCCAAGTCTCTCATTACTGTCTAATTATTACATCATAAAATAATGAATAATTTAATTTTTACGGATAAATAAAATCTGTACCTTAGAGAAAAAAGCTAACCTCAAGAATTTCGAAATTGAAGTGAACTGCAGGAAAAAAAAAAATCATCATAAGGTATATATTCATTGCTATATGTACAAATATTCTTCCACTATTAGTTAGTTTCAATCAGACATGGCCAATTTTTGTTTAAAATTATTATTTTAAAACACAAAGTATTTTGTGTTTCTAAAATATTAAAAATATTTGGTATCTTAATTACAAAATATTTATGTCTCATGAATCGTTATTTTACTACTGATTCTTTAAAAAATAGGTTTATTTTTGTGGGAAAAGGAGTCATGAAATTATAAGACAGTGGACATGATTTAAAAAAAAACAATTAATTGGGACTAGATTATTTTATACAATTAATATTATTTTTTATAAAAGTGACGTTTGTCAAATTATATCATTTTCAATATTCTCTAAGGCATAAAATAAAATGAATTTTTTACTTTATTTTTTCTACAGAATATCTGAAAATATTATTAATGGGGAAAAAGAGCATGTCTTTTTCCATACTAACCACCTTTACTTGTTTAGTTAATAAAATATGCTCTTCTGTCATGTACATTTTTTTTTTAATGCTAATTAATTTTATGGTTACAGATAAATGTATTATATGCTTAATAAAGTGGAGCTTAAAAAGTTTCAAAGCACGATTTTTACAAGGGAGAATGTTTTTAAATAATCTATTTAATATTTTACTTCATAAATTGCCAAATACAAAAAAATTATTTTATTTTGAATATTAAAATATTTTATTGGAAATATTGACCAGGTCTTAATAGCAAATAACTGTATAAGGACTAATGTGTACATTATCCTAGTTTTTTTTTCATACAACTTACAGAAATTTCAAAGTTTTGAACATTGAGCCTAATTTTTTCAAGGAGTCTGTTTTATTTTTCAGAATTTTGTTTCTTATATTGAACAGAAAATAAAATTTACAATTCTCTGTTTGTAGCTGCAAGAAGAATGCATAAGTGCACAAAAGTTGTGCAACCAATTTCCCTACCTGTTCTGCACTACATTTGGCAGCATTCCAGAATTATTTACGGGCTATAGAAAGGAAAAACCTTACCGATGAACCCCTTCTTGGCCAACTCCAGGGTGAACCTCCTGGTGATTTTCTCCAGCTCATGTTCGGAGTAGTTCTTGGGGTTGATCTTGATTCCGGCTTTGGCACCCCCGAAGGGTACGTCCACGCAGGCGCACTTGAAGGTCATCAGGGCTGATAAGGCTTTGACTTCGTCCCTGGAGACATCGTCGGAAAATCGGATACCTGGAACAAACATAAAAAATACATATAGTAAATTCGAAAGAAAATCAGAAGTTCAGAGGAGAAACACGAGAAAGTTAATGTGCAGAATAGGCTTGCAATAATACTACAAACTACTTAATAATAAATACTGTAGAGCGGATATAGTAGACAATCGTGAGATTTACTCCTCTTGTAAAAAGCAGATTTAAATAAATAAAAGAATATGTGAATAATTTCTGTTAAGAAATAATGATTCTGCTTTCGTTCTTTTACCACTATCACCTTATATAGTGGTTCTTCATAGATCACATTTGGATGCCGTTTAAAATCGAATAAAAATAATAAATAAATAAAATCGAATACAATCTCGACCGCTACAGCTTAGTAAAGCTGACCAGGCTTAGGATAAACCACGGTAGAACAAATAAATACCTATATCAAATGGGTCTAAGAGCGGTCACTGCCCAACATGCCAATGCTTGAAGGATCCAAGACACATTGTCTTCAAGTGCAAAAGATTCGAGAAGCGAAGAAGAATTAGTTTAGGATCGCAAACTACAGATGATGGAGCTAACTTTCTTCGGTCGATGAATAAAGATAACGCCCGTGACTTGATAAAGTCATGAATGACATAAAACCAGTCGTATAATAAAAGTCGCCTCTTATTCTCAGTTAATTGTAATTCTAATTCATCTCAGTTTTAACTATTAGTCTTTCTAGTTTCCATAATATCTAATATCTAATATCCAAGTTATAAGTCAGTGATCATCTAACTATATATAATTAATATAAATCAAAGAATTAAAGTCAAACAAAGAACAAAAAAAAAATTGAATAAAAATGTAAAACTGATAGATTTTACAAATAAAAACAAATAAATTGTTTCCATTTTTAGGGTTTTGGGAGACCAGGAAATAATAATAATTTAAGTAAGAGCAAATCAGAGATACGAGTTTCATAGAAAGCACAAAAACGTCCTTTGCAATGAACAATATAATAGCATATAATAATAGTATTAGTTCACTTTTATTTTTATTTACTGAAATAAACTGGATGAGTCATGACTCCATTTTGAGTTTCCAGTTTTCTAGATATAAAAAATACACAAAAGAAGCGTTTATTAAAATTGAGTTAAAAAAAAAGTTTGCCGAACCATCCATAAAGCCCATGGTTAAAAATCCAAATAAAAATTAAAATGCCAGAAAAATGGAAATCCGAAGCACATTACGTAAATAGGCACAGCAGTAGAGTATGCAAGAATCATGGGTTCAATGAAAAAAAAAAAAAACTATTTGGTTTAATTAGAAAGGGAAAAGTGAATAGGTTGCTTCTAAATTTAAAATAAATATCTACTTATCATATATTAAAAATAAACGAGCTATTTATCAAAACATTCGTATTTATCATCCCAGAAAACATGCAGTAAGCAATAAAAAAAAAAAAAAACATTCAAATAAAAAAGTATGAATTTCAACTGTTATTTCGTTGAGCTGCTAAACCTAGAATATTAATATAGCAGCTCTGGTGATGAACTGACAAAATTCATTTTCTTTAAAAATAGTCAAATGTTACGATTTTCAAAACACTTATGAATCAGAAGTGATTTGTTGGTTGTTAATATTTCAATAATTTGAACAAAAATATATATATATATATATGAAAAATAAGTAAATCACTAACAGAAAAATACTTCTAATTTAAAAAATGGTCTCCTCCTAATAGGCCTAAAATGTTTTGAAGAGGTGACGCCCTTGTAGATAATTACAGAACTGTAAGGTTGTAATTATGCAAGACAAACAAAAGATAACGGCTTAGAAAACATCCGTGCACGACAAACCTTAAACATTATAAAATTCAATGCTCATCTACTACATTATTTGAAGAAAGTTGGATATATTGAAACAAATGAAAATTGCAACATTTTTTTCATAATTAAGATGACCTCTCCTCTCTCTCATACATGCATGAATATGAATATATATTTACATATATCAAATTATCATTGCCTTCAAGTGCAAAAGGTTCGAGAAGCGAAGAAGAATAAGTTTAGGGTCGCAAACTACGGATGATGGAGCTAACTTTCTTCGGTCGATGAACAAAGATAACGTCCGTGACTTGTTAAATTTCATGAATGACATAAAAGTTGCCTAGTATTCTCAGTTAATTGTAAGTCTAATTCATCTCAGTTTTTAACCATTAGTCTTTCTAGTTTCCATAATATCTAATATCTAATATCCAAGTCCCATATAAGTTACTTTCAGTGATCATCTAACTATAAATAATAATTAATATAAATCCAGTGTAATTTCCGTCTAAAAACTGTAATTTCATCTCACTATGACAATAATATATTTTACTGGCAAAATAGGACTTGCTTTTACAAGTCTTAAAGCCAAAAAAAAAAAAAAAAAAAATATCAAATTATAGATGAATAATCTTTATCTCTGACTTTAGTCAAGTCAATGAATGATTATAAAAGGAAATGACGTGGACACAATTTTTGGGAGCAGTAAGGAAGTAAATACACCAAAGGCCCCAATCCTAGGTGAAGCCAGATGCTGGAGAGGGGCCGCCTAGGTAACTTTTTACGGGTTTTCGCTTATATCAGGAAAACTATCCATCACATCGACTAAAACGTTCTATACAAAATTAAAGCCCATAAAATTTGTCATACGATTGATTATATACCTTTTTTCGCTACCTGGCTTAGTTTCTGAGATATCCGTACTCAAACTCAACCATGACTAATTTTGAAAAAAAAAAATTTAAAATTGTATCATATTTATTGCTGTATTTTGGGTTTTGGCTTATATTAGGATAACTGCTTTCCATTGACAACAACTTTTTTATTTTTTTAAATTAGTCTCATAGTTGAGGACGGATATCTGGGAAACTAAGCGAGATAGTTCGGTATATAATAAATCATACTGTAAATTTTATCAGCTTTAATTGTATATTGAACGTTTTTGTCGATGCGATGAAAGGAGTGGGAATTTTAGTATTATTACCTCCTTACTAGTCCAAACAATGTTATAAAGTCAAAAATTGTGTCCCCGCCATTTCCATCTATCTCCCCATTACGAGCTTTTATTATCTGAACTAACTTGTAAACGACTTTTTGTCTCGTAACTTATTTTTCTTATTAATTTGCATGAAGAACTTTTTTATAACATAGCTAACATAGCTACATGGATTAAAAATTCCAAAATCGATATAAACTTATTTAATCGTTATATAACTATTTTTATGCCACACAGCAATAAGGCCATTAAAAAAAAATCGTAAGAAAATAATGTACGACTTTATATATATATATATATATATATCGACTCGGTGAGGTCGAACAATAAAGGAAACTGCGATTAATTTCTAATTTCGAAAACAAAACACGGTTTTCTTACGATTTTTATTATTTTTATTTATTAACATTATTTTTTTACAATATATATATATATATATATATATATATATATATATATATATATATATATATATATAGAGAGAGAGAGAGAGAGAGAGAGAGAGAGAGAGAGAGAGAGAGTTATTTATTTGACACTCTTTTGTTTCGGTTTTCAAATAGTTGACTAATGATTATGCTGTGTTTTAGCAACTCAACAAAGTTGAGCAGCCGTGCGATTTTATTCTAGTTCTCTCTTGTATTGTTAAAATATAGTAATTTAGGTTTTGTTTTCAAGTGCAAGATAAGAAGGAAGGACAACAGTGACCTTGTGGGGCCAGGCTGCTATTATCTTCAGAACACACAGCTTCATGGATCATTATCTGTAACAAAATCATATTGCTGCGCGTCCTTGTTATTTCAGTTCTGAGGTTCAAAGTAATCTACCTTTACAATCACCGGGAACTTAGAGTCATTAACTCGGTGAGGTCGAACAATAAAGGAAACTGCGATTAATTTCTAATTTCGAAAACAAAACACGGTTTTTGTTTGCTACAAATTTTTCATGGAATAACAATACAATCCGTGTCATTAAATACCAAACTGGCTTTAGATATATTTTTTGTAGGAATATTAGGAAAGAGGGTACTTCAATCGAAACTTTGATTCCCATTTGTAAATTTTGACAATACAGCTGCTGACTTCCGAGAATAACGGTTTTTATTTTATTATTCATATTACTTATAAAAATATATGTATGTAATGAGATAGAAATTGTACACATGTAAGTGGCAATTATAACTCCTTTGTGACTATTGTATAAATGTTTAATTATCACATTTCCTTATAATTCGTTTAACGTTTCGGAAATTTTTTCTTATCACCTGAAACACACTCACTATTGTTAGATCCTTGTATTTTTTTTTGTTTTGTTTTTTTGGTGGTTCCTTAGACATTTTATAGCATTGGTCTATATATTTTTATTTTTGTAGTTAAAAGAAATTTTCTTTTAATGTTTCCCTGAATGCTAGATACAAAAAATTAATAGACAAATTTTATAAAATGACATAATGAGCACAACCTCCCAGATTACCCGAAAATCCATAACTGTCCTTAAACAACTCCTAAGATTCCGTGATTGTATTCCTCTAAAAACCAGACAGCTCCTTGTAACTTATATTCCCTCACTTTGGCTGTTTGGTGTTTGGAGAGCTATCTGCCAGGTTAGAAATGAGACTGAAGAAACTCATGAACTGTTTCATAAGATACATCTTCGGGATCCCCAGGGCGTTCGCCTGTTTCATTTTAGTACACCGAGTTGAAATTGCTTTATCCTACTTCTCGACGACATTTCCTCCTTGGTGTTTTCTTTTTCCAAGTCTTCAGAAACGAAAACCCTCCCTACATCCTAGAACTCCTTACTCCACGCTCCTCTATCCACTCTCATAATACTAGGCCTCAAAATATAGATTTATATATTCCCTCCCATAAAACTACTTCCTTCAGAAAATTCTTCGTCATTCGTACTACCTCCTTTTAGATCTCTCTTCATACATCCATACGTCAATCCTAGTCAACAAATTCCTTCAAACAACTCCTGTTCCACCCCACCTACTCCACATTCAAACTTCCGCTAACATGTGAAATTGCTTGTATCTGTATACTGTTTAATTTCAACTACTGCAAAATTGCTATAAAAATAAGCAGTTAATTAGTTTGTATTTTTTATTATTTTAAGCCAGACTAATACCAATAAATTTGTAACACTGTTATTATTCTTAGGAGACTTTAGTCGCAGAATAAAATTATTTTTGTATTCATCCATTCAATAATAAAACTGAAGGAGTTAACTTAAGTTACATATTCATGTTTCTGGTGATGGGAAAAATTTTCCCATAGCGTTATGTAAACTTGTAAAGATATTTCATAAATTAAAAAATATACCACAGTCAGAAGGAAATTATAATTGGGTACTTCGCTTATATAAAAAAATAATCTAAACAAAAAGAAAAACAATAAATTAAGACAGTAATTTTGTAATTTATATCAAACATGTATAATATGTTCTTTTATCCCAGAAAGAAAACTGAAAATTTTTTTCTCGAAAAATAACAGCATTAATAATAAAAAAATTAAAATTACTCATCGGCTCCCAGCAAGTTTCACACCAGCTTTCCTCTGTCTAGAGCGCCACGCACATTATGGTAATCCACATGGATTGCGCACCCCTGCATCAAATGGAATACATCTAAAAAAATATTTATTTATATCGAAAAAGACGCCCACAAATTAATTAAATAGATTAATTAAAACAAGGTGTTTTTAACAAGCACAAATAAATCTACGAAAAAAATATTTGTTCTGGAATAGCTGATAGATGATCGTCCAGTTGATTATAGTATGGGCAAGGACTGCATAAGCGAAGTCCTTTCCCTTACTGGTATATTCAATGAATTGTTCTAAAATATACAATAAATCTATACTTCACCGTCACAAATTAATCACAAAGCAGTTACATACAATACCGGAACGGAGACTCGTCTCCCCAAACTCACAAGAAAGGAAGATAGTTATTCGATAGGCAAATTTGAAATTTACTGGAAATTAGCTGGAAAAAAACTATTTCGTTCATGGCTAGCTATTACTAACGGAAAGCTAAGTAAGTTTTAACCCTATCGAACTCAGAAATAAGTATGCGTGGTACATGAGATTATAATAGAACTTGATCAAAACAGGCTAATATTAGCTTCGTATGTATAAAACTAGTATGGGAGAAGCAAAGGAATATTTTAATCTTGAGAATAAGCTATTAAAGAAAATTTTCTTTGATAACAGGATAACTTTTAGAGGGATCTATAATAGACTAGAAATAGCTAGCTTCATGATCGATCATACGTGATATAATCATAGAGTAGGGGTCTTCTAAGAGTTAATCATGAGGAAGAAACTTAGTAAAATAAGATGAAAGTTCGATGAAGAGATTTCTAAGCAAAACTTAAACACACAAAATAGCATAACAAAATTTATAAATATTTAAATAAATGTGCCTCATAATTTCAAATTAAAAGGTTGTCTGGTTTCTGTAAACGATTTTTTTTTTCTCCTTTAGGTTAGAATATTGTAAACTTGTATTGTATTAGTTGATGTAAAAAAAAAAATTTTTTTAACTTATAAATATCTCAGTTAATAAAAATATAAACTTTATTCTGATTATTTTATATTATTAAGTTGATTCTATTTTTTTTGTTAACACATATTAACTAAAATATTGTAATATGTTTGTTTGGATACATGTTTTTATTTTTAAAGGAATGGAAGTCCCAGAATAATGTTTATTTTCTTATCTACTCTATTATATTATCTACACCACGTGAAATATATATAGGGAATCGAATACGTAATTGAATAAAAATATCCGCGTTATGTCACATTATATTTATGACTGTTCCGACTAGATTCAACAAGGTTAAACTCAAAAGTAATAAACTACAGCACATTACCAAGTTTTATTGTTGGACGACGAAAGATACCACAAATTATGTAATAATTCACAAAGATGTGACATCATAAGAATCTATATCACTTGTACATTTCAAGGTGCATTATAATGACAAAATGTAATATTAGAAAATAAAATTTGAATCATATAGAGTAGACTCTCAAAAAAAAATGCAAAACGCCTCCAAAGAAGTTTTCACTTAAAGAAGCCAGATTTAAAAAAATCTTTTTTTTACCTACAACTCCTGAACCGTGCATCGAGGAGAAAACGCACTCTTTAAGAAATTAAAGAACGTTAAATTGTGTGTCGAAGAAGTACCTAAACTTAATAATTTGGTTAAGTGTCAGGGCGATGATAACCGCGGTCAACTGACGCTGATTTAAAAAAAAAAAACGTTTTTTCTTTTTGGAAACTTATTTCCAAGCTATAGAGCCACTTGTAGTAGTTTGTCTCAGTTTTTGACAAATTTTGTAACAATCGGCGTTCGTTGACAACAGACATCGACTATAACAGTTAGTCAAATTATTACGTTTAGGTACTCGTTCGACGTACAATTTAACATATTTTTTAACTTTAAAGAATACAAAAACCTTGCCATAATTCCCCAGCCTTTTTCCTGGCCCGAAAATATCTTTGCATAGGCTAAAAGACAAGGAAGGGGAGAAAAAGTGATAAGTAATAATAATATTAATATAATTATTTTATTTTTTATCAATTTCCATTATCGACATTGAAAAATATTTAGCGATTACTATTGTTATTTAAAAATATACTAAATCAGGCTGGAAAAAACCTTATGAATTGGACCATAGCGTTCTCTGAATGTGTACCTTATGTTGACGTATTCGACTTTACTTACGCAACTGCTGCTAATGATGGGCTCTCATGTCGTCAACGTAACTCGCAGACTAATTAGCCTATCCTCACTATGTGGCGCAACGGATTTAATTTCATAGCTAACTAAGATGAGCATTGGAACATTCTGTTGGCTTGGTGCTCGGCGCAAACGTTATATTGACGAGCATCAACAAGCTTCGCTTCAATTGAAGGCGACAAAGTCAGTAGTACTAAATAATTCATCGCCAATAAATAGGAGTTTGCATCTCTAGTATGGGCATGCTATTTGCAAACTTAAAGAGCCATTCCGTTCTATATTAGACATCGGTGTAATACATCTATCACAAAACATAGTTTCTGGAATATGTTATACGATGTTCCACTTGAACATAGCAATCAGAATCGTTCAAACCAGGACATATAATGAAATTAAATAATAACTTTTATTTTAAATCAGTTTCGGTATAAATGGAATTTTCATTTTCAATTTTTTTTTTAAAGATTGATACTTTTATTGAACTTTTTTGAAAGTTTCATTTCAACAGTTTCTATGAAAAGTTTTTAAAAATAAAAGTTTTCAGCAACTTCTTTGAATTAATGTTCAATATCTATGGTTCAAAGTTTAACTTTAATTTATTCAGATTCTTAAAAAAGTAGGTAAATGAGAAAAAAAAAACAGTAATTGGCCTAATTTAAGAGTTATAATTTATTTTAAATAAATTACTTGATTGTAATATGTCGATTGTTGGAGTACCAAAGAATGAAAGTAATTTTTAGAAAGCCTTTTTGGCAAAATTAACAGAACTTCTAGTTCTGAAACTGAATTAAAAATAAAATTTTTAAACTTTTTTATTGACAAATACTACAATCTGTCACAATTAAGGACATTAATAATAGTGTTCAGAAAGTACATTCACACTCTATTTACAATAAACAAAAATAAATCATACAGAAAAATAATAATACTAAAAGTAAATGTAAATGATTTTTTTTTTGGTTATTTCGGAAATAGAACTTTTCCTCTTTTCTAACAAATTTTCAAGTTAAGGTTTTACTTATTTATATAAAAGTTCTGTCGCCAAAAAGTAGACGCAAACAATGACACTATTTTTAGCTACTCAAACAAATGACTAATTAGAATTAAACAATTCATTTAAGATAAATTATAACTGTAATATAAGCCCAAATTTTTTTTTTTTTGTTTTTTACGTAATTTTTTTAAAGGGCTTGAAGAAATGAATGTTTAACTTTTATCAAAAACCAAGAACTTTATCACAAAAAAACTTTACTTCTAAAACGTTCCACAGAAACCGTCAAAACGGACTTTTATAAAAAAAAAAAAAAAAAATCACATTCCTGATTGATATTGCTATTTAAAACTGTGATGTTTAACTATTAATAACGAATAATTTGCCAGTATTTAGCTAACGGAAACCAACTCACTTATATAACTTTAAAAAAAATAACAATGAACAGAAAAATATAAATTTTAAACAATACTGTAATATTCGTCCTTCTCAGAATTTGCTAAAACCTAGTTTACTGGGCAAGTTATGGCGTTTAACCGTAGAGTTAGTTTAACACAAACAAGACCTAATTGAAACACTAAGCAAATGTTTACTAGCGGTTATCATTATGATAAGATCCAGATAAGACTTAACCATAATCTGGATATTTTGGTGGATATGGGTCAATTATAAATAAATAAAAATAAGCCATTGTTTCATGTAGTAATAAAAACTAATGAATATGATTGAAATTTATAAGTATTCATAATTATATTAAAAAAACCCTTATTAAATACTATTATCTCTCCAATGGAGTCTATGAGATCCTTCGCCTTAAATATTACTGTACTATAGCTAAAATTTCATTACTTTTGTACTAAAAAGTCTTAAGTCAAAAGAAAAAAATATTATTTAATATTAATCAATACAGCCATTACACGTACATTTATACTGATTCTATTTTAATAATACTGAAGGAGCTCCAATAAACTACATCTTATGAATTTAGATAGATTGCATTATCCATACCTGTTTCATGATATATGAAAAAGGGTATCTGAATAAAATCCGAAATTCATGATTTGAAAGTGCCTTTAGTTGGATGAGATAAAACTTGTAAAACCTTTTTTATTTATTTTTTATGAATACAGTATGTTTTAAGCTATTTAAAGTAACATTTTTTATTCTTAATCCCCGTGGAATAAGTATATATAGATTTTCTCCATAATCTGCTTAGATAAGGTAACATTGAGAGGTCTTAGGAAAAAAAGGCTTCTACAGAAAAACAGGACGACAACAGTGTGTTTAAAAGTTTGTACCTGCGCTGTAGTTATAATGACTGCAAATGCCAACTTAACGGAAAGCTTTGCTATCGTAATTGCCAACAGTTTTCCAAACTTATTAACGTTTTTTTTTGTTACTGCTCGGCTCAAATGGGCCAAAGTCTGATATAAAACTTTCCTTGACAAGCGTCTATCAATTAGGGTTTAAATGCGAGACCAAGACGAGTCTTGGTCTTGCACAAAAGTCTCGCAGTTACCTATTAGCCAAGTACTCTAGAGATATTACTGTAATTTTTCAGATAGGGGAAACTTAACTAAGACTGAATGAAAAATTGGAAGTTAAATCCAAGGAAAATTGGTTATACGAATTCTTTACATATAGTAAATAAAATTGTCAAGTATCAGTAACTATTTTGCCTTAATTTTTAATCACAAAAAAGAATTTTTTTACCAAGACCGATTTTGGGCAACACTACTAACAACCGCAAAAATAAATTTTTAAATTGGACTGGTAACTTCTGAAATTAGGGCCTTCAAACAAACAATATTTAGTAATAAATAGCTTTAGTAATAAATATTTATGAAGTCAATAAATATTTAGTCTGAAATTGAAACAGAAAAAAAAAATGTTTGAACAGAAAGTTCCTTTAATATTGTTTTAAAAACGTATTCTATTGTAATCGGCCCCGAAAAGTTTGCACTATCTGTTACCTTCAGTGTTAAATTGTTTAAAAAAAAACAATAAATAAATAATAATTTTAAACTTTTTTTTTAAAAGAGTTCCCGAACTCATTATTTTAGATAAATCTTATCTAATGACCAGACGTTAAAAATAAAAATAAATCGATTATAATGGCTCGATATGCAATTATGTAATGGGAGAAATGTTGAAATTCCATTTCTCAACAGATATCAGAACGGAAGAGATCAATCAGTATTTAAAAAAAAACTGACATGTGATGTAGTTTAATAATGCCACACCCATTTATCTCCCTCCTATTATTTATTTATTTAATCTTTATATTTTTTGAGCTCAGAATCCCATACAAATAGAATCTATCTCGGTATAAAAATTATTATCTTTAAGGAGTAAGTAGATGGTCCGGGGTGAAGGTCATAAAAAGACTGTAATAGTAAAAAAACTATTTTATTTCAAGCCAACGTTTCGATCCAACTTTGAAGGTCTTCTTCAGGGATGTGTATGCAGCAAGGAGTTTCAGTTGACTTTCAACTAAAACAGTCAAATGAAACTCCCTTGCTCTATACACATCCCTGAAGACCTGCAAAGTTGGGTCGAAACGTTGTCTTGAAATTAAAATAGTTTTTTCTTTCACTATTTCAATAATTTTATGGCCGCCACCCCATACCATCTCCTTACTCAATAATATACAACGGTCAACCAACAAGTATTCAGTATCACCCTTATGGTATTATAATCGCATATGATGGTATGATAACTTACAACTAATATTTGGTCAAAACTCAGACAATTAAAATAATGTTAATTATTAACATCAATATAAAATATAAACTTGCCAACAGAAACAATAAATACATTTTATGATTTAAATATTCGTCGTAAACCTATGACTTCCTGTCCTACTACCCTACTATATACCTGTCCTAATAATAGTATCCTTCAACAATAGCCCTCTTACCCCTGTCGAACAAATCCGATACTTAGGACTCCACCTTGACAAACGACTCACTTGGAACCCCCATATCAGACTGAAACGATTAGAAACCGCCCGACGTTTTCGACTACTGCAGCACTTACTAGACAAACGATCTAAGCTTTCAATCAATTATAAACGACTCGTATATATGACAATAATAAGACCTATTTGGACTTACGGAATTGAGCTTTGGGGCTCCACTAAACCATCGAATTCCTCTCGTATCCAATCCTTACAATCCAAAACCCTTCGTAAAATCCTCAACGCTCCTTACTTTGTCACAAATAAAATCATCCATAAAGACCTTAATATTCCATATGTTTCCGATTTGGCCCAATCCAGATACCTGTCCTTCCATAACAAACTGCAGAACCATCGGAATCCTCTCGTTTCAAACCTTGCTTCCTCCTCGATCCCTGATAACCCTCCGAGGCGTCTGAAAAGAAGATGGGCTCGGGATCTTCTAATATAGAACTTTATTTTGAGTTCTACCAATGGGTAGTTTCTCTTCATGCTGTACATGTCATGTTACCAATTTCATATTTACTTATTGTATTTTCTATGTAATACAGTTGTAAATTCCATTAAAATAATTTTTAAAAAAAATTATTTAAATATTAATATTAAATTACGCTTTAAAATTAAATTAGAAGATTTCTCGCATAAAAAAACAAAACAGGACCTAAACAGGTTACATGCCGACATCCAATCCGAATTGATGCTATAATATTCAAAGGACAATTTTCCAGATTGCCCCACTGATTCTCTATGATTTGATGTATTAGAGATGAAAAATTATAATTTTTCATATCTTCATATAGTGATTGGTTTAAATATTTCCATCCCATTAGGATCCCCCATACATTGGTAAATACTCTCAAACTATTGTATACTGGACATTTAAATTATACATATTATAAACTGTATCTTTTTCCTTAGTGTTGCACATTTTGCACATAAGTAGTGGAGCAATTTTTAGAAGTTTATTATTAACTGAAACTTCGATCATGTTCTGGCTCCTTCTATGTTCAGAAAGAATAATTATAATATTACTTAACACTAAATTCGGATATCCATTCAATTATGACTACTTTGCATATAAATTATCAATAAATCTACGAAGCATTCCCTTGGACAAGTAAATCAAGAAACCATTTGGAGCCCACTGTAAGGTTTGGAGAGCAATGACCCCCAACAGGTAGGCAAGGTGGAAATGGGAAAGAGTCGATATGAATAATGTATACCTTTCCTTAGCAACTTTCAGCCGGCAGTAAGTGATAGAAAATTGTTGTATGAGTTCATGTAACACTTAAAAGAACTATATATAAATCCAAAGATTACACAATTTATGTTAACATTAAAAATCTGAGGCAGTGCGCGCATTACACAACTTTTACTTACCATCCAAATTTGGGTAGAGATATGTAAAAATTGAAGTGAAAGTTATTACATGTTTTTCCCAACTGCCTAATCTATTACATTCACGAGTTTTCGTCAATAGCAGACAGTAATAGTAATAATATATAGGTAGTTAAACTTAACATTATTTAAGTGGAATAAATATGTGGAATCGTAAATATATGATATATAAATTAAGGAAGTATAAAGTATCAATAAATAAGCTGAGACTTATAAAATAGTGATAGCAAAGTTAGCATATATAATACAATGCTAACAGAGTTAGAGACTTATGAAATAATATAACAGACTTAGCAAGTTATAATATTTACTTATATTTCCTCGTGGGAATTTTTATTTGTTTAAGCCCTAGATTATATTTATTATTTTTTTTGTTTTGTTTTACCGTAATCTACACAATTAAGCATTAAATAATAAGAGCCAAATCCCGATCCATCGTGCCGGCTAAAATCGAGCGCGCGCTCGTGTTTCTTCGGTAATTTTCGGTGCCACATTACCATCCCTTATTTTCCCTGATATGAAATGGATAATCATTTCAAATAAACAAAATTAAAGGTACTTTAGAGGAAGAGATTTCGAAAATTCGGCATTTTAGCCATGCCATGAGTCCTAAATGTGTTTTGAAGAAGACAGAAAAGTTATAAGTACAATAGTATTTTTTTTAGTGAATTAATAAAATCATAGTTAAAAAAAAAATTACAGTATCCCTCAATTTTATCAAGTATTTAAATTATTGATGTAAATTATACTGCTTGCAGAATAACTCTGACAGTTTAAACAATGATTAATGAATTCAATCATCTAATTTGTCACTTATGACCGATCTGAAATACTTATGTTATATAATAATTGTTAAATAATAAAAATTGTTATATAATAATGCCTAAAGTAAAAACATATTTTCCGAAACTATATGTAATTTAGACATTTGTGCATCCGATAGCGAAAGCATTTTTTGAAAGTAGTGGAAATAGTTTGATAAAATTGATGTCTACACGATCATTACTTCACCAATTCATAACTTCAGCTTACCTCAAACTTTGAGGAAAATCAAACGTGTTTTCCAGAAAAAAAAAAAAAAAAAACCTCTTAAGGAAGATAAAGGCGTTTGCGCACAAGACAGTCAGATAGGGCACTAAATTAGTTAATTGATATCTAAAACGTGAACCTCCTGTCCGACAAAACTGTTCTACCTCGCAGTTTAGAGATGTACAAGGAGTGGCATGTGTCTCTGTCGGTGGCTGCTCACCAGGATTCGGTCTTTTTGCTTTGGGAATACTTTTGAGGTTATCCTCCCAAGGAATTCTGGGACTTGATTTTGCTCGTTTATCCATTAGTATAGCTTCCGCGATTTTCTTCGCAAAACAGCAGTCATCCATCCTCATCACATGACTGAAAATCGAAGCTAAACTTTCTCAATTATCTGATTGAGGGGTTCAGTGCAGTCTATATCATCGTGTAACGTATCCGGTCTCTCTTGGTATTCTCCACTATTTTCTTCAGATAACTCATTTCTCTGTTTCAGAGAAAGCAGCGATTAATTTTCTTAGGCGTCCAGGATGCGCTTTCACAAATGAAGATAGGGACGAACGTCGAACGATAAATTGCTTTTGTTTCTTTTCTCACTTCTCTCTTACTTAAACGATTTTTTGTTGATGACGGTGAACATCCTTCTTTAAGTGTCAATTCTCGTATTAATTTTATCGCAGAATTTCCCGCCCCTGCTCATTAATGTGAATCCTTAAATTATGCTTGGTTCTGAATACCCGCATACACTTTATACCGTATACACGTGTTATAATAAAAAAATAATAATAATAGGTGATAAATATTCAGGACGCAGTCATTATAAGGTTTATATTAGTGCCGACGTTTCAACCCAAGACTAACCTGGTTAGTAATTGAATATCTTCAGTGCTCGAACCACGCCCTGATGATGACCCACATGTTTGGGTTGAAACGCCGACACTAATATAAATCTTATAAAGACTGCGTCATGAATATTTATCACCCATGATATGTAGAACAGTCAACTAACTTCCTTAAATAAAAAATAATAATAATGAATTGTAATGAGAGTGGAAATTTTCGATGCTGAGCACATTTATGTATTTTTTTCCTCCTACAAAAATAGAACATTTCCCTTCTTTCAGTAGGACGGAAGCGAAACCATTAAAATATATGACTACTGAATCCGTTGAATAATTTTATTAACAGTAATGAATGAAAATGGGTCAATCTTATCGCCCGTTCTAATTCTAATTCAATCTTTAGATTGACGATCTAATCAATCTTGGAGAGGCTGAATATATATAAATATTTTTTTAAATACTAATATATACATATTATACTTATAAAATATAAATATATATATGTATATTTTTATCAATTGTATTACAGTTTATTTTTAAAAAACCAGGATCTCCCAGGTTTTTAGCTCAACAAAACAACCTAAGCTGAATGCTGAAGAGTTAATTTTCTGGATGACTATAAATTACGGAATTTTAATTAATCAACACAAGATATAAATCCTGACCTTAAAGTTGCAATAAAATTATGACCGTTGGAAAGGAATCTGAAATGGTAACATTACTATTTCGTTTTAATATCAGTTTTTATACACCCTTTTGAGATAAATCTTATAATCTCAAATCAAAAGTGTTTACCCATTTGCCATACTACATTAGCTGAGGCACGTGGGACTGTTAATAATTAATAGTCAACCGTTCTTTCCACTAATAGATCCACAACTCACTTGTGGTTAAAAATTAATTTATTTATGAATGTATAATAATATATTTACTAGTTGGCCCGTGCGAAAAATTCGCAGAAAATTTAATTTTGTGAAGAAATAGCAAAACAATATGGAAATTAGTAGTTCCTATGTATTATGTAAGGAAGGAATTAATATTTTTTCCTTGGTCGATTACAATATCCCATTAAACATAATAGACCAAAATATTAGTACAAATTGTTTTGCTAGGATCTATTTTGAAACGCAGACTGAAAAAATAATAAAAGTTTTCTAAATTACTTGATGTTCTGATCATAGGATATTTTAAATTATTAAAAAAAAAAAATGTAAGAACAACCAAATGTATTTAAGAAATAATAAAGTTAATATATCAGCCAGGAAAAAAATTTAGTAGACTATTCTACTCCTAAATGTAATATCTTTCAATCAGAAATCAGAAGACATTATTAAGTATACCAAAACTAATAAACTGTATCTTTGTCAATAATTGTTCGAATTTTACGATTTGTTTTGTAGGTAATTTGGCAATCTTTCTAATTAACATGTGTACAATCCAGAAAAAAATGCATAATATTTAAGTTATCCACAAATAATGTTTCTAGGACTATATTTCGCATGTGAAGGAGAAGAATATCTTCAAATTGAGTGGTCAATCATTAGATTTGATGAAGAATTGACAAAGTTACGGCAAATATATACTACAATATATACGATTGTCAAATTATTTTTTTACCATCACTGTAAAAAATAATAAATGTAACAGAATTAAAACACTTATGTTTTAAAAAATTTCCTGAGATAAATGAATGACAGATAAATGAATTTCCCGTTTTTAATCTTGCTGTATATTGATACAGTATTCCATTTTTTTTTTCTCCTAGAGTACAATAAAAATATAATTTTAAGTCCAGTTTTTATTTTAGTAGAATGAATTATGAAGAAACAGTTTATTTGCTTAAAACCGTGAAGCCTTATCGCTGTATTTTCGTTGAATATTACATCATCAGTAAACAACGGCATTGACTAAAAAAAAATTTACATTTAGTAAATAAACCAGTCAACTCAGGTATGCATTTATTATCATCTCAAGGAAATGTTCTAGTTTTGAAAATAGCTAAGATCCTTTTTCTTCCACATGAATGTTAACAACTCTAATATATTGATAAGAATTGAAGTTCAGCTGTGGTGCAAATTGTAATAATAAGATTAATATAGCTTAAAATAACATTGGTAAATTATACAAGAAAAAAAACCTGTAACACTACAACCCATGAAGGGTCTTTAGGGTTCAGTACTATTTAGGGAAAGCACTGTTTCTTGGTCTATGGTTGTGCAAGTAGGTGATTTCACTGAGATCACGCTCAACCGATAGGTTTTTCCCCTTAACTAAGTATTTTAATTAAAGGTACCCCCTTTATAGAGGTTGGGTGTGCCCCAAGGAGGTCTACCTACCCAGGGTCGCCCCACGGCTAATGAAACCGAATAAATAATTATTCTGCCATGAGCCAGAATTTGAACCTTTAGCATTGGAAGCTCAGTACACTACCACAGAGCTACCCCTATCCCCAAAATATACAAGAGATAATGAAGAGAAGAATAATTGGGGTGCTCAGTCAAAAAAGGAAGGCAAAAAATAAATTATAATATTTATTTTTTACATATGCCGACGTTTCGACCTGAAGTTCAGGCCTTCATCAGGGCTTTCTCCTTAAGTGTCAAGGAAACACTTAAGGAGAAAGCCCTGATGAAGGCCTGAACTTCAGGTCGAACGTCGGCATATGTCAAAAATAAATATAATTTATTTTTTGCCTTCCTTTTTTGACTGAGCACCCCAACTATTCTTCTCTTCATTATCCACGACAGTCAACCAATTACCAATTATGAATCTATACAAGAGATAATTTAAAATGATACTAATTAATAATAAAAACATTGTCAATTAAATACTTAAATTAAATGTTAACTGAAAACAAAAAAATGTAATTGTAAAATTCTACATTGAATTCTGAAATATCTGAAATTTAAAGGATACAAATTTTTTTTTTAAGTTCCTAAGGCATGTTTGATTTAAAATTATCACAAACATCTTATTTACATTTTTTAAAATCTTGTTTTTCTATTAATTAAAAATATTAAAACTATTGTGAAAAAAAATCTAATCGAATTGAAATGACAACAATGATGCATAAAATTATTTTTCCTACATGATAAAGAAGTATTAAAAATTATATAAATTCGTTGCAGATCTGTCATTGGTTTCTCATTTTTCTAAACTATACATTATATCTAAATAGCTATTTGCGACATATTTATATGAATAGAGACATACTGATAACTTCGGAAATATGATTTATATAAATTATCTATTAAAGCGAATTTGTAGGTATATTTATTTAGGTAAATTTAAAACTCACAAAGTAGATTATCAGTATTGCATAAACTCTACTCGTAAATTAGTTTGCAATTTATTATTAATTATACATTTTCAAGACTAGACGTCACAGCAAGAACTCCCAATAACAGTAATTATGATTTAAGGTCATGGATGACGACAAATAACGTATCTAATTAACCTATTTATTTTTTTTTAATGTTGGGGAAAAGCCTGATGAACAGTAATAGACATTTCCTCTATTTAATAGAAGTACTGGAATACAGAAGTTCTATAACGGAACTAGACGAATGATGTTTAAAGTTCGTATCATAATCCAATATTTTAATTCGAAACTGTTGACAAATAATATATTCTATTCAATTTATAAAATTAAAAAAGATACTATAATCATAAAACTACCAGTAACGAGAAAGAAGTTTAGAAAATTCAATAGTTTAGAAATTTATCGTGAAAAAAAAAAACAACTGCATTACCACAAAAAAATTCCCTTAATTATTTAAGACAATTCATGAATGCTTGGGCGCGTATTTACTTGACGATTAATGAATATTCTTCAGAAATACTTCCAAAGAAAATTTCGAAAACTGGGTGAGGGAAGTTTTGAAGTTGGGCTTACACAAACTTCAACAGACCATCCACACAGCTCAAACAACCGAACTTCAGCATCATAATGTACTTCACCACCACGGCTAGATTTCTTCAAATATCGGGAACTATATAATAGCAGATATTATTTAATTAAATTATTTAGAAATATCGAACTAATTTACCCATAGACAGATTTGTTACATCAGAAAGACGAGTTTAAATTGTTTCTATTTTTTTTTAAATTTTAATAAAATTCAATTCTAGAAATAAAATTCAAGAAGTAAAAAAAAAATTCTATTTTCCTTGAAAATGTTGGTACTTTTTTCCCCCTTTTTCCCCCTATATATATATATATATATATATATATATATATATATATATATATATATATATATATATATATATATATATTAAAGATAATCCATTGGTTCACTGTAAGTCATAATAAAAATAAAAAAAAATCATGGAGTAGGTGGATAATTATTCGGCGAAAAAAAACATATTAAAACATATTAAACATAACATTTAGTTTGTGGTGATTCCGTGGTGGATACACTGTGTTGGTTCAGTCTCTAAAAACGTGCTTTGTGTACCCATGTACTCCGCTACTATCTTGCGGCAGTTAGAGAACCCTAGTTCACTAAATTCGTTGTGCAGTTAGGTTTTATTATTTTATTTTTTTTTTTTTTCAAAATTCTTGTTTACGTGAAACTTTCGCTTGCGCCTAACGAGTAGTGTGCCCCAAGATAGTAGTGCAGTACATGCCTAAACAAAGCACATTTTTGCAGATAGAACCAATATAGTGTATCCACCAGGAACTAAATTTTATCCGCAGTAGCAATGTAACAAATTTTCTTACATAATTACAACAAATATACATATATACATACTTTCTAATATTTAGTGTCAGTATTATTGATTGATGCACTTAATGATTTTTTGTAACGAAAAGTATTATTAAAATTCACAAATACCTAGGTAAAAGTTTAGCTCCATCAAAAGAGTACGAAAAGACTTTTTGAAATAATCCGATTTATTTTATATATCTTTTTTTTTCTTATGCTATCATTTATTCTCTTTGATATCATATTTGCTGAATACCGAGGTAGATGGCAAATTTATTGTGAGCCATGAATATGTGTAACTAATAAATAAATAAATATTTTTTTTTATTCTATTATTGAATTTTGTTTTAAATTTCGATAGCTATCAAAACTTCACTTTTTTTTACTACTGCAGGAGGGGAAGATATCATCCATTCTACCGTGAGACTTAATCAAGACGAAGAAACGGCAGGAATTATTCTTTTTGATCTTGAGATTAAGATGAATAAGGAAAGGGGAATCAAGGGGATGCAAAAGCCTGGCGGAAGGAAAGTTGAGACGACTGGAACACTTCAAAGGACTTTGGAAAGATGAGCAGGTAGCTTCGCAGAGAGAGAAAACCACCACAAAAGATGTGGTCAGTACAGGGGACTTTATTCTGCTTTACCTTGTGTCTCTTACCTTGTTCACATGAAGATACATAAAGGATAAAAAAAAATAATGGACTAAGGACATGTTCGAGTTCTCCTTAAAGTAAGTATCTTGTCCTTCAATATGTTGGGGGAAAACCTGGCGGTTCAGTATGATTATTGTGCAAGTATTGATCTAGATAGAAACAGAGCTTTTTTTCTCATTATAATGAAGAAAACAAATTCCTATATCGATCAATAATATTTAAAAGACCCAACACTTAAAATTATATCCAGAGTGTTCCACAGAGAAATGTCATTAATCAAGAGAGAGATAGTCTACTAGTCTACATGAAATGTAGTTCAGCCTGGGGGAGGGGGAGGACGGCCATCGATAGTCGATATTATCGAAATATCGACTTTCCTTCAGATATTCGATAGTTTACGGTCGGTGGTGTCTATTTCGATATCGTCCCTTCAATATTTTAATTTAAAACTAGCGTTTTCGGAAAGCGCTAGGAATCATATTTGAATCTGACCGTTAGAAAAAATAATACTTGTCATGCCTGTTTCATGTAGAATATGGCGAGTAGTAGAGAAAAATATTGACCTTCTCACTCAGTAAACTAACTTAACCTACATTTGTTAGTTAGAACCATGACAAACCAAAGACACGAATTGTCAAATAAATCTATATAGGATGCAAATAAATTAGCATTTCGCTGGATCCAATCAATGGGTGAGTAGAAGGCATATAATTGGTTGAATGGAAATTTCTGAGAAAAAGGTGAGGAGGACGTAGATGGGCAGGAACTAGAAAACTAATTTTACTAAGGAGGGTAGAAGAATTGGCGTTTTCATTAATTAATTTAAAGAGGAAAATAACATCTTTTTTGATGCGCATATGTGCTAGAGAATCAATATTCATATTTCGAAAATGTTTATATATATATATAAACAGTAGCTTAATATATGTGCTAGTGGACGGTGCTGAGACTGTCGGTGTGTCCCTGGCCTGATCGAAGCTCTATTTTTTAAAATTCTAGCTTTGAAGACGATCCCATGGCTGACTAATAAAAAGAAAATACCGGGATCGAAACGTCATAAACAGAAGAAATGAACATTCAATAGTTTATTAAATAATAATTAAATGACTACCTATATATAATATCTATATATATAGGTATGTGTTTTTATGTTTTTAATTTACTTATATTTAGGTTATTTTATTTTTTTATTTTGCATAATTTTTATTTATTATTATTCAGTTATTATTTTACTTTTGTTAAATTTATATTTTTTGTATATATGGTGTGAATGAGTTCATTTATCAATATAATTATTGTCCTCGTGAAAGAATATTATTTGTCTAAATAAATAAATAAAAAAATAAAATCAATAAAAAAAATAATATATATATATATATATATATATATATATATATATATATAATATATATAGATTATCGATATTTCGATGGTATTGATAGATATAGGCCGATGCTATATCGTTATTGGGCCTTCAATATCACATCCTTAAGTCATCCCTACCAAGATTTAGTGCATCCCAAATTTAATATGGAGCGGAGGGGGGAGGGGGGAGCTCCTTGAAGGTTTAAAAAATGAAAAAAAAAATCAAAAGAACATAATGCTTATATAATTTAAAAAGAGAATTGTTTAAATACTTTTAACAAATATATTAACAAATATGCTCCATTGGAAAATAATTTTTTTTTCTAGTTTGGAGTGTTTCTGTCCGAAAGCCTCAACTCGCGGTACATCCACCATTGTTGCCTTAACGTACTTGACAATCTCGATCCGTTGCCCATACATATGTTAAATGGTTTTAAAAACAAAAAAATATTGAAAAATCTTTAAAATATGATGATAATGATAGAACGTTAATATTAAAAGGAAGATCCTAAATAAAATAAAATGTTTTATGCATATGCATATATATATTTAGTGTGAGTTAGTTATTTTGATAGACTTAATGATTTTTTCTATCGGAAAATATTAAAATTCACAAATATCTAGGTAAAAGTGAACTTTAAGACTTTTTGAAATAATCCAACGATTTATTACTAATAGTGTGAATGTCATCCTACCTCACTATAACCAATGTCCAAGAGACAGATTGTTATAATACTCAATAAAGAAATAAAATAAAAAAACTAATTTGTCTTTGTTCTATTATTGAACTTTTGTTTTAAATTTTGACTGCTATCATATCATCAATTATACTACTGGACGAGGGGAAGATACCATCTATTCTGCGACGGCTTATTTCGTGAAAACGAACAAACTTAATGAAACGAACAAATAAAAAGTAGAAGGGAGAAATAATAACTAAGAAAACATTATTCCTAAGAGCAATTAAGAAAAGTTGTTTAACTTTCAGAAACAATAATTAACAAAGTAGCTGTTGTTTTACAGTGGCGTCAGAACAAGAGAATTAACTTGACTTAAGATCAGCAACCGAATGTCAACACAATTATCGAACTGGAAATTGCCATCACTGAACTGTTTCTGGGAATTGACATTCTGAAAACATTAAAGAGGAACAAATAAATAAATGGTGTGTCTTTTGAACCGAAAAATACGAACAAGAATCTTTTATCATTAGAACGGCTAACAATGAAAGGGTAGATTCGTCCCGACGACATGGCATACAAATGATACTGAACAGGACCTTGAGGGAACTGAGTGAAACACTTTTGGAGGAGTAGCTGATCAATAAGGATACACTTAAGATACATATTTCTTATTTATTTATAAAGATATGTATTTATTTATTTTCAGTACATAACATTAGCTTAAAAAAAAAGTATCAGATCGCTGATAGAGAGGCTTACTCTACGTGGAATGAATAGCCTCTCCCAGAGTAAAATAACGGATATACGACTCAGTACCATCGCATGGGTGGAGCGACCTAGTCTAAATAAACATTACTAATAAATTAAATTTATTTATTTCGACATATAATATTCTGTCTCGAGGACAATAATTATAGTGCTAAATGAACACATTCACACCATATATACATAAAATATAATATTAAAAAAAGTAAAATAATAATAAATAAAAACTATGTACAATAAAAAAATAAAATAACCTAAATATAAGTAAATTAAAAACATAAAAACACAGTCAACTAATAAATTAGAAAAAATATATAAAATATTCATTAAGGAAGCGATATTTCTATCCACATTCCATTTTCTAATTCATTCATATATCTCAGCTGCACTGATTAGTGTCGCAGCGAAAAGTACTAAATCCGAAATGAATTACCTTTGTCTCATTGTGGCGGGAAGGTCGCAAAGAAAACAAATTTTTTAAATCCTCAATTCATTAATAACAACTGCAGCAAAGATGGAGGATGTATCCTTGGTTCAATCCTCCAACTCAATAAACTCAAACTTAGAATCAATGTTTGGGAAATATTCATTTTCCAATTTCTGATTTTGGCCTTACGGAAGGTAAATGTGGGTCCCAACGTGAGATGATCATATCATAATAAAAAACTGAAGCATAATGCCATATTATGTTTCGTTTTATACTCTTTCCATTAGAAAGTTATCGTCATTTCTTGTACTTGTACTTCTTTAAACTCTTTCTCCAAAAAATGGGGAATTAAAAAAAAAAAAATCAAAAAAAGAATCAGCCTTCGCTTGACAAAATCGCTTGAGCCTTCGGGTTCGGTGTAAGTCCAGTTCCTAGTAATAGAAAAATTACACTGAGATATGAAAGTTATTGGCCCCGAAAAATCTGGTGTGTCCACTCACACGACTTTCCTACCTATTTCAGAAAAGTTTTCATATCTTTACATATGCCCATTAAGAAACAAAAAAAAAAAAAAAAAAAAAAAAAATGAATTAAATTTGTTTTCCTGAAAATTGATCAAAGAAAAGATTTGAGTACGATTTATTTGATAAACTAAAGCAATGTAAACCGACTTAAGGTAAATAAGTGTAAAAATTTCTATACCCTTTAATATTGCTGATCAAAAACTTTTTGCCATAGCCTAATTTAGTCAAACAATAATTTCAGTTAAAAGTATAGGAAAAAGTAAAGCTTGTGTGTTGCGGGCAACAAATTTTCGTACTTTCACTTAGTTATCTTTTTTCTCTCGTTCACCCCTTTCTGACACCAGGATATGAACCCGTAATCTTACATTGGAAATCGAATAGCTGTAACTTCGCTAATAGCTGTCTAGAATAAACGATTTTTACATATGCATATACGAAAATTGAAAGAACAATTATTAGAACATCCAGCAGGAAAAAAAAACGTTATTATAAGTTATACATAAATTGTTAACATTATTTTAACAGGCACTTCTCCAATTCGAGAGCCCAATTATACAATAAATAACATTTTATTTTCGATCTTGATTATTAACATTTTATATATTTTTAATAAATAACTGAATTATTAATTATTATAAGGTATGGGACTATAATAGTGTTAGTATTTTATAACGTTAATCATTGATAAGTGATACATGACTAACTTAATAAAATTGCATGTGGCATGTTACGTTTAAATTATTTTATTTTTTAATTCGAAAGGAACATACGATATACTACTTTATCGCTATAGATTATACTATATGTCACAGGATATAATATTATATAAGTGTAACAGAAACTGGATTCTATTCAAAATTACTTTAAATTACAATTCTTATGTAGTCGCAAACTGTTTAGAAATACGATTCAAGGTCCTCCGTCAATACACTATTCTTATTCATATTTTCTCTATTATTAGAACGTTTTAGTTACGAAGGCAACTGATAAATGTAAAAATTTTTATTCTACCTTAACTTAATACTATATCTTTTTTACTTTTAAAGTTTTAATACTTTTTTTTGTAATGTATTTGGTCTAAAGTGTTTAAGCTTTTATGTACAACAGAAAAAATACTATGGCTTATGTGTGAATCTATATGCTCATTTTAGTTTAGGATTACTTAAAATTATTGATTTAAAAAAAATATAAATCAGTATTAACTAATAAAAATTACAAAAAAAAACATAATTGTCAAAATTAAAAATAATATTAAAGAAAATAAATATACACTATCAGTCAATTTAATGTTTTGATAATCAGTTTCCTGTGGTTTATTAGAAAGAACTTTATTATTATTCACTGAGCCTATAAGACGAACAATTTCGAAATTAATATCTGTCTTTCCATATTACTTATTTCACAGAAAGGAATTATTCTGACAAATAGAATCAATCTGTTTTTGTTCAATGATTGGAGGATGATTCTTAATTGAGCTCATAAATCGACAAATCGTTTTTAACTCGAATCGATTTTTTTTTGTTTACATATTACAATCTGTCACAATTAAGGACATTTATAATAGTGTTCAAAGATCATATTCATAAACCGAATTAAAGATGAAATTTCTATTTTATCATTAGACTGAACAGGGTATCAGACGAAATCTTTTTATGGAATTCTTTGACTTTTTTTAGGTCAATTTTGACAAAAAATACAGGTCATGGAAATAGTTGTATAGTCACGAATCCTGATCTCATATTTAATATAATCAATTATTTTAATGGATGAAGTTGTTGGTTTTCTGTTAACCAAACTGTATTTTTTTTTTTAAATTAAGTTAATAACTATTTAAATTAAATCTTCTTTATGATAAATATTACATTTATTACAGAAAATGCATACAATGATAATAATGAGAAAAAATGAAGAACTTGAATTTAAATTGAGTTATTTTCAATCCTTTGAATTTTTCCAAGGTGATTAAATGAACATTTATTAAAAATGAAAAATAAATACATAAATAATTGATTCTCTGTTATTTTTAATTTTTTTTTACAAGACAGAAAGAGTATTGGAATTCTCACCAGCAAACTATAATCACTGAGCCACAACAATGCAATGCATTTCTAAACCACAATCTCGCGCAGAGCCAACTTCAAATTCCATTCACCCAAGCCAACTAGAACAATGTAACCTATGGGTTGAAACTAACAACCAACTCATGCCAGTCTCGTATCGTACAATTTAGCAATCATAGTTAATAACAATGGTAACCAATTTTTAACTAGATCATTGATATTGAGTCACTGGGTACATTTTTGATGTAACTGAGTTTTTAATTATGAACAATTCTGTGAATTTTAATCTCATTTATCGATAAAAAAAACCAACACATAAAGTGGTCTAAAATGACAAAAAAAAACCATTAATATGGTTAGATTAAGGTTACACATTTCTGATATCACAATGAGAAAATTCATCAAAATATTTGTGATTTTTAAGGCTATGAAATTATAGACCCATTAGTCTGCTATCAGTGGTCTATAAACTTTATACTTCTATACTAGAAAGGAGACTCCGACGGATTGTGGAAGGGCAGTTAGAGGCGGAACAGGCTGGTTTTCGTCCAGGCCGACAGACGCAGGATCACATCTTTGTTCTCAGAAATATTGCTGAAAAAGCTTGGGACAGAGATAAAAATCTGTATCTTGCGTTCCTTGATCTGAAGTCAGCGTTTGATGTGGTTCCAAGAAAAGAAATTTGGAATGCCCTAATTGCCAAGGGTGTACCTGGAGACTTGCTGGCGGCCATACAGTCAGCCTATCAAGGAGCCATGGCAGTGGTAAGGATGAACGGTATGGAATCGGAACCTTTTCCAATTGCGAGAGGAGTTAGACAGGGAGATAGCTTAAGTCCCCTTCTATTTATAAATGTAATGGATGAAATCCACAAAATCTGTAAACGACGAACTGCGTGGACAACAATTGGGAAGTGGAATTTGAGAACTGTCCTTATACAAAGCCTTCTATACGCGGATGACATAGTCCTAATAGCCGACACGAAGACCAAACTACAATAAGCTTTGGTAGAGTGGGAAGAAGAGTTGCTTAGGAAAGGGATGCAAATTAACACCTCCAAAAGTAAAGTGCTGGTTATGGCGAGGGAAGAGCGAGAGGATGTCCAGCTGATCTGCAAGATGGCGAGACACTTGAGGTGGTGACTGAATATACCTACCTGGGGACCGTAATTAGTAGTTCTGGTAAGATAGACGCCGAAATATCAAGTAGAATGTGTAAGGCGAATCAGGTATATTACCAGACTACTAATAGCATTATCGGCCATCGCGAAGTAGACAAGAAGACCAAAATGCACGTATATAAGTCTGTTTACCTACCTACACTCACCTACGGCGGAGAAAGCTGGACAATGCTAGACAGGCACTCTAGTCGCATAACGGCAGCAGAAATGAGGTTCCTTCGCAGATCTGTTGGCAGAACTAGAAGGGATCGCATTAGGAATGAAAGCATTAGAGAGCAGCTAGGAGTTGCCGAACTTAAAACTACTCTAGAAAGACGGCAACTCCAGTGGTTTGGACACGTCTGTCGCATGAATGAGAATTTGAATCCTATAAGGATATTAGAGGCTCGACCCACAGGAAGGAGACCACGCGGACGCCCCAGACTAACGTTCCAGGATTACATTCAAAGGATTGGATGTAAAAGAGGCAAAACCCTTAATGAGATGAAGCGACTAAGCACGGACCAGGAAGAGTGGTTGCACTGGTTGAGGCTCCTCGACGCTAACTAATGGCATAAGAGGAAGACAAAGAAGAAGAAGAAGGCTATGAAATGTCACTTAATGACTTTTTGGAATAAACCAACGATATTATTAATTGAACATCATAATTGGATTTATTTAAAATAAACTATACCGGATATGTTTATATTAAAAGATTTGGTTAATTTTAGATTTGTTTTCTCCTGAAGATTTTGATATTTTAAAATTGGTCCTAACATATAGTTATTTTAAATGGTAATAAAAAAAAAGTCATGTAGCTTATCAGTATGACATGTTGTAATGTATATAATAAAAAATAAATTAAAAAAAAAAAAAAAGTACTAAACATCTAGTAACCAGTCTATATAAACCAAATATATTTGCTTTATCGTCTTTGTGATTACAGATATACCTTTCTATGGAAAATGCTCTGAATTAATCAAACAGAGCTATATCTAATTCCTATATTCAAAATATTGTACAAACATTAAATCCATGTTTCCAGATATTAGAACCCCCACCACATCCGGTGAGGTAGCAGGTAAAGAGTAATGAATATAGCAAATATCGTTCAATTTAAATATAAAATTTCAATTTAATTATAATTTAATATATTTTTTTTTTATTTTTTTTCCCCTACCCCTCTGGAATTTCTTTATTACAAAGTACAATATATAACTGTTATATATACATAATTTTTTTTTTATTTCCTTTTATTGCCCAAGGGCATTTTAAGGTAAGAGGGCTCTGCACGCTGTATGCGTTCTTAGCATCTGTGGCCAGAGGCCTTTTATTATACCACTGGCGTGGAGGGACCGCCCTGAATGATAATTTAAAACATAGAAGGTTCCTTAAATTATTATTGGTTTTTGTTTTAATAGTAACGAGACGTAAGAACCAGAGTTAATTAAATATTTCAAGAATCTATTTTAATACAATAATAAAAATAATTAATGTTACATACACGTTTAAACATTAAATTAAAGAAAACTACACGACAAAATATATTTATGTATTTTTCTAAATTTTATGTATTTACTTCTTATAAATAATACTTACATTGAACTAGCAAGAGACATAGGCAAGAGAGCAGAATTACTCACCTGAAAAATACAGTAAGTTTGTATTAATGGCAGAAAAGAAAAATAAATAAAAGTATATCTATTTGTTCAAGAAAAAGGAATGATAAGAATATCGCATAAATGAATGTAAAAGTTCTGAATACCATGAATAAACTGGAAATAATTGGAGCAAAAAGAACTAAATCAATTCAATGCTGAGGCCCTTGAATAATTCAAGAGCAGAGGTTAACTATAAGCTCAATATTATAAAATGTGGTAATGATTAATAACCTTTTTAAAATTAACGCTTGATAAGGTAATTATATTTATTAATTAAACTAAAAGAGAATAAATAAATTATTAATTTGAACTTCTATCAGTGATATGATTGTAAAGAAGTACTCTAGATTAAATAACAAATTAATTAGAAGGTAATTTACAGGTAATAATATAGAAATTCTATACCTAGTTAGGCACTAGGCTTAGAGTTAATGAGTTAGATATTTTATAATAAAATAAAAAATATCTACCCCATACTTGTAGACGAAAACAGAAACAGTGTCCGGTTATGCAATGATTTATCCTTTTTTTCTTATTTTATTAAAGTCATTTGGAAAACTAATCTAAAAATATTTTGAATATTAATTAATTACTGAATTAATATTTTGAAATTATTTACAGATTTATGGAATTAAAAAAATTATGTCTAAATAAATTCTTGTTTGCTTTTTAATAGACCTTTACACTCCGTAAACTATTACTCTTAAATATTTTTTGACGATAAAATAAAACATGATATTATTTTAGTTGCAGTTCATGTTTCATGGGAATATAAAAAAAAATACGTATAAGACAAATTAAAAAAAAAATCCTGTGTTGGCTATGCCCTTGTTCATAGTATGTTAATATTTACAAATAAGAGAATACTTATATAAAATTCTTATCAGAAGTTTTTTATTGAAGAAAGATAATACAATCTGCTACAATCTAGGGCATTGAGCATTATGGCTCTATATTTATATTCATACATTTTAAAATACGAATTGAGAAAAAAATAAAATAAAAAGAAAACATGGAAGTAAAAATTATATAAAATTAACTACACACAATGATGTGCGTTGTATCTACTCAAATGTTTGCAATGCTTCAATTGCTGGCATGACCTCATATGCCCATGCCATGACTCACAACCCGATATACAAGGCCATACAAAACAGGCGAGAGCCTACACTTAAATTTAAATCATGTTTCACAACAATATTTCCATTAAAAGAACAGGTTATAATAAAACAATGATCTTTGATCTAATTACATAGCACAATGACACTTTTTTTCTTAAGTCACAATAGTATTATGTAAAAATACAAAACGTGGATTTATTGATGTATTGTAATAAATCGACGATATTTATGAATATATATATATATATATTCACAATATTTCTCACTTCTTCTTCGGTGCCTACTATTTATTTTCAAGTTAATTTATTATTAGCCATCTTTACACCAATTTTTTAAAAAATTGGTGTAAAGATGGCTAATAATAAATTAACTTGAATATATATATACTATATACATACATTATTTATTTTTTCAGACCAGTTTACCAAAGTTCACTTCAACTTTTCGATGCTTATTAGTGATACAACCACCAACAAAAATTTGCTTCAGAAAATAATAAATCAAAACTCGAGTTGTAAGATTAAAAGCATATATTGTATTTTGGAGATATAAAATTTATACATATTTAATAAAGCATTCTCAATTCATTCATTCAAAAGTATATAAATTTCATGCAACAACAAGAACAGTATCAAAACTAAAATATATATATATATAAAAATTCTTCAAATAAACGTTTATCTAACAAAAAGTGAGAAATGAGAATATTTTTGGAGAAGGCATAAGTGTCAGGTTTTATGGAACACAACTTGATATCTACGCCGTCTTCAACGCGCATTTCTTTCATCTTTACTACAACAACCATCTTAGACTATTATTATTATCTCTTTATTTTCCACATATACAATGGTGTTTATATTCAATAGTTGGGGACCTATTAGGTCAGCCAAAAATTGCATTTTTATATTTTCATAATTATTTAATATTTGTGAACTTCCTGACTATATTTGCTGTTCCCAACAACACCGCTTGTTGCATTCTTTCGATCGTCTGAGATGGTAGTTCTTGTTGTCGCAGAGAAGATATTTATTTATTATTATTATTATTATTAATAGTAAATCGCGTTTACTCGTCAAGAAATTAATACTTTTTAAAGGAAAATGTAAATTTTATTCTGAGAGATTTAGTCACCAAAGAATAATGAAAATGAAGAATATATTTTTGAAAAAGTGTTATCCATCATTAAATTAGTTCGAATCATACTTTGATTCATGAATTAATTCGCTTGTTTAAGTAACAAATGCAACGTTGCATGCAATAGTATGCTTTTTTATATGATATGCATGGATTGGATTTGACTGTTTCCGTCACCTGTTTACGAGGCGTATTTATACGAGGCTATTTAATAGCTATAAAACATTTTATTTTGATTTCACACATATTAAAGCTTATTATCTATCACCTTCAATATACAGGATGTTCCGTAAGTAAAAGGAAATTTTTATATCAGAGCTAGCAGAATTCAAGAGCTACAAAAAAAAAAAAATACATTTAAACATTGGACCAATATTCAGCAGAAAAGTAGGAAATCCAAGTTTTGTGTATTTTTAGATAAGTCGTGTTTCTTGTTAAACAGGAACAGATAATTAAAGAAATACTTAATTTAAGTGATTAGCAATTGCTTCACTGTAGACTAGACAAAATTTACTTCAAATGTAAATAGCGCTTGTCATTGTTGAAGCCATTTAAAGAGGACAACATTTGAGCAGCTAAACTAAGCTAAGTTCTGTTTGGAATCTTTTATTGTCTGAAAAAGAACTGGAACTCTTTTTTTGTAAGCTTCTTCAGGATGGAACGCTTTTTTTCATCCGTAAGAATGCAAATGCAGTAATGCTGATTAATATAACCTTTAAGACTCAGTAAATGTGCATAATTCCATCAATATCAAAAGCACCAATCAGCATTGCTTTGAATTTTTATAAGCTCATTTGAACTTTTTTTGGCTCATGGTGAAGTTGGTCTCTTACAATGCATCGATTGGGGCTTCGTTTCAGGATCATAAGAATATAAACCATGATTAATCATCGTGCATTAAACATGATTTGAGTTTTTTGATGATGTGAAAGAAAAAGTTGCACGCGTCCTGAAGGAGCTGACAGGAGACGTCTAATGGAAGATTCGCATGGAACGTTTCGTGGATAGAATATGGTTGTATATTGTTCAAAAATCAAAATAAATATTTTACAGCATCAGTCTGATTATTTAATAGTCACAGCGTGTATATTCGTGTATTTAGTAAAAACCCTATCCATCAACCATTTACTATAAGCCAAACAATCTAACTGAAACATGATTCTGCAGATGAATAAGAGCGATATTCGGAGAGACCTTGAAGAGCAAGCGATGAGCGGAGGTAGCATCCCGAGTCTCCCCCTCCTCTCTCCCAACCGAGAACAGCTCCTCTCTTTTTGCAGTCCTTGACATTCTGAGGCCATCCTTCGTCAGCCTTTCATTATCGCTTCATTTGTATCTCAATTCCAGTTCATTATCACTCGGATCTTCTTCTGTTATCTTGAGCAAAATCAATTTTTAGATTTCATACGATCGATTGAACACAATAACGTAGTTAGGAAAAGCAGATTTATTTCTGGAGAGATGAGCCCGTTGTTATCCAGTGGAATATTATAGTGAACTGATGTAGGTATTAATTGAACAGATTAATGATGAAAATGGTACTCTAATATACGAATAATTTACTTAAGAAAATAATAAACAAATTTTGTTAGAGGACCGGTTAATCCGAATCAATTATAGTTCATACAGAAGGGTCTTGATGTACATTGGTGAGATTGGCCTAAATAACGAATGGTAATTCTTACAGGAGTACCCAAATAGGAAATTTGAGGAAGCTAATTTCGGCGAAGTTATGAATATTTGGAATGAAAAGTTTCATACTAACGGACAGGAGAAAACGTAGAACAGACCACAACGACTGTAATTGTAAATGATCTGCGAATTTTTAAATTCTACACTTGCTGGCTCAGTTTTTAAGAAAAAGTGATCAATAAAATATCTTGTGAATGAGGATGTGAATGAGGTTCTTGTGCCATCGACCTTGGGGAAGAAGGGCACCTCAGTGGAGACACAAGTCCTAAACAAAATGAAACTATTCAGACAACTTTGGACAAGCTAAGTACCATTGCCTACAACATAAACAGCTAGTTATAATTATTGGATACAATACAAGCTATTTGTATAATTGCGGCATTTAGTCCACTTTTTTGGTGGCCTAAAGCTTGTCTAACTCAATTTATTTGTTTTGGCATCAAGTTCGTTATTGATGTTCAGTATTCAATTGCAGAATTTACTTTTAAATGGGCAGTTATCCGATATTGTTTTCTTTAATGTGGTGAAAAATGAACGAGTACTGGTGATATCAAAATCCTCGTTTTGTGGATATTAAATAAAATTGGTATAAAAATAACTTGAGAGGAATGCATATTTATTCATAACTATAGAATACATGGCCATATTTTTTTTTTTGGACAAGTGCCTTTTTAATCAGAATGGATTTGATCTTGTCAGAAAAAAAACTATCATTTACCATGAAATGAGGGGGAGACTTTGTTATTGTTATAAAATAAACCTTAGTTTATTTTATATTAAGTTTTTAACTGGGAAATACTTTCCAATCTTGTCTGACCCCTGTTATAATAGCTTATACTCTTCAGAGCTTTTTTTTCTGAAAATATTCTTAGCTATTATAAAATAAAGGTCAACCGATAGGAAGCTGAGTTCAAACGAAAAGTTATCTTAATTAATTTTACACTAACCGAAGAAAATCATTTTACCTATGACGTGTGAATAATGTATGCGTTTTTTCTTTGTTTTTACCCATAATTCTCATTAATAAAATAAATGAAGCACATCAATACTTGAAGGTTGAGAAACATGCCGCTAAACGGGCGTATGAACTTCCTTCTCCATGAAACCAAACATACAGTTAGGTTAGGTTAAAACAACGCACGGGGACTAGCTACGGTCATATTTGGTCTCATCGAGAAAGTACTTCATACGGGCGAGGTACGGGCATGTGTGAACATACTTTAAATCATGATTGTGTAAGTTATGAAGTGAGGAAGACCCACTCCCAACTGATCTCTTCCCATTTGAACAAGGAACACCAAAATAACATTTTTCATCAATAGAATGTATCGTTGATGAAAGGTTTCGGCGAAGTGTGTGTTTGTTGCAAGTCAAAAAGCTTCCTTCATTAATTCATAAAAATGCTTGCATCTTCTATTAAAATTCCATAGAATTTGAAACCTAGCAATTAGTCCTCGGCGAAATTTATCTCAATCTTGAATGTAAAACGTATTCCACAAGCACCATCAGGTGACAATAAATCAATGCTATAATCATTCCTGAAATCTTCGTAAAAAAAAAAAAAAATGTTATGTAACTGAATTCTGATAAATCTTGTGTTAATACTTGAAATTTTTTATTCAGTTTTTTTTTTATTTATAAGTTTCATTGAATAATAGTACAACATGCCACATTGAAGGACAACAAGAGTAAATACTTGACAATGAAACTACTTGAAATTGAAACAATCAAAAGTGGAACATCAACGATCTACAGCGTTTAAGGAAGAAGTTATTTGATAACATGAAAGTCGGTGAGGAAACGCCCATATGGGAACTTGATACCGAATATGTTGATGTTGCCATTTCTGGCCTTTAGGAATATTATGGGAAAATTCCCGTTTGAAATTCGAATACACAAGCATTTTGGATATATTCTCTTTTGAATAAAATAATTGGGCCAGTTTTAAGGCAATTTAATAGTTAACAATGTTGCAGGAAATGTATTTGTTTCCTTTATTTACTAAAATCCAAATTCCTAATCATTTGGATCTTTGTGAATAAAAGAAACAAAAACTGAAAAGATCATCCGATGCATATCTTCCAAGCTAAAGATTTACACAAACAAAATAAAAACAGGACAATCCGAAACTCATCGAACATTTGTGAACACCATTTGGTTTCAAATAAGATTATCAAAAACTTCAAATCAAGACTCATTGTCAAGTAAACCATAGAAAACAAACAACAAATTTACATGATGTGTTTCAACACAGCTTCAAATATATTTTGAAAAAATAATATAATTATGGTTTGTGAAAACCATTAGAATAGAAACTAACCATTGAGGAATAGACAGCAAATGATGGAATGAATGAAACTTCACACAATAAATTACAAGGTCATAAGTGATTTAGCTTCGAACCTGTATACCGTATGTAAGGAAAATCTTGGGCATTTCATCCTCTTTCTAATGACCTATTATTCAAAATTGTATCCTAACGCGACGAAGAGAACATTTTGTTAAAATGTAAAGAAAAACCAGGAAGTTACTTTTCATAAATAGCCTTAGGTTAGTTATATTTTTTTTCAAGTTCAATTAATCAAGAAGATGTATATTACCTAATTATTTAAAGTAGATTACCTAACACACGCTGAAAGTTTTGTCAAGTGATTTAAATTTTTATATCATAAGAAAGATTAAAATAAATATAATGAAACTCCATCTTTAAATTACTCTTCATCGTTCTTTTATCAGTTCATTTTTTTCTAACATCTTATAACATATACTTAATAACCTGTAATCGTCTTCAAGAATGTCTTGAGTAGAAGAAAAAAATATATAAAAAATGACAATTAGGTCAAAACGGCTAATTATAGTTATTTAATATTTGTTTATAACAATTAACAGATACTTTATGTAGTTGTGAAAATTCTTCGGCCAATGAAAAATTTAGAAACAAGTTTAGGTAGTTTGATATATAAGTATTTAATTATATCTAATTATGTATTACTGAAGTGAACTAGTAGCTTAAAGGATTAATTTCAAATTAAGTGATAAATACGGTACGAATAATTCTCATAATATATTAATCAGTGACTAATTACTTCATTTCAATAGTTTACAATTTCAAATAATTAAACAAAACGTGTACAAATTTCAATAGACTGTATCTTTGTTAATAATGAGTCTGAGACCACTATGGTCCCGCGTGTTAAAGCTTTGCGTGCTTCAACATTTTTGAATCTAGCCGGTGCAGGATTGATTCCGGCTTGGTCGAGTCGAAATGTATTTCGAAGCGGACCCACGGAGTGTATTTCGACCTTCCCACTCTGATTAGAGTAAGTTCAGTTATACTTCTACAACAATCCCCCTCCCCATGTGCCAGAAATGGTTAGGTAGCGAGTAAAAGAAAAACAATTCAGAAACCTTTAAAATTATCATGGGTTTGCTCTACTACATATTGTATTCTTTTTGAGACAGATACAAAAAATTTCCTTTTCTTTATAACTGTTCCTGAGTTTTCTGCGGGATAAGCTAATTTTTCGATACTCAAAATATCACCTTCAAAGTATATGAAAAAAAATTACCTGCGAGCAAAAATATATACAGATAAAAATAAATAAAATCGAATTCACTAAGAACTATGGCGATACTCAACCAGAAACCTGTACGAGAATAGTGTCTTGAGGTGACGGCTCCGATTTCGAGTTGGACAGCTGACAAGATTTTTCAATGGATAGCAACCTAACAGTGCTGGTTCACTTAGACACGTCTGGCATAGATATCGATTGACCTAATACTCATTTATCAATTTTAAAAAGATAGACCGCAAAAACTAAAAATGGCTTTTGGCTAAAGTTTTAGGATTCTCAATGTAGGTTTCCAACTATCCTTTCAACGTTAAGCCGAGCTTGGCTAAAACAAAAAAATCACAAGAATGTAAACCAGGTATAGCATATCGCACATTAAAAATAAATAAATAATATTCGAATAGAGTTCTCTAGATTTTTAAAAAGGAGGTGTCAAAAGAATGGTAATTTTATGGAGAAATCCCAATTTCGATCCTTGAATTAGATTTATAACTTAAATAAAAGTCAAGGTTTTACAATGCCAACTTCAAGATCGAGACAGGGCAAATTATGTTTTAAAGATTGCCAGGCTGGCATCAAAAGAACCAGGCTGGCAAGAAACAGAACTACGGAACTTATCCATAAATAAAGTCCTAAAATTTGCTATTTTAAACATTATCTGTAATTTGTCGTAAACCTATGACTTCCTGTCCTACAAAAACAGCCCAATAATAATATAATATAAATAATAACAACCCACTGTTGAACAAATCCGATACCTAGGACAAGTGCTGCCCAAATGCGAGACCGAGACAAGTGTTGGTCTTGCAAACAGTCATGGTCTTGGACTTGCACAAGAGCCTCGCATCAGTCTTGCCGTTACACACTAGCTTATTACTATACAGATATTACTGTAATTTTTCAGGTAGGAAAAAGCTAACTAAACCAAAATGAAAAATTGGAAGAGTTAAATGTATAAGTATATTGCTTATACCAATTATTAACATATAGTAACTAAAATTGTCGAGAATTAGTAACTATTTTTCCTTAGTTTTTATTTAAAAAATCGATTTTTTTTTTATCCGTCTTGGTCTTGGTCTTGCAAAGTGCAATTTGCAAGACCAAGACCGATTTTGGGCAACACCTTCTTTTTTTTCTTTTTTTTTTTGGATTCTCCCCTTCCTCGCCTTTAAGGCTATACGGGGTTCTCCCGGGTCAGGGAGTTTGGGCGGGGATTTAAAAGACTCCCTCGGCACCGGGAACTCGGAACACTATTTTTCATTGTTGTCTCATATATCAGGTTGCCGGGCAACGCCGGTGCTGTGCACACTCGTTAGCCCATTCGGCCACCCCGCCCACTGGGCAACACTACCTAGGACTCCATCTGGACAAACGGAATCCTCATACGAGACTAAAACGACAAGAAACCGCTCGACGTTTCCCCTTACTCCAACACTTACTAGACAAACGATCTAAGCTTCCAATTAATTACAAAAGACTCATATACGTGACTATAATAAGACCTATTTGGACTTATGGAGTTGAGCTACGGGGCTCCACTAAACCATCGAATTCCTCTCGTATCCAATCCCTACAATCCAAAATCCTTTGTGAAATTCTTAGAGCTCCCTAATTTGTCACAAATAAAATAATTCATAAAGACCTTAATGTTCCATATGTTTCCGGTTCGGCCCGATTCAGAAACCTATCCTTCCATAATAAACTCCATAACCATCCGAATCCTCTTGTTTCTAACCCTGCTTCCTCTTCAATTCCTGATAATCCTCCGAGGCGTCTGAAAAGAAGATGGCCGCATGATCTTTTGTAGACATATTACTAGAGTGCTACCAGTGGGTAGTTTCGCAACAAGTTTTTTCATGTAAAGATATTACTGTGTATACTTGATGTATTTATATTAATACAGTTGTAAATATCATAAATAAAAAAAAAATGTAATTCTTGTCGATAGCGGCTTAGAGGCCAGGGAAACTTGCCTTATGTCATTAAAATCTAAAACATCGCTGTTATTTAACTAAAAATCTACTGAAAAGGTAAACAAAGGAGAATAGATCTGAGATCCCAGGGCCACATCGAGTAATAAAGGATGAAACTATTTGGTATTTTTATTAATACTTTTACTCTATAATTTTTTCTATTAAGGAAGTCATTTCCAAGTTGCATGGCCATATATATTAAATTTGTCTCAGTTTTGACATAGTTGGTAAAAAACAGCGTCCGTAGACCGTGGTTTTCTACCAAACCTTTAGACCAAATTATTAAATTTAGGTACTCGTTTGACGCACAATTGAACGATCTTTAATACATAAGAGAATGCGTTTTCCGCTTCGAGGCGCTGTTCAGGATTTATAGATGAAAAAAAATAAAAAAATATCTAAAAAAAATCTGTTTTTTTATGGTAAAAAGTTTACTCTTGAGGTTCCGCGTTAGCAATTATGTTTTTTACATGTTTGAATCCATATACACACGTTAACCTGGCTTCATGGCTGATACTGAATGATTTCATATTCAATACATTCGTAATAGACTGAGATAATTTTTTTTTTTAAATGACTCAGATGGTGTAGGCGAAAAGTCTGCTTTCAGAATAAATAAAACGAAAACATAAATTTTAATTTTTAATAGCTCAAAATTAAATGGTCGAGTTGAAGCCAATATTACACGAATCTGTACAGTATGAAAAACTTACTAGGAAAAGGAGTAATATTAAATTAGAAAATTTAATCTTATAACATAACCCGTCTAATATATTATCCTTTTTATTGATAGTTGGTGAATTAAAAAGTGGCCTAGTAAAATTTCAAAGTTCGTTTAAACTGTCACAGTAAAGTACGAAAGAGGAAGGGAGGTTTGGGCGAGGAGGCCTTTGACAAATAGTTCCAGCATTATTTATTTATAGTCTGAATCAATTCCTGTGTGCGTTATTGCTTAATACTGCTTTTGATAATTCAGTTATTATCTTTTTTTTCACTGGATTAATTTAGGTTCAACCAGTTTGATGTTGGTTATAATTGGATTTATTCTTATGAAAACATGAATTATATAATAAAATTTATACAGGTTTGAAAGACAGGTTTGTAGTCCTGTTTATATAAAAAATAAATAAGCTTTGGAAAAATTATATATATATATATATATATATATATATATATATATATATATATATAAGAAGAAATGTGTTATAGGTGAACATATTTTCTAGACCTGGTAACAATTATCAGACTTCTCGAGATTTCGAGGGAAATGGGAGGAGGCCGAATAATGTTTTTTTGTTTACTTCGAAAAACTAATAGAGTATCGGAAAGTAAAAGATAAAATATAGTAGGGGAGCCAAGAATGGGTCTGCATCACGCAAGTTGCATCAACAAAATTTGGAGGGAGTACATTTTTATTATATATTTATCAAGAGTGGAAATATTTTCAGACTGTGAAGACAAGGAATGAAAAAAAGAAAAACGAGGGAAATAAAAGAAAAATATAAATTGCATTTAGGAAGCGGTTATGGAGGGACTGAGAGAGTGAGATTTCTAATGATGTTGATTATAAGATTGAGGAATTAGATTAAATAAATTTGAATACTTCTGTACCGGTATTTTTTTATTAATATTATTGTTAGTTTTTATTAATTCTTAGAAATTATGATTTTAAATTTTAATTTTCTTAAAAAATAAATTTTAGCCATGAATTTAAATTATGTTGTATTAATTACAACTATAAAAGTTTTATTGGTGACGAATGTATGATTTCCAATCGAAAATTATGCTCAATGAATTTTGTCCTCTTACATCGGAGCCCCACTGTGCGACCGAGTCGTTGTAAAACTATCTACGAAGCAAATCATAAAAATTTAGCAGATAATTTCTTGCACGATTCTTGTCTTATTTTCCAGGTTTATTAAAATTGAAAAAAAAAAATACACTGATTGTAGTAATAATTTTTTATTTATTTATTCTGTTTTAAATTGTTAGCATTGTCTTGTCTTTTTGATTTCTTTTTTTTTTTTTGTTTTTTTTTGTGTTATGCAATGTTGATGGCTCATTGTAGTTTATTGGACTTGTAGTTCTCAGTTTATATTTTATAAGACTATATCATAATGAGGAAGAAATGAAATATATATATGTAGTTATAGAATAATGTAATGTATAAGTTATAACCAATCTTATGTAGTAGGGCAGCACTACTTTCAATAAAGTATATCTCTTTATGAGATCATTCACTATAAAATACTAACGGCAGCACTATGGAAAAAATTACTGCCAATTTACGACCATATTACGACCACAGTTCTTCTTTATTATTATTTTTTTATCATAGGACGTTTCAAAGGAAATTGAAGTATTAAAAGCTTATCATGCTGAGCTTAAAATATAAATTGAAGTAGATACAATATACATAAAATCAACAGATAAACTGTAGAATTTGAAAATTCCAAAAAAAGAAATACTTTTATTTTGAACTCACATAAACTTGGCGTCCGAACATTCAAGAACAGTTTTTTTTAGTTTTTTTTTCTATCAATTTGGCAAAACCATTTAATTTTACCACAAGGACAAAAGCTAAAATAAGAATACTCTTCAGTCGAACTTAAAATATTCGAGTAAGAGGCCCACGGTCAGTACACGTGTTGCCATAACTTAGAAGGACGAAAAACAATTTCGCTTAAGCTAACTGAAGATGCTATTGTCTTTATCTATTGAGAAAGAAATATTCAGAAGTTTTTTTTCAACGTTTACGATTCTCGTCAGCGAAGATTATATTGAAAATAAAAAAAAACAGAAAAATTAAAATAAACAGAAATAGATAGTCGACATTTTTAGTCTTCCTAAAAAAGAGTTATCTTACGATAACGGATTACAGAGATAAACTATTTCCAGAAACTATCTTTCATCCAAATTCAGTAAGAAACTATTCAGCAAGAATAGTCGAAAGACATCGCGGAAATATTAATTTGATCCTTTGTCAAGAAGCGAGAATCAGAGAGAGGAGATAAAAATAATATTTTTGAAAGTTTAAAAAATAAAAAAAATAATTAATATTAATAAGCCTGAACAGTGTCCATGTTCAGAACCATTTTCTTCTTATTAAAGATAATGAAAACTTCTTTGTTATTGAAATATTGTCATTTCTACAGTAAAATACATTTCTTTATAATCCATTTGTAAAGACAATATATATGCTTAGGATTTTACGCCTCTAAGCCATAAATAACAACAATGGCTGTCCCGGAACGTTAGCCATCACGTGGAATATTTATAATATATATATATGTGTTATCTTGTAGATTAGTACGTTATTTTAATATTTTTGTTCAGTGAGACATCTGTTGAAATTTCATCTAAAATTGTCCTTGAAGCAAATGGAGATTCCTACCAAATGATGATGAATCAATTGAGTTTGATCCACAAACATATCGTCTACTCAACAATCTTGAAATTTCGTCACATTTTTCAATATCTAAAAACCTTTTTTTTCCTTCTGTTTTTTAACTTTTATTTGACTATTATTATTTATTTTAACTCTTACAAAAAAAAATATTGTTTTCACCCAAACACTCTGATTCTCGCTTTTTAACAAAGGATCATATTAATATTCGAATTTTACATTTACAGAGTGGTTCAGGGTTAAGTAGCCAAACTGCAAAAATGAACTAAGAACCTCAAAACAAGGAAAAAATTTATTTCTAAAGTATGTTCGCAAACGTTTTGTTTAGGAGATATTCATACATAAAAGATTTCGTTGTTCTAACTACCTATTTATTTGTTTTAACTACTTGACAAATTAAATTAAACATTAACATTCATATTAAATGTAGTTTAAAGTGAAGGTATGTCCGCAAATGCTTTGTTCATGAGATGTATTAGATAGAATTCTAATATGGCCTTTTATCCCTATTTTTACAAAAACTATTGGCAAAATAAGTATTAATACTATTTGGAATTAGCATTGGGAACTCTCAATAATATTTACCAGTTTGTAAGAGGCTTTCGCAGAGTACTCAACATTTATAGTAATGGTGAATATGACGATGAGGTGTTTGTAAATGTTTTTTGCAATGTTAAAACAAAAATTTTAAAAAAAGTCTATGCAAGTCCGGTCAATGACCTTAATACCTAACGAAGAAGGATAATTGAATCTTGTGAAACAATAACACAACACATATCCAGTGCCGTTCTGCCACTGCTGCTGTTGAAGAAAGATGCCGAGTTTGTCTTAATGCTCAAGGAAATCACATTGAATAACATTTAATATTAATGTTAATGTTTAAATTTAATTAATAAAGTAGTCAGAACAAATAAATATGTATATATATATATATATAACGTAAATATCTTTAGGTATGAATATCTCCTAAACAAAGCATTTGAGCACATACCTTCAGAGGAAATTGCTTACTTGTTTTGAGGTCCTGAGTTCATTTTTACAGTTTGGGCACTTTACTCTGAAACACCCTGTATACTAAAGATAAAACTATTCTAATGAAGAAGATGGCTGTGCCGTAATATTAGACGTTATTTGGATTATAAAAAATAAAATAAAATAATTGAAATCCTGAAAGTCTGTATCCGACAACCCACCTAAATTGGAATGTATAGACCCTGATCGAAAGAAAATCCAATAAGAACCAATAGCAGAAAATATTCTAGCATCTCTTCCAGCCAATAAGAATAGCTGGAATAACATTACCCGGCTGCATATAAAACCAGATATGCTTCCGAGACCTTAAGCGAATTTTAAAATGCTGGCAGGCAGAGAGCTCATTTTACTACAAAAACTAATACAAAGAAAATAATAAAAATATCGTCGGAGAGAATACAAATTACTTTTAGAAAAATTTCAGATGAAAATTTAAAATATTTTTCTATTTTTAAATATTTTTTCTCTTATTCGTGAATTTCATCAATAATAAAATCTTGATTTGGTCCATAAAAAAAAAAATATTTCGATTGAGTAATTTATTTATTTCTTATTATTATTTTTTTTACAAATTACCATTAAAGCAAAAACATACTTCTTTAAACTAAAAGGCGGAATTTCGCTTGTTCGTGCGATATAAGAGTATAACTACTTTTTATTCAACTTATTGGTGACCATTGGGAGATATTTTAATTAACTCATTTTAGAAAATAGAAAGAATAAATAAATATTCTGGAAAATAAAAAAATTACTAAGAGATAGTGTGAATATATTGGCAATGAAATAGCTGTAGAAGACAACAGGATTTCGGAAAAATTATCAAAATAAAGAAAAAGTGGAGCATTAACCCTTCCAAAGAACATTTTCTTTTCTTTTATTAGGGAGAAAAAAGGAAGAATAGAAAGCATGAATAATGATTTTCCGAGTATAACTAATCATTTTGTTGGAACAATTTATGAATTTTCTCAGATGAAAGTATTAAACTAAATGGTTATATTATTTGTTTTATACTTTTCTTGTTTAATTATTAACAATTTCATAAACATAATTATGTTATCTTTAATACTGTTATCAATTATTGAAATGTTTTCTCTTTTTTTTTTTAATAAATTTTTTATTGATACATTATCGCTGAATCTGGAGAAACATCCTTAAACTTGAGACGTAAATATCTATCTATCTCTCAAATACATTGCCAAATTAAAAGCATCTACCCACCACCCATTAACTCCATATTTATTTACAGTAGAATCAGAAAAAATCGGACTTTAAGATATAAAAAATAACATTTTTCAACATATAATTTACAAAGAAATAACTAAAATCTTATAAAATTATACGAGCATTATAAGAGCCATCCCAGAGTTAAATATAACGCGTCGGAAAAAAGGCAGACCCGTGATTAATAAATGCATGACTAAAATTGCAAAGACATATTCAATTGAAATACAAAAATCTTGTTTAAAACTGACATAACAATATAAAATTTTCGATTTTATATATACGGATGTACACAAGGAAGGAGATGGCGTAGGATGTGCTCTAGCGAGTTAAGAGAACCACTTACTGTTTAAATTACCTGGAGAATGCTCCGTATTCACAGGAGAGGCGACCGCCATCATGAATGCTTTAAATGTTATAAGCGATTCTAAAAGAACTACTGGGTAGTTGAGACGCACTCATGAAGTTTTTAAATGCCATGGGAGGTAACAAATAAAGGAATATCAGTTGTCTTGGTAGGGGTACCATCTCATTGCGGAATTTTAGGGAATGAAAAATGTGACCATGCTGCTCATTTAGCAAGAACTAGAGAAGAAGAAGAGGCAGTGAATAGCAAAGAAATAACAACTGGCAGAGTGGGAAAAAGATTGGAAGACCATAGAGTGTAAGCTGAAAGAAGTGAAATCTAATTGCGACAAATGGCTCACTAGCTCCAGAAGTTCCGAGCGTGAAGAAATTACACTGTGCCGTCTTAGGATGGGGTACTGCCATTTCACACATAGCTTTAAGAGGTCTAGCAGCTCCCACTTGTGAAAAATGAAATAATACACCTCAAACTGTGTAACACCTTCTGGTAGGATGTCCTTAACTCGAAAGTTACAGAAAAAAATAAATCTAGGAAAAACATTATTCTACAAGATAATGAAGAGCGAGTCTCTATCATGCTTAAATTTTTAAAGATTATAAATTACTATAACAGAATATAAATTTTAGAAAATGCCAATGACCCTTTAGAGTAGAGGCGAGAAAAAGAGAAAAAAAAAAACGTAATTATATTAATCGAGGCCAAATTTGTAATTATTGTATTTTATAAAAAATTGTAGTGGAGCTCCCCCAAATAAAAAGTTTACAAATTAAATAAATACTTTATTTTAATGATTTCATATATATTAGCAATATCCGGTTGTAATATATAAGATGCTTTTTTTTGGAGAAAAAAGATCATACATATCTGGATGTGTATAATTTCATAATAATTTGAGGAATAAATATGAAAATCAAAATCTTAAATCTCCTAAACTTCCTCACCGATTGCTACGAAATTTTGACAACGTTGCAAAGCAATACGAGCGTGTTTATGTATATACAGCAATTATGAGATGTTAGACCCGTGAAAGGTAAACATTTGTTTTATTTTTATAAACAGTATCATTAGTTGGGCAAATAAGAAATACAAAGAATACTATTTTTTTTCGATATCATTACATACCCTTCTCTCAAGAAATTTTATTTTTCTTTTCTTCATAAAGGCGGTGCAAAATAATGTAGAATTATAAAAATAGTTATTGTTTTGCCATAATCTTTCCGAAATTAAAACATTATACACATAAAAGCCATTCCACTCTTTTCTGGGATCTCTTGTGGTTTTTAGTATATATATTTTTATGTGATCATCATTTTTCATTTCGTTTTGAGATGTGTCATTTCAAATAAAACACACATTGATCGATACACTTCATCGTTAATCGATACATTTCACCGTTAATTGAACTAAAAAAATAAGAAAAACAAATTAAAATTAAATATACGATGGAATAAACGTTATGGTTAAGGTCAGAGCACAATTCCAACTCAATGTTACACAAAATATTCAAATCAAAGTGGAAACAAATCGAAATCCGTGAAAATTCAATTTGAAAATGCAATCTGAAATTCGATTCAAATCTGAAACGTATAAATGGAATAATAAAATTATAAATCAGAAAAATCTTAATGGTATCGAAAAATATTGAGAATAACCTGGGTTACTTTTTGGCTTTCACTCACGGAGCTGTATGAAAATTTCGAAGTATTATAGCATTTAACATAGCAGAAACGTGTGGCCCGGATAAATCTAGTACATATTTAGTTGGAAATAATATATTCGCACTGGGAAAACTCCCATACAGATTTATCAATAATACCTAAAAATAAATATGTTTACATTATATTATATAGATGTGTATAGCACAGGGAATATAACTAATGGAATTCATCCATAATATATTTGATTCTTTTAACATTAATAAGGAATAAAATTGAATAAATATTGGGCAAACATTTCCATAACCTTCTATCTAAAATAAAACACACAACCTTAGGCACAAATACTTAATGAAAAAAACCTTGCCAAAATGCATTCATTGCCAATAAAAGATCGCTTTTGATTAAACACATATTAGTTGAATGAAAACTTCATAATGACAAGTAATACATTCCAGAGAACATGTTGAATTTCTAAATCGCAGCAGCACCGATTCGGATTTGATTCAGTTTAAAAAAAAGACATAAAACATTTAGTCCTGATTTGGAATCGAATTAATGTAAACTGCACAAAAACAAAACAAAACGTTAAGAACAAATATATATCACAGAGAAGAAATATATGAATAAATATTAATAGGAGAAGAAATATGTAAGAGACATACATGAATAAATGAGGGTTTAAGAAAAAAAAATATCACGTCTCTAAATTAGTATTAGAAATTGTAAATAGGATTTATAAGTTTTTTTTTCTATTTCAATTATCTTATTTTTAAGTTGTTTTATTTTATTTATTATATATACTTATTGATTATTACAGTTGTTGTTTTTTTTGAAAATGTAGTATGAATGTGACCTCACTATAACCAATGTGACAGAATGTTGTGATATTCAATAAATAAATAGAATTAGAAATATTCAAGGCTGAACAGATATGATAACAAATGTCATTTCTCTTCCAGAAAACAATGTCATTTGTTATCATATCTGTTCAGCCTTGAATATTTCTAATACTATTTGTTTATATTGTAATATTGTATATATTAAATATTGTATACAATATATATATTTTTTTTATTATAACAAAATCCATTCTTCCCTTCCAGAAAAGGGAAGAACCCATTGTATGTATATATACATACAATGACAAACAATATATACATTCTTAATACTGCATATTTGTACATAAGTTTTAAAAAATTGTCTATAATGATTAATAAGTATACAATATAATTGGGCAGCACCCTTTTATAAAAATAAATTGATTCTCTCTCTCTAAAAAGCTATGAATGGCGCCGCCGTTAATTAACAGAGAACAGTACTCATTGTCGAGAAAACGAAAAAAGTTAATTGAACTATTAAAGTTCACTACATCACAAACTTAAGATACCTATTAACAAAACAATGTTTATAATTGATTTTTTTTTGTCAGAAATGTAATATTTATTTTAAAGCAATATCAATTTCACAAGAACTTTATTACTGTCATAAATCAATAAAAGTCTTTAATAAAAAGTTTAAGCTATGTAGACAATTTAATTATATTTCAAAGGAGCTACTTTAATACAGTGGTGTCGTAAATCTTATTTTTTTTCTTTTCTTAATGTTATTCTTTTCCTTCTTAGTGATGTTAATTAAGAACATTACTTTATTCCCAAGGCAAGGTCATATTCTAATAAAAAATGAAAAATTGATTAAAATAATAAGAAGCATCTTGTAAATCTTACAATGCAAATAACTTCATCTAAGTTTTTTAGATAAACCTTTAAAAGAAATTTTAAAATTACAATTTTTTTTTTTTAAGTTGACAGTTTTTCGTTTGAACATTTATTTGTATTTAACACTGTACCTAAAACATAGGTACAAAGTGAAATATGCCTTATCTTTTTATAAAAATAAAACGCAGATGCTTTTAAAGTGGTCGAATTGAGACGGGAAATTTAGTCACGTTCATCTAGACACGGATTAATGCCACAGTAACTGTAGAGCTTGCAAGCAATTGCACAAAAATGTCGGGTTTTCGAGATAAATCATAATTCATGACTCTTAGGTTAGTAACTATGATTGTCATGTGTTACTTATCCCGTACTTAGATTTTTAAAATTAAAAAATTGAGATTTTTGAGTCTTTGATAAACTAAATATCTTCTGAAAAGATAAATAGTGGGGAATTGCTCTATGATTCCTTCGGCACTTCGGGTAATATAGAAACAAACTTTTTAAAAATAAAAAAATATTTATCCAGGTATGGGTTCCATAGTCTCAGTAATAGACTTCTATACTATAAATTGATGCCAATATCATTACGAATCTGTACGGAATGAATAAATTATCACAAAAAGCACTAATTTTAAATTAGACAATTCAATCTTATAACATAACCAACCGAGTCATTGTCGAATTATGTATCATTCTTACATTTTTCGCAATATATTTCCAGTTTCGATCTTCAAGTTACTGGCCTAATATTCTTTAAATCAACGGTCATTTTTTAAAGCAGCGCCTCTAGAATGGCAGATGAAGTTCATTCTTTGTTAAAAGAACAAACGCTTTCGCATTTTACAATCAAACCTTCGCCTGCGATAAAGTCAGTTTTTAGTGGGCCATGGCTCCAGGGAAAATATAAAAAAAATGGCCCAGATAGTGTAGACAAAAAGTCTGTTATCAGAATAAATAAAACGAAAAGATTAATTTTAATTTCCAATAGTTTCAAATGGTTGAGTTGATCCCAATTTTAAACGAATCTGTATAGTATGAATAAATTATTACTAAAAGTAGTAATCTTAAAATAGACAATTTAATCTAATAACGTGACCGACCGAATGACTGTCGAATTATCAATGAAACAAATCGTAAACAATTTAGCAGATAATTTCTCGCATAATTCCTGTTTTATTTTTAAATTTAATTACAGTTCATTTAAATAAAGAAAGATGAATCATCAAAAGAAATTACACTGACTGTAATCATATTTATGAGATAGTTTATCTAAAATATTGCACCAGGGAAAAAATTGCTGTCAGTTAACGACCATATATCGCACATTTCTTGCTTTATTATTATTTTTTTTAGTATAGTCGATTTCATAGGAAATTGATTTATTAAAATCATATCAAGTTTTGCTTTAAATACCACTTAAAAGTAGATATAAAACAAACATATAAAATGTAAGATTTAAAAACTCCAAAAAAATAAATATGAGAAGGAATTGGTAGGAGAGTGCGGTCAAATAAATAGTAAATTTAAAAAAAAAAATAGTATTTTTAATTGTTCGCCGACGTTTCGACACACTTTGTTGGTCTTCATCAGGGCATGGCATCAGGCACTGCAGGAAGCAGTTGATAGACAGCCAGTTTTGGTTTCAAATGGTACCTGATGAAGACCTACAAAGTGGGTCGAAACGTCGGCGTAACAATTAAAAATACTATTTTTTTTTTTAAATTTACTATTTATTTGACCGCACTCTCCTACCAATTCCTTCTCATATTATATCACGGTCAACCATCTCTACATCATTATGAAAAAAAAAAGAATAAATACTTTTATTTTGAACTCACATAAACTTGGCGTCCGAACATTCAGGAACAGTTTGTTTTTTTAACTTTTGTTATTATTGAAAATATAAATAGTGAAGAATAACTCTATGATCTCTTCGGCTCTTAGTATAGGATATTTTTTAATATATTTAAGAAATAAAACAAATATATATCCAAGTATGTGTTACATAGTCTTAGAAATAGACTTGTATAATATAAGTGAAAGTACGATAAACCAAGCCCCTAATGTAACAAAGAAATAGGCCTTGATCAGGTACAATAGAGGATTAGTATAAATTCAAGGATAATAATCCAAGCCGGTAAGGTCTTATAGATTAACTGGAGGAGTATTTTCAAACGGGACAATCTAATCATTTAATAAGTAAATTATTACTCTAAATTTAATGTGTTGAATAGACTATCTTGATAATAATATATTGTATATAGAAATATTCCGCAGAATGGCGCTTATAAGTCGAATGCATTAGTATGGCGAATATATTAAAGAAATATATTAACAGAAAAATTTGTATACCAGTTCAATTTAAAGAAAAAGCTCTTTGTAAAATAAGACGAATAATAAATGTACCATGGGAGAATGGAGCAGGTTTAATTCTCAAATAGAGAAGGCTTTGAAGAAAATATCAGACCTTATCTGCAAAAGCCAAGAGGAAAACTTATTTTACTTTTTAACCATTTAGATGTAGAAGGCCTTTCACAGCATAAAAGCCTCGACGTTACAACGTTTGAGAGCAGAACAAACAACATCAATAGAAACCTTAACGTTCTAATTCAATTTTAAGCAAGTTCTAATCCGGGATCAACCGAAAGAGTTCTAGGTCAGTAAACACGAATATCTTACTACGTGGAATGCAATATAAAATCAACTGTCTAGATCAAAGGCAATATTTTGTTGATATTTTTAAATAAAATTACATCATATTCTAATCCGACTTATATTTTGATATATCCTTATAATATCAAAAATTAAATTTCAGTTTGAGTTTGAATTCATTTGAATATTGAGTGAATTGTTTTCTGTTCAACGCTAAACCTGCATCTCCTTTTCTAACTATACTCTTTACGGTATTCTTGTTAGAAGCCATCCTAAACGAGTTAGGAATCCTGCACTTTTAGTAGTGAGAGGCAGGTACATTAACTTCTTTTAATCGCTTACTACATTATTTCAATTTCGTTTATATTAAATATAATAGCAAGCACACAGAAAATATAATCAAAGGAAGATGCCTTATTCCAAATCAACTACAGTCAAAAACGTGACCATGCTCAATCACGCAGAAACATAAAATCCTGGCCATGAAGTTCTCTGGCAGATGTTTAAGTACTCGCTGATAATTTATTAGTATTATCATATGGTAGCACTATCAGGGTACCAAACTATTCAGTAGTGAAATAAACAGAATATTAGAAATAGGAAACAACGTCACGACGACTATTATAATAATAACTGTCTTAGACAAAACTAAAAGTTTAAGTCAATTGAAATTTTAAAACGTAATTTTCTTACCCAGAGTTAAGGCGGTATAACTACAACAAAGCCGATGATATGAATCTTGATTTTCACGAATCACAATTTAAAAATATTATGATTTGTTTAAAAAAAAAAATAGTTAAGAATGTACAGAGAATCATATAGAAATTATTGAAATCTTATTTTTTTTTTACTAATACAAGGGGTAATATAAATGCTCGAAAGAAATAACTATACAGAATGATATAATTCTTGTTATATAATTTTATTTTATATAACCCATAGGTTTTGAGTAACTATAATACATTTTTCTTCATGGATAAAATATAAAAGCAGAATATGTATATATTATCTATTTAAACAAGGATCGCAGAGAAAAGCCAAGATTAAATAGATAATACAACTAGAACGGGGAAAAAAAGGTACAAAAAAAACTTTAAATCAAGAAAAATAGACAGAAAGGATATGAAAAATAATTGTATTAGACCAATATTGTGTTGAATCAATTTGGCAAAGCGCCAATATGTTCATCAAGATTGACAGCTATCTTTTAATATTGTATTATCTAGGTAGTCTGCTTGGGACTAGGACATCTCCTTAACCCAATATATAAGCCAAATTTATTTTGCAATAATCTACATATTATGTTGTTGTTTTTTTAAAGAAACACACAAAGGTTGATATGCAAAGTCGATCCTCTATATCCACTTAAACGTTCCGTCAACAAGGAATGCTTTATGAAACCCAAAGAAGAAAAGGGGCTCTTTTCAGCCAATAAGATTGCAGAGACCCTTATATAAAAAAAAAGTCTTTATTGTAAATTGAAACAAACCTCATTTAATTACTCGATGCTCAATCGATACTTTACCGCGTTTTTCACTCAATGTTTAAGGGAAGAAGAAACATCAATTTAAAGGAGTCCATTTTCATTGATTATCGTGGCTTAGAATATTCAAAATGTGAAGAATGAACGAGGGTTGAAAAAAAAGAAGCAAAAAAAGTGGATGTTTAGATAACAGTCAAGAGGATAGGCATACACCAACAAAAGCCTTCTTTTAGTCAAGAAATTCACTCCTACATTCCGAGCTCCAATACGAAAATGACGATAAACTTAGGAATTTTGGTAGCATTTTTAATATAACTACTGTTTCTAAAAGTACTAATATGCCACGCCACTGTGTTTACGACTACTCATTATAATAAACAGTACAAACAATTCGTAATCATACTACGTTTGCAATGGCCATGACATATGTCTCAAATGTAAATAATAACAGTTTAAAAATAGTGGTTTCTTGTTTTTCGAATGCCAAAGCAGTTACGTTACACATGAGAAACTTGGCCGACTAATCTTTCAGATAAACAGTCTAAAGACCCAACCAGTTATCGGATCTGCGCTGTTTATTGAATGGAATATGAGGCAAGTTTATATTTATATGCTAAATTATTTTAATATAAACAAACATTTCCAATACACATATCATATTAAATGGCAAGGTAGGAGAGAATGGTAAGAAAAAATTATACGTAAAGTTATTAAACTTCTTTAAGTTTTGGAAATTGTGAGCGTCCGTCCATGAAGGCGACTCGACTAATAATTGCGTATAAGACTTCTATAATAATATTTCTACAAGTTGAGCTGCAAATGTGAACCAAAATAGTTATTTCGTACACAACGAATTCATAGTAGAGAATAATGATGAATAATGAATATTATTAGTTCGAAAATATGATAATGGGGTTCAGATGTCATCAATATATAGCAACAGATGATGAACATAAATGTAATTAAACTATTAAAATTATTTAATATTTCAGATGATTTTTTTTTAGTATTCAAGAATACATATAAAATAGAATATACAGCACAAAAATAGACATTAGATGTATATCTTTCTTCCTAATACATGGATATTAATGAAAATATATTTATTCGTATTAACAACATAATATTAGCAAGATAGTCCTTTCAAGACACAATTAGCTAAACTATATACTTTATAATGAACATATTGAATTAACAGTTTATTTAATAAGTAATTAGTTTGCCCCGAATAAATACTTCTTCAATTAAACAGTTGAGCAATAAGACTTAGATATTCATAAACTTACATTAACGCAGCCTTGTACTTAATGAGGTCTTTTGGATTAGTGCAGAATCCGAATTCCTCCTCTGCATCGTGTCATTTTCTCTGTGCGATATTAATATCTAAGAGTATTTTAAAGGTAGAAATGGGAAAGAATATACAATATCTTCATATCTCATCAATATAAAACTAAAAAATGACATGTAAGAAATCCATAGCAAAGCTAAAGTTTGGTCGGAATTGAGTAGCAGGCGACATTGGATTTTGAGATATCTTGAAAATGACAAATTTTAGAAGTTTAAAACGCAGGACTCCGTTTTAATTTGAAAAAATAAAAATCGTTTTCTCCGTCTATATTAGCCAACTTATTACCGCCAGAATAATAATAGAACTGTTATAATAACTGTATTGCGCATTTAAATCATTTCTCCATGAAATTCTCTACTTACACTTCGTTGTAATCTAAATCCGTTGGTGCCAAATCGTACCCGAGGACCGGAAAAGAGGTCAATACAATGTTTTCAAAATTATTCATTTAACAATACTTCAATCCGTTATAAAAGATAATAATCTCAAAAGTTGGTTACGAGAAGTCAAAATGTGGAAATAGCAATTAGTTTAGTAGATCAACCTTGTCGGCATCGAACCTTCGGTTCACTACGCCTTTTATTATTATTACAAGCATGGAAGCCTGCAGGCTTGAAAACGCATTCGATGCAACCCTGAACCCAGTGAAAGGAGCAGTCCTACTCCTACATCTGAGGTCGCATTCTCCCAGATCTACGTAATTGTGATGCTTGGTTTTTTTTTTGCAATGATTCAAAATAGCACACATTAGGCAAATTACTAAATTAATTATCGCTTTGTATGCCAAACGTGAATGAGTGAGTAAATCATACAACCGAGCTTAGATCGATACATTTTACTCATTACTGGTTCAGACAAGATGAAATATTTTTTAACATGCAGAAATGCTTAAGCATACGGAATCCTAAGTATTTAACATGTTCTGAACTTTAAGTAGGTGAGATCATGAATATTCTGAATTTTGAATACCTAATACGTGAAACAATGCACAGCGCAGCCGCTTAACTGAAGTGAAATAAAATATTCGCACAAAAGATGATACGAAAAGGTAGGAAACATTAAACTCTCTACGATGTATGTATAGGCTTATGTATCTAATTGATGTAATTTGATATTGTGGATGTTCGGCTGAACAATTAAGCGCTGGAAAGACTGATTAGCAACCAAGGCGTAGATGGCAGAATAAATACGGATTTAGAGAAAAAACCAATGTAGGCATTTAATGGGTTTTGTCTATAAAACTATATTATTATAACTATCAAGTCATTTAAATTTAGTTTCAAATTACTCATAAAGATCATAGATGTTTTTTTTATATCATATTGTTACATGCTTTCTCTTTTGTTAAAATGTAAAAAAGCAATTTTTACCACTTTCAAGCAGATTCATATTATTGAATACTTCGCAGTAGAAAGTCTTTAATATAGAAGAAAATTTATCTTAATTCTTCCAGTTAAAAGTCTTTCGAACAATGGTCGATGCTCCTTTCTATGTATCCAACAAAACACTACATCATGACCTCAACATCCCATTTGTTCTAGATCTTATCCCAGAAAATTTTTCCAAATATCATCAGAACCTTACGTATCATCCAAATCCTCTTGCACAATCACTATCAAGCACCGCCCATCCCTATAATCCTGCAAGAAGGTTGAAACGGCAGTGGCCCTGTGACCTTTTGTAGATTGTATATATTGGAGTTAAGGCAATGGCCAGATTCTTCACTCAAGACATGAGTGTATGTGGCTAAAGTGCTCTCGATCAATCTCTGCTGGCTTTAGTACCAGTGTTACGGTTGAGAGAGTAGCACAGTATTCTCCTGGAGTACAGCTTTTCCATTCATAGTCGGAGGGACAAGCATGCCTCAGAGTTCCCTTGCTTGATTGTAATTAGTGTATATAGGCAAGTGTTTTTTGCTTTGTTTTAATTTTCTTATTTTATTTATTTATTAAATTAATTTTTTTTATTTATTGCATATACCTTTTGATTATTATTTATTGTTATTTTGCTTCTATTTATTTCATATTTTTTTGTAAATATAGTTTGAATATTATCCTACCCGACTATAACTAATGTCCAAGAGACAGATTGAGGTAATACTCAATAAATAGATAAATAAAAACCATAAGAGTATACGGTCACTGCATATTGTTAAGAAAAAAAGGAATTCTTAAAAGAAAATGGGTGGAACTATTCCGGAACCAACTCACTTGGCCAGGATGCAGGTCATAGTTACTATAAATAGTCTAAAATAATCTTGCTTCTCATCCTTGTACTCTTTGAGAAAATTAGAACTAAAATCATAATCTGATATTTTCAAAATCTTAAGATGATACATGGACAAAAAACAGAACAAAGATATACACATATAAATCAAACACAGATAGTACAAATATCTTGTTAATGCATATACATAATGTATATACAAAGTAACCAGGTACATATTAAAAAAATATTGCAAAAATAAACTGAAATAAGGAATATAAGAGTAATAAATAAACAAAATAGAAAGTAAAATAAACTCAAAAACTATCACGGTATAAAAATGATGTTTATTATTTAATACAAAGATATTTAAAAGATTCCTCAGTACATTTTAAAGAATATAAAAATGGATATCTATTGTTTACTAATGCGAGATGTTTATCAACAACATAATCCAACTACTAAATAGAATCAATAAAAGCAGGAGAATGAAATGGAAAATAAAAGCTATAAAGCAACACCATTAATTCCTGGATAACATCAAAAACGTTTTAAAAAAGACCAACAAAATGTTTCTATATAATATGAACGAATTTAGTAGCAAGTCATTGTTTTCACCAATAAACATAAGCTAAATAATTTAAAAAGACTTATTTTGTTTAACAATCAGTAATTATCAGTAGTATCAGTAATTGAAAATTCGTAACAATTTTGTTTAAATCAATTACGAATGATAAATAAGGGAGCATGGCTCTACATTATACAAAAACACTAAAACTCAAATCGTAATTGTTTTATTTAAAATTATTAATAATTATTTAAGTCTAAAAAGTGGATATTAATTTTTAAAATGTGAGGTAATGTGAATGAGGATAAATAAATATATTGTCTAAAATTAAAATGTCATACTAATAAATATTTGCTATAATTGAAACTGTTAATAACATAAATTTATTAAAACATTAAAAAACTCCCAATACCGAAACATAAAATGTAGTAGAATATAATTCCCTTCATTCGAACCAGATTTTCAATAACATAGGATAACACAAAAAATAATAGTTTTGAAGTAATCTTCTTATCGACCAAATGTCCAATTTAAATGGTTATTAATTGACAATTATTCATGTATCATCTATAATATCCTATAATATAGAAAAGATATGAATAATTGTCAATCATAGCCATTTAGATTAGATATTTCATTGATAATACAAGATGTAAACTAATGAAAACCTGTTAGTAGTGTTCATTAACACAATTATAATTATTATCAAAGGGAAGATAGCTGTAGACTCCAGTATTATCAATCAATACACTATAAAAGGCAAATCAATTAAGTAAACTACTTTTAAGAGGATTAATGTAGTACAATATAAATGAAAAATTTAAAAAGTCTTCAAAAGCAAATATTTTCAAATATTCTTACATATCAACATAAACATTTTAAAATAAATTAAAAACTAAAGGCTTTTAAAACGAGATCTAAATCTGTTACTGACCATAAAAATAATTATTTATAAAATATTTTGAATATTCATCACCTACCCCTTTAACATAATTTTAACAGTAACCAATAACTGGTAACATTTTTAATTTTAAATATTTTTTTATCAACTATAATATAAAAATTCAGCCCCTAAATGAAAATCATTAAATACAATCCATAAAAATATAATAATACAATATAATATATACTTCTATACAACCTGAAAAAATTATACAGGATTGAAAATTAATTTAAATCTAGTCATTCAGGTATGTGTCGAAATCAGCAGCAAAATAAGAAAAACTATAAAAAAATCATGTGCATATACCTATGATCTGAAATGTAAGGTAAGAAGGAATAAAAGGGTCACGGGATCTATAAATCAGAAAATAACTATCAAATGTGAGAATGATTTATATAGTCATTACAGCCAGCTGTAAACCCGATGTTCGGGTTTTCTCATAATATTTCGATAGATTGATTAGATACAGAATAGATGGTGAAGCTGATAAGAAATCAGAAATGCGAAGAGGAAAAAAAAAAACACTGAACAAATTAAAACGGATGAAAACCATGAAGTTACAAGATCTAACGTTACGAATAAAAAAGGGAGAAAATATATTTTGGAAATTCAGATTTTTTACTTAAACAGAAAATATAGAACTATGAAAAGTTCAACATTAATATATATATATATATATATAAACAAATCAAATAGGATTTAGAAACATATCTTGCGGATCATTGATCTCGGTAAATAAAGAAATGAAATTGTTCTAAATAAGTGTTTAGTACAAGGATGGTTATAAAACAAAACCAAATATTTATAATATATAAAATACACATGTAACAAAGTAATTTTCAAAGAACATATGCACTAGACTTGTAAACACATGTTTTCTTGTAGTTAATGATAAAAATAAATAAATATATGTCAAAAATTTTATTATAGCAAATTAATGATTATAGAATGAAAAAGTTCTTAAAATAAGCTGCACAAAAATAGAACTAGACTGTTATTGTGATCCTACAGAAAATTCAGACCCAAATATACAGCTGGTAGTCAATTCTGAAAACATAGGGCTGCCTCACAGTCCCAGCTGGGGGAAGGGAATATTTAAAATCTGGTTTCCTATTTTTTCAGCAACACTTACTTAAAGTGCAGAAATTTAACTTTAGTTAAAAATATTAGACAAATAACTAAATATTCTTACCTCCTTTACATGGTGTTCTGTGAGTGCTGTGCTGTGCCCGGTAACCTGTGATCATTTCATAGTTCCCACTATCCCGCCTGACTGGAAAAGCGATCTCTATGATGTGATCACAATGTTGCATTCCCATGAGGATACCTTGCACTTTTTTCCTCTTTTCGTCTTCTGGCATTTTAGCCTTCATCTCTTCAACGAACTTGTCTTCGGCGATTTGGCACGCGCGATGGAAGAAGAATTCTACCATATCGAAAAACCTAGGATTCTCTGCAGTAGGTACATCCTTAAGCTTTTCCGGTATTTCATGAACGTTTCTCTGACTGCTAACATTTTGCAGAGCCGGGTAGGCCGTTTTAAGGAGGGAGCTCATGTCGAGCTTAGCCGGCACGCACTTACCAACTGATTTAATGTTAAACATGGTGCCTGTTGCTGTGAAAATACTTACAATATACTAAGTACGGCTGGCGGTGGATAATGCAAGAGTGATAAAGAGAAACTAAATGTAAACACAGCGCACTAACTCCCTACTCAACGGAACCGCTCTGAGAACAGGCCATCGGTTGAATCAGCTGTTCACTCCCACTTTTCACAGCCTACCCAATCAGTTTCAGCCCGCCAAGTTTGAAACCCCCATGTGTAGTTCTCGTGACTACTTCACTTTATATTTTTAAACATTATAAGCAATCATTATTTACAATCATTTATTTATTTAAAATAGTAATTTTAAATTATTTTTTTACTGATAGTGCTTGTGTAATTATTTTATAACTAAGCCAAAGACTTGCTGGGATTCCGATTTGGTTTCATTTTTGCACATTTTTGAAATTGTTCTTAATCTACTGTTATTAATTTTAAAACGTCCATTCCATCAAATACGGCATATAACATTTAACGAAGAAATATGTACTAATGTACTTTTTCATAATTTTAACAGATTATTTTCATAGAGATTATAAATAAGACGAATGTACAAGATAGCCCCTATGCAATACGAATTTATATTTTGAGTTTCAATACTTATTTTTAGTTACTTTTAAGTGATGTTATATTTACAAACAATGCTTTATGCTTTATTTATATTATTCATAATAATGTGTTAACCATTAAACATACTCAGAGTGAGTAAAATGTCGTTGATACTACCACTGCTGTATTTTAAAGATGTAACTTCCCACAGTTTCTTTAATGTAATTAAAAGTGAGTTAAAACTATCCACTTTAGGTATCTTAGTTTTTTCATGAAAGTATATTGATATAGCGTAAAAGAGGAGTAACAAACAGTCACCTTTATAAACAATACCTCATCTTATTATATATTTTTAAAAAGACACTCTAAGAGCTATCGTATGTAAGTCGACTCCAAGTTGTTAGATTTATACATGTTAGATAAAGAATAGCTACATGAAGCTTACGCACTTTGAACATACAACTAACTTCCTGACATCAGAATTTTTGCCACATACAGATAAAACTTCAGAAAAATCATTTTTAAACCAAGGATTTAACTATGTTTACTATGTTAGATTTCAGAGTAAAGTAGCATATGAAATTGCCGTGGACCGCTCCACAATATGAAAATAATTAATTACGTGGCAGATAATATTTTACCAAAAGCTGACAGCTGCGTTTGTTTCTTAAGTTTGATATAAGTCATGCGAAGGTTTTAATGCAAACCAGTTTTAACATACCAACCCCCATATTAATTTTAAAACCTATAGTATTTGGCGATGAATACGTGAATAGTAGGAATAATACCGCCATCATCAATAACTACAATATTATTTAACGCCGTTAAGATAATCGTTTGATAATATTCTGATTTAGTTGGAAATACGTTTAAAAAGGTATCCGATTCGTATCAATTGTGTGATAGTAGGTCTTAAATGAGAACAGAAAGAATGAGATGTGTTATACGACGTAAATTTTGAAAATTTAAGGCGCGATGAAGTTGATTTGTTTCTTAGAGGATGAAGTTGAGGGAGAAACACACAAAAGTCCAACAAAGGTTTAATTGAAATGAATGATATTCTTGTTTAAATTCTCAGTCAATTGTTGTAGCCACAGGTGGATCTACGGGGGAGGAAGGGCATTCGGGCTGAAGTCCCCAAAAAATTGGTAAAATATAACCATGTCTTAAGGAAAAAATATTAAACAATTATCTCAAAACGAAGGATTTTTCATGTAATTATTGCACCATATTAACACCACTATATTTATATACCATTTCATGCAGGTAGTTTGTTTCTTTATTTTTCTGCCAAAGTAATTATAGTTATATGTAATTTTTAAAAAAGCTTTCAGGCTGAAGGCCTTCCAAAATTAAATCCTGGATTCGTTATTGATTTTAGCAGCTAATTATCGATTTTTATGCATCCTTAGTTATAGGAGAACAAACTGTTTTTTTTTTTTTTTTTGGAATAACACACCATTTTGATATAATTCTAACATTAAACCGCATCATCTATTTACTACCGTACATGTATATAATAACCTGGCCCAATACATTACACATTTTTTGTTTTTTAAATATGTACGTTTGGGCTCTTTCGAACGAATTCCACTAAACTATGAGTCACAAGGAAAAGCAATTTTCCATTTTTTCGTAAATTTAGTTGGAATATTTTACTAAAACAATGTATTTTGTCTAATATTTTTATTCTTTTCATTTTGCGTTAACTCGATTTTTGTTTAAATCTTTAAAGAATGAATTGTATTCATACTGTATTGATTTTCTACCCATCTTACATGAATAGTCCAATTTAATTATATTGAAACCTAAAACAAATGGATTATAAACATTAATATGAGCATTGATCTTTTTGAAAAGTAAAAAAAAAAAAATATCGAGATATTTAAACTATATTTTTTATTAGTATTTTGAGCTGATATTGTTTCAAAACACTTCAGGGATTTAACTGAGTATTTACAGTCGTTAAAGTTAAAAATCGATCATGACATCTGCTCAACAATTGTTACGGGCAATTTAGCAGAGTGATTAAACACACTTAACACAGTAATTTGTCAGAATTTTGAGCTAAAGTTGTTTTAAAACACCTACGGTATCTCACCGAATAATTTATGTTATTAAAACTTAACAATCGATCTAGCCGTTCCAAAAAGCTTTACAAAGCTTTAGGCAAATCGATTAAACATATTTTATTTAACCACGGTGCACTATTTTTTAGCTCAAATTGTTTCAAAACACTCCGAGGATCTTATCAAATTATTTGAGCCATCAAACATAAAAATCAATGTATTTCTTCACTCAAAATATTTATTTCAGGGCTTAAAAGTTGAAATATGAAGATTCAGTTTATACGAAAATCATATTATATAAACGTAAATATATATATTATGTTAACTCTTTCCGGCTGAAATATATTATGTGGAAAATAAGTTTTATTACTTAAATAAATTATATCATATAGTATCAGGGTTAAGAGGCCATACTGCAAAAATGAACTAAGGACTTCAAAACAAGAAAAAAATTTCCTCTGAAGGTATGTTAGTAAACACTTTTTGTAGGAGATATTCACACCTAAACATTTTCGTTGTAATGAATAATTTACGTTATATGAAATAAATAAAACTTATTTATTTGTTCTAACTACTTAATTAATTAAATGTAAACATTAACATTCATATTAAATGCTTAAGTTCAAAGTGATTTCCTTGAGCATTAAGACAGGCTCGGCATCTTTCTTCAACAGCAGCTGTGGCCGAACGGCACTGGATATGTGTTATTGTTCCCAAGATTCAATTATCCTTCTTCTTAAGGTCATTGACCGGATATTTTTCCAGAGATGCTGATATATTGTCAGAGTCCATATTATATTAAGCTCATGTTACTGATGGAAGCATGTCCTAATCTTTCCAGCGAGCTCCGGCGCTCTCGGATTCATTTTGTTTCTCTCCGTTACAACTATTCTTCGTTACGATATCTTATTTCTCCTTTATTTAACAATCATATTCTTTCATATTTTATATTTAACTCTTTTTTATATAAAAAAATAATGTGATATAGTTAACTATTTCAAATAAAAAAAATTAAAGGTACTTTTAGAGAACGCTAATATTGAAAATTAGCCGTTTAAACCCTGTTAGAGAACATGAATGAGAATAAAACCTACATTATAGTTAAAACTAATTAATAATACACTGATGTACCGAGTTTGATCAAAATCGTAAGAACTATTTTCGAGAAAATCGTAAATAAGTGTAACATCGATGATATAAAGCGCCACTTCCGGTGAGCCGATTTTGATGAAAAAGCTGCTGTAACATCTCACTTATATACAAACTTTAAATATGCAATTTCACTGTCATATGACTTTTTGTTTTTGAGCTAGACTTGTCACATACTCTCACAGACACACAGAGCATTTTGCGGGACTTGGTTATTTGGACTTAGGATACCTCAAAATGTGTATTTTCGTTGAAAATTCAGATTCAAAAATTTTCACAATCGCAATACTTTCCCTTACTATCTATATATTACATATATTGGTTAGTGAAAGTAAAAAATATAGGTTATGGTTTTTGACTATAAAAATAGAAATCATAAAATTAATGTATATAAATTTCCTGTAGTATGACCTCTTTAATAACAAAGTTCTTACCTGATTAAAAAATATATATATTTTTTTTCAGTACATGTATCATCGTAATTAATAAAAAAATAACAAGAAAGGCCCCTGAGATGAATATTGTACTCCGAATATGTATTCGGTTTTGCCATGCCATTTTAATAAATGAAATATAATTTTTTTTTTTAAATATTGAGTTGTGATAGAAAAAAGAATGAGCCCGAAAAACAAGGAAAATCATTTTTGGACAAATGTCCTGTTTATTTTTTTGAATATGACGCATTATCCAAAGTTTGCAAGAAGATTAATTCATAAATATTTTGTAAACAGAACTGAAGAAAAACTAGTTTGTGAAAGTTTATCACCAAGATTAATATGACGACAAAACTGGTGAGAAAAAAGAAAAATGATTTAAGTTTAGACCGCAGCGCGACCTCATTTGTTTCAGACGATTTGTGACGGGGAAGAGCTGGTTAAAATTAGGAAACCTCTCACATAGGCTATTGTCGTGTAGTGGCTAGTCAGCATATTTTTTCTTAGTCTTTTTTAACAGCTGTGTAAATATATGTAGAAAGAAATAACTATTTTATTTATTTTAAATAGTGGAATTATGAGATTTTATTTTTGTTCTGTGACACAATGTTGTAATATTCAGTAAATAAATAATAATTTAAAAAAAATGTTTAGTTGAAATAAGCGTGAAAATGTTTATACGTACACAAAAGTAGGTCGGAATTTCATTATTCGTTTCTTTTTTTACCTTAAAGCAAATTGGGTAGAGGGTATACCTTTGAACTTAATACAAATTATATTTTCCGGTATATTTTATTTTAGGATATAACTCGTTTTAAAACAATTTTATAAATTAATTTAATTTTAATAATAATTAATTAGTATTATTAAGCTAATACCTTATATAAAGACACTGAACTTAAATTAAAACACAATTCAATAATTTTATGATATAAACAAAAGATGACTTCAAAATTACTAAATTACATCAGTTCTAAAAAATATAAAAATATACGTATATCTCTGGCATTAAAGACAGAACACAGGATTTTGAAGAATAACAGTATATAATTTCCCCAACAAATAACTAAAATAATGAACTATTTTAAAGTAAGTAAATAAAAATTTTATATTTGTATAAATCATAATAAAATGTATATAAATCTAGATTGGAAACAGTAATACTGTAGATTTGGCGATTGTATATGGAAATAATAGTATGTGTAAAATTATTTCATTAAAATGGCGAGTAAAAAGAAATCATAATGATAAAAACGTAAATACAACTAATATCAGTACAAAATTACAGAGAAATTGATTAAGAATATTTGTTTTGGTTTTTTATCAGACAGTATTTATTTTAAAATATGGATTAGAAACTTTACTACATTTGTCAGTAGAAATGTATGGATCTGTGCAAATCCATTTTTTTTTTCAAAATTATAAGCAATTCAAATTTAAAGGATACAAATGTGAGGCATAATAATTCGTAAAGAATACATAGTTATTATAAATACCGAAATTGACTAATCACAATTTAGTTTAAAGTTATAAAATATTTCAGATCCATCAGTTATGTGGCTAACTCAAACTTCTAAATGGCAAGTGATTTTGCTGTAATTTTTAGATTCAGTCCTTTCTTCATCGAAATTAAGCTGCGTGTAAATTACACAGTTTTCTAAACTCAAAATTGACGAAATAGTACCTTAAAACAGTTAATGTATCATATAATGTTAAATGACAGGTTTTGAATAAGAGAACAAAAAATTCTAGCTTTTCAGAATTTCCCCAAATATATCTAATTAAAATCAAAATGATGAGTGATATTGAGTCTAGTAAGGTGAAGTAATGTTGGTGATCGGTGATAGTCGATAGACAGAATTGGTGCCGGAAATAGTCGATTATTTGTTCCTAATTACCTTTTGTTATGCTTTTTAATACCAAAAAAAATCTGGTGCGCGCAACACACAACTTCCACTTATTGCTCAACTTTGAATAGAAATTATTTTCTGGCCATGTTGGGCTATAATAAAATTTTTGAATTTCATTTTTATCTGAGATAAAGCTAAAAGATTACAGCTAACATATCATAAATACTATTAAAATAACAAAAGTCCTATTTGTTATGTCACCGGTTGATTATGGATTGTACGGCTATTAGTTATTAAGCTGTTATTTTCTATTGCAAAGTTCACTAAAACGGAATTAAGAGATCTGCATTGTCTGTCATAGACAGGTCAAAAGTTGTCACATTGATTATAAGTGGATTCTGTTGGAATATCGTAAAGGGAAAATTTATCAAATTATTCACAATTTAATTTTCTAAAAGGTTAGATAATGATTCTTTGGAATAAACGGGCGATAGATACCTAATTATTCAAATCATTCATTATAATTTAAATAACTGATTTATTAATTTTAAATAAATTAATAATTTAATTTTCTAAAAGGTTACATAATGATTTTCCGGATTAAACGGACGGTAGATACCTAATTATTTAAATATAATATCAGATTTAAAGTTATTAAACTACAGTAAATATATTTAAGGTTATAAAAGTATCCATGAAATATTTTTATATTTCACTCCTTCTTTCACACAAGTACAATGGAATAGTATCTTAAACAACGTACATTGCCTTGAATCTGTGGAATTTAAATATTTTTAAAACTAAAAAAAAAAATTGAAATTTATATTTAGCATTTTTTCGTAACTCTTAATAATAAAAGATAGTTAATTATTTGAAATGAACCATACTTAAGTACTTTAGAGGAAGACGTATATGAACATTGGACATTTAAATGTAAAGTGACATCAGCGGGAAGAAGACCTAAATGCTATTAAAGATTTCTTAATCATACAATGATACACCGAGTTTAATCAAAATGTGTTTCACCGTTGATATAAAGTGGCACTTCCGGTTAACCAATTTTAAGGAAAATGTTGGTAGGACTTCTAAGGCATATACCTATCTTAAATGCGTAATATCAGTTTCGTACGACTTTTCATTTTCGAGCTAGAGTGTTCACATACACACGGACCATTTTTAGGGACTTATTTAGATATACTTAGACGTTATTTGGACTCAGGGTACCTCAAAATGTGTATTTCCCTTGAAAATTCACACTCGAAAATTTTCATGATCACAACACTTAATATGTATTACATATATAGCAAAGTGAAAATAAAAAGGTAATGTTACGAATAACAATAGGAATTTTTGGTTTATTATTCTCAATAATGAACCATTGTAATTGGCCAAAAAATTAAAAATTTAATCCCCTTAAAAATTTGAGGTTCACGATACGCAGAATTCGAAAATCGAATAAAAAATGTTATTGCCCGCCGTTCCCGACTTTTCTCCGAGACTACGGGACCGATATTTTTCAAATTAGAAATCAAAGTCAGAGATCACCCGAGGATGATCTTTCTACCTCGACATTACTATCCGCCCTTTCCTTTTAAGATAGCGGCCGAAAAACCTGCGTTGGTATAGACTGTAGCTCCTAAACTAATGTACCAATTTCAATGAAACTTCGCTACAGTCTTCTCGACGACCTTTAAATTTATCTACATAACGTGCTTCAACGAATGGTTATTTAAAAGTTTACTAATTTTCCTTAAAAAAAAAAAAAATTAAATTTCGTTGAAATCAGATAATTTGGAGTAAAGATATGGTGTTCTAAATATGTGTTTTATGTTCTACTACAGTGCTTATATATTTTGTTTTTGTTTTTGATTTTTTGAATGTTTTACATCAACTGTAGCAATTTTGTTCAATTTTTAAGCAAATTATCAATGATAAAAAAGAAAATTATGGTAAGATGAAATTAATATTAAATTAAACAAGTAGAATTATTTAATTTTTGCCAATTTTTTTGTTGTGGATTGTTTGATCTGGCATTGAGTCTGGAACTGCGACGTATGCATAGTGGGTTTGTATCTTGTTGTTGAACCCGTGGTAATGTATTCATAATGATGTAGAGATATAATATCCCCGATCAACTCCTTCTCATATTATATCAACGGTCAACCATCTCTACATCATTGTTTTCCTTAAAGTTACTAGGAAAGTAATCTTAATTTTGATGTTAAATTGTTCGAAAATAATAAATCATTATATAATAATTTGCAGCGTTTTATAAGCTGTTTGAAATGCATTAGTATTACAGTATAATCTCAATGATAAATGGGATATGAGTATGGAAAACAGGGAAATTAAGAAAAGTGAACGCGATAGAAAACTTCAAACTGAAGATCAAAACAGAAATCATTCTTTGCCATCACAGTGTTAGATATTGAGAGTTTTCTCCCGGAAGCTCCAACGTGCATTCATCGCCACGTTAACAAAACAGTGAATCAATTGCGTTTTGATTGAAGTACCTAAACTGATCTAAAGAAAACCTGAGCACGAAAATGGAAGAAATTATTCAAATTTTAAAATTTATGGCTAATAAATACGATTAAAGCCATTGTGAAAAAAATGTCCGCTAAGTTTTCTCGGATGCCACATAACTGGAATATTTACGTGACGTGTAATAACGGGTGAGAAAAATAATGTTTATGACCAGATAATAATTGCCATTATCATTATCGAAAATCTTAATCAAATATTTTCTTTACGTCAAAATTTATATGCGAAAAAGTAATGAGCCGAGTTTCCACGTATAAACGAAAAAATTCAAATAAAGATTTTTATTAACTTCAATTTAAAATAAAGGCATAAGACATATAAAAATTAAAAGCCAAATTTAAATTTAAAAAAATAATAATGAGTGAAAGTTTATTAAGGATACCTATAAAATCATGCTTACAAAAAAAAAAATATTAGAAATTAATATGGGTAATATATAATCAAGTCTTATTCAATTTTTGAAGATTTTTGTATTACTACGATTCAACCCAAACGCGTGAGCCAACAGCCTGAAAATAATCATTACTAATATTAGTTTTGTATCTTTGATAGTAAAAATTTTGTCAGCCATAGTGATGACCCAAACGTTTGGTTTGAAACGTATAATATAAGAAAATTCCCCAAAACTTAGTCCTGATTATGTATTATCTCATGATAGGTAGACCAGTCGACAAACTAACGTCTAACATTCTTTATCTTCCTCAGTATTTTTTTATTGAATTATAATTGGATAATTTTATTCAGCATTAAGTATTATTGTAACATTTTGGAACTGTAAGGATTGGATACAGAAGGAATTTGATGGTTTGGTGGAGCCCCGAAAGCTTTTTGTTTTTTTCAAATGTTTAAAATATTAGTCTATCCAAATTAGTTTAGATGTCATTTTCTTATTCTTGGATTAGAATAGATGAGAAAAATTGAATCATTAGCCTTCATTTTAGAGCCCAAAGGATCCCATCACAGGTTTTTGTTTTTTAAATTAAGTACATACATGGAAAACTAAAATGAATAGAATCAAACGAAGTCACGCTAGCTTCTCCTAGCAGAAGGTTTCGTTTCCTGCCGTAACAATAGCCGACACGCTAGATTCCTCAAAAACTCGTGCGATATCTCGGACTATATTAGGGCAGAAAACTCACTTGGAACATGCATAACAAATCTAAAAAGCAAGAACTGACCAGACGATACAAACAACTGTCACATCTCTTGGGCGAAAAATTTCCACTCAACTTACAAAAGAAGCGAATGATCTACACCACCATACTAAGAAGAACTTTTTTGGACATATGGAACAGAACTTTGGGTTTTCGTAATGCACGTCCACATAAGCAAAATTCAATTCGCACTGTGCAAAATACTTCGAATGTAAATGCACCTTGGTTAATTTAAACAAACACCAACTTGCACTAGCGGATCCAGGATTTAATTTTGAGGGGGCTTCAGCCCAAAAGGTTTTTTTTGTTTTTTTTATAAAAATAACGACAATTATTTAGGAAAAAAAAAAACTAACTACCCGCTTGGAATGGTGTTTAAGTGATTCCTAAAGTCCTTTTAAATGTAATTAAAAGTATTACACGAGCAATAATACTTTAAGAAATAATTTATTAATATTTTTTTCCATAAAACATGATTATGTTTTACCATTTTGGGGGGAGGGGCTTCAGCCCCAAAGCCTTCCCCCCCCCGTAGATCTGTCCGTGCCAAAATGAAACAAACAACAACATGAATTTTGGTTTATTATTTTCAATAATGAACCATTGTGATCGACCAAAAATTCAAAAACTTAACCTCCTCTCAAAATTTGAGGCATTTTCTCCGAAACTACTGGACCGATATAAAATTTGGGTATAAAATCAGAGGTCATCCGAGGATGATCCTCCTTCATTGACATTACTATCCGCCATTTACTTTCAAAATGGCGGCCGAAAAACCTGCTTTGCTGTACACTGGAGCGCCTAAACGAATGTACAGGATTTTCCCGGGCCAGTGAATGGGGGCGGGGATTTAATTGTCTCCTCTGTCACCGGAACGTGAACTCCTGACTTTTTTTTTCTTGTTCTTCTCTACCTGGCCTTTTAGCCTATACGAGATTTTCTTGGGCCGGAGTGTGAGGGCGGGGAATTGGAAATCCACTCCGGCACAGGGACGCGAACTCGAATTTTTTTTTTAATCTCATCACTTCGGTTATCTTGTTTCCGGGCAACTCCGCGGTGCTATACACACGCGTTAGCCCGTTTGGCCACCCCGCCCCCCGTGAACTCGTGACTATTTTTATCCAGTTATGTTATGTATCAGGTTGCCGGGCAACGGCGGTGCTATACACACACGTTAGCCCGTTTGGCCACCCCGCCCCCAAAGAATATTATAGAACCAGTCTTGAACCGGGAACCTTCACCATATCAGAATAGTACGCTAGCCACTACACTATTAGAGTGCTTAGACGACATGAACATACTAACATTAAAATCCTAAATACAAAACATTCTACTCTTCATCTACCAAACATCCAAATCCACTCGTCCAGCCTCTTTCTTCTTCCCTCTTACCAGGTGAACCTCGACGAAGTCTAATAAGACAGTGGCCTAATGATCTGCTTACAATATAAATAATTACAATGAAAAATAACAGATAAAGTTTGCTTAATGCTTTACAACGCAGTAGTAAATTTAACGCATAATAAAATAAATAAAGTACATACCTTTAAATAGAAGTTCTATTAACATTAATGAAAGGGCGAGTGAGTGTTACCTCGTTACTGCTTGTGTCAAAAGCAATCAAATTGAATCGTATTAGGTTGGGTTCCATCGGTCCTTGTCCCTTGAGCTATGACTAACAGGTTGTATTCAAAGGATAGATTGACTATCAAAAGCATCAACCAAGGTCAATAAATCAACACCAATCCCATAGCAACCATCAGCAACATTCCGGATAAACTTTATCAACTGTGGCTAATCTGTTTAAATCATCCCTTCAAGAATAATTGTGTAATGATCTCTCTTAGTTCATCAAGAGCGTCGTGAATTTCTTTTAACCCCAGAAGAGGACTACACTAAAAAAAATATTCCTCTACCCAACAATGAACGCCACAGTGTTGCTTATGAACATATGACATATGAATGCTTATGGGTATTTTACAGCAAACACGCAGATTTTCCATTTTGATTGAGGAGGGATATGGATAAAAGAAAAATAGTGCCGATAGTTCATATTATATAAAAAACGTATGTGTGAGAGTATAATAAACATAATAATTATTAAAAGATACAACTTTTTTTTAATTTATAAAATATAAATATTTCTGGTTAGAGAAATTCGCTATTTAAAAGGGTATTGAGTAAATATCAAGGAATATATATGATACCAAGGAGAAAAGAACAAAACAAAAATAGAATAAAATAAGTTCATGAAATAATTTAGAACATTTGTCAAATGGTCTAGAAAGACGTCCTTATCGCTGATTAGGTTATTTTATTTTTTAATTGTGGATTGATGGTTGACTGTAGTGAATAATTGAAGAGAAAGATGGTTGGTGTTATCAACCAAAATAAAAAAAAATAGCAAAAATAAATAGTAATATTTATTTTTACATTTGCCGACGTTCCGACCCGAAGTTCAGTCCTTCATCAGGGTTAAGAAAAGAACTTCTTTTATTAGCCCTGATGAAGGTAGGTATTATATAAATAAGAGCTCAATAATTAACATCGGTTAGTCAGTTTTAATTATAGGTCAGTCTGGTTTGATTGTTTTCAGCGACTGTTTGAAAATTCATAGAGTTAAAAATTATTTATTAGTATTTAATGTTTACATATGTACAATGTACTCTAATTAGATCTCATATTGATTTCATGACGTGAGATTAAAACCATAACGTCAGGTTATAAACAAATAAGAACGAATTCATATTAAAATAAGAACGAATTATAAAGAATTTAAAAAAGAAAAACATACATGAAAAAATATTTTAACAATCACATTACTAAGAAGTATTAGTAAGGAGTTTGCATTTCTGTGCACTTTTCGAAAAATTGGTTATAATGAACAGCGGTATTATAATTTCCTGTCAAAAAGGATATTATATCCTTATGTTAAAAAAAATAAAATAAAATGAATTATTAAGTTGATCTAATGTCATTTTAGTTGACAAGTGTGGAGAAATTAGTTTATTTATTTTTTTAGAATTCTGAAAATTACGCATATATACTGCGGAACTAAGCAAAAAAAAAAAAAACGTTGCAACACATGGAAAGGAAGGAAACAGAAAAAGTATTGGGGTTATGATATTTCCAATTAGAAAGAAATTTGAAAAGCAAAACAAATTCGGATGAACAAAAAAATGCTTTAGAAACTATTAATATATATATTTTTAAATTTAATTTGACATGGGTTTGTGGTACATACATGCAAATACTTTTTTTTTTCATTCCCATATTTTTTTATCAATGGTTTTAAAATAATTATTTCTTCATTTATTTTATAAATTCAGTCATATATATAATCAAATACAAAAATTCACCTAATTATTTTACTACAATTTTCAGTGGAACCGATGTCTAATGTAAAATATATAATTTGCAGCATTAGCAATGACCAGTTTCTCCACTCAAGTTCAGAAATGTAGAAACTTTAATGCTGCCCCCCTGCCTCCATTGGATTTTAATAGTGTATAAGAGAATCACTAGGATCTCCAGGAGTCCTACTTTACCTCACATCGGAGAAGCAGATTTAAGGGTACTCTCATATAAAATTATCTATTTGTTTGTAGAATTATTATTTTATTGTTATTCTTTTGTTTTGTTTTTAAAAATTTATTATGGCATAAATAGTATAATTTCTATTTGTAGAACTGTATAGATAATACATACTAGTATATAGTATTTTATGATAAAGATACTATATCTGAGCGCCAGTCAGTGGTCCTTCCGATGACCATAAAAACTAACTGCGTAAGCATGCATCCCTAAAAGGAATCACCGAAACTGCAGCCTTTTACAAAAGCAACAAAACATGCATTTAATTATTTCTTCATTAGGATGTCAAGAGGGGACAGGGTTGGGACAGAAGTGACTTATTATTTTTGTTGCATCCATTATGTAGGAGTCACTGAAGCCCTTGGTTTCTCTTCTTGACCTTGATTAATATGCAAATAATTATAAAATATTTTCTGAATTTAAATATCAAGTTTACATATTCAAGTTTAAATAGATACAATGATAACGCACTTCCCAATGACAAGATTTACTACGACATGGTGAGGTAGACTTGAAGGATAGTTATTTGAAAATTATTGATGCAGCCATTTTATACAAAAATAAAATAAAATAAATAAATGAAAAAAAAAATTGATTTTAGTATACTTTGATTTAAAATACACAATTTTTGTATAAATGTATAGAGATTTTTACCATCCAATCATTTAAAAAGAAATTAAATAATTTATTTCATTATTTGAATTAAAAACCATTTGATATGTTAATTTAATTATATTACACCTCCATTATTTATTACAGAAAATTTCTTGGTTTTTAATTTTCACCAAGAGTCATATCGACATATCATTGTCAATTTTACATTCATGTTTATTATATTCATTCCACATTTATGGCTGACATTTCCATCTAACTTCTAATTGAAGTCAATAATACAAGTTTCAAATAAAATTCAATAACGTTAAATAATGAATATAATTATTCCCAATAATGAGGTTTAAATGACCTATATAAAATGCAGTTGACCACTTCTAGATAAGACCGTCACTCCGTGCCTCATCTGTTTCCACAATACTTTGCTTGAAATAATTCTTCAAATGCTAAAGAAAATTAGAAAAAAAAATGTACTCATTCAACTACATACTGAAGTTGTGGTAATTATCATAATGTTTCATTTTTATTTTTCTGTTCAAGGTCTCATAAATATAAATAAATGATAAAGCTATACTCTCTTTCAAGAATATTTCTGCAAGTAATATCCATATATGATATATATTTCCACAAGTACAAGGCTCATGAGTTATACAACTCTAAGATTTTAGTTTTCTGTGGTACTTGTTCATTCTAATATCTTAAAATGTGATTTGAAAAACCATTTTAAATTAAATTATATTTTAGTTAAGTAAACATAGACTCAGTACTTATAGATTTTTTCTATTTTCTAAGCCTAATAATTAATACCCTAAATTCAGTATTACTCTTTAAGTATATATTTTTTTATTGAAAGAAAGACAATTTGAATCCGTAACTAAATACTGCTAGTCAGGTTATCAAGATATAGAAATAATACACATTATTCTGTTTTATCTAACAAAAATTACATTTTGTACACAATTTGCACTGCTCTTAACAAACTTGTTTATGCTCAAAGAAGAAAGTATCCAGTCACAGAACAGATCTTGTTCCTTTTTTTAAATTTCAATAGGCATTTTATTATTTGTAAAAGATTTAGATATAAATGTCTAATAAGAGAATTTAACAGTATTTTTTAAAAGCGATAAAATTAATAACTCTATTCAGAGCCTTTGACAATTGGCATCTCTGGGCAATTACTTTATGAGAGCACCAAAAAAAAAAAATTTTCTTAAGCAGTAGTTTATTAATTTATAATATATTAAAACTATATTCCATTAGATATGTCTTAAATTCAGTTTCTTTTTTAAGAGGCTAAAATTAATTTTACTCAAACAGTTTTGATTTTTGACAATTCTCTACAAGTGTTGGGCACCCCTAGGCACAAACCCAGGATGCCCAACTATAAGTTCTACACTGCTTCTATTTGATATTAAACATATTTTTCTGAAAAAACGTTTTTTTGGTTTTTTCTTTATTATAAAACCAAATTTTAGGAAAAAGTTATCTTGAAGCTAAAGAGCTTTGGTAGTTTTGTGATTCAATATAAAATTTTCTTTCTACAATTTATTTTCCAATTTTAATTACACAAGGCTTGTTAGGCAATATATATAGAATTAAAGATAAACTTCCAGCATTGTACTTTCATATACCAATTTCATTATAAAACCTGAGAGATCTAACTACCATTATTGCTAAGAAAGATTTTCAGATATTACAGTACATAAGTTTATTTTAATTAACTTTTAATTCTTTATTTTGATATATTGTTCCAGAAATGTCTACATTAAAATTTAAATTAAAACATTTTAAAACTTAGCTTTGACATAGACCATGCATTTTGTAGTTAAAATAGTTTTTCATTAGGACATATAAAATTTTCAATGACAGTTTCTATGCAGAGAAAAAAATTAAATAACATCATTGATTCTAAGGTTAAGAGACGGTGGTATTTATCATCAGTATCCTATAAATTCCAGCCAGTTCTTCATGACTGCTGGAAGCTTCCTGAATATCGATCAGAAAAAGAAATAAAGATGTAAAATATAAAATATTTTGGTTTTCTTTGATTTTAAAAAGATTCTCATTTTAAGTACATAATATATAAACAGCAGGCTTTATGGATTACATGATATATTTATATTGAATTATAATTACTCATACCAGTGGGAATATTCCAACTATTTCATAAGTTTTTAGCTTTGTTACCATTATCTTATATATTCTAATTTTGCTACTGCCATTTTGTAAACCCCAGCTTTTTTTACCATTACTTTTTTTTTTCTTAGCACTTTTATTTATTAATCCGCACCTGTCAATTACAACCATCGACAATCAGCAGATGAGCTGGCACAATCATACGATAAAATAAATAAATAAATAGAAAAAAAAAAAAAAAAAGGCTTGATAGGCTTGAGGAACAGCAATACCCAGCGACATCCCTTCCATGGCTTTTACTTACATTACCATTAATTTAAACTTCATTAATTTATATATCATATATTTGTCATTCTATATATTTATTAATGTTAAATTATCTTATTACATATTATTTCACTGTCCTATTTTAGCTACACATTATTACTATTAATGTCTACTACTCAGCTGTGATGAAGGCATAAAATTAGGCCAAAACGTCGGCATAAATTATATAAAAATAAACTTATTTATTATAAAAATTTATTTATTTTTACTTTGTACTTACATTGACTGAAAACCACAACTACTTCAATATTCAAAATATTTTATTATTTAGGAAGAAATTCACTCACATGCGAGATTCTTAAAGATTAATAAAAAAAGAAACAGAATCGAGGAGAAAACTAATTATTTTAATCATGTTCAGTCAACTTTTAGAAATAGTAATACCTTGAGTTTGTAGATAATAAGTTAAAAAGTAAATGATGTTTTTTTTTTGCTGTAATTTATGCATTGACTTTAATAACAAAAAAAAAAATCAACAATATTACGTGGAAATTCCATTCCCTCAACAGTTATGTACATAAGGCTGACAAGTCACCAGCAAGCCTGTTGATAAATAAGGAATTAATCAGTGTTTCCATCATATTTTGTAAAGTTTCCCTTTTGGACAGTCAGATTTTTTCTTCTTTTCCTCCGAATCAAATTAAAAATCATTTACGTTCAACAATATACAAAATAATAAATAATATAATATGTAAATACTTATTTTCTGTCTGTTTTAGTAATATTAAGAAAATAGGTTAGACTTTGCTCAGATTGATACAACATTTTTCTCTTCCCAACCTTGGAATTTCAATAAAAAAAACTTCTTCTCCAGAGTGGAAACCTGAAAGTAAAATATAATGTTGATTATTTTTTTTTTATAAAGAAATTATTTTTAAAAATACTTATTTTAATTTTCTCAACCATAGAAAACCTTCTTTTAAAAAGTACTAAAACAATTAGCTGTTTTTATTTTCCCATTCAGGTATTAACTTTCTTAACAATATATGTTAACATAGAGCTGTATGTTTTTATTTTGAAGGATATAAATTAACAGTTAATTCCATGTTTTTAACAGAGGAAGAGAGAGGGAGGGGTCAGGACAGCTGCCCCCCTTCCAACAAATAAAAAAATTAAAAATTAAATAGCAGCAAATATAAATAATAATTTTATAAATAAAACTAAAGGATGGCTTCGATTTGTTAGTATTTCAACATTTTAAAAGAAACTAATTATGAAAAAAAGCTCACCTTCCACTTAACGGAAATTCAATTAAAAATATTGCCACAATCCTTTCAGGGCAATTATGAGCTTAATATGCCCTAGGTTAATGCCTTTTATCTCAAGATGAATGAAAAATCATCTCTAGAAATTTGAGGTAATTAGGTGCCCTGTAATTAATTAATATATAATTGTTATTATTAGAATTATTACACAATTACTATTACTGTCATTACTAAGAACGCTAACCATTATTTGAGGATGGAAAAGAAACAGCAACTTACATTTAATATAGCAGGAAATTACTTTGAAATAAATAAATGTTATACATATAATATGGAAAGTCAACAACATTTCAGCAACGAACTACGGATGTGAGGTAATTTTCATCACGCAAGTGAAATAATTTACCTCTATGGAATATCGAGTGATGAGAATCACGACCAATCAGATCTGCTCCCAATGTCAGTATGGCTTCCTGTGCGGTCATTATTGCGCGATGGCCTTTTGATGTAATAACGTTAATTAGTTTTTATCGAGAGTTCAGAATTTTAAAGATGTGTGTTTAGTTTTAATCGAATTGTTTGGTGACCTTACGTTAAGAATCAGCATCGAAAGGGACTTTATACGGTAAGTATTTTTGTAATCGATTTACTGTATAAAGGGAAAGATTTTTCAGATTAACACAAAATGTATGGTCGTGTGATTGCCAAAAGTCCGGAGATCCTGAATTCTTGCATAGTAATCTTCTCTGCGGTCTAAAAGTCCCTACCTATGATGAATGTGGTGCCCCTAGGACCACAGGCGGATCTACGGAGAGGGGAGAGGCTTTCGGGATGAATACCTCAAAATGGTAAAATATAAGCATGTCTTACGAAAGTCTCTAAAATTATTATTACTGGTATAATTATAATCAATAGGACTTCAAGAATCACTATTAGAACATTTCATATAGCTTCTTTTTTTTCTACAAAGTAACTATCGTTATATATAAAAAATCCTTCAGGGCTGAAGTCTATCCAAAATTTAATCCTGAATCTGTTAGTACCTAGGACAGTCACCCATGTACCGGTTGAATGACATCAGCATTCAAGCAAGATAAAAAATAAAACAGGACTGATAAAATAAGAGAAATACTGAAAAACTCAGAATGGTAAATATTATTAGATAAATATATGTTATTATAATGTTACTTTCACAGATATGTCAGCGGTGATACCTTACTTTTGTAATATGATCATCAAAGTTCCTTTGACGGATGGCTCAACCGATGAAGAAAAACAAAACTACTTCTTCTAAACCGCTGAACATTTCAGATAAAACTTCATGAATATAAAGTGGCTAAACGTATGAGTTATTCTTCCACAAATTGTCGAAGACTGCATAGGGTATTGCATTAATAATTTCGTAATCAAAAGTAATAGTCCTATAAAAATAATTGTTTAAGTTTCCGTTTAGTTAAGAAACTGTATTTAATTAAATCACTTTATTTGTTTTGTTCTTTTTCATACTGCTCTGTTAAGATTATCTTTTTCTGCTCTAATGATGTTTGAATCGGGGATACATATACTTACTAACGTTAGATATTTATTTAAAATTAGTAGATCCAAAAATATTTTTTCAATCCTTCATTAATATATTATCAATGTAGTTAATGTGAATGCAAGTACAAACTAATAACTAACTTCCTAACTAACAAAAAAAAAAAAAAAAAAACTTACAATTAAACAAGTCTTTTACTCATTTTTTGTTATTTTTCCAACTGTTACAAACCCAGAGAATCATGGAATTATTTTTGAAGCTATATTATGTTACCAAAATGGGAATCAGTAAATTCTATGTTATCCCAAATCATGTGGAAATAGAATTTTGTGATGGAAAACTTCAAAATTCTTATAACACTTAGTCATTCTTTATATGCCATTAATTAATTAATTTTAAAATGAGAAAATTTTCCTCATACCCCTAATACATATAGCGGGAGATTTTATTCATTATAAATGAGATCGTATCTATTATTCACCATGGACGTATATCTCAATTTTTAAACCTCATTTTATATTCTGAATAAAAAGAAAGCCACAAAATCGCTGAGATGTAAATCTTATTGATACTAAAATATTTCCACCACACTAGGCTAAGAAAGAGTTCCCTTGGGAGCCACAAAGTTGCAGGGTTATAACACCTTACCATCTTCTTCATCTTTCACAAGTTGCGCCATTAAAAGTTTTGAGGGGGCACATTTCGAAGGGGTTTTGGATTTTTGAGGGAGGCACATTTCGATGGGATTGAATTATCGAAATGAAAAGTTTTAATCAGGAGACAACTGTAACATGGACCATAGCAAGTGTAATCGCATATGTAGGCGGCCGAACGGGCTAACGCGTGTGCACACTACGTGATACGTACACTACGTGCACGTGTTGCTCGACTACCTGATACATAAAACAATTGATAACAAATAGCCACGAGTTCGCGTCCCGGTGTTGGGGGAGTCTTTTAAATAAACCCCCTCACATCCTGACCCTTAAAACCCCGTAGAGCCTTATCGGTCAAAAATATTTGGAGACCCCTGGCCCAAACTAATTTTACATATTATCCATTCCAATTATCCATTTTACATTCCATATAAAATACATCATAATACAAAATATTAATTAGTAAACTTACTTTTTTCCTTTTGACAGAATTCTTCCACCACTTATGTGCTTGTCACAATATAATACACGAACTTCGAAAATATTATATAATCAATATTTTTGAAAAATATCAAACTTCAATTAATCAAAATCATAGGAATTTTACTCATTCCTTTAATTAAATTAAAAATATTTATTAATAAGCATCATAAATTATCGAAAAAACAACTCACATCACTCCGTGGTTTTTAGTCCTATTTTCGTTCGGAGTTATACTGTTATTAATAAAGTTTCGTAGAATATATATCCAAAGTTTTACCTATGAAAAATACAAAATATTGTACGGAATGGAGTATTACTTGTACATTCGATAATTAACAATAAGAGTATATTGTAATATGATGTGAAGATATATTAATAACTACTTAATAAATATTCTAGAAATAAATATGTAATTGAATAATAAAATACGGGATAATGATTAACAATTAATCAAGTAACAAGATTAAAGAAAGGTGGAGCGTTTCGAAAAGAGGCTTATAAATAAAAAATATTTTTTTTATTTTATTTTAATGAAGTTTACATCTGTATTACATAAAAAATACAACAAGTAAATGTGACATTGATAACATGACATGTACAACATGAAGAGAAACTACCCATTGGTAGAACTCAAATTAAAGTTCTATATTAGAAGGTCCCGAGGCTATCTTCTTTTCAGACGCCTCGGACGGTTATCAGGAATCGAGGAGGAAGCAAGGTTTGAAACGAGAGAGTTAGGATGGTTCTGCAATTTGTTATGGAAGGTTAGGTATCTGGATTGGGCCAAATCGGAAACATATGGAACATTAAGGTCTTTATGGATGATTTTATTTGTGACAAAGTAATGAGCGTTGAGGATTTTACGAAGGATTTTGGATTGTACGGATTGGATACGAGAGGAATTCGATGGTTTAGTGGAGCCCCAAAGCTCAATTCCGTAAGTCCAAATAGATCTTATTATTGATATATATATGAGTCGTTTGTAATTGATTGAAAGCTTAGAGCGTTTGTCTAGTAAGTGCTGCAGTATAATAAGTGCTCATCACCAGGCTCATCAGAGTCTCTCCAGATCTAACTGGGACTCCTCTTATTTCTATTGACCTGGAAAGGTACAATTGCTCACTTTTATTGAGCCTGATTTCAAGCTTCAAGACCCGAGATTTGAGAGTCTTGTTTTCCAGGACCAGTCCGTCGATCTGGGAATTTTGAGCCTCCAGGGGTACGGTGGGCTCTCGGGAGATTCCGAAGCCAAACTTAAACGCCTAATGAATTGCGCACTACGATTTGTTTTCGGAATCTCAAGGGATACGCATTTTACCCGGTATTACACTGAGTTGAGGTGGCTCTACCCATCTTATCGCCGTCAGTACTTCCTAGCCACCTTTCTGTACCAAATCATTAGAACTAATCGACCTTCTTATATTTTTCACAGCTTACAATTCAAATACTCCATCCAATCTCGTCCCACTAAATCTCGTACTTCCGACCTCTATCCTCTTCCTCACCGAACTGCTGCGTTTGACAAATCCTTTGCAATACAAGCCGCCTCCCTCTGGAATTCCATCCCTACTGATATTCGACACGCTCAATCAGTTTCCTCTTTCAAACCTCTCCTCTTTAAGCACCTACTCTTTTCTCAATTCCCACTGATTGTGAAATATACTTAAGAGAAATATCTAAGCACCGCCAGAGACTACCTCAATTTATTTAGGTTATTTTAGTTTCTCCTATATATGTTCAATTTACTTGTTCTTTTCTTTCTCTTTTCAACCAGGATGGTAAATACTCCGACTATTGCCGAATCGGCGCGGGAGTACCGCAGGGCAGTATTTTAGGTCCGGTTCTGTACTCAATTTACTCTTCTGATATTTCACAGACACCAGAAAAATTACTCGCAACTTACTCAGACGACACTGTCATACTCTCGACTGACTCTAATCCGATCACAGCATATCAGAAATCACAGATTCATTTAAATCTTCTACAAGACTGGCTTGATAAATGGCGCATAAAAATTAAGATTCAAAAATCAAATCAGGTTACATTTACACTTAAACGTTCGGATTGCACACTTTACAACACCTCTTTGCGAAATCATACAGAGACAAAATATCTAGGACTCACAATGGACAGACGACTGACCTGGAAATCACACGTGACTACATTAAAAAAGAGATTGAAACATCGATTGTCACTACTAAGACGAATGCTACACCATAAAAACAAACTATCACTTTCTAACAAAATTACTATATTCAACATGCTACTCAGACCAATATGGACGTATGCCTCTCAGGTGTGGGGTTCATGCAAAAAAACACACTTACAGGTTATTCAAATTTTCCAATCAAAATTTCTCCGTTATATAACTCATTGTCCCTTCTACATAACCAATAAATCACTTCATAAAGACCTACAAACACCACAAGTGACTGATGTAATTAAAAAATATTACAAACATTTCATGACTCCTTAGCTGGACATCCTAATCCACTTGTACAAACATTAATAACAGACACACTACCACAGAATCCACCAAGGAGACTCAAACGCCTCTGGAGCAGGGATCTGCTGCATTAAGAGTCACGTTAGAAGTGCCTTCACTGGGAGGTTTCTCCAATCACGCATTCACGCTAATCCCGGAGAGGAGGTTCGCTAACGAACATCACATTTACAAAATATGCCAAAAGGCATTTGTAAAATTTCTCAATAAATAAATTTATTATTATTATTATTATTATTTTCTTTCTCTTTTCCGCATTTATATCTTTAGTCAACTCTTATTGTAAATATACAATCTAATTGTAACCACACAGACATACAATCTGTATTTATATTTTGTTCTAAAGGGACAACAGTCCCAGAATAATAAAATATTTTTTCATTTCATTTCAGTAGTCTAAAACGTTTCTAGTCGTTTCAGTCTGGTATGGGGGTTTCAAGTGAGTCGTTTGTCTAGGTGGAGTCTTAGGTATCGGATTTGTTCGACATGGATAAAAGGGCTATTGTTGAAGGATACTGTAGGACAGGAAGTCATAGGTTTAGGGCGAAGAGTGAAGGTAATTCGATGGGATTTATTGGAATTTATTTTGATCCTCCAGTTTTGAAACCATTTTTCAAGACTTTTTATGTGTGTTGAAGAGTTTGGGATGCAAAAGATGGATCGTTATTAACTGATAGGATGCACGTGTCATCGGCATAGGTGGTGATGACAGTGTTGGATTGGGTTGGGATGTCAGCTGTAGAAACTGTGTAAATGATAGCACCTAGGATACTACCTTGAGGAACACCGGCAAACTGAGTAAAAAGAGATGAACAAGCATTGTTATGATCGACTTTGAAGTATCTGTCAGTAAGGTTGAAATAAAAAAGATAAATTTAAAAATTTTGTTTATACGGGATAGATCAAATGATCAGTGATAAGTCAGCGCATGACGAGAAAAATATAAAAGGATATGATATTCATTACAGAGAGAAATTAAGGAAAAAAATCAAAATAGAAATTTGTAGAGTATAAATATATTCAACAGCTTCTCGTGAAAGCGAATTTGGAATTAATCATTAATTGCAGGGTGTTTTGTATTTTAATTTTCCCTATTGACTTCAGTAAATCTTCGTCTCTTTAATTTTTTTTATTTATTACAATAAATACTAATCATTCATTAACCTTGACTAATTGGTATTTTAGGACTTTAGTTATAAGTAGACAAAAGTTTATTAGGAACATAAATGTTGGAATTAGTGATTCTCAAAATTGGTCTTGGACTTTTACAAGACCAAGATCGCTTAAATTGTTGTTATACCAAGACCTATAACGGACTCTGCAAGACTTGTGCAAGAACAAGACTGACCTGCGAGACTCTTGCAGTCTTACAGTAAAGTCAAACTGAGACTATTTTAGATATAGTACGGCGCTTTTACATTTTAACAGTGCCTTAAATCTGAACAGGGTTGTTTTTCTTGTTGAATTGCATATTGGGAGAATAGATCTCCAAATAATAACAAACAAATAAACATTTGCCAGGATCGGAGCGAGATAAAAAAAAAAGAATGTTTTTATGAATAAAAATGAAAGAAAAATAGTAAATATAGTAACACCACCGATTGGTGTGTCGGCATCGAACTTTCTGGCTCCTAAGCCTTTTATTGTTGTTTGTAAGGAATTGGTAGAATTAATATATTTTTGTATTCAACTCTTTTCGATTTTTCATTTGGGGTTTAGTTGTGTTTTCCTATTCCGAAAATTGACATTTATTTCTGTATAGTTTGTAATGGTAAGATACCTACCCCGCCATCTTTTTTGAGATGGCTGCGGCAAAATTTAGCCAACACAATTAGTGTGATAAATCAGATCAAGTCAAAGATTCGGTTTTTGACATTTGTATCTGACCGACATATACCAAGATTCACTCCCCTTTCCATACCCTAGATACTCTAGTCTATACCCTATACGTAAACATTTAATGAAAAAGTTTGTTGTTTATAATTAATGCAAAATTGTTCTAATTTTCGGTGTAATTTCCTCATATTAGTAAGTTTATGTTTTACTAAAAAAAACAAAAGAAAAAAAAAATGTATACATGTAATAAAAACATAGCACAAAATAAAATTTCTTTCTAGAAATTTTACTAGTGAAACTAGTGAAAAACATATTAATAAACATCGTAAATAGAAATAAAAAAAGTAGTACTCGTTCACGCTGTTTATAGCCTCTATGTAACAACGAGTAAAATAATAGTATATGATTTTATGAATTGTATCTCATGTATAGATCTAACGTATGTGCTAAAACTTAAACTAATTAAATTATATGAACATACGTGCTTATGTTTAAAAAAAATTAGTCTATTTAGGGAACTTTAAAATTGTGGTCTATCACAATATAATTAACATTTTTCATTATGATGTATATTATATGGAATATAAAATGGATAATTGGAATGAATAATATCTAACATTAGTTTAGGCCAGGGATATCCAAACTTTTTGACCTATAAGGATCTACGGGATTTTCACGGGGCATAATTGTAGATAGTGGTTAGTACTATTTTCCCTTAAAATGCCTTCAATGTATTATCAAGTTAATTTTATCAATTTGGTTGGACTCTTCTAAGTTTATGTCAATAAAATATCCAATTGTACTTATTCTGTAAGGTATTTCTAAGATCTAAATTAACGTTAGGTAATTATTGGTAATATTCGAAACCACACAACCTTACGTTTCCTAAATGCAGGCCAATTCAAGCATCATCAGAACAGAAAAAACAGCTAATAGAACATCACTCCATGAAATCCAAATGCATACTCTAAAATTAGCATGTTTAATAAATAGCAATAAGCTAATGGGCAACTGCAAGACTCTTGCGAGACTTTTGTACAAGACCAAGGTCAAAGTTTGTTGACGCAAAACCAATAACAAGATTGATTCGGTATCGTCTTAGTCTTGCATTACAGCAACACTAGTGGAACAACTGACAAGACGATATTATCCAAGCTCACCACAATATACTGAGATAAATATACTATTCTAACCAATTAAGACATGGGGAACACAAATTTGGGGTTTAACAAAACAAACTAATTTTTACAAATTATTAATTTCTCAATCCCTAATTCTTCCAAAATTGTTAACGCTCCGAATCTGGTGAATAATATCTCAATTTACAGGATTCATGAGGACCATTTTTTGACTTAACTAGTTATGTCCATACTTATGTTCTAAAATATTTAAAATCTCGTTCATTCAATTTTATAGCTTAATGGGCAGTCTATTTTTTTTCTCAAAAATAGATTTTTTGAGTCACTTTAGTTACTCATCACTTCATAGCCATTTTAAAATACTGCATTTTCTATAAGGACCTCTGTAACGAATCCTCTTGGGTCACCTATAAAAAACATCACCCCATGTTAAAAATAATTGGCAAATTGACATATTGAACAGTAGTCATCAAATGGCGGGGCCACAATATCATTAAATCCAACAGTGCGATAGTACTGAAGAGGTTGTTATGCGGGAGAATGTCCTATTTATGAGAGATTGGCGTGTATTGACAATTCCTATTCAATGTTGTACATGAGCACCGTCCAATTTATCTGAGGAAACTAGACCACACGTCAATTGAAGTTCAACTGCTAATTTCATATATTATATCATGCTTTCAATTTAACATATCAATTTTAAAATATCAATTTAACAAGATTTAATAAGCGAAGTAAATAATTTTCTCAGAGGATAACATTTTTTTTTAAATTAAAAAAATATTATCTAATCATTCAAATCCGTTAATACTGAAAACGTCGCAAACTATTATATCTAACTATTATAGTCATATATCAAATGTAACACTACTTCCCTCGTCACTTTTTGTTAGAGGAAAGTAAATAATATTGGCTTAAATATATTTTCATCATTAGTTATTTGCTAACAACTATAAACAAATAGGGCTAATAACAATAAAATTATTTAAATATATTATCCAGGAAAAAATTATAAAGGTTATTGTAATATGTTTTTCTGACTATGCTAATTAATGATATTCGCTGGCCATTGGCTCCTTGGGCAGGGTTTCTTCCGGATCTTCGATATCTGAAGATATCTCTGAGCTCAAAAGCCAAGTTTCAAAAACACATATGAAAACTTAAAACACAAGAAACAGGGGGTTTACACCTATTGGCTTTTGTAGATAACTACCCGTACTTCGAAGAGTTCCTATCCTAGTAGAAGGTAGCAGTGGACATAAACACTTCAACTTTGATGCAGCTAAGCAAACGAGGAACCCGATTGATGAAGAATGGTCGTGAAGGCTAAGCGCGTTAGAGCCTTGCCTGCTTTAAGATTCTTGAATCGAGGTGTGCCGGTTCGAATCCGGCCAAGACGGTTGAAATTCATTTCGGGGTGGAGCCAAAAAATCAATCTCGACCTTCCTACTAGAATATTAGAGTATGTTTGGTTATACCTCTTGAAAAACACTTACCTCTAACCCTCAACAATACTTAAAAACATAATAATTTGTAAGAGTCCATTTAATTTCAAAACTTGATTTAGGTTTCATGAAAACATTTAAATAACATAATAAATAAGCTACCGTTAAATAACATCTGTGTTTAGAAATTTTTGTCATCCTCAATGTCCTCTACTTTATATGCTAGATATTATGTTTGCCTAAACTCTTTTGATTTTCAACAATATATTATACGTTTGAGTTACTATTCTTAATTACGAAATTGTTTTTTCAACCTAGGAATTTTTTTTTAAATTATCTAATGTGTGAAATCGGTTACGTAAGGTATCATTTTCAGTCGACTTGGGCAAAAACGTTTTTGTGATATCCCATATTTCTTCCTTGAATTAATAATTTAAGTTTCTGACACTTTTTTGTTTTCAAGCTAGGCTGTTCAAGTACGGACAAATCATTCTGCCAAAGTTAGTTATTTGGACTTGGGAGACCTTAAAACGTACGCATATTTCTGTTTCAAATTGGATTTGAAATTTTTAACGTTTAAAATAATTCCTTATTATTTATTGAATAATAATTTTATGGGTAATAATATTAGAATTAAAAGTATGTGAAAACAAAAATCCCGTTTGCCTTTTTCTTTAAATTGTTACCACCCATCACTTTAAATTCTTAGTCCAATATTGAAGTTTAAGCTGTAAGCAATAATCAACGAATTATTACATTAAAATTTAAAAGATTAGATTACAATAAAAAAAGGATTTGACAAAATTTAAAAATCAATAAAAATTATGTAGTGGTTCATTTGAATATCGGCCATAAATATATTAATCAATTTTTTTTTTTATTATTTACGATATTTACGATTGTACTAGAAATAAAAATACATTTTGGAAATTTGGACACAATAATATAATAACATCCCACCTACTGTTGGGAAACTACCTACTGGTGGCACTATAAAAGTGTATTTACAACAGGAGATCTTGAGACCATGTTCTTTTCAGACGCCTCGGATGGTAATCAGGGATCGAGGAAGAAGCAATATTAGAAACGAGCGGGTTTGGATTGCTCTGAAGTTTGTTATGGAAGAATAGGTATCTGGATTGGGCCAGGTCAGAAACATAATGAACATTGAGGTCGTTTTGAAAGATTTTATTTGTGATAAAGTAAGGAGCATTGAGGATTTTACGAAGGATTTTGGATTGTTGGCTTAGTATAGCCCCAAAGCTGACTCCGTATGTCCAAATAGATCTTACTGTAGTCATGTATATGAGTCTTTTGTAATCAACTGGAAGCTTAGAGTGTTTGTTTAGTAAGTGCTGGAGTAGTCGGAAACGTCGAGTGGGTTCTTGTCGTTTCAGTCTGTTATGGGGATTCCAAGTTAGACGTTTGTCCAGGTGGAGTCCAAGGTATCGGCTTTGTTCAACAGGGATAAGTGGGGTATTATTAAAGGATACTGTAGGACAGGAGGTCATAGGTTTATGGGGAAGGGTGAAGGTGTTTTGATGGGATTTATTGGAATTTATTTTAATTCTCCAGTTTTGACACTATTCTTCAAGGTTGTGATGTGTGATAGGAGAGTTTGGGATGCAATGTTTCGTTCATTATTAACTGACAGGAAAGAAAATAATTAAAAATTAGTATTTTATTACAAATTTATTTAAACGTTTCGAGGAAAATTCTGAAAACCAATTTTTTGAGTGAATAATATGTAAGTTTATACTGTTTTTAGCAGTGTTTTATATGAGAATTATTATATTTATTTATGGTATACTGGGGCATTTATTTATAAGCATTATTCGATAAAAGCATGTCACAAGGAAAAACAAATGTGTTTTGTTATTACCAAAAAAATTAAATTCTTAACCAACAATAATAGTTGTTTGCTAATATTGGATTCCATACGAATATATTTATTTTGTTTATTTTTTTTTTCAAGAAATATATACAACAATCTCAATTTCTTCAGCTGATGCAACCTCTCCAGTAATCAACAACAAAAATGGAGGAGATAGGTTTAGCTTTAAATCATGTGCTATACATTTAGAAGATCCCACTCGCCACCAATTTAATTTTTATTAATAATGACTGGATTTATGAATGAACCTAAAAATATTTATTTATAGTAACATTTTAGATTTCTGAGAAGGAGGACAGAGTTTATTTCGAAACGTTTAAATAAATCTGTTATCAAATACTAATTTTGGATTATAATTTATTTTAATAATAATTTATTTTGTTTATTGTACATAGAGTGTGAATGTGGTCTGTGAACTCTATTATAAATGTCCTAGAGACAGATTATAATATTTTTCAATAAATAAGTTTTAAAAAAAATTTTGGATTGATTTATTTATGACCAATGGCAAAAAAAAACCTGCTATAAAAGCAACAAAGGTCAAACAAGTAAAATAAAAAAAAAAATCATGTATTGAGAAAATCTATGACAAAATATTACGAACCACCGAAATATTCATGGAGAACAAATATACTTTTTTTTCGTTTCGTTAATAATTAATATTCTTCTTGATATAAGATAGTAAATCAGACATGTCTTCTTCGTAGAGCCATAAACAATATGTAATATTAATCATTAATGAACAAGAGGTTTGTATTATGTATCAAACGGAGGGAACGGCCTTATAACTCCTTCAGACGTAGCAACTGTATTATCCGCAGTACCCAACTGCTATGTAGGTTAATTTCAGAAACACGGAAGGCGCCAAGTCTCCTTCCATTAGAGAGATGAGTATTCCAGTGCATATTACATAAGACGTAACCACAATCTCGTTTGTAACACACCTACAACAGGGACATCATTCAAATCACTTAGTATGGGTTCTCCGATGTTCTCTAGATATATATCACCATCCAGTCCTGAAAAAACAAATACTGACAAACAATGAATTTAAAAACCTTTCTTTAACTTTATTATTTTAACCCAAACCTTTTAGAATTACTGACAATTAGCGAGTCTGCTGCCTGGAAAAATATTATTAATATCTTTTGATCCTCCGAAGCGTCTTTTCGTTCACGTTAATCGACGCCATATCTTTTATCAGAGTGTTAATATGGCCATGAATTTGAATTTTTTTTTGTAGTTGGCATTTTTAGATCTTTATGTAAACCAATTTTTGTAACGTACCATGGAACTTTTTTTTTTTATAGAAAATAAACTTTATTCTGGGAAGAGGTCCTTTATGAATAACCATTGTGAACAAAAAAATAAAAAACACACTTGGCCAAAAATTACATTAATCAAAACTAAAGAATATATACAGTATCTTCAGTGAAAGTATATAAAAACAAATAAAAAGTAACAACATTTTGAAAAAAAACAAAAACATTATTTTAATGAAAAGAAAAACAGAAATCAGGTAAAATAAAAAAACATAATAATATAAGCATGGGTTGATTTTTAAAACTAAAACTCGAACAGTTTCAACAACCATTCAGCATTCACAATATTTATTTCTTTGCAAAACGTCGTTTTGGGATGTGAGAAGGAATGGGTAGAGATGAAATTTGAATGAGGACAGGGAAGAGGCATGAATGGCAAGGAATTCCAGAAGGCAGTCGATCGGAAAATAAAGAAATATTCAAATGTCTTAGTTCTATGGCAAGGTATATAAAGATCGGAAACACGGGAACTTGTTTTCAGGGAGTGGACCACGGGTTTGAACTGTAGGAAATTGTAGATGTAGGAAGGGTGTCGGGTGTTGATCGTTTGGAATAGGAATGATCGAAGGAAATATTGTCGGTGGGAATAAGGGAAGAGACATTTTAACACGTCGTAAAGGTGGGACACATGAGCCGAAGACAGATCTTAAGCAGGAATTCATGAGTCACTTCAATTTATCGAGTAACGTCGGGCTGCCTCCTGTTTAGTTATAGTCCTAATGACTGGATGGTTTGTAGTTTTCATATGTATGTCGTTTTGGCTGTTCCGTATATTTGAGACGCATAGGTCCATACAGGCTTTATTAGATAAATGTAGGAGTTCAGTTTCAGTTTTAATTTGAATTTTGAGCGTCTTTAAAGAAGTGAGTATAATAGTCGTAGTCTGAGATTTAACATTTTTATTTTTTTGGTGATATGTGGTATCCATGTCATTCCTCTGTCGAATGTCCGTCCAGGATATTGTATTTTATCTGTTTGAAGAATTTCGGTACTGTCAAGATAAATAAGAGGGGAGGTTAGTAAAAAAATCGTTAGTTTCATGCCGAAGAGTGAAAGTGATGTTTCAAAGTTTGCAGTAACTATTTAGTTTTGTTAGAAACCAAATTTATAAGCATCTTTTTATTGTTATTGATATCCGAACGTACTCTTAAAAGTCTCGAAAAAGAGCTTATTCCTGATAATACCCGTAGATTCCTAAAAAGGAGCTGGTTGAGGTATCTGCTGCACTAACATACCAAAGGTTACTGTTCATCTTCATGTCCTAAATTTGAGCTGATGACCATTTAATATTTGTTATGTGAAAAATAGGTTGGATAATCAATGCACAGTGAAATAAATAAATTGTGTTAATGCTTTTTAAGAAAATTTAAACAAAGAAGAAACGCTAAAAAAATTACACAAAGGTTTACTATTTCCAAATAGTAATTTATGAAATGAGAGTAATTTTCTAAACATTTTAAACGTTGCATTGCGACACGAGGTTCAATATTCGATAAAAGCATGTCACAAGGAAAAACAAATGTGTTTTGTTATTACCAATAAAATTTAATTCCTAACCGACAATAAAAGCTGTTTGTTAATATTAAAGGATAGAAGAATAGATTCATTTTGTTTATTTATTTTTTTAAAGAAATATATACAACAATCTCAATTTCTTCAGCTGATGTAAAGCTCTCCAGTAATAAACAACAAAAACAAAGGAGATAGGTTTCGCTGTAAATCATGCGCTAAACATTTAGAACCCTCTCGCCACCAAATCGTCCGATTTCAATCATTCTTTTTTTTCCGGAAGCTTTGTAAAAATTCAATAGTTAAATGTGTATGCTTTTTCAGTTATTCAAAAACCTAATTTTGCATTTCCCGTAACATTTTTTCTTGCTTCTTTTCGGGGAAGTATGTAATACATAAATTTAAAGGGCTTTGAGAACAAGACTTTACCCAAGTCTCATTCGAATAGATATGTCCATTTATTTGCTTCAATCAATAGTGACAAAGGTTTTCCGGCCATCATTTTGAACGGAAAGGGCGAATAGCATTGTTACTATCCGCCCTTTCCGTGGTAACAAGTTCCAAGGACAATTCTCGGGTGGCCAAATTGAAATCAAATCTAAACATTCGGTCCAGTAGTTCCGGAGAAAAGCTGTGGACAGAGGAATAGCTGACCTTTTTGAAGTGAAAACTTCTTTAGGCGCTTACCACGCTATTTTTATGAAAAGTTAATAGACTGAATTAGATTGAGCCGTCAGAATTCCGATTTGTAACGCTTAGGTAAAGTCGACTGATTGAAGCGTTTCTGAATAGGGGTTACAATAACTAAAAAACTAAAAATTAGACCTGCATACTGTAAGCGAAAGAATTTTTCAGCATTTCATCCTCTTTATAATGAGCTATTATTTATAATTTATATTTCGTATTTTTAATCTCGACTTGTTAATGTCTTTCTCGTTAATGTAAATTCTATCGTATGGTCGAAGCATACATTTTAGTTTTGTTTTTTTTATTTCGTTTTCTACGTACCTTGAAAAGCTCAATTTTGAGAGGGTTTTTTTTTTTTTTTTTTTAGATTCGTTATTGAAAATGCTAAGCCAAAAGGAAAGGATCCAGTATGGTTGAAAGCTATGTTGTGAATTCCCATAGAAATTAATACATGATGAATCAGTAGAAAGATGTTAATCGGGGAAAATGCTTATGTAGAGGATGAAGGAACTGGATGCCATTGACAAGTTACATAACAGGTGACTCGGATGCCGACATGCACTCTAAGACAACAGCAAGAGGTCGGGGAAAGTGATCTGAACATAGGTCTCCCACCAGATCCTCATCAGTCTCCCTTCGGCTTCCGGACCGAACGGAATACCTGCCTGGATACCTAATAGTGCAATGGAGTATGTAGGTTTGGGGTGTACGAGATATCGGTAGAGTAGCGGGGTCCTGAGCTGTCTGTGTTTGATAATCGTAGAATGTTAAGAAGAAGTGAGTGGGATAGTGTACGATGTTATAGTAGCTTCAAAAATAGAAAAAATATTAGGTGAGTAGTCGACTTGTGTTAACTTTTAAATTTTACCTGGGTTTTTAATCGATAATTAAAAAATATCGAAATCAAATATTATCAAAATTTTATGTGGAATTTTTCAAAATCATTTAATGATTTTTAGTACTGACCATAAGTGATAAAAATCATACCCTGATCATTATTTTTTAAAAAAAATTTTACAATTAACAATAATATTAATTTTTTAAATCAATGGTATAAATTTTTTGTAATCACTATGATATATTTTGAGTCTGGAGTAATCGTTATAGAATATTGTTGTCAACTATTAGCAACAGAACATCGTTATTTCCGAAATTTATTTTTAAAAATTTTTACAAAAAAATTAAAAACAGGATGTTCAGGTATAATTGGCCAAATCGCAAAAATGAACTAAGGATCTCAAAACAAGAAAAAAAATTCCTCTGAAGGTATGTCCGCAAACGCTTTGTTTAGGATATGTTCACACCTAAAGATTTTCGTTGTTATGAATTATTTACATACATGAAATAAATAAAACATATTTATTTGTTCTAACTGCTTTATTAATTAAATGTAAACATTAACATTCATATTAAATGTTGTTCAAAATGAAGGTATTTCCGGAAACACTCTCTTTAGGAGATGGATTAAATACAGTACAAATATGGCCTTCTATTCCTAACTGTATACAAAATATCGGGAAAATAAGGATTAATACTATTTGGAATTAGCATTGGAAGCTCTCAATAACATTGTAAGAGGCTTTCGCAGAGTACTCATCATAATGCCTTCCATTTATACTAATGATGAATATGCCGATACCGTTTTTGTATGTACGGTTTTTGCAATGGTAATACCAAAGCTGGGAGTCGAGAATTTGCCAGGCGGTTTTCGAATAGAAGATTACCAAACAAATCTAACGACGGTTGAAACAATAATACATATCTAGTGGCGTTCTGCCACTGATGCTGTTGAAGAAAGATGCCGAGCCTGTCTTAATGCTCAAGGAAATCACTTTGGACGATATTTAATATGAATTTAATGTTTACGTTTAAGTAGTTTAATAAAGTAGTTGTAACAAAAAAATAAGTTTTATTTACTTAATATAGCGTAAATAATTTATAAAAACGAAAATCTTTAGGTTTGAATATCTCCTAAACAAAGCGTTTGCGGACATACCTTCAGAGGAAATTTTTTTCTTGTTTTGAGGTCCCTAGTCTATATTTTCAGTTTGGCCACTTAATCCTGAAACACCCTGTATATATATATATATATATATATATATATATATATATATATATATATATATATATATATATATATATATATATATATAGTACATGCACCGCGTGCAGAATTGAAGTGATTTCAGAAATATAATATTAAAGAATGTGTACATTAATAATACACATGCATATTAATATTTTATTTAATTTATGCCAAAAAGGTGAATTTTATTTTCCGGTCATAATTTAATCATTATTATTTATGTAAAACCACTAAGGGTTTGGCTATTTAACCCTAAAAAACCCTGTATATGTATCCATATATACATTGCAGGCATCGCGTGCAGAATTAAAGTGATTTTAGAAATATAATATTAAAGAATTTACATTAATAAAATAAACATACATATTAATATTTAATTTAATTTAATTTATGTCTAAAAGGTGAATTTTATTTTACGATCAAAAATTTTATCATTTTAATTTATGTAAAACCACAAAGGGTTTGGCTACTTAACCCTGAAAACCCTGTATATGTATCCATATATACATTGCAGGCATCGCGTGCAGAATTAAAGTGATTTTAGAAATATAATATTAAAGAATTTACATTAATAAAATAAACATACATATTAATATTTAATTTAATTTAATTTATGTCTAAAAGGTGAATTTTATTTTCTGATCAAAATTGAATCATTATTATTTATGTAAAACCGTATCACTCAGTGAGTGATCGTTATTTTTAATTAAATAAATAAACATCAAAGATCGATATAAATGCATTTATCAGGCACGATTTTTAAATTAAATATCAAATATAATAATTATTACATAATTTTGTGTGAAATATATATATTATTTTGCACTTTCATTTATTTATTCGCACCTGTCAACCACAACTATCGACAATCAGTAGATGTGCTGGCATAGTAATGAGAAAAAATAAAATAAAATAAAATAAAAAGGTTTGATTTGTGAGGGGAAGCAATAACCAGCAGTATTCCTTCCACAGCTGTTATTTTGTGTAAAATATATTTATCGATTTCAAACTCTGATTTGTATCTATTAGGTCTTAAAATGTTTGCACATATTTTAACATTACTCTCTGAGTCCAATAAACAGGGATCAGATTAAATCCAATCCATCTTATCTTATATACGTCCTTACATTGTTGGTATTAACCCTTACATTATTAACATTTATTTCTTATCAAACCTGATTTTTCAATCAAAGTTCAATAAACTTCCCGACCACGAACTACAAAATTTTCTCGCATCCGGATCTTGTAAGTACGAAGTCCATTAAGTTGCGGAAAACCGTGCGGTTGCTTGAATAATCAGGTCATGTTTAAAATTGAAATTACTGTTTACGCCCAGTGTGTGCGTAAGAGCGTGGATAATCCTCGTCACATAAAATAGCTTTGTAGAGGATTGGCAAAACATTGCAAGCCATTAATTTCCATCAATAAATCGTGTCCCTGATTCCGAGCTTAGCCAAGTCGACTGAAACAAATTTCCAAGGATATTGAGATACTTAATTTTCAAAGTTACCTCTAATTTATCAAGGTTTATTTTCAAGAAGATGGTGACATTATATAAACTTTGGAACCAGAAATGTTCTTTTATGAACATGATAAGTTTATTAAATTGATGGAAAATGTCAAGTGAAAAATAAATGATGATACAAATGCTATGTTTATGTATATAACAAATAAGAAGCTTAAATGTATATATATATTCTAGCTCCGTAAAAATTAAATCATATATAACAAAAATATCAAGAGCAAATAAATCCATTTGTATGGGCCCGCCCAAAAATAAATACAATTTATTTATATTTATTTTATTATTTATTAAGAAAATGAATAAATGAAAAGACTTTAAGAGCATGGAATTCTTGGGATACACGTAACGATAAAAAAAAACGCTGCAAATGATTTCACAATCGTATATTATCTCCAAACAATTATACATCTAAAGTAACATTACCTTCCGAGTTGCAAAGAAAAAAAAACAAAAGGTGATTCCAATTATTGGACTAAACTGTTTTTCTTTAATCATTAGTAATATGCTAAAAAAAAATTGCATTATTTCAGTAACACATTTAAAATTTAAAAACTAAACCAAGGATATAACATTTGGAGTAGAACACATAAAAACAAACCAGAGACCATATCTTTGCTCCTAATTGTCCGATTTTAACGATTTTTTTTTTTTTTTTTAGCAAATTTCATAAACTTTTAAAAAACCAAAATTCGGAATTTAATTTTAACATCCCTAGTAACTTTTTTCCAGCTTCTTTTCGTTGAAGTATGTTATATAGATAAATTTAAAGGGCGTCGAGAAAATGACTTTAGCGAAGTTTCATTGAAATCTGTACATTCGTTTAGGAGCTACAGTCTATAGCAACGCAGATTTTTCGGCCGCCATTTTGAAAGTTAAAGGCGGAGAGTAATGTCGATGAAGGAGGATCATCCTCGGGTGACCTCTGATTTTATATCAAAATTTGAAAAAAAATCGGTCCAGTAGTTTCGGAGAAAATTCGCGGACGGCGGACGGACAAAAAATATTTTAATCGTTTTTCGAATTCTACGAATCTTGAAACGTGAAACCTCAAATTTTGAGAGGGGGTTATGTTTTTCAATTTTTTGGTCGATCACAATGTTTCATTATTGAAAATAATAAACCAAAAATACCATGGTATATGAAAAGTGATATGAAATACATTTAAAAGGTAATAAGTAATACGACAAGAAAGTGCTGTTACAAAATACGAGGTTTGCCGATTTCCAACTGTTTTGTGAATAGGAATTGGAATAGGAGGTTTCTAAACGTTTTAGTTCTATTAAGATAGTTTTAAACTTTAAGATGTGAAATAATAAATATATTTAATAATCTGCTCCGAGAATTAAAAGAATACCTGTACTTAAAAGAATACAGTAATATGTATTTCTTTTCTCATGTTGATCCTAACACTGAAATATTATGAATTTTTATCTATGAATTAAAACAGAAAAAAAACCATTATATAGTCAGAATAAAATTAATATGAGATAAAAATTCCTTTAAAAAAATTGAAATGATAAGGAGCAAAACCGTCTTTTAATCGACCTTTTTTTTTTCAATTTTCAAATTGATAATTGTAATAACTAATACTAAATACCGGGATTAGAGTAGCTCAGTGATAGGGCACTAAGCTTCCAATGCTCAATCTCCCAGATTCAAATACCCCGGCTCATGGTAGACAAATTATTTATTCTGTTTTATTAGCGGTGGGGTGACCCTGGGTTAGGAAAACCCACCTTCGGGCACACTCAGCCTCTACAAAGTGGTTACGCTTAATTGAATTGATTAAATGGGAAAACCTGACGGTTGAGCGTGATCTTGGTCCGATCTCCTCCCTGCACAACCGTTGGCCTTGAAACAGTACTTTTCCTAAATAGTACTGAACCTAGGACTATTTTTTTTTCTTTTATTTTAATCCTAAATACAGAATTGCATGGAATTTAAGACACTGTTTTCATGAAAACTGACTTTTTCAAATGGGGTACATCTTAAATTCGAAATCTAAAATTTTATTTATACAACTTAACAACCTATAATTTTTTTCAAAAGCAACTGGACACAGTACAACGAACTTGCTGAAACCGACATCTCATGAAAAAAACGAGCCTTTAAGAATAGAACTTCTAAGAGAACATATTTTATGGGAAATGTGGATGGAGATTTGAAGAAAGAATTTTTTTTTTTTAATGATACCTAATTAATTTACCGTTAACATTTTGATTAGAATTGAAAAATAAATTTTCATGTCCCAATTAGTACATATCGTCTGCACATCCTATGTCTTTAGAATTAAAAATAATCTAAAATTTAAATTGATGTGTTTCTCTTTTCATTTTCATTCCTTGATGCTAATTACCTAATGACTTGGGAGGTATGAGCGGGCCCATTCTGTACAAAACATTGGATCCTTCCTATTCACGCGTTTCGCTGCAATATTATCACATCCATTAGTGAAATTGTTTAATTTATTTAATCACTTTAATTTACATATTTCAAACTTCCGCAAGTTTACCTCATTAGGTCGTCCATTCAATTTAGACTGGACACATTTACAGTCAGGTACGCTCACGGAGAAATATTACGAATATGCCCTAAATCCCATATCGAGTAAGCATGGAATTCTATTTCAGTGAACTCAGTCATTCAGTCTTTGTTCCCGAGCCCAACTTTCAGTTTATCGTTACTGGCTCGATGAGCACGTTGTATTTTCAATTTCCACTTCGTAACCATATAGCTCTATTATCCGCTACTGAAAAACAAAAATATGCGGAACCATTGTACTTATTAACATTTACTGAATTTTTTCTCTTCTGAAGTGATGATGCAGTTTTAAATTTTTCCAATGTGTATTGACAATTTCATATACGGATATATGAATGATTGAAACAAGTCAACATGAACTGTAAAATGACTTGAAAAAAATTAATTAAGAGGCATTTTAAACTACTTATAGTTGGCCTGTACGAATGATCCGCTTCCAATATTAGTCTAGTCAATGAATGATTATAGAAGGAAATGACGGCGACACAATTTTTGACTATTCTACATTGTTTGGATTAGTAAGGAGGTAAACATATTGAAAGTTCTCATTCCTAGGTGGTGGTGAGTCAAATGTAGGAGGAGGCACCTAGTATATCAATTTTTCGGGTTTTCGGTTATATTAGGAAAACTATCCATCGTATCGACAAAGATGTTGGGTACAAACTTAAAGCTGATGAAGTTTGCAATATGATTGATTTCATATATGTTTTCGCTATCTCACTTAGTTTCTGAGATATTCGTCCTGAGCTATCGCTAATGTGGAAACATTTATTTTTATCCCATGTTTTTTTACTGTTTTTGACAAGCTAACTCTTAATCGCTTCGTTTTACGATAAGTCGTAAAGAAGAAAGTTTTGGATAATCAAATTTTATTCCAGAATATATATTATTTTACTAGTTTTTTATTATTACTAGTTTATTATTATTACTGGTTTATTATATACTCCAACGGTTCAAAAGTTAGAAAAAAATAATTTTTATAATATTCGTTCTTATGATATTGCTCTAACTCTCGATACTTCAATATCTCTATGTATATACATGATATATATATATATATATATATATATATATATATATATATATATATATATATATACAAAAATTTATTTTTTTTATGCAAATTCTCGGAATCGAAATATAAAGTTATAACTGATCTAACTTTTTAATCGTTGAAGATAAACTAGTAAAATAAATTAATAAAATACTCTTGAAGAAAATTAAATTATTAAAAGCTTTCTTCCTTATGACTTAATCGTAGAAAAAAGTAATCAAGAGTTATCTAGTTAAATACAGTAATAAACACGAAGTAAAACATTTTTTTTTTTCATATTAGCGATAGCTGAGCACGGATATCTCAGAAACTAAGACTGGTGACCGAGGAGATGGAAAAACGCATCATTTTCGAGAATTTTCGTAAATAAAAAAATTTCCATAAAATGATACCATTCATGAGTTTTTAGATGGATTTATATAAATTGAAAAAATAGGTTTATACCTCGGGCTAATGGCCAAAGCCAAATATAATCAATTTAAAACTTAAATGTTTACAGATTAAAAGTTAAGCCTTTCTCTTTTTAATGGAATTTAGTAATCTTTCAAATTTTCATGGTTTTAATCAATCTTTAATTGAGTCATGCTAAAGTATATTTTTTCATAACTTTTTTTCCCTTTAATTTCGGGAAAATTTGCCAAATTTTTCCCACCTGAACAAGAAGCTTATCTTTAACTTCTGATGGTGACTCAATTATTGGATTTGATAAAGAATTAACCAAGATATGGTGTGCCGACAAAACTAATACATCAAGATAAAGTTCACATTTTTTCAAATTATTTTTTCTCTTTTGTATATTGAGCAAAATAAAATCTTAAGCTGCTTTTATGCTTTCGAGACAAAACGTATGAGAATTAACGATCCCACGGCATTAAAGATTTTAAGATTACGTTTTATCATGAAAGAGAATGTTAGATTGGAATTTAAATATGCACCTAAAAACTAAGCTGTAACATCTTATATAAAGTCACATGATTTTAATTTGATATGAAAATAATAGGGGAGATGAGATAGTTAAAAGATAGGCTTGGAGTAGGGAAGAGGAAATCGAGTGAACAGTCTTTGTAAGGGATCTTTGAAGTTCTTTCCTAGGGACTGAGGAAAAAGGAGCTTAAAGTTCTATATATGACATATAAAGAACAGTTGATATGAATAAACATTTCGGCTTGACCTTGTTAAAAATAGCACTAGTGAGGCTCAGAAAATTCAATCATTGTACTTAGATGAAAATACAATTTGCGTATTTAGCATTTTAAGAAGTAGAATATAAAATAGATTGTAACTGCATCATGTTTTCAAAATACAAAAAAGGTATTTGTATTTTATTTTCAAAATACTGGCACGAGATAATGAATACAAAAGCGTTTGATATATCTATTGTGAAGAAATTTTCTTATTTTTTGTTACTAATTTTTTTGGCTCCGACCTCAATCGCCTATTGTAGTGTAGACTATAACACTACGTCTTATGAACGAAGAAAGTGCCTTTAGATGTTAATCGAAAAAAAGTGATGACACATTGTTCTTGAGGTCTTTAAGTCTAAATGAATCATTCTTCTCATGATTATTTATTTAATATTATTCATCAGATCTAAACTCTAAGCCGAATTTCGAAGCCTATACTAATAACAATTGTTTAACACAAATCTTCAGCGAACTCCGTAAAAATATATGTGTATACAAGGCAAACCGCATAAGTGTGAATGAAGGAAAAACCAACCTGTATATAAGTACCATATTTATACTAAGCTCTCAACAATTCAACTTATTCTCCAAGTGTTATGCTAGATCTAGTTCAGTGTAGATCATCATTTATTTATTTGCAATTGCCTCACTATTTTCCAATTACTTGATTTTGTTATCATAAAATATATTGTAATTATATGTGTAACGACACAATGCTAAACATATTTTTCATTATCAAATTACAGTGGTCAGTAACATTATTTTACATAAAGACTTACAGATGCCAACAGTTAACGACCACATACGAACACAGTACAAGGTATTTCATAATAACTTACACGGACATACCAACTCATTGATTCGAGGCATGGCCACAACTAACATGCTCGATAGCAACCGAAGGACGCTTAAAAGAAGCTGGATGAGATCTCCTACACTAACTATAAATATTGCATTCAAGAGAGGAAGGGAAGGACGCCGCTGGGCACTCCTCTCCCTCACGCCTATTCCATGACCAATTAACCTTCTACATCTTGACATCACACTCACTGATTGTCGGAACTTCTGACAGGTACGATTTGAAAAATTAAGTTAATAAAATAAAAAAATAAAGTTATTATATCTCAATAGTATATTTTAATTATTGGCAAAAGAAGTGTGTATTAATTATTTTTTTTCTTTATCAATTGTTCAGAGATGGAAATAAAGTTTACTGTTAAAATTATAGTGATAAAAATTAGTCAGGATACGCAGTCTTTATATTTCTATACTTTTGATTCTATTTTTCCCACATATTTATTATGTTGCTAAATCTTACCGTAACCGTGACTATTTTGTTCTAATATTTTTTAAATTAAACAAAATTTATCTCAGTTATAATTTTTTTATATTTTTACTGATAATTTAGTTAATTTATTTTAAATATTTATTTATTTATTTTTTGCATTCATTCATCAAACATTCAGTACCTCATGTGTACGTTCCATCTTTTATTTTATGTATTTACACACCTTTATCTAAATCTCATTTTTCATAATTTTGTATATTTTATAATTTTTAGCTCTGAGGATGACCCACATGCTTGGGTCGAAACGTCGTCAAGCCTAATAAATATGTTTCATTCTTAATCTGTTCAGAGCAGAGTATGAATGGGATCGTCATAAAGTTTCGAGAGTTCCGAAAAACACACGTTAATTTAATTTAGCTTAATCTCAAGATCATTAAAAAATATATGTACATACACACACGTAATGAATATTTGTTTAAAAAATATTTAATCAACAGGCTCTGATATGATCTGTCTAGAGTTTTCAGTTAATGTTGGCACCACGAACTAAATTACTGCTATATCAAACACGTAATCGTACCAGGAAATAGCAATTCGCTAATGGAATGATAGGATGAAATTTTATTTTGAAAATAATTCGGACCAATTCGGGTCAAAGCACAGCGCCCTCCTTTACTTTGCCCCCCTCCATCCCTCCTCTCGTCACGTTTCACAATTGGGAAGGTGACATTTGACTCGAACCGGCTTCTTCGCTGGATGGAATCATCGGGACGAAAGGGAAATAATTTATGCTGCAAGAAACTTCAGTTCATCATCGCTGACGAAAAATATTAGATTTTTTTTTAGAATTTCATCTGTCAGTTTTTATAGAAAATACTTCTTTGTTTAAGCTGCTGTATAAATTAAAACAAGAACAAAAAAAAACAGAGAGTCCTAACTTACGAGCCTCCAAGGACTTAAAAAAAGACAAGAAAAAAAATACATATACATGCAAATATATGTTCCTACATCTTAAAATACTTATTTTAGAAACTTTTTATATCCATTGACTGTTTCACGTTCTTCTTTCAGATCAGGAAATTTATTATTTCACACGGCTATAGTTTGAAAATTGCGCGTTCAATTTGACCCAAACTTAGAGGAAATTTGGAGAATAGAACAGAAATTACGTGGTATCAGTTTCATTAAATTCGATTTAATAATTAAAGTTAATATAAATAATTATTAACAATACAATGGCTTTGAAATGTGGAAGGCATTGATCATCTGGAGTGGGAGTATGGTTAACATAATATTTTAATAGGCAGTGTCTTGGGCCCAGTTCTCTACATCCTTATCTCAGCTGACATTCCAACCCATCCTAATACCCTTCTAGCGACATTTTCTGACGATACCGCCATCCTATGTTCCCACTCAGACCCTGAAACAGCATCCTTAAACCTTCAAAGACACATCTCCCTAATAGAGCAATGGTGCAACAATTGGGGCATCAAGATCGAGGAATCCAAATGCAAGCATATCACGTTTACCCTCCGACGCAGATCCTGACCACATATCCTTTTCAACTCAGTACCTCTTCCCATCTCAGACACATATCGGTATCATGGATTCCTTTTAGACAAAAGACTAACATGGAACCCACATACCAGACTTAAAAGCCAAGAGTTTAACCGACGACTTGGACAGTTATACAGACTACTTAACAGAAAATCTAACCTCTCAATTGAAAACAAACTATTAATATACAAGACCATACTGAAACCCATCTGGACCTACGGACTTGAACTGTGGGGAACAACTAAATTTTCAAACATCAAACGCATCCAATCCTTCCAATGTAAAGTCCTTCGTATAATAGTCAATGGTCCTTATTATGTTACGAACAAAACCTTACATCATGACCTTAATATCCCTTATGTCCTTGACGTTATTCCAACCCGATTTCCAAATTTTCATCAGAACCTAATCCATCATCCTAATCCCTTAGCACAATCCTTATCCAGTTCCAGTCATCTCTACGATCCTCCTCGAAGGTTGAAGTGGCAGTCGCCTCGAGATCTTTTGTAAAGACGTAATTGGAGTCCTGGCGATGGCCAGCTTCTCCACTCACGTCATGAGTTTATGTGGCTTTATTGCCCTCTTTTAGTCTCCACTGGATTCCCATCCTAGTGATGCGGCTGAGAGAGAAGCGCTGGGATCTCTTGGAGTCTTGCCTTATCCTCCACACGTGGGAGAAATATTTATATTTAAAATATTGATACTTTAATGGGGTTATAAAATTTAGGTTTTATTCAAAATGTTAAATTACAATGCATTGTTTGATCGATTCCAAACGTTACTGGCGTGACACATACTGCCGTTACCTAGTTTTCGTTTAGTTTTCAGTAAATTTAAATTTGTTTTTACCCTGAGTTTGTATAGTAAAAAAAAGTGTTATTTGTGATCGTGTTTATTTCTATAGAAGTTCATCTAACTCCTAGTGGTCTTCTATATTTCCTCGTTAAATATCAAAGTTAACTGTAATATAAAATATGTGTGAAGTCGATTCCGAACAAACAAAAAGTTGAATTTGTCCTATTAAGTATATATACACTACTGTGAGTTCAAAAGATCGTGTGTACATATTTTCAACTTTTATTCTATTTGTGCTAAAGGAGAGAATTTGTAGTCTGCAATTGATAAAATCAGTCTGCTACGATGGAAAATAGCAGAGAGCAATAAAATATGAAATTATGTTAATAAATCATAAAGAAACAATTAGTTTACATGTTCTCCAGTAAATCATTCAGTTTTTACATACTGTTTTTTGGACTAACATTAGTGATATTAATGTTTAGTATGCACTGGATTTTTTTTTCATCAAGAATCATCAAATATGCAACATGGAAATTCAGAACTCTTTCACATGTTAGTATTTAAGGAAAAAAAATGTCAAACCCGTAAATGTTGAGGGATTACTGAGTTACCGAAAATGGCTTCTCCCAGAGATTTTATTCTCATACGAAGAAATTTAAATCTTGTAATACAGATATTTTTTATCGAATAAGAACGGCAAGGAAGCAATACCGATCTTACATGGCTGACGTTTTTTTTTTTTTTTTTTTCTGTAATGGAAATAATAATTTTTTTCCTGTCATTCCGTCAATATGTTTCTGAAGCATACTTCAGAGAGGCTTTGGTTTACACATAACATACATACATGGTTAAACATACCATACATAACTATTTATACACCTGTATATACTGTATATAAATTATATTGTATTTTATATCTTCATGTAAGGTAAGAAGATGCTATCCCAGGTAGATGATAGTTCCAGTTAATATAGATGATGTAATTAATTAATTATTCAGGTCTTTACGATATTAGCAATTAATGAAGTGCTACATCAGGCATTGGCAACCTCGCCCTGAGGGCTTTGGAGAATTTAATGATTAACGTGGTAATAATTAATGCCGTCAATTTGAACTTGAGTTGAGGTGGTATTTCAAGAAAAAATAAATGTAATCTATAATATTTGAGGAGGTAACTGGAGAAATTGCGTCCACGGTAAAGAAATAAATTACGGAGATCGTATTGTTGGAATCCTTAATACACATTTTTTTTTTTACAGAAGTTCTTCAATTTTCAGAGTCATGTCATAATTTCTTTGAGACTGATTGAGTAAGAAAATGATTATTTCACTTTTTTCATTGAAAGATTCTATGTTGGTTAAGTTTAGATTTCTTTTTTGAGTTTTGTGTACTTTTTGGAAAAAAAAAATTGTTAAAACGATAACCATTCAGTGTTTATCCTAAGAAATTTACATTACAAACCATCATATTATTTCCAAACCATTGGTCGAATAGAAATTTCATAGACCTACATCTTGAACATTTATGACGGGGAAAAATGTAAAATGTTTCGGAATAATCATATCAAGCCTAAAATGAAAACAAAAATATTTAAAAAAAAATTAAAATCATGATAATTTTTTAGAATTATTTCTAAACATTTTTTTTTTGTGGGGTGAAATCATTCAGAATAAACCTTTGATTAATAATTTTTCCAGTTTTTTTTTTTGTTGAAATTTCACTGTATTTTTTTTTTTTAATTCGTATGCTCTAACGAAAATAGACGTACGATATTCTTTGTTACATATTCCTTATTCTGGAATGCATAATATCTAAAATCAATGAATACATAGGTGTGAATGTGTTTTATTTATTTTATTAGCATTCGGCTTTAATCTGTTATTTTATTTATCTTGCATATAACTTTATCTTTTTATTTATGTACATATATTTTTTTTTTTGTTTCTTTTCTTACTTGGTTATTTTTATTCATTTTCCTTTCTAATGTACGTATTGTGTTAATGAATACTGTAGCCCTAGTCCCAATGCCCTTCAGTGTGGCAGACAGTATTAATACTCAATAAAATAATTTAAAAAAATAATCAATGAAAACCAAAATTAAGAATATAAAGAATAAATAAAGTGTATTATTATTATTTTAAAATTTTGCACTTTCTTGGCTTTCGCAAGAAATATACCTGGACCTAGGTTAAGGATTCGGCTCAAACATTAGACTAGGCTTAAACATTTTCTGAGGATATTCGCCGTGCCGAGGAGAAGTACTTTCTGTCTTTCCAATAAGGAAGAGCGGGGCTTAAACTTACCGGGGGTGAGTTGATCCGACTGAGATAGTTCCAAAACGAAAAGAGATAAATATAAGGCTTACAGTATAACATAATTAATATTCGTCCCGTGATCTTTATAATTTAAACAATGTTCTATGTTCCTAATCATAAAAATCTGGTGCGCGCAACACTCAACTTTCACTTACTCTTTGAACTTTGAATAAAAATTATTTTCTGGCCATGTTAGGCTATTATAAAATGTTTTAAATTGCATTTTAAACTGAGCTAAAGCTAAAAAAACACAAATGCTATTAAAATAACAAAAGTCCTATTTCACCGGTTGATTATGGATTGTACGATTCGTTGATTATGGATTGTTCGATCCATTGATTATAGATTGTACAACAATAAGACATTAAACTGTTATTTTCCATTGCAAATATTAAAACGGAATTAAGAGATTTGCAGTGTCTGTCATAGACAGGTCAAAAGTTGTCACACTAATTGTAAGTGGATACTGTTGGGATATCATAAAGGGTAAATTCATCAAATTATTCACTAATTTAATTTTTTAAATAGTTAATCGTGATTTTTCCGAATAAACGGACGGTATATACCTAATTATTTAAATATAATATCAGATCTAGAGTTATTAAACTACAGTTGAATGAATGAGAAATGCTATTAACACATTCAAAATTAAAAAACTCAAACAAAGGATACAACCATTGCAGCAGAACGTATTAAAAAAAAAACTAGAAACCATATCTTATCTTCTAATTGTCCGATTTTAACGACTTTTTTTTTGTTTTTTAGGCAATTCCATAAACTTTTAGAAACCCAAAAAAGTGTATACTTTTTGAGTTATTCGGAATTTAATTTTACCATCCCTCGTAACTTTTTTTCAGCTTCTTTTCGCTGATGAATGTTATATAGATAAATTTGAAGGGTGTCGAGAAAATGACTTTAGCGAAGTTTCAATGCAATGGGTACATTCGTTTAGGCGCTACAGTCTATAGCTATGTTTTTCTGCATTTTTATTTTTTTTTCTCCTTTATTAACTTATCAAATTCTTTCAAAAGTTATATTTAGCATTTTTTCGTAACTCTGAATAATGCGAAATAATTATCTTTTTAAAATAAACCATATTAAAGGTACTTTAGAGGAAGACGTATATGAACATTGGGCATTTAAGCCCTGTAAAGTGACATCAATGGGGATAAGACCTAATTTATATTAAAGACCACTTAATTATACAATGATACACCGAGTTTAATCAAAATCGTTAGAGCCGTTTTTGAGAAAACTGTGAAAATGTGTTTCAGCGTTGATATAAAGTGGCACTTCCGGTTAGCCGATTTTAAGGAAAAAGTTGCCGTCACAACTAAGGCATATACCTATCTTAAATACGTGATATCAGTTTCATAGGACTTTTCGTTTTTGAGCTAGACTGCTAACATACAAACACACAGACACACAGACACACAGACCATTTTTCGGGACTTGGTCATTTCGACTCAGGGTACCTCAAAACGTATAAATCCGTCGAAAACTCAGATTCAAAAATTTTCTCGATCGCAATACTTGCACTTACTATATATTACATATATAGGTAAGTAAAAGTAAAAAGTGATTAGCTACATCAGCTGTTAATTGCAAAGTGAGAAAATGTATAACCTGAAAGTACTCCCTGGATATGTGGAGTAATTGTAAGTGATTAAAATTTTAAACCCCACCTGTTCAATCCCCTCTTATCCGTTCAGTCCTCATCAAATTGTAAATAGATGGAGTAAATATGTATATAAATAATTAGTTTCTTTTAAATACTTTAATTCATTTCTTTTCTCTTAATTGATGATTGATGGTAAATAATATTCTTTTCTTCTATTTTTTCATCTTATAAATGTGTTTATTTTGTAATTATTCTCTGAGGTTCCGCATTTCTATCTCTGTGCATTATTCTAAAGGGACTTTAGAATCCCAGAATAAGTAAATATTTATTATTATTACTATTATAAAACGAAAAATCTGGTGCGCAACTTATATTTACAGCTCTTCTTTGAATAGAAATTATTTTCTAGCAATGTTGGGCTATTATAAAATTTTTGAAGTGCATTTTAAACGGAACTAAAGCTTAAAGCTTACAGATAATTACAAAAACTCTATTTATTATATCGACGGTAGACTGAATATTTAAGCTATAAATGATTATGAATTGTAGGACCATTAGTTATTAAACAGTTATTTTCCATTGTAAAGTTTACTAAAATGAAATTACGTGATTTTCATTGCCTGTCATGAATATGTAAAAACTTGTCACACTAATTGTAAGTGGATAATGTTGGAATTTCAATAAGGGAAAATTATTCACTAATTTAATTTTCTAAAAGGTTATTTGATGATTTTTCGGAATAAAACGGCCGATAGATATCTATTTATTTAAATATAATACCTGATCTATAGTTATTAAACTACATTAAATGTATTTAAGGCTATAATCATATTCATAAAATATTTTTATATTTCATTTCTTATTTCATCCCTAACGCCATTGCCTTGATTCGATGGATTTTAAATGATTTAATTCAAAACTTTAATTTTTTTTTAAATTTACATTTAGCAAGAAAATTTCATTTAAAACGTGTGATTTGCGTTAAATAATGTAAGTTTTCAGGAATTATTGCTTATATTTTTTTTCGTCAGTCTCCGTTACCTTTTAAAAATTTATTTTTTGTTATTATTTTTCACAGTATTATTAAAGTAAATATATATAAAATTCTCTCTCTGTCTCTCTCTCTCTAAAGTGAGTCAAGGACCTGCTTATTTAGCAATATAAACTGGTCTTCGTCTCTTGAAGGCCATGTTGACATACTGGATTTCTACTGATTTTTGATTCATAAATCACATTTCTCTAATTCATATTTTTATTTCAAATAAATTTCCAAGATTTAACTCAGATGTTTAGGGTTGTAAAGTTTCAAGAGAAAATAATATATATATATATATATATATATATATATATATATATATATATATATATATATATATACTTGTAATTTTTATCAATATTTATCCACATGTATAAAATATTGATAGTTTTAAATGCTGTAAAATTGTACAGTTAAAATTACTTCTCCACCGAAATATTATTTTTTCTCATTTAGTTCATTATGAAATTCTTTCATAGTTTATATGTATCCATTTTTATTACTACTAATAATTAGAGATGGTTAATTATTTAAATAAAAAACAAGAAAATTTTAAAATCAATGATGTAAAGTGATACTTCAAATAAATCGATTTATTCAATAAAGTTGTTATAACATCTCATTTTGATAAAGGCTGTTAGCAAATATAAATACTCGCATACTTTTTTTGTGACGTGATTATTTGAACTTAAAACTTGCATTATCGTTGACAATCAGGATTTAATATTTTTCAGGATCACTATATTTTTCCTTTCTCCACATTTCATTAGGGTTAGTAAAAATGCAATTTTGAAGTTTTTAAAGAAGAAGATTATTTTTTTTTTGTTAGAATATAATTTAAGAATGTTGTTAACGGTATTTTAAAACTATGTATAACATTTCTGAACCCGTGTAAAGTCTTCACTGTTTCAACATTTTTATTTTTTAAGCTATTATATTGGATGACAATTCATATGTCGTCATACATAAATCAAAATGAACTGCTGTAAAGGCGATATATATATATCACTTTTTTTTGGGAGGGTAGTAGGTCAGAGCAGGGTAAATTGGCATGAATGAGAAATCCAATATCCAGCAGCTATTCCGCAGAATAGATTTAAAATATATCGCTAAATAAATGTCGCAATATAATCTATAGTCGTAAATATATCGATCAGGATAATTGAAATTCTAGGCATTGATAAAATGACCAATCTTTTATTTTGATTTTGTAACGGTATTCTTCTTTGTTTTCGGTGACACTTTAAAGACTCAATGTTACATGCATTGCATAGTTTATTTATTATTAAATAATTATTAATTCAGTATACTTTTAAGATGATTTTTTTTTTAAATCTCGCCAAAATAAATATAATACAAACGATTGATTTAACAAAAAAGAATAATAAAAATGTACAATTTCAGAAATATTAGTCTGGCATCTGAATAGTTAAGAGATTAATTAATTATGAAATTATTTAAAAACTCATACAAGACTGAAACGACAAGAACGCTCGACGTTTCCGATTACTTCAGCACTTACTAGACAAATGCTCTAAACTTCCAATTAATTACAAGATACTCATATACATGACTATAATAAGGCCTATTAGGACTTACGGAGTTAAACTATGGAGCCCTACTAAACCATCGAATTCTCCTCGTATCCAATCCAAAGAATATGGGTATTTACGAGTTTTTAATCCCTAATTAAATTAGCAAAGTTTGCCGACCTCGAGATTGATTGATTGACAATTCCGAGAATATACGATGAGATGAAGACATATAAGACATATATACATATGAAGACTATATACGACATTTCATCCATATGTTAATAATTTGCTAAAAAGGGGCCTGTACCACGGATTATAATGTCTGTTCGTCAAAGAAAAATTATAATTTAATCCCAATTACTGCTTATTTTTCAATTAATGAATTTTATTTTGAAAATTGAAAAAATACAAATTATCATTTACTATAAACCTGGAACTTTATTACAAAAAAAAGTCCCTTAGAACTTTTTTTATAATAAAGTTTCACAGAAACTGTTAAAATGGAACTTTTTAAAAAAATTTCAACCGCTGCTTAAAATTATAATAAAAACTAGTAAGTCATGAGAAAATATGGGTTCGCCTACACGAAGTAGTTTAAGTTTTCTGGACGTGTGTAAATTGGCGGTGTACTTTTTGGAGATTTTGTAGAAGACCCGAAGAGGTGGAATTAAGTTTTGGATAACTTCTTTTTTTAGTTCACTCTTCGATCGCAATCAATCAAAATAAATGGCTTTAATTAATTAAATGTTGTATTATTATTATTATTTTATGTCTGGTAACTTATAATTGGCATTAATATTTACTAATAAATCTGCAGTGGTAGTATTTTTTGTGGAAAATATTTCGAACTTGGATGAATTGACTTATGAATCTGGCAGGAGCGACCACAGGCTGTCTGCCTCAGGGCGTATTCGACATTAATTACGCTTCAGCCGATATTGCCCAATGAAATGCAACAAAGCTGAATGAATTATTACCATCGGAAAATATTTTTATTCCAACAAAAATGTATTATTATTTCGATAAAGTAACAACAAAGTAAAATCTCAATTAATCAGTCATGCCCCATATAAAACTCAACGTATCTGCCTGATCGCCATTTGGAATGTTGGGCACAAGGAGTGGGGGAGGATGGGCACCCTGTTATCCACTTACAAGGTATTGATTGTTTATTCTAATTAAGAGACGTCAACACTTCAATAATTGTGTTTGTTTTAAACCCCTAGATCGAATAGGTAGTTTTAGAGGGAAATCTTTGCGGGACCGATCTGGAAGGACAAAGTGATGAAGTACGGATTTGAATTTTTTTCTTACTATGAAACATTCTTCTAACTCCCGTAATGAAAATAAATGACTTGTAGAATTTTTAAGAAAAATCTATGTTTGGATGCCCAGTAACAATAAAAGGGCAGAGATTCAGTTACATAACATTTTAGTATATGTGTAGAAAAATCTGTCATCCAGCTATTAGGATTACTTCCATACACAGTAGTGCACAGAACATGGTTTGATGAAGCATCTGGTTCCATCAATATTTTCGAGGGGGCATATTTTGGTTTTGAATTTTTAAGAGGGAGGGGGCACACATCCCAATAAATTATGTTATAGTTCTATATAACAATATGTATAAAATATAATTTAATTGAAGGGGAGATTGATGTTAAACTGAAGGCGGGAAATGCTTGTTATTTTTCTGCGACAAAACTACTTAAGCTCACGGCTCTTGTCACTGAACTTGAATTCTAGAATCTATAAAACCATTATCTTATCTACAGTTCTTTATAGATGTGAAACGTGGCCGCTTACATTAAGGAATGAGCAATGTCTTAGGATTTTTGAAAACAATCAATTACATAGAATTTTCGGACCGAAGAAGGATGAGTTAACAGCAGAGTTCAGATGGTTACACAAAGCCGAATTGCGTGAACTTTATCCGGTGAATATAAGTAAGGTGATTACATCGCTTCAAACCAAACGTGCTTGTAAAATTGTTGGGCTTAGTAACGAAAGAATTCCTAAAAAGGTGAATATTTGCTCTGCCCAATGGTAAAGGTCCTAAGGGTAGTCCGAAGCGAAGATAGGAAGGTTGCGTTAAACCCGACTGGGTTTGGACGGCGAACGATGGTGGGAGGTATGTGATAAGCGATTGGCGAACCATCGAACCTTCCGGTTTACTAAGCCTTTTATCATTATTATAAAATATAATTTAAAAATCAAAAACAGAGTTCAAAGGATGTAATAATTCCAGAAATTAATTCTGAATTTTATCAAGTAACAATAAATGAAATCCTTTTGAGTAAAACTACTTAAAGTGGTTAGAAGAGAGAGCTCCTTTTCTCATAAAATATGTTCTCTTATAACTTCTATGCTTGGAAGCTCTAGCTTTTCATTAAATGCCAGTTTCTATGTCTAGTCTGTTCTTTGAAATTCTCAGAAGTAGTTAAATTGTGTAAATAGCATTGTATACTTCAAATTTAAGCTTCACCAACTTTTAAAAATTCAATTTCTTGTAAACATTTTGTCCTAGATTCAGTGAGATTTTGTATCTAGTGTTAATTATTGTAGTTAAACCAAATCGAAAAGAAAAATCGATTAAAATAATCTTTGGTCTCTTATATACATGTTTAAAAGGATTAATTATTTTTGACATTATTCATATCATTTTCATTTTGCCTAAATAATGTATTTTTGTATTATTTTTCAACTAATATAAAATTTAAAATATTTTAGAGTTGAAGTACACGAGAAAAACATTAATAAGTCATTTTATTTTATTTTTTCTTAATTTTAAATTTTAAGAATACATATTAACTTCACTCAGGTATAAATGTAATATACAGTAAGGGTAAGTATTGCTATCGTGAAAATTTTCCACCGAATAACCAAGTCCCGAAAAATGGTCTGTGTGTCTGATGTAGGAAACTGATATTAAATTTTTTTTTTAGTTTTTTATTTATATGATATTTACAACTGTATAAAAAAGAATACATCTAGTAAATTCGCACATGGATATAATGACATTATAATTCAGACGCCTCGGAGGGTTATCAGGAATTGAATAGGAAGCAAGGTTACAAACAAGAGGGTTGGGATGGTTATGAAGTTTATTATGGAAGGACAGATATCTGGATTGGGTCAAACCTGATACATAAGGAACATTAAGATCATTGTGGATGATTTTATTTGTAACAAAGTATTGAGGGTTTTCGATGGCTCAACTCTATAAGTGCAAATAAAATTTTTAGTAGTCATGTATATGAGTATGTTGTTAATTAATTGGAAGGTTAAAGCGTTTGTCTAGTAAGTGTTGAAGTAGTCGGAAACGGTTTCTTGTCGTTTCACTCTTGTATGAGAATTCCAAGTGGGTCGTTTGTACAGATGAAGTCTAAGCAAACGGATTTGTTCAACAGGTATAAGTGAGGTATTGTTATAGGATACTGTAGGACACGAAGTCATTGGTTTACAACGAAAGAAATAACTTTAAACTGCCGATTAAAATTCGGAATAAATAACTTTAAAATGTAAACTTTAACAATTTTTTAAAGTTTTAAAATGTATTTAAAATACACGGATTCAAGGCTATTTCATTGTACTTATGAGGAAGAAGAAGTGAAATGTAAAAATATTTCATGGATATGTTTATGACCTTAAATATATTTAGTGTAGTTCAATAACTCTAAATCTGATATTATATTTAAATAATTAGGTGTCTGATGTAGCTAATCACTTTTTACTTTCACTTATGTATATATGTAATATATAGTAAGTGCAAGTATTGCGATCGAGAAAATTTTTGAATCTGAGTTTTCGACGGATTTATACGTTTTGAGGTACCCTGAGTCGAAATGACCAAGTCCCGAAAAATGGTCTGTGTGTCTGTGTGTTTGTATGTTAGCAGTCTAACTCAAAAACGAAAAGTCCTATGAAACTGATATCACGTATTTAAGATAGGTATATGCCTTAGTTGTGACGGCAACTTTTTCCTTAAAATCGGCTAACCGGAAGTGCCACTTTATATCAACGCTGAAACACATTTTCACAGTTTTCTCAAAAACGGCTCTAACGATTTTAATTAAACTCGGTGTATCATTGTATAATTAAGTGGTCTTTAATATAAATTAGGTCTTATCCCCATTGATGTCACTTTACAGGGCTTAAATGCCCAATATTCATATACGTCTTCCTCTAAAGTACCTTTAATATGGTTTATTTTAAAAAGATAATTATTTCGCATTATTCGGAGTTACGAAAAGATGCTAAATATAGCTTTTGAAAGAATTTGATAAGTTAATAAAGGAGAAAAAAAATAAAAATGCAGAAAAACGTAGCTATAGACTGTAGCGCCTTAACGAATGTACCCATTTCATTGAAACTTCGCTAAAGTCATTTTCTCGACACCCTTCAAATTTATCTATATAACATTCATCAGCGAAAAGAAGCTGAAAAAAAGTTACGAGGGATGGTAAAATTAAATTCCGAATAACTCAAAAAGTATACACTTTTTGGTTTTCTAAAAGTTTATGGAATTGCCTAAAAAACAAAAAAAAAGTTGTTAAAATCGGACAATTAGGAGATAAGATATGGTTTCTAGTTTTTTTTTAATACCTTCTGCTGCAATGGTTATATCCTTTGTTTCGGTTTTTGAATTTTGAATGTGTTAATAGCATTTCTCATTCATTCAACTGTAGTTTAATAACTCTAGATCTGATATTATATTTAAATAATTAGGTATCTATCGTCTGTTTACCCGGAAAAATTATGAATTAACTATTTAAAAAATTAAATTAGTGAATAATTTGATGAATTTTTCCTTTGTGATATTCCAACAGTATCCACTTCCAATTTGAGTGACAACGTTTGACCTGTCTATGATAGACAATGCAAATCTCTTAATGCTATTTTAGTAAACTTTTTAATAGAAAGTAATAGTTTAATAACTAACAGTCGCACAATAATCAACGGATCGTACTATCCATAATCAACGGATTGCATAACCCATAATCAACCCGTGATATAATAGATAAGACTTTTATTATTTTAATGGTATTTATGATTTGTTAGCTGTAACCTTTTAGCTTTAGCTCGGTTAAAAATGCAATTCAAAAATTTTGTAATAGCCCAACATGGTCACAAAATAAAGTGAAAGTTTTGTGTTGCTTGCATCAGATTTTTTCTCTTCATATCATCATTTGTACCTGTCATGGATATGAAAATCTGAAAATTTGTTGTTTAATTCGTAATTTACATTGTTGGCATGAGGAAGAATAGCAATTAAGCTGCAAGACAATGCTGACCTACGACTTCGCTGGTTCGTTGGCACTAATTTGTATTCTACCACGAAGGACACGATAAGGAAACTACTGCCGAGGTTGGCAAATGCTTCCAACGTTCTTGATCTGTTCCTCGCAATATTACACTGGCTTAGAAAACTATGTAATCATAAAATATATTGCTATTATTTTTTATTAAAAAATAATAATATATTTCCTTTTTAAATTTAAGATTCGAGTGGATGAAAGTGGTTAGTTATAATTTTTTGCAAATAAAAAAATTCATGCAACAACTTGAGGTGTGAAGTGATATATATTAATTACATCTCTCTTCCATTCGCCACTATTTCTTCATCCCTTCAGCAATAGTCAAATTCCTTGTCCAAATGTCTATGTAAACATTCGGATAAGCTGTTGATTTTCTAAAAAAATATGACAAGAAGAAGTAAAATATTGTTAGATTTTTCCTTAAAATATAAAAACAAGACTGACATTATTATGTTATATACAAATATAGCTATCAAAAACTGATATTATTTGAGAAAATGCAAATCAAGAGGAATCAGTATTAAAAAAAACACACGGAAGATTGAAATATTTTGTCCAATTAAACATAAAAAAATCCTCGCAGTGTATATGCTTGACTTTTTTCGAGAGTCCAAATAATTAGAAAAAAATAGGCTGAGTTAATATAAAAAAAGACTATTAAATTTTAGGGTAACTATAACTTACTTATTGTTTTGGATTTAAATTTTAAACAGAGCTCGTTTATCTTATTGGAATGATTATTATAATTAATCAGTGTAAACACGTTTACTATATATATATATATATATATATATATATATATATATATATATATATACAATAAACACGTTTACTATATATATATATATATATATATATATACAATAAACACGTTTACTATATATATATATATATATATATATATATATGTGTGTGTACCGTAAGTAGAGAGAAGTATTTAAAAAATTATGATTTGTGTTTTTTTAAGCGCGTCACATTTTTTCTTGAAAAGGAAGTGATAACTTAAAAAATATTTGATTAAGGTAATTAAACATCGCTCCGCAGTAAACTAGATAAAATTTACTTTAAATCAAAACAGAGTTTGTCCTTGTTAAAATTATTTAAAGAGAACTTTTGATCGGATGAGTTTTAAAAAAGTTTTAAATTATTTGTGATTTTTTATCACCCTTAAAATACACTACATTTACCCCACTTTTACAAAAACTTCTCCATTTAATAAACTTAATTAATTAAGTCCATATTAATTAAATTAAGGTTAATTAGAAATAACTTTCAGATTCATCAACAGGATGGAAGTCGTGCAGTGAGGCAGGGTTGGAAAATGTAGTCAAAGGTTGGACTAGGGCAGTTTTCCAGGAAAAAGGGAATATGGAGTTTTGCAATGAAAAGTTGTAGATATGGTAAAGAGCAGGAATAAGGGCAGGAAGACTGAATTTTATTAGATTTACCGGAAAATAGTGAGGACTATAATCACGTGCGATTTTAGGATAGTGGAAAGTAATTCCTATTAGGATATGTGGGAGAAAAAGAAGTCTTCAGGATTGAAATTGTGAAGTTTAATAGCGGAAGTAGAAGAGGAATTATGAGTGAAGGATAAGAAATTCTTAGAGTTGCGGATTCCAGTAAATATGTAAATTTTAAAAACATTCATTATGATTCGATGAGGTTATCGATATTTTCATCATAATTTTCTTGTCTTCCAAGCAAGGATCATTAAAACAGCTTTATTTAGTCTTTTGAATGAGAGAAACACAACAAGATTTCTAACAATAAGATTACCTATAAAAATATCTTAAAGGTATAAGAAATAACTTTTTTATTTTATTTATTATGATATTTATACAACTGTATAAAAAAATACCGTAATTCTAGTAAATTTTAAAAATAGATATAATGACATGAAACACTTGTTGAGAAACTACCCACTAGTATCCCTCTAATAACACATCTACTTTAGATGATCACGAGGCTCTCTTCTTTTCAGACACCTCGGAGAGTTATCAGAGAACGGAGATGAGCGTTAGAAACAAGAGGGTTGGGTTGGTTACTATGGAAGGATAGATATCTGGATTGGGCCAAATCTGAAACATAAGGAACATTAAGGTCATTATGGATGATTTTATTTGTAAAAAAGATTTTTTTAGCTTTTATTCTTAAAATCATTAACCTTTATTTTTATTTTCTTTGTTAATCTCCTTTTAAATCTTCAACTTTCAATTTTTATAAATTAATTCAATTTTACTATCATATTCATCTGTAACTATTCTAAACTTTTTAAACTTTAAATTGTATTTGTTAGCTGTAGTTTTGTTATGTATGAAGTATTAGATCAAATTGTAATATAGAGTGAAAATGACCCAGGTGGTTGAAGAGCCCAAAACATTTATAAACAATAAAAAAAAAATTGTTACAAAGTATTGAGGATTTTACGAAGGATTTTGAATTCTAAGGAGAGGAATTTGATTGTTCAGCAGAGCCCTAAAGCTCAACTCCGTAAGTTCAAATAGGCCTTATTATAGTCAAGTATATGAGTCTTTTGTAATTAATTGGAAGCTTATATCGTTTGTCTAGTAAGTGTTGAAGTAGTCGGAAACGTCGAGCGGTTTCTTGTCGTTTCGGTCTTGTATGAGAATTCCAAGTGGGACGTTTGTCCAGATGAAGTCTATGCAAACGGATTTGTTCAACAGGTATAAGTAAGGTATTGTTAAAGGATGCTGTAGGGCAGAAAGTTATTGTTTTACAGCGAAAGAAATAACTTTAAACTGCCGATTAAAACTCGGAATAAATAACTTTAAACTGTCGATTAAAACTCGTATAATTTTCTTAATGACATATAATACAGGTTGGCTGAGTTAATTAAGACAGTATTCCGCAGGTTTGATTAAGTGCAGCTGGCTGTGGGAGGAGACCTTAGTCTATATCAGGACACAGGGTTCATCATTAGTTACATCTCATAGGGTCTCTGTCGTCTTCTCTACCTCTTTACCTCTTTTCATCATCCCTGCTTTGCATTTCAATTCCATGGACAAAGCTAGTATGCTTGTTTGCATCTGATAAACAGCAAGCAGGATATATTCTCGGGGTAGATACAGCTTCGGAGAACTACTTCAAGTGGGCATTTGTCGTATAATAGTGTTTGATTCATGAAAAAACAACATAAAAAAACAAATGCCCACTTAAGCCAAAGGAACCAAGGCGTTTTAATTTGTCAATAAATATGTTGTAAAATTTTACTATTAAAATTTTCATGGGTATATTTTATTAAATCAAATTTATTATTTAGATTAATATATTTTATAATTCTTTTTACTTCACAAAACTTTATATTATTCAGTCGTAGTGGACATTGGGTATTTTTATAAAACACAAGACAATAATGTATAGTTACACTATAAAAGTTATATTGTATTTAGCATTAGAATAGTTGTAATATAATTTTTTTTTTTTTGACTTTTTAATTTTGGATTTCGGAATATGAGGTTTTAAATTTATGTATATATATTTTTATTTTTTTATTTTTAAGAAATGGTCTATAATACCAGTAATGTGGTTGAGTGAGAGGCACTGGAATCACGTAGAGTCCTGACTTTCCTTCCACAAGTTGGAGGAGGGGGGAGAGGCCTGGCTCGGAGATCTTGAGTGGATGAATTTTGTAAACATTGTATAAAAGAATGTGTGTATTTAAGCAGTTAATTTGATTAGTTTAGTTTCGTTTAGTCTATATATATATATATATATATATATATATATATATATATATATATATATATAGACTAAACAAAACTAAACTAATCAATACTTTTAGTATTCTTATATTGCAGTTTCTTAATTGTAAATAGAGTGTGGATTTATTGTCCATAGCTACTATCACTATTACTATTGTTCTTAGATTTGACGGATCGTAATATTTCTCAATAACGAATTGATGAATTCTGAAGATAAAAATAACAATTTTTAGTGGATTATATTAGCCTTTCAAGTTGACAGAATGACTAACTCTAATTTAAACATTTTTATTATTAATTTTAGTGACATTTCTAGTGGGAAAATTTATACATTTATTCATAGTTCTATATTTCAACACTACAATAACATGCTCTGGAATCAACTTAATCACTGTCTGTGAAGATATTATAAATTTTCCAACTAGATGGCAGTGGATCAGCTGATGAGAAGGTTGTCTCCTCAACTCCTCTCTCAGTTTTTACCAATTTTATAGCGGAATCTCTCTGATTATTCACGTGATACAGTTAAAGTGTATATCAGAGCAGTTGATATTTACTGTTGGCATCTTTTTTTTTTGTTATTTTAAGAAAAAAAAAAAAAAATTTTTTTTTTTTTTATTTATTTATTTATTTTTCTCTTATGATATGCGGTATGATCAGCAAGTGATGGCCAGTAAGGTGCCCAAGAGGTCTCGGTCAGACGGAGTTAGCTCACCTGCCAAACAAAGGACTCGTCGCTGCCTACGAGAAATACCTCCAGTGACCAAAATGAACACTTCAGAACCAGAACCTCAGCCCCAACCAGGTACATCTGCACAAGAAACAATTGAAGAATCACCTTTCTTTACTCCAAACCCCTACCAAGTGCTTCAAAATGACAGAGAAGTAATGGAGTCTGCAGCAATACCCAGAGAACCAAAATCTCCTCCGATATTTGTGAAAAATATAAAAAATTTCCAGATGTTCTGCACCCAACTAAATAAAATCTGCTCTGGCAGTTATTCATGCCTTAACAGGACCAATGACACCAAAATAACACCTGATTCTGCAGAAGTCTACCGAAAAATAGTGAAGTACTTATCAGAAACAAATGCGAATTTTCACACTTACCAGCTGAGGCAGGAAAGAGCTTTACGAGTAGTGATAAGAAATTTACATTCCTCAACCCCCACTGAAGTTATTAAAGAAGAACTAACGACGCTTGGTTTCAATGTACGCCAGGTAACAAACGTTATGAAGGAGGACAGGGAGCAGCCAGGATTACGAAATAGGATCCCACTACCATTGTTTTTCGTGGACTTGGAGCCATCACCAGGTATCGAAAAAATATATGATATCACAAGAATATACTACACAATGGTGAAAGTTGAGAAGCCATATCCCAAGAGAGACATCGTGCAGTGCCATAATTGTCAGACCTATGGCCACACGAAGACATATTGCCACCATCTGCCGCGTTGCGTGAAGTGCGGTGAACAGCACAAATCTGTAGAGTGCACCAAACCTATACAAGATCCAGCAGTATGTGCCCTATGCTTGGAGGGACACCCGGCCAACTACAAAGGCTGCCAAATTTACAAGAATCTCAAAACCAGACACCAGAAAAACCGGATTCAAGATGAAGCACTAAGAACAAGAAGAGAGAGAGAGCCTTCCAGAATTGTAAACAATGATGTATCATTCTCCCAACTACTTAGAGGTAAGACTTTAACCGATAAATGTCAAGCCCTGCCACAACAACAACCTCAAACCCAACCTCAAAATCCTCTTCATCCTAATATACCTAACCACCAACAACAAATTCCTCATATTCCTCCTCCTTCAAATGCAACAGATCTCACAAGTTTGTTAGCATCTTTCCTCACCGATTTCAAATCCCTTGTTACTCCACTCATATCACTCCTCACGAATCTCGTATCTCACCTCATCCCTCCTTTGAAAAATCCTTAAATGACTCACATCACTAAACCCATATCCATTCTCCTTTGGAATGCGAATGGTGTTAGAAATCATACAGACGAACTATCTACTTTACTACTTGACAAGAACATTGATGTGGCACTAATTACTGAAACTCGACTAACCACTAAACAGCACTTCAATATACCACAATACCTGACATATCGTACTGACCACCCTGACGGAAAAGCACATGCCGGTACTGCTGTAATTGTACACCAATCCCTCTCCCATCACGTACTCCCATTACCAATACATGATTTCCTACAGTCCACCGCTATCGTGATAAAAACCTTCTCCTTTCCGGTCACTCTTGCATCAGCGTATTGCCCTCCTAACCGATCCATATCCAATGCCCAATTCAGTTCTCTCCTCGACTCCTTAGGACATCACTTCAACTTGGGTGCAGACCTAAATGCCAAGCACCAACAATGGGGTTCCAGAACCACGAATTCTCGTGGCCGAACCCTGCTGTCTGCACTCAATTCCCAACGTTTTCACCTCCTTTTCCCCAACTCTCCTACCTACTGGCCCACAGATCCCAACCGTAATCCTGATCTTCTTGATTTCTTTATCCACAGCGGCTTAAGTCCCCTCAATTGTTCCATTACACGTCTAAATGAACTTTCCTCTGACCATAGTCCTCTAATCCTTAATGTTTCACTTGAACCTGTTCCCAAACCTTCTCCACCGTCATTCATTAGGGGCCCAGTAAACTGGGACCTTTTCCGCCAAATAATCTCCGATAATATTGATCTCAACATATCCCTCAAAACTCCCGATGACCTTGATAGTGCCGTAAATTCCTTTACTACCACAATCCAACAAGCCGCCTGGACTGCCTCCTTCCCAAAAGACTCCTCCAGAATTCCTATAAAGACCATTCTACCCCAACACCTCCTTAACCTAATCCGCACCAAACGCCGTGCCAGATTATTATGGCAACGTACCCGACATCCTACCGACCGCTGCTCCTATAATTACTACTGCAAACAATTAAAACTGGAATTAGCCACCTTCAGATCACAATCCTTCAACTCCTACCTATCCTCCCTCTCTTCTCGCGACAATTCCCTTTGGAAAACCACAACAAAAATCCTAAATCCTCACCGCATTTCCCATCCTCTCCGACGAGGTGATGGCTCCTGGGCAGCATCTGACGAAGATAAAGCTGAGGAGTTCGCCATTCACCTATCCAATACATTTATTTCACATCCGGAATCCCATCCTGCCCACACCGTAACAGTAGAAGAACTCCTTACATCACCAATCCCACTTTCCTTGCCCCCAAAAGCTATTCATCCTTCCGAAGTAAAATTTCAATTAAAAAAACTAATCCCCCGTAAAGCTCCTGGACATGATCTCCTTACACCTCAAATCCTTCGACAACTTCCATCCAAAGCAGTCATATTCCTTACATATATCTACAATTGTATCCTACGCACCACCCACTTCCCTCTGTTATGGAAACACTCCACTATTATCCTTTTCCCAAAACCAGGAAAACCTCTCAATAGCTCAACATCCTATAGACCAATCAGCCTACTCCCAATCCTTTCAAAAATTTTTGAAAAGATCCTTTTGAAACGAATCCTACCCATTATAGAATCCCAAAATATCCCTTCCCATCAGTTTGGTTTTCGCTCTCAACATTCTACTGTTCAACAAGGACTCCGAGTTGTTGATCATATTTCCTCAGCCCTAGAAAACAAGGAATACTGTTCGGGTGCCTTTCTGGACATTGCACAGGCATTTGACCGGGTATGGCACTCCGGACTGCTCTCCAAGCTTAAAATCCATTTACCTCAGTCCTTGTACCTAGTCCTCCGATCCTACCTCTCTGACCGCTCCTTTCGAGTTCGCTGTGGAACAGAATTTTCCAATATCTACTCCGTTAAAGCCGGTGTTCCCCAAGGCAGCGTCTTGGGTCCCGTGCTTTACATCCTCTTTACTGCTGACATCCCTGTTCATCCCGATACTTTTCTTGCAACATTCGCTGACGACACCGCAATCTTATCATCCAACTCTGATCCCGAAATAGCATCCTTAAATCTCCAAAGTCACCTCACCTTGATTGAGCACTGGTGTAATAACTGGCGCATTAAAGTTAATGAATCTAAATGCCAACATATTACCTTTACACTCCGACGCAATTCCTGTCCACCAGTACTCTTTAATTCCATCCAGCTTCCTTATTCAGACACAGTCCGGTATCTTGGCTTTCATTTAGACCGAAGACTAACTTGGAACCCGCATACTAGACTCAAAAGACAAGAACTCAACCGACGATACGGCCAACTATACCGACTACTAAGCAGAAAATCTAAACTTTCCATTGAAAACAAGCTACTGATCTACAAGACAATACTGAAACCTATTTGGACTTACGGACTAGAACTGTGGGGATCAGCAAAATTTTCTAACATCAAGCGCATCCAATCCTTCCAGTCTAAAGTCCTTCGAACAATAGTCGATGCTCCTTTCTATGTATCCAACAAAACCCTACATCATGACCTTAACATCCCATTTGTCCTAGACCTTATCCCAGAAAAATTCTCCAAATTTCACCAGAACCTTACTTACCACCCAAATCCTCTTGCACAATCCCTATCAAGCATCTCCCATCCCTATAATCCTCCAAGAAGGTTGAAACGGCAGTGGCCTCGCGACCTTTTGTAGATTATATAAATTGGAGTTCTGGCACTGGCCAGATTCTTCACTCAAGACATGTGTGTATGTGGCTAAAGTGCTCTCGACCAATCTCCGCTGGCTTTAGTACCAGTGACGCGGTTGGGAGAGTAGCGCAGGGTTCTCCTGGAGTTCCCTCGCCTGATTGTATATAGGTATGCATGTGTTTTTTTTTTTTTTTCCTTAGTTTTAATTTTCTTATTTTTTAGGTTATTTTATTTTATTGTCTATTGTATATACTTTTGATTATTATTTTGTTCTATTTATTTTATTTTTTTGTACATATGGTGTGAATGTCATCCCACCTCACTATAACCAATGTCCAACAGACAGATTGTTATAATACTCAATAAAGAAATTAAAAAAAAAAAAAGAAATATCACTAAATTATGTAATCGGGGTTAGTCATTCTGTCAACTGAAAGGCTAATATAATCATTTATGTCATTTTTAACTTGAAAATGGGTGAAATTGCCCAAAAAGTTGTAAAATACAAAAATGAAATAAAGTTTTTGTGAAGTAAAAAGGGTTCTAAAATATATTCCTCGAAATAATAAACTTGAGTATTTTTAATGATTTTATAAACTACGTATAAAAAAAAGTGCTTAAAAAAATAAAGTTTTACATGAAATACTTTAAGTTATACATAAATTTATAATGATGACTAATTGTTTTGTTTTTTCTGAAAATAACTAGGTGAAGTTCGACCACGGTTATTTAGCAGCTTAAGGGCGTCAAAGTTGAAACTTACACTTTGCTTTATTTTTAACTCATTAAGCGATACAGGGGTGCCCAGAAGAGGGTTTCATGGCAAGTTGCGGCATCAAAATTTTTGAGAGAGGCACATTTTGACGATATTAAAATTTTTAAGAGGGCCACATTTTGTAGGGGTTGTGAATTTTCGGGATGAAAAGGGGACAAAGGAGAAATATGAAACAAAATGGAACTAGCGTAATTGTATGTTATCTAGATTTTTTAAAAGTCTACTTTTGCCTGCAATGTTTTTAAGAAAACGAGGACAATCAAATATTTTTTGAGGAGGGGGGAGAAGGCAGCTTCTTGCACCATTGACCTTGAGGGGGATAGGCATCCCTGCTCCGATATTAAAAAATATTTACAAATATATACACATGTCACATAACTTCAAATATATCAAATTATTAATGCGGATTCACCTCTCGGGAAAATACTCAGTTAACAATAAATTCATAAAAATCACTCTACAACTTGAGTGGAAAATGTGCAAAACTAAGAAAAAAGACACTTTATCATGTTTTATTTAATTGCCTATTATACAATTGTTTGAGAGAAAAAAATGTCCAGGGTATGGGCAATTTTAATTGGATGGAAATATTTTAGCCAACCGCTACAGATGATAGGAAAAAATTATATTTCTTTATCTCTAATATATCTAATTATAGGGATTTGGTGGGATAATGTCAAATATCGTCGTTTGAATATTTTAGGAAAATTGTAGATTGGATTTCGGAATGTAATCTGCTCCGGCTTTGTTCCCTTTGTATATGTAAATAAACTGTTAATACAATTTTAAAATATGATTTAACATCAATATTTAAAAGATAAAATGCATTATAAAAATTTATCATATAATAATAAAAAAATTTATATTGATGTTGATAATTATCTTATCTGCATGTTATATATATGTTGATAATTGTTATGAATTATTTTAACTGTTTGATTTTTCGCGAAATTTGATTTGTTAGTTATACTTAACTCTCTTATAATATTTATTTATAATGTAGCATAACAAAGAAAAACTAATGTATTAACGTAAGGATAGTAATGTTTATAATACAAAGATTGACTCTATTTGAATGGGGTTCTTCTCTCAAAACAAATAAAGATTAAAATTAAATATAAAATATATACACATATCACTGGACGAGCTAAAGCGTGTGCGCAGCACCGCGAGTTGACCGACAACCTGGAGAGGATTTTAAATTCCCCGCCCTCACCCCCTGCTCGGAAAAACCCCGTATAGCCTAAAAGGTGAGGAAGAGAAGATCAAAAAAAAAAAAAAAAAAAAAAAGAAAAACATATCATGTGATATCGTAATGTTCTGAATTATGTATATAGTAATGTGATGTATATAGTAATGAATTATGTATAAAGTAATGTATATAGTAATGTGAGCTTCAATTTTGGGCCGCATGAATTCATTCAAAGGTAGTTGAATAATTGCATTGGAAATTATTGAAAAATAAATTTTAAAAAATATATATTTTTTTCAATTCTTTATTCAGAAATATTACAATGTGGCACTTCTGAGGACAATAGTGATAGCGATAGCAGAGTAGCTCATTCACACTCTATATACAATAAATAAACAGTAAAATAATAATACTAAACGTAAATGTTTATAAACTTATTTTACTAATAAAGGTATTTTAGGGTTCTTTGCCGTTAAGTTGTAGGATAGTTAAATTTTTCGCCATGATCAGAAAATATAGGCTAGCAGTAGTTTCATACTTAGAATTGATACTTATTTGTTAGAAAACTGAATTTTAAGAAAAAAATCTAAATACCATTATAGATAAAATAATGGTTCCAGTGTTGCTTCGGTTTGACCGATCTCCTGAGCCTTGACAGCCATTCCTTTCTGTGTTCTGGAGTACCTGATGGCTCCTAGTCTTTTAGTTCCGCTTTTTCAAAGCCTTTCTTTCACCTTTAGGTTCTCCGTTTTTTCACGGATGGCTTAACTATTTTAATTGGCCTGGAACGACCTTCAACCTTTCTTATGCTATAAAACTACATATCAACTCGTTTTGATATAGTATTTAACGACCTGTTCTTTGCATGGACCTTTTTAAATTTATTCATTTAAGCCACAATATATTCATGTAACTAAGGAGCAATAAGAAGTTTTTTTCTTGATAAAGGTAACTAAATGCGAAGAGGATTGAAGGTTCAAATTGATGTTGGGCATATATGAAGCTGGACAAGTTGAGTATTCATATAAAGAATGGGCCAATTTTCAGCAGAGGAGTAGGAAATCCAAGATTTGTATTTTTTAAAGAGAGTCATTTTTTTTGTAGTAGTAATCGATAACTAAAGAAATATTTAATTTAAGTAATTAAAAATTACTTCACTGTTAACTAGATAAAATTTAATTTAACTGAAAAGACAATTTATTATTATTTTTTTTTTTTTTTTTTTTTTATTTCAATGGAATTTACAACTGTATTACATAGAGAATACAATAAGTAAATGAGAAATTTGTAACATGGCATGTACAACATGAAGAGAAACTACCCATTGGTAGAACTCAAATTAAAGTTCTATATTAGAAGATCCCGAGGCCATCTTCTTTTCAGACGCCTCGGAGGGTTATCAGGGATCGAGGAGGAAGCAAGGTTTGAAACGAGAGGATTCGGATGATTCTGCAGTTTGTTATGGAAGGAAAGGTATCTGGATTGGGCCAGATCGGAAACATATGGAACATTAAGGTCTTTATGGATGATTTTATTTGTGACAAAGTAAGGAGCGTTGAGGATTTTACGAAGGATTTTGGATTGTAAGGATTGGATACGAGAGGAATTCGATGGTTTAGTGGAGCCCCAAAGCTCAATTCCGTAAGTCCAAATAGGTCTTATTATTGTCATATATACGAGTCGTTTATAATTGATTGAAAGCTTAGATCGTTTGTCTAGTAAGTGCTGCAGTAGTCGAAAACGTCGGGCGGTTTCTAGTCGTTTCAGTCTGGTATGGGGGTTCCAAGTGAGTCGTTTGTCAAGGTGGAGTCCTAAGTAGCGGATTTGCTCAACAGGAATAAGTGGAGTATTATTGAAGGATACTGTAGGACAAGAGGTCATAGGTTTACGACGGAGGGTAAAAGTGATTTGATGGGATTTGTTGGAATTTATTTTTATTCTCCAATTTTTACACCATTCTTCAAGGCTTGTGATATGTGATTGAAGAGTTTGGGATGCAATTAAAGGATCGTTATTAACTGATAGGATACACGTGTCATCGGCATAGGTGGTGATGACAGTGTTGGATTGGGTTGGGATGTCAGCTGTATAAACTGTGTAAAGGATAGGACCTAGGATACTACCTTGAGGAACACCGGCAGACTGAGTAAAAAGAGATGAATAAGCATTGTTATGATTGACTTTGAAGTATCTGTCAGTAAGGTAGGAACGTATAATGAGGAAGTATGTAGGTGGTAGGAATTCACGGAGTTTGTACATCAGTCCCGGATGCCAGACTCTATCAAACGCCTGTTCAACGTCGAGAAAGACTCCCGTGCAGTACATTCCGCGCTCCAATGCAGAGGAGACTACATCTACCACACGATGGCATTGCTGAATAGTGGAGTGGGATGTGCGGAATCCAAATTGGTGATCTGGGATAATGTGTTTAGAGTCTAGGATGGGATACAGGCGTTTTAAAATGAGTTTTTCCAGGATTTTGCCCATAATGGGTAAAAGGGAGATAGGACGGTAAGAGGATGGGTGTTCTGGCGGCTTTGTGGGTTTAGGTATCATTTTGACAATGGATAGTTTCCAAGAGTCAGGAAAATATGTGGTGCGGAGTACAGCATTAAATATATAGGTTAGGAACAATATGGCTTTTTTAGGAAGACATTTTAGGATCTGGGAGGTGATTAGGTCATGGCCAGGAGCTTTGCGAGAAGGTAATCTATTAATGATATTGGATATTTCTGAAGGATGAAATGCTTTAGGTGGAGGAGTCAATTGGAGTGGGGTATCCAATTCTGCTTCAATAAACTCAAGGTGGGTTGGATTAAGGATGTCTGGGTGTGGATTAAATGTTTTTGAGAGGTGTTGAGCAAATATTTGAGATTTTTCATCATCAGATCTGGACCAGGTTTGGGTTTCAGTAATAAGTGGGTGGTTAAAATCTTTGAATTTAAGGAGTTTTTTAGTGGTCAACCATAGTGATTTGTCACAAGTAGTAAGTTTTTCTGTCATGTTATGTAAATTTTGAACTTTGTATTTTCTAATTTCAGCTTTTAGTTGGTTAGTTAATTTGTTGTAATATGTCTTATCTGATGGATATCTAGTCCTGTGCCACTTCGATCTTGCTCTGCGTTTTTCCCTTAATAAGATACGAATATGCTGCGGCAAATTTGTCTGTTGGGAGTTGTCAGTTTTATTGGTAGATGTATTATTCTTTATTTTGTCACTTATAGATGTAGTAAGTTCTTTTATGGCTGTGTCAATATCACGTTTCGTCTTAAGTGGAATATTTAGGTCCAATTTATTTTCCAGGTCTTTACGAAAATTGTCCCAGTTTACTCGTCCTGTAATCAGTGTAGGAGAGGACGAGGGCTTAGGAGCGAAGGTTGTGTGTAATGAAAGCAGAACTGGAGAATGATCTGAGGAGAGGTCATCCAGGGATTTTATTGTGACATGGGAAGAGGAAATTTGGGAGGTGACAAATATGTCGAGGATATCAGGGCGTTTTTTGAGGGATGTTGGCCAATAGGTAGGATTCATAGGAGAGAGGACAGAGTAACTATTGGAAGTTGAGACAGAAGATAGTATGTTACCACGGGAGTTGGATGATCGACAACCCCATCGTTGGTGTTTAGCATTGTAGTCTCCTCCAGCAATAAAGCGCGATCCGAAGGATTGAAATAAGGATTCAAGTAAGTTATAGGTAAGAGTATGACCGGGAGGACAGTATACAGCTGAGAATGTTAAATGGAAAGGACGAGTTGAAATGATAACCGAGGTTGCTTGAATAGCCTCCGTTGGAGTAGAAGGAATGAGAGAATGGGATAAGGATTTATGGATAAGGATGCAAGAACCGGCATGGGAAGTGTTGTCGGGGTGGTCTGATCTATAAGTGATATAGTCACGTATGTAGAAATATGAACGTCGAGTGAAGTGAGTTTCTGTCAGTAGAGCAATATCAATGTGATAGTCATGAAGAAAAATGTCGAGTTCGTCTCGGTGGTTTTGTAGTCCGTTAGCATTCCATAAAAGAACAGCTAGGGGCTTAGTGCTCATCGTGAGAGATTGAAGGGAATTTCGGTAAGGATTCTTGTGAGGAGGGTAATTAGTGGCTTGATAGTCTCTTGGAGATCTTTCAGGAAGGACGCAAGGGTGGAGTTTATTAAATCGATCGGGTTTTGTTGGTCAGGTTGGTTTTGATTAGGAGTTCGTGAGGGAAAGATCTTATGATAAGGAGTGTCTGATGAAGGATGTACCCTTGGAACTTGGGAAGGAGAGTAAATATGAGCAGTAGGGTGGGAATAAACAGGAGTTGGATGTTCGGGCGGTAATTTTACACGTATAGGTATCTGGTGAGGAGGCATTTGCTGACGTGGAGATTTTGAATGAATGTGGGAGATTTGAGTCTTGGATTGGGAGGTCTGGATCTTAGGTTTGGAAGCCTGAGTCTTAGTTTTGGAAATCTGAGGCGTCTGACGTCGCGGCTGTTGATTCTTCACCGTAGTGTCTGAATATAGGTGCCTAGAGTCTTGATGGGGATGATCTGTTGATGTAGAAGGGTTGTGCGTCAATTGTGGTATTATTTCGTTCGGCAGTTGAGGAAACGCTGCCAAATTTAGGAGTTCAGGTGCCTGTACCTGTGCCTGGGTAGAATTCTTCTGTTCTTCTTTTAATGATAAATTATAAGTTCTTTGCTTATATAGCTTCTTATAGATAATGCAGCCCCGATAGGTTGCAGGGTGGTCCTCACCACAAAGGGCACATTTTGGTGGTTCATTTAACGGTTTCTGGCAGGTGTTAGAGGCGTGAGGCCCGGCGCATTTAACGCAACGCACCGAGTGATGGCAGTAAGCCTTTGTATGCCCTAAGTTTTGGCACTTGGTGCATTGAACGACTATTGGTTTCTGCCTCGGCTCTTCAAATTTTACAACAGAATACAGCAGTCTTTTAACTTCGAAGATTTCTGCATTATTCCGGGCTGGTTCTAGATCGATGAAAAATAATGGCAGTGGATATTTATCAATAGGATGTAAAATAGAAGATATATGTCTTACCGAATGGCCGATATCTTCCAGATCTTTTTTTATAGCGGTAGTGGGTGTGGTAGAGTGAAGACCTCTCAAAACCACTCTATATGTTTTGTCTTCTTTTAGTTGATAGCAGTGGAAGTCGTGATTGAGTGCTGTCAAATGATTTATAAGTTTTTTATAATCATCTTTAGTATTGGTGTTAATCTTTATATCGTTGACTCGAGAAAAACACCGGAAGTTGGTCGGTCCGATCAGATTAGCTATTTCTTGACCGAACTGAATGAAATTGTCAATCTTGCTTACATAAATCGGAGGTGGCACTGGTTCAGTGAAAGTTCTAGGTTCAGTGATTTCGTTAATTTTATTATTGGCTGTAACAGAATTGTTACTGGATGTGTTAGTTGATGGTTTAGTGTCAGGTTTCATAGCTGAATTATTACTAGTTTTTGATTGTTTATTTACTTTGAGAGCTTGCTTTGTTTTAGCGGATTTGTTTTTTTTTTTATTAGGTGAGTTGCCCGCCGAACCGGGGGCAGAGTTTCTATGGCGCTTTTGGAGAGTTCGCCTTGTTAAATATTGAGAATCAGTCTCACTGATTTCGGAGAAAGGAGTCTCTTCATCTGATTCGTCAAAAGAAATGTTCTTATCAGAATCCATACCTCTAAATAATAATATATACAAAAAGAAGAGAGAAAAAAAAAAAGTATCACTAATAAGAAAATTTACAAAACAAATACTTAATAACTAATCTATTTACAAATATATATACAAATATTAAAAAAAACATTTTTATAAATAAATAAAATAGAGTCTCAGTAGAAAAAAAAATATTAAAATAAAATAATCAATTAAGAAATAAAAACAGAGAAAAAAAAAATATATACTGTCTTAGGTACGAACTCAAGATATTCTGAACGTAAAATAAAGCGCCGTGACCTTGAATTTGAAAGATAAGACCCGCTGAGGGGAATTATCTGCCACGTAAACTGTCTCTAGCAATCGAGTACCAATTTAATGTTGCTAATTGTTAATAAAAGTCACTCACCTCACTGATTGTAATGTAAAAATGTTAAATTGTTTATAAACTCACTGTTTACAAAGTCTGAGAACAGGATTTGAGATAATAAGCACATAACAAACTAGCAAAGACGGAACGATACGAATATAGAACCTCAGTTTCGGCCATGACACTTACGACTTTATTATTATTAAAACCATTTAAAGAGGACAAAAACACAATTTCATTGCCATCTTAAAAAAATTTTTTCAAACATCGTTATTTTAAATTTTATTATTTTTAATGATGTAGAGATGGTTGACCGTGATATAATATGAGAAGGAGTTGATCGGAGGGTGCGGTCAAATAAATACTAAATTATAGAAACAGGCAGTGCCACATTCTACGGTATGTTTGACTTTTATTATGATTCTTTCTTAACACACCTATCCTAGGGGGCGGGGTGGCCGAATGGGCTAAAGCGTGAGCACAGCACCGCGAGTTGCCCGGCAACCAGATATATGAAGTTTTGAGAGACAAGAAAAGTACGAGTTCGCGTCCCGGTGCCAGAGGGCACTTTAAATTCCCCGCCCACGCCCTCCGGCCCGGGAAAATCCCGTATAGCCTAAACGGCGAGGTAGGGAAGAACAAAAGAAAAAAAAAAACCTACCTATCCTTCAACTATACACCTTATTATAATCTTCATGTAGCCTACTATTCCATTACTGCTTTCAAAAAAACTAAATGTCAATTGTCATCTATATATAATACAATTTCTCTTATATATATATATATATATATATATATATATAATATATATATATATATATATATATATATATATATATATATATATATATATATATATATAAGAAACCTTTTTTATCGATTTTGTGATCAAATTATCATACGGTCCAACTAGAAAGCATATGGGTATTTACGAGTTTTTCGAACGTAATTAAATAGACCAAGTTTGTCTCTCTCTAGATTGAAAACGAGCCAATTTCAAGAATTTTCGTTAATAAAATATTTGTAGGTTACGGTGAGATGAAACTATTTACGAAGTTTCAGGCAAATGTTAATAATTCGATAAAAAGGGGTATATACCACGGACTAAAATAATAATAATTTGTAAAATTAAATCTAATAAAGTATTGAAGAGAATTTGGTTACTATTTTCAGTCAACGAAAAGTGCTTTTCCAACCTCTAAGTTCTTCAATCTTGGTAAAGTGTTTCCTTTGGTCCTTATTAATTTCATTCCTAATCTTATCAATCTAGCGATAATGGTATGTATAATTTAGTCGTGGTTAGTTTCCACTATATTGTCAAAATCTCTTTTTTCGTAGCAAGGTTTTTTTTGGCATTTTCCTTTAATTAAAATTTCGATATTTTTTATTAATTTTCTATGGTTTTTCTATGGATTATTTCTTTATAGTTAAGAATAAACATTAACAAATTAATTTAAGTGTTTCTTGGGTCAGTGTAACTGTTTTGTGGCCTGAAGTTGGACAGTTCAAAACAACTGAAAACAGTCGACGGTCCCCGACATCATCCTTCAATTAAGAGCTAAATTTGTTTTGGTTTCAAACTGACGAATCCGCTCACGGTTTATAATGTTTATGGTGAAAATATAACTTCAGTTGAGAAAAAATCAACCGAAGTGTCAGAAGGTTACCACTAATTTTTTTTTTCCATAGGAAGACATTTTCAATGAAGGCCAACTTTTTATACTAAACACGTCCTTCGTTTTTTTTTTCATAATAGAAAAATATTCTGTAGCTAAAGGGATAATCTATTAGAAAAGTGGCCTCATTCTTTGAGCTTTCCGTTTGTTCAGCTGTATCTTTTGCGCGGTAAAAAAGGTAAATATTGCAATAAAGTGGTAACAAATGTGTAACGACATCATGTAGAACAAATTCGAGAGAATTTATTGTTATTTTTTAAAAATTTAATCAAGTTGTTTTTTTAAAATGGGAATGAACTAAACAATTAGATTTAACAAACACATTTTTTGTTAATACAATTTGATACATTCTCCGTGCTAGACCACATCAAACCGCCTTAATCGTGACCAGGTTAAGAATAGGACATACGAACCTAACTCATGTACATCTCATTACCAAGCAGCCACCACCAAATTGTTAACACTGCAATAGCCCTCTCACAATCAATCATATTTTTCAAGAATGCACTTTTTATACTTCAAGCCTAAATCGATTATCTCTAAAACCGGATATATCAGCAGTATTAATCAACAACAAATCGAACATAAAAACAGTGATAAAATTTCTTAAAATACATAGGCTATTAAATAAAATATAAAAATAAATATAATTTTTATTTTATTGTTTTCTTTTTTTATATTTATTTTAATATATTTTATTTTTTATATGTTTTTAAATATCTTTTTCATTTATCTATCTATTATTAAACCTAGAGTTTTACGCCTCAAAGCCTAAATAAACAAACAAACGTTCTCCGTGCTGGAGCTCACCTTTGGCTTGATTTAACTTCAGGGATGGGCAAATGATACTATAAGTACTGAATACCAAGTATTTCACTCAAATACGGTCCTTTTTTTGAGTATCAAATAATTTAATTACAACTTCACTAGATTTCAAACGATTAACTAAAATAGTGATTGAATTTCCAATAGTGATTCAATTTGAGTAAAATACTTTATGCTCGGTACCCAATGTATCAATTGTCCATCTCTGGGTTAACTTGATTTTAGTGAGGTCCAGAAAAGCCATAGTGTCCCTTACCAAAACATTCAACTTTGTGAGCATAACTAAGTTCCTATTAATAGTGAGGTATTCACATATCAAACTGATACACAAATGTCTCCTTCCGATATGTTCCAAAGTTTTTGAAAAAAATAATATATAAAAATTGTTGGACATACTAACTGATCGAAAAATAATACGGTTCAGGAAACTACGATTTTTTCAGCCCAAAATTTTAAGATTAATAACAGCAGCTTTGTGTTAAACACATAACTTTACATACCGACTCACCACAACCAATTATCGACCAATACATAGTTACTCTTTTCACCCCGATTTCATACAAAATTACATGGACATCAAACAATAGACATATATGAACGACATGGCCACAATACAATTTACAAACCCATAAGTAGATGACTGAAAAGAAGCTGGATGGATGACCGCCTTTGGTGAATGAAGGAAGCAGAGACTAGGGAGAGGTGCTGCTAGGTACAATTCTTCCTTATGCCTAAAATGCCATTTCTCATACAATAGCAACAAATCTGCTTATTTGATGCATTTGTGCAGCTGAAGATTTGAACAGAGAGAGAAAAAAAAAACTTTAAAATCTAACACTTGTTCCTCTTCAAATATGTCTGCGCACCTGTATAATCAGCAGATGTATTGTGATAAATAAGGATCATTATAGGCACGAGGAAGGATAGTTCCCAGTAGCACCTCTTCCTGGCGTTGTTTACTTATTTTATTCAGGTAAGGAGATCTCTCATCTAGCTCTTTTTTAGTCTCCTCCTTATGAACGCCATGCCAGTCGTGGCCATGTCGTTTATAAGTCTGTTTGTGTGTCAGCATAGTTTGAGATGAAAACTAGAGTAGAGACTACGTATGTGTTGGTCTATATTTGGTTGTCGTAAGTCGTTATGTAAAGTTTTGTTGTTGACGTACCAGGGAACTTCTGTTATAAGTTGTAAAATTTTGAATCGAAATGACTGTTGTTTTTGTAAATGCGTCTTTTTTGCCGAACCGTAAATCTGAGAGGCGTATGTCCAGATGTGTTTGAGTAGGTAGCTGTATGTATTGAGCTTTTGTCTATCTTTCATTTTAGATTTAGTAAAAAGTGAGTTTTGACGTGTGGGCCTAACACTTAAAACTAAGATTAACAATTAATACTGCATTAATACAAGCCGATCAAGCAGCCAACATAGCAAAAAAGCCAGATACAATATCCGTGAAATCAATTAATGAAATTTCGCTATAGGATTACGTTAAAAAAATTAAGGAAAATGTGTGGTACATGTGGCACAACAAGTGGGAAAAAATAGAATCTAAATTAAAAGAAATTAAACCCCAATGTCTAAAATGGGAAACCTCTCAACGATCATCTCGAAAAGAGGAGACAGCCCTCTGCAGGTTACGAATTGGACATTGTGGGTTCTCGCACTCCTACCTACTAATCGGACTTGATCTTCCGACCTGCGAGAGCTGGAATGTCCAAAGGACAGTAAAGCACATTATTCAAGACTGCCCTACATTTGAACCTACAAGGAAAAAGTTAGACATGGCACAGAGTCTAAAACAAAATCTACAAGACAGTGCAATCAAAAAAACTTCAAGGTTTTTAAAAGAGATAAAACTCTACAACAGAGTGTAATTTAAAGGTGTTGCCAATGACCCTTCACGGTAGAGGCAACAAAACATCAAATAAATAAATAAAAAATAATTATTGCCAATTTTATGGAATGCAAATTATTAGGTCCTGTCAAAAAATGATTCCTTACGCTGAGAAAAATATTTTTTAACTCCTTTAAAATTTAGAGCTGATTGAATATTCAATGTTTTTATCATTTTCGTTCTGCATCTCACCATTTTCCAGATTATTCCTGAAAATATTGCAACCGTTGTTTTTTTGGTAGTTTAATAACATTTTTATAAACTATTGTATTCCTAATTCAGTGGTGGAAGAAGAAAAGGGAGAAATTTCCTTTTCAAAAATTATAATAGCAAAATCTAGCTAATTATTAAAATATAACTAATATTTTTAGTACTCGTGAATAAATATCGTTCATCAGATAGAGATAATTAAAAAATCTGTAAGAAATTGATGCATCAATAAAATTAAATGATAACCTTGTTTTTGTTAACAACAATCGATTTGAATATTTTGCGAATTGAAATAGCAACATCATATATTTATTACAATTTTTTTTCATAAATAAGATGATATTTTCCCCAAATACTATGATCATCCTGATCGTCTCCCACCAAAAATTACTTCTGGATCCGTCCTTGTCCTAATACAAATATAAATGAACTTTAAAATTTACACATCAACTGTCGTTCGCGGCGAAGGACGCCTGGCCATAACTTTCCCTAATTATGAGCACGCAATATAAGATTACCTCTTGTTACTAAATCATTCAAACGAATGATCAATTATGGAAATGAATGTTACGAAGCGAAACATAAGGCCACATGATAAATAGGAATAAACCATCGATGGTATTTTCATAGTCGAAGGATGGAAAGGAAGAGAATGAACGAAAGTTTATATTTTGATATATGTCACAATATTAATTGCTATTATATATTGAATTAATGAATGGAAACAAACTTTGTTTTGGGTTAACAGCTTAAAAGCTTAACCGACGATATGGCAAACTATGTAGACTACTCAATAGAAAATCTTAACTTTCAGTTGAGAACAAACTATTATTCTACAAGACACTAGGGGATCCAGGATTTAATTTTGGAGAGGGCTTCAGCCAGAAAGATTTTTTTTTCATATACATATAATGATAATTAATTTGAAAAAAAAAGAAAGAAATTAACTACCTGTATGAAATGGTGTTTAAGTGGTTCTTGAAGTCCTATTAAATGTAATTGCAAGAACAAGAATAATTTAAGAGATAGTTTTAATATTTTTTTCTGTAAAACATGGTTATATTTTACAATTATGGTGGGAGGGGGAGAATCTCCGAGAAGCCCAAAAGCCTCCCCCGTAGATCCGCCTGTGCTACAAGGCAATCCTGAAACCTATCTGGACCTACGGATTCGAACTGGGAATGCAAAACTTTCCAACATCAAACGCATTCTATCCTTCCAATCTAAAGTTCTTCGAACATTAGTCGATGCTCCCTTTTATGTAACCAATGAAACCCTTAATAATGACCTTAATATCCCCTTTGTTCTTGACCTAATTCCAAATTTCCCCATAATCTCATTCATCATCCTAATCCTGTAGCACAGTCTCAATCTAGCTCCACTCATCCCTACAATCCTCCTCGGAGATAAAAACGGGAAGTTATATTGGAGTATTGGCACTGGCTAGATTCTTCACTCAAGTCCTGAGCATCTGTTGCGCTAGTGCCCTCCAACTGGCTTACAATACCAATGACGCGGCTGGGAGAGAAGCATTGGGGTCTCCTGGAGTCCCGCTTTAGCTTCCACATTTGGGGGACAAAGCTTGATTCAGAGTCCCCTGGGCCAATGTAAATATTGTACATAGGTGTGAATGTGTTTTATTTATTTTCTTATCATTTGGCTTTAATCTATTATTTTACTTATCTTTACATATATATATATATATATATATATATATATATATATATATATATATATATATATATTTTTTTTTTTTTTTTTTTTTTCTTATTTTGATTATTTATATTTATTTTCCTTTGTTATGTACATATTGAGTGAATGAATACTGTAGCTCTAAGGCTATAGTATTCATACTTGTATTCATATTGGTACTAGTACCAATGCCCTTCAGTGTGGCAGACTGTATTAAAACTCATTAAAAATAAAAATAAATTTTCTTTATAACCCGATGGATGTCATTACATGATAAACGAGAAAAAATAACTGAATAACTTTCTCTCTGTAATTACTTTTATTTTTAGCTATGTGATAACTATCTATACAAAGTTGGTGTAAAACGTTATCAAAGTTATTTAAAAGATTTCTTTCTATTTTTGAGGCACAGAGTTGTCGAGGTTTCATTTTAAAGTAAAAATAATTAAATTACTTAAGATTAAGTCAGTCAGATTAAGCCAGTTATGAGGTTATCCTGTGAGGCCATAGCTATACTGTATTTCATTTAAAACTTCAAATAAATTTAACATAATAATACAAGTTGACCAGTGCGAAATAACCTGCATAATGTCAGCGTTGGACTGCGAACAAATGTCATTATAGTATGGAAATGAGTAAATGTGATTTTATTATGAGATGGAGGAAATAGTTTTCTTTCCCTTGGTCGATTATATGAATGGTTCAACTTAATTACAATTGGCTGTAACAAACCATTTTGCTAAAAATGGTCCAATTTCCATAATTTATCTTTATTTCGTAGAAAATTTAGAAACATTTTAAATGGGTATAATTGTATGTTTTGTGAATTATGCGCGAAGAAAGTTTTCTTTTCATCATGACTTTTATTTTTTTTAGTTTTCTGGAAATCGAGGTTATTTTTTTCATTGAAGGAGAAATATATTCTTAAAATTATGGTTCAATTATTAAATTTGATGTTGAATTTAACGGCAAAAAAAAAAAAACTGCTCTTAAGAAATAATATATAGAGATAGAAACCAGTTAACTATTTATTATTTTTTTATATGATGAGGAACTCGTCCAGTTGTTATTTACACGTATTCTTAAATTGTCTAATACAGCTTGCTAAAGAATATAAACCGAAAATAACAGTAAAAAGGAAAATATATATCATTCTAGGTGCCATAAAGATTTTAGAACTATTCTTCTTCTTCGCTTACCCTTTCATTAAATTTCAAATTTATCGTAGGATACAGCACAGGTGGGGGATCTGCGGCCTCGAGGTCACTTGCGTCAAATATTCTCAATTATTGACATGAAATTTGAATTCGTCACTTCTCCATGAAATTTATTTTCTTTTTACAACACGCTTATCAAAACCCGTAGATCCTGAGAGCCAATATATAATTTAGCCAACATAGTTTAATTTGTGTCACTAATTTATTAAAATAAATTGGTTTTATTGAACTAGGAATCAAACTTGTGCTACATCGCCCGGAGATAATGAGAAAAATTCTTCAGGAATAGAAATACTCAAGCCATTAGTCTAGAAGTCAGCAAAGAAAAAAAGTATATAAGGCATTAAATAGCTAAGGGGAATACCTACATTTGGACAATTGGATGATGAAAACAGCTCAATTTAAGAATATAGGAAGTAGGGTTGGTACGATTGGAACAGCAGACGTGGATATTGGAAAAAAACAGTGTCGCTAAAAACAAACAAACAAAAATTATAAACTGGCCCTGATAAGTATTATTTTCTGTTCAGCCGAATCTTGAACAAATTAAAGTGAGTTAAGCAAAGATACTGCTAGCTCTAGAAATGAACTATTGGATGCAAGATAAAGAAACTTTTAAATAGTGGGGTAGAGAAACAAATAGAGAAAATCCACTAGCATGGGATTAGGATGAAAGAGGGACGATGGCTTAAAGGAATTTGAGGATTGGAAACCGGAATGAAGACGAAAGAAAGTATCGCCGTAGGAGAAACTGGTATGAAGTCATAAAGGAAGGTATGTATATAAATAAATAAATACACACACATATACTCTCAAAGTTTCTTTCATGAAATGATTGGGTTTCATGAAGGTGTTGTCTCAACAAAACTAAGAATGAAGTTTTAGCTCCAGAAAGTTTCATTTTAGTTTTCCCAGTCCTATCCTGATTCAGACTAGGTAATCCACTTGGAGTCTCGATTCTCAGAATATGAGATGAAAAAAAAAAATTGTGAACCGAAACAATAGTGGCCAAAACAAAGAATTTTATAAAGGGAATAGCAATAAGGAAAAGGAAACTAAAATTTGTCGAGCACATGGAAAGAATTAATGAAAACATATTGAATGTACAAATATTCTATAAAGCGATGGGAATAAAAACCATCGGAGGGCACCCCAGTCAGATGGGAGAGGAAATAGCAAGATTGAATTTATAGAAAAATAATTCGAAGATAAAGAAAAATACAGAAAATACATTAAGGTCCTTGTAGTGGAAAAGAAGAAGAGAGAAGGGGAAAATGGACAGAATATGCGTTAATAAGAAAGCCGAGAAATGAAAGATGCGCAATACTTAGATAACCATTATCGCGAAAGAGAAATACAAAACACACACACACTCACATATATATATATATATATATATATATATATATATATATACATAAGGTGTCCCTTAAGTAAAGAGAAATATTTAAAGAGATGATGGAAACCTTAACAGCAACAAAAAAGCTAATATAAATTATTAAATATTAATTTCTTTACTTACTTTACTTTAGTTTTTTTTCCTTTTATGTCGCTAAAATGGTTTTCTTATAAAATTAATTTAATGTTCCTTTCCTATCTTGTTTATTTAGTTATTTGAATTTAATTTTATTTTTTAGCAGCGTTATTGCAATATTGTGATCCTAGTGCTCACCTGCTTTCATTAATATATCTTTAAGCTATGTATATACCTGTTTTATTAAGTAGAATTCAGCTATTCTTTTATGTATTTAATCTTTTTGACAGAAGTAATGCTAATTTGTATGAACAATATTGTTATTGTTTGTTTGTTTCGATGTCTAGGCGTAAAACATCGAAGTCACCAGCGCCTGATAAAATAAATAATACTACTTTTATACTATTTAGGTAGTTGGCACAACAAATTAAAAAAAAAATTAATAGAATAAAATAAATAAATAAAGACAATAATAGACATTTATAGATAATAAGATAGAATAAATAAATTTAAAAAAATAACAATAAAATCAATAAATGAATTGAAATTAATAAATAAATGAACTTTTAAATTAAAAAATAAATCTGCAAAGAATCATTAGTTATAAAGTTGTCATATATGTTATTCATTGTCAAGGAACTTTATAACTTTGATAATGATTTCTTCTTGATTTCCCAGGGACGCTGATATATTCTGGGGTATTCCGAGATCTTTTAACCTTGCGGCACTAGCGGATCCAAAATTTTATTCTGGGGGGAGGGGAGGGGGAGAGGGGCTTCAGCCCGAAAGCTTTTTTTCATATATATATAACGATAATTACTTTACAAAAACAGAAAGTTACTAACTACCTATATGAAATGGCGTTTAAGTGATTCTTGAAGTCCAATTAAATGTAATTAAACGAGCAATAATACTTTAAGACATAATTTTTTATCATAAAACATGATTACATTTTACCATTTTGGGAGGAGGCTTCAGCCCGAAACCCCCTCCCCTCCCCGTAAATCCACCTGTGCCTTGCGGTGTAGTTAATGGTCACACTTTTGACATATAGGGACAAGATCTTTTGTTATGAGGTGAAGGTGAGTCAGTCTAATATGTCCGATCCTCAGCCGCGTGAGGACGACCTCTTCTCTACGACTACTGCGTTTGGAGCTGTTCCACGGTTGCACCTCTTTCTTCAATTTCTTTAATTTGCTTGGTGCGCAGTTGTCCCACCGTCTTTGCCATTCTTGGGATATAGTTTCTTTTAGAGGTCATGCATGTTCAGCTGGTGTCAAAAAATCTTTACGGCTTCTATTTATTGTTATTCTTAATAAATAAATATTGCTATTCTTAAGGACGTTGTCCCAGAATAAAGTTGATATTTCTATTTCTATAAATTATTGTAGTATTTTCAACAGAAAAGTAGGAAATTTAAAATTTGTGTTTTTTAAAATGTTATGTTTTTTTGTTGAACAGGAACATAACTACAAACTATAACTATAACTACAAAAATCTGGTGCAGTGTACGCTTCACACAACTTTCACTTACCACAGTCTTCTTAGCAGAAATTATTGAAAATTAACCATTTAAGCCCTGTTAGAGAACATCAATCAGAATACAAATTACATTTTATTTAAAACTGCTTAATTTTACACTGATATAATGAATTTAATCAAAATCATTAGAGCAGTTTTCGAGAAAATTGTAAAATGTGTTTAGCCCATGATATAAAGTACCACTTCCGGTTAGTCGATTTTGACGAAAAAGTTACTGTAACATTCCTAGCATATAAAAACCTTAAATATGCAATTTGACTTTCATACGACTTTTCGTTTTTGAGCTAGACTGTTAACACACACAGACCATTTTGTGGGGCTTGTTTATTTGGATTCAGGGAACCTCAAAACGTGTATTTCCATTGAAAACTGAGGTTCGAAAATTGTCACGATCGCAATAATTTCCTTTACTTTCATATATATTGAGCAATAATTTCATATATTGTTAAGCGAAAGTAAAAATATTCAATTAATTTCAAGTAATTAACAATTCCTTTGCAGTACATAAATGTACCCATGTTTAATGATATAATGGCTACAATGAATTATTTCGAAGTTCTATTATTTATTTTTACATGAGTTACAATGTATTTTAATAAACATAAATGAATAAATACACATTATAGTTTAAAAAAAAAATTAAGATAATTATTTTTCTTTTTTTTAAATTCTAATGTGAAGACCAGCAAAATGTTTCTAATCCTAAAATTTACTGATTATTTTAGTTGTTTTCTTGAAAACGTATCTATTAGAATTAAGAACATTGAGTGGTCACTTATTAATTTCCAATTAATTATAATTAATATACTGATTAATTTCCATAATCGAGATCTGGGCGAAAACACAGTTTATTATCGCTTTGATGATAAACCATTTATTAAAAACTTTTTTAAAAATTAATATGCTTTAAATATTTTATGGAAGAGTATAAGTTCACAAAACCTTCAATAATATTTGCATATAGTAATATATTCATAAAGCTAATTTTAATTCTAGTAATATATGTATTTACATATCTATATCGTATACATATTTTTAAATAAACTACTTAAATATCTATAATTACTCTTCATATTTAAATACAAAGAATATATTCAATAATATATTTATTATTGTAGTAGAATTTGAACTGATTGTAATGCTACGATGGTATCCTCTTACTGCCCGCTAGGTATACCTCGGCTTAAGAATAATCTTCTCAAGTCCTAACGGATAACTGAACTTCACAGATGGAATTTGAATTGTTAAGTTGTTTGGGATAGGTTTCGAGGGGATATTGTTTATTGAAGAGGTAAATATAATTAATAAGGAATTTACCAGTGATAATTTTCTAAAATTTTGATATTTTGAAAATACACATAAAGGTTACCTCTAAATTTAATAATGTTTTTATGATCACTTTAGGATGATTTTATAATCTGCGAGGAGCAAGGATTTATATAATATAAGTGATATTCATATAAAGAATATGTGTGTAGTTCTATAAATGTCGGACAAATCTATAATACAAATTTATAGATCAGATCTTACATAATCTTCTGACGTACTTATTAATTTCTATTAGAATCATGAGTGCTTTGTTTAGGATGAGGGTGTATTTAAATTTCTTTTTAAATTTTAAAGTTTCAATATGGCCAATTGAACAATAGAATTTGCGATAGATTAACTAATTTAAAATTTTATTTATTTTTTTTAATTAGATCATTCGAAGCTTCAAGGCAATATTAATGAGAAATTCTTACATTTAAAGTTTGATTTTATTATTTTTTTTAAATTTTATTATTTCATATAATAATAATTTTCACATAATTAAAATTGTACTTTTGACCATAGCTTTTATTAAATCCATATTTATTTATAAATTACTTTGATTTTTTATTAATGTTACAATAAGTATACATTTTTTAATAGGATAATTTTTTTAAATCGTATTTAATGAATAATATAACATTCTATCATTTGGAAAAATTTTATGTATGAAGTTTATCTATCTGTTGAAGACTAATAGTAGACGCTCCCTGATACAGAGATGTCCTGAAGATATTTTCATCTAAATTTTTGAGAGGATTTCGACGGGCTTATGAATTTTTGGAACGTAAAGTTTCAAATCAAGAGGCAAAAGGAAAACATGGAACATACCAGAAAAAAAATAAAAATAAAATGAATAAAGTAAGTGTAATTGTATATGAAGATCTTCGATTTTTGCAATACTTTAGCTTGTACTGTTTTTAAGAAGAGGAGAGCAATAGAATAACTTGAAAGGGGTAGAGGAGATTCATGCACCATTGACCTTCGGGGGATGGGCACTCCTCCATTTATATGTAAATAACAAAACTCTACATACCGACTAACAACCAACTAAGGACCGAAACATACGTACTCCTTATTCCACTTTGATAATAAACTTCATGGTCATAACATCAGACTGATAAACAACTTGCTCAGGTCAGACATACCTATCAGAAAGCGACTGAAAAGGAACAGTGTGGGAGATCTCCTTTCCTGAATTAAGAAACTAAACAAAGACCTGGAAGAGGTGCTGTTAGGAACTGATCTCTCATGCTTAAAATGCTAAAACCAAATTTAAAAACAGATTTGATCATCTTCACATCTAGAGGAAACGACTTTTGAAGTAAAAACTTTTGTAGGCTCGTTTTGCACTTATTTGTAGAGAGTGAATTAGATTGAGCTGTGAGATTTCGGATATGTACTGCTCGGGTAAAGTCAGCTAATATATTGTATATCGATCTGTATATTGTTAGTGAGGGAAATGTTCATCATTTCATCCTCTTTGTATGCTCATGAGCTATTATTCAAAATTGTATCTGAACGCGACGTCGTGTTAGGAAGGCGAAAAGGAAAATATATTGTCGAAAACTAAATGATAACGAGTTTTATAGAAGATATGGATTAAAATATATCAGAAACTAAAAATCGGACCTGCATACTGTAAGCGAAGGAATCGTTCAGCATTTCGTCCTATTTATAATGAGGTATTATTTATAATTTATATTTCATATTATTAATGTTTTTAACCTTGTTGATGTTTTAAGTTCTTCTTGTTGTCTAAGTACACAAATTAGTTGTGTTTTTTTTTTCTTTGGTTTATTGTTATTTTTATTATTTTTTTTTTTTTTTGAATCGTTAAAAATTTTTTGTCCTGGAAAAATACGACAGCCGAAACACTAAATATACGTGACATTTATAAATAGCCTGGCCGTTCGATAGAGCCTATTTAAGAGGCTGCAATCATACAATCAGAAGATAAACGAGGTAGGCTCTCCCCACCACGCTCCAGTGGCTCCACGGAACTGGTGACGCAAGACTCACCTTCAACAGCGACAGCTTGATACATATCTAAGTTGGGTCTTCGGGTCTCAGTGTTGAGTGAGCCGGTGAGTTTAGTGCAAGCGAGTTCGGTGATTTAGTGAGTGACCATGACAGCAGGAAGTAGTGCCGTCTAAATCAGGAAGAGCGGGGAGTTACTACAGCGCTTGCAGGTTGGACATCCTTCGGATAAGGTGATGTTCATTTTTATATTTTAGATTAACGTTATATTTGAATTTTACGTACTACCATCATGCAGAGAAACGTTTTCATTTTATCGGTCCAAACGTGAAAATTTAGATTTATGAATTTCAACGTTTAAAAAATTTCAATGCCCCGAATAATTTTATTTTGACGGGTGATAGATAGTCAGGACCCAGTCAGTTTATTTTTTTATAGCCAACGTTTCAGCCCAAGCTTGTGTGTCAAAAACAGGGCATTTCTTCAACCGCGAAAATGTTCTCATACTCTGAAGTACCTGAACACTGATGGATGAACCTGGTTTGAAACATAATCATGAAAATTTTAAAAATTACTTAAAACATTCACTACATCCTGAATATCATATCACATATGATGATATGTTACTCAAATCTCATATGATGACATAACGGGATATGTAGAACCTCCGACAAACCTGCATAAATAATTCATTCAATCACTGGAATCTTCTCATGAGCTTATTATATTTTTAAAGGATGAGCTTCAGTTAAGACTTAGGCAATAAAAAAAAAATCTTAACATTTTCCGAGTACAGACTGTCTATACTCGTGACATATAGAAAAGTTACAAACTTCTAGTCCGTGGTACAGACTCCTTTATATCAAATTGTTAACATCCTCCTGAAACTTCGTAAATAGCTTCATCACATCGTAATCTACAACTATTTTATTAACGAAAACTCTTGGAATTGGGGCGTATTCAATATGGAGGGAGGCAAACTTTGTCTATTTAATTGGGTACTAAAAACTCGTAACTATCCATTTGCTTTTAACTTGATTCGTAAGATAACTTTATCACAAAATCGTGAAAAAAGGTGTCCTTCAAAAATATTGATTCGCTTGGCTTGACCAACACTCCCAAAATTTCAAAATAACGAGGTTATACTGAACATACGGCCCAATATTTTTGAAGGCCACCTTTTTTATCTATTTTGTGATCAAATTGTCTTACAATCCAAGTAGAAAGCAAATGGATATTTACGAGTTTTTAAAACCTAATTAAATAGACAAAGTTTTATCCCCCTCCAGATTGAGAACGCCCCACTTCCAACAGTTTTTGAAAATAAAATAGTTGTTACGATGAGAAGAAACTATTTACGAGGTTTCGGGCGGATGTTAATAATTCGATAAACAGAGGTCTGTACCACGGACTATTCCACTATCATTTCAATTTAATAGTTAAAAATTATTCTTATTAATTCGTATATTAAAACAGCTTGTTGAAATCAAGTATCTTAAAGTATAATTATCACAGAGAAGATACATGTTTCCATTTTATCTATTTTTTTATTTTTCATAGTAGAAAAAAAATCTAGAGTAAATAAAAGAAAGGTGGAAGACGGGAAATATTTGTTATTCCTCTGTAAAAAAAACAAATTATTTCACAATGGTTTATTATTTCCAAACAATTATACATCTAAAGTAACATTACTTTCCCAGTTACAAAGAAAAAAAAATTATTGGACTAAACTGTTTTTCTTTAATCATTAGTAATATGCTAAAAAAAAAAATAGCATTAGTTCAGTAACACATATAAAATTTAAAAACCAAACCAGGGACATAACATTTGGAGTAGAACACTCTAAAAAAAACCGAAGACCATATCTTTGCTCCTAATTGTCCGATTTTAACGATTTTTTTTTGTTTTTGTTTTACAGGAAATTTCGTTAACTTTTAAGAGACAATATACAATATCCACAAAAAAGTATAAACTTTTCGAGTTATTCGGAATTTAATTTTACCATCCCTCGTAACTTTTTTTCCAGCTTCTTTTCGTTGAAGTGTTATATAGATAAATTTAAAGGGCGTCGAGAAAATGACTTTAGCGAAGTTTCATTGAAATATGTACATTCGTTTAGGAGCTACAGTCTATAGCAACACAGGTCTTTCGGCCGCCATTTTGATGTCGATGAAGGAGGATCATCCTCGGGTGAAAACAATCAGTCCTGTAGTTTCGGAGAAAATGCACGGACGTCGGACGGACAAAAAATTTTTTATTCGTTTTTCGAATTCTACGCGTCTTGAAACGTGAAACCTCAAATTTTGAGAGGGGGTTATGTTTTTGAATTTTTTGGTCGATCACAATGAAAATAATAAACCAAAATAAAATAAACTATTATGCTTCTTAATATTCTTTACGGGAGTGAAACTCAAACTAATTCAACGAAGGACTATGACCTTATGATCTTCGAAAAAAAAACGTGTGAATATTTGGCCAAAAAAAAAAAAAAAAAAATATTGGTTCCACAGCAGACGTAAAATTGAGTGTGCAGTTAATTGAACTCAAATAATAATATCGACAAAGTTAAAATGGAAATATGAAGGCATTGGCCTGGAAAACGAATCGGTAAACACCACTGAGAGGACGTGTAAGCGAAGTGGTAAACCGAAGTGTAGGGTGTTTGATCAAGGACAAGATTCGGTTCTGATGGAGTTCACTGAAAAGAGATTTATTCAAGATTTGTTGACGAAACCTTTGGGATCGTTAAGCCTTCTTGTGATTTGTGTTATTATTATTATAAATTGTTTGACGACATCTAAACTACTAAATAGGTACAAATATGGGTAAACACGTCACATAAGTTTAACTTTCCACCTTGTGTTGATTAGGAATTCATTTCTGCTAAAGTAGGTCTAGTTAATATTTAATTAAAATTATTATAATTTTACCATATGTCTTTAATACTCGTGGAAATATTCTCAAAAGTATATAGTTCTTTTACAATACTATAATAGATTATTTTTTGTTTAACAATCAAACAAGAGAATTCTGTTAATTAAAAGTTTGCAATTGATTTCTATGAAAATTCCTTTTGGTTTCCATTAAAACATTTAGTTTCCGTTGAATTATATAAAATGTAAATTATTATATTCTAGATCATTATATATTAGATATCATTAATTCTAAAATCTTCAGCTTTCTATCAGTACAAGCATATTTTTTTTCTCCTTCAGTTAATTATCAAATGTCGTTGATAATTTAGGCATTCCTTATTACTACTACTAATAAGAGGTTTATTAATTGTTGCAAATAAAAAAAATCAAAGATAATATTGAGGAAGCAATTTTAAAATTTCAGAAAGTCAATATCTTCTCTAAGTTTAATCAAAATCGCTAGAGGCGTTTTCTGTAACATTTTAAAAAGTTTGAAATCGATCAATAAAGTGCCACTTTGGAAATATTGATTTCGAAGAAATGTTGCTATAACATCTCCAGACATATACTTACCTTAAAAAAGCAATTTAAGTTTCTTAGAGCTTTTTGTTTTTGAGCTAGGCTCTTCACATATACACAAAGACCTTTTGAAACTGATATTTGAAAACTTCCACGATAAATTTGAATTTGTCTACGATCGCAATGTTTTACCTTACTATATATTTCATAGAGATTAATGAAAATAAAAACAATCTGATATGTGTGCTAAATTAATGACTTAAAGATTTGACTAATTAAAGTATTAAAATAGTCATCAAAATTTAAAGATTAATTATCTTTCAAAGAGTTATTTATAGAAAAAACAAGTCTTTAGAAAGGCAACCTATAATGAGAAAGGTTTTACAGTCAGGGTTAAACATAATTGGCAAGCCCGGTGGTTTTGGTAAAGTGAAAACGTAAACAAGAAAAGGTTTGCTTATCTATCATTAATGGATGAATTGTTCATATTTACCTACCCCGATGTTTAAATATAAAATGTCAAGAGTAGTAAACTGCGAAATTAAATAAAAGCTAATAGCAGCTTGTAGAAGGAAGAAAAAGAACTAAAAAACAACTATAGTGAGAACCGATTTTTTTTCGGTAAATAAATATTGAATGAGAGTAATTAATTAACAATCAAGAATATAAGTTTTGAATGAATTTTATAATTGAATAAAGGAGAAAAAATAAATAAAAATGCTTTTCCAGCTCGAAAATGAATTTCCGGAAATAATAATCAGAAGGTATAGGTATAATATATCGTTCGAAAGCGGAGAATTTTAGAAAAAATAATATTAAACAAAATAATATAGGCGAAATATAACAAACAAAATTGTTTTAGTTACTCCATGTGCATTGATTTAAGACTTATTTCATCTTTGCTTTGGACAATAAAAAATCTATGGCCTCTTTAACAATATTTTATAAATCAGATTTCAATTAATCTGCCTGATCTAGTTTACAGTATATAATGATAAATTACTATTTCATAGATGAAATCATTTGATAGGTATTTGTCTACAAGCCTCTGATGAAAGATATTTTTGGCAGAATATCGAGTAATTTATTTTTGTCTCCGGACTTACGGCCGTTTACTTTTAGTAAGTTTAGAAAGTAGTTTAATAAGGAACGAGGGGGGGGGGACTGAAGTTTCTTATAATTAGTTCACAATGTATAGACTTAACTTTGTAATTGAACCATTCTTTTTTTAAATTTTTTTTTATATATTTTTTTTATTTATTTATTTATTTTTATTGAAACAAAGTTATTGTTATATTTACTGTGATATTTTACTTTCAGTATTCAAGAGTTGGAATAAATCATAATAAGCTCAAAAATTGATTCTTGGACTTTTATAAAGTTATAAATCGTAACGAAAAATCCTGTTTAAGGAATAAAAAGAAATATTAAGGATAATACATATTTTATTAAATTTTAAATCATTAATTTGCTGTTGCTTAATTTTTTTTTCGTTCTCAAAGTTCTATAGTTACAGTATCAAATCACTGTGAGATTTTATAACTTCGTGCTTGCGTAAGCAATAGTTTAATGGTTGCAATTTTTTAAAACATTTCTACTGGATTATTTTTTTTTTCTATTTGGTAATGATTAATTCCAATTAACAACAATTGAATTTATTTGTTGAATTATCAAAATTGCATGTTTACAAGTTCACGTTTCGGGATATTTACTCCCATCTTCAGAACCACAATTCCAATGATCTTGTGGATTCACGGCTTAAGTCTAATATGCTCCATCGTCAGTTTCTATTTCATGTTACAATAAATCTAGGTATACAACATCTGGAGCAAAATCTTGCTTTTAGACTGATTATTGGATGTCTGCCATTAGTATTTTTTCTTTAATTTGTATGTAATTTTTACTTTTACTATTTAAAAAATCTTCTTTGAACGGGAGATAGTTCATTATTTTTCGCTTATTTTGGAAAGATTCCTTTCGAGCCGAAATTCTTTTATATGTTGACCCTTGTCAACGGGTGAGAAAAATAATAAAGAGAAGGACTCTGGGGTGGGAGGAGGGCGTTGTTAGAGTAAGGTCCTTTCTAGCCTTCTCTGAGGATTTTGTGGAATTTTTGTTAGAAATAAGTCCTCTTTCAATAGGTCTTTTTTTTTCTTTTTCTTTCTTAGAAGCGTCTGCAAGTCATGTTTAAGAAAGCAAGCCTTTTCAAATACCAAGACATGTGGCTTGTTGATTTGTCTGAGCAATCACACTAAAAAGCCTATAGTTGAAAAGCCCAGAGTCCAAAGCCTCTTTATACAAATAACCAGTTCCCTATTCTTTGGAGATTTTGAAGTATTATTTATTTTAAGTTTATTGATTATTATTTATCTAAACTATGATGATTATTCTGAGATACGTAAAAATGGTATGTTGTCCACCGACGTTTTTGAAACAAATGGACATTATTTAAAATTTGTTAACATTTTCTTTTAACAATTATTTGGTATGAAATTGAAATAGATAATAATTGTCCACCTGTCTTGTCCCTTAGAGATGCTTTGATAGTTTTCTAACTTTTCTAACAGACCACTTACAGAAAGAAACAGTCTTAATAAAATCCGTCAGTTGTATATAAATATATTTATGGAGCATCTTAATTCTTAATTATCTTCAGCTTTTAATGTTTTATTTAAGATTTATTTACTTCTACCATTAAGGGGCTCCTCAGATATAGATACTCTTACTGGTCATATCAGATATTTATCATAGTAAAAGGATTGGTAATTATTAATCTAAAAAAGTTTTAAAAAATACTATACTGTAATATGAAAAAAGAAAATCAATAAATAAATAATAAAACCAAGAACTGACCAGACGATACAAACAGCTGTCACATCTTTTGGACTACAGATCTTCACTCAACTTACTAAACAAGCGACTAATCTACACCAACATAGAACCTATTGGACATACGAAGCAGAACTTTGGGATTCCGCAAAACACGTACACATTAACAAATTAAAAAATGCACAGTCCATAATACTACGAAAAATACTAAAAGCACCCTGGTTTATTTCAAATAACATCGTTCACAGAAACATGAACATTCCAACAGTAAAAACCTATATACATAACAAATACTCCACACTCCGCACTTCAACTATTAATCATTCTAATTCACTTGACCTCTCTCTTTCTTCCTCCCTGTTACCTGGAGAGCCTCAAAGAAGATTAAAAAGGCAGTGGCCTCGGGATCTGCTCGCAATATGAACCAATTTTCAATAAATAGCAGACAATACGTTTTCTACAACTAAACAGAGCGACAGCACATTTTCTAGATGCGTTCAAACGCAGTTGTAAATATAATATAAAATACAATAAATAAATAAAGATAAATAAATTATAAAATATTCGAAATATGTATTACAGATAATGAAATGAATACAAGAGATCTAACGGTAAACGGGATAGGAATAGTAGTAAGGATTAGTTTTAATAAAAGAGGTATTTATATTTTAATATCATAATGTAAATATAAATAGGCAAAACAGTACAGTCCCTCTTTTCTTCTGTTTCTCAACCGAATTATTTTTATTATTATTTTTTTTTTGTAGCTTTTGACGAGCTTTAGTATTATTAATAAAAAAGAATTGGAAACAGAGTATATAAACAAAAATGTAAGTGTTAGTTTGTTGAAAACTATTTATCTCCGAAAGTTCTTTACTGATTGCTTTAAAATTTTGATCTAACGTTACTATCAAATTCAGAATTGTTTTCACATACATTGCATTACGTTCCTTATCAGGCGTTTCCTTTTGAAATGGCGAACGAAAAACGTGTTTCTCTATAGACCACGGCGCAAAACCGGTTGTAAAGATTTTTATGAAACGTGGCTTAAGTCTTTTTCTCAAAGCCCTTCTAATTTATGGACATAACATAATTCCCCGAAAAGAGAATGAAAAAAAATTAAGGATTGATTTAGAATTTAATTTGCGAATAACTGCTAAAGTAGAAAATTTTTAGTTCATCAAACCTATGAGTGTTTGAAAGCGTCTCGAATTCGCTACAAAACTAATAAAAACAAAATAATCTAAATAAAAAAGAATCATGTTCGATAAGATATTTTTTATTATATTTTATTTTTGTAAATATTTTTTACGACAAATTTATATTCGACATATTTCTATAGTTTGAAATCAATGTTGAAATGAAACAATTTGTGCCGAATGAAAGAGCAAAATGAGTTCAAATATTTTTAAAAAAAGTAAAGATGTATTCAAAATTTTATCTGCTCAATAATTCAAATCGTACATAAATGCAATGACACTGTTTTGTATAGTGTGTACATATAAAAGTGTATATACGTATGTAAGAGAAGAAAAGAAATATTGGAAACATATAAATTCATTTATGTTTTCCTCAAAGTTTTAATAAAGATTATGATCAAATTTCGACCACTGGGCGGACACTAGTATAAATATAATGTGAAACTTATATTGATATTTATCTGTTGTTAGGAGAGTTTGTGTAATTATATTAGGAACTCTTTTCGTCAAAACAGTAAGAATTAAAAATAGAATAAAATTTACCAAGAGGATACTCAATAACAGAAATCTATTATGGATTGACAGTGATGAGCTGAGATGTCCTTCAAGAATGCCAATTTGAATGTAGGCAACTCCAGACCAAGGTGGTTGGTTTCTGTGTCAAGTTTGTCTCTATTGTTCACGAATCTTCTCTAAAGGTTATAAATACTTTTTTTTTTTAAGAAACTCAAAAAGCATTTTAGGACTATTTACCATTTGACTAATTAAAAAAGGCGATTCTTAACAGTTTTTGTTAATTTATTTTTATTATAGCTTGTCTAACTTATTATATAAGGAAAATTTCAGCCTGATATTTCTCGTATACAAAAGGTCCTATTGAATTTTCGAAAGACAAGCAAAAGGTTAAGGACTGATTATTCAGTAATTAAAATGAAACAGCTATCATATGCACACGAAATTATATTTTTAGATTTCTTTCTTATCCATTTTATATCAAAATACAAATTGAGGAGGAGAAAATATTCAAAAAGTGCATTCCGTACCTGAAGGAGAAATATAGAGAGGAATTTTTCGGTACAAGGACTTTGATTTGGAAATAGAGGGTCAATTCCACTTTCAACTGCTATTTTTTGGAAAAGCTGGGTGTTGAAAGGAATGAGATTCAGAGTATGGTGGAGTCCATTATTTTGGACTCATTGGAAATCCTACACCATCACTTCTATTAAATCAGGTCATTACTTTATGGATTCAGCTGATAGAATTGAGAAGAATAAGTATGAGAAAAGAAAGAAAGAAAGAAAACAACAAATGATATTTTTATATACGAAGTGTAATTAATAAAGCTGAATCGTTAGATATAGTCAACCAGCATTACAATTTTATTGTAGTTTTCATTGTTCTATTCCATGATCATATATAAGATCTTTAAAAAAATAATCTAGAAAAGAAGGAAAATAAAATAATGGTGAGGAAATGGTTGATTGTTGATAATATGGTTGGCGAGTTAGTTAGGCTTTTTAGTCACAACGAGAAAAAAAAAAACTGATAACGGGAAAGAAATTGTGTTATATAGGCAGAGATGGGGTAGGCTTGTTAAGGCGTCAAAATATCTACAATTTCTTTAATGACAACTGAAAAAAACATTTGGAGGGCTGAGGAAAGGAAATCAACAAAAAAATCAAGGAAACATCTTCAAAAACGAATATATATAATCATTATAAATAAATTATATTTGTTAGTAGATAACATCAATTTTGCTTTGATATCTTTTTATAATAGTCATATAATTTTTTGTTGTTATCTTGTCTTTACTTAACACCGATGAAAGACTAGAATTTAGGCCGAAACGTCGGCACACAATACAGCAACTTAAAAAAAATTATTTGTGTTTCTCATTATGACTGCAACTCCTAAATAACTGAAATAACGAAAACACAACCATAAAATAAAACAAATATGTAAATGAGAAGAAATAAATATAAGACTTTAATGAAATGATAGAGTAACTCAGCCACTTGCTCTGGACGTTAAATTTCAAACAAATATTTAGTTTAGGTTAAAAAAAAATATTTGTTTCTTCTTTATGGTTGCATTGGCATTAATTCAATCAATGGTTATGATATTTATTTTGATATATATTAACTAAAACATTATTATAAAATGTTGACCCATTTTATTGAGGACGGAGGATGATGAACGAAAGGGCATACAAATAAAGTGTTTTTTTTTCAGATTAATCTTGCCAGTTATTTTTTAATAGTAACCTGTTATTTTACGGGATTAAAGAAAACACGTTATAATGAAAGCTTTAATTATAATTAATTCACATTTAAAAAAAATGTAATTAACATGAAAAAAACTCTCTGATATTTGGTAATATGGTCTTAAACAAATCATATCCGCCAAACAAGGTCACTTCTTTGTAGTTTACTCCTCACACAAGGAATTTTTTTTTTTTTAGATTGATTATTTGTTTATTGATAAATATTACAACCTGTCTCAATAAAGGACATTTATAATAGAGTTCTGAGAGCATATTCACACCATATTTACGAATTAAAAAAAAAAAAAGCTAATTTCAAATGATAAAGCTATAAAAGAACAAAATAAAATATCATAGTGAAGGAAGAAAATATAAATAATAGTAATAATAGAATGAAAATAAATGAATGAAATAGAATTAAAATTATCTTAAAAAAAATAAAATAAATTAATGAAAATAAACATCTTAGATGCAGTGTATTTATATTATTTACAGTCGTCCATGGGAACTCCGAACCATACTTATCCCTCCACATGTGGAGGGAAAGCAAGGCTTCAGGAGATCCCTGCGCTTCTTCCTCAACGATTTAACTGGTATTAAAAGCCAGTGGAGATTGAGTAAGGGCGCTATAACCACGGGCATCACACAAGGAATAAATAAATAATATCGAAGTAGTTAAATGTTATCTTGTACACTTTAACCATACATTGGACAGTATTCACTTCCCGTTTCTACACGATCTTACATAACATCTCCACCTATCATAAGTGCCATTTCTTACTACGAGCTAGGCGTTATTCAAAGTAGAGTATAACTTAAACGAGTTCGTTTTTCTAACTAAATAAATATGTTAACAGATGTTTATAAGACAGACATAACAATAACAACATTGATTCAAATATAACTGATACTTCTCTGTAACAAATAATTTTCCTGTATAAAATAACTGACTACTCAGCAAAAGACACATAATAAATCAATAAATTTTGTTTCCTTTTTCGATAATTTAAATATTGAGACTATTTAATTATCACTACATAATCTATATATTTTGACTACTTGTTAAAAATAATTACTTTATTTCTTTTAATAGGTGGAAAAAATGAAGGTTTTTTTTATTATTATTTTAAGCTCTTTTATTTGCTACTCTTTACGTAATACAACAGAACAAAAAAAGTTATTTTCAGTTAAACAACTTTGGCATCGCCAGAGGCCATCATTAGTGCTTTTAATTTTCTCCGTCCTTCCTGGAACTGACCTAAGTTTCTTTGAATTTTTATGGAAGGCGAGAGTCCAGAAAAATAATAAGGAATTTTATATCGTTCAAAGTACTAGGGATATACATGATTCACAGTGATCGAATTTCATTATAAAAAAAATACAATGTGGTTTCGATATGACATTTTAAAATTGAAAACTTGGTATTTTTTGTTTAGAACCGAAAGGAAATACGAAGTTGATGACAGATTTCATGATATAAAATTGAAAAGTAAACAATTTAAAAAATCTGGTAACAGCAGTCTGTTGCGATAATACTAGACATGTAGAAACTTCTTTTATTAGCTTTCACATTCGATAACGACAGGAGATTCAACTGTTTGGAAAGTTTATTGAGGTTTCAATCTTCTGTACAGAATTACCAAATTTCCCATTTTAACTAGACAAACTGTACTGTAAAAACTTGAAACTATTAAGGAAAGTCTAAAGTTGGATCTCTAATTGTATGTAAAAAAATAGGACATAAATTAATGATTCATTATTTATTAATGTACGTGACATCAGTTTAATCGCCTCCTTGCACAATCGTTGACTAAGAAACAGTACTTCCTTACTAAGTATTGAACCCAAGACCTTTCATGTGTAGGGTAGTGGTAAAGTTTTTTTACTGGCCAAAGTTGCGGTATTGACATTTTCAGGATTAAAACTTCAGAATTACTTACATGGCAAGAAATATTAATAAACTTGTTTCCAAATTGAAAATTGTAAGGTGTTTTGGAAACAATTTTGGCCAAAACTATTCATTAAAGGTTTTAGAATGTTCTCGTAGAGCAGGTGTCTTCAAAGTTTTTGAACCACGGACCATATTGAGTTCTCGACTAAATTACGCGGAGGGGAGGGGAATTGAGACATCCACTGAAGTCCCGCGGGCTAGCGATTATTTTTACTTTCACTAACCTATATATGAGATATATAGTAAAGGAAAGTATTTCGATCGTGAAAATATTCGAATCTCAGGTTTCGATGGAAAAGGTGCCCTGACTCCAAATAACCAAGTCCCGCAAATCGGTCTTGGTTCGTTTGTGTGTGTGTTTGTAAACAGTCTAGCTCTAAAACGAAAATTCATACGAAAGTGATATTGCATTTTTAAGGTTTTTGTGTACCTTGAATGTTACAGCAACTTTTCCGTTATAAAATCGGCTAACCGGAAGTGGCATCGATTTAACACATTTTTACGATTTTCTCAAAAACGGCTTTAACGATTTTATTAAATTAATTTTATCAGTGTAAAATTAAGCAGTTTTTAATATGAAGTAGATTTTATTTTCATTGATTTCTCTAACAGTGCTTAAATGGCCAATTTTCAATATGAGCTTCTCCTAAAGTACCTTTATTTTTTTTTATTTGAAACAATTAACCAATTCACATTGATCTCCGATATAAAAAATATTAAAAAAAATATGAAAGAATTTTATAATTAACTAAAGGAGAAATACGAGATCGTAACGAAGAACAGTTGTAATGGAGAAGCCAAAGGAATACGAGCACGACCGAGCTCACCCGAAGGATTAGAACAGCCTTCCACAGGTAACATGTGCTTGTTATAATAAGGAATCCAACAATATTATGTGCATATATACGCGGTTTTTATAAATGCTATCGTTGCTATTATTTAATTGTATAGATTACAGCTATATAAATATTAAAAATCGAATATTTAAGAACTCTTGAACTAATAAAAATATCCACAATAAACTATAAATAATTATAGTGACTATAATTTTTACTTTCACTTTCCCTTTGTCTGAAAGTACTCATTTCTTCTAAGAAGAGGGTGGTAAGTGAAAGTTGTGTGATGCGTGCACCGCATCAGATTTTTTGATTAGTGATAAAACCAAAAATCTTGTTTTATAAATGAAACTTAAGTTGTGAAATGAGCTTTCTAGGAGTAAAAACCCATGCAATAAACGTTGTAGTAATCTTATATTGTTGTAATTTGCTAAATTTCATATTTTCAAATTTTACAATGTTATTAAAGAAATTTCGCGGTTTGGATTGAAGCTTGCCGATGTTTGGATACCCCTGTCTTCGAACTTGGTAATGGCCTGCAAATTTAGAATTGCCCTAAAACAAAAAAAATATCACAAGTTTAAAAAAAACTATCACGTTGATCAAACATCATAATTATAACTTCTTAGTTTTTAACTTTAAAGTAATAATTATTTTTGGATATTGGACGAGCCAATATCTTTTTATGCATGTGGGCAGCATAAAAAAATTCTGAACAAATTTGCTTCTGCTAATAATCTGCTTTGTTTGATGATTCTGAGAATTGTATTTTCAGGTGCATTGTTGTTCTATTGAATAACAGGACTGATTTAACGTTTTATTTCATTCTTATTATTTTCCTCTAAAAATATAGCGTAAAAACTTATCAATTCTCAAGTTTTATGAAAAATGGAACAGTACTTAATGAATTGATTTTGTATGTCAGCGTATTTTACCTAATGATTCTAGGTAAATTCTTTGAAATTACATTTAAAAGTTGACTAAGCCGATGACAGTGTATAGAAGAAAATGTAAAAAATATAATAAAAAGGCGACCAGATAAAATGTTTCGTTGCTCCATCATAAAGAATTTTTAAAAGTCTTAAAATGGCGTGTACCTTTGGATGGTCTAGGTACATGTTATTCGTAACTTTCAAGCACTTAAGATATCGAAAAGTCCGGTACGACTACAACATTTACAACTGATGTCTCATTGTGATGGCGTTAATACACGGTGGGTCAGACTCTCTACCGCGCACCATCTCCCCTCTCCTCATCTTGCTGACTTCACAGTTCCTTTCTGTATTTCTTCCTTGCTGATAACTTCGCCTTCATCAGAATAAACCTCAGTCATTCCCTTAATCTCATCCGAACTGACCCAGCTCATTTCTAGCAGCTCTTAGAAATACTCTCTTCATCTGTCTAATACACATTCCTTCCACTCAATAATCTTTTCATCATTATCCTTGTTATATTTTCTGAGATTTTGGTGATTTTTTCCTCGTCCCCTTAATGTATGTTTACATTTTTCTGGCCCACTTTCGTGTTTTTCCCCCATTTTGACATCTAATACCTCCAACGATTTTCGGATACCTAGGAGAACATTTAGCTTCTTTTCTTTCCATATTTGTTTTGAAATGAAAATGAAATAGAAATAGATTTTATTATCCTGGGACTTTTGTCCCTTTAGGAGAAATTATAGATACAGAGGAAATGCCTGTGTGGCCATAAAATTAAATTAAATATTTACAATGCTCATTAAAATAAAAATATTATATATATATATATATAATATATATATATATATATATATATATATATATATATATATGTAATACAAATATGTGAATATAAAATAACATAATTAAACAAAACCATTTCTGGGGGAACTAAAAAAGTTCTCATATCTACTTTTTATAATCAAAGAAGTAGGGTTGGGAAAGAAGTAGGTGCTTAAAAAAGAGAGATTTAAATGAGGAAACTGATTGCGCATGTCCGATATCGTGAGGGATGGTATTATAGATGGAGACGGGTTGAATTATGAAGGATTCGTCAAACGCAGCAGCACGTTGAGGAGGTGGATAGAGGTCAGAAGTACGGGATCTAGAGGGACGGAAATGAGAGAGGCGGATCTCACGAGAATCCGCCGTACACTAGACAGCATAGTCGAAATGGGGGAACACAAGGGAGGAAACCAGGAGTTGTCGGGATTTATATGGAAGGATATAGCGGAGACGGTTAAACTGTTTCAGGGTAGAGATAGTACGACGGGAAATTTGGGAGATGTGTGGTTTCCAGGAGGGGGTTTGATCAAAGGTAACACCAAGGTTTGTTACGGAAGTATGGAATGAGATAGATAAGTTGTTCAGGAAAAGATTGGGGAGTGTCGATTAGGATTTGTTGTGCAGAAAGTATAAAGGATTTACTATAAAAATTGTAAAATTGTTTATGATATGGCCCAACCTCAACACAAAATAAAGGAAGTAAAAAAATGAAATTAATTTTCTGTTTATTGATATATAATTTTTGTTACAGTCCTTTAACCTATTCATTATATGTCATTTAGATTATTTTAGTATGTATTTATATACATTTTAATTTATAAAAAAGATAATAATATGATACATTTCCGGAAAGTACATGTAGTTTAACTAGCCTCTAAAAATCAATAAAAATACAAAAAATGTTAAATTTATAAGTATTGCTAAATTAACTTTAATTATTATGAATACATATTTTTTTACAATAGAGGCTATCTTTAACGTTCTAGAATATAATAACATAGGAAGTAAAAAAAAAAAAATAAATAAAAACAATGTTTTAAAAAATTGTATAATTTTTTTGGGTAATAATATTATAGTATTAATATTTTTTATATTGTAATAATGATAAAATAAAAATAGTGTACTAAAAACGTTATTATGGCACTATAATTATGCCATTTATCAATACTGAACGATGTGGCATAGGACTGTAGGTCAGTACCGCTTTTCCGACGATTAAGTGCATTTTCCAAAGAACCGTTTCAAATATTTTAAAAAAACAATCACTGATTTAAAAAGAGTAATGTATTCTCTAGATGTTTTATTTCAGGGCGTTTCCGTTATTGTAGGCCGTTTACTTAGAAACGATGCTCGATTTTCAACATGAAATGTTTCATATATATAATAAAATAATTACTATATTTTAATTTAGTATTTATTTGACCGCATCCCCGACTAGCTCCTTCTCATATGAAATGTTTTTGTTTTTTTTAATTGACTTTACTGGTATTTTTTATAGCCAAGGCTAATTATTTTTTAATATATTATTATATTTTGTTATTTTATGACTATTTAGCTATAATAAAAAGGTCAATAATGGTGAAATAAAGCCAACTGCTTAATCTCAGTGACCGAAAAACTAACAAAAGTCGAAGTCGTCAATCCGTCATGTTTGGACGCCATTTTGGGACAGCGCGTTCACTTTTTTTGTGGGAACATTGTCTTTTTTTTTTAATAAATAGTTACTAGGAACACAATGATATGCAATTTATAAGGATGTGGGGGGAGGACGAAGGTGCACGGTAGGTGGTTCTGGCCCACGGGCTATAATCTCTGTTGTGTAGACACTACAAAGATGATGGAGTTTATATTTGTAGGTTGGATCAAGGGTGACAAAGACTGATGCCGTAGATTTATCTGATTAAGACCCGTCGGTGAATATCAGAAGGTGTTCAGGTAAAGATAAATATATTTATCGGTGGCCTACGTTTAGTAGGCACCTAATAAATATACTTACTAATAATAGGGTGTAAAGAAAAAAAAGACCGTTTTATCAAATTCAAGACTTTAAAGAACTGTAAATATTTTTAATCCTATTTAATACTTACCAATACTTAGTAATCCCTTTAGAGCAATCTCTAAGCTTGTTTAATCCCACTCGGCTTCTTAAAGAAAACCTCTGTTCAGTTATTTGTTGTGTCCTAAGAAATTCTCGTAATTTTAAGGCATTACCGGAAAAAAAAGTTGAAATTGCGGTCCAAGAGTTCTTTGACAGCCATCCCAAAGAATGAATAATGAAGAATAGCAGATAGCTAGATGCCAGTAGAAGCAGAGCAATGAACCATACTTTGAGTATAAATCGTATTTTATATAAAAAAAAATAAGTATACAAATATGTGGTTGAAAAATTGTAATTAATTTTATTATATTTTTTCTATAATAAATATTTTTTTAAAATCATTTTATTGAGGTATAATACATTTTACCACACTTAAGGGTACTAAGTATTAAAGCTGTGTGGTACATTCATATCATATTTATAATATACTAAAAAAAATGAAATACATAAAAATAGATATATAAAAGTTAATAATGTATATAAAATGAAAATAAAAACTGTAATAAAAACAAAGAAATATAGCTTAGAGTGAAATAATACCGATAATTCATAAGGGAAAAAACAAAACAAAAAAACTAAATAAAAATTAATGATAATAAATTATTAGAATGAGTAAAAAAACAAAAAATAAAAACAAGCAAAACTAACAGTCATGCTTATAATACAAATATAGTTAAACATAAATCATATAATTATGGTCAATAATTTATATACTATTTTCCTTATAAGTTCTAATAACAAATAAGAAAAAAATATTATAAAAACCATATTTGTAATAAAATAACATTGAGGAAAGTAAGACTTTCCCGTTTATCGGTAGATCAAAGTTCATTATTTTGGGAGAAAGAAACCAATTAGCGAAATCCAAATGCTAAGGCTAAATACGCAACAGAAGTAGCTCAGTTTGTCTATGTAAATAATAAAAACTTTTTTTTTTTTAATTTTACTTCCTCATAGTATTGATTGTATTTTGATTGATGATATTTTCTTTTGATTTTTATTGTGGGTTTTTTGGTAGGTGTGGAGTCATTTTTTCAAAATAAAATAAAAAAAAATAAAAATAAAAGTACAAAACAATCGGGGAGTTTCAAGTCCAAGGTCAAAGGTTTCAAGGAGCATTTGTAAAGTAGATGTAATAAAAAACATCAAGGAAAAAGTATAAACCATTGAAACATATTAAAGGGAGATACTGTGCTTTTATTATTTTTTGTTTATCCCGTACCTTAATTGTTTTGAGCCGTTTGGGATTTGCGACATCTTGCAGCTCAATGTGCTCCACCATCGATCTTAGCTTGGGGTTCTTAAACCCTTTAAGCGAGGATAGATCGATGGATTGCGGGACTGTCACAGAGCTTTTTCCGAAATAGTGGATATGTTGCTGATTGGACAACTCCAATAAGGTGAAGGCGGCTTTATCCACACTTCTTTCTAAATGGTTCAACGGCCTCCATTCTTGAGAGGTCTGCTGGCATTTGTCCTTGTTTTTCAAATAATGAAGCTCATTGCTCCTTTAAGTCTAGCTGCCATTTCTGTTCCGTTTCCTCTATGATTGATGTTTTGACTAATTCTTTTGAGGATTCTCAGATAACGATCATGACAACCTTCAAATCAATCAGGATAACGATTTTTTGTGGTTTGTTTCTGTTTATATATTCCAAGGCGACAAAAAAAAATTAGAAAATTTTAAAAACAAACTCTTAGCTTCGAATATCTGTTAGTGTTTTTTCAGTTTAGCAGAAATCGAAACATAAAATAAAAATAACTATAAAAAGTATAATTTATACCTTTGTTATTCGGACGGATCAACAAGTAATACATATATACCTGTTCACAAAAAAGTAATTATATTACTCGTGCTTATTTTGAAAATTAATATTTTTATTTTTTTGATTATCTTGAAACTATTAAAATTTAAGTTTAAACTGTTATTTCCTTTATATTAAAAAAGGATGGTAGGTTACACACTATAGATTGGTTGAAAGTTATATAATTTAGCTATTTCAATTTTCGAATCTGTTTTTAACTTTTTTTTTTTTTCTTAACCAGTGATTTCTGGCATACGGAGAGACATGGTAGTGTACGTCATCCTACCGCTAAAATATTTTCTAAATAATATTAGAAGGTTGAAATTCCGTGGACGCCTTAAACTCTTAACACCACAGGCTCAAGTGCTGCACTTTTGTAAATTTTATTTTTATTAATATTTTTGTTCTAAGATGGTATGCTGGTAATATGAAACCTGGGTTTCCTCTGCCTTCTCTTACCACAAGAAAAAAAAAATCAATAAACACTCCAGAGGAATAGCATGGAGCTTAATCAATATTCTATACGACAATATTTGTTTTAAATAATCAATGTTTAATAAATTACTGCATCCTGATTTATAAAAACTCTGTTCATCGCTGGGCATATCATATTGGTTGATAATCACTTAATTTAATCATTAATTATTACCCTTTAAGAGTTCATTCACCCCTCGTGAACACCTAGCTGTTGTTTTAGTTACCAGTCGTCGATGAGATTATTATAAACATTATTAGTATTAATTACTCCTAAAGGCTTAGCGAGCGCAATTAAGTTAAGTTGGGTTACCTTAATAACAAGGAAAATGAGTATGGTTTTCTTTAGTTAAATTATAATCTCTGAATTATTCGCAGTGTGAATACTTTATACAACCCAAATAATGGTCTAATAAAAACAAACAAAAAGGGGTTTTACAATATAAAATAAAATGAAATAACGGAGTGATACACCATTTTTGCACAGAGGTTTATTTTTATTAATTGCATTAATTTACACTGTAACATAGAGCATATATCTCATATTTCTGATGGTTAGAGACATACATATTTCAGTAAAAGAAATATGAATTTTAAAATTAACCAAACCTGAATCACATCTTAAAAAATCTAAAAAAAAAAATGTTTCAAAAAACGATTTCTATTGTAAAAACGAGTTTGATCATAGAATTTTAAATTATTATTAATTCTTAATTGGTAATTGGTTGACTGTCGTGGATAATGAAGAGAAGAATAGTTGGGGTGCTCAGTCAAAAAAACACAACTTTTCTTTAGCCTATTCCCAAATTCTGAATTTATTAAAACATCCATAGTTATATTCCTTTCCTTTTTGCTGGCAACTCCTTATATATATATATATATATATATAATATATATATATATATATATATATATATATATATATATATATATATATATATACATATATATATATATGTATATATGCGTGTATGTATATGTATGTATGTGTATGTATGTGTGTGTATATATATGTATATTTATGTATATATGATATATTTTTATTTCAATTTTTCTTCCTTATTACTTAATAGTTATTTTTCTTTTGAATTTTTCTTTCACTTTCTATTAACTTTCGTTCAATATTCCATAATTTTTCTAAATAATATATCTCTCGTACCTATTTAGGCTTCTAGCGTTTAGTTCAAACTTCGTCTGATAACCGTTAGAGATGACGCCACCTTCACATCTCTTCTCTCTCCCCCTCCCTTGTAACGACTTTATTCTCCCCTTGACACTTAAGGAGAAAGGTAGTACTTCTATTATTTCTTTCTTATTTCAGCTTTTTCAATTTCTTCCCTCCTTCCTTTCATCCCTTTTCTCTGTTGTTAACTCTTTATTATATTATACATTGTCTGTACATCTTGATAGACTTTACAATATCTCAATTTTCTATCTAACTACTCCATTCTCAATGTTTTAATTTTACTATTTATTTTATTTTCATTTCTTATATAACTTTATATTTCTTTTTTATGTTTTTACATTTTATTCTAAGATTCCCAATGTAACACTTTTGTCACCCCTTTTTGATTATGCCTACTTCATCATTCCACACTATGTAACAGTTTTTATTATTTATCTCTTAGTTCTTAGTCATTATTCTAACAATTTCATTTTACTTTATATCTATCTATTTTATTTTTCTAATAATTTTTTTTTTAATTTTATTTTCTCATTTTTTATTATCTTTTTTACCATCATTACTTATGTTTCTCATACCTTGTTATCTGGTTATTTTCTTAGCCCTGATGAAGGCCTGAACTTCAGGTCGAAACGTCGGCATATGTAAAAAATAAATATTATAATTTATTTTTTTCCTTCCTTTTTTGACTGAGCACCCCAACTATTCTTCTCTTCTTTATTATTAATTCTCAAAGGTGTTTTTTATTTCTTTGTTTTAAATTATTTATTTCTTCACCAAATCCAATTACTGAACCATCGCTTTGAAGACAATGTTTTTCCTCTGCCAAAAAATCAGCAAAACAGAAGAAAACTTCTTTTGCGCATAATTAAAAAAAAATATACCAGTTTTGTAGCAACCTAACAATTCCTTAAGAATTTTCCATAAAAGGTAAATAAAAAAAAATTTGAAATCAGACTATTGTTCTAATTTATTATATAGTTTATATATTATTATGTGTTATACCAAAGATACATGACTAATGGAATATATACACGTGTTTTAGTTCATTATCTTGCACAATGAACTATCGACAAAGAAAAAATGAATTATTTCCTCTCTTAATATGTTTCATTTACTTTTCATATAACATTTTGCGTTTTTGGCGAGAAATCTGAAATTATTTTGAACGAGACAAGTTGTCTCTTTTCCGGCTGTGCAAATAATGAAACTTCAGCCTAAGTACACAGGTAACACAAATATAGGATTCTGTAACAAGTCCTGAGTACTTCAATTAGACATATGTAATCAGATTGTATTTAAGATCATAAAATTATGTTCGGCTGTTATTATGCGTTGGATTTATTATTCTTAGTTGTAATTATTTTTAATACACAGATATTCATGTATATATATTTATTTTTTTCTCAGTACTTTGAGATTCCACATTTTGAGGGAAATTTCAAGACTTTTTACAAAATTATAAATCAGAAAACAATTATTGCACACCAAAATAACAAACAATACAAAATTAAGAAGGAAACCGGACACGTTGAAATAAATAGAAGCGTATTACTCAATCATGTTACAACGCCAGGTGACTAGTGTTGTCCAAATGTCAAAAAGACAAGTCTTGGTATTGCGTACTCAGTCTTGTTATTAAAAGAATCGATCTATTTTACCAGTCTTGGTCTTGGTCTTGCAACAGTTAGGCAGTCTTAGTCTTAGTCTTGAAAATTGCAAGACCAACTCCGATTTGGGGCTATTCCTATTCCACTAGAGTAACGTGGCTTCTGTCTAAAATTTCTGGGACCAATCAGAACTAAACACATTTGGCTTGGAGATCCAATATATTTTTCTTAAGAATAAATTCGTTTTCACGGTTAACTTTAAATTAAAATCCATTTCTTTCATATGTCCCATAACATGAGTTGACAATTTTGATGGTGGATAAGTTAACTTATTTTTTTTACGAACATCCTGGTAATATGATCTAGTAAGTTTTATGAGAAAAAATATGATCCGTTATTGAAACACAAAAAAAAAATTGAGATAAATAATTCCTCTGTCCAATTGCTTGGATCTACTACGTAAAAAACTCAGCCAAATCCATACCGAGCTTTATATTTTTATTTTTGATGGTTAGCATATTATAGAAGGATCTCTTCATAGTGAGAATAACGTAATTTACACCCGACTTTAGTTGCAATGTTCTCCAGTTAATGTTTAGTGTTTCCACATTTCCAATTCTATTTCCCTCACACGGTTGTATTTCCGGATGGTATCATTGATTCATGTTATGTTTAAATTCATGTTTCGTGAGAGGTTCAGTACTTCCGTTTCTGTTTTTGCTATGTGATGTATGCAGATAAATAAAATCACACTAGCACTTAAAATTTCTATTTCCCTCAAAAAAAAAAAAAAAAAAAAAACGATGAAAATAGGTTCCATACAAAACAGTGGCGGTTCTGGACCTTTTAGAGCCATACGATATTTCGACACTCTCTTTTAAGGTGTGTTATTAACTGTGAGATCATTAATCTTAGAGCTGTTTTGTTTGTGAGAGTTGCTTCCAGTAGTCTCACTCGCATACCCAAGAAGGGTAGTTTTTGAAAAAAATCTCGGATTGTCTGGCTTTCCATGGGGATGACCCAATATGCGAGGTCTTGTACATTACAATACAAGGTTGCAGTAATTTTATAACTATTTTAGATTTACAATACATTAATCTAAGGTAGAGTATAAACATCAGAATTAACGAAGAACGGGCTCTTTTCTACTTCAAGCACACCAGTGAATTTTTGAACTGCATTTGGATTAAAATATCTCAAAAACTATAAATCGTACTTGCACACTGTAAGCGTGGGAAATGTTCAGAATTTGAATTTTTTTGTAACGAACTATGAATCAAAACTGTATCACGTGACACCTTGTTAGAAAGGAAAAAAAGTGAACGAGTTTGGTTGAACATATGAATCAAAATATCTCAGAAATCGGACCTGCATAATGAAAGCAAGGTAAATGCTCAGCATTCCTTCCTCTTTGCAATGAGCTATAATTCAAAATTGTATCTTAACGCGACGCCGTGAGGGAAAGGCGAAAAGGGAAAAAGTGCGTGTCCTTGTGTGTTCTTAAAGTAGAAAAGAGTTGTAGAAGGAGTTGAATTCGTGATAATCATGTGCTAAAATTTCCAACTTTAATCATTGAGTTTTCTTTTTTTTTAGTCCGTTTAATACTGTTTCTTAAAAGAACATGTTTTGTTTCGCAAAAGAATTGTGTTTAAGGATCCCGTGCTAAAAGGAGCTTAGCCCTAGAAGGAAATAATTTTCTTAGCTATGAGAGAGGGATAAAATGGTAAAAGAATATTTTGGAACCTAAACAATGAAGGCTCTTCAGGGGCTGATCTGCTAAGAGCTTCTCGTTTGTTCGTTTTAGGCAGCTCGTTATATTCTGTCGTCGAGGATCCCAAAATACCTTCATACATTCTCTTATATTCCACGTCACTCTTAAGAAAATCTAGTATTTCCCTCTTATATATTTAAATTATTTATAAAAATAAATTTTTGAGATTTTAACAAGACTAATAATAAAAATGAGAAAAGTATATACAAAGTATTGCTCACATAATTTTTAATAATAAGTATAGGCTATTTGTTCAACCTTAGCCTAACCTGAACGAATCTCTAACATTTATTTTCTTGTTTATTATGAGGATAGATGCCGCGTTTTCATAATACTCACACAAACACAAACTACCCAATATCAGCCCCATATATTATAACAAAAATAACAGGAAAAAAAGATAGGGTTCGCACGTTGGTCTGAAAAATATCTCTAAAGCTATACGTTTTTAATGTGAAGCAGAGTTAAGTCATATATTCAACAGCTTAAGCCAGAATAAAAATGCTGGTTTTCAAGATTTTCAATAGATTTTAAGCGAAAAGTCTATTAAACAAATTTTGTAACTCGCTATATTTCATTAAATATATTTTAGTTTTGTTGTTGAGTTCTGAATTCTTTGTTGTTTAATTTTCCGACATGAGTCAAATAAGTAATTACTTAATGAATTCTAAATTATTTTCTATTTCCATAGGATAAGTACCGTGGGCTAACGACCACAAAGGTTTTATAGTATTCAAAACATGTTTTAAACCCTCACCTGCGGTAACTTGCGGTCTTTGTAATTATACGGTGAATTCAGTCAAGAAAAATATACATACAATTTCTACCTATACATAAATAAATTAATACCAAATATAATTTATTTCCTTCCATCAAAGAAAAAAATTGATTTGGTAAATCACCTTATATAATATATTTTCATTTTTATAACTTATTAAATATAAAATATATTTTATTTGTAGATAAGAAAAATAACTATAATAATAACGGTTATTCTTACCTAAATGTTTTTTAATCATTATTAATTAATTAGTCGTACTATAAAATATTCCGTTTTGCAGACATGTTGCCTAAATTAAAAGTTCCCTAGCAGTTTTTTTGCCTTCATTAACCAAACTACTAAAATAATTACATTTCTACCCAAATTGGATCATTTTATATATATTTTTTTAAATTTATTTTTCGACCTCATTTTATTAAACTCATGTAATTAAATATTAATTCCATAAGTTCCCCAATTCGTAAAAACTATCCCATCCCAACTATAACATCCCAGAAATTCATAATTTTTGGAAGGAGTATCCCGAATTTACTAAATCATAGTGTGGTTTATTTGAGAGGGAAAAAAATTAAAACCCCCAACTCAAATAAAATATTGAAATAAAAATTGAAAATAATCAACTCATATGATCCATCCGGCTCGGAAAGGTTGATAAGATATCTATTTGACTACTATAGTTTTCTTAAAAATGTGTGCGACCACCCCGTGAAAATGTGCTCTCTTCAAAAATTATGATGTAATTTTCGCCTTTCAAACACTTACTGAGTATCTATATACATAGACACTGACCATTATTTGAACTCGTGAGATCTTAAAATCTGTTTTACTGTTGAAAACACGAATTTGAAAATTTTCAAAACTACTCTACAACGATATTCAGTACAATGATTATGTATTTACTACAGATTCTTTGAGAGAATTTTTCACAACAATGATCATGAAATTCATAACAGAGGCATTGTAATACAAAATTAAATGTTGACGGTCTGAGAGGCCACTGGCTTTTACAGTGAACGATAGGATCAAACAGGAAATATACGTCAGATCAGATGATGGTGGGAAGAACGAGCTTTGATTCGTTTGTAATCAAGTACCTCGCTCGAGTTTCCAGCTAAATAAACTCTGAAGATTCCACCCACCTAATGAGAGGAAGAGCTTTTAACAAATAAAGGACCTTGTACCATCTCTTCGAAGCAGCCTTCCTGGAATGGATAAACACAAAGTACCGAGCAACTAAATACAAAGCAATTTATAGAACACCATAAAAAAAAAAATAAATAAGGGAGGTAATATGGATCTTTTGATAACTAATAGTAATAGTAATTTTTTTAATATAAACGAGTTATAAATACAGAAGAAAATAAATAAAGATGTAGAGTAGTTTAGGCATTTAAGGCCTACGTTAACGTGAAAAAAACAAATTGAAGAGGAATTTAAGGCTAGGCTAAGGGTGGGAAATTCTTGCTATTTTTTAATTTCGAAAAAACTTAATTCGCGACTGATATCCCGAAACATAGAAATTAGAATTGACAAAACCATTATTCTTCCAGCGGTTCTTTAAGGATGTGAAACGAGGCAGCTTACATTATTGAGGACTTAATTAACAGGATCCAGAATTTTATTTTGGGGGGTAGCTTCAGTCCGAAAGATTTTTTTTTCATATACATATAATGCTATTTAATTTGAAAAAAAAGAGAAATTAACTACCTAAATGAAATAGTGTGCAAGAGGTTCTTGAAAACCTATGAAATGTAATTACAGGAACAAGAATACTTTAAGAGATTGTTTTTAATATCATTTCTATAAAACATGGTTATATTTTTCCATTTTTTGGGGGGAGGCGCTTCAGCCCGAAAGCCCCCTCTCTCTCTCCCCGTAGGCCCGCCTGTGTTGAGTGATGAGCAACGTCTTAAATTTTTAAGGAAATAAATTATTCTGTAGAATATTGAGACAAAATAAGGATTCGCCCAACCGAAGAATTTAGGCTGTTGCACAATTCTGAATTGCGCAAACTGGGCCTGATTAATATAACTAAGATGATAACGTTGAAGTGAATAAATTGAGCATATAAAATTTCTGGGCTTCGAAACAAAAGAATTCCAAAAAAAGTTAATATGCGCTGTGCCCACTTGCAAGCGTCCAAGAAGTAGACCGAAGAGACGGTGGGAAGATTGCGCTAAGGCTGATCTGGTGGGGTGGGTTTGGATAAGAGAATGTAGACATCAATAGTTGATATCAGCATCGAACCGTAGGGTTCTCCAAGTCTTATTATTGATATATAAACAAGTAAAAACTCACCAAGAGACCGAAAATAGATGTTAGTCAGCAAACATCCAACTACACAGTCTTGTGTCTCTAAAATTATAATGAGAATAATATTCAAGACAGGTGAAACGACGGGTTATTTTGTTCTTTAGCTACATAGAGACACACGGTTGTGGTGTTTGGAATGTTCCAAATATTAATAATATTCTTCATTTATTCCTGAACAAGTCCCGTTAGAATAAAATAAAAAACCAGAATTGGGCTTTAGAGCCTCACAGCTAAATAAAATGGAATAATAAATTAAATATTTTTTTCCAATATACTTTTCTTATGTTATTTTATTTTATTTATTGTATATACTGTTTGAGTATTATTTAGTTCTTATTTTTCTTCGGTTCATTATATATTTTTTTGTACATATACTGTCAATGGGATTTTGCTTTCCTAAAACCGTTGTTCAAGCGACAGAATATTAATATTATTTAATAAACATATAAAATATAAACTTGTCATTTTAATAAAATTAAAAGAAGATGAAATAACCGTAAAATACAAATAATAATTATTAAAAACGAACTAATAATTTATATAGTCATTTACAGGAACTCAAATTTACATTATTTTGGAAGCTTGATGCATAAGAAGTGATTTAGGGTGGGATTTATGGTAGTTATAGTATTGGAGTAATGGGTATAGGAAAGGATGGAATTAATTTATTAAACCCCGGCGTAAATTTATTATAATTTAGTACTAAAATTTGGTTTTATAAAATCATTACTGAAAATAATTTAGTGAATATACAGGGAGAATTAATCTATTTTTTGAATAAATTGATATTGAAATATTAAACGGAGCATAAGAGGCTATATTGGCATATATATAAAATAGCAGGAAGTAAATCGTAATAGTTCAACAAACATTAAGGTAAAATGATATTTTTAAAAATAATTTTTTACTTCCTAATACACCAAAGGAAGAGGAAATGTGGCATCCGTTGCGGGAAAAAATGTGATTTCAATTAATTCACATTTTTTTCAGACTCGATAGAGATGATGAAACAGTATGCCAATCCTCTGGTATAACTGTTCCTTGTTTTAAAGTACCACTCAATCTATTAAACTGCTAACATCTTTTATATAACAGCTACTTCAGTGGTTCTTTTTTTTTTTTTAAATTTATTAATTGAAAAATATTACAATCTGTCTCAAAGGACATTTATAATAGTGTTCAGAGATCACAGAGATCACATTCATGCTCTATGTACAATAAAAAAAACAAATTATACAGAAAAATAATATATATACAATAAATAAGATTATTTATTTACAACAATGGCGGGGCTCCTCAACCTCTTATGGGTCATTTTAGCCCTTACAAAATACATAATTCCAATAAATAAGATTAAAATAACCTAAAAATAAATAAATAAAAAGAACACATACATACCTATACACACTATTTTCAATCTGAGAAAGACTTGTTCTTCCAACTGTAGAGGGAAAAGCATGATTCCAGGAAATCCCTTCGACGGTACATGTACTTAAATTGGTTGGTGTTTAGAACCATCTTTTCAGTATTTGATGCAATATCACGTAGCAGTCTCATTCTCCGTTCTTTATAAAATCCACTCATAATTACTGTGATACATCAAAGATGCTTCTGTACATATCCCATTGATCACTGCGAGAACAATACTGAGTTAGTAAACGTTTAGGGTTAGCTGGGAATTATAACGGATAACATAGGTGTTAATCAGTATATTTTGCACGAGGGTGAGCTAATTACGTATTAAATAAACTGTTACTTAACATAGTCGTTTGGAAGTCGTGTAACTTCGATAATTTTGTGTGTCGAATAAAGTTTTTTTTGCATTATTAAGTTGTTTGAAGAAATGATCATGTTTTTTTCTCACTCTTATACTTTGTACATGGTAAGAAGAACAAATATAGATATGAAATCTCGCTTCCGCACAGATAAACAACAATTGTTTGCCAGTAACTAAAGATTAACGATTAATGTGAAATTTAATAAATAAAAGAAATCGTTTGAGGATATCAAGGAGAATATCTAGATGCGAGTAATTTTTGAAAAATACGCTTGCCAAGGAAAATACAATCGTTCATGATTGAGTCAAAGTAGAAGATGAAAATTGATAAAATTGACAGCAATTGTTTATACACTTGTTCACAACTTTCCTACAACATTGAATAAAATCGAACGAGCCATTTTTGACCGACTCGAGATTGTTTGGGAATTTTTGCAGTTATTATGTGGAGGATGACAAACAATTTCTGACAAATTTCATCTTTATTTTTGGGATGTTGGCGAAAATCCTTAGTTTTACTAGTTAGTTGACTAATTACCTATAGTGTGGCATGATATCACTTGAAATGCAGACATCCCGTCCTAGGTGTTTTAACCGAAAATCTACTCACGTTTGCACTCTTTTTAAGCATATAAAGCCTATTATTAGTGAATGAATCGATAGCTATGTATTACTAGTACAGTGTCTATTATTGGTACATCACCTTACAAGAGTTTCACAAAATTAATATCGGACCATCAAGTACGGATTTTTCATATCCTGAAAAGGCCTTCAATTAATGTTTAATAATAAAATGTTTCTTGATTAATTCCAATTATGGAAAGTGGGTTTTTTTGCCCGAAACCAAATTTGTTAACTTATATCTAAAATTCACAACTAAAAATGTTCTGTACGAATGAGACGAAGTTCATTTATCTTCACAGCTGCAGAAACAAAAAAAATTTTTTTTTTTGAGTCATTACGAGATAACTAATTTCATACTTGAATGAAAGATCACTTTGTTCCCTCGTTTTGATGTTCTTGCGTATTTTACACATAGTGTCTCCATACCTGGATGTGTGATATAGAGTGGAAAAATTGTCGTTTCTGTGTTGGCTAACCTGATGACAAAAACGTCCTCTTCCTTTTTTTTTTTTTTTTTTTTTGTAGCTTCGTGGAACGTAGTTGTGAACGAAGAAACCGCGTTACAGCACCATTTTTCCAGGTAAGTAATTATTTCTAGAATTTACCAGATAAGTGACATCTAGCTGCAACATAGTATTTGTCTATATTTGTCTATTGTTGGTGCCCAATATCCCGGTGTAACACGGCCCCTTACATTTTTCAACTTGAATTAATTTTAAAAATACTATAGCGTCGAACTGGTTAATCCTTTAAAAAAAAAAAAATGTTTAGACTGAGCGATTGTCTCAATCATATTCATCAGACAATTACACAAATGAAAGATATTTTTCTTCTATTTTCGTTTTGTGTTTTAGTTTATTTTCCTAATGATATTGTTACAAAAAATTACATAGTTTAAGAAAAAAAAAAAAAAAAAAAAAAAATGAATCATGTCCATATTGTACTCCGCTCTGATTACTTTAACGTTTTCTGTATCGCCAGGACGAAAACTAAATTAATATTCAATGTGGGGTTCAGATGATGTTGTTAGCTCATCTGAAAACGTGAAGAGTAACAAGTGAATCTCGTCTCTTCGAGGCACGCTTAAAAACAAATTTTGAGGATTTTGGGAAGTCAGAAATAATATATTTCTATTTTAAAACCATGTAAATATTGTAAACAAGCGTGAATGTTTTATTTATTTTTTTCTTATTTATCTTTTTTTTTTATTTGCGCTATTTCATATTTTATTTCACTTGTTTTACTAAGGTTTCTTTTTCTTATTTTTGTTATAATTTCTATTATTTTTATAATTGTATATATTTATGAGAAGGAGTTAATCGGGTGGTGCGGTTAAATAAATAATAAATTAAAATATAGTAATTATTTCAATGTTTGCCGACGTTTCGACCCACTTTGCAGGTCGTCTTCAGGGCGTAGGATGTCGGGGGCGGGGTGGCCGAATAGGCTAAAGCGTGTGTAACAGCACCGCTAGTTGCCTGGCAACCGGATAACGGAGATTTGAGATGATATAAAAAGTACGAGTTCGCGTCCCGGTGCCAGAGGGGATTTTAAATTCCCCGCCCTCACCCCCCGGCCCGGGAAAATCCCGTATAGCCTATTTTTTATTATACTATTTTTATTATTATTATTCGTATATATTTATGAATGAGTTTCTTATATCTCAAATACTCAATACCCTTGATTGAGGAAAAATGTATTTTTTCTCAATAAAAAAAAAAAAAAAAAAAAAAAAGAAAACCTAAAGAGAGATAGACGTTTTGGATTCCAAATGTTGTCATTATTGAACACTAAGACGAGATGGATGTCTTTATGTGTTTTCAGTGGCATACTTATGATTTTATTTGTGAAAATTATTATTTTCTTGTCTTAATTTCTTTATCTTCTTTTTGTTATAATTTCTATTACCTTTATAATTGTATATATTGTATTAATGAGTTTCTTATATCTCAAATACTCCATGTTCTTGATTGAGGAAAAATGTAGTCTATCAGAAATTAAAAAAACAAAAAACAATAACCATAATAAAATTATAGAAAATGTTAAAAAAGTAAAGTTTTCAATGTATAGTTGTGAGATGTCCATTGTGAAACGTTAAGTTTCTAAATAAATTATAGAAAACAAAATTATTGAATATTTCTATTCCAAGCTCCTAAGACTTTCATGTTCAAGAAATATTTGCCGATTGAACGTTAAGAATAATTTGATTGACAATCTTTTTATCATATTCATAATATAATGTTTTTTTTTATTTTAACATTATAATAATTGAGTCATGCATCCGATCGTAAATTTTGAGCCGTTTCGCGGGTTCCTTGATGAGATACAATGTGTTTTATGTCGTATGTGTACACACTCAAAGATGTTTAAGCAATGCTATGATTCATTCTCAATCGGTCGTGACCCCATTTTTAAAATCGATTAACGGATAATTGTCGATTATCTGCTATTGTTCGAAGAGAGATGTGTTAGGGAACCATCTCAAACAAAACTAATGGAGTCAACAGAGCTGACCTCGATATTGGCGTTTTGAGATTTTCAAATATTTACTTAGAGGTCCGTTGAAATACTGTTGTTTCAGTAACATTCAACCGTAATGATGAGGAATAAAATTTAAAAACACACACAAAAAAAAAACTCTGGTCTGTTTTGCATATATACTTTTTCGTTTTTCTTTATTCAATTTTTGTTTTTTTAACATCTAATTTTAATCCAAAATATTAATATTACCGATTTTATTTTTTTAATAAGTATATTTAAAATTTACTCACAAATGTATATAAATCATTCTAACAACTGAGAGTCAAAATTTTTAAATTGAAATTTTGATACTTTTTGTGATCTAATTTCATCAAATATTATGTGATATTTATGCTGTTGTTTTATCACATGTCCTACAGCACCCTTTTACAATACCACACTTATCCCTGTAGAAAAAATCTGACACCTAAGATACTAACTGGATAAACGTCTATCTTGGAATCCTCATACCAGACTTAAACAACAAGAAAGCGCTCGAAGTTTCTGACTACCTCAGCACTGACTAGACAAACGCTCTAAGCTTCCAATTAATTACAAAAGACTCATATACATGACTATAATAAGGCCTATTTGAACTTACGTAATTGAGCAATGGGATTCCACTTAACCATCGAGTTCCTCTCGTAACCAATCCTCACAGTCGTATAAAATCCTCGATGCTCCTTACTTTGTTACAAATAAAATCATCCATAACGACCTTAATACTCCAAATGTTTCCGAATCGTCCAATCTAGACAGCTATCCTTCCATTATAAACTACAAAATTAACCTAATCCTCTCGTTTCTAACCTTCCTTTCTCTTCGATTCCTCATAACTCTCTGATGTATTTGAAAAGAAGATGACCTTGTGATCTCCCAATTTCAATGCTTTATTACAGTTCTTTCAGTGGGTAGATTCTTTAAAAGTCTTTTCAAGGCATTTTATTTGTCTGTATCTCATTTACTGGATATATATTTATTTGTATACAGTAGTAAATTTCATGATTAAAAAAAAAAAAAAAAAGTATCACAAAACCTCTACCTACTGTAACAAATTTTTATGCTTAAAAGTAATGTAAACTCTTATTACATCAAATTTTATAAAATTATGTAAGTAACACTACATACGCTATTCTTCATTTTTGCAAAACAAGTTTCCCCACTTAAAATGACATAATGTCAGTATGTACATTTAATTGGGCAGTATAGTATGTCCTCCCAAAAAAGTATATTTAATAAAACATGAAAATAATTGATTATAGTATAGTCAGAAATTGATCCGGTAGCTTAGTAAGTTTTGTGACGAATACAATAAATGTAAATTAAACATAATAATCATAGTAAGGTAACATAAAGAAGCGTTATCAGCAGTGACATATTTAATAATCTATAATCCAGAGTAGGAGTTCACGATTTTAAATAATTTTTAAATAATAAATATTTATTAATTAATAAATTTGGTTAATAGAGAATTTTTGTTAAAAACTTGTTATAGAAGTTACACAGAATACAATTAAGTCAAAAACCTAATTTTGTGAAAAATGGTAACTTATAAAGAGAAGTTTGCCTTCGATATTTTGATGAAAACTGTTTAGATTAAAGAAAGCATTAGAATATTGGAACATTGCAAACTATCGTGGTTCGTCCCACAATATCAGAAAAAAAAATCTTTACACTGCTGCGTCTAATGTAGGAAGAAACTGAGTTTTAGTACTAAAATATATATTTTGACAAACTATAAATGAAAAAAAAATTAAATTGATTTTTTGAAGTAGTTGTTAATATACTCAAAAACAATGTTCGAATTCTCATTTCCCAAATCTCAAACTTTTTATTTTTATAAACATCGAAAAACTATATTTTTCTTGCTATAAGTTCGAGTAACCATTAACCTTTCATTTTTTTTTTTTCGAAATAGTTACACAAGTTCTTTCAGTGCAAAGTGCTGCTACTGATAATTTTTAATTTAAACAATTTAATAAAAAAAAAAAACAACCATAGTTTTTATTTTCAAATGATTTTTTCAGTATGAAAAGTTGGTTTATGTGATTTTTTATTTTTAAAGCAATAATGTATAATGAATATGCTTGTCATAATGTTAAAATATTCATTAAAGTGATTTCATTAAAGTTGGTGTAACTGGATTTGGAGTCATCTTAAATATACAACACGGAAAATTACTATATTTGTACTTTTAGTAGTTAGATAAAAAAAAATAAAATAGATCGATAATTCAAATTTACAACACTCGACGATTTTTAATGAGTCTAGACTTTGTAACTTTTATAGGATGGAACTTTGTAATTTTTTTTTTCACTTTCTTTATTGAATATTAATACATTCTGCCACATTGAAGAGCATTAATATTAAGTCTACATGATTCATTCACACAATATGTACATACAATTAATATCAATAATAAAGAAAAAGAAATATAAAAAAAATAAAATAAGTAAATTGGTATGCCTGTGTACAAAAAAATATAATGAAATAATAGATAAAAGCTAGATGAAATTACAGTAAATAAATCACATTCACACCTATGTACAATATTTACATTCACCCAGGGGACTCTGAGTCATGCCTTATTCCCCGACGTGGAAGCCAAGGCAGGACTCCAGGAGATCCCAGTGCTTCTCTCTCAGCCGCGACACTGTTAGACTTTGTAATTAGGATAGGAAAAACTTGAACGGAATTAATTTTTCGGCAATTTTTATCTGGAGTTTCTTCCAGATTAAACGCAACGTTTAAACTTTCTAATTACATATTAATAAGCAATATAAAAATATATAAAAAAACAATAGTGTTATTAAACATAGCAATGTAATAAACAAGGCACTTGTCTTCAGGAATTTAGTTTCGCTTGAGCTGCTTCAATAAGTGAGCGAAACATAAGCTGTTAATACTTTTATATCTTGAGAAGTAAATTACAACGCTTTTGAAATAGAAAACAACTTAAATGGCTGTTAAAATCGTTACTACGATATTAAATAACCGTTACTTTAACTTAAAATAGTCATAATTCGTTAGAACAAAAGTCATGAAAATAAAAAGTATTCTAAAAATTAAATTTAATGACAAAAAAAACTTTACCTAACGTAATTATATTTAATTCATATAATGCAAGTCAAAGATAGAATAATTAGATAGAATATTTTTACCAAATTATTAACACTCGTCTAAAACTTCGTAAGCGTGACCTACAACTTTTCATTTACAAAAAATCTCTGAAATGAGACATTTGCAATCTAGACATCCGCAAACATTATAAATTTGATGAGGGACTAAAAACGTGAGATAATTTAATCACAAAGTCGAGAAAAAAAAATGGCGAAAAAAATATTTGGTCGTTAGGGCTATATAACCTCGTTATTTGGATGTTGGTATTGGAGGTCAAGCCAGACAGTTTTTGTCTTGATTTTGCGACAAAATTATTTAACATTTGAGTGGATAAGAAATGAGTGTGCAGGACGTTTCAGCACCTCATCAAATTTACCGAATTTCAGATTGAAAACGCTCCATTTCCGATTATATTTATAATTTTTAGTTTGCGATAATTCTCTTAGACCGAAGAATAATGTGGAACCCACCTACTAGACTTAAAAGACATAATAAACCTAACAGACGATATGGCCAAATATACAGACTACTGACATTCCATACAACAAATTACTGATCTACAAGACAATCCTGAAACCTATTTGGAACTACGGACTGGAACTTTGGAGGACAGCAAAATGTTCTGACGCATACAATCCTTTCAGTCCAAAGTCATCCGAACAAAATTCGATGCTCCGTTATATGTAACTAACAAAACCCTACATCTTGACTTTAATATCCCATTTTTCCTAGACCTTATCCCTGAAAATTTTTCGAAATCCCATTAGAACCTTACAAATCATCCAAATCTCCTTGCACAATCCCTACCTAGCTCCATCCATCCTACAATCTTCCTCAAAGGTTGAAGCGCCAATGGCCCAGAGACCCTTCGTATTATAGAATAGAATAGAATAGAAAAATAATTTTACTCTGGGACGAAGTCCCTTCAGAATAACAAAAAAGTACAGAAATTAAAATTTTATATCTGGCCAGATAAAAACAAACATAAAAAATTAAGATAAAGATAGGTCATTAAAAAAAAGAAAAGAAAAAAATATTGGTTATACATACCATATACAAAATAAAATAAAAAAGTCTATATAAAAAACTCTTGAAACCATACTAAGATACTTAAAACTATGTACAATGTTAAAATATAAATAAACCTTTTTAGAAAAATAAAAAATACAGAAAAAATAAATGTAAATTCTTCTTAACAGTAAAATCTGTTTCTGTTGAAAAAAAAAGAAAGTCGAATCTATAATAAGTATTTAGGTTATGAGCTCTATGTGAATATGGTCTTATAGATAATATGTAATTTTACATAAAAGGTTAGCTGGTGCCTTACTGTTTTTGGGACAGGAATTGGAATAGGAGGGTTTTGAATGTAGATAAGGATGAAGAATGTCGAATTTTGATAGGAAGGGAATTCCAGAAACTAACAGAACGTGCAATAAAGGAGTTTTGGAACGAGGCAGATCTGTGAGAAGGAATGTAAAGGTCGGAAGGTCGAGATCTTGTGGAGAGGGAGTGGACTGAGGACTTGAATTGGAGAAGGTTGTAGGCGTAGGAAGGACGATGATTGTTGATGATATGATAGAGGAATGTACCTAGGAAATATTGTCTTCGAATGGAGGGGAAGAGCCACTCTAACTCAGTGTAGTGGTGAGAGACATGGTAGTATCTCGGGGCACCAATTACAAATCTCACGCAACTGTTCATTAATCTTTTCAGTCTGTCGCGGAGCTCCACCGAGAGTCCATCATACACCATACAGCAGTAGTCAAAGTGGGGGAAGATGAGAGAGGAAACGAGGAGTCTATGCGTATGTTGAGGTAGGAGATGGCGGAAGCAATGAAATAGTTTGAGGGTAGAAACTGTCCGTCGGGAGATGTGAGAAATATGGTGACTCCAAGAGAGAGTTTGATCAATAAATAGTCCTAAATTTTTTACAGAGGAGTAGAAGGAGATTGGCTGGTCACCAAGGTTTAGTATGGGAAAGTCCGTATAGGATCTAAGGAGGGGCTTGGAACCAGTGACAATGGCCTGAGTTTTTGAAGCATTTAACCTTAATCCGTTTAAGTTTGCCTAGGTACAGATTCGATCTAGGTCTGCTTGGATCTTAGTAAATGCTACCAATAGCTCAGGGGGAGAAAAGGATAGGTATATTTGAGAATCGTCTGCATAAATGTGGTGGGAACAATGGAGAATTGAGTCATGGAGGTCATTAATATAGGAACTAAAAAGGAGAGGAGATATGATAGATCCTTGGACAACTCCAGAGGATAAAGGCAGGTAGGAAGATAGTGGTTGATTAGGAATGGAGACTGCTTGGGTGCGTTGTGAGAGAAAATATTGGAACCAAGATTATATTATATATGGTGGAGTTCTGACAATGGCCAGATTCTCCACTCAAGACATGAGTGTATACGGCTAAAGCGTTCTCGCTCAATCTCCACTGGCTTTAGCATCAGTGACGCAGTTGAGAGAGTAACGCAGGGATCTGTTGGGATTCTGCTTTTCTCACTATAGTTGGAGGGACAAGCCTGGCTTAGAGTTCCCTGCCAGATTGAAATTAATGTATGTAGGTATGACTGTGTGTTTATGTTTTTAATTTACTTATCTTTAAGTTATTTTATTTTTTATTGTATGAACTTTTTGATTAATATTTGGTTGTTATTTTGCTTTTGTTTATTTCATTTTTTCTGTATATGTGGTGTGAATATGTTCATATCCCAATATAATTATTGTCCATGTGACAGATTGTTATATTTCTGAATAAATAAATTTAAAAAAAAGTTTGCTACAAAATAAAGCCATTCACGAAGTTTTAAGCATTTTATAAAAAAGTGTCCTGTAACGGAGACTTAAAGTATATATAAGAAATAAAATACTAACTTACACACCCTCTCATAATACAATTATGTATAAAAATATAAAGTTGGCATTGCATAGTGCACAGATGTTTGACTGTAAGGTATACTTGAAATGGGTGGAGCTGCAGGCCATACTCAGCTCGATAACGGATCCCTTTGGGACCAATTTGATTGTGACGTGACACGTGACATTCGAACACTCGTGTTCAAGGTCTGTGTCTGATTGGTCAAGATCAGTGGATTTTTCCATGGCTTGTGTATTTTACTTATTTATGTATAACATTTTTTTGATTAAAGACAAGCAATAATTATCAAAGTACATACCATTATTATAGACTCTTTAATTAATGAATCAATTCCAAAAACCTTCCCATTTTACTTATTTAGGAGGAAGCTAGAGGTAGAATTTTATTTCGTGGAAAAATGACGGAATAAATTTTGATGGAGTGCTACCAATGGGTAGTTTCTCTTCATGTTGTACATGTCAAGTTACTTATTTCATATTTACTAGTAGTATTTATATAGTTGTATTGTAAATTTCAATAATAAAAAAATAAATAAATTTAAAAAAAATAAAAATTGAAATTTTCATTTAGGTCGTTTGGTAATCTATGGGATAATCCATTTTTCATGACCAAGTTGGAATATTTGAAGAATGTTATACCTAATAAACAACGGCCAATAGTTAACTGCGTTATAATAATTAATTATTATATCACAAGCTTAAACATCTCAACTGATTAACTACAAATCAATAACTCCGGCATAACTACCTAGAATTAATCACGTTAACTAATGCTGATATTAATATTGATAATGTTGAACCTCCAAGTTATAAGCTGGGCAGGAGAAAGTTTTATGTTTTATTCCTAAGCACTGGCGGATCCACGAGGTAGAGGGGAATTCTATTTCGAAACCTCCCCCCCCCCAAAAAAAACTCCCAAAATAGAAATTTCTACATTTTTAAATTGGTACATATTCAAGAAAAATACGTTGTCGTACTGTATATAATTGTATTATTCATTTTGCAACCGTTTTCGTTCGGGTTCATTCCTGTTTATCAACTGACGCCTGAAAAAATGAATAATAATAATAGAATTATATACTTACTGGAAGACGAAGTCTTTTTGTTGAGTTTGATCTTACTATTGTAATATCACGATTCAATTTCAGAATAGTTGGTCCATATTTGTTTCCGTTTGTGATGGTGGTTATTTGTTTATGTTGAAACAACGTTGGTTGTTAAGATTTTTAAACAACCACAATAATTTATTTGTTTTATGTTATAACGAACTTCAGCGAAAGATTGTAAGCAAGAAAAAAAAAATCCATTAAGTTATTTTCGTTCCTGTTATTTTCGTTTTATTTTATTTTTTTTAGTTGTTTGGCAATAATAACTTCCAGTTGTTAACAATCGAGTATATTTTACTATGAACGTTACATGTTAACAGGTTAGTTGACGTTTCGGGACCTTTATTCCCATCTTCAGAACTGCAATTCCAATACTCTTGTGGATAAAAGGCTATAAAAATTTTAAGTTACAATATTGTGCTTGTTACATTACATATTTGAATTATGTTTGTTACAATAAATTTGTAATTACCTTAAATTTAATAATAACAATAATAATGTGTTCCATCGCCAATTTTCTAATTTATGTTTTAAAATGTATCATCTAGAGCAACATCCTCCTTTTGACCAATAATTGGGTTTCATTCCATAGTGAAAAATTGACCTATGGATCTGACTGTTTTATCTGACTATTTTGATTGTTGTTGTTAGTGTTTATTTTATGTGTCTGTGATTTCACTTCTATTAAATTTTAATTTTGTTCAATATGTTCGTATAATGGGTACCTAAATGTTTAGTTTCTGTTTTGTAGTTGACTGTTGTTCTGTTGTTTTTTGTAATGTGTATTGCTTCAAGTAATTTTCTATTGGTGTTTTTTGGTTCTGTGCCTATTATCTGTGATTTGTTAGTTTTTACAGTCCCTCAGAGACCACTTAATCTTAATTTCATATAGATTTTTTTCTTCGACAGTAATTATGAAGAACAAAAATAAAAAAAAAAAAACCTCCACAAAATTAAATCGTGAATTTCCCCCCATTACTATCTGTGCATATTTACTTAGGTGTATAGAGAGGTTTCATTTTTTTGGTCTATTGTGGAAATTGATTTGGCCATTGGCTGTAGTAATGTTATCACCTTCTCTTGCTTTTTAAGTTTTATTTCATTTTATCTCAGTATTCTATCGTTTGGTGAACATATTTTCCATTAATTTTTCATAATAAAATGAAGGAGCTAAACTGCAATTGAATCAATCAGTTGAATGTGTGACAGTAATAAAAGAATCGCTACTAGAAGTATCCCAGTCACGAGAAATAGTTTTTTTTTTGTTTTTATATTATTTATTTATTCAGTAATATAATATTCTGTCGCATGGACAATAATTATAGGGAGGTAAGTTGAGACCACATTCACACTGTATATTCAGAAACGATAAAATAAACAGAACGAAAATTACAATTAAATAATAATAAAAAAGTATATGCAATAAATAAAATAAATAAAGATAAGTGAATTAAAAAGATGGAGATTGAATAAGAGCGCTTTAGCCATACGTGGAGAATTTGGCCATTGCCAGAATTCCGAGTTATACAAACTATAAAAGATCGCGGAGCCATCGCCGTTTTAACCTTCTTGGAGGATTATAGGGATCTGTGGTGCTAAATAGTGATTTTGCAAGGGGATTGGGATGATACGTGAGGTTTTAGTAAAATTTGGAGATTTTTTTGTGGGATGAGGTCTAGGACAAATGGTGTGTTGAGGTAATGGTGTAAGGTTTTGTTGGTTACCTAGAGCGGAACATCGACTATTGTTCGAAGAACTTTAGACCGAAAGAATTGGATGAGTTTGATGCTAGAAAATTTTGCTTTCGCCTGAAGTTCTAGTCCGTATGTCCAACAGATTTCAGGATTGTCAATAGAAGTAGTAGAAAATAAAAATATAGAATTTGTTTACCTGAAATCTAAGAACATTATAAACAATTACTATTATTCATCGTGCCGGAGAATAATAAATTTAAAAGTGATACAATAAACAAATCTATACTTCAAAGATGTTGGAAAACAATTAGAAATAAGTAATATATATATATATATATATATATATATATTTAATATAAATTATATCTACATAATATTATTATTAATACATGGTTCAAATTTTCTCTTGTTCAAAACCATGAGCTTTATCTCAGAGATATCGGACATTGAACTCAACCTTTGATCATAACCTCTCTCTTCCATTCTGCTAAGTAGTAATAAACGCTGTAATCAATCAACAAAGTACTAATACAATTAACATTGTTAGCATATCTTACTTTGCTTTAAATTTGGCGGGGCACACCATTAGACCAATTAACTTGTGATTGCTTTATGAAGTTTGTGCTTCACCAAAAGCTTTTGAACTTTTCGGACCGTCATAAAAGTATAATAAATAAATGGGCACCACACAGCAGCTTAAATCTTGAATTTTTTGCGAAATCATACTTTTTTTTTTTTAATATTTCACTGAATAATGAATTTATAAAGTACAAAGAAATAGAAAAAAAATAATCGGGATATAAAAAGTTTATAGTGAGTAAAATAATAAGATGAGTAAAAATGTGAAAAATAATTGTACTTATATAAAACACACACACACATATATATATATATATATATATATATATATATATATATATATAGCAAATTTAGATTCATAAGTCGTTTATTTATTGCAATATCTCATTAAGTGATATTTCATAAAAATAAATGAATTTTTCCTGTATGAAATCAGAACATTGTTTCCTTTGTCTGACTTTATTTTATATATAAAAGATTTTTCTATATTACGAAGCACGAATTATGTTGTTATATCAATAAATAAGCTCTAAATCAATAAAAATGTATTTAAAAGTTCAGCTTCATCGAAAATGTATATTCTAGGAGATATCACATTCAAAATTTTAAAAATCAAATATTATTTGGTGATTCCACATTAAAAAATATTGGTTATATGACCAATTGTTCGTTTTATTTGGAGAAAAAAATTAAATAATTTCCAGAAAACTATATGTTATTTTTTTGCATTTGTTTTGCTCAGATTTCAAGTTAATTAAACACAAATCGATTTCTTATTTTGTGAAGAATAACGAGAAAATATTCCGATTATATTGTATGAATTATGTATGAATATACCATAAATTACGAAATCAAAAGATGCCTCCAGTAAAGTTGGCCAAGTACATTTTTGTTGAAGAAAATCAAGTTATATTCGTTTTCAGTTTCTTTTAAAAATATTAAATATGAATTTATGTAGAAAAAAAAATAAAGACTATTACTCAGAATATTCTTAGGAATTTATATAGATTTATTTTCTTTTTAGAATTCAAACATAAAACCACCGAAAACTTGAATAGTAATTGTAGCTTGAATAGTAGCTCTTTTAATCTGAAGTTTTAGATTTGATTTCGCTGTAAAGTATAAAGAAAAAAAAAATTCTCTGACTTTATACCTCTATTTTGTGTCACTCCGTGTAGTCCATAGATGAGGAATCTGTTTTCTAGAGGCCGCATATAGCTTTGGAGAGCATAAATGAATAAATATTAAAAAAATTGTATCAATAAATGAAAATATTTTTTGTAAACTAAACTAAACTCTCTGTATAAAACTTTTATACACTATACTCCTTTTTTTTTCTTTTTCTTTTTTTCATAACCAGACTAATTGCTTACTACAGCTTCAGATAACTGCATTATACTCAATGACCCAGAGAGTTGACTCAAGAAGTTTTCGATAGTGGTTAGGAGAGGAACTGAATTTGTACAGGGAACTCGTAAACAAGTCGTTCAAGTACCTTTTTAATATTTATGGTTTAGAAATAAACTTCCCCTCAAATGCATTCAAATCAATTTTGTTTTCGAACTAAAATTTCTCAACGGTCTCTATTTTATGAAGCATGAAATTCAACCTATACTTTCACTTACATACATATGTAATATATAGTAAGGGTAAGTATTGTGATCGTGAAAATTTTCGAATCTGAGTTTTCAACGGAAACTAGCCAAATAATCAAGTCCCGCAAAATGGTCTCTGTGTGTGTATGTATGTTAAGAATATACCTCAAAAACGAAAAGTCTTACGAAACTGATATTGCGTATTTAAGATAAGTATATGCCTCAGATACAGCATATTTCCCCTTAAAATTGGCTAACCGGAAGTGCCACTTTATATAAACGGCAAAACACATTTTTACAATTTTCTCAAAAACGGCTGTAAAGATTTTGATTAAACTCGGTGTATCATTGCATAATATTTTTAAATTTATTTATTTAGAAATATAATAATCTGTCACGTGGATAATAATTATAGTGATGTATGAACACGTCCACATCCATATTATTGCATAATTAAGTGGTCTTTAATATCATTTAGGTCTTATCCACATTGTAGTCACCTTACTTAAATGTCTAATGGTCATATACATCTTCCTCTAATGTACCTTTAATATGGATTATTTAAAAAAAATGATTCTCTTTTATTAACAGTAACTATAAAAAATGGCTAAATATGAAGTTTGAAAGAATGTGATAATTAGAAACTAGAGAAAAAAAGGAAAATGCTTATCCTGGTTGAAAATGAAACTCGGAAATAACAGTCACAAGGTATACGTATAATATATCGTTGGAAAGCGGAGAATTTTAGAAAAAATAATATCAAATAAATGAAGTTGTAGAAGATAACAGAGAGTGAAAAAAAATATAAATTATAATTATTATAATTATTATTAGAAATTATTTATGAAAACTAACATTATTTAACGTAAATCATATGTTTCCAAGGAAATGAAATGAAATTTTCTTACTAAATGTAAACATTAATTTTTATTTTATTTTTGAAAAAAGTATTTATAATCCATCGAATCAAGGCAATGACATTGTTTAAAATACTATTTCATTGTGCTTGTTTGAAGTAAGAAATGAAATATAAAAATATTTCATGGATATGATTATAACCTTAAATACATTTACTGTAATTTAATAACACTAGATCAAATATTATATTTAAATAATTAGCTTGTAAAGTACGTTTTATAACTTCAAGTTATAACCATTATCATATTTTTCGACTTTTCTACGGAAATACACGTTTTAAGGTTTTCTGAGTCCAAATAACCAAGCCCTGAAAAATGGTGTGTGTCTGTGTGTGTGTGTGTGCGTGCGTGCGTGCGTGCGTGCGTGCGTGCGTGCGTGCGTGTGTGTGTGTGTGTGTGTGTGTGTGTGTGTGTGTGTGTGTGTGTGTGTGTGTTATTAGTCTAGCACAAAAGACCTACTTTATATAATCGATTTAAAAGATTTTTACAATTTTCTCAACGGCTCTAACGATTTTGATTAAACTCAGTACATCAGTGTATTATTAAGTAGTTCGTAATAGAATGTAGGTTTTATTCTCATTGATGTTAAATAGCTAATTTTCAATATTGGCTTCCTCTAAAGTACCATTAGTTTTTAAAATTTGAAATAATTAACTATTTCAAATATAAAATATGAAAGAATTTGATAATTAACTAAAGGAGAAATAAGAGATCGTAACGGATAATAGTTGTAATAGAGTAATCAAAGGAATACGAGGTTGCCCGAGCTCGCCCGTAAGATTACAACAGGCTTCCATAAGTAATACGAGCTTCATATAGTATGGAATCCGACAATATTATGTTCATATACATATGCGATTTTCAAACTGCTATCGTTGGTGTTATTTAATACTTAATTGTATAGAATACAGCAATATAAAAATTAAAATTTATATATATATATATATATATATATATATATATACTATATATATATAAAAGGGTATTTAAACAAATAAAAATACTCACAATGAATTGAAAATAAAGATAGCGTCAATAATTTTCACTTTCACTTCCCCTTTGTCTGAAAATACATATTACTGCTAAGAAGAGGGTGGTAAGTGAAAGCCATGTGATGCGCTCACCAGATGTTTTTTTAAAATATACTTATCCTAAACTGTTAGTTAAAATGAGTTTTCAATTTAGGTAAAATTCAGTTTTAAACAAATTCTAAATAATTTTAATATTGAAATGGTATCAATTATGATCAATGAGGTAGAAGTTGGTTCATTTTAGTAAAATGAGAATATGTAAATCGAAAAGGGTATTAGAAATGTTATGCTTAAAATTCAAAAGGTTTCACGTTCCACTTAATAGTTTTACTGATTCTTATATCTGAATAGTTTTCTTTTCACATTTTAAAAGAACTCTTTTTTTTCTTCTGACCAATTTCAGGAAAGATAAGCATCCTTCGATCTAACAGGAGATGCTATTTGCCTACGGATTTTTCTCTATATATATCCAGGGGCACTTCTGCCCGGAAATGTAAGACAGCAAATCAGGACGATCAACAGTTCAGATCTTTTTTCTAAATTGAATAATCATAGTTCGATGAATTAATTATTCATCATATTATAAATTGTTTTTCAGACATTACAAAATATTTGAAATTAATCTTTGTGAATGAAATATCTATTTATTATCTGCCAATAACAAATGATAAAAAATAAAACCTGTCAATAAATTAATATTTTCCAAATAATAAACTAAATTTTCTTACATTAAAAATATGCTCAAACAAATAAATACAATTTATCCTGACTACAAAAAAAAAAAAAAGTAAAATAAGCGAAAATTGATTAGTAATTTACTACTACTTACTATTTTTATATATTAATAATTATTTTTACTACAAATAAAATAAAACATTTCAGGTAACCAACCTGATTTGATGTTTTGATAGATAAAGGACCAGTTTAGAAAAATATTTTATATTTCTATATTTAGCAGATTTAATATTAGTATGATTAGAGTGCGTGCTTGACGGAGACACTCAATAAAGTTAGAATCGGTAATAATCTGTCCGAAAAATTTGAGGTTCGTTCGGGTTTAAAACAGGGGGATTCCCTTTCGCCTGTTATGTTCAATTTGGCATTAGAACATGCCATTAGGGAGGTAATGCGAACCGAGAAAGGGTTGGATCTGGGCGGGACAACATCCGTGCTGGGCTATGCTGATGATCTGGTACTGTTAAGCGAAGACGTTGAAACTATAAAACTGAATACGACAACGTTAATGAAAGCCGGGAAAGAACTAGGACTCGAAATAAACGTGGATAAAACAAAATATATGGTTAGCTGCAAAAATGGCAATACTACTGGTGATATCGATATAGATGGTAATATGTTTGAACAGGTAGATAAGTTTAGGTATCTAGGTTCTACGATAAATAGAAAAAACGAAATTGAAGAAGAAATTAAGGTTAGACTGAAGGCGGGAAATGCTTGCTATTTTTCTATGACAAAACTACTCAGTTCGCGCCTCTTGTCCCGGAACTTAAAAATTAGAATCTATAAAACAATTATCTTGCCTACAGTTCTTTATGGGTGCGAAACTTGGCCGCTTACATTAAGGGATGAGCAGCGTCTTAAGGTTTTTGAAAATAAAGTATTGCGTAGAATATTCGGACCGAAGAAGGATGAGTTAACCGGAGAGTTCAGACGGTTACACAACGCCGAATTGCGTGAACTGTATCCGGGTAATATAATTGAGCTAATTTCATCGCGGCGAATCAAATGGGCTTGTAAAGTTGTTGGAATTAGTAACGAGAGAATTCCTAAAAGGTTAATATTTGCGGTGCCGAATGGTAAGCGTCCGAGGGGTAGACCGAGGCGAAGGTGGAAATATTGCATTAAAGCCGAGCTGAAGGGACTGGGTTTAGACGGCGAACGATGGAGGGAGGTGTGCAATAAGCGATTGGTGGTGTCGGCATCGAACCTTCGGGTTCGCTAAGCCTTTTATTATTTATTATGATTAGAGTGCTACCAATCGGCAGTTTCTCAACAAGCGTTATTAAATGATTATATTATTACTGTGTGCACATTTACTAGTTGTATTTTTTATAATACAGTTGTAAATATCAATGAATAAATAAAATATTAGTATGAGTACAGTATTAAAATAAATTATACTACTTACGTAATAATGGGCTAGTAAAGATCTTTTATGTAGAAACTAAATTAATTCTGGAATGCGAATTATTATTATTATTATTTTTCTTTTTTATTATTTTAAAAATTGTTATTATTGATATTTTTATCCATAACTAGCAGATATAACTATACATAAAAATATACATATAAAATTAATTAAAAGAAAATGAGGATCGGAGTGGGAGAGACTACGGTGGATGAGATTTTTAGCAACATTAATTTTTTGGTGATAAGGATAAAATATATAAAATTAATTAATAAATAAATAATATAAAATATAAAATTAATAAGTAAATAATATAAAATATAAAATTAGTTAACGGCGTTGATAACCTACAAGTTTTACACCTTAACTCCACAACAACCAACCAACGAATTTTTATAGCAGCCGGAAAATAAACATGTTTTCACTCAATTTTTGCCTAGGTTGGATTCTCTGATATTTTTTCCACAACCACAGAAACTGTGATTACCTCGTCAAGTATGACTTTTGAACGATTCACTCGAAAATGATCAGGGATTTAGCATCCTATAGTCTTAAATTAGGATTGGTTGGGTGATTTCATGTCAGAAAGAAAGGGTACAGAAATGGGTTATGGAGAAATGGTGATTTTTTCATTGTTTGTTGAAATCGCATTTGGTTCTCGTTGAAGTTGAGACCGAAAAAAAAATGATTGGCCATCATACAAATACTGCCAAGAGGAAACCAGAAGATAACAATTATAAAACCAACCTCTAATTGTTTCATACATTTAATCGCATTTTTTTTTTAAATATTAGTGTGAATATATCAATAACTCGGGAACGCGATATAATAAAAAAAAAAAAGGTCCCAATTATTACACAATGGTTTTGTATTTCCAAACAGTTATGTATCCTTTTAGTGTACATTTATTTTTCTGTTAGAACATACTATAGGTTTGATACTACTATACTATAGGTAGTGCTATAGGTTTATCACAAACCATACATAAATTATTAGAATTTTCTCTTCATCGAAATACTCTATTTACAGAGCGGGAGAAGGCACGAAGTGTCCCCTTAATAATTAGTAATAAAAAAATAACAAAAATAAATGAAAATGATATTTTATTAGTTTTATTATATATAGAACTAGTTGGCCCGTGCGAATAATTCGCAAAAAATTTTATTTATTGAAGAAATGGAAAAACAATATGGAAATAAGTAGATCCTATGTATTATGTAATGAAGGAATTTATATTTTTTCCTTGGTCGATTAAAATATTCCGTTTAACATAATAGACCAAAACATTTGTACAAATTGCTTTGATAGCACCTATTTTTAATCGCTGTCTGGAAAGATACTAATAAAGACAAAATAACGGCCCGATCATGGGAGTTTGTAAATTATTAAAAAAAATAAAACGTAAGAACAAACAAATTACTTTAAGAAATAACAAAGCTAATATATCAGCCAGGAAAAAAAGTATTATTGACTATTCTATTCCTAAATTCAATATCTTTAAAGAGGAAGACATTATTAAGTATACTTCAACTAATGGACTGTATCTTCGTTTATAATTGTCCCATTTTTTTTTTGTTTTTTTTTTTAGGTAATTTAGTAACCTTTCTAATTTTCATGGGTACAATCAAGAAAAAAATGCATACTTTTTAAGTTATTCTCAAATAAAGCTTCTTTTCCTCTATAACTTTGTTTCCAGAAATTTTGAGGGGATAGGACTATTTTTTGCATGTGAAGGAATGAATGGTCAATCATTTGATTTGATGATGATTTGACGAAGTTATGGCGTAGTGACAAAAAACATCTTTTAGAAATAATACATAGGATTAGATTCCCAATAGTTTTTTTAACCTTAATTAATTTTAAATTTAATGTTTTTAATCTAGAAATTTGACAAGCGTACGACAGTAGCATATCAGTCTACGTACATTTTTTTAAAATATATTTTTATTTATTTATGATAATTACAACTGTATACTTATATATAAATTCAATTTTGTATAATTATTGAATGAATTATCTTATCTGCCTTATTCGTAATTTTTTCTGGTTATGTATATGGGTCAACACCAGCAGTTTTATTTAATTACTTGTTTTCCTGATCTCCTAAAAAAAAGTTTTGATATGCTCTCCATTGGATCGTGGTCTAGTTACGTGACGAGGAAGGGCAATACGGAATCAGCAATCAAACCGGAGTATTTGTAGTTACGGACTTTTTCCTCCTGGACGCATTCGACCCACTTTGGCAAACTGGGTCACAAAATTTTCTGAAACCAGATTTCTATATGTGTGTTTGTATATCTATATGTGGTAGGAAGATGCTTTCAATTTGGCAATGTATTGCAGAGATAAGTATTCTCTTCTCAAGTTTAAGGATGTTTCTCCAGATTCAACGTAGATGCTGTCGATTGGAGAAGTTCGAAACGCTCCAGTGCATATTCTTAGGGCTGAATTGTGTATAGAATCTAACATCCTCAATATTGTTTTGTTGGTTGTACTATATATCTGCGCTCCATAGTCTATTTTGCTGCGTATTATAGACTGGTATATTTTTATTAGAGTGCATCTATCGGCACCCCAGCTAGAGTGTGAGAGACATTTAAGAATTCCGAGTCTTTTTGTACATTCTTCCCTCAAATAAATTGTATCAAATATGTTGTATCCAATTCAGTCTCTTATCAACTATCATTCCTAGATACTTGTGACTTTCTGTATATTCAATTAGGGAACCTTCTATAAATATTTGTGGATTATTCTGCTGACACTTTCGACTTCTACAAACGTGTAAACATTTAGACTTCGAAGATGATATCTTAAATCCATTTTCCCTTGTCCAATCTTTTACTCTATCCATCACTTCTTGCTGCCTCCACTGTATATAGGGAATAGATTTGCTTTTGGCTGTGATAACAATATCATCGGCAAATAGGAAACATTTGGTCGGGGTATTGATAATGGACCCTATACTATTAATCGCAAGAAGGAATAGGGTCGAACTAAGAGGAGATCCTTGTGGGGTACCCCTTTGTAAGCGATGGTTTGACGAGAAAGTATTTCCTACCCTTACTGAAAATTCCCTATTGGTTAGAAAATTTTTAATGTAATACCACATATTTCCTCCTATTCCTAGTTCCTCCAAAATCTTCAACACACGTCCTCTTTCCATTGTGTCATAAGCTTTTTCAAGGTCCAGAAATATTGATATTAAGTGTTCTCCGTGTGAAAAAGCTTCCTGCGCTTCTAAGCTTAATGATAAAAGAGAATCGATAGTTGAACGATTTGGCCTAAAGCCAAATTGGTATGGATAAAGGACATTCTTACATTCCAGCATACTAGTCAATCTTATATTGACCATCCTTTCTTGAATTTTGGAAACGCATGAGATAAGGGAAATGGGTCGATAGTCCTTGGGAACGGTGCTCTTTTCTTTTTTTGGTATCGGTACTATGACAGATTTCCTACACTTAGTTGGAAATGTTCTGCTTGTCCAAATTTCGTTATATATATTTAAAAGATATATTTTTCCTGCTTCTGGTAGCTGCTTTATGAACTCTCCTGGAATTTCATCGAGACCAGGAGCTGATTTTCCTTTGCACTTATTAAGCGAAGAATTTAGTTCATCTAATCTAGTCTATATATAAAAAGCTATAAAAAAAAAAGAAAAAAAAAAGTGTTAGCATTAGACCACACGATAGTAGTGAAAATATCAACAATGCGGGATTAATAAAATGAAATATAAATTATATATAATAACTCATAAAGTTGATGAAATGATGAACTTTTCCGTTGCTAACAATATGAAGGTCCGATTTTTAGTTTTTTGAAAAATTTTAATTCAGATACAAATACTTTTCAATTAATTGAATCCAGCCGACTTCACCTGAGCGTCACACATCGAAAATCTGACGGCTCAAACAAATTCACTCTCCCAAAAAAGTGTAAAACGCGCCTAAAGAAGTCTTCAGTTAAAAAAAATAAATAAATACCTTTTCCCTGAAATCGCTTATGCATTATTTTTATTTTCTATCATTCATCAATTTTAATTTGTAAAGTTATACATCATATACACACTAGACATTCCTAACAGAACCGGAACTATTACAGCGACTTACGCAGACGATACAGTAATTCTGACAAGTCATAAAAATCCTACAGACGTCTCACAGACTTTACAACACCATCTAACAAAACTAAAGGATTGGTGTAAACTTTGTAAAATTCGACCCAACCATGACAAATAAAAAGGCATCAGTTTTACTCTACGACGTGAAACATGCCCTCCTATTTATCTTGACATTGCTGAAATTCCACAAATTGATAAAATACAATACCTTGATCCGGCATTCAACAGAAAAATCACATGGAACCACATTTCAACAACAAAACAAAAACGCTGCAAATTATTTCACAATGGTTTATTATCTCCACGATTATACATCTAAAGTAACGTTACCTTCCCAGTTACAAAGAAAAACAAAACAAAATGTGATTCCAATTATTGGACTAAACTGTTTTTCTTTAATCATTAGTAATATGCTAACAAAAAGTAGCATTAGTTCAGTAACACATTTAAGATTTAAAAACCAAACCAAGGATATCAAATTTGGAGTAGAACACATTAAAAAAACCGGAGACCATATCTTTGCTCCTAATTGTCAGATTTTAACGATTGTTTTTTTTTAGGAAATTTTGAAATTTTTTTAGAAAACTATCTAATATCAAAAAAAAAAGTAAAAACTTTTCGAGTTATTCGGAATTTAAATTTACCATCCCTCGTAACTTTTTTTCCAGCTTCTTTTCGTTGAAGTATGTAATATAGATAAACTTAAAGGGCGTCGAGAAAATGACTTTAGCGAAGTTTCATTGAAATCTGTACATTCGTTTAGGAGCTACAGTCTATAGCAACGCAGGTTTTTCGGCCGCCATTTTGAAAGTTAAGGGCGGAGAGTAATGTCGGTGAAGGAGGATCATCCTCGGGTGACCTCTGATTTTATATCAACATTTGAAAAAAATCGGTCCAGTAGTTTCGGAGAAAATGCGCGGACAGCGGACGGCGGACGGACAAAAAAATTTGTATTCGTTTTTCGAATTCTACGCGTCTTGAAACGTGAAACCTCAAATTTTGAGAGGGGGTTATGTTTTTGAATTTTTTGGTCGATCACAATGTTTCATTATTGAAAATAATAAACCAAAACATTAAACCTCAGACTACGACTATTATACTCACTTCTTTCAAGACTTTCAAAATTAAAATTAAAACAGAAACTGAACACCTACATTTACCTACTAAGGCCTATATGGAGCCACGCTTCTCGAATAAACGGGACAGCTAAAACGACCCACATACTGAATCTACAAACCTTTCGGTCAAAAACTTTTAGGACTATAACTAGAGCTCCATGGTACGTCACAAACATTACTTTACACAAAAATCTAAACAAGCCAACAGTTAACGACCATATGCTCACTGATACAAGACATGGCCCGAAAACAACCTTCGGAGGCTCAAAAGAAGCTGGGTGAGGGATTTCCCCACCAAAAAATATACAGAATTCAATTCAAGAAGGGATGCCGCTGGGCATTCCTTTCCCTAACGCCGATCAAGCCACTATTACTATTTTACCAACAGCAGACTCGCTAATTGTCAGTATTTCTGACAGGTGTGGTTAAAAAAAAGCTACAGAAACCTACTTATAGTGGTTATGATGTAATATGAATTCCTTATCGAACAGGTGTTCAGAAACGTTTCAGCAGTTTCCTATAACCACAGACTTTTACCATAACCGGTCCTCCTGGGGAAATCCGTTTGGGCATCACGTAGCCAGAAGGTCGGATAAGTGCAGCTATGTCCCCATCCTGACCCTGTTGCACAACTACAAGTAAGGAAAGACGTCAAACTTGAACTTGATATGGCTCGGCGTAAAGATAAAGGTGTCTTTTCTTTCTCCTTTGTGTTGGCGAAGTATTTACCAAAGCAGGTGTGCAATCTCCTAGCGTTTACGCTGATTGAAATATTATGTAATAGACTTGTTTCTGCCTGAGTTTTAACTATCAACTAACAGCCAGCCGCATACATAGTACAGTTTTCCTGTTACAAAACTACTCCGCATGCGCCTGGAATGAGAAAATTGTATTGCGTGTTCAGCTAATAGTTTTCTCATAGACAAAAATCGTGTTTAGACATATCTTTATCAGTTGGTTCATCTGAAATAAACATTGTTCATTGTTCAAATTTATTTTAACTTTCGTTGCAGACGTTTTTATTTTGTTCTCCTTTTCGATTGGTTTCATATTTTTTTAATCTTGTTTTTTAAATATAACTCAATCATTATTCCGTTAATTAATTATTCTATATTTATATCTCTTATTTAAATAGTATTTTTCAATTGTTTATAGATATAAATTTATGGCAGATTTATTAATTAAAAATTTATTATGTAATTATTACACAATATTATAATATATTGTATAACATTTGCGTCCAACAGATTTTCAAGACGTAAAATGATTTGAATTTTTGATTGTTTCATTTTGTATTAGAGGGTGCGGGGTAGCTCAGTGGGTGTATCAAAATTATCAAAATGGGTGTAAAAGTATCAAAATAATTTATGTTACTGACAACACATACATAATACATTGTCTTCACCTTCTTTAGAACTACTTAACTTTTATCACGACAAAACCGTTGAAAGAATGCCTGGAGCAAGAAAAATCACGTCAAGAATAACTTGAAACGTAAACACTGCATACAACTGTCAGCAAAATAGTTCTGTAATTCACAGCTAGTGGTGATTCATATACAAAAATCAATCATACCAACATAGGAGTAAGAAATTTCTCCATATTACGTGAAAAGTATCTATACATTTAAAGCTAGGGGTAACTGATGATTTACATGCGGAAATTCGAATTTCTGACGCCAAAAAACATTGGACGAGGATGTTTTTTAAGTGTGATACAACAATGTAGAGCAGCGTAACAATAAAGTACGTATAATAATAATACATCCAACACAGCCATCTTAACTTACGAGTTATTTATAAAAGTGTTAAGTTATTTTCTCACATTTATAATAAATCAATACATAACATTATAAATTGCATTATAAGGAAAATAAGTTTGCTTAAAAATAACTTGATGTAGCTCGTTGACAAGAAATGCAATTTAGATTAAATTGAAATTTTCACCCTCGTTTATCGATATAGAGAAAATACGTATAGAAAAAATGATTAATTGAAATATCTGATAAAATTAAATTGACATTCTCTCCCCAATTTATCGACGCAGAGGAAATATATATAGAAAAAAATAAGAAACTTGAATAAATCTGTTAAAATTAAATTGAAATTCAATACTCTTGACAATAGAGGTGTATAAAAACAGAATCAAAAGAATTCCAATAATAATTAAGTACGTATAGAAAAAAAATACGGTAATTTTTTTAATTGATAATGAGCTAAATGTCTGGATAATTAAGAAATGACAGTTATGATTGAAGACGATTCCGTGTAACACATTTTTCCAAACCTGAACTAGAAACCTTCTATCAAGAACGGAGATCTCTCTTCCATCTTCTTTGTAATAGCCTCCTCATATTGATGGGTACAAGACCTATAACTATATATTTATCTGTTATCATGCTTGTTTAGTTCTAAAGTGAAGACGATGTATTATATATGTATGTGTTGTCAGTAACATAATTTATTTTGGTACTTTTTAATATAATAATTAATATTTTTTTGTGAATACGTTTAGAAAGCTTGTTAATCGATTCTGTGATCAATTTTGTGACGGAGGAGGTGCTTGAGAGACTATAGTGAGCATAAATCTTTGTTGAATTTCTTTTGGGTGTCTAAACCTGGTCCTACCGAAACATTCCGTAACTAAGCTAGCTTATAACGTAAATTTTTTTTAAACACTTTATTCAGAAATATTACAATTTGTCACAGTTTAAGGACACTTATAATAGAGTTCAGAGATTGCATTCATACCGTATATGAAAAAATATAAATAAATAAAGTAATAACAAAAGAATAAGAAAAAAGAACAAAAGAGTAAAGAAAAAAAAAATATATATATACACATAAGTAAATAAAAATAGAAATAAAAGTAAAACAAACACCTTATATAAAACATACCTATAACATTATTTACAATTTGCCAGGTGATCTCCGAACCAATCCTGTCCCCTCCACACGTGGAGGGAAAAGGGAGGCTTAGGAGATCCCTAGGCTTCTCCCTCAGCCACTTAACTGGTATTTTAAACCAGCGGAGGATGAGTAAGAGCGCTACAGCCACAGACACTCATGACTTGAGTGGAGAATCTGGCCATTATTAGGTAAATAAAAAAGAATCGGAAGAGGGAAGGATAGAAAGGTTTTTCAGGAATATTAAAAAAAAAACTTTCCAGTACTTCGTAAGGAAGTAATGTTTGAAAGCAAAAGGTCATGCAAGGAGATGTTTGAGCCGAAATAACGTTCCATAATCAGATTTTCCTCCTTAATTAAATACTTTAATTAAGAGCACCCACTTTATACTCGTAGAGGCCTGGTGTGCCCAAGGAGGAATAGAAACCTCAGGGTGGATCTATAGCTGCTGTAACATAATAAATAATTACTGCTCTCATCCCACTTGAGACTCGGAGTATAATAGCATAGTGAGTAAGGCACTGTGCTACCCTGTTAGATTAGTAGGAATAAAGTGAGAGAAAAACCAATTTAATTAAATTTAACAAATATTTTAAGTATAACAATATGGAATCACCATATTTCCTTCATAACCCGACGTTCAATTTCCATCCTTAAACTCTTCCATCGCTTCCGCCATCTCCTACCCATATCCACACGTAGACTCCTAGTATCCGCCCTCATCTTCCCCCACATTGACTACGGCTGCGTAGTGTACGGTGGCCTCTCATCGGAACTTGGAGACAGACTGAAAAGAATAATGAATGACTTAGTACGAATTGTCAATGGAACCCCGAGACGTTCTCATGTTTCCCACTAGTACGCCGAGTTAGGTTGGCTCTTTCCCTCCTTCAGAAGACAGTATTTCCTAGGTACATCCCTTTAACAAATAATCTATAATCATCGTCCGTCCTACGCATTCAATCTCCTTCAATTCAGGTCATCTATCCACTCCCTCTCCACAAGATCTTGTCCTTCCGAACTTTATACTCCTTTCCACAAATCGGCATCATTTCAACACTCCTTTATTATCCGCTCCACCACATTTTGGAATTCCATCCCACTTAAAATCCGCCATGCACCATCCTTATCCATATTTAAAACCCTCTTATTCCAATTCCTCCTTACAATTCAATCTGACGCTGGGTAGCCATTTGTAATGTATATTATATATGTATATAATCTCCCCTATATGTTTATTATTTTCTTTTCTCCAATCAATCAACATCATAGGATTTAGATTATATAGAACTTGTATAATGTTTACAATACTATTATTGTATTCTTCGAACATACTAAGATACATATGTAAATCATTTAAAGTAAATATTTATCCATTCTTTTATTATTATTTTTTTTTCAATTATACAATGGCATGACTACAAAAGTTATTTGTCGCTCATTTATAATTCCATAGCTTATTGTTTATAGCAACTATTTTGCAGTATTAGGACCTTATGTCTTTACTATATCTTCTATTCTATTCTATTCTATTCTATAATTACGTTTTACAAATAAAATTCAAATTATACGTTTTAAAATTATTCGTGTAAAGTGATCGTTTTATATTTTGACAGGCCGTAATTCCACATTTAGCCGCGATGGAAATTTTATTCATGAGCTATTTAGAAAATATAAACATAAACAAAATGAAATGTTAAATTACTTAATATTTGGTTGTAAAAAACACATTAGATCAGTTCGAATTTGCTATGTAGGTATTTTTATTTTACTTTATTTTTAAAGAGAATGAAACGCTTCCTTTTAATGGTTAAATTGAAAATAACTCTTAAGTAAATTTTGATTTCGAATAATTATGCAATTAATATGTACACTAACAACATATAATAAGAGCTATTATTCGAAATAAAATTTAATTATATTAATCACTATGCCTTAACTCGTGAAAATAAGATATTTTAAATAGATAAATACAGCCCATAATTACAAATATTCTTACCGATTTTCAGTTATTATTTTTCAATTTGACATTTCACATTTTTGTAAATTTAAGAACTTATTTTGTAGTGGTAAGTTATCTAATTTTTCGTCGAAGAAAAATAATTTGAGAATAATAGTTGATACTGACGTAAACAAAATTGTCTTCTGATCCTTTCAGACTTGCTCCGTTGTTACCTTTATTAAACGTTACAAAGCCCCTTACAAAGGCATCCGACCGCCCGAATTACCTCGTAATTCGTAATTAAATGGGCGAAATTCGAATTAATTTGATGGTAAGTTGTAGGCTCGTTAGGCAGCTAAAACCAAAGCAGAGAGACACCCGCCTGAACAAATAAGGGGAAAGCTCTCCTATCCTCTCCACAACCCATCTTGTCGTGCCAGCTTGATTAATGTTGATTCTGTGTGAAAGAAGAAAGTACAAGAGGAAAATCGAGCTGACTGTTACAATAAAAACAAATAGCTGTAAAAATAAAAGTCGTTGAATGAGTCGACTAAGGGTACAGCTGAGAATGAATTTGTTGACAACTTTCAATTTTTTTTTAATCATTCAATAGTTTTGTCTTATTATTAATGATTCAAAATGGATCTTAATAATCGCTTGAAAAAATTAAAAGACTAAATAACCTCCCTTAAAATTTGATTTTATTCAATACAAGATAGAAACACTTCATTAAAAAATAAGCTGCCAAGCTATATTGGATTGCTATTACGCAATACATTACAAGGCCTATTTAAATAATTTTAAGGTGTAATATGAGAGACCTCCTCGAATAATGCAGATGTCACGCTAGGAGGAGGTGCCACTGGGATCTCCCCTCCCCCTTACTCATGTCATTACATTTTGCAACTATCATCGAATTCACTGATCGATACTGCTATTTTTGACTACAATTTGTGATTTTTTTAGATGAATAATTTTCGAAAATTCGAAAATAAAGATTGGACAAGGGAAACTGGATTTAAGATATCATCTTCGAAGTCTAAATGTCTACACATTTGTAGAAGTCGAAAGTGTCAGCAGAATAATCCACAAATATTTATAGAAGGTTCCTCAATTGAATATACAGAAAGTCACAAGTATCTAGGAATGATAGTTGATAAGAGACTGAATTGGATACAACATATTACATATTTGAGGGAAGAATGCACAAAAAGACTCGGGATTCTTAAATGTCTCTCACACTCTAGCTGGGGTGCCGATAGATGCACTCTAATAAAAATATACCAGTCTATAATACGCAGCAAAATAGACTATGGAGCGCAGATATATAGTACAACCAACAAAACAATATTGAGGATTTTAGATTCTATACATAATTCAGCCCTAAGAATATGCACTGGAGCGTTTCGAACTTCTCCAATCGACAGCATCTACGTTGAATCTGGAGAAACATCCTTAAACTTGAGACGAGAATACCTATCTCTGAAATACATTGCCAAATTGAAAGCATCTTCCTACCACCCATTAACTCCATATTTATTTTCAGAAGAATCAGAAAGAAACGGACTTAGAAATATAGAAAATAACATTTTTAAACAAGCAATTTACAATGCAACAACTAAAATAAACATGGATACGACCATTATAAGACCCATCCCAGAATTAAAAATGCCGCGTTGGAAAAAAGATAGACCATTTATTAATAAATCTATGACTAAAATTGCAAAGGCATATCCGCTTGAAATACAAAAATATTTTTTAAAGCTAACGGAACAATATAAAAATTTCGATTTTATATATACGGATGCATCCAAAGAAGGAGGTAGCGTAGGATGTGCTTTAGCGAGTAAAGAGAAACAATTACTGTTTAAATTACCTGGAGAATGTTCAGTATTCACAGGAGAGGCCACTGCCATCATTAATGCTTTATATCTTATAAGCGAAACTGAAAAGAACTACTGGGTAATTGTGACGGACTCATACAGCGTTTTAACTGCCATTGACAATCCATATCCTAAAAACTCCATAATTAGGGAAATACTCAATATCTGGTGGGATCTAAAAAATAAAGGAATAACAGTTGTATTGGTATGGGTACCAGCTCATTGCGGAATTTTAGGAAATGAAAATGCTGACAATGCAGCCCATTTAGCAAGAAGTGGAGGAGAAGAAGAGGAAGTGACTAGAGTGAAATATATCACTTTAGAAGACTGGGTACACGAAATAAAGAAAAAACAACTGGCAGAGTGGGAAAAAGAGTGGAGGATCAAAGAGTGTAAGCTGAAAGAAGTGAAACCCAATTGCGATAAATGGCTCACTAGCAACAGAAAGTCTAGGCGTGAAGAAATTATACTATGCCGCCTAAGGATTGGGCACTGCCAGTTCACTCATGGCTATCTTTTAAGAGGTCTAGAAGCTCCTACTTGCGAGAAATGTAACAATACACCGCAAACTGTGAAACACCTTCTAGTAGAATGTTCCCAATTCAAAAGGCTCAGAGAAAAAATAGAACTAGGAAAAACACTAAAAGAAATACTAAAAGACGATGAAGAAAGAGTCTCGATAGTGTTAAATTTTTTAAAAATTGTTAACTACTATAACAGAGTATAAATCATAGAAAACGCCAATGACCCTTTAGGGTAGAGGCGAGAAAAAGGAAAAAAAAAAAAAAAAAAAAAAAAAAAAAAAAAAAAAATTGAAAATATTAAGTACTAAATTTTCGAAAATTCGTTTGTGCTGAATTTTTATTTACAGTAATTTATTTTTTTTTATATCAGGCAAATTATTTAAACCCAATAAGTAACAATATAAAACGCTACGCATCAATGATTTAAAAAATATAATAACGTATAGATTCAAACTCAAGACGCAAATTGAGTTTTAAAACGGGGCAATTTTTAAATTTTATGGCACCTGAAATTTTACGACTTAAATTCAATTTATTTAATTTATCAACTACTAGTATCTCTAAAATAAACACTAGGACAATTTACAGTCAGAAGTTTTATCCATTTAAATTTATTATTTTTAATATCTAAAAACCTAAAAAATAATTATCTAAGAAAAATTCTTGTTTCTAATGTACAAAACTCAAATTTTCATCATATTTATTTCATTATTTTTTGCTTTAAAACTTAAGGCGAAATCTTGTTTTGCTAGGAATTTGTATTTTTTTCAATCATTAGAGCCGTAATTTTATTTTTCTAATAACTTTAAGTTGATTGTGTCCTTCAACATCTTGCTATTTTATTATTTTAGGAATATTGATTACCGAAACGACGGTTTATTTCCTCCTCTGTTAGCTAAAATGGTTACAGGATATTATTAAATGTAATTTGTCACCTCAATTAAATTTGAAATTTTCAATATTTTTTGTTATTAAAATGCCCTCTTACATCAACGAAAAATCGGTAATGTCATAAATTTGAGGACTTATAATCGTTTTATTATTAAAAATAAATAATATAAGATTCCTCGAAACGGCTACTCTACCCAAATATGAGGGTTAAAACAAAAAATAAGATATCCCAATGATTTTACGAGCTACACCGGCTTTGAAGCCAGTGGAAGGTAATTGGCAGTCGCTATAATGAACAGGCAAAATACAAGTGAATAAGGAGTTAGTAAAGAAACGCCACTACAGGAAGTACAAACATAGTGTTCATATTGATGATGTTACCAAATTCCTATTTTTTTTATTAAAAGTTTATCCAATATACCATATTAGCATTCTTTATCATAGAAACATGACAATACATTAATTGAGAATAGTCTTATAATTTATATATGCTAGTAATGTTTGCCGCTGCCTAATGGTATAATATGTTGATGGATCGCCCTGGCACACGTCAGGTGCAGTTCTAGGCATTAGTGTCAAGTAATGGGCACAACATGAGATATTGCTCATGTATAAACTGTTCCGGAATTTTCATCACAACTAAACGAATCAGCATCTAACGATTTGCATAAGAGATATACTGTTTACATTGTCTAAAAATTCAGCGTTGATTGTGTCCATGTTTGTCCAAGGCAAATCAACGCGGACATTATTGAAATCAAATCATTGATTTTTTTTTTTTAAATATATATATTCGGAATTATTAAAATTTGTCAAAATTAAGGACAATAGTGTTCAGTGAGCACATTCCTGCTCTATTTACAGTAAATAATACTTAAACATAATAATACTAAAAGTAAACTAAACTAATCAAAATAACTACCGAAATATACACATGCTTTTATAGAATATCTGAAAAACTTCGTTTATTCAAGATCCCCCAAAAAAGCCTTTCTCCCCACTTGCGGAAGGAAAGGCAGGACTCCCAGCGAAAATTATGAATAAATGTAATTTATAAAACTTATAGTTAACCATTCTTCACGCTGGCTCATTACCGCGTCGGGAATCCTCCCTCAGGTAGTGGATGTGGGGATGGTTGGGGGAAATTTCTCGGGCTCGCTGATCAACAATGAGGGGGGCCCTAGAGACTTGATGGAGGGTGTGACGTAGGATTGAACGCATTATTCACGTATATTTAGTTCACCATCCACCACAAATGGTCCTGGATTTCCCTAACGTAAAACACTCATTATCTGGAGATAAACTAGTCCCCCATTAGAGTCTTAGTAGGGCGAACGCAAAAGTTGGAAGGGAAGAAGTTTTTTTCCGACGATTGGTAAAGGTAGTTTGCACGAATATAAAAATGATTATGGGATCCATCTGACAAACTTTGCCATATCGAAAAACCTCATAATTAAAAGTGGTATGTTTAAACATAAGAATATTCGCAAATATACTAGGAAATCACCGGATTCGAAAAAGGAAATCATTTTAAAGGAAATCATGTATTAATATTATGTAAGTTAAATTCAAATGGGTAAAAAAAATTTACAATGATACAATCAATTTTTAAAATTATTTTACTTATATAGTAATAATTCTCATTAGTAAAATAATTTGTATTGCAGATGGGCCGTTCTTCCATCAGATAAGCTGTATTATTTTTATATATATATATTTTTTTACATCTTACAATTTACGCAAGTTTCAATGAATATGCTATTGTTGCAGTGATGGACTGGAGCAGCGGATTGCTGGTGCTATTTTGGCTCAGCCTGAGCAGGATACCCGAGATCTATGGGTACAAGATTGGAGTGGGGATAGCGGATATAACTGGGCCCCCAGCTGAAGTCGCTTTTGTAAGCAGCCCTTTATTCTATAAAAATTATAAGTATACAATTTACAATGTCATATTAAAACATATTCTATAAAATTCCGTTCATCATTCTGAGCTAAAAATTAACAGAGTTTTTTTTTTGTTGTTCATTTATCGTTTTTGTTGGTCACATTTTCTTTCTTATCTCCTTCCCCTCCCCCAGCTCTTGAATATTTCTAATGAAAACTCCCAAATTAGATAGTTATATTTCTCCCTAGAAAACTCATAGTTTACTCGTATATCTATCTAATGGCTCTACGACCCTCAATGGATTCCGGCATCTAAGTCCCAGCAGATCTTTCGCTTATTCGTATATACTATACAGAGTGTCTTTGTTCTTAACAGCCAAACTATGAAGGAAAATTCCAGTCACAATTTCCAACAAAAAAGTTCATTTGATGTATGGGCCGATCCCAAACGGAAAATCAGTTAAGACCAACTTTGTGTCACTTAACTGCCTTAAGGGGGTCACGATTTTTATTGAATAAGAAGCAATTGTTCAAAAAGCATTTAATATCATTAAATTCTAAGTACATCGCCGTAAAGTAGACAACTAATAGTAGTTTTCTCTAAGCTAATAGTGACTAAAGTTACTAAGTTTAATGATAAAAGGGACTTTCAGGAGCTCTAATACAGGAGGTCTTTTTTTCCAACAGAAACACAGAGTTAACTGCTAAGAAGATTGTAATGTATTTATTATTTTTTCTAAAAGTGTATATTTATATTTTACCATTTTACGTAGTTTTAAGTGTCTTGGCAAGGTTTCAAGAGTTTTGTATATAGATTTTTTATTTTGTATATAGTATGTATAACTAATATTTTCTTTACTAATTTATCTTTACCTTTACTTTTTATGTTTGTTTTTATTTGGCCAGATATAACATTTTAATTTTTTTAATTTTTTGTTATTCTGAAGGGACTTCGTCCTAGAATAAAATTATTTTCTATTTTCATTATTCTAACAAATTCATTTCATTTTATTTTTTAAATATTTTTTTCTTTATTTTTTTCTTACCATTACTACTTATGTTTCTCATACCTTGTTAACTGGTTATTTTCTTAGCCCTGATGAAGGCCTGAATTTCAGGTCGAAACGTATGTAAAAATATGTAAAAATAAATATTATAATTTATTTTTGCCTTCTTTTTTGACTGACTACCCCAACTATTCTTCTCTTCATCATCCACGACAGTCAACCATTTACCAATTATATTTTCTATTCTATTCTATTCTAATACGACTGCTGGAATGCTGCTGTTACAGTACACATACACGAGCAGCATATCTCTGTATTCGCGATTCGTAGTAGTGCAGTGGTCGTATTAGACATCCTGAAAATCCCTTTTATCATTGATCTTAGTTCATTTAATTACTAATATCTTAGAGAAATTTTGTCTTATTTACGATGGTGTACTAAGAATTTAATTATCTTGTATGATTTTTGAGCAGCAATTTCTTCTTATTCAGTAAAAAAAGTGACCATCTTAAGGAAAATTGGCCGTAACTCCTTTTCCATTCAGAATCCATTAAATACAGCTTTTTGTTGGAAATCTCGTCTTAGAGTTTGGCCATTAAGAAATGAGACACTCTGTATAATAATATCAAGACAGTCTTAGTGTTCAAATCTCTCAATTGTTTAATGACTTTTATTAAAGTTATTAAATAAAGTTAAAAATCGAGTTGGAATTCATCATTTGTACATTATTCGATGAAATCTATTGCTCCTGAGAGATAGAAAAGGGATCAATCGTATTAAATATAACGCAGTGTATAAATAACATTTATAAACATTAATCCGATATTTATTTTACATCAAATACCTTATAAGTTCAGTAAATTAAATAAATAAACCAACCAATTCCACAACCGCATTGTTACTTCTGCTAGTGACAGTCCGTCTGCTGTAGCCATGATTTGTTACTTTAGCGAGGTACCTTTAACTATTAGTGTGAATATAATATATATAATAATATATTACATGTATCTGAACTCATCATTGGACCAGTATGTCAATGAGAGTGTAAGCAATATAGCCTGTCAAAACCAACAATTCAACATCAGTAATGAATGCATGAGGAAGATACCCCGTTGTATTATGTCAGAAGCATTACTTATAAAAGAAAATTTCAGGTCTCACAACCACCTTTTTCTAAACCTCACGATCAGTAATAAAACTATCTTCTTCGCACATCATTTCTTTCTCAGATTTAGCAATATTTTAACTACACAAGTATTATGTGTTCCTTCTTCATATAAATACTTATGGAATTTAATTTTTTTATTTAAAAAAATAGAATTAATTTTTTGTTTTTTTAATTTTATTTTTGAAATAAAATATCAGTGTGGTTAAGGACCTCTAAAAGTTTCGGAATTCCATGGCTTCCAGTTATACACTGACTATCCGTGGAATTATAAAAACAATCGTATGTTGAATTCGTTTTTGTTATACTGGGTGTAAAGGATTATTAAGTGAGAAAACCACTGAGCTTTTGTCTTCCGAGTTCTTTCATATTTTGTTTACACTGTTACATCAGTGGCGAACATGTGTCATCTTGAATATCAGTCGAAACCGGGATTGGAGATCTATCTGGGCCAAAATTGGCCTCTCAAAAGTGGGCAATTTTGTTTGGGAGTGAAAGGTGACATTGTCAGATCAGGGTCATTCAAAAGCGTTGCAATCGTCAACTGTTACTACAGGTGTTAGAGAAAGGAGCCGAAAAATCAACTATTCGAAGTCAAAATTGGATTACAGTGACTATACACAAAGCAATAGAGAAGCAGAGCTTAATTTCTTCTTCACCGTCTATCTTCTACAAAAGATTTATGATCAGAATAAATATTTTTAAATTAAATTAAAAAAAGGTTTTGAGATAAGATTCCAAATTATTTTAACCAAGGACAACGTATTAAGAAGAAATTACTTAAGAAAAATTCCGAGAGAAGTAGAAGCAATGACCAATGAAAAAAATAAGAAAGAAAAATGTAATTAACTTTGGGGGAGGGGGGAGGAGGGGGGGAGACACTGGAGGATGGGTATGTCTAATGGTTTCATTTATTGAAGAAAAGCTCGATGAGATTTTTTTTTTTTTTTCATTTTTCTCCGAATCCAATTAATTCCATTGTAATGGAATGTCTACCGAATTCATGCGGTATTCTTTGAGATTAAATTTCAAGAAAACGTCACACATGGTTTGGTTTCAATAAAAAGATGATATTATTATTGCCGTAATGTTAGATCGATCTCCAACCCATCTCTGAAATGTCCGCACTAGGAATTACGATATCATATTTATCTAAGGAATATTTTGAACAGTCAGTATTATGTTTGCGTATTACGTATCTTTTTTTTTTATAAAACAGCATTTATTTGCAATAATCTACCCAATAACAATGTTTACATGCTTGTGGTTACAATTACCTTACACAATATACCTTAGAAACTGAATAAGGAAGGAATTCTTGACTCAAAATGGAAGGAATTAGCTTGTTCGAGATAAGAAACATCTAGGAGTTTTTTAAATTTAAATTTATTAATCCGAAAGAAAATCAGTAGCAGTTTTTGAACATTAAAATTTTGGACATTTTAGAATTAAAATAAATACTATTAATCATTCTTCATTTAAGATCTATGAAATATAGAATCGGTTTAACTCTCCCACACATAGAACCGAACGGTGTTAACCAGATCGATGATTGTAGTATGACTGTTCAAAAAAAAAAAAGGATATTCATATTATTATGTTTCCAAGATACGTTGTATAAGGAAATTGAAACCACAAGTATGTAAAAAAAAATTGATTACTGATCTTTTTTTAGGACAGAGCTTTCCGAAAATAGATATTATATAAGTAAATAGTTACGATAAAATTATAGAGGATATGCGAAAATATGTTTTTTTGCTCGAAATAAAACTTTCTCAACATATAACTTTATTTTTCTCTTCACACATAGCAGAAATACAAACAAGTTAGTTTGCTATCGGAAAATAGGATATGGCGTAAGACATAGATAGCCGTGAGGGATATGCGTGTCCAGCGGCAGAACTTCCTATCACGATTTTAATATTTATGGTTAAGCGACGAGATCCATCATCCATCTTCTGAGCTTTCTACGGGTGTTATCGTGCATATCAAATGTGGTCATGCCATGGATAAGCGAGTTGGTATGTCTGTGTAAGATATTATGAAATCTTTTTTAGTGTCATATGAGGTCGTTTTATTTTGGTATTTGTAATTCTTTATGTCAAGTAACGTTACTGACTTACCAGGGAGACCTGGTGATAGTCCTGACATTTTTTTGGTTTACGTATATGAGTATTTATTACTGTCCCATATATCTGTGAAGGGTAAGTCCAAATGGGGTTAAGTAAGTAAATGTACGTGTTCAATTTCGGCGTAAGTTTTAATTTTAAAGGAGTGACTATAATAGTCGTAGTCTTAGGTTTACTGTTATTGTTTTGTTCTGTATATGTGAGACCCTTGTCAATCAGTCAAATATTAGTCCAAGATTATAAATTATTGGGATGAATATTAGCACTAGCGGATCCAGGGTTTAATTTGGGGTGGGGGACTTCAGTAGGAAAGATTTATTTTCTTATATATAACTATAATTAATTTAAAAAAAAGAAAAATTAGCTACCTGTATGAAATGGTGTTTAAGTGGTCCTATAAGGCCTATTAAATTTAATTACACGAACAAGGATACTTTAAGAGATAGTGTTTAATACTTTTTTCTGTAAAACTAGGTAATATTTTACCGTTTTTTTGGGGGGGAGGGGAGGGAGATTCAGCCCGAAAACCCCTCTCTCTCCTCTCCCCCCCGTAGATCCGCTTGTGAATAGGTGGGAAAGTTGCTCATTGAAGAGTAAAAGTAATGTTAATTGATTTGTTTTGGTTGAGTTGAATCTTCCAGAGTTTGAACCAGGCATGAAAATTTTTAAAGTGATAATGTAGACTTTGCTTATTGGGTTTATTAATATTAATCTGCGAAAAATATCACATATAACCCTGAAAGTATATTTATATATATATTCAACATACAGGATCCTGGGTATTAATAAATTTCCAGAAACGAGAGGCTAGAAGATGCAATGGTAATGTGATGTATGACGCCTCATTAATTATATGGACTGATTAGATATTCAGTCCACCAGTGGCAATGAGCAGTCGATAATCCCACTGCGTTTGACCGAGGCCGTTGGGATTGATATTCGAGCCGTTAGTACCGGAAGAAATTGCACTCTTCTATATTACCGTGTGATAGGATACTACCGTGATGTTATTAAATTTTCGTACTGTTCATGAATCTACAACATTCATACCAAACATGAAATATAATCAAAAAATGAGAAGAAGCATCATATATTATTAAAGAAATAGATACATTTCACAGATAAAAAAGACAAAAACAAAGTAATGAAAATATTCCATTAGTACAAGCTCCAATAGCAATGTGTAACTGAGAAATTAAGAAAATGGAATTTTACTTGAATAGAACACTGTTTATTAAAAAAAATGTATTTTATTTATTAATTATGACTAAATATTTTTACATGAATTTTAGTTCTGGGATAAAAAAGAAACATTGTGCATTAATTATAAAAGGAACTAGAGAATCCAGGAGAGAGGGAGGAGCATGCGTTAAACACTCAAATACTGTGTTAAATACTTGATGTGGGCAGTATTTCAAATAAAGTATTTTAAAATACATTTTTTGTATTTTGCATTTTAAGAAGTAAAATATAAAATAGATTATATGTAACTGTATTTTTATATAAAAATTAAAAAATATACAAAAAACATTTGTATTTTATTTTCAAAATATTAAATTTATTGTATTTTAAATACACAAAATAAATTACCGAATAGATCAGATTCTCTGTTCTATATGCTGATCGATCTTCAGAAAGCATTATATATTTAGTTTTTTAAAATAGAAAATACTTCCAGTATTTTATATTTTAAATAGATTTTCTGAAAACAATATCTTTATTTTAATTTTGATTAAAATAGTGTGTAATCCAAAAACACAAAATACATAGTATTTCAAATACTTCATTTTAAAATTATTTATAAAATATATTTTTCTTAGGTCTGCTTTGTACATAGTTGAAGCATTCTGCATTGTACAATTTTAGAAACAACCAATATCTAAATTATTATTTTCAAAGTTAATATTGATGAAAGTATGGAGAACATAACACTACGTCTCTCATATCTCATATATATGATCTTATAAATTACTAACCGAAGATAGCTCATCTCACTGCAATAGCATAAAAATATATTTGTTATTTGATGTGAGATCTTCTATATTTGCTATTGTGGTTTTCGCCCACATTAATAAATAAATTTGGATTCTCATTAAAGAAACCAGAACTAGGAAGTATTCCAAAATCCAAATCAAAGTAATTTGAAACCATGTATACCTGACACTTTTCAATTCATGGCAATCTCCATTAAAAGACGATTTAGCTGGGCCCTGAACTCCTGACAGATATTAAAAAGTTTTATAGTAAAATGTATCTTCACGAATATATGATTTATCTTTTCCCAAGCTTCTGAGCTACATTTGTTCTTTATAGCCTTTTTTCTCATGTCCCAGGCCTATTTTTCATTTCTTCGTGTTTCGCTTATCTTTCCTCTCCCAAGGGCAGCCATAAATAAAGTACTATATCTTCAATATACCTTATTTTTGACATAGATGAGTCTTATACATAAAAAATATATTGAATACTGCCTCAAAGGTTTATCTATATGGTTTTAATTATACCAATTATCACTACAAATAATAACAGGTATGTTCCAACACGAGTTTTTTTAAGAGTAAATTTTTTTATGTTCTTTTGAAAGTAGTTCTATTTACCTTTACTTCCCATGAGCCTGAAACGAAAAAACTCATACGGGGCATGCGGTTGACAGTTCGTTGATGCACAAAACTTGTGTTAGATAATGACTAATATTACCTATCAAATAAAAATATTTACCGAAGTACATGATTTATAAAACATAACAAAACGCTGAAAAAATATTTACTGTATTTTACACATTACAATATAATTATTGAACAAAAAAATATAATCCATCCTGACGTTACTTGACTTAAAATATTAAATCATTTAGGTTCATTATTATTAAAAAAATATTAGTTAATGGATTTGAAATCGTGTACCTGACTGTCAAATCCTAGCTTTTCAAAAGGAGAAAAAACACATTACATTTTCATCGTTTTGACAACTTTAAATCGAATATTTGAAACAAACTTCGTTTCACATCGATATCGGCAGTCTAACGATAAGTTAGATTGATCTGAAAATAAACCCGATCAGCCGTAACGCAATCCTCCCACCTTCGCTTCGGTCTACCCCTCGGACCTTTATCAATCGGTACAGCGATTATTAACCTTTTAGTTATTCTTTCGTACAGGTTTACACACCCATTTTATTCGCCGCAATGCGATCTGGACATATTGTCATATTTTATTAATACCTCTTTATGTGAATTTTTACTCATTTTGTTGTGCTTCCAGTATCGCTTGTGGGCATCTAACTGGGTCTGAGACTGGAGTTAGTCTCTTGCAGAGGAGGTTAGTGGTCAGCCGAAGAGAGTCGAATAATTAAATGTGCTTGCTTGTGATGAATTCTGGAACTGTGGGTAGCTCGAAGAATTCATGTAGTTTCTCCATCTTCGTTTTCTTCAGTGATGTGGATCGGACTATTTTTCTCAGTATTGTATTTTGGAATTGTTCTAGATGGACGCATCTAACGCAACGGCGTTCCTTCTCTAAGATGTGTAAAAAGTGGAGCTCCATATAGTAGTGCCGATCTAAGCATGGTTTTATAAATTTTTATTTTTAGGCGGAGTGAAAGAAGTGGTTATAGTAGTAAATGATGGAGTCTATAGAATTTTTTTTCGGACTTTGAGTAACAGTGAGCTGTCTTTGTTATCGATTCGAGCTTTATTCCTAATCTCCTCTTCGTTATCGGTTTTCTATTTATCGTAGACCCTAGATACCTTAACTAAGTGTTCAAATATATGTTCATCTATATCGATATCACCGATAAATTGTCTCCGTTTTTATATCTAACCGCATATTTTCTCTTGAAATTATACCATATGTATAATTAATGATGGAAATAGGAAACCTCGTAATTCCCTTCAATCTTGAAGTTCATACCCTCTTAGCAATAAGCGCAACCAGTCGGTCGAGTACCTGCCTACAGTGGTACCTCAGATGTGAGGTGGCTCAGAGCAATTAGTAGGGCACACTGTTAGCAGTCGAGAGCGGAAGAGGGCTTTTAGTCAATCAGTTTAGCAGCCTGCTATAGACTGCTTTAGGCCTAGTCTCCTAATCAGAACATATATCGCTACTGTTAGTGCAAAAAGGTCGTATATAAAATTTGAGTTTCTTTACTTTAGTTTCTAAAAACCGATAATTTCTTTATCTTCTTATTTTTCTTTTTTTTTTTAGGAAGACTACGTTTATATGTTTTTTCATAGTTAAGGCAAAAATACTTCCAATTTCCTTCAAACCCCTTTAATAATATTTATTATCTCTAACATTTCGGAACAACTTTCCCATCATCGGAACATTCCTTTTATTCACTGAAACTATGCCCATTTTAAATAAAATATTTTTACATTACCAATCTACTTTATCTATTGTACCTTGCTTTTTTGATTTGGCACTTTTTGTCAAAATTTAAATATTTGCCACTAAAAAAAATTTCGGAACAATTTTCCCATCATCAGACCAATTCTTCATATTCACTGAAACTATGCACATTTTAAATAAACTATTTTTACAGCTTGCTTTTTTTTTTTTTTTTTTTTTTATTATGGTTAGTGTAACTATGAATATTATGAAATAACTATATATTTGGTGTGACACACCCTTTCTTATTCATAGTTACACTAACAATAATAAAAAAAAAAAAAAAAAAAAAAGCAAGCTAAAATTAAAGTAGATTGGTACTGAAAAAATAGTTTATTTAAAATGTGCCTAGTTTCAGTGAATATGAAGAATTGCTCTGATGATGGGAAAATTGTTCTAAAACCTTAGAGATAATAAATATGATTAAAGGGATTTGAAGGAAATTGGAAGTATTTTTGCCTTAACTATGAAAAAAAAGATAATTTCTTTATGATTTATTAGTTTAATTTCATATTGTATTTCCTCTGCTATTTTCCTATTTAGTGATATTTATAGTAGTTGCAGACAACAAAATATCACCTTTAGTTCAATGTCAAATTGTTACATACGACCATTTTCACTGACAGTAGCGGCGTATTCGCTGTCATTGTTTTATTTTAAGTTGGTTTTCAACTCAGATTAGTACTGTTGGCGGTTCAGAAACTTTTTTTTTTAAATTATTAATATCCGTTTAAGTATTAATCTTGTCGTAAATTTTAGCCTCTTAAAGAAATATCGCTAAAGAGGAGGAAACAGAATCCCCGAAACATTCAATAAAAAACTATCAAAAGTTAATTTGATTTCTATTAAGCTGATCTTAAGACATACACTTAAGTGTGTATATATATATATATATATATATATATGTAGGAGCAGTAGCGCAGGTCAAGTATTTGGGGTCACTGGTAAAACAAGGCAATGCAACCGAGATCGAGGTCAAGAAAAGAATATTGATGTCTAATAAGTTTTACTTTGCCCTTCACAAGAAATTCACACCTTCTACCCGGCAGAACAAGCTGCATCTCTACAAAACACTAATTCACTCAGTCCTGCTGTAAGTATCAGAAACATAGGCGACAGCTAAAAGAATTGAGCAAGACCTCCGAGTATTTGAGAGAAAATTCTTCGAAGAATATTTGGAGAAGGCGGACAAACGCCGAAATTTACTCGATTTATAATGATCAAGATGTCGTTCTGAGAATGAAGCTTGGAAGACTGAGATGGGCTGGCCACATGGCTAACATAATGATAGTGACAGAACCTCACTACGGAACTAGAAGAAGAGGAAGATCAAAACTAAGATGGTCAGACGATGTGGCAAGAGGTTCAAGAGATGTCCTTGGAGTCAGGAGCTGCATGATGAGTGGAGTAAGCTGCTGGAAGAGGCCAAGACACGTCACCGAGTTGTAGCGCCATGATAGTTAGTGTGTGTGTGTGTGTGTGTGTATATATATATATATATATATATATATATATATAATTAGTTTTTATAAAATATATATCTAATAATTTGTATACAAGTAGCCCAAGAGTTAAGGTTAAAAACAATATCAATAAATACCCATTATTAAACTAGATACCGATATGAATTGTTTTGTCTAGAAATTGGTCTGGTAAACAGGGACTCTCATTTTACCAGCCTTTTACAAAATATTGAAATAACTCAAACGTCACTTCCACAGATATTTTCTCTATAACCCCCCTTTTCCTTTACACACAATCTCCTCCTTTTGCCTTTTGTCTACTCCATTTCAAATAATCTATATACTCGTGGCCCAGGAAATCCATGCCTCTCTGCCAATATCCCCCTTATTTCATATACCTCCAGCATATGATAAAACCTACTTTATAGGCCCTCCGATCTAATGGAATTCTTCCTCTCTCAACATCAGCCTTGTTATCTCTTTAAAGACCAATCTCTTCTACTCCTCTCCTTTTCAGGCAAACGTTTACAAAGGTAGGTTACAAGAATTTTTATTTTATATACTAAGGAAAATACAGTATTTTCTAAAAATACAGTTTTTCTTTTATTCTTTATACCGTGTTATACTGTTCCAGAATATTCATTTCTTTTATTTTCTGCTTGTTTGAATTCTTAGTACCTGTTATGATTCATAAGATGTTTTCTCTTTTATAGACTGGCTTTAAGCCGGAAAAATAAAATATATATTAACTACAAAGATATACATTTTTTTTTTCGGTGCAGATGGGCTACGCAAACCCTGAACAGAAAGGAGGTGGATTACACCTAAGGCAGTTTTCTAGAGCTTTTATAATAGAGGATGGTTCATCGAGGATGGTATTCGTCAGCGCAGATTGCGGCATGATGGGAACTTTTCTGAGGAAAGAGGCATGTATAAAGTATACTTTTTTTAGTTTTGTTTTATTATTTAGATATTAGAGCATAATTGAAAAAATCCATTTTTGTGTATCTAAAATACAGGTAAAGAAGAAAATAATCTGTCAACGTTTCGCCTATTCAGGAATCTTGAGAAGAGTAAAAAATAATAATAAAAAAAAAATCATATCACTACATTACGCCCAAACACAAACTGGTAGTAAAATATACAGCTTTAGTTATGTGTTTGGATATAATGAAGTCATGTGTTACGATCTGGTAATGCCTTATATCTGTTCGAACAAAAAATATATTTTCAACATAGACTCATTTGCTTAAATTTATCTCTATTGAATTCTTATGATTTAGGCGGCTGGGATTATTTCTTCGTAATTATCTTCGTAAAACAATCATCGATAAAAAAAAGGTGGCGCAGTTTTAAAGTAACTTGAAATTGAAAAAAATCAGGAGAAAGAAAGTTTGCCCGCCCCCAAGAAAGAGCTTTGGGGGCTTAAATTTACATTTGAGGATGAAATTACTTTTGTCCTACCAAATCTTATCGTAATGAGATTTGCTTAATTAATTAAAATATTTTATATAAAATTTCTTATAAAAATGTTTGTTGTTCTTATTGCCTATACACAATATTATTAAATGTTATCTACGCTATGAGTAAACAGATACAAAAAATATGTAATGTATATTTTTATTATCACACAAGGTAATTTAGAATTTATTTGGAATGCCTCAAAGACTCAATGAAGATCGCAAAATATAAATCTCAGAGAATTTACTATTTTTTTCGACTACTATATCGGTAAAATAATGGTTCAGAAACGAAATATTTTGCACTAAACCCATGGCTCGAACAATGAGTTTTACATCTACCATTCACGCCAATGACGTAATAATTGAAAGGAACAAAAATTGAGCTAACGGTAGCCTTAAAAATTTACTTTATCTATTCGAACTAGGATCGCCAAGTTTTGCTATCCAGACGGGGTACATTTCGGGTTTTATATGGATTAATGTGACATTTTAGGGTTCCCTTTAACAGAAAAATAAATATCTTCTTTATTTTAACGAATTTCACGAAACTTATATTTCTCCCAGTAAGATTATAAACCATAGCAGAAACTTAGGGCTTAAAAGTCAAATTATGCAGTTCCAATTAACTGATCCCGTCAGTGGCTAGGATTTCATCTGAAATATTCAGCATTACAAGATGAGTAAAAATCGATTGCCTAAAGCGACCCAGGAATGTACGTTTCCGAAACTCCACACTTTTGAGCATGTCAGTTTTTATTTATCGATTAACCATATATTAGATTCTCTTAATGATAGCATTTTAAGTCTTTGAAGTACTGATAAATCGATTGTTTGCAATACGGTAAATGGAATCTACCAAATATATTTTTTGCGTCAGTTTTTGGAACACATCTCTCTGGATCATCTTACTTACTAAGTTTGACATACTCAATATTTTGGAAGAAATATGGTCGGGTGATTGGAATAAATAATTTGACACCTTCGAAGTTTCGAATGCAATCCAATTGCAAGTCATTCCTTACCCAAGATTTAACCAGATAATTAAATCTTTAAAATAATTGCATTTTTATGTGTTTCCAATAAGTTTAACATCGTTTCAAATAAAGTTAAATGAGTTCAACAAAAATTTGTGATTAGTTTTGGAAACGCACGTTACTTGGTCATCTGACTCGATTGATTTCGACTGATCTTGCCATAGTAAATATTTAGAAACGCATCGGATTACGTAAATTTCTGTTATGAGTAATAATTTTAATGGGTTTAAAACGAGTTTGTGACATTTTCAAATGTTTATCTTTCAATCGAATGGAACCTCAAAATTTCGCCTATTTGAGTCCAAATGTCATCCCAAATACATTCGGTCTGGAAAGCAGAAAAATACTACCGGTGGCTTTACGTTTGTCGTTGAAAAAAATATGTCATTTGATAACAATCAAAGTAGAGAAATATTGCTTACTAAGTACAGGTGAATTGAATTATCAATGTAATAAAACAAAACAATTGTGGTTGAAACATAGACTTGGGTGTAATAATTAAATCAGAATAATGTATGAAACATTTATAAAAAAAACCCTCAAAAATAAAGATATTACATTTTTTTTATTTAATAGATTTTAGGCCACAGATCACCAATAAAATACGCTTTTATTCTATGTCAATTTTCTTCTTGTGCCACTTCCGAATCTGTAAACAAATTTAATGTAGTCACTTCTCATTAAAATATTTATATTTTTAAAGTTTCATTAAATAAATTGTGCCTAGTCTACAGCAGAAAAAAATTCTCAAAATATTTAGAAATCACAACGAATTCCTCTGAAATAAAGGATGAATCTGAAGACGAAATATATAAAAATTATATATAAACTTTTTAATAATTGTGCGTGATAGGTAACTCAAACCAATATAATCATAATTAATTATATTATATACTAAGTTTAAAATATAATGATAATATTGAATAAGCACAATGTATTTACAGAAATTTTAAAAACTGAAATGTTTTATAGAAAAGTTACTAAATTAAAGAAGTTTAGAGATTCATGAAAACGTTGACAAACAAAGAAATACAATAAAAATGTATTTTATTGATGACATGTGGGATAAAATCTATTAAATAAAAACTATTTGGGGTGTTCAGTAAAAAGCGCCAAATTAAAAATATATGCATGTATTCATTTTTATATTTGCTTTTTAATATATTTTTGTTTATATTTTAGGCAAATATAAAAATAAATACATTAGTCTATTTTTAACTTTTCTTTTATTTTACTGTACATTCCAACCAACTTCTCTTTAATTATTCATTACAGTCAATCATAAATCCATTATTGAATAAAAAAATCACAAAATTCTACTAGTGTAAAAAGTATGACAAATATGTCAAATTATATATATATATATATATATATATATATATATATATATATATATATATATATATATATATATATATATATATATATATATATATATATATATATATTTACAACTTTTCCTTCATCGACCTTTGAGTATTAAATTCAAACTTCACTATTTTATTGGGAATAAGGTCACTTAATTATTATTTAATAAACTAATTAATGTTCATTTCTTCTGTTTATTGACGTTTCGATCCCGGTATTTTCTTTTTATTAGTCAACCATGGGATCCTCTTCAAAGCTAGAACTACAAATAGCTCAATCGATACACAATATTACTTCCATATGACATTATGAAATATATATATATATATATATATATATATATATATATATATTTTTTTTTTTTTTTTTCTTTCTACGGACCTTCGATATATGTCGGTTCGATATCGGTGAATGGAATTACCTAGCTTTTCATAAATCTGCTTCATTTTCATCAGTCTTTTCAAACAAGTTTTACTGGAATGATATAATTCTATCATTGGGACAAATTGAGATGAAGCATACTGTAAATGCAGTTTTCTTATCTAATCAGAGCAGCTCATCCCCTAATCCTAAGAGCCCTCGCGCAGCGACAACATTGATGAAATGTTTGCTCCTATCTGAGCCGGTAGGTGGGATGTTGTGTAAGTGGTGCAGATCCAGATATCCGTGTAATGCGATTAATCAGGCAAATGACGAATATATCTCCGAGCTCGTTAGCAGTGGAATCTATTCCTGTATCGCTTTGGATTACTGATTCTCATCTCTAACACATGATGTTATTTTAAGTTATAGTTAGGAGGCGCTGTATTTGTGAAGTGATATTTGATATTTTTAAGAATCATATGTATTTGGGGCTATACCAACATTTCTGATATGATATGGTACAGAAAGATGATTGGGCTGGTGAAAAACTTTAGTGGACTGTATGAATGATAAATTTAATTGCATTGAATATAATACATAGAGGTGGGGGTTTGAATGTAAGGCGTTTACAATATCGTAAGGGAAATTTGGATTGTAGTATTATTAATTGGCTGCATGATGTCTGATTATGGATGATGATGATTGGTCGACCGGTTGCCACATTTCCCTCTCACCGCCACGGGTCCGGCAAGTCTCGGAGTGTTCTACTCTTCCATGTTTCCTCCCATGGTAGAACAAGAGTGAAGTACAATGTCTTGAAGAGGGAAGAGAAGGTTTGACTACAGTCGCCCATTTTCTCTTGTTTCAATGCAGACGGTGCCAACGTCGGCACAGTGTTACCTTAGTGATGTTTCAGTTGTACTCTATGAAGGGGGGATTAATATCAATTTAGGGTGATCAACTCTAAACAATGTGATTTAAATTTAGGATTGGGTACAGATGTTTAGCTATGAGTTTTTTTTTTTTAAAGATTTCACCTTCACGTTCAACAGTGAAATATTACGGTACGAAGATGGGTTTTTGGAATTTATTATTTTAATCGATATTTATAAGAAACAAGAAAAATTGTCCATGATCATCTCAATATTCGATTAATTGTCTATTTAGATCGAAATAGTAATCTCTTAATTGGAAACATAGCTCTTCCAAACCCTCTAATTCGTAACTTTTCATCCCAAACTATTATAACACCTCTGATGGGTGTGAAAAATAAATGGCTACAATCTATCCAAAAGGTTGCTGCTACTATCATGGTTAGTGTTGCCCGAATGCGAGACCGAGACGAGTCATGGTCTTGCAAACTCAGTGTTGATCTAGGTATTGGTCTTGCACAAGAGTCACGCAACGGTCTTGCAGTTACCTATTAGCTTAGTACTATAGAGATATTACTGAATTTTTCAGATAGAGGAAACCTAACTAAGCCCCAATGAAAAATTAGAAGAGTTAAATGCAAGAGTATATTAGTTATACCAATTCTTTACACTAGTTGGCCCGTGTGAATAATTCGCAGAAAATTTTGTTTATTGAAAAAATAGCAAAACAATATGGAAATAAGTAGTTCGTATCTATTATGTAAGGAAGAAATTTATATTTTTTCCTTAGTAGATTACGATATTCCATTAAACATAATAGACCAAAATATTTGTACAAATTGCTTTTCTAGGACCTATTTTTAAACACTGACTGGAAAGATAATAAAAGTAATAAAGGGAAAGTAATTCCCCGATCATGGGATTTTCTAAATTATTAAAAAAAAATAAAATGTAAGAACAACCAAATGTCTTTAAGAAATAATAAAATTAATATATCAGCCAGGAAAAAAAGTGTAGTAGACTATTCTATTCCTAAATGCAATATCTTTAAACAGGAAGACATTATTAAGTATACCAAAACTGTATTTTTGAGTAAAATGGACGTTGTGATAAATGGACTGTATCTTTGTTAATAATTGTCCGATTTTTACGATTATTTTTGTTTTATAGGTAATTTAGTAATCTTTCTATTTATCATGGATACAATCCAGAAAAAATGCATACTTTTAGATTTATTCACAAATAAAGTTTCTTTTCCTCCACAACTTTTTCTCGAGAAATTTCGGAGGGATGGGACTATTTTTCGCATGTGAAGGAGAAGAATATCTTCAAAATGAGTGGTCAATCATTGGATTTGATGAAGATTCGACGAAGTTATGGCGTACCGACAAAAAAATACCTTTTAGAAATAATATATAGGATATATATAGTAACTAAAATTGTCAAGTATTAGTAACTATTTTGCCTTAATTTGTATTCAAAAATCGACTTTTTTTTTATCAGTCATGGTCTTGATCTTGCATCAGTAAGGTGGTCTTAGTCTTGGTCTTCCAAAGTGCCAGACCAAGATCTATTTTGGGCAATACTAATCGTGGTGTAAATTCTACTAAATAGAAAATTTACTTCTTCTTCTTTAATAGTGCTACGGACGCGAAAATCGGCAGTCCTTGCCCTGCTCAATTTTGTTGCCCCAAACGACACTATCAGCATGTACTATACTCATACCTACCAATCAGGACACCATCTGCCAGCGTTATCTAGGTCTTCCCTGGTGTCTTGTCCCATCTGGCCTCTTCCTTTTAGAGAGCACCTGTAGTCTTCCATCCTGATGAGGTGTCCTATCCATTTTAGTCTCTGTAACCTGAAGAAGTTGCAGTTACTAAAATCTTGGTATTCACCGTACAACTCCGAATTTCGGCGCAGATGCCTAGTTTCATTATCTTTGACTGGTCCTAGAATGCGTCTCAGGATCATCCTCTCGAAACGATCAAGCCTTTTTGCAACTGGCTTGTTTAGTGTCCAAGTTTCGCAAGCGTAAGTCGGTATTGATTACTCTCTACAAGAACTCTTACGTTAGTGCCCAAAATCTATAGTAGATCGGATCTGTCACAAAACCATAAAGTAAAGAATAAATCACACATCTGATTTTGTGGCTCTTGTTCTCCATGGTTTGGGAAAACTGTAAATACCCCTTAAAGATTTGTGGTCTTATGCGGTAAATTAATTTGTCTTAAGCTATATAGCAAACTGTTTCACAAAGAGATGGTCCACTGGTTTCCGATGGAATCCTAGAAGTCCCTTCTACTGAATAACCATCACTTTTGAATTCAATCAGGAAACCCAGAAGATTCAACAAAGAAAAAAAAGATTCGGTTGGTTCTGTAGTGGACGTATTCTGTTCTCCATTAAGATTACCTGCACTAGTAGATTTTTAAAATTTCTTCACATATGCTGATATACTCTAGAAAAACATATAAAAGAACAATATAACATAGAATCTTGACAATTTTATAACTTGGTTTCCACTAATTATGTCAATATCAAATTTCCTGCGCTGAAGATAAATAATGCTATTCATAATTCTCTATTTGATATAAATGGTTATTTAATTCCTCATTTATGGTTACGGAACAAGGAAGGTATGATTAATACTTGGTGCTTGCTCTAACTAAGCCATCATTAATCATAATGATGGATCAAGTCATCCTTTGCAGCAACGTACTTGTATTACAACAGAGCCAAAACGAGTCCAGTTTATCAATGAATGTATGATAATAAAAATGTAAAATATAACAATTATTATTCAAACAAATTTTATGATGTGGCATGTTTGTTAAAAAACTATACAATCATTGTGTATTTCTGTTCCTAAAGCTGAAATATACTGTAATAACTTATTTGTTTTTTAAATTATTCAAACAGTTACTAAAAACGGATAAGAGCTCAATTTTAATAGAAAAACGCCATAGCGTTTTTTAATCTTACATAATTAGGTTCAATGAAATAAATAAAATACTTCATCCAATTTTTGAAATTTCTGTTAATTCTATGAACATATACAATTATTTATTATATTTATGTATTTACGTATTTATTACGAGCGAAACCAGAGACGATTCTTGGTAATTATTACGAAAATATCATAGGTGATAAACAGTCAGGACGTAGTCATTTTTAAGGTTTTTATTGGTGATGACGTTTCAACCCAATTATGTGGATTATCATCACTGTAAGTATTTAAATAACATTAGTGACCCACATGCTTGGGTTGAAACGGCAGCACTAATAAAAACCTTAAAAATGACTACGTCCTAACTATTTATCACCTATGATATGTAGAACAGTTGACTAACTTCCTTCTATAAGTTATTAGGAAAATGCTATTGATTTCTAATTTGAAAAAAAAATCAAGGCAAATGATTTTTCAGTATTTTTTTTTTTGCCAAATTATTATCCATAACTGTCATAGATGTGACTATCGTCAAATTTGTTGATTTTTTTCCAGGAGCATTTCAGTCATGTTGAAGGATAGCACCTCCTTCCAGTCTTGTTTTATTGCCTTGATTCAGAAACAGAGGTGTCTCATTCAGCTCCTAGGCTGGGGATCCATGCTACTAAAAACTCACTAATGAGCATGTCAGCAAAATGCTGGGGTAATATAACTGAGGAAGGTTATAAACTAACAGCTGATCATAAAAAAAAAATTAAATAAAATAACATAAAAGACAGATGAAAACCATGTAACTACCAACTATAAACCAAAAAAATATGCCACCTGAAATAAAACAGAAAATAATAAGAAAAAAAGAAATATAAGTACTAAAGAAAAAGTTTTTAGTACATTTAGCTCCTAGTTTCCTCTCTCATTTTCCCTCATTTCAATTGTGGCTTCCTTGTATACGGTAGACTGTCTGGTGGGCTAGAGATCAGATTAAAGAGGCTAATTAATTGTTTCATTAGATTGATACTTGGAATCCCCAGGCACTCCCACGTCTCCAGTTGCTATGCCGAGTTGAAGTGGCTCTATCCAGTTTTCCGACCTCAATATATCTCAATATTGCTTTTCCGAACCTTTGCAACCAAAAAACCTTCTTAATTTCTTTACTCTATGTTCCTCTGTTCATCCGTTCAACACGAGATTCCAATGATCAAATTTGTTTATTCCTTCTCATAGAACTGTTTCCTTTAAAAAATTCCTTCGTCATACGTGCTACCTTGTTTTGGAATTCTCTACCAATCTCTTTACGGATATCTTTATATCCTTGAAGAGATTGGTGACCTCATTGAAACATAATTTATTTTTCCATCTCCTCAGTAATAAATCTTCCGAATATATGTATAATTTCGTACTATAGAGATGTGAGTTACACTATAACGATATCTTGAGAATATCTATGTATGTGTCATATTGCTTATTTGTACAAATACGTGAACTCACCCGTATGTAATCATCTTCAAATTCATATGTTTACTACAGTGTCTTTATTTTTAATATTACGTAAAATATACATGTTTCTTTATTTTAATATTAAAGTTAGACAACTTAGTAAATTAATTTATTTTTAATTGTCATTTAATTATTCACATTCGCCAGACAATTGTCTTTTCTTTGTTCATTGTTATTCTGAGTCGACTAAATGTCGCTGAGTAAAATTTACTCTCTTTCATTCTTTGTTTTCTTATTATTATTTCTTTTATTCTTATTTGTTTTTGTGTATTTATGTATTATGATTTATAGTTACACGTTTAATCTACCACGAATCTACCAAATATATTTTTTGAGTAAGTTTTGGGAAGATATCTTACTTACTAAGCTTGGCATACTCAATATTTTGGAAGAAATATGGTCGGTTGATTGGAATATATAATTTGACACCTTTGAGGTAGTTTTGGACGCAATCCAATCGCAAGTCATTTCTTACCTAAGATTTAACTAGATACTTAAATCTTTAAAATAATTGCATTTTTATGTGTTTCCATTAAGTTTAACATCGTTTCAAATACGGTTAAATGAGCTCAACCAAAATTTGTTTATAGCCTTAGTTTTGGAAACGCACGTTACTTGGTCGTCTGACTCGATTGGTTTCGACTGACCTTGCCATAGTAAATATTTAGAAACGCATCGGATTACGTAAATTTCTGTTATGAGTAATAATTTTAATGGGTTTAAAACGAGTTTTGTGACATTTTTAAATGCTTGTCTTTTCCTCGAAAATTTATTCGTTTATCTTTTACTTCAAAATTTGACCTATTTGGGTCGACATTTTATGCCAAATTCATCCGGTCTAGACAGCAATATTACTGATCCTACTTCTAATCAAAAAATAATACCGCTAGCTTTACGTTTGTCTTAAAAAAAAAATGTCATTGGATCCTAATGAAAGTCCGGGAATATTGCTTACTAAGTACAGCTGAATTGAATTATCAATGTAACAAAACAATTTGTGGTTGAAACATAGACTTGGGCGCACACGTTTATCGTTCATCTTTTATTTGTTTATTTAATTTTTTTTTTATCAGATGTTTGGTTAGATTCTTCCTCGGCTATGTTAGCTTACCTTTTTTTCCAGTTTGCAATAGGATATCATGGAGGCATGTGGTATTGGATTTTTTTTTTCTGACCTGATGATGACTGACTTGGTGAAACTTTGAAAAATCATTGAATTATTTACCTAATTGTTAGATTTGCTTCTATTTATTTTATATTACATAGTTTTTGTACATATAGTGTGAATGATATCCTACATCACTATAACTAATGTCCAAGAGACAGATTGTTGTAATACTCAATGAATAAATAAATTAAAAAAATAATAATAAAAAAAAAATGGTAGAAACATAAGGTTGTATGATTGGGATTTGCTAATCATAATCTAACAACAAATTTTTGTCTCTCGATGAGTTTTTACTCATTTACAATAATCTACTTATTATGTTAATCTATGATGGTTTTAGAATAGAGAATAATTTATGAACAAAATTATATACGAAGACAGAAAAGTAAGAGAGGCTTATTTGTGTGAGTGCGCCTACTTTTAAGTGCTAGGACATTCATACCACTATATGTCATGCATAAGGTTACTGAAACCACAAACATGGAATCTATCATTTTGACATGATGTAATGTATATATAAATTAATAAATAAAGAAAAAAAAAGTGCTAGGAAAAAAGAAATGTTTTCATTTTTATTTTATATTGACCAAAACAAAACTTATATGTTCCACAGGTACTGAGAAGGTTACAATCGAAACTCGGTAATTTGTACACCATCGACAACGTGATGCTAAGCGGAACCCACACACATTCCACACCCGGCGGATTCTTGATGGACCTTCTCTTCGACCTCAACTCTTGGGGCTTCGTTCCCGAAACCTTTGAAGCCTATGCCTCTGGAATAACAAGGGTAAGTAGCACTGTAACATGCAATGCTCATAATTGAATATAGTTCATAAAGTGGATTATGTTAAATTTATAGGTGCGTGAAGTATGGGGTAAATTTTTATTCCAATAATTTGTTCAATAATGCTTTACACATGAATGATTTTACCAATATGCAAGATACTGATGGAATTTTTAAAATATTGATCATTACTTATTTTCGTCCAATAAAGTTATTAATTAAAAGTTGCTAATTTTTATTTTCTCTGAAGCAATATATTTTTTTGTTAATTCTAGTGACTATCGCTGAAGATTGTTTTGGGCCCATTTCAAGAATTAAATATGGCATAATTTAAAGTCGAAAACAAAGGAACATTAAACAAATTATTGTCTTGATTTATTTTATTGAATTGTTCTATAATTAAAAAAACAAAACATTAAAACGTTTGATATAAGTAGTTAGTATAATATTAAAAAATAAATAATTATTCAATCAATATTTGATTATTGAATCAACAAATAAAATATTAAGCAATAATTGAATAACCGAAAAAAATGTATACAGATATTTCAAGTATAATCTGATGATTTTTTTTTTTAATAGAATGATATTCAAGATGTCATTAAAAAAAAATGAAGAGAAGAATAGTTGGGGTGGTCAGTAAAAAAAAAAGGCAAAAATAAATGATAATATTTATTTTTGCCTTCTTTTTTTTGACTGACCACCCCAACTATTCTTCTCTTCATTATCCACGACAGTCAACCATTTACCAATCATTAAAAAAAATGTATTAAAAAATTGTAAAAATTCTATTAGTCAATGGTACAGGCTCCTTTTTATCAAATTATTAACAACCGGCTGAAACTTCCTAAATTGCATCACCTCATTGTAACCTACAACTATTGTATTTACGAAAATTCTCGGAATTATTGTGTTTTCAATCTGGAGATCGTCAAGCTTTGTCTATTTAATTAATTACTAAAAACTTGTAAATACCAGTTTGCTTTCCACTTGAATCGTAAGATAATGTGAGCCAAAACTCGAGACAAAACGTGGCCTTAAAAAATATTGAGCCGTTTGGAGTGAAATACAATCCCAAAACGTGAAAATAAGGTGATTGAATAGGACACATTTTGGCTATAATGGTAACAATGAAAAAATTAATATGAAAAACATTTACAACTTAAATCATTAGGATTCAACTAAAGCTATTCACGAAGTTTCAGATGGATGTTAATAATTTGATAAAACTGGTTCTATGCCACGGACTTTATTTTAAAAATACTAATCATAAATATGTTTTAATATAATAATGAATTATTCATAATTGTGTATAGTAGATAAATAAACAATAATAATTGTAATGATGTAGAGATGGTTGACCGTTAATATAATATGAGAAGGAGTTAGTCGAGGGTGCGGTCAAATAAATAAAAAAATTAAAATATATAAATTATTTTAATTTTTGCCGACGTTTCGACCCACTTTGCAGGTCGTCTTCAGGGCTACAAAAGATACAAACATGTTGAAAAAATAAAAATAAAATAAAAAATAAACATAAGTATATATAAAATACGAAGAAGTTGTCTGATACAGAAATAAAATATAAAGAAAATAAATACATGATAAGAAAATAGATAAAAGAAAATAAATACATGAATGTTAACGAATAAATAGATTGAAAATTGAATAACTATTGTTACAGTAACAATAGTTATTCTTAATTACTTAATTACTGTAACAATAGTTATTCAATTTTCAATCTATTTATTCGTTAACATTCATGTATTTATTTTCTTTTATCTATTTTCTTATCATGTATTTATTTTCTTTATATTTTATTTCTTTATCAGACAACTTCTTCATATTTTATATATACTTATGTTTATTTTTATTTTATTTTTATTTTTTCAACATGTTTGTATCTTTTGTAGCCCTGAAGACGACCTGCAAAGTAGGTCGAAACGTCGGCAAAAATTAAAATAATTTATATATTTTAATTTTTTTATTTATTTGACCGCACCCTCGACTAACTCCTTCTCATAAAATAATAATTATAACAATAAATTAAATATAATATATAATCTATGTGAATTTAAGTCACATTAGTATACTATAGGGAAAACTGTTCCACAGCAAAACAGGATTATTCGAATATACAATTTAAAATTACGACGGTTTATTCAACAAATACAATTGGTGAAGCTTTATAATTTTCGATCACTGTCATTGTAAAATGTCATTTAAATGGCCTTTTTCCACTCGACTATATCCCTCCAGTTTAATAGATTAAGCAATAAATCACAGCTATCACTGAACTTATCCTAATCCATGATTGCAGTCACTAAAAATATATTTGTTTGGTGAAGAAGGGCCTTGGTTTGAAATTCTTTCAATTGTGTATTGAGAGCTAAATGTATAGTTCATTAGTGAAAGTATAAAAGCCATTTTAAATTATTTTAACAGTTCAAGAGATCATAGGATCTATGATCCTATATTTTGCTTTTCAATAGATATTTATTTCATGGAAGACTATCGTAAATAAGAATATTTTGTTTTTTTAAACCTAAATATGTGATAAGTGTTCCTTGGTATGGTACCTGACAACTTTTGGGCAATAATTTGGTTCATTTCGAAATAGGTACATTTTAGAGCTGAAAATGATCCTGTATGGTTCTTTTAGAATTATAACGAGTACTTATAACCGTAATGAAACCATTAAATAGGTACATTTTAGAGCTGAAAAGGCAGAATCCTTTATGGTTCTTTTAGAACTATAACGGGTATTTATAACCGCGAAGAAATCATTAAATAGGTACATTTTAGGGCATAAAATCCAGAGTCCTGTATAGTTCCGTTAAAACTGTAACGGATATAACCGTATAATTTATTTGTTTTCGGGGAATGCTTCATACAAATAGAGTTGGCTATAATGGTAACAATGAAAAAATAATATGAAAAATATTTACAACTTATATAAAAAAAAAATTCATTAGGATTCAACAACATCCTCTCCTGATAACAACCAAGCAGCTGACTATATGGCTAAATATAAACAATGAAATATAATATAATACCCACATAATAGAATAATTCGAAATAATACATCTAAATATAGCGAACAATAAAATGACTAATAGTAATAAATAGCACTAGTATAAAGATAAATACAGGCATAGTATACAATATATAATATATAAACATGTCAATTGTAAATAGCAAATGATACAATAAAACACGATATGCATATAAATATGTTTCATGCATGAATAATAAATACCACAAGCAGAACAAAGTAAATAAATTTCAAAGTTATGGAAAAATAAATGTAATTTATTATTCATTGAAAATAAAGGACCTCAATCTGCAGCATTGCCTAGTGTAATAAAACAGGTTCTTGAGGAAGACTTCATTGTCAGTTTTGAATAATTCCAAATAATATAACCGTATCATTAAAAATCATTAAAGACAATTTCTTTCGTCTCGATCAGTCGGATTTTGAAAACATTTGGGTTTTGAAAACTTCTCATTTTTTTGTTATGTCTATTGTGAATGAAGGTACCTATTTATGGATGGAAATTGGGTTCCTCACTCCCTAATGAAATTCCCTTTCTATTCTAGGGAATTACCTCATTCCTCGAAATCAAGAGAGCCGAAACAGGGTCCATTCTACCTCATTACGTGTAGTGTAGATTATTTTGGGTCAGTACCATGCTTCAGTGAAACGGATGCGTTCCTCGAAAACCGACAGGTATCGCACTAACATCATTGTACATTTTACCGGGAGTAATTATTTCGCTTGTCATTCTGCGAACCTACCGAAGGCCTTTTCATAGGATTAAATATATTATGAATTCTAGGTAAATTTCAATTATCGACATATCACTAATTAATTACTAACTATATAATTAATGCATGCTAATCGAATATGCCTGAAGAGAAAGTATTTGACTATACCAGCCATCCCAAGACTAAATTAATATACTTATATTTTACATAAAATAATTACTGCAAAGTAAATTATTTAATACATTAAAGTATATTTTTGTTTTTATACATATGTTATAGTTTCTTGTCTGTTTTAATCATTTGTATACAGCAGAACACTAAATAACCCAAGAAAACTAACAAACATACTGTAAATAGTTTGATTAAATAATAAATAAAAAAAAAATGACTAACATCCGAAAATTCGAACAATGTCAAAAATACTAATCTCAACTCACTTATCTCCCTTAACTGAGCTCCATAATATATATATATATATATATAATATATATATATATATATATATATATATATATATATATATATATATATATATATATAAATAATAGAAAAAAAGTCAACATATACTATAATAAAAGGTAAAAAATAAAATAAAACTAAGCATTACGTAAAATTCCGGTTGCTAAAACACTTACTAGACAAACGCTCTGAGCTACTAATTAATTACAAACTACCATATACACGATTGTAATAAGCCCTATTTGTACTCAAGAAGTTGAGTACATGCATTTACACTAAATCATCGAATTCCTCTCGTATTCAATCCTTGCACTTCAAAATCCTATGCAAAATCCTCAATCTCAGTTATTTTGTCACAAATAAAATCATCCATAATCACCTTAATGTTCCATATGTTACTGATTTGACCCAATCCTTATACCTATCCTGTCATAATTAACATCAGAATGATCCAAACACTTTCAAACATTGATTCCTCTTCGATCTCTAATAATCCTACGAGACGTCTGAAAAGAAGCCTCGTGGTCTCTTAAGTTATAAATTATATTAGAATAGGGTTTCTATACAAGAGTATTCAAGTCATAATATTTCTATCTTGAATTTTACGAAATGAATTTTTAATTAATAGAAATGTAAATTTTATGAATAAATAAATAATTAATAATAATAAAGCCACTTTGGTTATGATAATTAATTATTTATTTTGTAATGTACTACTGTGTGTCTTACCCTATATTATGTATTATTCAATTCATATGGAGATAAGTAACCAAGAAGAGAAATACTTCAAATGGTTATATCTAGGTGGAGTTTTTGTTGTTGTGAATTTTAAGTATAGAAATAATAGCAATTATGTGGCTTAATAAGCTTTGAATGTATATTAAAATCTTAATCTCGAAAGTGAAATGTCGAAATATTAACAATTCATTCTTACTTATCTCTCTCCGATAAACTCAATAAAAACAACTTATGTGACAGATATTACGATAAGTTTAAGTAAAAAATGAAATCGAGTGCATGTATGAACAAAAATCACGTAAAATTTGAGCTGCACTGAAATTCAAGACAAGGAGAACATGAATAAGATTGATTATATTGTTTTAATAAAAAGAAAGGTTTAAATGTAGCTATAAACTTGAAATAACTATACGTTTTAGAAGTATACGGGAACTATGGGCGTGGCCTGATTCCGCTCGTGGACTCTCAAACGTCTCTTAGTCCTAACTTTGCAAATATGCACTTATAATTCTAATAAAACTTACTTTCAACTATATATTTGGAAACAGAGTAGCTCAGTGTGTAGGACATTAAGTTCGAATGCTAAAGGTCCCGGGTTCGAATTCGATGACAGTTAATTATTAATTATGTTTCATCCATAGGATCAGGAGACCATCCTGGGGTACATCCAGCCTCTATAAAGCAGGTACCTTTAATTAAATAAGGGAAAAAAGGGGCGGTTGAGGTTTATCGAGGTCAAATCACCTCCTTGCACAACCGTTCATTACAAAACAGTACTTCATTTTTTAATTATTTTTTTTTGTAACTTAAGAGAGAATAACGGTAATAATTAATAATATTTAACTATTAACAATAGTTTTATTTTTCTGTTAACATTATAGACCTTGTAGATCTTCTGCCACCTTAACAAACATACTCCACCTCTGCTTAAGTTGGGCGACTAATTTTTTCCAGTTATCTGCATATAGCTCTATTGAAACTGTGTTGATTCGATTTTTCGATCTGCTTTTCAATCACCTACTATTGAAGCATTCATTGTCGTGAAGAGAATTACAGATTTTTTTTTCTGTCCTCCCATTCCTCGCCGTTAAGGCTATACGGGGTTTTCCAGGGCCAGGGAGTGTGGCGGGGATTTAAAAGACTCCTTAAGCACCGGGACGCGAACTCGTGACTATTTTTATATCATTAGATTCATATGTCAGGTTGCCGGTAACAGCGGGGCTGTGCACACGCTTTAGCCCATTCGGCCACCCGGCCCACGAATCGCTCTGAGCTATATGCCCCGCCCATCTTAACCCATCCGTTCTTTCTCTTTGTTGATCTTTCTTCTCAATGTAATACTCTGATCCCAGATCACTCCTCCCAGACCGATTATCATGTTGAGGATTTTTCTCTCAATTATTTAAAAAAAAATCTAGAGCGTTAGTGTCTAGGCCATATATTAAAAATGGCTTTATAATAGCAGTGTTAACCCTTAATTTGAGATTTGTCGATATTTTTCGGGATTTCAATACCTTTGAAAAGAGGAACAAAGGTGTGTTTGCGTTTTTTATACGCTTGTCTATTTCTGACCGTTGGCCATTGGTTAAGGTTTTTGAATTTTTTAACTCTCCGTAACTATGCCCCTTTTACAAAGGGGGTAAGAAGGAAGATTTTCGTCTTATAATCATATACTTTGTTTTGTCTCTGTTTACATATATATATATATATATATATATATATATATATATATATATATATATATATATATATATATATATATATATATATAATTATTACGCCGATTTATTCTGCTCCTCTCATCTTACTTTTAAATTATTGGCATGAATTATATATATTTATATTATATGAAAATCGTCAATAATATCATTTTAAAAGAAGAAATTCGAATTATTGAATAATATTGTACCATTTGAGTAACAACTGTCATCGCAATATTATAACCATTTCAGATTTATATCTGAATATGGAGGAAATAGTCCAAATCGTTGTTTTATTGTGAATAAACAGTTTAAATTTGGAATGGGATGTTTGTTCCTCAAAATAGAACTGATTTAATTTATAATTGACCTTTCCAACGAGTCAATGTTGTGCAAATACAAGTACCGTTAATTTTTCCTGTTTCATTTCAACATCCTTTCATATTCAGGGCATTTAAAACTGATACTATCGATTGGCAGTACAACAAGCCAGGCAAACATTTGATACAGAATATAAATGGAAACAAACAGCTCGAATATGATGATATACAAATAGAAACAAAAGGGGGCTGATCTGTCGCAGACATGAATTTTATGATAAGCATTGTCGTTTCAATGTTCCCATTCTCTAGTTTATCTTCTTACACCGGTGAAGGTAGACAAACGAAGTTTAAATTATTTTTTTGAGAATAATGTATGAATGAAATTAAAAAAAAAACAACTCAATTTCTGGAAATAAGATGTGCTACAGATTATTACTCTTAATAAATGAAACCTAGATTCGATAACACGGATTAAGTTCGGCATGAGTTTGTATAATTTCAATGCGATTGTATTTTAAGTATTCTCTTAGATTTACGAATTTTCTATGTTCAGTGATTTGCATGAATGACAAACACTTTAGAACTTTAAAGGCTGTCGAACAAATTTCACGATGAAGTGAGCAGTCCGGAAATACTAGTTCCCATTCGATTTTTGTCCGAAATATTTACAGCTCAATGGTTTAAAAGTAATGTCGAACAGCGATAGAGGAAGTCGACTGTCGATAACACAGAACAAAAAATCAAGAGGAAAACTCGAAGAAAGAAGAATCAAAATTTCATTATGTGAGATTGTGAACATGAAATAATTATATATCTATTTTTAAAACTATAATTTCTCATAAATATAAATATATAGACTATATATATGTGGATATATATATATATATATATATATATATATATATATATATATATATATATATATATATATATATATATATAGGTCCCGGAATAGCCGTACGGGCTAAGGCGCTTGCAATAGGAAATCAAAGTTGAGCAACGTAGAGCTTGCTTAGTACTTGGATGGGTGACCGCCAACCAGGGAAAGCCATGGTGCCCGAGACTCTTACACCCTCGGGTATGTTGCCGGTCAGGGTACTGGAGGCAACTCACATCAACCGGGCGTAGGACTGATTACCCTACCCCGTGTACTTAAATCAGGATTGGGGATATGGTCTACCAGGATGTTACTAGCCGCTCTGATGTTTGGTCCATGGACGGTCTGTTTTGGGGAAGGAAATATAGGTCCTCGTGCGCCTGCTTACTCCGAGCAGTCATAATCCATGGACCCAGACCAATTTGTCACTGTCCTTGAACCCGAGTGAGTCGTTGGGAAAGACACTGCCAGACTGGTAAAAAGGAACCGGTGGCCATTGTTCCAAATAAAATGTTATTTTTAATTAAAAAAATATATTGGCTTTGAGATTATAATTGGTATCGAAAATATAGTTTTAGCGTTTTAAGAAAAACCACCACGTAGAAATATTCACCAATAAGGGTTCATTCTGGAAATAAATAACTCAATTATAAGCATTTGTTTGGTACTAATCATTTTTTAATGGTACTTGAATTAGTCAAACTCAATATGGGAAAGATATAAATTGATTTTCAATTCATTTATTTCTGATTGATAGTTTGAAGTTTTTATAAAAAAAAATATAAACTTTTTTTTTTGAAATTAATATATTGGTTGAATAGGAGTTTTTAATAATAAATGAGTGTGTTAAAATGCAACACTATATTTATAAATGTAAATTCTGGATGAAAACATTTTCACGATTTTTCTCTGTATCTCATTTTTTTTTTTTCATTTATGCCCTTGATATAAAGAAAAGGTGCACTGTTTGGAGGCGTAGTCATTAATGAGTTTGGGTGTTGTGGGAAACTGAGCTACATTTTCTAAAGAATCGAATCCCTTCATCACTATCCCGTGGGTCTCCTCCGGTGAGGAGAATTTAATGAGACAAACATTAATTCACACTGTCATAAAAATAGAAAGAAGTAGTAAACAGGAGATTAAAATTTAAAATTTTAAAAGTGGTCTTGTGATTAAATACTTAAATTAAATAGGTTGTAATGACTTGCGCCAAATTTTGTTATTTTAATTACTTTGGCGACTTTTTGCCGTCATCATCAGCACATATAAACATACATTACAAAAATCAACATTCTTAAGAATAATCGATGTATTATCAAAACTAACATATATATATATATATATACATAAAAATGTAAATGTTCGTTTGTTCAAAACCGCTAATATCCGCAAATTACTTACCGATTGTAGGATTCAGGAGTGTTTTTATATACATTCAATAATCATCCGACGTTTCGGAAAGGTGGCGGAAAAAAGAATGTCGTAAACAGCTGTAACAATTTTAATTAAACTTGGATAACGTCTTTTCCTTGAGCCTTATTGTATAGCCTTAATTTATGTATTGTATATAACATGCTTCCCTGAAGAGAGTATGAAAACAAAGTTGCGATGGATTCTGAACTACAATATATTTGTGAATAACACAAAAAGTATAAAATTTTGATAATACCCATGCTCATTTGAAGGTTTCCTGAATTCTCTGTAAAATGAAAAAAAAAATACTAAAATAGATGGATTTAGTGCAGAGATTTTTACATTTAGTACTATTTCTGGGGAGATTTAGAGAAGGATTGCTTATCAGCGAATCCTAGAGTTGGAAAACCAGACATTCTATATATCTATACAAACAACAACAAATATTGTATATACAAAAGTATTCTGAAATTATATATATTAAAAACATCTGCTTTCATTTTTAATTATTTTTCTATTCAACCAGGATAAAGCACAGCAACGCTTGGCCAGGTATAGGTAGCATTTAAATAGTGATTATCAGAAACATTTGTTATTGTCTTATATAGTACTGAGACAATTATAGAACAATACGAGATTGTTATTGTCCTTTATTTAGTAATTTTAGTTATTATTTTACTTTTTTTAATTTTATGTTTTCTACATATACGGTGTCAATTTGTTCATATATCACTATAATTATATTGTTATATTGTTCATATATCACCGTAGTTATTATTTTACTTTTGTTAATTTTATCTTCTTTGTATATATGGTGTGAATTTGTTCATATATCACTATAATTACTGTCCATGTGATAGATTATTAAAGTTAAAAAAAATAATATATATATATATATATATATATATATATATATATATATATATATATATATATATATATTAATATGCACTTTTACTAAAAACTACTAAATTATTGACGATATAATATCACCATTAATAAAATAACATGAGATTGAACAATTTTATGTTCAGTATCCAAAATTTGATATATGTATTCGTTTGTTTAATAATAACTGACCACCCAGGAGGATTAATTATAATCGAATCCTATTTTACTGGCCTAATTATATTGTATTTAGTGTATTATTATGAAGCCAAAGTATATAAGTTCACAATATTAAACTGAAGACAGTAAAAATACATTTTTTTTTTTTAATGGTTTGTTCAAGTCCCTCATAGAACAATTACACATCAGATTTTGTAAAATATCTCATTTATATAAAAATTAGAATTAAGGTTGTATCTAAAAATTTAGATTTTGATTTTTATAATCCTGTGGCCGTCAGTATAATAATAAAATAAAATCATTGTAATGTATATAAAAAAATGTTATACCTCATATTTAAATTGCAGCATATTCTAGAAATATATATATTCTATTTATCAACAAATATAAAAATTAAATAAATTTTTAAAACACATCGTAAGTACTGAAATTTTATATATCATAGGTTTATTTAAAAAAGTCATATTTTTTATGAAGCCAAACTTTTAAGAACGATTTGGTGTATTTTGACTTTATTTGTCGCTTTAAAAAAAACCTAAGTGCACTATATATAATTACCATAGCAAGATTTTTGCAATTTTGCAAAGAAAAACCAAACATCTTACTGATTTAATGAAATGTAATGACTTATAATGAGTTTGTGCAATAAACCGACGATATTATAGAATTAAAAAAAAAATCTGGTGGCGCAACACACAACTTTCACTTACCGCTCTACTTTGAATAGAAATTATTTTCTGGCAATGCTGCGCTATTATAGAATTTTTGAAATGCATTTAAAATGGAGATAAATCTTAATGCTTACAGATAACTAATCATTAAGACCATTAAAATTACAAAAAGTCTATTTATTATATCGATGGTAGGCAATAAAAATCTAGTTTTATAAAGCACATAACTTCAGTCTCTGAGCCTTTCAGCTGACAGAATGACTAACTCCAATTTCAATATTTTTTCAGAGTAGGTGATTGATTGCAGTCTTGAAATATAGAACTATGAATAAGGTAAAAAATTTTGACACCAGAAACATCACTAAAATTAATAATAAATAATAGTGAAATTGGTGTTTGTTATTCTGTCTTCGGAAAAGCTCATATATGCAAAGAGAGATTTAAAAATATTTCTGAATATTTAACCTTCAAATGATTATGGATTGTAGGACTATTAGTTATTAAACTGATATTTTCCATTGTAAAGATTACTAAAATGAAATACGAGATTTTCATTTCCTGCTATGGATAGGTCAAAAGGGAAAATTTATCAAATGATTCACTAATTTAATTTTCTAAAAGGCTACTTGATGATTTTTTGGAACCAACGGCCAATAGATACCTAATTATTTAAATATATCATTTATATTATATTTAAATAATTAGGTATCTAGAGTTATTAAACTACAGCAAATGAATTCATTGTTATAAAGATATCCATGAAATATTTTTATATTTCACTTCTTCTTTCACACAAGTACAATGAAATAGAATTTTAAACATTGGCTTGATTTGGTGGGTTATAAATACTTTTTTTTTTTAAATCTTAGAAAAACATTTAAAAGTTTACTTAACAACAGTTGACCAACATATAACGACCCTTTATCAACGATTTTACATAAATTTAAACGCACATAACAGACTAATAAGAGACAGGACCACAGCTGACATACCTCAGAATATGAGAAGGAGACTAAAAAGGCGTTGGGTGAGAGATCTCCTTCCTTAGACAACCTAAGTAATTGGAACAAGTTAGGGAAGAGGTTCTGCTAAGTACTTTCTTTACCCATGCCTGTCATGTCATTATTTCATGTTTCACCATCACATTTGCTGATTGTCAACAGGAAGTTGGCAGGCGCAAATTTATATTTCATAGACAAAAAAAAGTTTACTTATAGTAAGAAAATTTCATTTGATTTCGTTGGAGATATGTGATTTACGTTAAATAATGTTAGTTTTCTGACATTATTATTTATAATGTTTTGGCCACACTCCATTACCTTTTACAACTTTCTATATTAGCTATTGTTTTTTCTAAAATTCTTCACTTTCCAAGGATATATTATACGTATACCTTCTTACTGGTATTTCCGGAGATTCATTTTCGACCTGGATAAGTACTTTTATTGTTTTCTCCTTTATTAAATTATCAAATTCTTTCAAAAGTTATATTTAGCATTTTTTTGTAACTCTGAATAACTTGAGATGATTACTTTTTTTAAATAATCCATATTAAGGGTACTTAAGAGGAAGCCGTATATGAACACTGGGCATTTAAGCTCTGTGACATCAATGGGGATAAGACCTGACTGATATTAAATACCACTTCATTATACAATGATGCATCGAGCTTAATTAAAATCGCCAGAGCCCAATACAATTTGAGAAAATTGTAAAAATGTATTTAATGTAGAGTTGAAATAAAGTGGTTAGCCGATTTTAAGGGAAAGGTTACTGTCACATCTAATGTATATGCCTGTCTTAAATACGTAAAATAAATTTCTAAGACTTTTCGTTTTCGAGCTAGACTGCTAATATACAGACATACAGACCATTTTTCGGGACTTGGTTATTTGGACTCAGGGTACCCCAAAACGTGTATTTCCGTGGAAACTCAGATTTAAAAATTTTCACAATCAGAATACTAACACTTACTGCATATTACATATATAGGTAAGTGAAAATCATTAATATTTAAAAATATAAACATTTTATAATTGGTTTTTAGGAATGAACAAATATATGACAGGAATAAAGGACGGAAGTACAAAACGAGTCACAAATGCTTAACCGAACCGTAAAATATACCCCTATGCCGTAAGGAGTTCCTTCATGCGATTTGAAATTTCTAATTCGGCTATGAAAATTATGTCACATTTAGAAGCATTAATTACAAAATCAAAAGCATAATAAGCAGTTTTTAAAGCATAACAGTGTTTAAAAACTAAAGATTTTTATATGGTACAGGCACAGACAAATACAGTGAAAATACCAATATTGTTGATTATAGAGGTCAAGATCTTATATCAAAACTAAAAGAACATGAAATGTATCCTAAACCACTCACTATTGTTGTTTGCAGAGTATTCTTCGTGCGCACGGTAGAATGGTCCAAGGAGACGTGCAGTACTCCAGAGGAGAGATCCAGATGGCCAATATCAACAGGAGTCCAACTTCATACTTGAGAAATCCACCTGAAGAAAGAGCCAGGTACTTTTACCTTTAATCAATAAACTGTTACGATATGGAAGGATTTATGTTTTGTGGAAAAATTAATTTAAGAAACCAATACTACAATAATAAAAAAATCCAACTCTTTACGAAAAATATGAGACTTTACATGATCCCCTAATGAGAATGGGATTAAATGTGAATAATAATTTTTAAATAAATACGAATAATAAAAATGGAACTGAGTTAATAAATACAAAAGAAAAAGTACAGCAGAGAAATTATTGAAGGAAGCTAGTCGACTGTTCTACATATTATGGGTGATAAATATTCAGGAAGCAGTCTTTTAAACACAAATTTTAATTTTTTATTTGTGCCAAGTTTCAACCCAAACATGTGAGTCATCTTCAGGGCGTGGTTCGAGCACTGAAGGCTTACAAGTACTGACCAGTACTTGTAAGCCATTCATTAAGTCAGTACTTAAAAGCCTTCAGTGCTCGAACCACACCATGATGATGACACACATGTTTGGGTTGAAACGTTGGCACAAATAAACATTTTTTTTAAAGACTGCGTCCCGAATATTTATCACCCATGATGCAGTAGAGGAAGGTTATATTTTTTAGAAACTTAAAATATAATTGTTGTGGGTCTGTAACATTAGATCTTTCGTCGCAACTAAAGGGGTTCATTCTAACAACAATTGAAAGACATCATATAAATAAATAAATAATGATATCCTATACAAAAGGACTTTAAGAGAGAGTAATACAGAATTAATTCCTTTTTAATTTCAGTTTTAATCTAGAGACCTAATGAACTCGATAAGAGGCTTAGTTTGGTAGCAGACATATCCTCTTTATTGCAAGGTCATGTTCTTCTACCGTTGACATTAAGACTTTCGAGAACGTATGTGGTCACGTTGCTTTTATCACATCAAAATTGTAACATATAACCTAAGTGATGGTAAATGCAGTGTAAAAAAATATTTTTCACTGTGATTTATACAAACTTATCTAACAAAACACAATCAGTTAATGAACGGACGGGAAGAAAACACCTGAGAAATTAATTAGCCAGGAACAGCTACTCTCTGTAATTAGCACTTGCGATCTGTCTGTGTTAGCTCGGTCAGCTTGTTTCGGGTTTTATCAGCGATCTCGGTTGTGATCATTGTTGTATGAATGTCCTTAGTCGTTTTTTTAGCGGGTCTATATATTTCGTATAAGGTCGATAAGTATAGATAATTGGCCTGCAAGCTTGTTCGATGTTTGAATATGTTTTTGGTTGAAAGAAATTGTGGTTTTTATACGTGGCTCCTTTAAGAAGTCTTAAAGTATTTTATACAGTAGTAAACCCATGGCTTCCTATACTACAGTATCCTCTAATAATAACCCACTTATCAGTATTGAACAAATCCTATACCTAGGACTCCACCTTGAAGAACGTCTAACTTAGAATTCTCATACCAGACTGAAACGACAAGGAACTGTGCGACGTTTCCAGTATCGGCAGCACTTAATATTCGAATGATTTAAACTTCCAATTAATTACAAGATAATCATTTACATGACAATAATAAGGATTATTAAAGTAAATAGACATTTTAAGATAATTTTTCAACATTAATGTGAATCACAACTTAAGTTCTGACGGTTGATCTTTGCAAATGAGTTTAATTGACATAAAATTCAGTCCTTTACAAATTTCGTGTTTATATCCAGTTAATTAGTATATTATTCATGAAATATTTAGAAAATTCTGACAGCATATTTTGTACCAAGCACTCTTGTTATGGGGTCGATATGTTTTTTTATCTAATTAAACATCCAAAATATATTCTTCACAGTTACAGTTTTGATTTTTTAATATCCACTTTTAATCCACAATATTCCCTATTTTATTTTTTAATAGCTATATTTAAAACCTACTCACAAATGTTTATAAATCATTCTAACAACTAGTTAAAATTTGCAATTTTTATACTTTTTGTGATATAGTTTCATCAAAATTCATAATTATAATTTTGTGTGATATTTATGTTGTTATTTTATCACATGTCCTACAGTATCCTTAAACAATTAAATATTTATCCCTGTTGATCAAATCTGATACCTAAGATACTAACTGGATAAACGGAATTCTAACTATTTTGGAATCCTTATATGAGACTAAAACGACAAGAAACCGCTTGACGTTTCTGACTACTTCAGAACTTACTAGACAAACGCTCTAAGCATCCAATTACTTACAAAAGACTCACATGCATGACAATAATAAGGCATGTTTGGACTTACGTAATTGATCTATGGGGCTCCACTAAGGGCTCCTTACAATCCAAAATCCTTTGTAAAATCCACAACTACGCTTACTTTTTAACAAATAAAATCATCCATAACGACCTTAATGATTCTTAGGTTTCAGATCTGGTCCAGTCTAGACACATATCCTTCTACAACAAACTTTAGAACCATCACAGCTCTCTCGTTTCTAATCTTGCTTCCTCTCCTTTTTTATTTTTTTAATTTAATGAAAATTCATTTTTATTTTACTTTATATTAATCTAATTAAAACCAGTTATTCTCTTTTGAACGTAAAAATAAAATAAAAATTGTCTCATCTAACACTAGGTTAATTTTAGCATCGCAACGTTACCGATCCAAATATAGCCTAAGTTGCCCTCAACGAACCTTAACTCGACTGCAGAGGGCGTCTGATTACATCAAGCCCCGCCAGATTGAAATCTAGTTATTGAATGAGGGTCCTCGTTCCCATTCATTATCACGAGAACTCCTTCAATTCGCACTCATCTATTATCGACAGTTAACAATAAAAAAAAATGTTTATGTGTGCAAAAAAATGTATCAACATTAATCAACGATTCCAAAACGCATTTTCCTTTCAATATATTCTATTTATTTTGTCTGATTGTATATGAGTACATTAAAAAATACAGATTTAAAGTATATTCCATAAAAAAATATAACAAAAGTATCTTATTAGGTTATTAATTAAAACCAAAATCTGACTAAATTCTACCTATTACTTACCAATTCATAAGGCTCTATAACACAGATTTCATAATAATACCTACACTGTCATTCTATCAAACTAATACAAGAATAACTGAATCCCCCCCCCCCCCCCCCAGAAATAATAGGGGACTAAAAAATATGCTGAATGAACGATCTTACTGAACTTACTTCTGTTTGCCATTATTTTTTAAACTTTTAAAGCTAGATGATTTATAGTTTTTCGAAGAAAAATCAATGAAAAGCATTTCATAGAAATTAAAACGTGTAGAAAAATTATAAACAATATTTCTAAATTCGTTAAAGTTGTATTTGAATAAATAAATAAAATGTGAACTCTATCATAAAAATCATTTAATATTTTTAGTTGTAGAAGAGCAATTTAGTTTAAACACGAGTTTAGTTTAACTTATAATTAATTAATGAAATCTAACCAATGTTCGCCCAGTGATCGAAATTTGACTATAACTATATTTAAAAATTTGAGGAAAACATAGGAATTTGTGTTTTCAAAATTTTGTCTTCTAATCTTATTTATCATATTAACGTATTACACACACACACACACACACACACACACACACACACACACACACACACACACACACACACACACACACACACACACACACACATACACACACACACACACACACACATATATATATATATATATATATATATATAGAGAGAGAGAGAGAGAGAGAAAATGTATTCCATATATAATGTTTTTACAATTTTTTATTGATGCACTAAAGCTAATCAACACAACTATAATACAATGAAACATTAACATCGGTTAAGAAACAAAGGAGAAAAGGCACTGAACTGTTATGCCTTTGCCTATTCATAAGATGATAGATCAAGAAAAAAAAAAATCATTTAGTGTAAAATAAAAAATTTTCACAATATAATAATCATCCATCAGTCATTAATAAAATATTAATTTATCTTGTTTGTATCATTGAGATTACAGTGGATAGCTTAAATTTATTGTAATCTGACCGAATACTAGCAGCAATAATAAACACAAAATTATTTATTAAAATTGAGAAGAACATGTATATAGTAAATAAAACTATATTAATTAAATATATTCCAGACATGAATAATTAACTTAAAAAGTTAAGATGATTAGTGTCCCAAAAGTGAGCAGATAAAACCAAGAGCCTGGCAGAAGCAGGCTGAGGTATACTATTCCGCAATGCCTGAGTGTGATGCACAACTTTTCAACAAGGGGCTATTAATTTGGTTCCATAATAATGTTGTGATTACTAAATAATAATACAAAATAAGACAATATATTAATTAAATAATTAATATAATAAGACAATAATAATTATTGTATTACCTCTATTAATTTAGGTATCAGTTTTTTTAAAATTTATTAGGAGAAATGACAAAGTTCAAACTATAACGGACTCATGACATAATAAATATTTCCACTCTTGAAATTGATATTATTTAATTGAAAAACTCCTCACCGATAATGTTATTACTTATTTATGACGAGTTTTATGTATGACGGGTTATTTTTTATGCACTATCATAAAATATTAAATAGCTAATCCATGATTTTTATTACAGAATGGCAGGTGTAGTGGTCCGTGGTACAGACCCCTTTTTATCGAATTGTTAACATCCGCTTGAAACTTCGTAAATAGTTTCATCACATCGTAACCTACAACTATTTTATTTACGAAAACTCTTGAAATTAGAACGTCCATTTAATTAGGTACTTAATTTGAACACAAAATCGATAAAAAAAGTGATCTTCAATATTGAGCCGGCTGGCGTGACCTACACTCCACAATTTTCAAAATAACGAGGTTATATAGGACAAACGGCCCAGTATTTTTGTATTCCACCTCTTTTGTCGATTTTGTGATGAAATTATGTTACGAAGTAAAAATGAAATGGGTATTTACGAGTTTTTAGGACCTAATTGAATAGACAAAGTTTTCTCCCTTCCAGATTGAAAACGCCCCAATTCCAAGATTTTTCGTAAATATGATAGTTGTAGGTTACGATGAGATGAAATTATGTACGAAGATTCAGGTGGATGTTAATAATTCGATAAAAAGAGGTCTGTATCACAGACTATAGGTTCTTGTATAATCTGATGTATAAACTTATACATAATATTATAATAATAATATCAAATTATAAATTTTTACTATCGATTTCCACTGTTAACATTAAGCTTTTAAAGTCTACTTTAATGTTATCAATATTTTTTTATCAATTAACTGTAATCTGTAATTTAAAAAACAAATTCATTTCTGATTTTGTGTAAATAAAAATTTATAAAAAGATTAAAACTTTGGAAAAATGTAGTGAAATCTAGGTCTACTGAAAAACTAACACATATAGAAATAAAAACAATATACAAAGGACCTAAGAGAATTAATAAATAAGAAATTATAGGATGGCGGTAAAACCCTGATATTTTTTTCTGACTTCAAACAATAAAATTTTCACCAACTACATCTATGTAGTTAACCGTTAAAAATTGTATGAACTACATTGATAAGCATATATATATATATATATATACTCATATAATATATACCCAGATCAAACCAGTGTAATGTATTACTTCTTCATCATAGTTAACCTTCAATTCTCCTTCATCTGCTTCCAACCACTAGATTTTTTTTCTAGTTATTATAACTACCTGAAGCATTTTGTGCAATAAATTACCTTATTTAATCTTCCCAGAAATCTTAAAATCATTGCCTTTTCAAACAAATCATAAAATTCTTTATTCACAGATACGCATCCGACGTGGACAAGACTTTCTCTCAGCTCAAGTTCTTCAGAAAGGACGGTTTACCGTTGGGAGTCATCACATGGTTCGCAGTGCATCCTACTTCGATGAACAACACAAATAAGTTGGTGTCAAGCGACAACGTGGGCCTAGCATCCATCATGTTCGAGCAAAGGGTCAACAAAGAATTCACCAACTTGATTGGAAAGGTAATGTTTAAAAATTCATTTACATTTTTTATTTTTTTTTATTTTTTGCAAAAAAAAATAATAGTGGATTCCAAAGTTCTTTCCTGAGATTAAATTCACCGATCAAATAATCCGATTTATATAAATATATATTCCTTTAAAAAAAAATGCCAATTTATGGAAGGTATTAAGTCAAATGTTTTCTATAGGAATAATAAATAAAAAACAATGAGTCATTACACTCGTATACATCAAAGATTCCTTAATAGATAAACAGTAAACGCTAGTGGCTTCAATTGACATTTTTATAAGAAATAAATTTTAAAATTTCCTTAAACTTAAAAATGAAAATTTTAAAATTCCCATGTTGGCCTTGACAATGATGCCAAAATCAATTTAAAACATGAATGTTTATAATGTGTGTATTTTTTCAAAAAATCGGATAGATACCGAATCCGACCAGTGTAACTAAATACAACAGTGATTAAAAACCACAACAAAAACAAAATTACTTTCTTTTTCACCTTTTAGATTTCAAGATAATTTTTAAAAAAATAACTTAAAACTATCTTTGGAACAATACCAATACCATATTTTTAATTCCGTTTTTTTAAAATTTAATTTTCTTAAAGATATTCTAAATTATATATATCTGACAATATTGTATGTTGCTGGTATAGCCTTAACTTTTATATAAATATAATTTTTTTTTCTATAGATGCTTTAGATTTCTGCTAAGAGTCAAAGTATTTGTATTGCTGTTAGCTATCTAATAAAATATTTAATTATTTTTTTCAATAATTGCGCCTAATCTATAGCTAACGAATAAAAATTAATGATGTTTTTCAATAATAAAATGTACGTTATAATATTTTTTTCGTATATTAATTTTGTATATCCTGAAAACTTAAATATAATATATAAAAACTTTATAATTGTTAGTATTTATTGCATAAAAAATTAACGAAGAGTCTAGCATGAGCAATTAACAGACGCAGAGAAGTTTTCTTGACCACATGCTCGATTTTTTCGATTCAAACTATGCATTAAAAAAGATTGACTTTAATTTTGATTTAACTAATTAAAAGATATTTTAGTGATTCAGAAATTGTATAATTTTTTAAACTTTCTTTTCTTATTACGTTAGAATTAAATTGCCAGATACTTAAATTATATAGGATAGAATATATTTCAGTACTAGTCCACTTGTTACACTGATTCAAATGTTGAATAAACATTTGAATACGCATGACCTTTATATTAACTCAAATCTACAGTATCTTCTGTATGTTAAATAGTTACTGCGGTATGTGCTAGAAGACTAATAGTAGCTATTTTACTATAAATTTATGTACTAATAAAACATTGACTGCTACCGTTATCACAGATTTTACAACAAAACTAAAAGACTAATATCCGCCAGGGAAAACTCTATTAACTTTAAAGATCCTAATATAAAAAGTTTACGCTTTGACCTGATATCTTCTTAAGTAAACTAATTTGGGTCTAACTTCAACAAATGGTGGTTAAAATAATAAATAAAAACCACATGTAAAAATAAATTAAAGACAAACTTAGAAAGAGTTTAAGGACTTACTTTAGTCACACCAACGTAAGTAAACTTCAAAAATATAAATGTTACTGCAAAAAATGACAATAGAAAAACATCAAATAATTCAATTGAAAATACCAGTACCTTACAATTCTTGAAGGGTCTTGGGTTTGGTGCATTGTTAGGAAGTACATTTTCTTCGTCAACGGTTTGACCACGATCTAACAGAATAAATAATTATCTGTTACAGCCGGACTCGAACGCGGTACCAGGAGCATACAAGTATAGTTCCTTATTCACTGAGCTACCTCGCTCCTTAAATTCAATAATATCTGTGCCATATTATGTACAATTCATGTCAGAAACAGCATATAATGAATTATTGTCTTCTTAAATTAATCTGGAATGGACTTCTTCCACCCATTTACATAAAACAAACAAAGAAACAATGATTAAATATTTAGATTCAAATAAAAAGTAAATTAAAAAAAAAACTGTGTTTCATTAGTCAAAGTTTTGGGCTGCGAAACAAATACCCATGTTCTATACAGTAGTAATCCGGAGTGATATAGTTTCGAATCATGCCAGAAAGGGTGTGCTTCGATCCAAATGATAATAAGGAATCAATATTGATGTGTTGGCAAAAGTGAATCCTAAATAAGTTGATGAATACTAAAGCGACCTCAAAATAATCGAAGTTTAAATAGGTCAATCTTTTTTTTTTTTTTAATTTTACTTATTTTTGAAGTTATTTTTATTTATTGTATATACTTTTTGATTATTGTGGAGTTGATATTTTTCTTCTGTTTATTTTTTCCTTTTTTATATACAATATGAATATGGTCTTACCTCACTATAATTATTGTCCAAGTGACAGAATATTCTATTACACAATAAATAAAAAAAATAATAATAATCGAATTAAACATATGTACGTAGTATGATGTAATATACATATGTTTCCTTAGCAGTACAAGGAAGGTTTTATGAAATTATATTCAAAAGATTTTTAAAAATTCTATTAAAAAAAATACCTCTATAGACTGTTGCTTTAGAGGAAAACACTCGGCATTCAAGCTCCGTCAGACTATTTCAATGAAGTCAATACCTACCTGGTATTAAGGCTATTTAATTTTAAATTTATATGATCTAAATAGTACGAATCATTTTTTTATATAAAAGTGTAAAAAAAAAAAAAAAACGATTTATTTCCTTTCATTTGCTTCTCTCGGCAAGGAAAACTTCAAAGAAACTTATCAGATACTTCGATCACTTGTGTATTAGAAAATGTTTTGAAAGGAATTATATCAATTCACGGAAGCTTTCTAAAACACCAAAAAACAAAGTATAACATTTTTCGAACATTTTAAGAAATTCCAATATCAACTTTCTTTCATCGAAATTATAGAATACATTTATGTTACTTTTTAGACTTCGAGAGGCCAAAAAGGCACAATTGAATTAATATTTTAGATTTTAAATTTAATATTATTACATTGAATAGATCTAATTTGATTTTTTTCTATTATGATTTTTGTAACCATACTTATAATTGATGAAGAGAATGATGATTGGGGTGATCAATCAGAAATAATAAGGCAAAATTAATAATAATATTTATTTTAACATTTGCCAATGTTTCGACCTGAAATTCATGCCTTCATCTGGGGCCGTTTATAGGGTCAGGTGTGTTCAGCTAGGAGTTCCACTTAGAACCAGTTCTTATGTTAAAATAAATATTATTATTTATTTTTGCCTTTTTATTTCTGACTGATCACCCCAACTATCCTTCTCTTCATTATTGACGACAGTCAACCATCAACCCACAATCAAATTTATAACTATCCCTTCATTGTTATTTTTTGTTTAAGTATCAGTTTGTTTACTTTAAAAAAAAACAGATTTTTTTATTCCTTAAATCTTATTTATTTATTATTCCACACTGCCCTGCCTTTAAAGCAATATGAGTATTTTCAGCAGTGGGATGTTTGTGTTCATAGCGATCCACTGCTGAATTTTTAAGCAATTTACACTTTATCTTCTTTCTTGCTTCGCGCTTACTTCTTAGGTTCGGTTTGTTCTCTTCTTCTTCTTATTCCAGTGGTATAGATGGTGTAGCTCATCCTATTCTTCCCAGAGATGTGGGTTGATACAATTAATTCTTTCCATCCGTTAATGGACGTTTCGAAGATGTTATCATTGTATTTGGCAATTAATTGAAGGAGATCAATCTCCGTAAAGATTTTTTTTTTCCTTTCTTTTTTTTTTTTTGTTCCTTCCCATCCTCATCTTTTAGGCTACACAAGGTTTTCAACAGCGAGAGATTGAGGGCGGGGAATTAATGGAGTTAAAAGTCCCTCCTTCTAACGCAACTCACACAAACTCATAATTATTTATCTAATTATCTTTGATACGGGTTGCAGCACACGCATTAGCCCGCTCGACCACTCCCATTATCTGTAAGAATATAAAGGTTTGTCTCCCTCAACAGCTTCGCCCTGAGTGTCTCATAAGCGGTATAGGCTAGTGCCATGTACTCAGCGGATTCCGGTACCCTACAATTTAGGCATAGGGAATCGCTGTTTACCCTAAACTCAACAAGCAGTAGTCTGGGAGGACCCGAATAGCCGCGATCGAATTCTAGCCGCGATTCGAAGATGGGAAAGTACTCTCTCAGAGTTGCCTCTTTTGGAGTCATCTACCGACGCTTCGGTTCCATTCTTCCTTCAATCAATACAATTTTTTTTTAGATCTTTTTGTGACCCCTGTTAGTAAATAATAATGGAGTGTTTACTTCAATCCCCAAAATACCTGAGATATCTCCCGGTCATATATGTATCTTCTTATATGTTTCAGTGCTCAAAAATAGGTAAATGTTAATTATATTTCTATTTTTAAGTTATGAAAAGAATTTTTTGTTTCATCTTTATTGAACAATACATTATAGAAATTAGCATTCCAGAAGATTTTTTTCTGCTTTTTTTAAAGGTACGAATTTACATTTTTCTGAAAAAAGAAGTCATAAATTAATCACGAATAGCTAAAAAAAAACGTTTGCCAAGTAAGGTCAGTATAGCTTCCTCACCGTTTCCGTTGTATATTACAAGGTATACAATTTTTCGTATGAGAATAAAATCTCTGAGAGAAGAAGAATCGGAATAGCCGATTACAGTTACCCTTCAACATTCAACAAAAGAGTGTCGTATTTGAAGATTCAATACTTGATTATGCTTAATAAAAAAAACAAAACAAAATGCATACTGAACATGAATTTCAATACTGTTAGTGCAAAAGGTCTTACGTACAAATTTATTTATTGTTTTACAAGATTGCATAAAAACTAATAATTTCTTTATGGTTTATTAGAATAATTTCATATTTTATTGTCATCTGCTATTTTCCATAGTAGCAGACTACCTATATCAGATGCAGACTACAAAATGTCACCATTAACACATAGAATTAAAGCTGAAAATTTTTACATTCCAACTTTTGCTCTGATAATAGTGATATACACTATCGGATCCAGAGTAAATATTTAATTTGAAAAAAATCCACTGCAAATTATTTCACTATGGTATATTATTTCTAAACAATTATACATATAAAGTAACATTAAATTCCTAGTTATAAATAAAAATAAATAAAAGGTGATTCTAATTATTGGACTAAACTTTTTTTTTAATCATTAGTAATATGCTAAAAAATAGCATTACTTCAGTAACACATTCAAAAATCTAAACAAAAGATAAACCTTTTGCAATAGCACATATAAAAAAAAACTATAGACCATATCTTTGCTTCTAATTGTCCGATTTTAACGAATTTTTTTTTTTTTAGGAAATTCCGCAAACTTATAAAAAACCATATACAATATTAACAAAAATGTGTATACTTCTTGAGTTATTCGGAACTTAATTTTACCATCCCTCGTAACTTTTTTTTTATACGTTTGCGCGTGCGTAAGCGGAAGTGCTGGGTGGAATTTGATAAAATTGATATAGCGATTTTAAAATTCCACATATTAAAATTACACATATTAAAACATCTTTGAAACATCTCATCACAATATTAACAAAAATGTGTATACTTCTTGAGTTATACGGAATTTAATTTTACCATCCCTCGTATCTTTTTTTTTTTGAGGTTCTTTTCGTTGAAGTATGTTATATAGATAAATTTAAAGGGCGTAGAGAAAATGACTTTATCAAAGTTTCATTAAAATCAGTACATTCGTTTAGGCGCTACACTCTATAGCAACGCAGGTTTTTCGGCCGCCATTTCGAAACGAGAAGGCGAATAGTAATGTCGTTGAAGGAGGATCATCCTCTGGTGACCTCTGATTTTATATCCAAATTCGAAAAAAAATCGGTCCAGGGCAATGCGCGGACGGTGGACAGCGGACTAGTAGTGCATATATAAGAAAAAGTGGTGGACAGAATTCAATAAAATTGACCCTACGTTATTTTTTCACCAAAGTCTACCGTTTATCTAACTTTGAGCCAAATCGAACAAGCCCTTTCTGAAATATTGGCATATCTAAAAATATACGTTTGCGCGTGCGTAAGCGGAAGTGCTGGATGGAATTTGATAAAATTGATATGGGACCATCTAGGCACCAATCAGCATAATCCCTGAAAACTTCATGAAGATAAGATGAACGGTACTAGATGATATGCCCGTCACATCGATTTGACTACAGACAGACAGACAGACTGACGGACAGACAGACAGACAGACAGACACCGAACCAAATTTGATCCTCGATGTCTGAAACGTAAACGCGAGTGAAAATTTTCGATTCTGAGCAAAAAAAAAATTTTAATCTGTCGCACGAACACAATGCTTACCTACCTTATCGATATCAATTATTGTTTTACTTCATTAGTAATCCAAATATTAGTAGTGATTACTCACGATAATCAAATATCAATAATTAGTATTGCCTGTGTTAACATCATAATAATTGAGGACAACAGCCCACGAAGGCTGTTAGAGATTCCGGTTCTTCGGCAATGCGTTCTGCAATATGGTCAGCACCAAACTCCAACCTCAATCCTGACTAATGTAAGGCGATTATTTTAGAGTTGAGAGGGCTCAGAAGCATCTGTCAAACCGTTACTCGCAGCTTGACAGAGCTCTCTAGGTTTCTGTCCAGAGAAATGCCAAGCTATAAGGCAAGGATTTGAATTCGGTGAAGCGCGTTCGCGACTGAAATTCACATTAAAAAAAAAAAAAAAAAAAAAAAAAAAAAAAAAAAATATATATATATATATATATATATATATATATATATATATATATATATATATATATATATATATATATATATATATAATAAAACACATGAAAAAGTATTATGAAATTATGTTCGATATTGATGTTTTGCTATGAATATCTCGATGCCACTGAATGCATTTATTGTTTTTATTACAATTTTTTTTATATATTCAATAAGAATATTAATATAAAGCTACGTTAATAATGATTACGCTTTTCACATGTTGCATTTTTAGATTATTGTTTATTTTAATATTATTTAGATGCATTTACATACTTAATCATTTCCTATGGATTCAGCTTTCTTTCTTGCTTAAACTGAGAGCGTATTGACAAGAAGAATTGAATTTATTGTTTATGTTTTCCTTAGAAGTATGTATTTGTACAGTTTTACCATTGTATTTTAAGTCTTTTGTACATAGTTGTAAGTGTTATGTTCATAGTTCCATTAATTTTATAAATACCATGTTCACTTAATGCTGTCTTAACAATTAAATTTTCTTTTTTATACCTTAGGCCAGAGGTAATATCTTATATTTGTACGACGATGTTTTCTCAAGAGAATTTGTTTTAGAATAAAGTTATTTTCTATTCTATTCTAAATATGTAAAAAGAGTTTTGCACCATTTTCATCAAGTTTTAGATAAAACACTTTACATATATGAGAAATAAAGTCAATTAAATAAGTAAAGAGAAAAGAATAATTAATATACAGTAAAGTATATAATATGATTATATAAAAGAAAATATTGGATTTTGCCCCACGACCATTAAATTAGGGTTTATTTTAGGGTGGTACAGCTAAAGCGATGATGAGCGATGGAAAACTCCCAATTTTATTCAGTGAGGAGAACAAAGAAGAAAAATTAATTTCTTTATCAAACTACGCGTGAAATCAAACATTCGAAGTACTCTCCAGAATACGTATTAAAAAAAAATTAACTCAATTAATTCCTAGCAAGCAAATAGCTATAGAAGATCTAGTATCTGTTGAGGAGATTTCGTGGACATAAACTATTAAGAAATTATATTTTCATTTATGAAATCACTCCGAAATATCCTTTTAAAAATGTAGAGATAAAAATTATTATGATAAAATACAGTAATATATATTTCTTTTTTGGCTTTCAGGAGTTATGGTTTTTTTTTAATAAGGTATCAAACAAAATCAAATTTTATGAAAAAGTGACTAATTCCAATTTCAATTCTTGCATTCTTACAAAAAATTAATAAAATTAATTAGGAAATGCGGAAGGTTCTACAACTCAACAAAATAAATTTCGACGCGAATATGAAATCGTTCTAGTTTTATCAAGAATCTGCTGTTGAAACTGAACCGAGGCCTGTGTTTTAAAGCCCGATACAATTTATAAAAGGTTTTGGAGATAAAGCGTAGTTCTTACCAAAAGCCAATAAGATGATATGGTTGCCATGGGATACGCATAACATGTTTAAGTTTCAAAAATATAAATATTTCTATTGATGATTATCTTAAACGAACTAAACTCTGTTGAAAGATTAAATGAAAAAGAATAGTTCAGAAGTCCTTAGGGTACCATAAATAATATGGAAAAATATTTGATATTTTTAATAAAATGAATACAAACAATGGTGTATGGCTTTTATACTCTCATTAATAGACTCTTAGTAATGCTCTTAGTAATTGAAGGAATCACAAATATAGGCTCTTCAGCACTAAATAAATATTGCTTGAGCTAGGGATATTATATCAAAAGCCCGATATCGGTATTGCCTTCGATATTAATATCGGCCTATACCATCAAAATATCGTATTTGAAATAACGATGGTCAATATTTTCATAGATTTTAAAATATAAATACCAATATAAACGTCTAGCACATAGACGCATAAAAAAAGATGTTATTTTCCTCTTCAAATTAATTAGGGAAATATCAATTCTTTTACCTACTCTCTTTAATAAAATTAATTTGTCTTATTATTAACGTGTCAGTAATTTTTTGCAAGACGAATAGGCCTTAATTCGATGAGGCCTATTCATCTTGTAAATGAGGCGCCAAAATTTTGGGGATCGTTTGTTTGTTTAAACCCCTACGATTAACTAATCGGAAGTCTATAATTTTAAATTATATTTAATCCTCACTAAATTAAATTTTGATTGTACTTTCGGACTTAATGTATGAATTGAAAGTACTTTATCTATTTATTTTGTTTTGTTTTTATGTGAGGACTTAATATTCCATAAGCGGTCAAGTTTTAAACAAAGGAGTTTTCGTTCACTTCAACAAATAGCATTGAATTGTATCACTTAAAAAAAAAAAAAAATAAATTATGGTAACTCTAATACTCTAGACTCTAGCCTTAACTCAAAATGCTGTTGAAGGTGAAGTTTCAATCTCAGACTGACTCACATAAGCTGGTAGACAATATTAATCAACCTCGATGGTACGCACTTTATTAATTTAAACTAATAATTTTGATGTAATTTTATATATTTTTCAAACTTATTTCCGCAGCTTTAAGTTAAAGCATACTTGATAGTTGATATATATATATATATATATATATATATTTTTTTTTTTTTTGATATACTTGATATTTTTTCTTCTAGGGGCCATTTGTGGCCGCATTCGCTTCTTCTAACCTGGGTGACGTGTCTCCCAACATCGCGGGGCCCAGATGTGTCCTCTCTGGAGGACCTTGCGATGCTTATACTTCATCCTGTCCGGACAAAAAAGATAAGTGCATCGCCTTTGGACCTGGCAGGGACATGTTTGAGAGCACCCATATCATAGCGACCAGGATCATGGAAAGTGCATGGGTATGATATGACGTGATGATATATATATATATATATATATATATATATATATATATATATAATATATATATATATATATATATATATATATATATATATATTATATAATTAATGTAAAAATATAGCTTCATGGTGTACTTGTAAATTGATCAACATACAGTTAAGCACCATAATTAGATACACAGCAAACGTCTACGCCATACTAAATAATTATTTACAAAAACATCATGCCCAATGAATAAGTCTTTCGTCATTAGTCTCGAATTGTTAAACGTCTACTTGGGAAATTTTTTAGGCTTTTAAAATAACAACAACTAAAAGTTAAGTAGTTATGCAGGATTAATATTCATTCGCAACTTGCAACGCTTTTGAGACAAAAGGGCCAAACTACTGAGGGAAATCGGAATCTATATCATCACGGAGGACGATTTCTTTCAGCTAGTAAGCAAGTATAACAACCCATACTATGAAGTTTGCGTGTGCGGATGGAAGGAATTAGTAATCAAGAAGAGGGGAAGAAGGAAGAAAGAGAACAAATGGTACAAGTATTGTGCTGCTCCTTCCAAAAATCTGTATTGACGAGAAGCAAGGAGAATAAAATAAAAATTAACGATTAATATTTAAATTGAAGTTAGAATTTAGCATAAAACTTTTAGAAATAATTCATGTTTGATGGATTATTGTTATCGTTAAATAGAACACAAACAAAGAATTTAAACATAAGTTATCTACTTTTTTTATCTATTCGGCTTTCAGCGTCTAAAAAATTATTTAAAAATTAGCATTGATGACTACACGGACATCACAACGGACTTAACGACAAGGCCACAGCTGACATGCCTAACAGGAGACGACTAAATAGGAGCTGGATGAGAGATATTTCCTTTCTTGAATTAAGGAAATAAATCAAGACCAGGAAGAAGTGCTGCTGGATACTATTTTTTTTTCCTCATGCCTAAAATGTCAATTTTTCTTATTAGTTACAGCACATTTGCTTATTGTGAAGCTCAAGACAGTTGTGGATGGAAATATGAAGACAAAAAAAAAATGTTAAAACTTAAATTGTATTTATCAATTTATGTTTATACAGTACTTTCACTTTTAATTTCTACAGTAAAATATTGTTTATACTTAAAAATTAATATTCAACATGAGTCATCTATCTGAAAGTTTTAGTGATTTTTTAATTTTGTTAGTTAATGTTATCCAATTAAATATTAATCAGTAATTTTTATTACCTTGTTAATCAGATAAAATTTTATTAATTTTTAATAAACTTTTATTCATGATTAAATATTCCGACTATATATTCACTCATTTATTCAAATAGTAATCGGATAATGGATTTTATTTCGATGATTTAATTAATGTTGCTATCGTGTATGTTGTTTTACTATTAATACCATATTAATAGTACTAGTATCTAAATTTAAAAAAAGTACATGACGTTCATAAAATTGATGCATGGATAATATCTATATAAAGTTTTATTTTACATAGGACACATGGAAATCGAAAGGACAGCTGTTGAACGGTAAGGTTTCTGTTGTGCACCAATATGTTGACATGCCTTCACGAAATGTTCCCTACCGAAATCCCAAAACCGGAGAGGTATCAATGGTAGGTACTAAAATACCATATTATATTTTTTTTTTTTAACATTAAAACTTTAATTAACACTTTTAATAGCAGTTCAATTAAAGTGAACGCACCAGTTATGGACAGGGGGCCCAGTGACGGGCAACTTGGAATTAAAATGTAAATAATAAGCTTTCTTGTTGATTTGAAGGTTCCAGTTTTTCTAGATTGAAGAACAATGCCCTCTGTTAACAAATGTACGAACAGAGTTATCAAAAGAAAACTTTATAATGCCTATCATTGTTGTTTCTATAGTGCACAAGAGATGTGTGTGATTCATACTCTCCTACTAACAGTTTTACTAAAAGGAAGTTAAATATTTATATTACCTCATCTTTATAATTAAATAAAGATTTCAGATTTTTAAAATTTTTTTTTATACTAGACTGAAACGACAAGAAACCTCTCGACGTTTCCGATTAGTTCAGCACTTACTAGACAAACGCTCTAAACTTCCAATTAATTCCAAAAGACTCATATACATGACTATAATAAGGCCTATTTGGACTTACTGAGTTGAGCTATAATGATTAATATTTAAATGGCTCCACTAAACCATCGAATTACTCTTCTATCTAATCCATAAAGATGCAAAATCCTTCGTAAAACCCTCAATGCTCCCTATTTTGTTACTAATAAAACCATCCATAATGACCTTAATGTTCCTTTTGTTTCAGATCTGGCCCAATCCAGATACCTATCCTTCCATTATAAACTTCAGAATCATCCCAACCCTCTCGTTTCTAACCTTGCTCCCCCTTCGATTCCTGATAACCCTCCGAGGCGTCTGAAAAGAAGATGGCCCAGTGACCTTCTAATGTAGACATATCATTAGAGTGCTACCATTGGGTAGTTACTCAGGAGGTGTTTTCATGTCATTATATCCATATGTTAAAATTTACTGGATGTATTTATTTAATACAGTTGTAAATATCATTAAGAAATAAAAAAAGAAAAGATTTTTTCCTAGGTATGTCTATTACTGGTACCTACCTCCTGTCCATTACTAGAGCGATTGAATTTCGGGTTGTCCATCAGTAGTGCAAAAAGGTGTTGTTTTTTTTAATGGAGATTATATCTGCATAACTGATTTTTTTTTCTAATTTTAAAGTGTTAAATAGAAAAGGGATACCCTAGAGATTATAGAGAACTTTATAACTATAATAATTACGGCGTCATTAGCCAAAAAGTTCCTGAGCTATGTCCATCACTGGTGCGCTTACCCCAGTTGATGTATTTAAATATATAATTGGATTACATTCAGAGGGAGAAAAAATCATCTTTCTGAGTTTGAATTATTCACTATCGAAATGTAACTAAGCCTTGAATTATTTAACACCCAGTGATATATTGCTCCTTACTCTTTGCTTCTTCCTGATCAGGTCCGCGGCTGCTCTCCTGCCATGGGCTACAGCTTCGCCGCTGGGACGACCGACGGACCCGGGGCTTTCTCCTTCAAGCAGGGGACGACCACGACCAATCCTCTCTGGAACGCCCTCACAGACCTCTTGGCCGAACCAACACCTGAGCTCATAGCTTGCCACGCCCCCAAACCTATTCTTCTCGCTACTGGATTGGTAAGACTAGAACTGGGAAGTATTTAAAATAAAATATTTTAAGGAATAAAATATATAATACACTATGTCTCTGGTCATAACTAGTCAAGTCGACTTATCTTGAAATTGTGTTAAGTTCATGGGTACCCAGAAGGGGATTTCATGGCTTAAGTTGTACCATCAAAATTTATGAGGGGTCCATACGTTGACAGGGTTTTAAATTTTTGAGGATGGTAAATTTCAACAGGATTGTAAATTTTCGATTATAGACAAGGTTATAGCATAAAATAGACCACTCAAAGAATAATTGTGTATGAACTATGAGTTTTTAAATTCTACTTTCTTTTCCTCCCCCCCAGGAATTTATTTATTATACAAAATACAATATATAAATACATAAAGAAATATATATATACAAAAATTTCTAATTTCCTTTTCTTGCCCAAGGGCATTTTAAGGTAAAAGGGCTATGCACGCTGTATGCGTACTTTGCATCTGTGGCCAAGGACTTTTATTATACTAGTGGGCGTGGAGGAACCGCCTTGTTTAAATTCTACATTAGCTTGCACTATTTTTAAGAAGAAGAGAGCAATATAATATCTCGGGAGGAGGTTCATGCGCCATCGCCCTTTGGGGAGATGGACAACTATGGTTAAGTTGATCATTGTATGTTTGGGCTACAAGGCGGAAAACCCTAGAATTATCAACGCCTATGATTTTAATTATTTTAGTTCTCAGTTGAAACTTTTTAGAGGAGGGGAAGAAAGAATAGTTAATCATTATTTAACTCTTGGGTTCTTAAGCCAACTTTTTAAGAGGCAGGGTGGCCGAACGCCCGGCAACCCGATATATAAGATAATTTTTTATTTTTTTTATTTAGACATATCTGTCTCGTGGAGAATAATTATAGTGATAAATGAACACATTCACACCATATATACTGAAAATATAAAATTAACAAAAGTAAAATAATAACTAAATAATAATAAAGAAAAAACTTTGTACAATAAAAAATAAAATAACCTAAAGATAAGTAAACTAAAAACATGAAAACACAAATAAATACAATATATACAATCAGGTAGGGAACCCAAAGCTAGGCTTCTCCCTTAAATTATAGAAGGAAAAGAAGGACTCTGAGAGATCCCTGCGCTACTCTCTCAACCGTGTCACTGGTGCTAAAGCCAGTGATAAGATAATTAGATTAAAATATTAGCGAGTACGGGTCCCGGTGCCGAGTGGTCCTTTTACTCTGCCATTAATCCCCCGCCCTTACCTATTGGTCCGGGAAAACCCCTGTATATCCTAGAAAGCGAGAAACGGGAGAACAAAAAAAAATTTTCTTAAGCCTTTTGTAAAATTAGCAAATCTAGATCCCAATAGGTTTTTTTTATTACGATGAGAATTTTTCGGTATCTCATGAAAAAGACATTCGAATTGTTTCAAGTGTAGGCAACATATTTTCTCACTAGTTTTCCGTTTAACTAGTAATGGCCAGAGAACATAGATTTCTCTAACTATATTTACTTTTTAAAATATAAAAATAAGTATTTTTCTTTTCTTTCCATGACGCCCAAATACAAAGAATGTATTTTATTTTGAATTAAAAAAAACAAAATAAATTGCCAAAAGAGTAGTTTCCTTTCAGTATTTCAGCAAGTTTGGCTGCTTACAGGAGGATTTTCCCTTCTGATAATTAAGATAAGAAACTCTCAAAGTTGTTTCTAGAAAATTTTAATACAATTATCTTTTGTTATTACATTGATTAGCTTCAAAAATATTATTAAGGACTCAAGGATTTTGTCAGAGGAAAGGATATAAGATAATATTTTCTTAAATAAGGAAGTAAACGTGATCCGCCAGATGTTTCGTTAGAAAAAACATGCCTTTTCTCATTCCTGTAATAATATTTTTCCATTACTTTTCAGCTAAGAGAAAGAATTCATTCTATATAATACTTAACGAATATTTAAAATGAAATAATTTGACAAAATGTCACTTTTATGATAAATTCTTCAGAATTAATATATCAAACTATTATATTTTATTCTCAATTAAATATTTTAAAAGTATATTCCACTGTTTTATAGTATCTTATCAGCTTTTCTTCCCAGAATAAAAAATATTTTAAGGAAGTAATTATAAAGTGCTTTAACACGAGAGGTGAATATTTTGTATTTAAAATATTTCTTCTGAAAACAATTTAAGTATGTTTTAACTAAAATACACCATATTTTAAAAACAAAAAATGCTTTTTTTTTAATTTTAAATACTGTATTATAGAATAATAATGAAAATACATTTTTCCCAAGCCTAAGCTAGAAATACATTTTTTTTTATACTTTTGCATACATATGTTTATACTATATTCTCATTGGTAATCGTTCTATGGAAACCTGAAGTTGATATTCTGAGACCTCATCTCTGATATATGTAATCATAATGGTCTGCTTCATTTCAGATGAACTTCCCCGTCCAGTGGCAGCCAGCTATCGTTTCCACACAGCTTGGACAAATCGGCCCAATCAAGATCGCCTGCGTCCCCGGAGAATTCACTACCATGTCTGGGAGGAGGCTGAGGAAAATGCTAGCAGAAGCAACGGCAGTTTCACCCGAACAAGTCATCGTAGCTGGTCTTTGTAACACGTATTCCGACTACATCACTACTCCTGAAGAATATCAGGTAAGGAACTACTTTCAGTTAAACCACCAACGTATGAACCATAAACTAAATATAAATATTCTTTTTACTTAAAAAAAGTTATATTTAGCATTTTTTCCGTAATTTTTAATAATGAGAGACAGATGATTATTTAAAATAAACCATATTAAAGGTAATTTAGAGGAAGACGCATATCAACATTGGGCATTTAAGCCCTGTAAAAAGACATCAACGGGGATAAGACCTAAATGATATTAAAGACCACTTAATTATACAATATTTTAAAAGTTTACATTCAGTTAGTAAATTTCATTTAATTTCCTTGAAAACATGTGATATACGTTAAATATTATTAGTTTTCAAACATTATTATTTTTGCCACTCTCTGTTACCTTCTACAACTTTCTATATATTTTTTTAAAACTTATTTATTAAAAAATAAGTGTGTTCAGAGATCACATTCACAATCTATGTACAATAAATAAAATAAATTATACAGAAAAATAATATAAGAGAATGAGATATTGTTTTTCTACAATTCTCTGTTTTCCAACGATACCTATTATTAAACCTTTTTAGTACTGCCATACTTTATTTTCCGATCTCAACGAATTAAAATGCTGGAGGATAAAGACTTTAAATTTATTTATTTTTTCCTGCTTACAATATATTGTAAACAAAAAATACAGACTGAATATAAGCAATTACCGTTATAAATTTTGGGCAACGAGTAGTACAGTTAAATGAACAGTTCTGGTTTGTAAAATGGGGGTTGGTGGGCCGTTAGGCGGACCCCTCTAATTCTTCCTAAGTATATTATATTTTTTTTTTCCATTCAGTTAAATTACATTTTCCAAAAACACGTATTGTACCTAGTTGTGCCATAAATACTGTCACAAAAGTTTAAAATTGTTTACATCAATGGGTATTATTTAGATAATCCTTACCCCTATCAGGTTATTTTCTTTACATGTCTGGATGATAATCTCAATTAGTTTGTATTTTTCTTTAGCTCGGTTAACATGGAGTAGGATGATAAAGAAAACCGAATAGCTATGATCGCCTCACACAAAGTTTGAAAATGTAGGTCCTTTTTAAATTTTAACCCTTGAGTATTAGCCGTATGTTCGTGTATTGCACTATACATAGATATAATGAGACCCTATCTGTATGTGACAGACCTCGACCAAGACGTCCCCGCACTGTGAGAACGGCAAATACAGTGACTACTCGAATCAGAAGAAATCCTATTCGAAAACAACAAATCATGTCTCGGGAAATGGGAATCACTGTCAGATCTTTGTCTCGCATAGTAAAAATTGACCTAAAAAACGTCTCACTTTCCAAAAAAAAATTAGAGTGGATAGATAAAAAGAGCTCCTTGGCTGTTACATCAATGTTCTTCATCGAAAGGTGTTTTTTAGCGATGAGAACATTTTTACAATTAAAGAAACATTTTATCGCCACACACAGATCTAAAGAACCCAGGAAGTCATTGGAAACAGGTCATCACTCTTCCTCAGTGACGGCTTGGTGAGGAGTTCGCTTTGATGGCACAGAAAAGCTCCATTTTTGTGAGAAAGAAGTTTAAACAGACGCTAAATCTACCAGGACGATATTCTGGAACCTATTGTCAAGCCTCTAAATGATACTCTGTTTGCTGGAAGTCATTGGATTTTCCAGCTCACAAGGCCAGGTCAACTCAAAAGTCTCTGCAAAAGAACATTCCAGAGTTCATCTCTGCCATGGATTGGACCTCAAGAAGCCCTGTTCTCAACCCACCAGATCACCGGTTATGGTCCGAACTGGAGAGGATAACATACCACAGAGCACACCCTGACTAGGAAATCCTCAAACAATATCTGGTCCAGGAATTGAGCGGTTTCCTCAAGCAGTGCTGCTATTGATGACTGGCCACGGAGATTAAATGCCTTTGTCAAGGCTAAAGGGAGACATTTGGAGTAACTTTTTTTTTATTTTATTCAATATAGATTTACATTTATTATTAACAATATTTTGTAATAAAGTTTTTGAAAAAATTAATTTTTCTGTTGAAATCTGTATATATATTTCCTTGTAACAATATTTATGACAAAACTAGATAGAATAATGAAAGTAGCTTTACCAATATAACAAATAAATGAAATTTAATTTAGTTCCATACAGAAATATTTCATCGAATTTATAATTTAAGTACTTATTTGAGGAAACGGTTGGATCGATTTTAACGTTTGATGGCTTAAATTATTTAATGAAAGCACTTTTGAAAGTTTTGAAACAATTCGAGCTGAAAATATTGACCATTTATTACATAAAATGTATTAATCAATTTACACTTTTTGATTATTATTTAGTTTTTATTGTTCCCTTATTTATTTATTTTTTGTCCATATAGCGCGAATGTAATATTACCTCCCTATAAACATTGTCCAAGTGATACAATGTTATATTATTCAATAAATGAATAATAAGTTCAAAGATAAGTGAATTGAAGAAGCAAAAACACGCAAGAAGCAATGCACAAGTCCAAAAATTGTATTATTTTTCTTCATAATTTTATTTTCATTTCTCCAATTGATCAATGCACACATCTTCAATTAAAAAAAAATCAATTCCAAAACGCTATCTAGCAATTTTTTAAGCGAACGAAGCTGGATTGAATTTTAAGTGTGATAGCTTAAATTATTCAAGAAGATCCTGTAAGTATTTAAAATAATTTGAGCTAGAACTACTGATCCGTGATAAAATAAAATGAGTTTAATTAATTTGCAAAAAGCTATGTAACGACTTTTTAAGCGAGGGCTGGATTGATTTTTAATTTTTGTGGCTCAAATTATTAGTTTATAATAAATAGTTATAGATTTGTTTTTTGTTGTTGAGATTATTAGTTTATGTGAACGGCCATTAAAGTACGTTATACTATAAAGAATATGATACTGGTTTCATAACTACCAATTTTGTGTTGATTTCTCAAAGTAATCGGACGTTTATAATAAATAGCTTTGTAAAAGCACTACTATTATTATAAGGTATTATTTATAATATATGAAAATGTTGACTAGTATTAGGAAGGTTTCTCCGAGAACAGATAAGTTTGTATTTACTAGTCAGCTCAATGCATAATATAAGTTCAGTTAAAAATATATTACCGCTAATAAATAGTTTATTTTTATACACTATACTCCATGAAAAAATGTTACTATTTTTGTCTTTAATTAACCGAAGACTTTTAATTTTAATTAATTTTACCTCTGGGTCTTGCATCATAACTCCTACGATTAACGCTTGGTAGTATAAACTTCATTTGATATTATATTTTTTTATATTGTTCACAGGCTCAGAGGTACGAAGCCGCCTCAACGATTTACGGTCCATACACGTTGCCGATCTATATAAACCAATACAAAGCTCTGGCTGGTCATCTAAAATATGTAAGTAGCATGCCTTTGATAATTAGTTATTTATAAGAGGTTTTTTTTATTATTTGTTAGTTTTAAAATTTATCATCAAAATTAATTGATTTATTTAATTTCTCACCAATTTTCATTTACCTTTATGATCTACAGATTATTATACATATATAAATTATAAGCTGAATATAATAAATCAAAATGCGATAAAAATTAAATTTAAATTTTTTTTTTTTTTTTTTTTGCCTTCAGGGACTCAGAATCCCTTGGGCCAATGTAAATATTGTACAGAGGAGTGAGTGTGTTTTATTTATTTTACTACCATTTGGATTTAATCTGTTATTTTATTTATCTTGTATATTACTTTATCTTTTTTTTATACTTTGGTTTTTATATCTATTTTCCTTTCTTATGTACATATTGTGTGAATGAATACTATAGCTCTAGTACCAATGCCCTTCAGTGTGGCAGACTGTATAAATTACTCCATAAAATCATTTAAAAAAAGAAAAGATTCTATCGTTAAGCGCGATTTTGGTCTCTGAGACGTATTTCAGATTTTCTACATAGATACGTCTATAGACCAATCCTCGTCTACGGTCTTGTGATCTACGGTCCGAAAATCGCAGATCTAAATTCTTCCGATCGGAATGGGACACTGCATACAATGTTAGATTAGACTTGCTGGGCATTATTTTGACAGTGTAGACTTCACTCGGCGTCTTGAGGCGAGACACTTTCCAGTCGGTAATCCATTATTTAATAAATTAAGGCTGGAAGACGCCATGGTAATCTTCAGTTAGTTTTAAAACATTCTCGTTAGACCTCATGTATGACTTTGTAAAAAAAATCCGTAAAAAGCCGGACTAACCACTGGTTAGCTGAAACGAGTGGTTGGTCCGGCTGTTTACGGATTTTTTTACAAAGTCATACAGTTCTTTTCAAAACATGAGGTCTAACGTGAATGTTTTAAAACTAACTGAAAATTACCATGGCGTTTTACAATCTTAATTTATTATATAATGGATTACTGAACCTACGTCCTTCTTTTGCTCTGCGCGTCCACCAATCTTTACGTTTTCGCATTATTTCAATTGTAATTATCACTTTAAGCAGGAACTCATTTCATCAAAAAACGGTCCTCCATGGATGATTGCGAAGATGAGAAATTCATATCGTAGTGTGGACGCTAAACGAGACAAAGAACAGTTTCTCTAGGCGGTCTATAAAGAAATCGCACAAATGGTGTTCTTGTTTGTAGTAAGCTTTAGAGCTGGAAATACTCTTCTGTAGTGACATAAATATTTAAAAATATGGCATCGATAGTTTTTAAATTATAAAAGTAATTTGATAGAGTGAAACAACATATCGAAAATTTATTATATCGGGTATCGATTTTCTTCATATTTGAAAAAGAGAAGGCATGTACATATCTTACAAAAATATCGAAACATATAGGATAAATAGCTTTTAAATATGGGATAATGGCTCAAAGACTTATTTATTTATTTTTAAATAAATTCATGGTAGCCTAATAACATCCGTAAAATGTTAAAGGAAGAAACGACATATTGAAGCCGAAGAAAGAGCCACTTTCTAATATCTCTCATTCTATTTTAAGAGTGCGACATTTTGAATCTCATTCACGCTCCGTGACTGTGAATTTTGACATATATGAATTTGACACGAAGGGAGAGAGAGAGATAGATGTAGAGTGTGAATGAGAAAAAAAAAAACCTTAATGGAATACTTCAGCCGTTCGATTTTCGTAGAGGACGTGAGGTGGAAACATTTTTAGGAATTCCATGGGGGATTGAATTGGTTGATTTTATTACTGCTAAATCTTCCAGGTGATGTAGGCGAAGGTAGACGTCAAAACCTGTCAAAGGTTGGTTTATAGTTTTAGTGGTCAGGAGCTACAGACGAAAAACGTCACACACTATATATGTATGTATATATATATATATATATATATATATATATATATATATATATATATATATATATATATAGAGAGAGAGAGAGAGAGAGAGAGAGAGAGAGAGAGAATAGAATAGAAGAATCAACTTTATTCTGGGACACAGTCCCTTAAGAATAACAATATTGATCATAAAAATTAACATTAAATCTGGCCAAAATACATATTACAATAAAAGAATAACTAAAACGTAAGTAGTAACAGAAGTATTTACATGGCTATACAGATATATTAAAGAAAAAACATGAGCAATAACGTCACAATGCTGCTAAATAGTTGCTACAAACAATAAAGTATGAAATAACTAAATGAAATTGGAAAGGAACGATGGATTACTGTTGTTTTCAAAACATAGTAGTAATGAAAACAATAATAATAATAAAGTAGATAAATATGTACAATAAATGATTTACTTCTGTACCTTAATATGTTCAAATAAATACTTATAATGGTATTGTAAACATTAGAACAGTCTTATATAAAGTTTTTTCTAAACATTACGAAGTGCAATATTAAATAATTTGTCAGATAAAGCATCCCCTTGCCTAACCCCAGCTGTCATTGGAAAGCTATTGCTTACATTGCCTTTAATAACTACTTTTGCATTGCTATTATTCATAGTCATTTGCAATAACGTTATTAATTTTTTTGGAATTTGGGAAAAATTTGGGACTCAAGTAAGATATTTATTAATTTGCTTCTTATCACTCTATCGAAAGCTTGCCGGCAATCTATGAACAACATATGCAGGCCACTCTTATATTCCCAGGCTTTTTGCATTACCTGTCTGATCACAAAACTCTGATCAGTTCCTCTCCCGTTCCTAAATCCACACTGGTTTTCCTTCAGTATGTTCTCTGCAAACACGTTGAGCATCACAGAGAGAATGCTTGAAAATATTTTATAGGCTACAGCCAATAGAGTAATGCCTAAGTAACTCTCGCATTGAAGTTTATCTCTTTTTTTATATATCGACCATATCAGACTGGTACACCACCCCTTAGGCATGATTTCACTACTCCAAACAGTAATGTATCCTCCAACAGTAAATTTATTTGGCATATCAATTCTTCTCCGAAGTATTCCGCAACCACCATATCCTCTCCAGGTGCTTTGTTAATTTTTCAATCGGCTCAGCCTCCTCTTCTATAGACAATGGCTCCAGGTCATCAACACACCCTTCTTCAACACCGCCAACCTTACATTCATTACCATTAGAGTTGAGCGATTCTGTGTAGAGCTCATCCCATCTACCTTGAACTCGGGAGCTCTCTAATACCACACCATTTTTATCTTTGCACCCGGTCATTTTTGTCTGAAAACCCTCACACATACACTTTACTGATTCATAGAATTTCCTTGTTGCTCTTAATTCTTCGATCTGCTCTTTTTAATTTTTTAATAAAATCTCGTTTCTTATTTCGAATAACGTTCTTTGCTTTTTTCCTACTTTCTCTAAATGCGGTCTTGTAGAGCCGTCCTACACTGATTTTTTTCAGGCAGGATTTCAAAGCATTCATCATAATTTCTTGTATCACTATTTGCCGATTGTCAATAATAAGTTGACATACGCAAATACATTTTTATAGACAAAAAACAATCGTGACTACTAGCACTGCACGCTAATTATTAATATTAAAACTCGTTTAAAAATTAAATAATTTTAATAGATGAAGAAAACTGAACTTAATAATGAGAAAATAGGTTTGAAGGCTTAGCACTAACGGGGCTGTCAGCTGCAATGTCATCACAGGATGTTCTTTTGCCTCGACACTCTTCCTTACCCACGCTCCGACAAGAAATTTAATTTCAAATATAATTTCAGTCTAAAATATTAACACCTTCTCAGGTATAGTTACTATCGCTGACAGAACATTGCAACATATATGACGTATATGCATGGAACGTATATGTATGTATGTGTGTGCAGTAACGGATTAAGCATTAAATTTTGCGAGGAGAAGGACGTTTTCTCGTTCAAAAAGAAACAATATAAAACTATCATTAAGTGGCATTTAAGATTTGTTCAGAATGAAAAATTAAAAAAAAAAATCATATGTACAACAACATTGTTTTAAGAGATTAAGTATTTTTATGAAACGTGGTTACGTTTATTACTTATATATGCGTTATAACTTTAAGAGATATTGTGATTGTTTAATTTTGTACCGAAAATTGCTAACAGAAAAAGAAAAAGAAAATTTTTTCTATTCCGTTGGAAAAGGGTCCTCCCCTTCTGATCCGGCACTGAGTGTATTTGCATCAGTGAATTACAATGTAGTCAAAACTTCATGAATTTAAAAGATTAAATAATTAAAATGCAGGCAGAGTCAGTAAATTTCAAAGGTATGGAGGGGAGAGGCCAACAAAGAACTAGTTAGTCCATACATCATGAAGATAGTGGATGGATGGAAGAGACGTTCTTGATGGATTATAGTTCTTATTAATCCATCAAGAACCTTCTACTCAACATCTTAATAAGAAACATATAAAAATACTTATTAAAACAAATATATATCTATTATATAATACAGTTTTTTAGTGTATATCATATTTTATTTTATTTTAGTATTAGGAAAGTTGGAGGTTACAGGGGCTCAACTCCTAGTTCTGTAATTAGCACTAATTACACAGATGTTTATTTAGTTACATATGTGTTGAGCTACTGTTGTCTAATACTCTCCTAATACAAAATTTTAGACAAAAGATGTTAGACTAAAAATATGTTATGAAATGGTATTTATTCATCTGAAGGTTTTAGTTTGATCTAACCTATGTGACAGTAGTTTTTTTTTCGATCTAAATATTTCCTCTAGTGAAATAATTATGAATATCATGAAATAGAAAAGGAAGCACAATATAACGAACAATGAATATATTAGAAATAAAAGGCTTCAATTATTGTAGGGCTTCTATAAAGCAGGACAAGTTGAATATTTATTATGGTTACAAATTGGCAATAATAATAATTATAATTATATAATAATATAAATTGGCAATATAATTTAAATTTTTAAATATTTCCTCTAGTGAAATAATTATGAATATTATGAAATAAAAAAGGAAGCACAATATAACGAACAATGAAAATATTAGAAATATAAGGCTTCAATTATAGTTTCTTATGGCATATCAATTCTATATAACCATTTACTATGAAGCAGAACAAGTTGAATATTTATTATGGTTAAAAACTGGCGATAAGAATAATTATAATTATATAATAATATAAATTGGCAATATAATTTAAATTTTTAAAGAAATTCAAAATTTGTCCAAATTTGTCGTTCAATTTATTTTATATTGATAAAAAAAATACAACCTGAACTACAGAATGTAGTTAAATATGTAAATCAAAGTTATACAATTTGAATAACGAGTAGTACAATTAAATGAACTGATGTATAATTTGTAAAATGAGAGTTGGTTCTAGTAAATGATAGTTAGGCGCACAGGAGGTACCTACCAAAAATATACTTATAATTCTAAATAAAACAAAAATCTATAAAATATTTTACACACTCGGATTTATTATTCGGATGTTTTAATATCTTCAAGTCATCCCATACCATTTACTAAATGGTAGCATTGCATTTTAATTTAACCATCTTAAAACAAAAAATGATAAAACTAACAATTGATTATAAATATTTCGTATAACTCTTTGGGGCGACCACTCTTCCCGAATCCTGGAGCGGGAGGGTTAAGACCTGATTGCTGAATAGTTCAGAAGGGAGCGTTCATGTGGATATATAAAATCAAATGTAAAGTTAAAATAAAATATATAATCAAATTAAAATAGGAATGACATAAACATTGTAGTTATTAACGGGCGGGATACAAAATTATATATATTATGGTTAATGGCATGTGTATGCATTTAAGAATTGGCAATCATTGGCTTTGCCCTAGTAGATGCTAGCTGTTGGAGTAATGTATAAGTTAAACTTTCCCATCGAGAGACTGACATCTACTTCTGCTTCTTCGGGTAGAGTATGTGATGTGAAGGCGTGTCGGCATCTCTTCTTGGCCACTTCTTGATGTACGAGTCTAGCTAGACATATTCCTGGATACGCTGGGTCATGGAGACCATTTTGTGGGCAGACTGGCACAGGTGTGTTGCACCTTGACCGCCAGATTCTTGGTCTTCGAAGTAGGACAATAGTGGATCTTTTCTTCCACTTGCCAATAGATGGATCTGCTCTCGTTAGACTGATTTCAAATTATAGACATGTCAACAATAACTATCGACCATTTTTTACTATCGCATTTCGCGATATACCACTATAATGAATAATTAAGTTTGCCAAGTAATCCGTACATATATTATTACAGTAAGGCTCGAAATCGGTTTTGTACCAAATATAAGCTCTTGTCATGCTCAAATAACATGAATGGGGTACCGTTGGATTCAGAATTTCACGGGGGTTAGCGAATCGTATTCTCCGCTTTTGTTTTTCTTTCTAAAAAAAATAAAGTCGATACAAACACTTTGCTAGGCTTCAATACTGGAACGGTGATAGGTTTGTAGATCGATGCGGGACAAACTGAACCTTGAAGATTTTGATGCGTACAGCAAGACCCGGATAGTTCCCCCGGAACTATCGGATCCTGCGTTTTTAAGCCCAAAAACGTACTATTTTCGAGATAACGCAAGGCATGGGGTTCGCATCCACACAACCTGACGTTCATTGTAGTACTTTCATTGGATACATGTCTCATTTCGTCGACTTGAGGTCTCTATGATCGAGACAGGAGGAGTTTGTATTATTTATCGATGGTGTTTTTGATCGACAAGCCGTATCATCGTTAATTTTTCACCAAATCTCAAGATTGAGCCACCAATTTCGAAGGCTTCCTTCTCCTTCAGGCGGGAAAAATATTCCAATCACCCCGAAAATTTAGGCAAACAAGTTATGAAAGAAAAGAAACTTTATTTGCGAATAACTAAAAAATTACACACTTTTCCCTAGGTTTTTCCCATGATTATATAAAACATTACTAAATTGTCTTCAAAAGGAAAAAAAATCATTGAAATCGGACAATTTTTCGCAAAGATACAGCTTATTGAAATTTGTAAATATGTTGTAAATAGGTTCCAAACAAAATTGAAGATTTAAATTAAGTTTGTTCCCTTTGTCGATTATATTTATGGATAAAGTAACAATTGATTTCTTTTTATTCTTTTGATACGTTACATTATTTTATTTTCTTACTAATTTGGCATTTGATAACAATATGCTGTGCGAATTTTTCGCACGGGCCTACTAGTTAAACTTATTTCTTAATTTAAAACTTATTGTCTTATTTCCGTAATGCAATAATTATTATTTGCGACCAGAAACATATGTTTAGATTATAATTTTAAATTTATATTTACATTTAATCAAGACCATTTGATTATCATATCACAGAACGTTCGGTTACTACAGATAACTTGATCATCGGTCTCTTTGGGGTCAATTCAACTGTGCCTTTCTCTAACATGCAAACTCAATTCAAGGGCACTGAACGATGACAAATGATCCAGGGATTATGGCTGTTCAGATTTAGCGGGCCGTATAGAACCAATATGAGTTTTCCCAAAGTGCTTCATCAGTTGACCAAACTTATGATGCACTTATATTGGCTATTTCTAAAAGCCTAGAGTTATATCGATATTCCGGAAAACACTTTTTATTATTTTTACAATGATTATATTGACTGATTTTAAAAGAAAGGACAATTGTATTTTTTTATTTAAATCACGACTATCGAAGAAACGTATGCATCAATCTTAGACAATTTTACCTTGGGAAATAACTCTTCCTATCACCATCCATTTAATTATAACTAACGCATGTAAATAATTTATCATCAAATTACCATTCTAAGTAACTTATAATTTTTTTTATATCCGGAGGAAGGGGAAATAACATTAATATTTATGATCCCACCATTACTTATAAACAATTATGTGTATAAGTGCATGTCTCAAGGTTCAACTGACTTAATTACATTGTAAGACAATACCACATTGCTCAAGAATATTTAGTAATCTGCATACTTTTTTTTATAATTATAATTTTTTTTCACCGATTCCGGCAATTTGTACTTCCACAAGAACAACCATGATAGGTAAAGAATGAATTCACGTACTGTTGCTTAGATGATTTTAAGAATGTTAAGAATGGAATATTATTTTAATAACATTGAAAAAGTTATTGTTACATCGTACCTTCATGGACAAGTTCAGGACAGCTTATATTCCACCAATGGAATCCATTAATCGATGAACAGCGATTTGTACAGAGTTAAGAAACGACCAAACAATTCTAACTGAAGATTGACACTCCAGGAAGGTCACAAAAGAAATGAAAATTAAAAAAAAAATGTTCTGAATTCTTGAATTTCAAAGCAGAAATAAATACAGATAGGAAAAAAATTGAATATAAAGCATCCTGAGAATAACAACACTGTTCAGAGATCAACCCCTGTTGAATGAGTGCCAATTTTCGAGACTTTCGTGAAAAGGTCTCGTATCGTTTAATATACTAAAAACCCAAATAAACAACCTGGAGCATGAAGGTTGTAGAAATGTGAGGGATGGAACATTATAAGCATCCTATACACCGAAATTCTACTCGGCTGAGTCTTTAGATACAATTAAAAAGTAAAAGAATAACAACAAATGTGCTTACAGTCACTTTCATGATAGTTGCGATGAAAAATTTAAAGAGAAAAACAAATTTAAAATGTTGAAGAGAGAGGATGTTCAGTCAAAATCCAAAGTAAAAAAAAAAGTAATAATACTCTCTTTTATTACGTTTCAGCCCAGGATTAAGACTTTCATCAGGGCTAATAAAAGGCAAAATAACAATACATATGAGAAACTAGTAAACGATGTTAGGATATACAATGGTAACATAGGTTAGGAGCTATGAAATAAATAATAATGGTTACAGAGTTAGGAATTTATGAAATAAACAGTGATAAAATAACGGTAATAACATAACGAAATTAATAAATGGATTAACAACGAAATGTAATGGAGAATTAAAAGAGATAAAAAAAGTAAGTGTTAGACATGACATAAATTGGATAACTTAGTTGCTATAATTTTATGTCTTAGTTTGTTAAAAGGTAGTGATACAGACATAGAATAAAATGTAAAAGAGAGAAACGGAATATTAAGGAGGAAGTTATATAAAGAAAATAATATATGTAAATAGAATAATTTAGGTACAATAAAATCTTTCATAACATACTGACTGCATTGAAGAGAATTTAAGTTAAAATTATTAGTACGTGGTACAGACCCCTTTTCATCGAATTATTAACATCCACCTGTAACTTCGTAAATAGTTTTGTCTCATCGTAACCTAAAACTATTTTATTATAAAAACTCTTGGGATTGGAGTGTTTTCAATCTGAAGGGGGGACAACTTTGCCTATTTAATTAGGTACTAAAAACTCGTAAAAACTCATTTTCCTTTCTACTTCGATCGTAAGATAATTTTATTACAAAATCGAGAAAAAAAGTGGCCTTCAAAAATATTGAGCCGTTTGGCGTGACCTACACCCACAAATTTTCAAAATAACGAGGTTATATAGGACAAATAGCTCAACATTTTTGTGTTTTTTTATTTTTCTCGATTTTGTGTTCATATTATCTTACGAATTAAGTAGAAAGCAAGTATTTACGAGTTTTTAGTACCTAATTAAATAGACAAAGTTTGCCCACTCCAGACTGGAACCGCTCCAATTCCAACAGTTTTCGTAAATAAAATAGTTGTAGGTCACGATGAGATGAAACTATTAAGGAAGTTTCAGGCAGATCTTAATAATTCGATAAAAAAAGGGGTCTGTATCAATATATAAAATAGAAAATAGTGGCATGGATATGATAAAGGAACGGTACGAAGATAAATGAGGTGAAAGCAAAACTAAAAGATAAATTGAAAACTTCAATTATTCACTACAGCAACCATCAATCAACTATTATAAATTAAAAAAGTGTATGATTGAAATTATTTGTTTAAAGTATTATTTTTTCATTAATAATCCTCTCATTTTCTTTTCAAGGGCACGAAACCAGACCCAGGACCTGATCCTCCGGAAAGTTTCTCAGACTTGGTATCCCTCCTCCCCCCCGTCATTTGGGACATGGCGGGCTGGGGCAAGCAGTTTGGGGACGTCATCAGCCAACCCAGGGAAGAAGCGAGGCCAGGCGAGACTGTCTCTGCCGTCTTTGTGGGTATTATTATAACGAGTCGATTAAGACTAGACCCGGATTTGTCATATTTGGTTTGCATGCTATTATTAAACCGCTGGTCGAATATTTTTAAGAATCAGTTTACCCAGATGTAATTAGTCAAATTTCAAATTGCATATTTGATGAGAAATGGATATTTGGATAATTTGAACTAAAAAAAAATCATATTATAGATGAAATTCTATAGACCGTAGGTTCATTTTCAATCCAGAAGTTGAGAAAAAAAAATTAATAACAGATTGATAAAATAATAAATGAAAAAGATATTTAAAACGTATAAAAATTGAAATATATAAAACTAAATAAAAAAGAAAACAAAGCACAATAAAATAAAAACGTGAAAACCTCAAATTTTGAGAGGGGGTTAAGTTTTTGAATTTTTTGATCGATCACAATGGTTCATTATTGAAAATAATAAACCAAAAATATTTAAAAATCACGATATCTCTACTAATAGTGCTTTGATTTCGATGAAATTTCCTTCATTTTGTAGGAAATTTAAATACCTTTGAAACATCTTATCACATTATCGACAAAAAAGTGTAAACTTTTTGAGTTATTCGGAATTTAATTTTACCATCCCTCGTAACTTTTTTTCCAGCTTCTTTTCGTTGAAGTATGTTATATAGATAAATTTAAAGGGCTTCGAGAAAATGACTTTAGCGATGTTTCATTGAAATCGGTACATTCGTTTAGGAGCTACAGTCTATAGCAACGCAGGTTTTTCGGCCGCCATTTTGAAAATAAAAGGCGGATGGTAATGTCGATGAAGGAGGATCATCCTCGGGTGACCTCTGATTTTATATCCAAATTTGAAAAAAATCGGTCCAGTAGTTTCGGAGAAAATGCGCGGACGGCGGACGGCGGATGGGCAAAAAAATTTTTATTCGTTTTTCGAATTCTACGGATCCTGAAACGCGAAACCTCAAATTTTGAGAGGGGGTTAAGTTTTTGAATTTTTTGGTCGATCACTATGGTTGATTATTGAAAATAATAAACCAAAATTATACTTGTTCCTATATTTTATTTAATAGCCTACGGATTTTAAGAACATTTATTACTTCTGATATATCCGTTTTAGTGGTAATCTATTTAAGCATGAAGTATGATAAGGGCAATAAGGGAGGGAATAAGTCGTTTAGGGAATTTATTTTACATTTTTCCAATTAGTTTTTAAATACCATCACAAAAATTTGTTTTATCACTAATTATAAGTTTATATTATTTCAATTTTAAAAAAGTATTTTATATTATTTATTAATTAGCAATAATTTGTGCTTTAACTATTTATTTCCAGATTCATTTATTATTCCAGTTCCTTATTATTACCAATTAATTATTATTTTTTTATTAAATCACCTATTGCTTTTTTTTTGTTACTTGGTATTACTTTAATTTTTGTTATAGTTTTGTATTACTTTGATATTTTTAAAAGCATTTCATATTAGGTTTTAACCATTAATAAATAAATATTATTATTTTCCCCATTTTATTTATCAAATTTTGTTTTGATTATTTTGGCCTATATAAAAAAAAATATGCATTAAGGCCCTCGCATTAAAATAGAAGAAAAAACGAGGAAATAAAAATACACAATCAAAAAGTGAGAGGCTTGAGAAAATGAAGAGAATGTTTGCTAATAATAAAGCATAGGTGCCCATCATCATTAATTTTTTTTTAATTCAATCTTTAATTGTTTTCCTAATTTATTTTTTCAGTTCAGAAATGTTTATATTTTTTAGAATATTTGAAGATTTTTCACTACATATTATATATTTAATTACTGCATCATTTTTTGTATATTTTACAGTTTTTAATGAATATTAGATGACATATTTTGAGTGTTTTTACTGCATAAAAATCCGGGCCTTGATTTTGACTATATTCGAAAATATAATAAGTATTATGAAATTATTAATTAAAAATAAACTTATATTTAAATAAATATTAAAAATAGTGCTATTCGATCTTGCTTTTTTTTTTAATACAAAAAAAAGATTTTGGATATATTTTAAATCAATTATTCTCAAACAGGTTAACTCTTAGGTTTCAGGTCACCCCCGAAATAATTTTCAAACCGAAGGAACGTACCTTACGGTCGAAAAACTTGGTAAGGATGACAAGTGGGATGTAGTGGCTACGGATGCTAACTGGGAAACCAGGTACTATTTCTTTAATATTCTCTTTAATATACTGAGAAAATATCAACTAACATAATATTTAAAGTTAAATAAAGTTTTTTTCTTTTTTAACTTCCTTGATTCTATTTTCTAATATAATTAAATAATGATGTACATCACGAATTCACCCATAACTTGATATACATTTTCGACAATATTTAAAATGAATTTTGTTTTTAAATAATAAAGTATGAGTTCCTAGGAAAAAGCTGTAATATATATATTTTTAGATTCATTTGGACGAGAGGTTCCAAAATTCTCGGCACCAGTACGGCAGAAGTTCGGTGGGACATTCCTCTGGAAACAAAACCAGGGATGTACAGGATAAGACACTTTGGTCATTTTAAGAATTTTCTATCTAGCATCACTCCCTATGAAGGGACCAGTATGCCTTTTAAGGTGAGCTACTTCAGGTAAATCTTATTTTAGAGAAGAATATGTATTTTAAGCGCTTCCAAATTAATTTTTTAGTGTTTGTCCCAGTTCTCCAAAACCACAACAAAACATTTTTATAAAATTATTTTTTTAATTAACAAGAAATTAAAAAAAATGTAATACCAATCAGTAAACTCGCTGTCTACTGAGTGATTTCTGTAAAGAAAATGATGTACCTAAAAGCAATATGGATACTTTTTTTTTTAAACGTATTTATCGAGAGATATTACAGTCTGTCACAATTAAGAACATTTATAATAGTGTTCAAAGAGCACATTCACAATACATAAAAATAAATAATATAGAAAAAGAATAATGCTATAATTAAATGTATATAAACTAAACAAAAACAAACTAAGTTAATGAAAATAACTACTCAAATACATACAAGCTTCTATACAATATCTAAAAAAAAAAAAATCATTAATTCAAGATCTCCTAACCAAGCCTTTCTCCCCACTCTTGGAAGGAAAGGCAGTACTCTAGGAGAGCCCAGCTCCCCTCACTCAGCCGCGCTACTTGTATTAAAGACCACTAAGATTGTGGTGTCATCAGTGAATGTTGCAAGAGAGGTATCGGGATGAATAAGAATGTAAGCGGTAAAGAGGATGTAAAGTACGGGACCCAAGACGCTGCCTTGGTGATAAAAAATAAAAATATTTTTATCGCGATAACGTTGGTGGGCGGGGTGGCAGAATGGGATAACGCGTGTGCACTGCACCGCCGTTGCCCGGCAACCTGATACATAAGACTTTGATAAAAAAAAATAGTCACAAGTTCGCGTCCCGGTGCCCGGAGGAGTTTTTAAATCCCCGTCCACACTCCCTGGCCCGGGAAAATCCCCGTATAGCCTTGGATGTGGGCAAGCTATAGCCGTAAGGCAAGGATGTGGAGGAAAAAAAAAATCCCGATAACGTTTTTTTTTTACATTTTATAACATATTAGCTGATAAACGAAATTCGTAGATATCACAAGCGCGAATGTTGAAGGGTAACTGTATTTCCGAATCGGCTTCTCCCAGAGATTTTATTCTCATAAGAAAAATGTTGTACCTTGTAATATTTTAGGCTATGCAAACGGTGAGGAAGCTATACTGAACTTACTTGGCAGACGTATTTTTTTAAATGATCTTTGCATTCTAAATTAAGTGGACATTATATAACTTAAAATTTCTAAAAAAGTGCCTTAACTATCTCAAATAACTTTGAACCAATTAATTATAATATAAATATATAAGCAATATGATAATACATATTATTATATTGTTATACCTAAAATAATTTTATTTTTGTAACTACCCTATCATTGCCGACTTGATCAAATAATATATTGCAAAAGAATTTGATTTTGAAAATAATATTTTTAACATTAAATTTACGTTATTTAATATATTTTTTTATAAATATATCAAATTAACTATTGATCTAATTCCATTGACAATATTAGAAAAATTTTAATCATATAAAATACAAAAGTAAAATAATTTTTGGTAAGTACAGATAGTTATATATCTCAGACATAGGGACATTGATGGAGAAATAAATTTACTCCCTCACCATTTAACGCGAGATGTCAAATGTTGCTGTATTTTTTTTTTATTGACGTCATAGACCATAAATATTCAGAATGGCAACCTTTCTAACAATGTTTTATTCGTAGGCTTTTCACACCTACATCCGACATCTCGGTAGCTGTCGAGCCAAAAATATCTTTGTAAGGGTGCAGTTTTCACTGTTGACTAAATTGACAGTCAAAAGTTGTCAAGAAATTGACAATACCGTGATCGATTCAATTGTAAATTATTTATTTCTATTACGATATTTTTTTTAACGTACGAATGATCACTTCAATGTTCGGCATGACATTTGTCAGGTCCTTAATATCTCTCGTATTCGACTCCGAAATCAATTTTCGATTTCTCAGCCTCTTGAAGTGACATGCGTGGAAAGGCGATTCATATTCAATGCAGGAATTACTCTTGGAGCTTTCTTATAATACGAATAATAGAACTATATTTGAATAACATAATAGTTTATTTATGTTATTGTAGTTAATAAGGAAAGTACTTAAATGCATACATATAAAAAATATATTCTTTAATCCACAGGTGGTCCGATGAGGAACTTTACGACTGTATGATTTGGCCTGCGATGTAACTGAAAATATCTTTGTGTATATAATTTAAATGTCTTAATAAAATAAATACTGTGTTATGATGCTCATTATTTTATTTGTATATAATTAAATTATGTTTTAAGCTATGAATAAATTACCAACCAAAGGAAATAAAGTTAATTTTATAAAAATGTAGTAACTATTAAGATTTCCCAGTTTTTTTTTTTAATCCTGTATAATCATTTGCTAAAATAATTTTCAGTGCGTTTTTAAAACAATAACAGATTTTGGAAGAATTGACCTCTAAATCATCCTACACCGCTGTAGGAGGCTCTGGACAAAATTATATTCAGAATTTATCAAGTGGTTAGGAGATCAGATAGGGTGGTAGTAAAAAGAGGGGGGAAGGAGAGAGAAAAAGAAGGGAAGTGGATGGATATAAATAATAGAAATACAAACACTTATTAATAGATCTTTTGTTGTTTGTTATTGTCATTAAGTAATAGTTGGTATTATCGTTGAGTGGTATGTTTTCTCAATTTTGTTTGTATAATCCTATATATTATTTCTAAAAGGTAGTTTTTTCTCAATACGCCATAGTTTCGTCAATTCTTCATCAAACCCAATGATTGACTACTCATTTTGAAGATATTCTTCTCCTTCACACGCAAAAAATAGTCCTATCTGCCAGAAATTTCTGAAAAAAGTAATGAAGGAAAAGAAACTTTATTTGCGAATGACTCAAAAAGTATGAAGTTTTTTTTTTGTTTTTTGGGGTGGAGGGTTGTATCAATGATGATTAGAAAGATAACTATAACCTACATATATAGGTAATAACCTACAAAACCAAAAAACAAAAAATCGCAAAAATCGATTAGATATGTATGTATATAATATGTATAATTTAAACAATTTGTATTGATGGAAGGAGTAAAGTGTGTTGTAATATCTTTTTTAAATAGAAATAGCGTTGAGATTTGTATTTCGCAGCTCGAAAGACCCTCGAATACGGATTTTCATTGAGATCGAAAAAAAAAAATGTTCTACAAATTTAACCTAAGACAAATCTCACGAAAATAACAAAAAGTGTGATAAATTCATTATGCTTCCACCTATTTACTCGAAATTTTGCAGGGGTATAGGGCCTTATAAACTACACGATATGACATAAAAAATTTACTCCCCTAAATAATTTAGAACTCAAGTTATAAAATAAAAACTTGTTAGAAGTTTTTATTTATTTACTCTCTATAGACGTGTTATTATTTCTTAAAGGCATTTGGCTGTTCTTACATTTTATTTTTTTTTAATAATTTAGAAAACCCCATGATTTGGGCATTATTTTGTCTTAATTACTTGTATTATCTTTCCAGTCAGCGTTTAAAAATATGGCCTAGCAAAGCAATTTGTACAAATATTTTGGTCTATTATGTTAAATGGAATAATAATATTAATTCCTTTCTTACATAATACATAGGATCTACTTATTTCCATATCGTTTTGCTATTTCATCACTAAACAAAATTTTCTGCGAATTATTCGCACGGGCCAACTAATTATAATTATTATGTAATGCATTCGTAACTTGGAAAAAAAATGATAATATTAATTAGTATAATTAAACATGTGAGGTGACGACCCGACGGGCGAACAATAGTCTATGTCGTATATGTTATAAAAAAGAAAAAGAAAGAAAGAACATAAATAATAATTATAAGAAACTAGTACAAAATAAAATACTAATAAGTCCCAAAACTAAAATAAAATAATTAATATGATTAAAGAATTAATAAATTAATATGATAGTAAGCAGCTCAATGTAGTAAGTGTCTTGAGCAGTGTCTCAGTAGCCTTCTGATCGGATTACATGGATTTATAGAAGTAGATGGAGCTTGACTAAGTGGATTAGTAGTTAGAGTAAGTCTGTCAAGAAAATTGATCACGCGGGCTGTAACAGTTGCTGTGATAAGAAGAATGTCAGTGCGCAGCCTGGGCTTCAATGGAAATCTTGGGCCAACAATGGAAAAAAAAGGTTAGTGTGTAACGTAAGATTAGAAACATAAAAGGGTACATCTACTACTGGAAAACTGGTGACTGATAAATTCACCATTCATAACATTCTCACTAAACCATTTTGGACAAATGGTATCGAATTGTGGGGAACAGTAAAAACATCAAAAATAAAAACAATTCAATGGTTCCATTCAAATACAAAGTATAAATACAAAAAAAAAATATATGTATATTAATTATTAATATATATATATATATATATATATATATATATATATATATATATATATATTGTTTATTCTTATTAGATTTTTTTTTTTGGCAATAAATGCTTTTCCTATTTTAGAAATTATACCACTAAAATTTTTCCTAGCAAAAAGATTTTGTGTACAGAGTAAAACAATTATATTTAAAAAAATAGACAAAAAAATATAGCACAGTTATTAAATAGTTAATATTTAATATAAAGATGTTTAAAATGGCCTAAAAGGCCGAAACGTTACATATATAATGAAACGAAATGAAAAAAAAAAAATTGTATTCAGGGATTACAGTCTCTAAGAATAATAGAAATAGAAAAATAAACATGATATGCACTTCATGTAAAAATTGATTAATTTTTTATTATTTCAATATCAGCCTTCTCGTTGCGAAAAGTGATCCCCTCTCCCACCAAACGTCTCACCCTCCTCCCACACACTTCTTTCAAAATGTTAAAATGAATAAAAATTTATATCACTGAATCATATAAGACAGATTATTGAAAGTATAAAGACAAAAGGCATATGATGACACAGATAAAATAGCTTAAAATTTTCAAGTTCAAAATTTTTTTTAAAATTGATAATCTGTATTTATTAACTCATAAAATCATGAATAATTAATTAATTTTTGAGAATAATTAATTGTTTTATTAAGTACGTTTTAACCAAAAACACACGCTCAAATCCTAGGAGAGAAAAGCATTGAGAGGAATATGGGGCGGAATCGTTGAGAATGGGATTAGGAGAAGAAGAAATAATGAGGAGCTGCGGGAACTTTGTGATGAACCTGATATTGTGGCATTGATAAAAAGAGCCAGAATAAGATGGTTAGGTCATGTGGAAAGAATGCTTGACCAAAGGATGCCAAAGAAGATGCTGCATGAGAAACCGGATGGCAAAAGAAGTAGAGGGCGCCCTCGGATCAGATGGCTGGAGGATGTTGAGGACGGTCTGAGGCGGCTGGGAGTTCGAAGATGGAGGGAAGTAGCACAAGACCGTGGAGATTGGTTGGTTGTAGTGGAGGAGGCCTGGGCTCTTGCAGGATCGTAGCGCCATTATAATAATAATAATTAGGTATATTTTGATTCTTGGATCAATTTATCTATTTGTTTTATTTATTTATTTATCGATCTATCTATAGTTTTGATTTTTTTTTCATTACTTTTCTTTTAATATATTTTTGTTTTCTACTAAAATAATTTAGTGGCATCATATCACAGGCAGAATTTTTTCAACAAATTCGAAGTTGATTTATTAGTTGATCCTTAAGACATTTTTTCGCTTTTTTCAATGATGAAAAAGAAATGTTGAAATATTGACAGTTCATTTAAAAAAATGGATATCTGTAGTTCGTTCAAAAGTGGATATATACCACATTGCAAACGAAATAGTCGAATTATGATCACGTGATTCAATCGTTAGTAGTAGTTGCCTGTTATTTCCGGAAAGCAAACAACGCCAACTACGGATTTATTAAATCTAAAAGGAAATTGGATCCCCTAAATTGAAATTGAAATTGAAAAGGGAAAGTTCAGGACTTTCCCGTTGGTAAAGTTCCAAATGAATGGTAGTTAATAAGATAAACAAATAGAGAAATTCTAAGTTCAGAAGCATAAGACACAGATGAAGTTACTAACAGTAGAAGAACAACTTTATTTTAAACTTTACAAATTGTGGGCTTGTTTGAAAAAGTTCAAACTAAAATTGGGCAGATTGAGTTTTCGTTCAGAAATTACTCACAACAAAGTTACCTATGTTCCAAATTAATTTTTGTTCCATTAGTTGAAAAATAAAGAAACAAGCAGTGAAGATAGAAGAAACTACAGACAACTTTTTAAAGTAACTAGTTTGTGAAGGTTCTAACTGCAATTAGCTGTATGGTAATTGGCTTATAGTTATGTTAATCAGAGTTCCACATAAAAGTGATATGATTTATGTTTTAAGTAAAGATCAGTTTTATGTGTATAATATATTTATATAGGTTATTTCAGAAACGAAGTATCAGGTATTTACATAATTTGAAGAAAAACATATTTAATAATTAATAATAGTAAAAGGCTTGGCGAACCCGAAGGTTCGATGCAAAACACATATTCTAATAAAAAAAACATATACACTACAAAAAAATATATATATATATATATATATAAAATCCTGATACCAGACTGAAACGACAAGAAACCGGTCGACGTTTCCGATTACTTCAGCACTTTCTAGAAAAGTGCTCTAAACATCCAATGAATTACAAAAGACTCATATACATGACTATAATAAGCCCTATTTTGACTTACAGAATTGAGCTATGAGGCTCCAATAAACCATCGAATTACTCTCGTATCCAATCATCACAATCCGAAATCGTTCGTAAAATCCTCAATGCTCTCTACTTTGTAACAAATAAAACCATCCATAATGACCTTAATGTTTCTCATGTTTCAGATCTGGCCCAATCTAGATACCTATCCTTCTATAATAAACTTCAGAATCATCCCAACCTTTTCGTTTCTAACCTTGCTTCCTCTTCAACTCCTGATAACACTCCGAGGCGTCTGAAAAGAAGACGGCCTCGTGATCTCCTAATGTAGACATATTATTAGATTGGGTAGTTTTTCAACAAGTATTTTCACGTCATTATATCCATATTTTCTAAATGTATTTCTTTAATACAATTGTAAATACCATTTAGAAAAAAAAAATGTATATATATAAAATTTTATATATATATATATATATATATATATATATATATATATATATATATATATATATATATATATAATACTAAAATTGTAGAAGGCAAAAATCTAAAAAAACATATAGTGTAAATAAACAAATTTTGCATTATTTATGTCAGGTTATAGCAATGCATATATAAATAGACGATCTTCTTTTTTTTTAATCTTTATTTTTTGTTGTTTCTAGAACAAAAAAAAAAACATGTAGTTAGTGCAAAAGATCGATTGTGACAATTTTACTTGTTTAATCTCTTTGCGATAAAGGTGAAATTTTATAGCCTGAAACTGCTGTACGTAGTCTGCTACATAGGAAAGTTGCAGAGGCATAAAATATGAAATTGTACTAATGAACCCTAAATGTTAGTTATCTCTTGAGAAATAATTAGTTTTTAATATTAATATTATTAACTAATTAGGTAATAATATTAATATAAAATAAAGAAGAGAAGAATAGTTGGGGTGCTCAGCCAAAAAAGGAAGGCAAAAAATAAATTATTATATTTATTTTTTACAATTATAATATGTAAAAAATAAATATTATAATTTATTTTTTGCCTTCCTTTTTTGACTGAGCATCCCAACTATTCTTCTCTTCATTATCCACGACAGTCAACCAATTACCAATTATTAATATAAAATAAATCGTTTTTAATATTAATACTAACCGATAAAACCAAATATGAATGTGGTTCATAAATATGCAAATGAATGTCGACCGATATCATGAATACAGTTAGTTAAATGTTAAATCGATGTGATTGTTATATATTTATCACGTCCCACAAATTTATCATGACTATTAAATAGTCATAACAGCCATCAAGAAATTTTATTGATCATCCTAACTTTCCTCCAAAACATAATATTTTTAAAGGAAGGAGATGGTCCGGGGTTGCGGTCATAAATAGGCTAAATAGTGGTAAAACTATTTTATTGAAAGCCAACGTTTCGACCAGACTTTGCAGGTCTTCATCAGGGAGGTGTGTTCATCTAGGAGTTTCACTTAGAACTCTGTCTAAGAGAAAGTCATTTCTAAGTGAAACTCTTAGATGAAGACCTGCAAAGTCGGGTCGAAACGTTGGCTTTCAATAAAATAGTTTTGCCAATATTTAGCCTATTTATGACCGCAACCCCGCACCATCTCCTTCCTTTATATTGCAACGGTCAACTATTAAATATTCAATATGACCCATAATATTTTAATTTTAATTGTCCATTATGACCATTTTTCATACTTTTACACGAATACAAAGCTTCCCTATGTTTAGTAGTGAGGAAGCAATACGGCGCAAATAATGGATGATTATATACGATTGAAACATAAAGTACTCAACATTATATTTCAATACGAACAATAATTTGAAAATGAGGCGTTAACTTAATTATATCATATTTCCCTTTATCCTATCCACCTCAATAATTTTTCAATTTAATTAAAGTAATTATCAGATTCGCTTACAAGAACCAAGCAGTATTATTTTTCTAATAATTAAGTAGTCGATTTTTATGTCTCGCTAATGGGAATATTTATGACTAATCGATTTTTTATTAACACTTTCCAATATAGTTTTTAATTTTTTTGAATTGGTGGTATTGTAAAGTATACCTAGTTGATGAAAAAAAAATAACGAGGGTTATATGATAACGAAATATATTTTTGATTTAATAAACATAAGTGCATTGTTGTAGATTAAAAGTTTAGAAAAATATCGACTGTTAAACAATTAATTATTCACTTTTTTTTTAATAGATTTTCAACAACCGGTTCATTATTTAACAGGTTATTCTACTCTTATAATTTGAACAGTTGACTTTATTTTTAGCCTTTTTAAAAAGAGAAATCAAATACAATTCGGTCCTGGATTGAAGTTATGTCTCGGGGTTCCAGAACCGAGAAGATTAATAATTATACTTAACGGCTTGGATTTTTTTTTTCGTACGAGTTCATACGTCGCTTGAAAGCGATCGCTAAAAAGAATATAAGTGCTGATGATGGACGACTTTGACGATTTGAAGCTGAGCGACTCCGAAGACGACGAAGGGGCAGGAGAGAGAGTGAGGATGATCATGGAGGAGATCTACAAGAACCAGGACAAGATCAAGAGCGAGAAAGACATCGAGGAGATGGCCGAAAGGTGCACTAACATGATGACGCAGATGAGGAACGAGGTTAGTAAAATTAACTATATAAAGTGTTTGAGGATGAATTATATTGGGTGAGTTTATACAAGTTATGACATCAATAATGTATTCTTACGACAAACATTAGCTTAATGATAAACAGGGAGATTATTTCAGATACCATTTACCTCCACATTGCAAGTGAGTTACCAAGTAGCTTCGACCTCATAAAATGGTAATAAAATCACTTCAGTGTTATCAAGTAATTATAAAGGGCACCTAATATACCTAACCAACACCAATGTGCTTTGTCAATGCCAAATATTCACCAAACCATTATGTTTGGAAAAAAATCTTAACCTGTACATAATGTTATGGACAATCCTTTATACGTGGTTTTTTCCATCAAAATCCTAAAAAAATGTTTATACAATTAAGTTACCGTGCCATATAAATCTACCTAATCTAAGTAGAGTTGATAGAGGGTTACATCCAATTTCATCGGGTCTGTTACAGCAAGCAGTTCTGGTCTGCATGTTGGGACAGACCCATTATAACATTAATAAATTGATATAATGTTGGGTGATGAAAATTGATAAAAGGAACGAACAATTTACCCAACATTTTGCGTTCCATTTTAATAAACATAATTCACTGATACGGAATTAGCCTTAACGCAATAAGTTTTATCAATGACTTTTTTACATGGCATAATATTATATGAACAAGAGATAAGAAACATGTTTTGGTTTCGATTTTCCAGAAACTGAAAATTTCCAAAAATAGTATAGTATTTATTATCTTTATTTATTTAGGTAAGGCGGTTAGGCAGAGATAACTGAGGCCGCAATAATATGTTATATTTTGCTGTTTGCTATTTTTATTTATAACTAAATATCACAAACATACATATATATTGAACATAATTCTATTTATGTCATCAGTGCACAGATATCACTCCAATTTGAGGAGTGGGCTAAGATCTCATGACCACGCTATAAACGGAATCCCGATAATTGCCGAAGATTAACGACGTTTTCACGGTATAATCCCCCATTACTTAATTCGGGGTTCCCTACTGGCAAGTTCACAGCTGGTTCTTTTCTGTTAAAGACAAAGTGTTAATTACCTTTCGACTCTTGCTCGCTACGTTCTCTCTTAAGAGTTAACTAATCCCAAACGGGCCCTTTTCTGTTGAGTTATTTACTAGACGATTCGGACATTCCTGTCTACTTTGAAATGAAATGAAATGACAAATAATTTTATTCTGGCACTGAAGTCTCCTTAGAATAATAGTAGTAGTATAGAATAGTAGCAGTAGTGTTCAAAAAATATGTACATTAGTCTGGCATGTAGATATCATACAAATATATACAAAAATACTAAGGACAATGTAATAAATAATATATATATATATTATTTATTACATTTTTCTTACTTCTATTCTATTATATATATATATATATATATATATATATATATATATATATATATATATATATATATATATATATATATATATAGAATAGAATAGAATAGAATAGAAAATAATTTTATCTGGGACGAAGTCCCTTCAGAATAACAAAAAAGTACAGAAATTAAAATGTTATATCTGGCCAAATAAAAACAAACATAAAAAGTAGAGATAAAGATAAATCAGTAAAAAAAAAAATATTAGCTTATACAAAATAAAATAAAAAAATCTATGTACAAAACTCTTGAAACCATACCAAGATACTTAAAACTATGTACAATGGTAAAATATAAATAAACCCTTTTAGAAAAAAAAAAATACAGAAAAAATAAATGTAAATTATTCTTAACAGTAAAATCTGTGTTTCTGTTGAAAAAAAAAAAGAAAGTCGAATCTATAATAATTATTTAAGTTATGAGCTATAGGTGAATATATTATTATAAATGATATGTAATTTTACATAAAAGGTTAGCTGGTATCTGACTGTTTTTGGGACAGGAATTGGAATAGGAGGGTTTCGAATGTAGATAGGGATGAAGAATGTCGAATTTTGATAGGAAGGGAATTCCAAAAATTAACAGAGCGAGCAATAAAGGAGTTTTGGAACGAGACAGATCTGTGAGAAGGAATGTAAAGGTCGAAAGGTCGAGATCTTGTGGAGAGGGAGTGGACTGAGGACTTGAATTGGAGAAGGTTGTAGGCGTAGGAAGATCGATGATTGTTGATGATATGACAGAGGAATGTACCTAGTAAATATTGTCTTCGAATGGAGGGGAAGAGCCACTCTAACTCAGTGTAGTGGTGAGAGACATGGTAATATCTCGGGGCACCAATTACAAATCTCACGCAACTGTTCATTAATCACTCTATATATATATTTACTAAATATATATATATATATATATATATATAATATATATATATATATATATATATATATATATATATATGTATTATTTTTCGCGAAACAGCCCTGAAGGACTACGCGACTATGATACTGGTTTCTTTTTCAATTTCTTCCTTTCTGCCCATCTCTGCTTAAGGATATCGCTAAATGTATTCTTCCTCTCCTTCGTCCACTCCCTCCTGGACGGAAGTTCCTTACTGTCCATCACATGAACCGCACTTTTCAGGAATTTCTTGAATTCTGTCCTATCCTCACATAATTCCCGTGTTATCAAACCTCTGTATTTCCTGTTTTATTTGTACCGTATACCCATGGTTAAACTTGTATCCCATAACCCTACTAAAAATCTTCTTGTTTCACCTCTCCTTGGTCATCCTTTGCATGTGCCCATAAAACCTAAGTCTTCTTACCCTCATCTCCGTTTCCAAATCAGAGGTTTCATTGTAAATCTCCTTATTTATATGTACATACTATGGATAATATAAATAAAAGGAACAGAGCTTATGTGACAATCTTAGGATAATATGGCGAACATCAATAATTGGAGTGACTAGTAGAACAATAGCGATAAACATAAGGCCTATAAGAATAAAGTATAATAACGATATAAATAATAATTAAGTCCAATAATAAAATGAAATACAAATTAAATCATAGTAATTAATAATTAATGAGGTCTAATGCTATATAGTGGAATATGAAGTTATAATAATACAAAAGAAAGCATTAATATAGAAGAGACGAAAATAAAATTCTAAAACTATAAATGAAAAACTTATTCGAAAGTACAGTTATAGGCTAGTGAGTCTATGTAAAGAAAAATTCAAAATACAATACCGTTAAGAAGAATAGTATATAATAAAATTTTAAGTAACTTAAAATTGAGAAAGTATCCAATTAAATATTTATGTTTTAGTTTTCTTAGTGTTAGCTCCGTTTAAAAGATCTTCTGGTATTTGGTTAAACAAATAGGGAACCATGTAACTCAATGTCCGTTTTCTGAATGTATTGTGATATTGTTATGTTTCGAAGTACTTAGTTTTGTTTCTAATGTCTTATATGTAGCTGATTTCATTTTTATATAAGTCATTATGCTTGAGTCCTATTTTGAATATATAAAATAAATCTGTTGCTAATGATCTAGCTATTTTAAGGTTTTCTTTTTAGCTATTTACGTTTTTAAAGTAGTAACAGTTGGAATTTTTCAGAAGTCAGAAATCTAAATCTGAATAAAGGGAGGTTATGTTTGTAAAGTCATCAACCCGAACATTGATCGTTGATTGAACATTGATTGTCACGAAGTCTCATTTATAGAATTTTTCACCTGTATTTTGTAGGTAGGGAGGATACAAGGAGAAGTATCTGAAGCCTTCAAAGTTCGACCATCACCGATGTTGTTCAACTTTGCCCTGGAGAAGGTAATAAGGACAACATCACAGGAAAATGGAGGGGTCCACGTTACAATGAATAATAAAATCCTTGGATACGCAGATGATATAGCTGCCCTTGGAAGTAAACAGGAAGACATTGAGAAACTCGCTACAACACTGATAAGAGAAGCAGAGCAGATCGGCCTACAAGTAAATGAAGGCAAAACAAAATATATGATAATAAGCCGAAAATTCCACAGCAATAACAGGATCTGCGTAGAAGGAAAGTCTTTTCCGACAATAGAAAAATTAAAATACCTCGGCTCCACAATGACTTCAATTAATGACCAACGGGCAGAAATAGACCAGCGTATAACTATCGCAAACAGAGCTTTTTTGTTCATTTCGAAGGTATTGAAATCCCGAAAAACCTCAAATTAAGGATGTGAGACCTGGACACTAACCAGCACCCTAGAAAAAAGTGTTGAAAGATTTGAGAGAAAAATCCTCGACACGATAACCGGAGCGATCTTGGATCACAGTACTCACACATGTGGAAGAAAGACCAATAAAGAACTGTTTACTGAAGCTGGTCAATCAATATCCCCTGATATGAAGGCACGGAGGTTAAGATGGACGGGGCATGTTGCTCGTAGCAATCTGGAAGACTCTACCTAACAATGAATGCCTCAATAGAAGGCGATAGACCACATGGAATGCCAGATGTATTAGATCTGCGTGCAGATAAATGGAAAGAAATAGCCCAAAACAGGGAAAGATGGACTAGGCTTGTTAAAGCGGCAAAAGATCTACATGGTCTGTAATGCCAACAGAAAAAAAATTGTAGAATTTTTGGCCTACTCTATTCAAATTCATATTCAGTTCAAATTTCAAACCTCATAACCCGTTTTTTTGTTTTTCTCCACCATAAAGGAGGTCTTATTACTATTATTACTGATTAAACCATTGCTAGTTTAATTTCTACATTCCAATTGCTCATTAACATTGCTATAATTATCCTCTTAACATATTGAAAGATTTTTTTCTGATTAAATGCAGATGGAAAGATTATGTGTTATAGTTTAATGGCGTTTGCTTTCTTTGAAATATAAAAAATTAGTGCCTCCTTAATCGTATTTATAACAGAGTTTTAAATTATTTTTCTATGTCAACTGATTATGTATATTTACTAATCATAAATTGTGTTTTTTTTTTATTTTATCATAAAATTTGCTTATCCAGAGAATATCTAAAGAAATCCATTTATTAATTTCGCATACATAATTAAAGTGAGATTTTTTCATTTATTTAAATAACATATGTTCACATCCCCGGCTTTATGAGCAATTAATTCCACATGCGTGTAGTGAGTAAAGTGAGTCGGGAATGTTTTTTCGAAAAATGAAATATATGTTTATTTAATTGGTTTTCTTTAAAATTCTTCCGTTTTATTAGCTATTATTTGGTGTCAGTCACATCAGTAGGTAAGTAAAATCCTTGGAGCATATAATTTAGTTAATTACATGATTAAAATAGTAATGGTACAGTTATAACCTTGAAAAATACATTAAATAAATTTTTTATTGGATTTCAGTTATACAAATCAATTGTCAAATTTAAAACTAACTACTGTATAATATTGGCTGTGATTTATTTTTCAATATTAAATAAGCCATTTTTCTTTCATTTAAAAAAAATACTGGCATTGTAGCCTTAGCGTGTTGATGTAATTCCGAAGTATGCTAGAGTCAATTATTATTATTGGGGGGAGGAGGGGTAAAATAGTAAAACACTTCTAGCACTTCCCTATAGCGGACAGTTTTATGAAACACGTCACTAATTAAATAATTTTTAATTTTAATTAATTTATAATTTAACTAATTTCAATTATAATAATTTAGTTAATTTCTAATTATTTAATTTTATAATATTAAGGTCTTCCGCATCCAAGAAGCTTCCAGATTCAAGGCGGGCTTGATTGATAAATTTATGTTGTATTATTTGGTATGAATATTATAAGTTTATATTATAATTTTAATATATTATTTGAAAAGATTTTGGTTGATAATTTTCTTCATAACGGGGAGTAAAAAACGCCTGAAGCGCATATTTTGAGAATATCAAATACATTCAAAATATTATACTTCAATAATTTTTATAATGGGAATTCGGTTCGGTAGTAAGCAGTATATATTTAATCATTACTCGTTAGTTCTCTAGAAATTCTGCGGAATTGATTGACATTTTTTTAACTCGTCCATTTAAGCCAAGTGAACGTGAAAAACTTAGTATTCACGAACTATCCGGTAAATTCAAAACTCTGAAAAAACTTTTAAACACTAGTGTTTTTCATATGGCTAATGATTGCACAAATTGTATAGGGGACCCTACACGGTCAATCGGAATTGCACTAATGACGTTCCGAATTGTCGTGTAAGGTAGTGAATGAAGTACTGATGGTGGTGCGCTGCGGATTTCCGAACATCCGGAAATCAAAGGTTCATTCACGAGAAGTGGAGGGGAGACCGACTAAACATATGGACTGGGGAGACCAACCATACTGCTGGATAGGTTAGGTTACCTAGGCCTCACAACTATTATAAATTTCTGATTTTCATTATATGTAAATAGTTAAATAATTTTTCATATCCCTTGTTTATAATTTTAATCCATCTTCAACTATTTCTTTTAAATAGTCAAGTGGGCAACAAATTAAAAAAAAAAATGAGGAAACTTCACAATTTACTTTAGGAAAAAAAAAAAAAAAATTAACGTTGTGTATATTTATCAGTTCTTTTCCCATTTGCCTCAACAAATTTATTATTTTCGCAATACCTTTTCTTAATTTTTGTAAGTAGTCGACTTATATTTTACTAACTTTTGTCAAAACGATTTTCTGTGAGACTAACCTTCTATGAGACTACTACTAGATAGGTTAGTTTACCTAGGTCTCGTTATTAAGTAAATAGTTGTTTATATCCCTAGTCTATATTATTATTAACCATTTTCAACTATTTTTTCTTTAAATAGTCAAGTAGGCAATAAATTGAAGAGAAAAAAAAGTGGAAACTTCACAATTTACTTATAGAAAAAAAATCTTTAACTGTTGTGTTTATTTGCCATTAATTTTTCCATTTTTCTTAACAAATTGATTATGTTCGCAATACTTTTCCTAGATTTTTGTATGTAGTTGACTTATATTTTTCTAACTTTGGTCTAAACGATTTTCAGGCACTAGGAAGTAATTATTATATCTCCGTTTTTCTCTTGATGCCCAATATTATAAATGACAATGTCCAAATAAGCATATCTATGCTGTTTCTTTGTTTACAACTGAGCTAAATTGGTATCAGCAACGATAAGTAATGATCAGTAATGATTGAACGTGTAAGGGTCTTCATGATCAAAGCGATCGCGGGCAATCTTGGAACTTCTTGTGACGTTCATTCATGAATTACCGTGTAGGGTCTGCTTATGAAATGAAAAATGTCTCTTTCAGTCCACATCTTATCACATGTTTTCAGTTCGTTACATAGCAACAAGTTACAATGTATAAGTCGATAATCGATTTAATAACAAGGGGAAGGTAACACATAAATTATTTATTTATTTATTTCGCTTCGTTTCAGTACAAAAACATAGGAAATGTATTGTATTAAACAATAGATGTGATGACATAATGACATAGAAGACAATTTTGAATCGTATTAAATGTTATCATTAATTTTCTGAAATACAAAATAATCTATAAAACAGTAGTTCCCAATCTTTTTTCACCTTAGAGGTTCATTTACAAGTACTAACTTACAAGCGTCACTTCAATTTGACAAGAAGTTCAAGATCCCATGATCACGCTATAAACGGGATTCCGAGAATAGGCAAAGATTTACGAGCTCGTAGTATAACCTCTCTTATTTAGATCGCAATACCGCAGCTAGTCAATTTCATTTAAAATCAGGGCCTTAATAAGCTTTAATTACATTGCTTCTTAAGACTACCGTTCGCTGCACTCTCACTGAAGGGATGAACAAATCCTAAAAGGTTCCTTTTTAGTTGAAGTCGAGGGCTTACAAGATAATTCGGAAACTTTCGGAAACACTCGGCCATTCTCGAAATTAAATTCATGGCATGGTTATAATATCTTGTGCCACCCACCTAACTGAAGGTACACTAGTATTGTAGTGCCAAGCACGATTTAACTATTAAGATATCAAAACTGAATTAAGTAAACAGAAACTATGGACTAAATTTCCATTACATTCTTTTAAAAGTTACGAATGACTTCATATTATCAAACACTAAAAAAATTTGAAAATAAAAATTAAACAGTGCTTTGATGCTTTCAACTACCAACTGTATACTTATGTATAATGAGACAAATGGAGAGGGGTTGGGAATCAGTGTAGTTTGGTTTTCTCAGATCATTAGGTGGCAAGTTTAGTTCAGTTTGACTACAATTAAAGAAATAGCGTAAGTTGGTCAACTTGGGGATTGGATGTGTAACTTCGGGACAGCGGGAAAAAATTTAGCTTGTGGTGATTCCGTGGTGGATACATTGCGTTGGTTCAATCTGCAAAAGCGTAGACGCATGTACTGCGCTACGACCTTGCTGCAGAGTACTCTTGAGGCACAGGCGATAGTTTCATGAAAACAATAATTTTGAAAAAAAAAAAGGAATGTAAATAAATAAAACTGCACAACGAGTGTACTGCATTCTCAAACTGCCGTAAGATAATAGCAGAGTACATGGCTACACAAAGCACGTTTTTACAGACTCAACCAACACAGTGTATCCACCAAATCTTAAGGTATATAAAGTTCACACTTGGAAAACTGAGAACTTCTTATGCACGTAAAACGTCAACTTCTGTAGTTGTATTTGTCTTTTCAGTTTTTTAATTTTATTCGAACTAATTTTTACTCATTTGTAATTTTTCTTACTTTATTTCTCCGTTCAACTCTTTCTTAATTATTAAAGTTTCAATAAAATTGCAATGTATAAAATATTTAATCTTCTTTTTCATTAGAGTTCTTAGATAATATTGAATGTTATCGACCGATCCGCACCAGACTCACTCATTAGAACGTCAGGAATTAATTTATCTCTTTTTCGAAAGAATAGATTTTCCGCTTCGTCGCATCTGAGTTTCCACCGAGTTGCTCCCTAGGGGTCTAAAGAAGACAACAGTTACTGTAATTCTGGAACCCCTGTGAATAAAAGATTACTCTAAAAATAACCGATTCAGTGTAATGCCTGCGAATAAAAGATTAGTCTATAAATAACCAAAATGAATTACGTCTACCAAGGATACAGAAGTGAAATGTCAACGTCTAAATCCTGTAAAAATAGTTTGACCGAAAACGAAGGGTGACGCCCCCCTCCCTCCACCAATTATTTAAATATAAAAATTAAAATTAATAATAAACGAGCTACATGAATGAAATAAATATGTTAACTAAAATCGAATAAAAAAATATAAAAAGTCGACTAGCTGAGCTGGCTATGCTGGCACCTAGAAATATAGGCATAATTTTCACGACCTAAAGGTTACTGTTATTTAAATTTTCAGAGATAACAATATATATCAACATTTCTTAGGATTTTATGATTCAAATTACCTCTCTGGTTTACTCTTCATTTTTCACGAGATATTTTTTTCATTTTCATATATATATTTGATATATTATTATACAATTAATATATTCCATATATATATATTTTTTTTTGTGAGTTGCCTCCAGTAGGCTGACGTGCCTCACAAACCCGGGGGAGGTCTGCGTGGCTTTCCCTGGTGGACGGTCACCCAAATCGGGCTGTCACCCATCCAAGTGCTAAAACTACGCTCACCGTTGCTTAACATATACATATCATGTATATTATAGTGACTATAATATATATGTATATATACATACTATATATGTATTTTATAGTGAATATTTTTTGTTGATATTTTCACGTAACTAGTCAGTCTGTGAAAACGGGGTACTTTTTTATTTTGAGCTTGTATATCCCAAGAAATCAAAAATACTTTCGACTTTTATATTGTTCACTTCTATCTGGAAAAGTTCCAGAAATATACCATTATTATAGAGGCTGTCTCCCTTCAATCGCTTTTCCTGAATTGTGTTTTGCTCAGATATTTTCAAGTATATCCACACACGTAAAAAAATACATAAATAAAACCATACAAATATCAAAATAAATTTATTTTTAAATATTCAATGTTATATTTATTTATTTTTCAACAATTATCTGTAATTTTTACTCCAGCCATTTTCTTGTTTTTTTTTTGTCCATCGCACCTCCTCCCTATGAAAATCGAAAGTTAGCGCAGATGAATAACAGTCATTGAAACAATAAGTTTCAATGTCAAAAAACTATAGCTTTGCTTAAATTTTGAACAATTTTTCATTTAATTTTGCCTGATTTGATGAAAAAAAAAAGGAAATGAAACTTATCAAAGTGACTGTTATCATCAAAGAATTGCTTTGATATGATGACATAACCTATAACTGCCGTACTGCCATCAGCGTCACTGGTTCAGGAGCGGTCAGAAATGAGCAGTATAGATATGACGTTCTTTGGCGGAGCAATTGTAACGAATCAGGCTCCTTTCTATTCCTCTAAAGCAGTAACTGCTAGTGGTGGGAAGTACCAACGAAATATTACCTTAAACAAGTCTCGCGACGTGGTCTACCTGTGTTCTGTGAACAGAAGTGATCTACGATAAAAAGAACTACCGTACTGAAATTAAATATGGAACTTAAGTCACTCTCGGGAGCTCTACAGCAACATAGTTAAACCAAGACCTGTCTTCAGTTACTCTAGTGTTTAACAAAGTTTTCATTAATATTTCTTAGTTTCAAACTTATACTGATAACGAGACCATCATGAATTATGCGTGATTGGTCAAAGCTCATTAATGGGGACAAATGGAATGAAGTTGGATATTACTCTTGGTCAGAACAGAAGACCAGCAGTAGCCGGATGAAGTTAGTTATGTTTGTAGATAGTTATTCATTCAGACACGATACAAACTGCTACAGCAGCTGATGGCCATCCATTAAAGGACACAATTGTACCCCTCTGGAGCAGCTAATACAATCGTCGACATAAGGACAAAGCCTACTGGAGACCTTTGTGGTTTAGGGGCAGCTTATGGTTTCTTCGAGGCTTAGCTACTTCTCCATTGTTCCCTGGAGAGTTATTGTTTCCCTTTTAGTGACCACTCCTGAGGTGCCTGTCTCTTAGCAACATCATTCGTCATAAGAGTTTGAAGATAATCGTTTATTATCTCAGAATTCAGGAAGTGGCTGAATTTTTTACTTTAATGTCGAAGAACAACACTTATAATTCTTCATACAATAAGAATTGTCTATCCCCGCAGTTAAAACGCGTTCAATGAGCAGGAGCCTTTATACGGTGGACAATTCGTGAATAATTGTGTTTCGACACAATTGCAGCTCAAACGTAAACATTCGCGTAAGGGATATTTATCCTAAACGAGTGGCCTAAATTTTCATATTTTTTATTTTATTAACTCTCCAAGTTGTCTGAAAAGATTATAAAGTTAGTCAACTAATCTAATCTTTGAAGTGCTACCAATGGGTAGCTTCTTCACAAGTACTTATCAAGTATATCATATATACATATAATATACAGTGTGTTGTATATATGTATACAGTTTTAATTAAAAAAGAAAAAATATTTTATTCCTTTTTGTTTTTTTTTCATAGTAAAATGAAATTACACTGGATATTTATTAATTGTTTATAGATATATGATCACTGAATGTAACTTACATAGAACTTAAACTAGAAAGACTAATCAGCTAGTGAAATATATATATATACGAATCAGTGTTTGCACTCAGATATAATTAGTCTAATTTGAACTTATACATTTATGCGTAAGCATGTTTCCCTAAAACCGCTTATGCTTCTAATTTGTTTGATTGGTGTAGAATAGATGAATAATAAAAGATTTACAGAGATGTACTAATATTTTCTATTAGAAATTATTTTTTTAATTAAAATATAAACATACAAATAAATAAGAAATATAAAAAACTCTACACAACATCTCTGGATTGCAATATCAGACAAGATGATTCAAATATTGTACTCAAATTTTTTTTTTATTTACAGGCCTACGTAAAGAAAAAGGAAAAGAAAGGCAGAAGCTCAGGAGCCGGCGACAAAGCTTCCCCACCACCTTCCAGAATATCCTCGGTCAAAGACTCGCCCAGAAAGGATTCGACCAAGGGCTCCAACCCGCTCTTCCCACCGCCTTCCAAATCTAATCTGAAGGCGCAGATAGATCACAAAAAGAAATCTCAGAAACCTAACTTCTCCGAACTATACAAAGAGAAGATGGAGAAGATGAGGGTGCCGGGGAAAACGGATTTGAAGGGGTCCCAGACTAAAACTGACTCGACCAAGGCGTAAGTGTGGTATTTTTTTTTTTTTTTTTTGTCAGAAGGGAATTGATACGGCATGAAAGGTAACTTGGTACTGTAGATTTAGATTGGTAACTGAAAGGCTATCACAAAAGTATAGTTAAATTTTATTGAACCTTTAGTGCAAAGTATACAGGGTGACCCGTAAGTAGAGGGAAATATTTAAAAAGTTGATAGTAGACATCAACATATACAACAACCTTCATATAAACAATTGCCCAATTTCCAACAGTAGGAATTTTAAGAGTTGAGTTTTTTTTTTTTTTTAAGAGAGTCGCGTTTTTTGTCAAATAGGAAGGGATAACTCAAAAATTATTTTATTTAAGTAATTAAACGTTGCTTCATAGTGAAATAGACAAAATTTTTAATTGAAGCGAAAGTAGAGTTTGTCATTGTTGAAACTATTTAAGGAGAACTATTGTGAGGACAAACACAGCTAAGTTCCGTTTAAAAAAAAGTAAATAAATATTTGTGATTTTTTTTTTATCATCCTTGAACTGTACTACAGTTACCCCACTTTTAAAGAAAACTTTCTCATTTAATTAGCTTCAAGTCAATATCAATTAAGTTGAGGTTTATTCTGAAAAAAATTGAGATACACCTCAAGTTTTGTAAAGAAATGATGTGATTTTCTATCCAATCACCTAAAAGTACCCGTGTTTTAAGCAAAAATGCCTACGATTAACTTGAAAAACTTTTATTGTTAGTTTTTCAAAGATATAGAATGTACTGTTGTAATTAAACTAAAACGTATTTTTTTTTTCAAGGACCACGCGAATATAATTTCCGTTTCCTCTTCACACCCTCAGCCTTCATCTTACTCCAATACTCTCTCATCCTCCTGGACTGTTCCTCTGGCTCTTCTTTAGTCCATTTCCTCCCTCGTCTCTCGCTCCCATCCACAAGAACCCCAACCCCTTTCAGTTTTTCCCTAAAAAGCTCTCAATCCAAGCAATATTTATCCGTGATTTTTAGGCTGTCTAGTTCCTGTTTTACATATCTCTCATACTTTTATAGCTGCAAACTTCGTCAAAAATTTTCAGACTTTCACTATTCATCCTGGCCATGTGGCTCTAGAACCTTAGTCTTCTGGCCTTGACGACTGTTTCCAAATTTTTGTATATTTATTTATTGAATTTTAGGCTATATCCCTCTTGCGTTACCTTGGGCCCGTGAATCCTCCTCTGAATCTTCCTCTCAATCTTCAGGATTTTCTCTAGGCTGGGAAGGCTGAATGTTTCCATACCATATAATATTACAGGTCTTGCTACTGTACAGTAATGCCTTATTTTTGCATTCGAGGACAAATTTTTCTTGTAAACATTCCTGGTGGCTAAGTTCATTCTTTCCAGTTTGGTTATTCTTTCTTCGATTGATGTCTTATCCATTCCGTTACTACATATTATCTCCCTACTATAAAAACGTATTTTGTTACTAAAAATAAAAATTTTAAAAATAATGATTTTTCAAATATTTGTAATGTAAGGTGTATGTATAAATAATATATGTATAAACAATGTATGTATAAACAAACATTATGTTTCTAGCCCTAATATTTACGTTTTCTTGAAAATAACTGAAGCAATGAGTAGGTTTCTTAAGTTCTGTTTTGAACGTAAATTTTAGCAAGAAACGTTAAGTTTGTCACTGATAATACGCTTCAATTCCTAAGAAAGGAATCTGGAAAACTACACAATTTCATAACAACATTAAATGAAAAACATTTGAAAAATCATTATTTATGTATATATTTTTTTAAATAAATAAAATGTATTTTTCGGCGAATATTTTTATTACACTAAATTCCTTATCCGGGAAAAACAAGAAATCGAATATTTTCAATAGTAAATTTTATTCATTTTTACTTAAAAACACGGGTAATTTTATGTGACTGGATAGAAAATCACACAAATAAATTACAAAACTTAAGACGAATCTCAATTTTTTTTCAGAATAAACCTCAAATTAATTGCTATTGATTTAAAGCTAATGAAATGAGAAAGTTTTTCTAAAAGTGGGGTAACTGTACTATAGTTGGATGATGATAAAAAAAAAAAAAAAAATCGGATAGTTTATTTCTTTTAAATTTTGTTTTGTTTACTATGGATTAACGTTTAATTACTCAAATGAAATCGTTTTTAAGTTATCGCTTCCTATTCAACAAAAAACGTGACTCGCTGAAAAAAAACAAGTCTTAAATGTCTTACTTTTCTACTGGAAATTGGGTGATTGTTTATATAAACGTTTGTTTTTGTAGGTCGTGATGTCTACTATCTACCTTTTAAATATTTTCTTCTACTAACTGGGAATCCTGTATACACGAATTCAAAGCTAGGTAGTTTCTATGTAATAAATTTGTTGGATTCGGCTATAACTTCGTAAATAACTTCATCATATCGTATCATATCGTATCATATTCAAATATTTTATTTGCTTGAATTCTCGGAATTAGAGCGTTTTCAAGCTATAGGTCGGCAAAGTTTGTCTATTTAATCAGGTACCAAATACTCGTAAATACCCATTTTCTTTCTACTTTAATCGTAAGATATCTTGAGCACAAAGTCGAGAAAAATGGTCTTCAAAAATATTGAGCCGTTTGAATTATATAAACTCATTATTTTGAAAATTTAGGTGGTGTAGGTCACGCCAAAGGGCTCAATACTTTTGAAGGCTACCTTTTTCCTCGACTTTGTGCACAAGATAACTCATGACTAAAGTAAAAAGAAAATGGGTATTTACTAGTTTTTAGTACCTAATGAAATAGAAAAAGTTTGCCGACTTCTAGATTGAAAAAAACCCAATTCCGAGAATTTTTGTAAATAAAATATTTGTAGGTTAAGATGAAATGAAACTGTATACGAAGTTTCAGTCGGATATTAGTAAATTGATAAAAAGGGACCTACCTGTACCACGGACTATTCATTTGTACCTGAAATTCTACGATTCGTTTGATTTATCGAATAGATAACAGCAGTGTCTCTTGAAGATCTTTGAACAAGTATTGTTATTTTGTTTGAATCGATACTTGTTGAAAACGTACCTCGTTGAAGTAAAAATACAGTTAAGATCATAGGCATGAGAAAGGAAAAAAATCAGCAACACCTCTTCCTAGTATCTGTTCACTTAATGATATCAGGAAAGATCTCTCATCCAGGTCCTCTTTTCAACCATCATGGGCATGCTCATCGAGGCCATGTTGTTTATAAGTCGTGTTTTTTTTTTTAAGTTTAATATGAAATTATGAGTAAAGAGTATGGGTCGGTCGATAGTTGGTTGTCATGAGTAAATATATACAATTTTTTAGTTTACGTAACTGGAAGCTGCTGTTATTAGTGTTAAAATTTTGGACTGAAAATATTGATGTTTTTGTAAATGAGTCATTTTGGCTGAACTGTATATTTGCGAGGCGTATGTCCTTAAGTTTTTAAGGAGGTATGTTTATGTATTTAGTATCAGTAAAAAAGGAAAGTAGTACTTTCAATTGATTGTTTAAATTCGTTTCTTTTCATTTCGTGTTATATTTACTGAAAGAAAGAAATAGTATTAAATAATCGACACTGAAATACAGCTTTAAATTAATAATAATAAATAATATAAGCTTAATCACAATCACCTCAATTTATGATTGAATCCCTCTTTATGGCATTTCAGGTCTAAAGCCAAAATGGGGATGGGGGATACTCGCCGTAAAGTAGTCGAAGATAGCAATGATTCCGAAAGTGAATCGTCATCGATGAATTCGGAGTCGGATTCGATCGGGTCTGACGAACTAAAAAAGATATTGGACAGCACCAAAGCCGGCGACAAGATTATGAAGGAGTTTAAAGCTAGAGAGAGCTACAGAGGAGTCGGAAAAGAAGTGGACGCCCATCGGAAAACGGCGGACTGGATGTCATCAACGAGAGGCGAGCTGGCGAAGAAGAAGGAAGCAGCGGGCAGTAGCAAGATGGCTGCCTCCAAGGCAAATCAGAACCTATCCTTCTTCAGTTCATCGGACATGGATTCCGAGGACGAGAAAATGGCCCAGCAGCTGAAGAGCAAGATGACGCTGTCCTCAAAGAAGCCTCCCACGGACAACAGGGAGGCCGCCAGGAAGCTGCTGAGTTCCATCTCGGAGAAACCGAAGGGTACGGTGCCGACGAAGCCCCCCGTGGCCACGGCGAAGAGGACGGGTGCGCCATCGGCGGCCCCTAGGCTAGCTGTGAGCAGGCCCGGCCCGACGGATAAGGCCAAGCCCAGGAAGAAGATGTGACCTGTCCCAACAACAATAGCTCCAAAAAAAGTTTATAAAACTCGAATTTGGCCATAGGTAAAATTGAGCAGGAAAAGTGATTAGAAGATTAAAAATATTTTCAACGTCAATGTTTTTATTTATATATTAGCTGGTACCAATACAAATAAAGACAGTAGACTAGTGTACAATGAAACCACACTAATAGCATTAAAAAATATGATTATCTAGTGTAAAACAGTCCAGCAACTGAAATGCGGCGCCATATGTATTGGAAACCCAGACAAGCTGCTGGAGATTGTCATCTCTGGAATAAGTATTAGGTTACAATAACTCCGGGTTATGGCGCTATCTGGAGTCAGTGGTGAGAATATTTGTGTATGTACAAGGAATCGATTCGGGAAGGTCAGAGTTCCTTGTCCTCTGGATAGCTTGCACTTCCTCTTGAACACATTACTTCGAGCAGAGGAGTAGTCTTCAGCTTTTTATTCAATAGTCTATTTTGGCTGCGGTCATTGGCACCAACTTAACAAAGATTCTTTAGAAATATTTTGTTGGGAATATTTTTTAAATTAACAATTTTTTGAATCGATTGAATCGAACCTTGTCGGTATACAAAAGATAATTCTAAGAAATCGCACTTATTACTAACAATTTTATTTCATGCTTATAAGCTTCAAGCAAAACAATACGATCATTAATATTTTATAGTTACATAGGTGAGCATAGAAAATATTATTTAAAAAATAAAAACATTTTATTAAAAGTTACACTTGTTGACTACATCACATCCTTTCTCCCCTGTATGGAAAAAAAAAAAAAAAAAAGAATGAACCACTTTAGTTCAAAAATGTACCTGAATAAAACATGCTGAACAACGTACGACTCATTCTGATTTAGTTTCTCAAAGTATTAAATAGGCAAATTGATTGATTAGCTTGTTCTTCAGAAGACTCAACCATCGTTCTGATGGTGGTAAGAGTGGTGTAGGTACGTAGTTTGTATCTGACTCGGATGTGCGAAGATATTTAAGGCGGCATTTATTCCAACGGTTTTAGGAATCGAGAAAAAAAATACTTTTATATATATATATATATATATATATATATATATATATATATATATATATATAATATATATATATATATATATATATATATATATATACATACAAGTGATCTACAAGTGAAGAAAAACGGCACAACATAAACTTAATAGTTTAGATACAACCCAATTCAAAGATTTAACCAAAATTCAACTTTATTTAACAGATTATCTCAATTTATTATTATACCAAACTCACATCAGCAATATCTTTTGCTGTATATAAAATTCATGGTTAGAGCTAAGTTCTGGAACGTTTGATTTTAAAATTAGAAGAAAAATAAATAAAAATATCCTAACGGTTTCTACTTATAACATATTTGTCTTGGTATCCATCGACACTGTTGGGTATATTGAAACAAGCATTTCTGGACTGTTTTGTTCAACACATTCCAGAACTTCTTGTTGGAGCAAACCCAATATGAACCATTGGTACAACAGCTGCACACCTTTCAATGGAAAAATCCTCAGGAAAATTTAAAATTAAGTTAATAATATCATATCAGATTTTAGTCATTAATTTACGCATTTTCGTTCATTCATGAAATTCATTAAAGGGTAAAGTGTTAAGAAGTCCAGAAAAATGTCCAATAACTAAAAATAGTTTAACAGGATCTGGCGACCCATCCCACAACGAGGTAAGAAAATCACCATCAGATTTTTTTGAAATTCGGCACAGTTGAACTACTTGTTGAGAAAAATCTGAAGTTCTTTAGAGCTGCGTAATTAAAAAACGAATTTATTTATCTCAACAAAATTAATTTTTGTTTATATATATATTTTTTTCCCCCAAAAAATAGTGCTAACTGTCCTGAATTTCAAGAAAATCTGAAATGGTGAGGTTCAGATCTTGTGTTGAATTATGGAATGTCCCTGGAAACAGTTTTGACATCCTTTGGAAAAATCTTATATGGGCCTGAAGACTTTAAAATTTTGTCAATAATGATATTTTTTTTTTTGTACAAAGATTTAATCTTCAATCTAGTACAAGTTACTAAGTTCAGAAGACTTGAGAGTTCCAGCTCTTAGATATAGATGCTGCAATGGAATGTCTGGAGAATTTAACGTTTACAGTAATTTCACTTGGTAATGGACTGATCTGCATCCACAACGGAGTACCACGGATTGGTACCTAACAATATTGGTTGGTGACCTCTCCAATAACTCGTTATTGTTATTGACCACAGTACCATTCTTCAAAGATAAATATTTTAGATATGTAAAATGCAGCTGTTTGATTATCAATATCGAAGAATTGAGTAGCTTTTAGTATTATGTTTAGACAGAATTTTCTTTTTCAAGTGTAAGCTCCACATTAACCTTCTGTCGTATATGAATCCTAAATAATTTGCAGATTTTAGAAAATATTTCTTTGTTATAATTTTTTTAAACCTCTCAATCAAGAGAACCATCAGTTATAATTCTAACACTCTAGCAATCTTCGTTTACAGATACAGTGATCACAAAATGGGTGAGTGCGCGTGTACAGTATTATCTGTCTGCTGCATACGTATATACTAATATATCTGTAAGTATATTGCTTATCCAAGGGACACTTAAAAGATTATATTTAATATTGAAACAAATTAAGTGCAAACGAATAATTAATTATTTCTATCATGCTTCATTATGCTGCTATTTATTTATCTATTGACAATGAAAGAATAAGAAAGACTTTTTTGTTGATGATAATTTTTAACATCGTTATATGTGAGAAAACTCGACATCAAGTCTAAAGCATAAGGAAGTATGTTTTTGAAAGAAAGTTAAAGTCGCCAACCAAGTAAGCATACCATATGTAATTAATCCCTCAATCCCTTATGTGAACTTCTTAAAAACCGAATTTGAAGTCTATATAAAACTTTACATAATACTTTACTTAGAAATACTTTCTTCTAAAATAAATGAATGCTACAAAACCTTAGCTATTTTAACGTATTTACAAAACAAATAAATACCGTGAAGTTATTTACATTTAATTATACCTTTATTATTTAAATAGAAAATGAAGCAATAAAACATATATTATGATTATGCATGTTGATGGTAATTTGAGAGGGTAAGAATCAAGTTCAGCAAAGATCATTAGAGGTCACTGACCTCCACTTAATAATAAAAAAACCTATATAACTTACAACCCATGTAGGGTTTTGGGTTCAGTAGTTTGTGAGGAAGAACTGTTTCAAGGCCAACGGTTGTGTAGGGAAGGTAATCGGGCCAGGAACAAGCTCAACTGCCAGGATCCACTAATAATAATACCAGAACAGTTGGTCACAACACATGTAAACAACAAGATATCCTTAGTGGCTATAGAGTAGATTATTTAAAAATAAAATATATTTAAAAATAACTTACTTATATACATCTTTTCTACAGCTTATCTAGTTTTGTATTACAATGCCAAGTAAATCCACCAAGCTTTAATTTTTTTTCTTCTCCCTAGGCTGTAGAAACCCTTTAACCTCCCCCCGTTCTCTCAAGTATTTTATAGCTGAATTAGAAAAAATCGTAGATCATATACAATCACACTTGCTGCAGTCTGATTCATGTTCTCCTCTTGTTGTCTCTTAGTCGAAAAACGCATAACCCCATCGAAATTTGCCCATCTCAAAAATTCAAAACCCCATAAAAATATACTTTCCCTAAAATTTTGATGGCTCAACTTGCGCCGTGAAAACCCCCTTTTGGGCACTCCTTATTGTTTAATCAGGATGTTCTTCTCGAGCCAAAGAGATACTGCTTTTCAGTTTACAAGAAGCTGTCAATTCGATTTATCATTCTGCTTTTTATCCTCTCAAATTTCTCGTCTCAAACAATGTGACTTTCATTTTTGTGTAGAAGTTTCCTGTATGCTTCGAGTGACATCGCTTTCCCATTTTAACTTCCTCTTCTTCATATGGTAATATTTGGACTGACCAGTTTTTGGAAACAGTTGTTAGTTGGTTAGTTTTTTCTTGATATGTTAATACTCTGATTCCAGATCGCAACTCTTTCTAGGGTGTGTTGGTAACCCTGAACTACAGAATTCTAGAGATTTTTTCGGGATTTAAGTTCCCTTCAACAAGAGAAGAAACCTATAACAGCGTATGTCATAGTGTAGTTTACGTATTCGAATCTATCTTTACCTAAGAACGATTATCTACGGACGCAGGTCCTATTGCGGGGGATGGTTTTTTAGGCTTACTGTCATATATTTTGTTTCATCTAAAACAATTATAGATATTAAATATATGCTTATGAATGTTGTTGATTTTTTATTTTAAGTTTTATACAAATAGAAAGTCAATGACGTCATTTACACTAATTCGAGGATTTCTTTTTTACTTTAAGGTTCAGTGCCACAGAAGCGATGCAGCGAGAACCTTTTCAGTGGGGCTCAACCAGAAAAACTTCAACTTCAACCAAACTGGACGAAGCACATTTCAAAGACGCATTGAACAGAATGAAAGAGAGTGGTGTTAGGTAAGTTGCTGTGAGTAGGAACAGGTAGGTGTTAGATGTATTACCTAGAAATAATTACTTAAGAACATATTTTTAATTATTTAAATAATTAAAGATATAATGAATGGTCATATAATGCACAATAGGCTATCTTAAAATGCATATTATATCTTAACATGAATTTATCCTTTTTTTTGTATCAATATATATGGTTGAAATTAAATTGTTTATTAAAAACAAGAATACAATAAGTTTTTTAGTAAAAGTACTATATATGACTGTTGTAGGAGCGGAACAGTACCTTGGTGTATAGATTTTTTATTTTATTGTTATTTTAGAAAACTATTTGTCGATGTATTTGTAGATTGTAGATAGGGGGAATTTGGAGGTTAAAGCTTTTTTGATTTTTTGAGATAGGACCGGGATTTATGAAATCATGATGGGAGATGGAGAGCAGTCTGTGGGAGATTGGTGAAGGTTTGGATTAATTTGTAATTAGGTTTTTTATTATGTGATCAGAAAAGGCGTTGGATTGCAGGACCTTTTGTAGTTTTGTTAGGTCATTGTCGTGGAATTGTTGGTCAGCTAATGTTAGACTGCGGAGTATCAGGTTTGTAGCTACACTGATTTTTTAGAGGTAAGGGTGTTGCGAAAAATAGTTTAAGGAACGGTCGGAGTAGGTTGGTTTGTTGTACCAATCGGTGGATAAGGTATTGTCATTATTTCAAGAAATGAGAACATCAAGAAAAGGGAGGGAACTATTTGATTCTATTTCAATGGTAAAAAGGAGTCGAGGGTGGTATGAGTTGAATGCAGAAAGTATGTTTGGAATAGCGTGTGGTTTGAGGATTATTTATTATTCACCATTATCTATCGTGTAATATTATATCTCTGATTGTATTAAAAATTTTCAGCCCTGTTGATGATCCACATCTTTGGGTTGAAATGTAGGCACTAAAAAAAAACTTTATAATGACTGGGTCCAAAATATTTATCACCCATGATATGCAAAACAGTCGACTAACTTCTTTCAATTATTAATTAATTAATGACATTATTTCAGGTTGAAAGGAAAAGAAAATGAATCATCGGTGGACAGAATTATAAAAACGATAACGGAAGACGTTTCGAGCGAAGGATCCCTTTCGGATCTTAACGCTTCCTCGAACGACACCGATGAATCCGACCCCGAGATTGCGGAAAAAGAAAAGTTAGCTGCTCAGAAACTGTTGAAACAACTTCAACAGAAAATGGAAAACCCCTTGAGGCCCATGGATATTTCGGAATTGAGGAAACCTTACTTATCTTGGCTAGAAAGGAAAAATAGCTCGCTGAAATCAGGCGGTTATACGTGAGTAGTTTTATTTTCTAGTGAACCCTCGACATTCTGATATCCGTTTTGTGAAAGAATGGCTCTGACACATGTTTTTTTTAAATTTCATTGATCAACACATTACTTTATGTGTAAGTAATGTTGGGGTCAGGGGTACTTCAAAATTAAACTAAAAACCTTTCCCCGATGAGTTTCCTCAAAGGTGGGGAAAATTCGAGCAACATTAAATGGTGGGAAAGAAGGGGAAAAATAGTAAAAATGAGATCTGCAAAACATGAAATATGCATACACAAGAAAATATATTATAAAATTACTCAATTAATTAAATGTGTTGAGATTAACAAATAAAAAAAAAATCACCCTTTTTGAATGTTTACAATTTTTATTGAATTGAAATAAAATCGATGAAATATATAAACAATACTTAAAACATAACGGCAATACTAAATGAGAAACAAAAAAAAATTCCATAATAATAAAACACATATAAAAACAAACTTCAAAAATTAAAGAAAAAATCATCCAGTAAAAATAAATCCAAGAAAAAAAATTAATTTAATGAAGAACAATATTAACTAAATTAAAATGTCTTTGAGAGAAGAAACGTAAAAATATCCCAAGTTGGAGGCTATGCATCCAAAGAGGTTACCTGTAATCTTCAGGTAATGTTAAAGCCAGTCGATTGTTGGAGGAATCGATATACATATCGATCCTGATCGATGACACAGCTGGGGTCTTCAAAATGACGCAGGTGAGGGGAAGATGAAACGAGCCAAGCCTGGAGCTGGCGAAAATGGTGGGGGTAGACGTTGACTACATGGATCCAATACAAACGAAGCGTGGCTCCAGACTGACCTTAGACCGCAACCCGGCAGTATTATGGCATTATTTTGATGTCTTAATCCTTAAGACTGGGTATTACTGCCGGGCTGGTGCATATAAAAAAGCGATACACATCGCGAATAACACCCAATATTTAAATAATATACACTGAGATAAATTATAGGAACAATTGTTTCTCAAACTTTTACCAAAAAAAAAAAAAAAAAAAATAATAATCCTTTTATTATTAACACTTAAAAAGGGATGAATGGTGAGAAAAAAAAAATAAAGATCTTAGCGTATGCGGCGTTAACACATACAACACCTTATTCAACATGAGTGAATGTTTATCAATTGGTATTTTTCAGTGAAAATCCATCCTCTACGACCTGACACTCTGAGGAATCAATGTGATCCTACAATGGGTTTCGAGCCAATTTGTGATTCTAAGAAACGAAGAATCAGATGGTCTCTCCAAGAGAGAAGCAAAATTGTCTCAACCGGTCCATCAAAAATCTTACGATTCAATTCGGCAATGGTGAGGATAGTGAGGAAACACTATGAGCGTTTGATAGAAATCCTGATCCCTGCTGACCAAGCAAGAAAATATGCTGTAGGCTGATTCCGCCTGGCGGCTGGCCACGACGAGCTGCAGTCATCTCCACGAGATAGGGAGAATGGATGCAGACCACCGAGACACACGTCTTGCTTTTACGGACATAATAATGAATAGGTTTGTAAATGAATATGTAAAATCATTTTATGCATACTGGACAGCAATATATCGGATGGAAGAATTACGATTAATGATTTCCCTTAAATTAATTAAGAATCCCCCGACCCCAGGATCGATCCACGCTTGAAGAACAGAAGAAATAAGTTATCTGTCGTCAGCTGGATTCGAACCCGGGACATTGAGCTCTGGAAGTTCCCAACCAACTGAGCTACCCCACTCCACGAATTATGTTCATAATTAGTAATAAGTAGTGTATATAATTATTGCTGAACTCTGTGGTTATTCTCAGCGGATTTCAGTCCCAGAATAAAATTTATTTTTTCATTCTTACATTAATTTAATTTATTACTGCATTTTTTGGTACTACTATACAAATTATCACTCTACTTTCATCGGTGAAAAAAGTTTCATAATTACACCATAAGTGGAATCCTGAGAATGGCCAAGTGTGTTCAAAAATAGAAGGAACCGAGCCGATATTATTGCCGAGCATACCGAGCGAGAGTCGAAAGCGAAAATGTAATTAAAGATAATTAATGTCCCGATTTGAACTGAAAAGGACCAGTTGGGAGTTTGTCGAAGTCAAAAATCGTTGTCTAAATAAAGTAACATTACTTCAAACACGTTGTAAATCCTTGGCTATTCTCGGGATCCGATTTGTGCCGCGAACAAGGGATCTTGACAAATTTGACAAGGTGAAGTGACATCTGTACAGTGGTATCCTTTTATTTTATCGACGAATAACAAAAAAAAAAAAAAAAAAAAAAAAAAAAAAAAAAAAAAAAAAAAAAAAGAAAAAAAAAAACTTAGTCCCTTAAAGGTTGTACTTAGTGTTTTTTTTTTTTTACAATAAACTGACGTTACATTTTATTACTTTGAGCCTTTATTCATTTTCAGAACAATGGATGGAGCTGCTCGAAAAAAGATGCATAAAAAACTTAACAAAAAAATGGAAATTCTATCCGACCAGTCGGAACCCTCACAAGGCTCACCTGACACCTCGGAAGTGGAAACCGACCCAGAAGATCCTTTCTCACAGTCTCAAGAAGGCAAGGATATCATGAGAAAGATGAAGAAGATAAAGGCGAAAAAGGAGGATAACCGCCGCAATCCCGACGAAGACGAACTGAAGAGGAAGATGGAGGAGCTCTCAACGCAGGGCCCAGGGTTGAGGCCGTACCTGGACGCGATAAACCCCGCGGACCGGGGCCACCCCGATTGGTCCACCCTCGCGAAGGCCCAGGCCGAGTCGAGGGCTCAGAGGCGGTGGACCGGCGAGGTGAAGGACATCGATGCCCTTTGGCTGAGGGACATCTGCGAGGCCAGCGAGAGGGAGCGCAAGGCCAATGGCGGGAAGTGGCATCCTTTGTGAAGTGTATTGTTCCAAAAATTAGTCAAACCAGAAATCAGAATATCGGAAAAAAATTCAATATTATAATAGTCGTGTCCTTCTATTTATTATCTCAGGTATATTCAATTAAAAATGGTCAAGAAAAGTATTGTTTGAATTTTTATTTACATAACTCAATAGTTAACATTTCTCCAAATGGAAGAATATTGTAAAATATCGTTTCCAACATAAATCACAAATACAGATACATAAATAGTATGTAAGGTTATTTACCATCAACAGATCATAACTAGTATAATGATATCTGTTATTTTCTTTCCTAAGTATCAATCAATATCATAACCTTCATTAGGGAAACATGTTTATTGATATATTCATTATGATGTCAAGAATTTATTATCAAGAAAAACATATATCATATTTCTAACAGTGGGTATGGGTGAGTCAAGTTTCTCGAGTGCACCACAGGTTTTCTTCTTAATTCTTGTCTACTGAATATCTTGTACTATAAAAGAGCAGCTTTGCTTCGTAATGCAATAATCCAACATCGAGGGTGGAATCCCGACTTGCTCCGCGTGGTTTGATGAATCTGCTTATGTCTGAAAAAGGAGTTTTCAAAGACTCGCAGATATCTATGAGCCTCCTGCCATTGTCAGTTACAAACCCTTCACCAAAGAGTCCAACCACCCTGCTGCCAATTAGCTGTCCCACTCTCGCATTGAAATCCCCCGCAAGGATGATCTCTGCATTAGGCCGCACTTTTACCAAGGTTTCTCTCAAGCTCTCCTTAAAAATATCTTTGCTCGCCTGTGATTCGTGGTTTTCCGAGCATATACTCCTATAATTACAACAGATCTAACCCAGAGATTGAGGTCAACTCTGATTAACCGCTGAGAAATTTCCCCACAATGCGTAATCCGATTTTTTAACTTTATCTGCAACACCATACAAACCCCTGCTTTTGATCGTTCATCCTTCGCTTCACCTCTGCACAAGTTATAATAATCTTCCATCTCTCGTTTCTCCTTTAGTTTATTAAAAAATTCTTTCATATTTTATATTTAACTATTTTTTATATCAAAGATTAATGCGAAATGGTTAATTGTTTAAAAAAAAAATGTACTTTAGAAGAAGCTAATATTGAAAATTAGCCATTTAAGCCCTGTTAGAGAACATCAATTGGAATAAAACCTACATTATATTAAAAACTGCTTAATAATACACTGATATTCCGAATTTCATCAAAATCGTTTTTCGAGAAAATCGTAAAAATGTGTAACATTGATTATATAAACTGCCAAATCCGGTTAGTCGATTTTGACGAAAAAGTTGCTGAAATATCACGGGTATATACAAACCTTAAATATGCAATTTCACTTTCATACGACAATTCGTTTTTGAGCTAGACTGTTAACAAACACAGACCATTTTGTGGAACTTAGTTATTATAATTATTAATAACTTTCTAACGAGCGCCACGCTATTTAACTGGTTGAATTTGGAAAATAGCGAAAACCATAAAAATAAAAAAAAAGTAAATAAATAAAAAAATAAATTTAATTAAAAAAAAAAAGATTGGGACGCGGAGTGAGCTACGAACTCGGAATCTTTGGGTTTAAAAAAAACATATGTTAATTAACCTTCCTACTTGGTTAACCTATCGAACCGTCTTACTTGGTTAATTATGACTTTCCCTAATCCCTCGAATAGGGTTTTACAATGCCTTATTAAACCTTAAAAACCAATATAATATATGCATAAAACATAAAAACAAATAGAAGAAAAATAAGAAAATAAAACTGGCTATTATTAATACTAATGATGGATTTACTTAATTCTATTAATTTAAATAACTGTTAAAGGAAATGAAAATTATGAACAAAAAATTAGATTTATAAGAAAACAAAGAAAATACTATTAACTTTAATTATAAAAAAAAAAGGACATAAAATCATTATTGAACTAAACATTAACTTACGACTATACAATAAACCAATTACAAACATTTAAAAAAAAATAGATAGGAAATAAAAAATTATATATACATATTTACAAAATCTCAATGCCGAACTTTGTCCAATTGGCATATTGAATTATCTGAGGAATCGGGATCTTAATCCAGCTAGGGTCGTCAGTGTCTTCCCAATTTATCTCCTCAAGTTGTGAAAATTTTCATTCACCAACTTGTAAGATCAAGCGGCACTCGTAGCTGATGATCACAGGTTCTTGGAGAAGCAATGAAAATCCGGTGTACACCAGAAAACTAAAATATTTCACAAATGAAAATCCTTAGCGTGCCTCTACACTCGCGAGGTCCGCCATCTCTCTCTGAACTCGACTGTCTTTTTTTTCTCCCAATCAGCTGTTTCCTGTTCCACTGACTTAAAAATAATATTTACAACTAATACTTTAAACTAGACTTATTATAAACTATTGCTTATTAAACTAATACTAAATACTTAATTAACTAATACTTAATTATATATTTAACCTTATTCGAATTAATAATAAAAAAAAACCTTAATATAATTTTTAAACCTAAAAATTATTTTACGAACTTATTTATTTTTCGTATTTTATTTTTCGTCACAAGTTCATGGACCAAACTTTTGAAGGGCAACTGACATTTTTGAAAATCACATCACAGTTCCCTATTAAAGTACAATGACTCCTACGTCCGTTCGGTGTGAGTAACCTTCAGTAGATTGCCGGAGACCCTTACATATCCGGGGAGGGGACAATGCAGATTAATTTGAATATTTTCTTTTTATTAAAATTATTTATCTATCGCCTGCGGAATCCTGAGAACAGGATCGGATCTCACAATCGTTAGGTTTGTGCATTTTTGGAAGCGTTTGAACCAACCACTTATATATTTATATATGATTATTTCTAACTATATTGTAAAACTCAGAATTAATCGAAAATATTAATTAAATAAATATAAAATAAATTTCTATAAATTATATAAAATAAATACCTATAAATTATTTTTATAGGTAAATTTATTGCCCAAGCATAACTAATTTTATCTTGTTTCCAAAGGGTTTAAATATTTTATCAAGACAAAAACTCTTCAAATAGCTTCTTTGAAATAAAATAGTATAATTTTTACATAATATATAAAATTATTATCTTTTCTCGGAAGGGGTTTGTAAAGTGACTATGGAATGTCTAATCTTATATAAAATCAATCTCTAAGATATACCAATTAATATTTATTTCAACTTATCATTGAATAAAAACTTTAAAGTGATGTCATTCAGAAATAACACCAATTGTTTTATTTTAATTTTTATTCTGCATTACGATGTTAGACCACGTATGAATAAAATAGGAAATATTATATGGAAGGGGGCTGCAATAGTAATATTGTGGCCTTGAGATTTCTCCGGCTCGGATATTAACTCGCATTTCTTTCTTTATTGCTACTAGAGATCTGCCACTGTATTACCTTTCCTTAAATATAGAAATACCAGATTCCGATAAAAAAAAAAATAAAAAAATGCCTGAGGTAATTACAATTATATAAATATATTTTTTTTATCTCTTAACTTTTTTATTGTGAAATAGTACAATTTTTCTTGGTTAAAGAAACTTATAATAGAGTTCAGAGAGTACATTCACACCGTATATACAGAGACATAAATATATAAATTAATAACAAAAGAATAAGAAAAAAAAAGAACAAAAGAAAATGTGTATGTATATATATATAAGTATTAACATAAATGGAAATATAAGTAAAATAAACATCTTAGATATAAGCATAACTATATACACTATTTACAATCAGCCAGGGAAACTCTGAACCAATCTTGTCCTCCAACATGTGGAGGGAAAAAAAGAAGCTTACAGCTATATATTAAATATGTCTTTTTGATAAAATATTTTATGTCTTGTGTCGAATAGCGGTATTTTTAAGTTTGTTGTTCTCAAATTTCATCTCTTTCAATTTTTACTTTCACTTACTTAAATACGTAGAGGATTCCATATGGATTGCTGCTAGATACATGCCCCGCTCATCATAACCTCCCTGCTTTTATATCATGAGATATTGATTGACCAGTTTCTGTAAGCAGTTCTTTATTGGTCTTTATTCTACATTGATTAGTACTCTGATCCCAGATCGCTCCGGTTACCGTGCGGAGGATTTTTCTTTCGAATATTTCAACACTTTTTTTCTAGGATGCTGGTTAGTGTCCAGAATTCACAGCCATATATTAGAACTGGCTTTATCATAACGTTGTACATCCTGAATTTGTGATTTCTTGAGATTTTTTTTTGGAATTTCAATATCTTTGAAAGGGAGAAGAAAGCTCTGTTTGAGCTAGTTAAACGCTGGTCTATTTCTGCCCGTTGGTCATTCATTAAGGTTATTGTGGAACCGAGGTAGTTTGAATTATTTTATTTTTAATACGTATATTAAAATAGTCAGTGATTTTTGGAAATGCTTGCTTTAAATACCTAAGGAATTTGTGAATTGTTTAAAAAATATTGTTTTTAATATTATACTTGGAATAGAAAATATAGTTTTTCGCGTTTCCTGAAATTTTGTTAATGATGATTAGGGTTCACTTTGGAAGAAAATGGCTCGTACATAACACATAACATGGGGAGATATTGCCACTAAATAACTGTTTAAACAAAGATGTCTCACAAAATGGTTTGCAGTTTATTAATCTGAAGACTGCGAACAGGTATTGTGGGCAAGAATAGGGAATCTGAATTGAAGGAGGTCAGAGATGTATGATGGACGGCTGAATTAGATAACTTTGAAGAGGATGAATTCGCTTCCGATGAAGTGAGTATGAAGACTCTACCCTTTCCCCTCCCCCCTAACCTTTCATCAAATGTAAGTCAGAAGTATCTTTAGACATAGTTGGAACAAGAATTTTTTTTTCAAATAGGGACAAATTTAATAATGCCACCCATTCTTACACCCTTCCCATCAAGAAAAATCAGCAGCTTTATAATTATATTTTAGGTTATGAACTTGAAAATTAATTTCAACAGATCATATGAACTCATTTCATTTTTTTTTTTTTCAATTATGTCCAGAACAATAAATAAACTGAAAAAAAACCCTGCTTTATTTGTGAAAATAAAAAAATCTTCTTTTTCCTTTTTTCTAGCGTAGTGTTAGTAGAAAGCAATTTATTCTCTAGAGATATCCAGAAATATCCCTGTCTATATGGTAAACCCATAAACAACAATTATTTAAAAATACGAGTATTAAAAAATTAACCTTTAACCATGTACGACTCACTAAGCCAATCTGGAAATAAATAATAATTATTATTATACGGCTCTACGACTCACAAGCTGGGTCTTGGCCTGCCTGCTCCAGCATTGACCGCCATACACCCCTACCGAGCACTCACCCCTCCCCCCCACATCCCCAAAAATTGCATAATTTATAATAATTGCGTTGTGTTCCTTGTAACTATTTATTAAAAAAATCCAATGTTCCCACATAAAAAGTGAACGAACTCCCCCAAAATGGCGTCCAAACATGGCGGACTGACGACTTTGACTTCAGTTAGTTTTTTGGTCACTGAGAACCAGCATTTGGCTTAATTTGGTCATAGTTGGTCTTTTATCAAAGCCGGATAGTCATACAATTAGAAAAGTGCTAAAATCTCGGATAAGATAACAAGGATCAGTACCACTTATATGAAACGAATAAATAGATAGAAGAACAAAATATTTCAAGATGCTGCTAAAAAGAGATCAAGTGCTGGAGCAGTTTGGATGATGTTAAAGGGGCGAGACAGATTTATTATGGTGAAGACCATAATATTATATAAATTAAAAGGACTAACAAGGAGCTTTAAGGTTTCAAATAACAGGAGGTGACGAAGGTAAATTTGACGCATTGAGGTACGGTGGGAAATATCTGTTACAAATTTATTTCTTGAAATGAGTTTGAAGAAAGATGTTTTGAGGGTTGGAGAGCTTTATATGACATTATTATTTAAGGAAAAGATTGAAAAAAATAAGAAACATGTTTATTGAGTTAAATATATATATTTTTCCAGTCCGCTGGTGTTCCTCAAGGTAGTATCCTAGGTCCTATCCTCTATACAGTTTATACAGCTGACATCCCTACCTGTCCCAACACTGTCATCACCACATATGCCGATGACACATGTATCCTATCAGTAAACAATGACCCAGCAATTGCATCCCAAATGCTTCAATCATACATCATAAATCTAGAAGAATGGTGTCAAAACTGGGGAATTAAAATAAACTCCAATAAATCCCACCAAATTACCTTCACCCTTCGTCGTAAACCAACGACTTCCTGTCCTACAGTTTCCTTTAACAATACTCCACTTATCCCTGTTGAGCAAATCCGATACCTAGGACTCCACCTGGACAAACGACTAACTTGGAATCCTCATACTATACTGAAACGACAAGAAACCGCTCGACGTTTCCGATTACTTCAGCACTTACTAGACAAACGCTCTAAACTTCCAATTAATTACAAAAGACTCATATACTTGACTATAATAAGACCTATTTGGACTTACGGAGTTGAGCTATGGGGCTCCACTAAACCATCGAATTCCTCTCGCATCCAATCCTTACAATACAAAATCCTTCGTAAAATCCTCAATGCTCCTTACTTTGTCACTAATAAAATTATCCATAAAGATCTTAATGTTCCTTATGTTTCAGATCTGGCCCAATCCAGATACCTATCCTTCCATAATAAACTTCATAATCATCCCAACCCTCTCGTTTCTAACCTTGCTTCCTCTTCAATTCCTGATAACCCTCCGAGGCGTCTGAAAAGAAGATGGCCCCGTGATCTCCTAATGTAGTCATATCATTAGAGTGCTACCATTGGGTAGTTACTCAGCAAGTGTATTCATGTCATTATATCTATTATGTACAAATTTACTTGATGTATTTATGTAATACAGTTGTAAATGTCATTAAGAAATAAAAAGAAAAAATATATATATACACACATACTTTACCTTAGGGTTTTTAAATATATACATAGCTTCAACATAATGAGTTAGGAACAATCCAAAAATATGCTGAAACAAAGTTCTCAACCAAATCAAAAATAAAATAAAATAAAATAAAAACGCGTGTTTAAAGAAGTAGAAGAAATCAAAAAGAATTTTCTAAAACTTTTAAGTAGCAATATTGGATTCATGGATGAGAAAGTATGGAAAGTTGAAAGCACCCTTGCCAGCTGGAGTGAATTGAAAGGAAAATGAGGGGGCAAAGTTTCCCCGGATTTGGATAAGAAAGGCTGGTAAAACTTGGAGCGCGGTGCGGTATTGTGGCGCTATGGAAACAAGAGGAAGCTCTCCGATAGTAGATGGTAATGTCTTTATTATATGGTAATTAGTTTTTAATTGTTTCCCAATATTTAAAATATTCTTATGTCCACGATTTTTTCATCGTTATTATTAATAATTAAAGGAAGTTGGTCGACTATTCTACACATAATGGATGATAAATATGCAGGACTCAGCATAAATCATGAGTACTTGAATACCTTCCGTGCTCGTACTCATGATGATGACCTACATGTTTGGGTTGAAATGTCGGTACCAACAAAAACCTTTAAAATGACAGCGTCCTGAATATTTATAACCCGTGTCATTATTAATAAACATTTATGTTGATAATTAATATGCTAATTATTAATATAATGATGTGTTCAAATCCAAAATGTATTTTAATTATTATTTTAAAATACAGTATTTAAAATACTTGCTGAAAAAGTATTTTAAATACAAACTACGTTCATGGAGGGAGGAGATGGTCCGGGGTGGCGGTCATAAAAAGAATAAAATAGAGGAAAAACTATTTTATTAAAAGCCAACGTTTCGACCCGACTTTGCAGGTCTTCAGGGCTAGAACGAACAAGATAGAAAATTGTGGAAGTTACATAATATTTAGATAAAAATTATAAACAAAGTGAATAAACTTGTTGAAATATTGAAGAACAATAAACCATATAAACAGAATAAACTAAGTGAAAGGATCCTAAACTGATGTAGATAAATGGTAACAATTTTTGTAGATAGGAACTAATTGAATTTAACAAGAAAGGTAGATTATATATATAATGATGAATATACTGCTACAGTTCTCAAGAAAAGATTGAAAGGAAAACGAAAACAGGGAAGTGAAAAAAATAAATAAAATAAAATAAATAAAGAATAATCTAGCCATATTTTTTTTTTTTTTTTTTTTTTTTTTTGTTCTTCCCTACCTTGCCTTTTAGGCTATACGGGGACCCGGGTCGGAGTTGAGGGCGGGAATTTAAAATCCCCTCCTGCACCGGGACGCGAACTCGTACTTTTTAATCTTCTCAAATCTGTTACCCGGTTGCCTGGCAACTCGCGGTGGTGCTGTGCAGACGCTTTAGCCCATTCGGCTGTGCACGCTTACCTTTTTTAAAATAATATTACAAAATATGCCGACAATGAATGATATTTTCTTCTATATTCACAGTGAAATAGCAAACACAATACTAAGCTAGTTTCAACAAGAGTTGACATATTACAAAATGGATAAACAATCCACCTTAGGGATTAATTAATCGGATAAGAAGTGTATCATAGTGACATGAAAATAAACAGAAATACCGAAAGGACTTATTTGCCAACACAATATTATATAAGTTTATTTACAGTTATATATTTTTCATCATTATTTTCAACTTGTCTGAAAGTAAAACAATTAATTTTCAATATAAGAGAAATTTAGGTGTTGATTGAACTTTCCAGGAATTAATTTGAATCCATCAATACACTCAATAGGGCTTTAGAGCTATATTTGAATCCATCTCGATGGCTCCACCCACTAATTGTTGTACTCCAGCAAGGTCTAATTTCGATATCTTTCGTTTTAAAGTGAAATGGCTCATTTTCATCTCTCATTAGCCTTTCATCACTGAAATTTTCTCTCTCTCGTTGGTGTAGTGTTCTCGGTCTATTAATTCTTCAGATTCTCCTTGAAAATCGCCATCTTCAATTTATGTCACAACAAGACCTTCATCTATTATTTATAAGACCTTCTTACCTTCAGTTACCTATAAGTAAAATACTTAGCGAGGGGAAGTATAACGATCGTAAAAAATTTCGAACTTGAGTTAATACTGATTTTCAGGATCCCTAAGTCCAAATAATATAATCTCGTTAAATTGTATGAGACGTAGGTAAAGAAGCTGTACGGAATTAATATACGTCCTTAAGGTAGATATATACCTCACAAGATATTACAGAAATATTTTTGCTAAAATCAGGTCACCAGAAATTGTACTTCATTTATACCATTGAATTAACATATATAATTTTAATTCTGTATATTTTAGTTTAAGGTGATATTATATTCATAATAAAAGGTTTGGACAATGTTTGTTCACCCAATTTTTTTTTCTTTTGTTATTTTACTGGCAAAGTTCCGGCTGTCACCATTTTAAATACATCTGTAAGATTAATAATGATGTTCAAAATGTTAGTCCAAAATGATAGTTGTTCAGTCCTTAATAATGATGTTCATTATGTTAGTCCAAAATGATAGTTGTTCAGTCCTTAATAATGATGTTCATTATGTTAGTCCAAAATGTTAGTTGTTCAGTCCTCAATAATGATGTTCATTATGTTAGTCCAAAATGTTAGTTGTTCAGTCTTTAATAATGATGTTCATTATGTTAGTCCAAAATGATAGTTGTTCAGTCCTTAATAATGATGTTCATTATGTTAGTCCAAAATGTTAGTTGTTCAGTCCTCAATAATGATGTTCATTATGTTAGTCCAAAATGTTAGTTGTTCAGTCCTCAATAATGATGTTCATTATGTTAGTCCAAAATGTTAGTTGTTCTGTCCTCAATAATGATGTTCATTATGTTAGTCCAACGTGTTAGTTATTGAGTCCTTAATTGCATTATAGTATCTATCCTTTATTCCAATTGAAGACTGAGCAACTAACATATACTAACATAATGAACATCATTATTAATCTTACAGATGGCTTGAAAATATCGACATGGCAGAAGCGTTACCAGTGTAATAAAAAAATAAAAATGGTTGACATACGCTAAACCTTTTATTACTTAGAATAGAATAGAATAGAAAATTGAACTTTGTTCTGGCACTAAGTTCCCTTAGAATAACAATGATGAATTAATATAAGATAAAATAAAAATACATATAATTTTATTTACTTATTTTTTTTCAATTTTTACCGAAGACATTTCTAAACGATTTTAATTAAACAAAATATAATGCACTTTAATTTAAGCCCGAAAATAAATGGTTAATGATACAAGTTGGATATTATCCTAATGAAAATAGTCACACAGCTTAAATTTTAAATCTTCAAAACATATCTTTCTAACTACTTATATTTTGTTTATTTGAAATAATTAACCAACTCATTTTATTAGTAATAATAAAATATAAAAATTTTATTTATGAAATAATTGCAATTCTATCATAAACAAACATATTATTTTTGCTATTTTGCATTATATTTGTAACAAATTACGAAAAAATTGAATAAGATATCATATTTTTGGTAAAGTTAAGTCCATACTTAAAACTTTATTCTTTAACTCCACTGTGACAAATTGTAATATTTCTGAATAAAGTGTTTTAATAATAAAAAAATTCTTTAACTCCATTCTTTCGGTAAATACGCCACAAAGTTCTTGACCCGGGTACTTTCCTTCAAGTAAAGAATCAACAAGAGTTGTTCAAACAATAAATGTTTCATTAACTATTAACATGAATTGCGTTTATGTGATTTCTTCTTAATATGGAAGTTTTTGGAACATAGTGAGTATTCCTTATCTCTTTTTCTGCTTGATTGACGAAATTTAAAATTTGTAAGCATTTTTTATTTTCGTATTTAACTACTGCTGTAAAATATTCATTCAATGCAACTTACGATGTATGAGGTTACTGTTCTAACACGGATCCTCCGAATTCTTTTTTTTTTTTTTGTAAAGACTTTTAATCAAGTAATTTTTAAATCCCAGGATTTGTATCTAGGTACGACCAACAAAAAAATATTTACTTTTTGAGTTATTCGCAAATAAAATTTCTTCTCCTTCATAACTTTATTAAAAGAAATTTCAGGGCGGGACTATTATTTTTCCTATCTTCAGAATGAGTGCTCAATCATTGGATTTGATAAAGAATTGACGAAGATATGCCTTAACGACCAAAACAATCTTTGAAAAATAATATATAAAAATGATAGGTTACAATAACAAATATTATTATAAATAAAGCTTTTAAGTAAAATCTTTCTTGTAAAATGAACGCCATTGTTTTATTTCGGTTGACATAATTTTAGTATGTTAATGCAATACTTATTCTAAAATGCTTTTCACTTACATTGTCTCATACAAAAAGTTCACATATCAGCGGATGGACCTTGGTGAATAACTTGTTTGTCTCATATGCTAATTTACGTTTAATAAATTATAATTCATTTAGAAGAACATTAGGAAGAGTTTTATGTATAATGCTTCTTAAGAAATTTTAAACATATGCATGGGCAGTATATTCTAATTACATTCACTCAATTCCATTTTCTTTTATTTTACTTTCATGTTCCTTACATTAAGTTCTGAAACATCAAAAAATGTTTTTTTTATTGTTTTTTTATTAAAATTTACAACAATATAGAATAAATACAACCATCGAATATGAACAAATCACGAATGATATGAACAGACTTGTTGAGATACTACTCAAAGGTAGCATTCCTAAATAGTTTTTAAATTTTTTCTAGTTATGAAATCACATATTGTTGTCAATATCACTTATGATGATGAAGGTACACGCACAATCACTGGAAATTTTATAAAAAATGGATAAACGGTAGAGTAGATGAAATGTCTGTCATAAGACAGATATACATGGAAGCGATTTCGATAGTTGATGTCCAAAATCTTAAACGCAAGTGGAAATTTTCGATTCTAAGTACAAGGTTTTTTTTTTAATCTTCCGCACGAATACGAAGCTTCGCCATCTTCAGTAGCGATGAAGCGGAATAGTGCGCTTGAAACAAAATTGTTTGAGGAATCCCACAGACAGACAATTTGTTCCACAATTCAAGCTTAGTGTTTGTTTAGCACTGATTGCTTTTCCAGCAATTCATTCATTATTCACCCAAACAACTTTACAAACTATTTCAATCAACTGGAGCATTATGACGACAATTACATTTACAAGACCTTGACACTACATTCAGAGTTCTGAACTTATCGTTATCTCCGAGTCTAATCAGACATATATATGTAAATATTTATATATATATATATATATATATATATATATATATATATATATATATATATATATATATATATATATATATTCAAGAAAAATAGTTATATATATATATATATATATATATATATATATATATATATATATATATATATATATATATATAACTATTTTTCTCGAATAATTTAAGGCATAACAGAATATTTGTTCTGAAAAAGGGTAAATGAACAGAGTAATTTAGCACAGCCACAAATAGTGGAATGAAACAAAGCAATTATTTAATTTTTGGACTATAATGTTCGAAATTGTTCTATAATGTTATATAATACAATAAAAGTGATTTTAGACCATTTTGTTTTTTAATCCTGTCACTGCCGATCCCAAGCACTGTCACAACCTTCCATGGGGTGTTGTCGGTTGAGGCACTTTCCTTTTTTTTTTTTGTGTGTGTTCTTCTATAACTATCATACTTTTATTTTATTTATAAATTTTTAGTATTTATATGTAGTCAACTTTACTATAAAAAATATCTTTCTTATATTTAATTGATATACTAACAAAATTGAGGACGATTAATTGGAAATTGTCAAAACCTCCCCCTTTATCTGAATTTAAATATATCTGACCGAATATGGGTTGTTAAAATAAATTTCTCGGTGAAAAATGACACGGAAATAGGTAATGAGTTCCAAAAGGAGATAGCACGAATGATGAAAGCTGGAGGAAACGATTTTTTGTAAAATGATCAATAGATCAATAGGTTATGATCTGGTATTTAGAGAGTAAAAAGAGGAGCTTGGAGTAAAGTTTTCTAGGTGTAGGAAGGTTTTTTTTGTTCTAAGGACTTAGAATAGGAAAACACAATAGAGGAATAGCCATTGGAAAATAGGATAGACTCTCTTTAGTTCGGTTCATCAACAAAAAACACGGGAGCGCCTCAAAATCCTCAAAATCAAAAGACAATTCTCATAAAAATTTTCGTAGATGGATTTATATTTGGTGCGTTAATTGTGCTGAAAGTTACTTATTAAAAAAGGTATTTGAAGGAGTCACGACGAATAACAAATGAAATAAAATGATAATCAGGTCTAAATCGATTGGTAAAGGTCTAGAGGTTCGATTGAAATATATATTAGAGGATTGTGTGTGGTCGGGTCTTGAAATTTTAAGCTTTTGGAATTGAGTTGATTTAGGTAGGTATCTAAGTTAGGGTTGTTAGTGTTGTCGGAATAAAAATTGGGGTTCATTAACCTTTTTCTACAGCCTTTTATGAAATTCTAAAGATTTAAAAACTTTTACACCAAGGAAGAAAATATATTATGAAACATATTTAGAACATACTTAGAAACTCATGGATTTTTAATGCCGTATTCGGATAAAAATATTTTTAGAGTTTATATATTGGACAAGGGCGAGCTACTAGTCGGATAAATTGTGCTAGAATGGGTGTGATTTGGTCGGTATCTGGTAAGTACAGAAGATTGAAGGTGGGTATCAAGCCTAAGACGTTTACTAACGCTCGACTGACTTACATGCGTCTATAAGGTATACCGATATGAGATATCAAATCCTATTTTTCCGAAAGGACCTTGCTAGGTCAGCTGATGATGAGGTCCGTAAAAATTTCCTGACCTACAAAATATAACAGGAAAATGAGAAAAAAATATTGATATATACATTCATATGTATCGTAAAATTATATGATGATCTTTCTTCTTATATGTAATTTATTAATTTTATTGGTCGAATGTATTTTAGCATTTTTTTAATAACACTTTTTTCTCTGTACGGTCCTTTTTGATCAATTTGAAGTTTAATTTGCTGTTTCCAGAATTTTTCGCACTGGAATACGTGTCCAATGTTCAGATTAGCATTTTCAAATGCCTCACATGTTGGTCGATGTAAGCCCATAAGTAAGTGGAGATAGGTCAGTTAGGTATGCCCAATCAGCCAAAAATTCCAAAATGCAAATCAGTAAAAAATATTTATTAGATAAATATACCATTTTATTTATTTATTACTGCGCTACAGCGCACCTAGCGATTTCGACATATTAAGCATTAGCAGCGAGTCTCCATGATTAGCTTTTATTTTGTAACATTTTCTTTTCAATGTGCGTCGAACAGTTTAACAGGGATAAAAATGAGGCATAAAAATGACTAATGGATTGGAATGATTTTGAGTTGAAGAATGAAATGAAGTTAATTTACTTCAATTTTTTAAAACGAAAGGGAACGTTCACTTTCATTAATAAATTAAGCATGAATTCGGTTCAGTAATTGGCACCTTGCGGATAAATCCCGAGTGGTCCCATTACTTGGATGCCGCAAGCACCACAGACGGGTTCTTCGAACTTCCTCGGTAACAACGGCCAACCTGATATAGTTGAAACTAATTTCATCTGCCTACAGAAGTTTGGTTAGGAGAATTTTCAAGAAACACTTCCCTGGTTAATTTTAATGAAGCCTAAATTTCAACCACTGGCAACTAACTAAAACACAACATAAACGTGATGACGTTCTTAACTTTTTCGAAACAAACACCTGTATCATAACAAAGTTTGAGGAAACTTTAGTGAGAATGTTGAATGGAACAAGTAAAAAAAATTATGGTAAAGTAAGACAGATGGTGCAGATTTATAGAATGTAGAGTCACCATAGACTTCTTCTGTTTTTAAAGAAAATATGTTTTTAATTGGATTAGGTTAGAATTGGAAAAAAAAACAAACAAAAAAAAAACAGGATCATCAGTCCATGGCATCCAAACATACAATATATCCAAACAGATATATTGTATATCTTTAAAACATATATACAGTATGTGTATACTGTGTATAATTTATATGTAAGTATGTCACAGAGTGATTTGACCTTGTTTTTATTTTCTACCCTGATGAAGCCTGAATTGATCCGTTGGCGGGTTATTTTTTTCTTTAAGTGAATTTTAGAGATGCAAAGCTGTGTGCTTCATTTTTTTTTTTAACTATATCGTAATATCTATTATATTTTTTTTACCCATGAACCAAACAAAGAAATACGATATATGATAAAAAAAAAATTAGAAACGTTTTTATGGTGACGTTTTATGGTTAGGCGACTGACCATCAATTCGGGTTCCGAAAATTACATTCAACAACACAACAATTGCACAGGGTGACTGACTAAATCTCTACAGCCCTAGAGAGAAAATTATATGCAACCGGAGTATTTCTGGATGTCGTCCAAGCGTTCGACAAAGAATGGCTTCTCTTCAAGCTTAAAACCATTCTTCCACATACCTGCTACTTAATCCTCCATTACTTTCGCTCAGACAGATTTTTCTCCGTTCAACATGGTCAAGGTATATCCTCAATTCGACCTATTTTAGCTGGTGTGCATGAGGGATCCATCATAGCCCCACTACTGTACATCACATACACACACGACGTTCCTCAAGGTATCCACACTCTTACAGCTACCTAGGCAGACGACACTGCTATCATTACCAGGCAAGAAAATCCTGCAGAGGCATCACTTAACTTAGCTTTACATATCGAATTTACTTTAAGCCCAGAAACATGCCCTCCTGTATACTTTTCATTTACGATTCCACAAACAGACAGTACAATACGCTAGGCCTTACGTTCGATAGGTGAATGACATGGGGTCCACATGTAAAGAAAAACGAATCACATTAAATTTAAGAATAAAATTGTTACATCCATTGTTAAGACGAACTAAGCATTTACACATATCAATTAAAACCTCGTTGGATTTACGGACTACAAATACTCGGAATTGCAAAACCAACACACATAAAAAAAAAACTTCAAACTTTTCAGTCTAAGATACTACTAAAGCACCATGGTTCGTGGATAACCACACCTTACACACATATTTACACGTTTCGACATCAATGAACACATACTAACGTACTACAAACGATTTTATAATATGTTAAATGGGCACTTCAATCAAATGAGAAAAGAAATTACCGCAACTAATATGCCAGAGAACTTCAGAAGATGGCTGAAAAGGTTCTGGATGAGGGATCTACTTAAATAATGTTAGTAAATAAAAGCCATGGAAGGGATACCGCTGGGTATTGCTATTCCTCAAGCCTATCAAGCCTTTTTATCTTATTTTACTATTATTATAATTAGAGTTCTACCAATGGGTAGTTTCTCTTCATTTTGTACTTACGATGTTACCAATGTCACATTTACTTGTTGTATATTTAATGTAATACAGTTGTAAATTTCATTAAAATAAAATAAAAAAATATTATTAATTTTTTTATTTTTCTCAGCACTATTCCAGCACATCTGCTGATTGTCGATAGCTGTAATTGACAGGTGTGGATAAATAAATGAAAGTGCAAAAAAAAAATAAACAATTATTATATTATAATTTTTATTGTCATAAGCTAGGCAATCACCCGTTGCAGTGTAGTAAATTGTTGGCACCATTTTAGTCGAATTTTAGGATTATCAATGACGAATAAAGTTCTGGATTTATATAATCATGTTTTATCTTCGGAGTTTTGGACTACAGAATTCCTACTTTAGACAAAAATACAACTTTAAAAATATTTAAGTCCATGTTTAATAATTCGAGGTGGGTTACAGGGAAAGTTGAAATTGTTTTCTCGTTTCATAAATATATATATGTATGCCAAGCAAATTGCTATCTCCTTAATGAAATAGTGTTTTCAACAAAAATAATTAGATTTTTTCTTAGTGGTTTGTAATGTATCGCAAGAAATAAATTGTTAACAGGAAGTTTTTTATCGATAAAAGTATATAAAAAAAATATTGAAGTTTCATTTAATGAAGCACTAAGTAAAAATAAATAAACTGTATTTACTTGTATTTCCTTTGTGCGAATTGTTCAGGCCTTAGACCATAGAAGGAATAATAGGAGAAATAGCCGACAGTAATTGTAGCAATATGTAGGTAAACTAATATAGTTATGTAATATGTAGGTAGTTAAACTTTCTGAATAAATAAATAGGTGGAATGGCGAGTATATGATATATAAATTAAGGGAGCATAGAGTAACGGCTGGGACTTATAAACTAGCGGTAGCAATGTTAGGATATATAAGATAACGGTAACAAGGATAGAAACTTATAAAATTATGGACCGAACTTAAGATATTTTAAAATAAAATAATAAAATAGCGATAACATCTTAATAAAATTAAGAAAGCAATGAATAATCAAAATCCAAAGGAACATTAAGAGATATATAGGTAAGTGGTATTCATTTATTTAAAAAAAATATTTAAGGCGTTATTTTATTATTTTTTTTTTTTGGGTCCTTCCCTTCCTCGCCGTTAAGGCTATACGGGATTTTCCCGGGCAGGAGGTGTGAGAGGGGATTTAAAAAACTCCCCCGGCACAGAGACGCGAACTGGTGACTATTTTTATATAATTAGATCGATATATCTGGTTGCCGAGCAACGGCGGTGCAGTGCACACGCTTTAGCCCATTCGGCCAACCCGCCCACATATTTAAGGTAAGTGTCACAAATGAAATTTTCCAAAATTTATAGAAACTAACCACCCATAAAATACCTCTTATTTTTCTTTTGCGCCACATTGTTGTACCTGTCAGCGTAGGGGAACTTAATAAAATTAAATAAAATGCGAAAAATACACTCTTTGAAGTTTTTAATGAAACCGACTGAACATTTAAAGCTACAAAAATGGATTTGTTTTAAGATAATCCTAAACGGATTTATTCAAGCTGATAATAGCACAGAAGTCAAAGGGCAATTAACGGAGATATAAACAGGAAACAAAACAAACGGAGTCCACAGCACAATATTGTAGCCGAATCAACAATGCCAGCGCTGGAACAAGTTTAATTAAATCTCTACTAGTAAGCTACAAGGTCATGGAACGGCGAGGTTAGTGGATAGTGTGGAGTCCGATGGAATTTTACATCTAAATAACTTTTAATAAAACGAAATAACAAAACTCACTGGTAAACAACAGAGTAAACTATGGTTAAATGAGGCTTTAGCAGAATTTATTTTTTACTGAATTAACAAGTATTCTTAGAAGGTCAACAACATTTTTTTTATCTAATTCTATGTGACGTGACTCATTTATTGTGTCCCTTTCACCTGTTTTATTAAAAATAATTTTAGAAACAAATGCGAGAAATGCTTACCATGAACTAGTAGATTTCTACAGAAGTTTTATCTTTTCGCAGGATCACATTACTCTCTAGCATGAAGTATGAAGTTACCTAAATATTTAGAGCTGGGGTAGATTTATTTTTCCACCACTTAGGGAAAAAAATATACATACATATATATATATTGCTTACAGAAATTGGTCAATGAATATCCCACGATATAAACTGTGAGACATCTGGCTCTTAGCAATCTATCCTCTAGCTAACAATAAATGTCTCAATAGAAGGCAAAATACGACATGGAACGCCAAAAAGCAGATGTATAGATAGAACCGACAAGGATGCAATAGAACTGCTTGCAGATAACTGCAAAGAAATAGCCCAAGATAGGTAGAGATGGAGCAGGCTTGTTAAGGCGGCAAAAGATCTACAAATTCTGTAATTCCAACAAAAAAAGAAAAAAAAAAAAAATATATATATATATATATATATATATATATATATATATATATATGAGTGACTTCATATCAAGGACGTCACTCGTTTTTTTTCTAGCATTTTTAAAAAGAAGAAAAAAATTCGATTATTATTTTACAGTCAAACCGTTTATGATGATTTTATTTAAGAATGTTCAAGTTGAATCATTAAAAAAAATCATTAGTTTAAATTGCTTTTTCTGAACTTTTTAAAAATGACAGATGCCAATCTTTTATATAAAGCCAAACACACATATATATATACATTTATATATTCTAATTTTGCAACCTCTATTTTACTGTTATAAGCTGCCACTCATTTAAATGTTTTTCAAAACTTACGGACACCCTTTCTGTATATATAAAATAAAGGTTGCAAAATTAAAATATACAAAACACCCGTGAACAAATTAGGAAGTAATAAAATAAAGGTAATAAATGATGAAGTAAACAATAATCAAATAACGTTAAGAACGTAAATACAAAATGTAATAACAAAAAAATAAAATGGAATATGTATTGAATAAATGGAGGACGTATTGCTATAAGTTGATGTCATTATATATTCAGAGAAAGTGAGATATACAAAGTAGAAAAGAATAAGATGTAATGAAATCTATCGAAACACTTGGCCTTGCGGGTTAACGCGTATGTGTAAAACAGGCGTTGCCTAACAACCTCGTAAAACGAAGATCTCCAGCTCAAATCCCGGTGTTGGGGGAGGGGCGAAGAGAGGGGTTTTAACCCTGGCTAATATACCCCGCCCTCTCCACTAGCCAACGAAAAATCTTGTAAAGCAAAAAGACAAGAAATTGAAGAAAAATAAAGAAAAACAAATGTCTGAGCTGTGCGGAGGAAATCCGATCCCAACGATGGGGCCTGCCTCTCAGGATAACGACTCCTTTATAAATGGTCGTTCTTACTTGATGTTATTTGAACTGTTCCGAGCCCATCGGGAGCTGAGGCCACCCTTCTAGAGTTTCTTCGACATGTAAGATCAATACGCCTTTGGTAAATGCAACAGAGAGCTCCTTCTGAAGTTTCTTCTATGTAATTTATTCAATGTAATGAAGTCGGAGACTCTCACTCCGGGACTTCCCTAGATCATTCTCCGCACCGCCCTGGAAATTACCCTATAAATTACAAGCTCCTGCAAAATGTTTGTTTATCATGGCGAATACATTGAACGAACCTCACCGCACCAATATTAAATAAGGGTATCATCGGATGGATATAGATTTTTTAAAATCATTTTTGAGACCTCCAGATTTTATTTTATTTTTTAGTAAGGTTTTAATTATTTAAATTGGCATTTGCCACTTCTCCATGAAAGTCTATCGCTCATGAGAACCGGAAAAGGAATCTGTACCATCGTATTATCATAGCGTAGATTATAAAAGTCTTATATTGCCATTGAAAGAAATAATAAAATATAAAAATGTATGCGTCGACTAGAGCTGTTCATTATTCCATCCCCAATCGCATTCATCTTGCTGATAAATCGTAAATGTGATGAGGAAATGAGGGAAAGATACCTCAATATCTGAAGTTTGCGGACGGTCAAATAATTAGCTTTGCTAACTCATTAACAGAGATCAAAGGGAAGGTCAATAAACTCCTTGTATACTGGGAATCCGAACAGTGTATACAAATACCGAAAAAAAACAAAGATAATGACGAATTCTCCTAAACGAGAAAAACCAAGTAATCAGTTTGGCCAAGCAGTATATTTACTTCAAACAATCCCTTCTATTAAAAAAATAACTCTGCAAATTATTTCACAATGGTTCATTATTTCCAAACAATTATACATTTAAAGTAACATTACCTACCTATTGACAAAGAAAAAGAAATAAAAGGTGATTCCACTTATTGGACAAAACTTTTTTTTTAATCATTAGTATTATTCTAAAAAATTAGCATTACTTCAGTGACACATTCAAAAATCGAAAACCAAAACAAAGGATATAATCTTTGCAGTATAACATATAACAAAACATCTAGAGACCATAACTTTCTATCTACCACAGTATCGAGGTTTGACGTTTCAGGATACGTAGAATTCGAAAAACGAATAACATTTTTTTGTCTGTCCACCGTCCTCCGTCCCCGCATTTTCTCCGAAAGTACTGGAGCAATTTTTTTTTTCAAATTTGGATTTAAAATTAGAGGTTACCCGAGGATGATCCCCTCCATCGACATTTTTATCCGCCTTTTCCTTTCAAGATAGAGACCGAAAAAACTGCGTTGCTATTGACTGTAGTGCCAAACCATATCCGATTTAATGAAACTTCATAAAGTATTCTCTCGATTTTTATAATTAATTTATTAGATAAAATTATCTATAACATATTCAAAGAAGCTGGAAAAAAAGTTACGAGGGATTGTAAAATTAGATCCAGAATAACTCAAAAGTATACATTTTTTTGTCGATATTATTTATTATTCGATATTTGTCAATGGTTATTTAAAAGTTTATGGAATTTCCTAAAAAAACAAAACAAAAAAAATACGTTAAAATCGGACAATTAGGAGCAAAGATATGGTCACTAGATGGTTTTTAAATGTTATACTGCCAAGTTTATATCCTTTGTTTTGTTTTTTGATTTTTGAATGTGCTACTGAAGTAATGCTATTTTTTTTTATCATATTGCTAATGATTAAAAAAAAATGTTTAGACCAATAAATGGAAATCTGTTTTGTTTTTTTTTGTTTTTTTTGTCACTAGGAAGGTAATGTTACTTTAGATGTATAATTCTTTGGAAATAATAAAACATTGTTAAATAATTTGCAGCATTTTTTCATTGTTATGTATATTTTAAGTATTTGAATTAATTGTCCAAAATATAATACATATTTATAATTGCAAATAACAAGAAACAAATAATCATATTGCTATTTTAATATTTTTTTAATGAATCAGAAAGTTGAAATTAGATTTTCTCAAATTCATTAAAATGTTTCTTAATGATTTTTTGCAGAAAATCAATAAGATACAGTATGTATCTATGTATGTATAAACATAAATATAATGTAATAATAAAGGTAACGGAGTAATCATGGATTAAAGTATTACTCCATGGAGGAGAAAGTCGAATACCTGCTCACTAAAATTTACCTGTTCATACCCGCCGATATGACGACTAGGAGATGGATGGGACGTGTAGTTCGAATTCAGCAAGAAGCCTCTATAGTACACTACACTATAATGAACGTCATCATAGTTAGGAAGATATGAAGGCCCTTATGAAGACAAACTACAGATCAACAAGATACCAGAGTGATAAACGGGAAAGCAGTGACCCCACATATACAAAGCTATAGAAGGCTGTGCCAAGTGCCCAAAGATATGCGAGGTCACTAAAGCCAACAGAAAAAAAAAAAAAAACTTTGAAATAAGATCAGCATAACTTTCTCGCCAGTTTCACTGCTTACACAATCACCTTTATTTCAATTTCTATAATTGTTTTTAATTGAGAATCAAAGCTTCTGACGAAGCTGTTTACGAAATAGAAAAACCCCTTAGCATTCTCGGGTTTGATATCCCCCGAGGGCACATATTAAACATGCATATGTGTTTAATAGTTTGTTAATAGGCATGTTTTCGTTCGTGAAATTGATGTAACAAAAATCTATTCAACAAAATCAATTGTTTTTTGTTTGTTGTTAAAAAAAAATCGACATTTTCCAACAGCCATAACAAACTTAAATTAAGGAGGAATATGAAAACATGAGTGAAGTTTAGAAATTACATGAAATGTAGACCTGTTCATATATAAAATTTATTAAGGCCCAAGCTTATCCTTTAGCAATAACTAAGTCAAAAAGCTGAGGAATTTGACACCAGACTCTGAAGTTTAAGAGAGAAATCGAGACCCCAAGGAGCTGGCTCAACTTCAAAAGAAGCAATCACAATAAAAAATAAGCATCATCTTTTAATACCTCTCAGCTAAAAGTAATTTAAAATTAAAAATATATAAATTTAAGTATTTACATATAGTACTTTAAAATAGTAAAATACATACATCCATGAAAAACAAACAAACGTTCTCACAAGCGTTCTCATCTTTGTTGATCTTCATAAGATGTATTTTGAAAGAAACCAACACAGAATATAATCCGAGATTCGCGTAATTTGCCTTGAAAATAATTCTGGCGAATTGTTAGAGATACCGTCTGAGTAAGAAAGCAAAATTTGAGAAATCACACGTAAAATGTTGGGGGGGGGGAAGCAGCAATGCCACTATATCCCTTGAAAGAATGTATATATATATAACTGATATTCGTATATTTAACTTGTATGACTTGTATTCGGGTTCTTTTTGGAAAATTGACGATTTTATTGACGAATTTATTGACGATCAGATTCATCGCCTGCTTTTACAAAAGTATCTATGTTTATCAGTTCCGTATTGTAAATAATCTGACAATGTAAATAATTTGTTAGAACAATTTAGAAATATATAGTTGAATGTTGAATATTATGGATGAAAGATGTCCAGGATTCGCAGTCAAAACATTGTGTTTAATGAGTTTACCGACGTTTCGACCCAAATATGTGGACCATCATCAGGGTCACATTTAAAAATAATTAGCTTAATTAAATATAATTTTTTGACTGTTCATCCTGACTATTTCTCGTCCTTATTGTTAAACCAGTGTTGCGCCAGTTCTTCAGACATGTTCTCTCTTAAAATATTCGGGCTTGTAGATTCTAATTCTATAATTACAGAAGCCATGTTTTTTCCATAATCTACATGTTACTAAACCCTTCCGAAAACTACACCTCTTCAATTGTAAATGTCTCAATCAAGGGTCCCAGATTCGTATTTACACCCAAATTGGCTTTCAATTTTTTTGTTTTTTTTCTCACTTTCAAATGTATCTCTACAAGGCTAAATGACAAAAGTCCATGATAAAATAATCATTCGTCGTGGCAAGATAGAAATTAGCAATTTTCGAATTCGAACTTGCCCCACCCTTAGAAATGTGGTGGGGATGCGCGCGCAGGACCTCTGTTCCGACGAGCAGACAGTCCGCTGGAAGTCGGAGGGGGGAGTTGGTGTCTCGTCGCTCTTGGAGGTTCGCGTGTTCAAGTCGAAATGTGATGATGTTTGTAAACCTCTGAAAATATTCTCTTGCCGTCTTATAGGGGACTTATACTAAGTAAGTGACCATATTAATGGAATATATTGTGAAATTTATACTAAAAAAAAATTTGGATTAAAAATTTAATAAGTTTAAGTCAGGCTCAACTGACAAAATATAATGATACAGGATGATTTCTAGAATATTCTAAATCTAGTAAAAAATTTTTTGACTCAGGATTTTTTTAATTACGAAAAATACTTATTTATTCTCTCACAAGAGATGCATTTTACTAGTCAAATTTCCAGGTCTAAATCAAAGGAAAAAAATACATGTGTGTATGTATATATATATACACACACACAATTATTTTATATATATATGTAATTATCAATTAAATTACTAGGAAATATAAATTGATAAAAAATTATTAATAAATATTTAACTATTTTTTTTTTAACAAAATGACAATTTCTGATTAAAAGGGACTGACAAAATTTAATTAAAAAATAATTAATTATTAGAAACAGAAAAAATTGCAATGAAGAGAATAATACAAATTCTATTTTATAGTATAATCCGAAATATCTGGAAAAAAAATTATAAAAATATCTTTTTTTTAACAGGATTAATACGATAAAATTTATTATTTTACATGAAAATCAGTTTTTTTTTTTTTTTAATTTTTACCGTAATGGGTATCAAAAACTGATTTTATTTAAAAAAAAAAAATAGTTTTTGCAAAACTAAGAAGTTACAAATTCAAAAACATTTAAATATTTTAAATTATATCACTTCAGAAATAATTTACTCGTCATTATACAGAAAAAAATGTTGCGATGTACAGAAAAAAAAAACCAATTGTTTGTTACAATCAGTTGAAATAAAAAAAAAATTAATTCGTTTCATCAGAAATTATAAAAAGATTTAATTAATCCTATAGCGATGGGAGAAAAAAAATCAGTACTTGTTGATTCTATCATTTATAATTTTAATTATTACAATAATTGCTAACAATTTATTATAACTTAGTATAGATATCTTATTTGAAGGATGGTTTTTAAAATCCAAATATTGTAAATGTATTTCCCAAATTCTCCTCTACAATCATATAAATAATGTAATATAACAATTTTAAATTAGTTTAATAAATTGTTAATATTTTTTTTATTTTTAAAGAAAAATTCAAGTGTGGGAAACACAATTAAGATATTACTAGATAGGAGTACTACATAAAATATTGTATAGCTTAAATACTTAGCAGGTATGCCTACTAAAAGCCAAATATGAATAAAATCAATAATTCCAACACACCTTTTGAAATATCAGAAGAGGTAATAAGTCATAAATATAAGGAAAAAATAAATTAAAAAGTATAAAAGAAACTAGATATTGGAAAAAAAGTAATAAATAATTGAAATTATGATATAAATAGCAGTGTGTATAAGTATGATATATGAAATTATGTATATCAACGAAATTTTGTGGAGGTTCATATTTCAAAAATAATTTGGTATATAGTTTCAACTTTATCCAAATCTGATTATATTTTTTGAGAATCACGGAGTTAAATTAGACAAAATACAGTTATTTTGTACATAATAAAACAACAAAAGTTTTCTTTTTATTACCATTCCGAAAATTACAGATGTCCGCCATTGATTTCGAGACATTTAAACATGTTATATAATAAAAAAATTCAGATTTATAGATGTTAATAAATTTAACATTTGACCATTAAATAAAACCTTATTTACTTCTGTTTTATATGTTTAGTCTTATCAAAAAATTTCACTTCTCATAGAAATATCTTAGTTTTCATATGATGTATCAGTACTAACGAAAAGTTTGATATTTCTGTTTATTAATACAGAAATAATAATACATAAACATATATTTCTCTGTCAGTCTATTTATTTTTATTTTATTTTACATTTTTCGGTCTAATAAATTTATGTCTATTTTTTTATATTTATTCAATTCGCAAAATTAACGTTGCAACGAAATGTTTTCCAAAAACGTTACAGGTTACAGTAAAAGAAGAAAAGAGTGAATTATTAAATAAATAAAAAATTAAAATATATTGTAATTACTTTTGAAGTATAAATTACATAATATAAAGTATATAAACATTATTATTTGTATCTTGATAAAACTACAATAAAAATAATTAGTTTATTAATGATAGTCTTAAAGTTTTCGGCTTAACTTAGAGAAGCATCAATCAATATTGCTGATACAATTTTCCACTACAAAAACTATTTTTATTTTTATTTTAAAGATAAGTACTTAAAATATTTAAATTTAAAACTTGGTGAGGCCTAGATATTTTATCAGGGTCGTTTAAGGGTACAATTTTAACATTAACAAATTAATTAAATTAAAGAAATAATAATTTACCATTATTTACTACCAGGTATTCTATTTGTTGAATTTAAATTCACATATTCTACGATAATATTTTTAGCGTCTGTTATATTTAAATAGCGTATTTGAGTTAGATATCAAGCATTATATGATAAACAATTTTATTTATTTCTGGAACATACATTAAAACAATGCCGGTAATACATCAATAAAAACTTTTGTTCAAAATTGAAAATTTAATTTATTAAACATTTTTACGTAATTTTTTATGTAAAATTATGGAAAAATGTACAATTGATTTCGTTTTTGTAATACCTTGAATGCTTGTAATGAATCACCGATCCGAATTTCGTTTCGCAATAAATTAAGAGGTCAATATTCAAAATACAGCTATGGGAGTCTTTACACATTGTCATGATAGAAACGGATAATCATATTCAAAAACGAACCAAGTTCATTTGCAAGTTGCTTAAAAACAACAAGAACTCAGGAGATACTAGTTTCAAGCTTCTAGTGCGACATTTTGTGAATAGTAATATTAAGTTAACAATAACACAGTTTCAGGAACAATTCTCAAACGTTATGAATTCAATTATAAATAATATTTTGGGGCGTATGAAATGGTTTATCCATAACGATCGTGAAACAGGCAACATTTGCAAAATTCTAAATAAAAATGTTGACACAATTTACTTTAAAAGAAGATTTATTATTTTGAAATTTTTGTATTCAATATAAAATAATAAAAGGCATATATAATGAAATCGAATAATTGGAGATCCTAAATATATACTGGTTATTGTAAAAATCATAACATTTATTTTACAATAACCAGTATATATTTATACCCAAAATCTGTTCCAAAAAAAAAAAAAAAAGTTATTGGCAATTTTTGGAAATTCCCATAGGGATGGACACACCAGATTTTTCTATTTTACTTAATTTATTTTTTTCTACAACAATTTCTCAAAGATCTCGCGCGTATACCAGAGATCTAATTGCGAACTAATATTAAAAATAAAGTTACAAATAGATTATTATTTAAGGTGTTTTGTAAACTTTATTTTTCCATAACGATTAATTTCATAAAAAAAAATTTAGGCATATTAAAATCCTTATAACATTTTTTAATTGACTTCTTAAAATTGTTTAATTACTAAAGATCCAACTTTTAGGTTATGAAAAAAGGAAACAGTTTCAACCAGATTCAAGTCCAGGTGTTGGCAAAAAATAACGGTAGTTTATATAAGATTTGGGTTTATCCGTACTTAGAAAAAAGTGTGTACCTAGTGCATCATTGGAAGATAAATTTAAATGTTGAGCGGTATACAGACTATTGATCAAGAAACAAAACGTCCTTATAAATTAGACACCAAAACACGAAGACCCCTAACAGTTAAGACCTTTCGCGGTTTTTTGCTTTATTATAAATATATCATTATTAATTTTACTATTTTTGTTTTTGAATATTACTTTTTACTCCTCAAAATAATTTTATAGACTATAAAAAGCATAAAAAGTGTCGAACTGTATTATACAGCTATTTTCGATTCTATGCTACGGTTTGTGTTTTAATATCCACGGCTTTCTATTTTCTGAATGGTAATAAAATGAAGGAAAACAAAAAATCACGTTTACATTTTTTATCACCCTATCAAATTATTTTAATTGAAAGAGGTTTATTTGTTCACGATTAAATCAATTTAATAAAACCTAATTAAACAAAATAATTATCTGTTCTCAAAGGAAACTGAAAAAGATGAAATCATATTGAATTTATTTTCAAGGTTTTTATTCCCTCACGCAAACGATTATTTTTTCATTGAAGAAAAAAGTAAATGAGAAAATTTATAATGAGAATTAAATGAAAAAAATAAAATAAACCATTAGAATTGAATAACATTGTAGATATGTGAGAAAAAGTGTATTTGTTTTTAAATAAATAAATATTGATTTAAGTTTGGTGCACAGTTTTCTTCTTTTTTTTTATCCTCCTCTGGAGCTTGGCATAGAATCGGGTATCATTTGTCGGTTGTTGTTCCTCTCTTCTGTTGGTTCTGCCAGCTTTTAATGCACTTCCCTGGTTCACCGTAGTTCCGATGTTCGATGGAATTGAGATTAGGATTTTCGCAGGCTACTCATTGCTGGAAATGTTAATTTTGTTATATCACGTACATTCACACATTTTATTTATATATATATATGGAAACAAAAGAAGATCTTGAGAAACTTCTGTGATTCGGGGACCCCCATCAGTTTGATGGCTGGTAAGAATGGATGCTTCTGATGTTGTTCCTACCCAAAGCACTACCTACCATTGATCGGTTTTTTTGTACCCGAGTCTATTTATTCGTCCCTTCTCAACAGCCTCGCTTTCCTGATGCTGTCAAGTCAGTAAACATTGCACAATCTTAAACGTCGTAGATATCGATCTGTCTGTTCATCACGGAATAAGAATAAAATAAAGTACTAACTAACCCAATCTGATTATATCCTACAAATAATAACGAAGTCAATGAATTTTTATAAAGAGAAAAGAAAAAAACGCAATTTTTTACTTTGAAACTTTGATATCAGAGAAAATATCCTAGCAACAAAAACATCCCATACAAAATTAAATCTGATAAAATTTGCTACAAAAAACTATATTCATCTTTTACCTAACTTGCGTAGTTTCCAAGATCTTACTCAATGAACGCTAACTTAAAAATTATATATTTTTTGCTTTACGTTTTTAATTATCGTTAGATTAGACAGCTCTTTATTGCACTAATTTCTGAGTTTTCAACGGAAATATACGTTTTGAGGTACCCTGAGTCCAAATAACCAAGTCCCGAAAAATGGTCTGTGAGTCTGTGTGTTTGTATGTTAGCAGTTCAGCTCAAAAATGAAAAGTAGTAAGAAACTGATATTACATATTTAAGATAGGTATATGCCTTAGATGTCACTGCAAATTTTCATTAAAATCGGCTAACCGGAAGTGCCACTTTATATCAACGGTGAAACACATTTTTTACAATTGTCTTAAAAACGGTTCTAACTATTTTGATTAAACTCGGTTTATCATTGTATAATGAAGTGGTATTTAATATCATTTAGGTCTTATACCCGTTGATGTCACTTTACAGTGCATAAATGCCCTATGTTCATATGCGCCTTCCTCTAAAGTACCTTTAATATTGTTTATTTTAAATAATTAACTATTTTCATTATTAAGAGTTACGAAAAAATGCTAAATATAACTTTTGGAAAAAAAATTATAATTCTATAAATGAGAAAAAAATAAAAATCCTTATCCAGGTCGAAAATGAATCTCCGAAAATACTAGTCAGAAAAAACTAATAGTCGTACAATCCATAATCAACGGATCATACAATTCATAATCAACTGGTGATATAATAAATAAAACTTTTGTTATTTTAATGGTGTTTACGATTTGCTAGCTGTAATTTTTTAGCTTTAGCTCAGATAGAAATGCCATTCAAAAATTTTATAATAGCCCAACACGGCCAGAGAATAATTTCTATTCAAAGTCGGACGGTGAGTGAAAGTTGGGTGTTTATAGTAGTATTAATATGTCGGTTTCATGGAGATATAACATCAGTTACTGAGGAAATGGATAATTTCAAAACAGTTTCTAATTTAATATTTAATTATTAATAATTCTATTTGGTATATATACTAATAAATCCCGAGTGAAAGTGAGAGGTGTAGGCGGGCCCCGCCCTGAGACCTCCTAAATTAGGGAACCCCAAAATGGAATTTTATTTCTGACAAAAGCGTTATTGGTATTTCATTTTTTATTTCATAAAGCCAATATTAAACCAATAATATTTTTATTTTCAATCCTTATTTTGGAATGACGGCTTTTCGGCTCATTGAGCCATTTTCAAGTCTCAAATTTTTTTCATATTACAGTTACTTTCTGTCAATTTTTCCTGCACAATAATTTATATACTGAAATCACCGATACTTAATAAAAATAAAAATAGTTGTGTAAAATCGTTTAAAATACTATTTTCTATGTATTCTCTCGTATTATTAGTTTAAACGTTATTGAGCGACTCAGTCAATAATTAAGCAGTGGGGATGGTTTATGGAAGGCATTTTTGGAAAATTAATTAGAACTATTCAATGTAATGTGTGTTTTTATTATTGAAAATATGTTTTGTTTTTATAGAATGATTACTTGATTATTAAAATATTATAGACATATTATAAGGACCGTTTTTAAAATGAATTATTATAATAATTGAATTATCTGTTTTTAGTCTATTGCAGTAGAATTGAATGTTTAAAAAAAATAGTTACATAAAGTGATAAGCACACCATGTGTTTTTTAATCGCAACTCGTGGATGTCATACTTATGTTATTATCAGACCAACAACATCATTCTTCGTCATTCTTTCTTTTATATAAAACATATAGAAAATTTGATAAGTTACATAGCTTGGCAAATTTAATTATTGCTAAAGAAAAAGTAAAGTCATATATGTTTTAATAAATTTAACTGTAGATTCAGAATCTAGTTAACAAATTGTTAAGTGAAGACATACGTCTGTCTTATAGAATTGAGATTTCTCAGAAGGTGGAAGAATGAAGTTCATCATCTAGATCCTTCATTTATTATATCGATTCCATATATTAAATATTGGCTAAAGAATTATATATATATATATATATTAAAAAATGAAAATTTCATTATTTTTTTAATAATATTTTTATTAATAACAAGCAATGATAAAAAAAATATAGTAAAAAATAATACTATCATAGTATTATAATAATTATGATCATGATGATAGTCATTCCCTCTTCTACAACCGCTCGGTGTGAGGGTTCTGCTTATGGAGTTTCACCAGTCTTCCAGTCTTCCTCTTGTACCAACTCTATACTCCTATTCCAATCTATTCCGAGCTTCCTGTATGCCTTCTTTACACTGTCCTCCCAGGAGTGCGAGGCCTTCCTCTGGGACTTTTCACTTTCGTGCGGGTCTCGTCAGTCTTCCTGACGCTTCTGTTTGGATCCATCCACTGGATCCATCCAAGAAGATGTCCAAACCACCTTAGTTTGTGTTCCTCTAGAATGTTCTCCACCGGTTTGACGTTGAGGTTAGCCCTTATGGTGGGTAGCCTTCCGTATCTTAGCCCTCCGTGTCTTTCTTTCTATTTTACGCAGATACCTCATTTCAGTGGCGTGTATTTGACTTCTGTGTTTTGTGGCAAGGGTCCACGATTCTGAAGAGTACGATAGGATAGAGTGAAATGTCGATTTATAGACGACTAGTTTGGTCCGCTTTGACACCTCTCTTCTTCCCAGGAAAAAACGTTCAATATTTAATATTACAAACATTTATTTTAAATTATAATCGGTTCAGTACATATCAATTGATCTATATTTGAGTGAAGAATTATAAAATGACTAATACGTAAACGACCCTTAAGCTTGAAATGTAGTATATGTTTGAGTTTTTTTTTTTTTTTTCTTTATTGATGAATAATCATACAAGAAGCAGCTAGAGCAATAGATATCAACGCTCTATTCATTACTTCATAATATAATACCAATAATAAATACTAATAAAACAATATTCGATTAATGTATAAATAAGATAAAGGAAATGAAATTCGAGTTTAAAAAAATCTATCTTGACACATCTACCTACATACGATGTCTTAGTCAAGTATTAAACAGTGAATTAATTGAGATTTTTAAAGAAAAATAATAATACATGTATTGAAAATCGCAATTTAACAAAAACAAAATAAGAAAAAAAATGAATTTTTTTTTGTTGGACGATAAAAGTGAAACTGATACAAACAAAACAATCGAAAATCATAAATTATGAATGTGTATGTTGATTTTTTTTTAAAAATAATGTTTCTTGATTAAAATACATTTATTTTTTTGATAATGATTTTAGCGTTGCAAATTAATATTGTAAGACCCTGTTAGTATAATTAAATTTTATTTAAATAAAGTGAAAATCTATATAAACTTGATGAGAAACTTGATGATTTTTTTTTCGAACACACAGCACAAAAATAATAGAAGAAAATGGTCAGCAAGTCGTTCAAGCTTGTATTATAAATTTATATTTAAAAAGAGTACAATGTGTTGTAAGTTCATATTTTATTCTCTCTGTAGGGCCTGTCAAGACTGTGCTGCAACCTGTAGGGCACAGGGTGAAACCTTCTGATCAATCTCGCTTGTTTCTAGCCCTTTGAAGCACTGAATTAATTTGTCTGATTGAAACTATTTGCAAGCAACATTACTAATAATCAAAGAAATCTAATTTTTAATCTTAGCAATAAATTGATAAGATTATATTAATATATATTAGGTGAAAAATAAAATATTGAGTGCAGAAAAAAATCATCTACTTATAAGCTCATCACGTGCTTTTTACACGGACCTCGGTTGTGGTTATGTATTCGTACGTTAATAAGAGAACTGCTATTAATAAGTATTACTAATGTTTAGTCTTACAAGCCTAGTCAGACACTGAACCAAACTTTGAAATCGTTCCAAGATCCCGCAGGATAATTAAGGGATGAATTATGAAAATATAAAAATAATTTTTTTAAAATTTCTTTATTGAGTATTATAACAATCTGTCTGTTGGACATTGGTTATAGTGAGGTAGGATGACATTCACACTATATGTACAAAAAAATAAAACAAATATAAAAATAATAATAAAAAAAATATATATAAAAAATCTATTAAAAAAAAAAAAAAAGATGATAGAAGGATGAGATACTGTCTGAAGATAGGAAAAGAAAATATCCTGATACGTCATAAAAATAAAGAAAAATTGTTGGGAGAGTAAATGCTGTTATTAAATTTTATTATATGCCTCAGATAAAAAGTATCTCCCTTAGGACTTATGAAGAAAATAAATAAATTTGATAAGGTGACATACATGAACAAATTGAATTATTGCTCAAGATAAAGTGATATTTTTTTTAATGGTGTCTTTTTCCATTCAAATAAATTTGTCTAAATATGAAATTATATCAATAAAAATAATGCTAAAATATAATATTGAGTGAAAAAAATCTTCAAAAAATGGTTATTTTTTATATCCACACCTTTCGAATACATCATTGGCAATCAGTGGATGTATTATAGCAAGATCAAAACATAAAATAATAATGACATGTTAGGTATAAGGAAGAAAAAATACCGAGCAGTATCTCTTCCATGGGGCATTATTTCACATTAAAAAACAAAATAATTCAAAAACCTTTTCAGCATCCTTGTGATATTGCCGGTATGTCAGCATTGCTTATTCTTACTAATATTAGATTATTGTTATGTATATCCCTATAAATTGTCACGAAATCTTTTGTAGTAAGTCCGTGCATATTCACTGATTTCAGGCATTCTAAGGTCAGTGTGTATAGTCCCGTTATAAACGTATCGAGGTTCTTGTGTAACAAGTCTAAATATTTTGGATTGAAATGTTTGTATGTGTTTATTTTTAGCAGAACCGAACATTTGATAAGTCTAAGACCAAATCAGTGTTAGTAACTATTGTAGGTAGGCAGTTTCTGTCTTAGTTTTAATTTTTCTTATGGTGTGAGCAATAAATAAATATATGGGTACCCATTCTCCCAAGGTCGATGGCGCATGAACCATCCCCCCCACTCCAAAAATATTATTAGTTTTATCTTCTTAAAACAAGAAGATCCTGCGAATGCAGGATTAGGCAAATCGTTGATCATATACAATTACACCTGTCTGTCCCATGTTATCCTCCTAGTTCTCTGTTTTGTAACTTTTGACTCAGAAAATTCAAAGCCCCGTCGAAATGTGCCTCCCTAAAGAATTTAAAGTCTAGTCAGAACGTGCCCCCCTCTATAATTTTTATGGCGCAACTTGCGCCATGAAACCCTCTTCTGGGCACCTCTGAATAAGTATAACAGTTTACTTAGTTGATTTAAAATTTTAAGTGTTTTTTTTTCAATTTGTGGGCCCTAAGTCCAGGCCTTTCATCCAAAGTTAGCCCTAGTTAGTTGACCTTGTAAGTTTGCGGTAATGATATGTTATTGAAATACACGGAAGGAGAAGTATCACTTATTAATGTAACTATGGTGTGCTGGCATTTGTCATAGTAATTAGTAATGAGTCATAGTATTTTCCACAACCTGCTCCAATCTTGTAGTTTGTATAAGGCATATATATATATATATATATATATATATATTATATATATATATATATATATATAGTTTGTATATATATGTATATATATAGTTTGTATATATATATATACGTATATATAGTTTGTGATGTAGCGTTTGTGAGGCAAAAAAAAAAAAAAATGATGTTTAAATCTAAAGGGTTTTTAATTTTTTTTTGTATGAAAAAAATATTTATATGAAAATGAGCAACTTCATCTTCTAAAAAAATGAAGAGATGAACGTTGCGAATTTTTTTTGTTTCCATAATATGGATTGCGTAACCCAGGTTCACTAATATATATGTAATATTTTATATAAATATTCTTAATTAAATATAAAACTAATTGTTTTATTACCTATAATAGAAAAAGTGTCCAAGAAGATGGATCAGGGCCCTCAACTTTGATCAAAGCAAAATAACAGATATATAAATTAACGGAAGAGAAACCTTCATTAATTAGAAACCCATGAACCTTATATGTTTTGATAATTGAATCAAATCTACAGTTTTATGAAGAAGTAAATCATTACTTCTACAAGACCATTATCTTATTCGTTGTATCATCGTATAAAACATGAAAGAATTGGTAACTCCTCTGTTGACGCCTTTGTATTTGTTCAGCCACCGTAATGTATTCTGCGGGTTAGCCTTCCGTTATGCACAAAAGTATATTGTAGAAGCCAGCATACACGTTAAAAGCCAATTAACTCCAATTAAGATATATAAGCTAAAAGATATAAGAGAGCTCCTAAAATTGTATAAAAAAAATAATTTTTCTTAGATTAGACTGTAGGTTAAATGTACACTTTAGTAATCAAGGCAATTTTTATCTAACCATGTTTTTTTTTTATCATAGTTAATTAGTATAAATCTAACAGTAAGTCACTCCAACACATCCAACCACAACCTGATGTACCAACTCTAGTTAATTCTTTGAGAGCATCCTTTCGGTTGTTTTTATGTTCTGATGAAAAGTTGGCTTGTAAATCATTTATTCATATTTGAGAAACTAGAGGCTTTGACTGTGGAATATTGAATTTATATATTTTATTACAAAAAATTGTTTATGTTTATTATTATTACCTAGGACCCCACCTGGACAAAAGTCTAACTTGGAATCCTCATACCAGACTGAAACGACAAGAAATAGCTCGACGTTTCCGACTACTTCAACACTTACTAGACAAACGCTCTAACCTTACAATTAATTACAAAAGACTCATTTACATGACTATAATAAGGCCTATTTGGACTTACGGAGTTGAGCTATGGGGCTCCACCAAACCTTCAAATTTCTCTCGTATCCAATAATTCGTAAAATCCTCAATGCTCCTTACTTTGTTACAAATAAAATCATCCACAATGACCTTAACATTCCTTATGTATCAGATTTGCCCTAATCCAGATATCTGTCCTTTCATAATAAACTTCATAACCATCCCAACCCTCTTGTTTCTAGCCTTGCTTCCTATTCAATTCCTGATGACCCTCCGAGGCGTCTGAAAAGAATATGGCCACGTGATCTCCTAATATAAACATATTATTAGAGTGCTACCAATGGGTAGTTTCTCAACATAGTGTTTCATGTCATTATATCCATGTGCGAATTTAATAGATCTATTTTTTTTTTTTTTTATACAGTTGTAAATATCATATAAATAAAAAATAAAAAAATGTTTATTATTCAGGTTTTCACTCTTTATATTAATGACTTTCACTGATGGACGTTATTCGAATAACTTTCCACACAACGAATAATAAATAAATTTATAAAGGTTATTCGTCATTCCATGCCTTTTAACACAGGATATATTCCTTATTAGTTATTTACAGATTATCTCAATCATTAATTTATTATTCTTTATTTAAGATCAATACTTTATTCGATTTTTATATATACCTCGTGAATGAATGATAAGTTTTTCGCTTTTGAAAATATTTTCCGACTGTTAAGGTTGAAAACATAAACGTCACATTCATTTAATATTCACTTTATAATTACAGCAGAACTCTTACCTTACAATGCATCATTGTAAAAATGCGATTAAAATAATTTGATTCACATGTAGAAAAATTTCATTTTATTACGAAGTATCGCTGTGCATAAAATCGTAATTATATAATATATTTCTTGTAATTAAATATATACAGTTCACTGCTTTCAAAGGATGTTTATATCATATTGCATGGACGTATACTTCTTTATTTTTAATACCAAGCACCATCTTTATCTTCAAAAGGGACTTTCTTTTTCATCTCTGGACTTTGTGGTTATTTGGAGGAAAACAAGAGAGACCGCAAAAATACTTATAAAATGTTCTTTGGCTTCGTAAAACTTCAGTGGACTTTGAAGTTATTCGAAGCTTTGTATCTTTTGTTTATTACTGTAAATCATTTAATTTCTTTATAAAAATAATCTCAAGAAGTATTTCAATTACAAAACATTACCATTATTACGAAACAAAAAAAAATGAATATTTATTGTTAGCCGAATAAAAATAGGAAAGGCTTGATGGCCATTTTTCATTTAAAACAACTGCTTCAGCTAGTGAAACTACTTATGATTTCTAGTTTATGTATGAACATTTTTCTATTTATTTATGTTTTTTGTAACCTCTCTAAACACCATAAACACGTTAGTAACTCGTTTTTTTTTTGTTTGTGTTTTTATTTTAAACTCCATGAAAATAGATAAACAGTTTTATTGATACCTTGTTGAATTCGTGAGAATATTTTTAGATGGCATAATACACATTTTTCACTGTTTTTATTCAATAGTTCAATTGGAAACGTAGTCATTTTGTATAATTTCGTACGATTTGTACATTTTGTGAAATTGCTTGGTGTGAGCTAGAGGTTCATAATTTTTTTATGAAACTTCATCAACTTTTTATTATCATTCTGCTTAGCTAGAAAAAAATATAATAATGTATGAAACTTATTTTACTTTGAATCGTTTTCCTTTTTTGTCAACGCAGATAGGTGTCTTTAAATCCAATTTTTACCAAGAATACGATTTGAAAATACCTCCGATATCCTCCAGAAAATTGTTTTCCTTTTAACTTTTAAAGACCATTGTTAAATAGAAATTCGTATTAATTTTAACCGCCGTATATTTAAAATTATTTTTGTATTTATGAATTTCCGAACAATTATTAGGTATGTATTAACTGGACATACACTCAATTTGAGTGTTAACAATTGTATTGAACATAGAGAAAATATGGTTCTGTAGTTACTCGTTTAAAAAAAAAACCTCAAATCAAAATAATAACAACAAAATTACATTAAATATTAAATCTTCGTTTCTATTATTAATTTTGATTTGGTCTACCTAGATAAGAAATAAACATTTATATTAGTATTTGGGTCGTATGTAATCATAATTTATTTTCGCACTAATCTAAATAAATAGACCCTTATTTTTTAAAATATTATTTAATGTTATTATAATTTCATAAGGGCGAATTGAATCTAAGAGTATTTGGTTGAACCTTTATGACTTGATCTGTATCAGTTATTCTTAAAATAATCGTTAAGATTAACGAAAAAAAAAAATGTATTTTTTCATCGGAGAATGCCGATGGTGTTCAAAATATTATCGATGGCATTGTAAAAAAATAAAATAAAATGCTTATTATTCCATAATAACTATTGTAAAATGAATATTTGTAATTGAAGAAGATAATTTTTTTAAGTTATAACATATAATTATATTATGACTATATTTTTTGTTCTTAAATTAAAAAAAAAAAATATATATTAAAATAACGATTGTATGTAGTAATGTAGGCAGTATTTATAAATAGGTATATAAAATTATGCGTTTCATGAAGTCTTTCAAGTATCATTTTCAAAGTTAATTTATTGTCAAATTTAAAACTTCTCAATTTTAAACAAAGATACCGGAGTTTTCTATGCTTTTCGTGATTTATTATTTATTTTGATGTCATATTCCTGTTCCATTGCCTTAAAGCATTAGGGTATATAATAAATATAAAGTTAATCCAACACCATTTATATGTTTTAGGTCAGCTGATCCGATTGAATCAGTATCACATAAATTGATTAAATTGAATACCGCCCACAATTCATTATTCTCATTTATTATTGTATGCTTCTGTTTAACCTTTATTTTATAATTTAATTATTTTGTAATTCTCGAATTAAGTCAGATAAATTAAACCCCAATTTTATAACTCCATTACTCTCAGACGTCTGAGGTCTAGATTATAATAATAAACTGGTTTTAATTTTCTAAAATTCGGAGTTCACTACTTTCCTCGTCAGATTCCCAACTAAAAGTTCATCAGCATTTGTATAGTGAACTGCTGAACCCAAAACTTTTCTGCCAGAAGTTGGCTATACAAAAGTTTAGGGAGTTGGACCACAACTATCCCTTAATCAAGCTTACTGTCGAATACGGTCATAATTTTGATTTTTTTTTTCAACTGTATGAAATCCATAAATTCAGTTCATAAAATATACATCTGTAAAATTAATTTTTACCACATTTAAAAATATGAATACATATTTATTTAGTATATATTTAATATGTGTTCTCTATCAAAATTCAATATCAACAAAAAAATATATTGAAATTTTACTCTTCAGCTTCAAAAATATTTATCTTCAGTTTCATGAATTGCTCATATAATTATTTATACCCGATTAATTAAAAATGGAAAGTCAATGAAATAAAAAAAAATATGAAATAAAAAAAACATACCTTATATGTAACCTTTACAAACATTGGTCATACAGATTTCGATAACAAGTCTAACTTTTATAATACTAAATTTAATTTAAAATGCCGATCCATCTTATTATTTAATCTAAATGATACATTTAAGGAGTATTATAAGCTTAATTGAATAATTTCTAATGTTTAAAACACTGTGTTATCGAACAGGTTGTCTACCAACCGTGAATTTTTTTGATGCATCGTATATTTTGTATAGGTGGGAATAAGTCATGTATCTTGTGTTTGTAAAGGTCAGAATAGTCTTTAGTTCTCATCTTCATACTTGCATCAATTTTATCATAAAGCCGACAATGCCATTTCCAGGAAAATTAAAAACTGCCTCTGGGAAATGAAGGAGTCGTTGGACAAAGACATCGTCCTCGCATGGGCACCCTCACATTGTGGCATACCTGGGAACGAAGCTGCAGACAGAGCTGCGAACCTGGCAAGAAGAAAAACTAATGGAACCACAATGATCAATTTAACGACCACTGCTGACTGGAGATTGGAATGCGAAAAAATCCTAAATGAAAAATGGCAATTCAAGAGGAATCAATCTACGAATAAATTGCAAGAAATCAAAAAAGATACCAAACCGTGGACGACCTCTTTCAGAAAGAACAGGAAAGAAGAAACAATTTTAACTCGGCTTAGAATTGGACATGCAGCCTTTACCCATGGCTACCTAATGAGAGGCCTGGAACCACCATTTTGTAAAACATGCAACACATCACTTACACTGAAACACATTGTAACAACTTGCAGACTATACTCTGACACCAGAACAAAACATAATATACCTTCCAACATATCTGAAGCACTTTCAGATGACGAAGAAAAGATACAGAAAGTGTTTGAATTTATAAAAGACATGAAATTTGTACACCTAATTTGATTACATCTAAAGCCGCTAATGACCCGATCGGGTAGATGCGGAATGTAACAATAAAGAAAATAAAATAATTTTATCATAAACTAAGGAAAAATGATTTTGGGAGCTAAAAGAAATTAATCGTAAGACAGATTAAACTTAGTCTTCACACTGTGGCAACGTTAAGGTTTTCTTTATCATGCAGGAATATAAAAAAAACATTGTAATATTCTATTTATATATATATATATATATATATATATAATATTCCAATGTTTTTTTTTTTATTTTTTATAATTCGAACTTCATATATTAAAACATAGGATATGAATTACAGTCAGATAATAGGTCACGAATTTTTATTGTTTTTTCTGTAAGGTTTAGGAACGCAGCGGTTGTTACCTCTGGCTTCAAAAAAATTTCATGACCTATTATCCGACTATAATTCATACTGGTCTTTTGATATAGAAAAATAAAATAACATCTACTCAAAAATGAGTCTTTATGTGTGAAGAAACTTACAATAAAAACATCGAATAAAATTCTACGAAATCCCTGAGCAAATCTATTTAATATTAAGCACTAATCAAGATCCTCAGAATTCGAGAACGCAATCAACCATTTTAGACATTCCCTGTCCCTGGGAAGTGACCATGGGATCTCTCCTCCACATACAAATATTAAATTTATTTTTTAAGCTATCTTATATCTTGCAATATTTAACTTTTATTTCAATCAATATTTCTGCAATATAGTTGGTTTATCAATAGGCTAAAATTAATTATTTGAATACGTATGTGTGTTTTTTTAAATTTTTTTATTTCTAACAAGTGGCAAATGCCACTAATGACTGACGGCCATAAGGCAGGCAATGACTCATTTTATATTTTACAACATACTGATGTAAAAAAACAGTAATAATTAACAACAAATTCCTATAGAAGTATTTACTCGGGAAATAAATAAAGTAATAAAAAAGCTAAACCAAATTTGCTGGATTCGAGATCTTACTTCTTTTGACTTAAATATTGCTATCAAAACACACATCAACTATTGATATTTAAAACAAAAATCACTTTTATTCGTTAAATTGAGGTTTTTGAAGTTGAAGTTGTATTTTTTATTATCATATACCTCTATTATTTACTATCAAAAATAATGATTTTAAGAAATTAAATTTAGAAGAATCATGATTCTATTTAACCTAATTTATTTTTAGGTTTCCTAGCCCAAGCTTTTGACTTATGCTTATCTAACCATTAAGAAATTCGAATTTTGTTTTATTTATAAATATTTATTTAAAGATTTCCAAAAGAACTGGAGCAGAATTTAATTACTTTTTAAAGCAATTTAACACAAACTAAGATAAGAGCGAGCTAAATCTAATTGTGAATTTTTGAGATATCACAGTACGTGTTTATCAAACTCCGTCCCTTGTTAATAACAGTGGAACATTTCCAAATTATGCGAGGTTGTAATGGTTTTTCCGAGAAAGGTTTCCAGCGAAATGTTATCGCTACCAGGAAAGCTTCGGGTCTCTTCTGGAGGAAAATAAGTGGAAAAATAAATCCATTAGAAATCGTGATATCTTTCCATACCAGTTGCTTTCGTCTTTTAATTTGCTTTATTCATCGCTTTAAACTTATTCATCATAGCCTTTATAATGAAGAGGACTGATTCACCGACAAAACGCTTCTAAGAACAATAAACTAATTTTTTGTTTATTTTCCATAATGAACAATTTTAATCGTACAAAACATTCTTAAACATAACCCCTCTAAACTAAAGGTTTTACATTTCAGGATACATAGAATTAGAAAATCTAATACAAATTTTATTGTCCGTCTGTTGTCTGCGAATTTTCTCCGAGACTACTGGACCGATTTTTTTCAAATTTTTTATTTGAACTCAGAAGACACCCGAGGATGATCCTCCTTCATCGACATTTCTATCCGCCTTTTCCTTTCATGACGGCAGCCGAAATACCTGTGTTGCTATAGACTATAGCGCCTAAACGAATATACCGATTTCAATTAAACTTAGCTTGTCTTCTTCTCGATCCCCTTTAAGGATATGGATAAAATCTATATAAAATATTTCAACGAAAAGAAGCTGGGACAAAGTTACGAGCTGTGGTAAAATTAGATTTCCTAATAACTCAATAAGTATCCACTTTTTTGTAATTTTCATAATTAGATAATTTAAAGGTTTTTAAATTTACTAAAATAGCGAAGAAAGTTTCATCGAAATCAGAGCACTATTAGTAAAGATATCGCGATTCAAATATATTTATGGTTTATTACTTTTTAATAATGAAGCATTGTAATCGTCCAAAAAATTCAAAACCATGACCCCCTCTCAAAATTTACGTATCCGGGTACGTAGAATTCGAAATATGAATAAAGGATAGGGTGTCTATATATGTTTTATTTGTTCTACTGCAAAAGTTATATCCTTTGTTTTGTTTTCTGATTTTTTGAAGTGTTACAGTAGCAATGCTTTTTTTTTTTTTAGGAAATTACTAATGGTGATTTTTTTTTTTTTAGGCCAATAATAGGAATTACCTTTTATTTCTTTTTTTTTTTTGACCAGGAAGGTAATGTCACTTTAGATGTATATTGTTTGGAAATAATAAACCACTGTTAAGTATTTTGCAGCGGTTTTTTTTTAACTTTTTATAAAATTATTATTAATCTCACAATATCTTTATATTTTATTGATAATTGTTGTGGGCAGTTTTTATCTGCGTCAAATTGCTTTAAAATCTCATTTCTGGAAACAAACATTAAATATTAAACGTTGTTTAAACAAAAATATTAAATAGAATATGAAAATAAAATATAGCATTTTATATATATTATATTATATTATATTATATTATATATATATATATATATATATATATATATATATATATATATATATATATATATATATATATATATATATATATATATATATACCTTTAGGAGAGGGAAGGGTGCCTAACATCCCTGGCTTCAAAGTAGTGATTTTTTTATTATTTAAGAAGGCTGTAGTTTTATGGTTTTTTTTGGGGGGGGGGATTGGCGGGATGACGCGTTTGCATACCACTACCGGGGACGGTGTGGGTGTTTTTTTTTTTTTTTAAACTCTCTAATATTAATCTTTTACCCTCACCTCTGGTCCGGGAAAACCTCGTACAGCCTAAAAGGCGAGGAAACTAAGAATAAAAAATTACAACGTGTTGTTAAGACCACACGATAGAAATAAAAACATCACTGCAGGATTAATAATATGAAATGTAAATATTCATTTGTGCTCTATATTCAAAAAGTAATAACATTTACAATATATATGTATGATCAATTTATAACGACAAAGCTTAGTATGAAATCTGACACCTTTTTTGCCACGGCCATATATGGCCCGCGCTTTACATTTTCACAATGTTCTATGAAAATTTGATCTACTCAAAGAACTAACCATCGAGTCTAAAAAAAAAAAAAAAAAAACCCTAGACTATTTATTTTTTAAAACTATACTTCACATCAGAGAAAACGTATCAGCTTGATTATATAATTCATAATTGTGGAAACTCACGTTTATATTTGGTTAGCTGTTGGTTCGACATCCCTGAAAGAGACAAGTTCTGTGCATTTGGAAGCCATTATGTGTAATAGGTATCTAATCCCATTCCATGAAATGTCATTACTTAGACATTACATTAATGAAACATACATTAAATTTACTAATTTGCTCCTATACCAAGCATTTTCCAATTTCTACATGATAAAGATTTTAATTTCGAAAATTAACATCGGTTTATATCATATCTATCATTTTCAAAATAATAATTTCATATACAGAAAAAAATATATGAAAATGTTAAAATCTCAAATTAGGGGTGTAAAATCTGAGATGAATCTGTAAATATACAGCTGTGAGACTTGGGCATTAACCAGCACCCTGGAAAGATTAGAGAGGAAAAAAAACTTTATACTCAATAACGCACTAATACATAGGGAAGAAAGACCAACAAAGAACTGCTTAAAGTTACTGGTCCATCAAAATACGATGCTAGGAAAGGAAAGGAGGTTATGATAGGAGTAATCTATCGGAAAATCTTTTCACAACAACGAATGCCTCAAGATAATGCGAACAAAATGTTATCTTGATAATTAAGAATTATTTCAGGGCACCGTATATTGCAGATATTGTTTCAATTAGCTTTTCTCCATCAAGAATGCTTTGAAAACATAACACAACACCACTCATTGTTGTACAGGAGCCGGTTGGTATAGTGCAAATCGTTCAATTCAAAATGTTTGAAATGGTGCTAATATTTACTCGGTTATAGATTTTTGGAGTAAGTCATATTATCATGGTGTTAAGGATCATTGAAAGGACCATTTTATTAATTTTTATTTAAATTCTAAGAAACTTTCAAATCTGGGAATAAAAGAAAAAAATGTAACATACCACCATAAGTGTACGTTTTGTTAATAAGCTATAAGTCAGTTCATATAGGCTTTCTCCATCTTTTTTCACTTGCACCGTTTTTAAGAAGAGGATAATAATAAAATATATTGGATTGGAAGTTAAAGTAATCTACACATGGCTAGTTTTCGAAAAAAATAAAATAAAATATACATTATTATGTAGTTTTACCTTGATAATCAACTAAAATCTGTTATCCTGTTTTTTCTTCACAATATAACGAAGCTAATCATAGATGACTATAAATATCTTGATATTTCTAAGCATTGGACGCTTTTCTTCATTATTAGTTAGCTGTGTTAATTTATAAGTAGGTGAGGAGGGGTTCACTTATAGTTGCTCTGGCATTAATTCTCTGCCCTTTCTCCTGACCTGGGAAAAACCCGTATAGCCTTAAAGATACGGTACAAAAAGAATGTTAGATATACGTTTTGTTATATAATGTTGAATATATACTATTCTTGAAGGGTAACATTCTATGTTACAAAACCAAACTATTTTGGCTAATTGAATAAGCTAAGGATATATCTCATGATTAGGCTTTTTTTCCCGCAAAAACTGAAATAGGATAAGTTAACATATTTCAGACCAAGCTAGATATCTTTCCTTTTATCGTGAATCTCTTCTCTGCACAAAATCATTAGATTGGATCTGTCATTGAAAGTCTTACGTATTAAAATTTTCTTTCTCTATAATGTTCAAAATAATAAAAACTATTCATTAAAATATTTTGTCTTGATGAACAACCAATTAAATTCTACTAGTGTCCTGAATTTTCCTGGAAAATAATTAAGTAAATTATTAATTACTAAAAATATTGCTATATTTCGTACTGATGAAATACAAAAATAAAATATCACATAATAATAACACCTCTTAAATGATAAAATGTATATTTTAAAAGGTTAAAGAAATTCAAATGTTTAAACGAATTATTTTTATTATTATTTTTTAACTTTAGTATAATATGTTAAATGTGAATCTTTAACTCTTAGCTCCATTGTGAGATATAAAAGGAAACATAAGTAGATTGTTTTCTTAATATTTTGTTACGTTTTTTTTAATATAATATTTTGTTTTTCAAATATAATTAATATTACTTTAACGAAATCAACCTTCCATGATTACTCAAAACATTAGCTTAAAACAAGTAAACTTCACCAATACTGATTAATTAAACAACTTTAGTAAGTGGGGAAAGAAACGAACAACACTTTCTAATGAGAAATATACAAATTATTATCGTAACCAGTAATATGGATTGCGTGGATTCTTCAAAGAGAGTATAGTTTATGGATCCGCTACTGAATCACATCTATGCAGAAAGAAAAATATTTATATATATATATATATATATATATATATATATATATATATATATATATATATATATATATATATATATATATATATATATTGCAGTTGACATCTCATGGAGCCACCCATGTTCAATAAAATAAAATAGAAAAACAAAAATAGTAAGGACAATATAATTTGAAGAAGGACACTAAAAAACCTCAGCTGTTGAGTTTCCATAAAAATAGTAACATAACCTAACGATGCCATCCAAATACATACTGAAGGAAAGAGAAGGTTCCATTAACCCCTCTGGAAGGTTATATTAAACAGCAGATTAGCAGGAATACAAAGGGGAGGAAATTACATATAACTAAAATATAATGATATAAAACGCGTTAAATTAAATTAAAAAAACAAACAAATAAATTAAATAAACAAATTTCTTTTTCTTAATGATATTTACTACTGTATTAAATAAATACATTTAGTAAATTTGAATATATTGATAGAATGTCATGAAAAACCTTGTTGAGAAACTACCCAATGGTAGCACTCTAATCGTATGTCTACATTAGGAGATCACGGGGCCATCTTCTTTTCATACGCCTCGGAGGGTTATCAGGAATTGAAGAGGAAGCAAGGTTAGAAACGAGAGGGTTGGGATGATTCTGAAGTTTATTATGGAAGGATAGGTATCTGGATTGGGCCAGATCTGAAACATAAAAAACATTAAGGTCATTACGGATGGTTTTATTTGCAACAAAGTAGAGAGCATTGAGGATTTTAAGGTTTTGTAAGGATTGGATACGAGAGGAATTCGATGGTTTAGTAGAGCTCCATAGCTCAAACCACTAAGTCTAAATAGGCCCTATTATAGTCATGTATACGAGTCTTTTGTAATTAATTGGAAGCTTAGAGCGTTTGTCTAGTAAGTGCTGAATTAATTAGAAGCTTCGAGCGGTTTCTTATCGTATCAGTCTGGTAAAAATAAAAATAAATATATGATAATATTTATTTTTGCCTTCCTTTTTGACTGACCACCCCAAAAATAAATATAAGTTCAAAATAAGAAGCTAGTTGGAATGTATAACATCCATCCCCAACAAAACTCAGTGCATGCACGGCCTCCACGAGTAATATTACTAAAATCACCATAAAGCTAGCTAGCTAGCTATTAAGGGTATGATAATAAAAATAAAAAACAAAGTAATACAAATAGATTTTCCTTGGTACATTCACAATAGGTTGGTTAGAAAAAACTAAGGCATGATAATAAAAACTTGATCTTATTATTTAATTGAATTTAAATACGAATATTTAGAATTTAAATACGAATATGTACGAACATCCCAATCAAAACGCAATTTTGTTACCGCAGTACACTAAATCAGTGCCGATTTAGATGGAGATCAGCATTGAATTTAAATTTAATTAAGAGACTTGTGGAGCAGGTTCCGGCTGACTTCAACTGCCAAATAATTCGGTCACGTGTATTCCTAATTGCTCTTTCAGTAGGCAAGTACCTTCTCCGTCGAATAACCTAATTGTCCAGCCTTAATGATGCCAGTAATGTTTAATGTTGGGAAAATATCTCTTTCTAAATAAAGTTTTCGGGGAAAAAAAAGTTCTACCCTTTGATCTGAATAACAGTATTTACTTAAAACATTTTCCGCTGAGTTCTGCCTTGAATATTTTACCTACTTTCGGCAGACATAAAAAAATTAAAAGAGTAAAAATATGAATAATTGAAGCGTATTTGGTGCTTTATTAACGGCCGTGGTTTGTCGTTCTAGTCGATAAATAATTTTAAAACCCTGAGCTCCTAATTAGGAATTGCGGTAAAAAATGTCTAATTACCATAGTAATACCAGGAAAAGAGGTGGTCCTAATTGGCGGGCATAAAAATATTATCATAGTGAAAAGTATTTTATTTAAACCAACGTTCCGATCTATGCATATCTTAATCAGGTATTCTATACAAAGAATAGAAAATTGTGAATTGTTTTGCAAGATATTGAACTAGATTGCAAGATGAAATTATAAACAGAGTAAATGGAAAGTATATAGAAGTATGAAGAACATTCATATATAAAACCAAGTAACCATAAACTAAAATAAAGTAAATAAAAGTTGCTAACAATAAATGTAGCTAAGAAAACAATTTAATTCTTACGAAAATAAAAGAATTAAAAAATCTTAAAAACAGATTAAAAAAAGGGGGGAATGATTAAAAATTGTGAAGGAAAAATAAACACATGATGGACATTCTTAAGAAATTCTGAAAATTGGGCATTTGAGCATTAGGGGACATCGATGAGGATAAGACCTAGTTCATAACAAATGCTTTTAATTGTACGTTGACATACAGAGTTTCATTAGAATAGTTAGAGTCGTTGTAAAAAAATTTGTAAAAATGTGTAAAATAGATTATATAAAATGGCACTTCCGTGTCATCAATCTTAACAAAAAAGTTTCTGTAACATCCGAGGTGTACACTGATCTTAGATAAGCAATTTCAGTTTCGTAAAACTTTTCGTTTTTGAGCTGAACGGTTCACATACATAAACTCACACAGACCTTTTTGCGAGACTCCGTTATTTGAACCCAGAGGACCTTAAAATGTGTATTTAAAACTAGTATGTGTACATTGAAAACTAGAATTCAAAACTTTTCAAAATCGCAATACATTTCCTTATTATATACTACATATCTACCTATACAGGTAAATGAAAGTAAAAATATTAAATAAAAAATATCGGTAAAAATTATCTATTATTCCGTCTGAGATTCTTTTCTAATGATAAACATGCGGTCATGATCGTTAATGCTATTTTAGTATATACTTTTTGGGGGGAGGGAGGGGGAAGTATTGGGGTTCAAATTGTGCAATGGAAGCGAATTAGTTAAGCGGTGAGGTACGCTTCTATTTTGAACAAGTCCGGTTCAACTTGGAACGGAATCTCTCGTACCGTCAGAAGCGCAAGTTGGCAACAATCCAGCGGATGGCCCTGCTTAGAGTAACCAGGTCATACAGAACTGTGTCCCATGAGGCGGTGCAGGTCTTAGGAGGAGGTATTCCTCTCGACCTCCTTCTGCGGGAAGACCTTTATCGGTACAACATTAAGAGGGATGACTTGGCGGATTTACCAGCAAACATTCGGGAGAGGATTTGTGATGACCCCAGAAGATGGAAGATGATCCTCCGGGAGGATACATTGGAACAATGGAATCGGCGATGGGTGACAACCCCAAACGGGTCCACACTAAGAAAATTCTTTCCCACCATTAAATCGCGCTTAGAAAAGAAATGGGTCCTCCCGGACTACTGGGTCTCACAGATCCTCACGGGGCATGGGGGTTTCAGAGCAAAACTTTTTAAACACGGTAAAAATATCGACCCCTTATGCCCCACTTGTGGAGTACCTGAAACCGCTGAGCACATCCTTGTAGCCTGCACCAGCTATGAGGCACTGAGGGCCAAAATAATGAGGGATACAGGGCTTTTCGTTCTTACAGAAGGACAATTACCCCAACTAATGTCTGAACAAAACTACCCGCACTTTAAAAGTTTCGTATGCGGCTGGAAAAAAACTGTGGGCCCAACCCACTTCTCCCTGGGAAGGCGTGAAGAAGCAGTACCTGGAAGGCCGCTAATTAGGACAGGAGAAGAAGATGGAGAACAATAACTAAGTGACAAAATTATCAAGCAGGCTGTGTGCACAGCAATTTAAAAATGTAAATAGATAAACATGCAACAGTGATTTGTTATGTGTACAAGTCACTGCTGCAAACTCCCGTATTGTCTTAAAGGCAGGGTAGGGAGGAAAATAAAATAAAATAAAATAAAAAATAAAAAACTTGGAACGTGGGCAGGTTGGTCAAATGGGCTAACGAGTGTGCACAGCACCGCCGTTGCCCGGCAATCTGACATATGAGACAACGATGAAAAATAGTTCCGAATTCGCATCCCGGTGCCGGGGGAGTCTTTTAAATCCCCGCTCACACTCTCTGGCCCGGGAGAACCCACACAGGAGGCCCCGTATAGCCTTAAAGGTGAGGACCCAAAAAAAAAAAAATAAAAATAAAGGAATTTGGAACACTAATTTGAGTCGTTTATTTCCAAAGTGTATCCTAATAGATTTGTATAAAAATCGTGATAAGTATCGATTCTCATGCAAAAACGCCCGATAAGCCCGAAGATGAAATTTTGTTTCCTTAAAAACGACCTAAATATTTTTTTTCAAAATTGTACAAAAATAAGTATATTTATGAAAACGGCCTTTTATTTCAAGGAATGTAAAGAAATTTTCATTTCTTATGTATTGTTAAAAAAAATCCATCAAAAGCTTTTTTATTAATATTTTTATTCAAATGACAATGAAAATACATTTATTTCATCGTACTATTATTGTAAATAAAAAGTTAATTTTTTGTAGTACAATCTTCATAACTTTTCTCCCCGGAATCATACTCCATTTTTTCTATTCAAACCAAACCTTAATCAACATTTTTACTTTCACTTAACTATCTATATGGAAAGTGCAAGTATTGCGATCGTGAAAACGTTTGAATATGAGTTTTCAACGGAAATACTCGTTTTGAGATCCCCTGAGTCCAAATAACCAAGTCCCGAAAAATGGTCTGTGTGTCTGTTTGTCTTTGTATGTATATGTTAGCAGTCTAGCTCATAAACGAAAAGTCGTAAGAAACTGATATTACGTATTTAAGATAGATATATGCCTTAGATATGACAGCAACTTTTTTCTTAAACTTGGGTAACCGGAAGTCCCACTAAAATGTTGAAACACATTTTTAAAATGTTCTCAAAAACGGCTCGATTTTGATTAAACTCGGTATATTATTAAATCTATAATTAAGTGGTATTTAATATCAATCTGGTCTTATACTCATTGATGAGATTTTACAGCGTTTAAATGCCCAATGTTCATATACGTCTTCCTCTACATCTAAAGCACCTTTAATATGGTTTATTTTAAATAATTAATTAATTAAGTTTAAAACAAAAAGGATAGATATAACTTTTGAAAGAATTGAATAATTGAATAAAGGAGAAAAAATAAAAATGATTATCCAGGTCCAATGTTTTTTAGTTAGTATTGAAATAATTATAGATTTTCGGAAATATGTGCTTTAAATAAAGAATTATTCAATTTATTGTTTTAAAAACATTGTTTTTAATATTACTATTGGAATAGAAAATATTGTTTTTCCCGTTTCCTGAAATATTGTCAGTGTTGATTAGGTTTCACTTCAAAGATAAACGACTTATTTGCTATAGGGAGAAAATTAATAGACTTTTGCATAATGGATAGATAGACACTTTACAGGTCCAATCAACAACCTAGATGAAAATATTTTGTGATTATACTTGTTGTTTATTAAGTTTTTAAGGCGTAAAACTTTCCGGTCATCAACGCCCCTTTGTGATTGTATTTTTTGGGAAGACTTCAGGAATATCTCATACAATGTTGATAAACACAAATATCCGAGAAAAAAAAATTAAATCACATTTTATGTAAGTATTATGACTAGACATCGGATTTCCATGTTATTGTAATTTTTATTCGCTTGTGTGTAAAAACTCCGGACCCGGATATCTATCCGTTACAGAACCTGTAGAATAAAGTATTTAAATTTAATGATGTAGAGACGGTTGACCGTTTATATGATATGAGAAGGAGTTAGTCGAGGGTGCGGTCAAATAAATAAAAAAATTAAAATATATAAATAATTTTAATTTTTACCGACATTTCGACCCACTTTGCAGGTCGTCTTCAGGGCTACAAAAGATACAAACATGTTGAAAAAATAAAAAATAAATATAAGTATATATAAATTACGAAGAAGTTGTCAGATACAGAAATAAAAGATAAAGAAAATAAATACATGATAAGAAAATAGATAAAAGAAAATAAATACATGAATGTTAACGAATAAATGAATGTTAACGAATAAATAGATTGAAAATTGAATAACTATTGTTACAGTAAAGTTAAAATATGGATAAGATAACATAATAATAAGATATCAGTGGATAATTTATATATACTTATATTTATTTTTTATTTTTTCAACATGTTTGTATCTTTTGTAGCTCTGAAGACGACTTGCAAAGTGGGTCGAAACGTCGGCAAAAATTAAAATCATTTATATATTTTAATTTTTTTATTTATTTGACCGCACCCTCGACTAACTCCTTCTCATATTTAAATTTAATATTGCACGAAATTGCACGTTTTGCTTTTTTTGGCTTAAATTGCACGATTTTGATTTTTGTTGCATAAAATTGCACATTGTTCCAAATTTGCTGCATTAAGTTGCACATTTTTGCAATTCTGTGCTAAATTAGACGATTTATAAATAAAAATGTAATAAGTGAGTGTGTTAATATTTATTTTACTTTTTCTTTTTAATATGTTATTCAAATTAAATTCATTACTCAAAATAGAAAAATATGAGGAAAGAAAATAATCCTATTCATTCCAAAAGGAAGAAATAAACAGAAATGAGATATATTCTTGGAATATAACTTGCCTAAAGTATAGGGTAATAAAAAGCTACCTTCCTATAATTAGCAGCTTTGTTAGTAAGACATTTATAGTTATTGTTTTGGCTTGAATTCTCACTCACTGTTCAACCCTTCAGTATCTCTTCTGGCTTTGCATTAATTAGTTAAAATTTCATTAAAAAAAAAAATTGTTAATAGTGAAAGAAAAATCTAGTCTCCCATCAGAAATTAAAATATGCATAGAAAATATCCCGATTTGAAATCTGCGGACAAAGAGTTTGACAAGTTCTATAATGGTGTAGAGTGATGTATACATCTTATGAAAAATTAAACAGCTGATAGGAAATCACTAATTGGGGGAGACGTAAGAAAAAAATATTCTTATCAAAGAATTTAATGTTTTTTTTTTTTAAAGAACGATTTCCCCCCAAAATATTGTTTTTTTTTTTTTTTGGTTATATAGAAAACCCACTGGTTTATTTTAAATAATTAATTAATTAAGTTAAAAAAAAAGGATAAATATAACTTTTGAAATAATTGAATATTTGAATAAAGGAGAAAAAATAAAAATGATTATCCAGGTCCAATGTTTTTTAGTTGGTATTGAAATATTTATAGATTTTCGGAAATATGTGCTTTAAATAAAGAATTATTCAATTTATTGTTTTAAAAACAATTAGTTAAAATTTCATTAAAAAAAAATTGTTAATACTGAAAGAAAAATCTAGTATCCCGTCAGAAATTAAAATATGCATAGAAATTATCCCGATTTGAAATCTGCGGACAAAGAATTTGACAAGTTCTATAATGATGTAGAGTGATGTATACATCTTATATAGAAAAACTGCTTCAACATTGATATTTGAACACTAGAAAACCTCAAACATTATTATCTATTTCAATTTTTTTTTTAATTCTTTAAATTTTAACAACAACGTTTTGTAATGTATAATATTGGAACTTTCAACTCTATTAAAAAATAAAGTTTTCATTATTATTTTTAATAAAAGTTAAATATCTAAAATTGGTCTGGTGTATGTAATATATAGGTACATACAATTTTTTCAAACCGTTAATGTTTTGCATTATTTGATCATAATTGTTATTATAATCTGGAATTTCATTTTGAATGTTACATTTCAATTTCATCCTTTTTTTTTTTATCTCCCGGTTAACTCAAAATTAGATAAGATTTCGATATATTAATGTTATAAATTAAACAATATTGGTGATTTTACACACCTTTAGGTGTTAATTACAGATATTTACGTACTTTGGATTATTACTGCACGTTTTTGCACATTTTGAGTTTTTTAATGCAGGTTTTTTCCGGATTTGCACTAAAATCCAGTCTCTAATTATGGCGTTTCAAGGATCCTTTCGTAGGTAATATAACACAATATCTTCATTCTTAGATGTTTTTAGAATATATATTCTACGATTTTGTTATATTATTTAGTGAATACTCTGATAACAAATTTCTATTAGAATGTATTACCGTCACATCTCTTCCCAGTCATAAACGCAAAATATTAAAGTTAGATCTTTTCCTTCCTTTTTTAATGTTTAGACCTTTCGTTTGTTTTAAGGCTCCAATGAGAATGCAATTTTCGATAAAAAATTATAGATAGAGTGACAAGTGACACATTTTTTCTAATTTCAATGAAAAATATGGAAACTTTTTAACTATTACAAGACATTTCAACATTTATAATGTTTAACTCCCTATAACCAAACATAATTTTCTTTAAAATTAGTTTACTAACAAAAATCGTAGCAAATATTTTATATTATTCCTAAAGAAATATTTTTATTTTTTTAAATAAAAGAAAAATAATTGCTAAGTGCAAGATAATGCAGAAAGTGCTAGGAGTCAAAGATTGAAGCGTTTTACGTCTGTAAGCAATAAGAAATAAACAACTTCTTATAGTTTTTCTCATAACAAAATTGATGTCTGGCTAAATAATTTATTGTATATCAATGGAAACAGTAATGTTAGGCCGTTGATAAAGAGAATATATGTGAGAATGGAGGTACAGTAAACATCACTAGGGGATCTAGGATTTAATTTTGGGGGAGGCTTCAGCCCGAAATCTTTTTTTTTTTCATAAATATAACGACAGTTACTTTGGAAAAAAAAGAAAGAAACTAAATACCTATATGAAACGGTGTTTAAGTGATTCCTAAAGTCCTTTTAAATGCAGTTGAATGAACAATAATACTTTAAGAGATAATTTTATTATATTTTTTCCATCAAACATGGATCAAAAATGTATATATTTTATCATTTTGGGAGGGAAGTGGACTTTATCCCCATAGTCCTCTCCCTCCCCCCCCCCCGTAGATCTGCCCGTAAATTGATGTAAAAGAAATCTTGTACAAAAGCATCCTAAATTTACTAGACCATTAATTTAAAAAATAAATAAACATATACAATAATAATAACAAATTATACATTTGTCACGAATACTATTATATGCATAAATTATTGATGTAAATTTAGATTTTTTTCTAATTTTGATTATATTGAAATTTGATTTAATAGTTAAACAAATCGACAATTAATTACTAAAAAATATGTATAGGTCGCGTGACTATACTTACTTTCACTCTCAAAAAGATTCTAAAATTCATCTGAAAATGTTCTAAGATTTATCAGTCACTGAATAATTTAGTGCGTGACTTATTCTAGTAGTGATTTATCGTAGTTTTCAACTACGACTTGGAAGTTTATCGTAAGGTATCCAACTTTTTTTGATAGATCTATCCCATCCATTCTGCCGCTTCTATCGAAAAAGTCACAAGATAGCTTATAGTCAAAGTTTTGTTGACTCAGGAGAACAGTATAACATCCATTACATGCCATAAGAAAACATTATTAAACCATTCATCAAGTTTATTGGTGTTATTGCAAATTCATTGTTATATGCAATATTTAAAATAATGGCCGGGCTTATTTTTCATTTGATCAGAGATGCCAGATAGATACAACAAACTGATTAAGCGTCCATCGTTGGGAAATAACATTGATAACGATACATCCTGAGGATCATTGATGACCGTTCATCCCTTTCTGGTAGTTTTTAAAATTATTTTAATTTTATACAACCTTAAGAAAATGTTCTTTTATTACGTTTTAGTGGAGAAACTCCTTAGCCAATCCTCGGTGTTCGTTTCCTTGTTGTATTTTATATATATATATATATATATAATATATATATATATATATATATATATATATATATATATATATATATATATATATATATATATATATATTGGGTCCTGACATAGAAAAAAAACATCATTAATTTAAACTGCAACAGAATTGAAGTGATAGATAACGTAAATGAGGTTGTGATAACACTCTTTATGTAAAAAAACGCTGAAAAATATTTTACATTGGTTTATTATTTCCAAACAATTATAGATTTAAAGTAATATTACCTTCCCAGTTACAAAGAAAAATAAGTAAAGGTGATTCCAATTATTGGACTAAACCTTTTTTTTAATCATTAGTAATATGCTAGAAAAAAATCATTACTTCAGTAACACATTCAAAATTAAAAAACTAAAATAAAGCCTATAACGTTTGGAGTAGAACATATAAAAAAACTAGACACCATATCTATTCTTCTAATTGTCCGATTTTAACGATTTTTTTAGGAAATTCCGTAAATATAAATATTGAATAATAAATAATATCGACAAAAAAGTGTATAATTTTTGAGTTATTCGAAATTTAATTTTACTATCCCTCGTAACTTTTTTTCCAGCTTCTTTTCGCTGAAGTATGTAATATAGATAAATTTAAAGGGCGTTGAGTAAAAGACTTTAGCGAAATTTCATTGAAATCGGTACATTAGCTTAGGCGCTACAGTCTAAAGCAACGCAGGTTTTTCGGCAGCCATTTTAAAAGTGTTAGAGGGATAGTAATATCGGTGAAGGACGATCATCCTCAGGTGATCTCTGATTTTAAATCCAAATTTGAAAAAAAGTTTTTATTCGTTTTTCGAATTCGACGTATCCTGAATCGTAAAATCTCAAATTTTGAGAGGGGGTTAAGTTTTTGAATTTTTTGGTCGATCACAATAGTTTATTATTTATAATAATAAACCAAACAAGTTCATATTTAGCTATAAGAATTAACGGCTCTGTGTTGGGATGGTGGGGACTGAAAGTGTGGCATATGTCCACTGTAGTGTGACGTATAGGCAGGCCTAGAGTGTTTCCAACCTCTTGACGTGGCTCCATCCTTACTACTTTTCTTTGACCCTCATTATCTTTGCAAATATGAATAAAAAAATGCGGGACTTTTGCCGTTTTATTGTTATGACTTTATCTTCAACAATAAATCAAATTTATGAAAATACTCCATCTTACAAGATTTTTTTTATTTCTTTTTTTTTGTTTTAAATGAAAACTTCTTTAGGCTCGTTTTGCACTTTTTAGCGGAGAGTGAATGAGATTCAGCCGTCAGATCAAAAAATATCTCAAAAATTAAAAATCGGATCTGCATATTATTAGCGAAGAAAATATTCATCATTTTATCCTTACAATGAGCTATTATTCAAAATTTAATCTTAACGCGATGCCGTGTTAGGGAGGCGAATATTGAAAAAATAATGTCATGAACCAAATTATAACGAGTTTTAATGAAGATGTGTATTAAAATATCTCATAAACTAAAAATCGGACCTGCATATTGTAACCTAGGAAATTTTCAGCGTATCATCCTCTTTATAAAGAATTATTATTTATAATTTATATTTTATATTATTTATCTCTCCTTGTTGATTGTTTCATTACTATCTAAAGCACACACCTTAGTTTTTTTTTTTATAAAAATAATTATTATGTTTCGTAATATTTTTTAGTATGGTTGCTAGCCTACAAGCTAGACTACACAACATATAGAAGTTATTGGTCAAGCTTAAAGCATTATTAGGCGGGCGCTGCGAATGCTGTGGGTGTCCAAGCAATCAGTCTCTTTTCGCTGCTCCTGATTTCTTCCTCTTCGGTATGCTCCCATTTTCTGTTACGATGTGACTCGAATAGGTTTTCCGGACATTTATTTTAGTTCAGTGTTAAAAAAGAAATAAAATCTTACTCATGTTGCATTATCAAATTCTACTAACATTGTATACAAATAAAGTAATTAAATGATTAAATAATATTTTATTTATTGAGTTAAGTAATAATTTTTACTCAGCTTTCTTGTTTCTCCCTTACAAAGGCATAAATCGATAAGTAATTGGTATGAGCTGAAAGAGTAGTTATTTCGCATTCAAACGGTTTTAATAACGCTCAATTTTAATAAAATCCTGAAGAGTAATGGGTGCTTTAGTTAACAGCAGATTTTTTTTTTTTGATTTTTTTTATTGAAAAATATTAGATTCTGTCTCAAGGACATTTATAATAGTGTTCACAGATCACATTCACACTCATGTACAATAAATAAAATATAAAATAAAACAGCAGAAATAAAGATTCTTCTCAAAACCTATATTCAAAAGTTTAAAGGTTTTATAGGGCGGCGAAACGGATCGTACTTTTTCTTATTAAAAATCAACCTGACCTACTTTATTAAAAACGCCTTTTGGTTTATACAATTTCCTTTAAATTTTGTCTAGTTAAATGTCAATATTTTATTTTTTTTCACCTGAAAAAACAAGTTGAGAAATTATAACTTTTAAATTCATGGAAGATAAAGACCAACAGTAATAATATAAAAATTGAAATTCTCCTTCTGTCTAATATTTGTCTACTTACTATAAAAAAAAAAAAAAAAAATGGTTCATTTAAATCCGTGATCCGTCACCTGTAACCATCATGTCCGAGGTAAATAGATATAAGTCGATGCCGATGTACAGAAGATGAGATAATAAAGGCGACGCTTTGATGCGCATGGCCTCATATCGCATTTTAAGGCTATATTTATCATCGTTAGGTAATATAAATATATTATTATATAAATGATAATTTATTCTAAATAAACCTTAAATGCATATAAAAAGAACAAAGTTAGTATTAAAAAAATATGCAAACATGTCCTCAAAAACTTCTAACTTGCCTTTTGAAAGTTTATTAATTACGATTAAAGAACAGAGTTAATGAGAATAACTTTAGGGACTTACTTACGAGCTCATAACTAGTTCATCATTAGTTCATAACAATCCAAAATGCATCAAAGGAAAGTTTGGGTCTCAAAAGGAGTAAACTAGTTTTTGGAAGGTTTTTTTTTTGTGTAATAATTTTCATCAATACAAAAAAATAACACTCGTATAATTCTAAACCTTAAACAAATTAAATATAAAAATAAAAAAATGATGTGCCCAGTCACCCGACCTTACCGATTTTAGACAAATTTATTCATTTTTATATAAGTCCATTAAAAAATAATTAAATAACATGATTTCAATTCGATCAAAGAAATAATTATAGTACGACTTATTTTATTGTCTAAACAATATAAACGGGTCATCAATGTACATAAAATTTAATTTCCTGTAACTTTGCCAAACAAAATCCGATTTAGACGATTTTTTTTTATTTTGTCGGTAATTTAAGTGTAATTTCGGGAATGGAAGAGGAACCAGGGTGCTCTGAAACACAAAGACCCTTTGAAAACATCGGTAATTTGGCCTGATCGCAATACTTTCCATTGCTAGTAGTGGTAGGAAAGTAATGGTAATAATAATGGTCGAGTCTCCAACTTTCTTTAGTTTTAAAATGATGAGTCATTTGCAATTTAAATTCGCATTTAAGGGTTTCAAATGAAGCTAGTAACCGTACATGTCTTTTTCTTATTGAAAATTTACTTCCTCTAGTTTATTGGCAGCGCCTTTTGGTTTTTGCATTTCCTTCTACATTTCAACTAATTTGTTGGACCAAGGTACAAATCCATTAGTTATTGACATTGGACGGCTGAATATCCGAGAGGATATTCAGCTTTCCAACGCTCAATTTGAAAATAATCCTGAGGAGTAATACATGCTTTGGTTACCTATAATGAAATAAAGATAATCCACAAAAACTGTGTCCGAGAATTTAATTTTTTTTTATTTCTTGTTTTCTCATATTTATAATTTACTCGACCTACTTTATTGGAAGCAAATTTTGGTTTTGGCAATTTGATCTAATTTAATGCTAATGTTTTTGAAAGAAATCTTTGTAAATGATAATCTTGAAATTTATACAAAATAAAAACAGAAAATAATGAGATGAAATATAAAAATTATGTACAGTATTCATTTCTTCCAGAGAGCGCACAACACTAATGAAGCTCTAAGAACTTAAAAAAAAAATGAGCTAATAGACGAGTCTCCAACTTTCTTCAGTTTTTACATAGTGATAGATTTAGCATTTAAATGGAATATAAAATAGACCAAGATGGGCAGAGATGCTGGTTAAAGCAGAATAAGATTTACAAGATCTGCGATAACAACAAAAACAAATGGAATACAATATATAATTGTAGCATAGTATTGCATTTCTGTTAAGAAGGAAAAGGCTTGCATATGTGTAGTTTTACCATGATTATTCCTGACAAACTCCTCAGAAAAAACGGGCCCCCCCTTTTTGTTATAAGCTATATATATGCAACATCAGCCACTCCATTCAGATTATCTTGTTCGAGGAGTTGGATCCTCCAGCAGAACATCACTTCGTCACCTAATTTTCACGACTATTTCCATCACTCCAAATGTCTTCTGCTCTTTCCTCAAAAGATCAAACCAACTTGATGGAGATCCATTCCTTAACTGTATAACCTTCTACCTTCTTCAGTAATAGTTACATAATAATACGCAGTTTAAATTAAATTGTACAGCATTCCTACCAATCCGGAAAGGAAAATGGAATATTTCCAATTATTTGGATTTATGATAGATTTAAAAATATTAATAAATAAATGAACTTTCTGCTTCCAGGAATACAAGTATAACAGGAACCCAGGTAATAATTTAGAAGCGGGAAAACCGTCGCACATTCATTTCATTAAACTCTATCCATCCAAATGTCAAACGAATTTCCTTGATAAATTTTAACAATATCACTAACCAGATTGTATGAAAATGTGTAGGAAATGGGTGAGGAGGTGATATGGCAGATTTATGTTTAAAAATATTGAAAATAATACATCGATGTAATCCATTCATCAGCATAAAATCGTCGATTTTTTTTATAATGTCTTTCCTTTAATAGTTATTTCGGATCTTTTTATGTTATTTTAAATTAAATTTTTTCCATTATTATTATTTTTTAAATCCAATAAGTTTCAAATTATACCATGCATTAAAAACAAAAAAAGGGTGTCTAAAAATAGATCAAAATCTAGATCTAGGTCCACGGGTAGTAGCGGTGAGGGGAGGGGTGGAGGGGTTGTAGTCTCCTAAAAAGGAATCATGATTTTTTTTTTTTTCATTGATCCATTTTTGTTTCTATGAGCGATGTGTGCTAAAGAAGCACTTAGTCAATCAAAATATATTACCAATTTAAATTATAAAGTATGCATTTCATCTACTAAATGTAAGCAAAAAAAAATTACGCTTATAATCTAGAAAAATTATGCTAGAAACTATTATTGTTTCTGTAAAAACAGGTTATATATATATATATATATATATATATATATATATATATATATATATTTTATACATCTTTAAGAATCACTTAAACATTATTTTATATGGTTACTTTATTCTCCTTTCGCATTAATTACTGTTAAAACAATAAAACAAAATACACTAAGGCTTCTCCCAAAAATAAATGCAAGATTCGCCTGGCTAGAGCCTAAAAACCGTTAGAAATTACTCATCTGCTGTTCCGGAAATGACGGATTTCAGACCTTAATTTTATATTTCTAAATATTTATGTGTATTTTGATGAAGTAGAATTTTTACAAAAGACATCGATATTTTGTTTTCATTATGTTTATACTACACCATTAGCGGGTCGAGGATTTAATTTGGGGGGGAGGGGAGGGTCTTCAACCCAAATTTTTTTTTTCATATACATATGACGATAAAAAAGAGAAAAGAAAAAAAAGAAATTAAAAAAGAGAAATTAACTACCTATATGAAGTGGTGTTTAAGTGGTTCTTAAAGAACTATTTATTTATTTATTTATTTATTTATACAATATTTACAACTGTATACAAAAAAATACATCTGGTAAATTCGCACATGGATATAATGACATGAAACCATGTTGAGAAACTACCCATTGGTAGCACTCTAATAAAGAACTTTTAAATATAATTTCATGAACAAGAATACTTTAAGAGATAATTTTTTATATTTTTTTTCGGTAAAACATGATTATGTTTTACCATTTTGGGGGAGGTTCTTCAGCCCGAAAGCTCCTCTCCCCCTGTAGATCCGCCTGTGCAAAGACATTGGTACTTTGAGGAGATAAATTTCAGGTAACATAATATACATTTTACTTAAGTGGAGGAGAATCTCAGCGTATTCTGTTACAAAACTCAACTTAGTCGATATGGATCTAAAGGTAATTAAGGAAGATATCCTAAAAATAAATATTCTGAAGTCCACAAAGAAACCAACTGAAAAAAAAAATTGACATCCATGTTTATAAGAAAAACTGAATTTTGGGTAGTTTAACAGCTTAAAAGTCCCCTTAAAATGATATAACTAAGACAAATTTAATTCAGTCTAGAATTCTGCTTATTAGCTGTAGTAGGTTGTATGTGATGTCGATTACCTACATTAAACAGTTTTTTTGATTGTCGCTTCCAATTAAAAATAAATTAGATGGAAAAAATACGCAAATGTTCAATTGTTTGATTTTCTGTGTGAAACCTATTCATGGTCAAATCATTTTTGCTGTAAATAGGATGTGAAGTCAATTACATACAAGTCTTGCATGGTCAACGTCCTGAACAAATCTGAAGGATTTGCTTGATCGTATTATCTAAAATTCATGAGGGAAAAGAAAAGAATAATTTACTAAAAATACTAGAAATGAGAGAAACTTTTATATTATAATAACAACTTTTTTATTTAATGGAGGATGTTATTATTATAACGATATAAATTCATCACAAAATCATATTTTATAAAGTTACCTAGCTGGAAATTTATATTTAAAAAATAAAGAAAAGTGGAGTGCTTTCTTTCACAAGATTCCAGGAGGGTTGGCGGGTTTTAAAAACAAAATTTCCCTCGTGGCAGCCCAACCTCGCCTTAAACAAATAAGGAATTGTTTTCTCACGTTGTGGAGGGAAAAGGGAGGAGTCTAAGCCCCGCCGTTGGCTTTGCAAAAACATTCCCTAAATTTTTACCATTACTGTACTATCACTATACAGATGCCGAATTTTTATCTTGTATATTCATACTTTGTGGATTTGAATGCTGTAAATAGACTCAGTTCTACATCAATTTTATACTGTCGAACCTCATATCATTTACAATAAGATTATTAATATATTTCTATTTATTTATTAGAAATTCTCCTCTGCCTATTTAGGAATATGCGTGTTTGTAGCAGTGGAATGTTACGCATGACGCAAAGTAATCGTGTCTGGGTTGAATGTCGAAAAATAAATATCGAACAAAAATACGCCCCGAAACATCAAAAAATGTAACGATCACTTTGGGTAGTTATGGCATTTACTAGCGTGTTGTATATATATATATATATATATATATATATATATATATATATATATATATATATATATATATATATATATATATATATATATATTTAAAATTTAAATTCTCATTCATCAAAAAAATCGTTATGATTGGTAGCAATGAATGATGAGATGGTTGTACCAGGAATGGGTTAGGGCAGTACTAGAATACTTAGGTAGGTTCCAAATTATATTTCGTTCGAAATCAAGTTTCTTGTATTGCGTCACAATTTTTACTGCAGTAGATAAAAATTAGTAGACAAGTAAGGGGGTGTCTCAGTGCTTAACACTCAAACTTTAGGGGATTATTCTAAACTAAATTTTCTACAAAAAAGTTTATTTGATACTTGAGCCGATTCTGAACGGAAAACGATTTATGACCAATTTTATGTTGTCACGTTACCGACCGTGCACTCAAGATTAACAGCGAAATTGGTGCTCCCGGACTACTGGGCTTCGCAAGTCCTCAGGGAACATAGAGGCTTTCGGGCAAAACTGCACAGTTTTGGAAAGAACGTCGATCCCCTGTGTCCCAGGTGCCGTATTCCAGAAACTGCCGAACACGTATTAACGACATGCACTGTTTTCGAAGGACTTAGGGACACTTTAAGGAGGAAAATGGGATTGCACGTCACGACAAAAGATGGTTTCGTCTCTCTGAATGAATGAATACAACTAAATGAAAAAAACTGAATGGAACAAAAAAAGAGAACAACCCGTATTTCGAAGAATTCGTATAGATCGGGGGGAAGACGAACACTTTAACCTTTGTGCCCCTAGGCGAAGGGAGGAGGCGGCAAAAGGTAATCAATAAAAAAAATGTGGACTTCAGTTGAAGCACTACTGTCTAAGTAGCTGAGGTAGCTTGATAAATATTTATTAGGCTACCCTCACCATTGTCGAACCACTACCTTCGAAAGGTAAGGTAGGGTGAAAATAAATAAATAAGTTGTTGCGTTTTACATTGAATATGATAGGAAATGCTCAAAAACTGTTCAAGATAATAAAATTCCAAGTACATCATTGTAAAGTAGACAAATTGTTTTTAGAAAGAAGTAATTAAATTTACTAGGTTCAAAGATAAAAGGGACTTTCAGGAGGTCTAACTCAATCGCTCCACAGTGGGACGAGTAAGGGAAAACTAGCGACATCGGCTAAATTTATTTCTCTTTTAGAACTTCAAAAACTATATAATTGTTATTTCGATACTGTTAACGCCGCATACGCTCAGATCTTTTCAGATTTTTTTCTCACCATTTACCCCTTTTTAAGCGTTAAACATAAAATGTTTATTTATTTATTTTTGGTAAAACTGAGGGACAATTGTCTCAGAAATGTATTTAAGTTTATATTTTTTGTATATTTGGCTTCGTTTGCGATGTGTTATCTCGTTTGTGTATACACATCATCCCGGCAGTAATACCCGTGTCTTAATACCCTTGTGTCTTGGGGATTAAGACACGAATACCGCGATAAAACTGTCGGGATGCGGTCTGAAGTCAGTCTGGAGCTGTCTTTCGTTTGTTTTGGACGTTTATCCCCACCATTTCCACCAAGTTCCAGGCTCTCCTCGTCTCATCGTCACCTAACCTGCACCATTTTGAAGATCCCAGCTGAATGTATTATCGCGAGTCATCGATCAGGAGCGATATGCATATCGATCCCCCCCCCCCATCGGCTGCTTTGACAGCTGAACATCAGGTAACCTCTTTGGAAATATAGCCTCCAATTTGGGATATTTTCGTTTTCTTCTCTCACCGTTACCCCAGGCATTTAGTTAAATATTTTTCCTCGCTAAATTTATTTACCTTCACTAAATTTATTTTATTGGATTATTTTCTGTAAATTTAGAAGTTTGTTTTTCGTTTATGTTTTTTGATGGACAATTGTTTTTATTTTTCACTACATATTGTATTTAATGTTTCATTTTATTTTAGTGCGTTTTGATAATCTTTTTCCATTGTTCATTTGTTTTTTTAACTATTGTATATATATATATATATATATTTTTTTTTTTCCTCCTTCTTTCCCAACATTTAAAATTGCTCGAATTTTCTCACCACAGAAGGGTGAGGAAACTCACCGGGGAAGCGTTTGTGTTTTAATTTTTAAAAACCCCGGCCCCAACAGATACCTTGTAGAGTTCCCGAGAATATTTTCAGTTGGCAAAATATACATGCTTAACTTCTAGGAAATTCCTTGAGACAACATTTAGTATGAATGTTAATGTTTACATTCAATTAATAAAGTAGTCAGAAAAAATAAATACGTTTTATTTATTTCATATAATGTAAATAAATCATAACAACGAAAATCTTTATGTGTGAATATCTCCTAAACGAAGCGTTTGCGGACATATCTTCAGAGGAAAATTTTTCCTTATTTTGACATCCTTAATTCATTTTTGCAGTATAATATGAATCTTGGAGGAGAAAGACATTTTTTTAATGTAATTTTTTTTGCACTTTTTGAAAATATTTAAAGTCAGCAGATGAGCTAAACAAAGAAATAAGCATGGCATGAATCGACATGGAGTTCATCCCCGCAATACCGGATCTACGTTTTCAGATATTAATACTAGGTCCACCGATCAGTGGCATACGACAAATCCTTCATTACTCGATCCTCGTCTTTATGGGATTCCATCTCCTCCCACATCTGTAACTTCAATACCTTAATACCACTTTTAAATCCCGCCTGTTCAATTACTTCCTATCCACCCAGCTTCCAAAAAATTGTAAATAACTTTTTTTGTAAATATGTACGTAAATTATTAGTTTCATTTTAAGTATTTTTATTTTATTTTTAATTCATTAATGTTACAAATCAACTTAAATTTTTTTATTTTATTTGTTTATTTAATTATTCTTTTTATAAAACTCTGAGGCTCCAAAACTCACAATTGTGTCACATAAGTATTATGCAACAGAATCCTAGCTTCTTTACAAATTCCCATTACATTCTTACAGCTAGAGGGGTTTAATAAAAAGTATACTTATGATATTTCGTATTAGTACCTCTGACTTTACAGGAGCTAGAAATCTATCCACTTCTAAATCTGCTTCGACACAGACTGGTTATCCAATAACCTTAGCTTAATTGTTTTCTGTGCTGCCTCTCCTGATTGCTTTCTGTCTCACCTGCGGTTCCCCTGGATGGGAGAACATTTTTAACTAGATTAGTTTTCTTACCAAGTATAATTGAACGTGGGTCTATATGGTATACCCTTCCATAAAATTTTTAATACATTTTACTATTGGTTATTTTTTTTTTCTATTATATATTTTCCATAAGAATTGAATAAAATTGAAGCAATTTCTTGGTTTATGGTGTCTTGGAGGTGATACGTATGGTATTGGTGATTTTGGATTTTGAATTCTATTTTAGTTTTTGACATTGTTTCGCTCCTGTTTTTGAGTCTTAATTAAATGGAAACATAGAGAAATAAACTATTTTCGGTCTATAACATAAAAACAATCAACCAACCCAAAATATTGCTCAGTTAACCACCTTCCACTATTGAAAAGCATTTAGAATATTCAGAGCCGTGAAAAATTCGAAACCTTTTTTCATAAATATGAATAGAGATTTGTTTGTGCCACACTATTTTATCTACCATTGACCTTTGCACTGATCTCCATATCGTGCCTTTTCATATATGTATCAACAGTTTTATTTTTTTCTAGTATTCGTAATTATTTTTATTAGTGCATTACTTATTAAACATCGCCGAAAAATAATTTCAAACTGCCCTTAAGTTAAAAATAAATTTCCTAAGAAATCTTAGTCAAATCTTTTTTACTATTTTAAAATATTAATAAAAGCCTCAGTATATTTTCCCACATTTCTTCTAGAGATGTTTAAAGAAAATATATATCTATCGAAATATAAAAATATTTAAATATAGATAATTATAATAAAATAAACTACATTTATGATAAACAACCTTATTTAGGTTATTCATATTTTTGTGAGATTTTTTAATATATATTATAACTAAACTATATATGATTATTTATAAATCAAAACCATTTTTAATCTCACAGACTTTTATTTTATATTTAAAACATTTTTATAAATATATCCATAGATATTAAATTAAATATATTAAACATAGAAATAGTGTTTTGTGTTTATTAAGTTTGTTTTAAATTATTACATTATAAAGGACTTTAATTTACAGGATGAAGTTTTTCATAAAATGAGGAAAATAATAGAATTTTTGTGGAATTTCTAAAGAAATAGAAAAAAAAAAACATTTTCTATTTAATAAAACAATTACAGCCATTGAGTAGTATTCTACAAATGTATATATTTTAAGAATTTTTTTTTAGAAATAATGTTTTTATAGGACTAATGATTTGCATTTTAAAAAATAAAACATTTTTTGAAAATAGCTCTTGTGGGAGAAACATTAAATAATAATTTTTAGTGTTTATAAAGAATGTTTTAAATTTAAAATAAAAGGTTGTGAGATTAAAAAAAAATTTTGATAAGTAAGTAATCATTTATAGATTAAATATAATGAACTATATTTAACCGATTTTTTTTTACATTACAATTTGGCTACCGAAAATCGATATTCTTTCACCAAACAAAATTTTTAAAATCAAGAGTTTATTTTTAAATTCTAAAAGGAAATTGGCCTTACTATTATTAAAAAATATATCTAAGAAATATGAGTTTAATCATGTGTTTTTATTATATCTTAATAGTTACTTTTTTAAAAGTTATAATAAAGATAATAATTTTTAATAAGTATATGAATTATTTGTATAAGTTTCAATAAGTATTAATTTAATTTCGATTTGATTAATTTTTATGTTAGTTAAATAAATTATTTTTTCTCGAGTTCTTAGTAAGAAGACTTTTTTAATTTTAAATGTTCATGAGCTACTGATGATTCACTTAATTTTCCATTTTTCAATAGGATATTTATAAAAACATATTAGAACCAATATTAATTTAAAAAGAATATTTAAAGTTTATTCATAATACTTAGAACCAAACTATAAAATAACATACTCAATATCTTACCTCCAGTTGGAAAATAGCCATTGTACCAATCTTATTGAATCAATTTGACTTAATATGTTAATTATGTTTTCAACGAATGTTATAAAAGAATTTATATTTATTTAGAAAAAAAAACGTGTTAAATGTTATCTATTTTCAGTTAATATTGATATGTCCATGATTTAATCTATAATATATTGATTCTATAATTTTAGATAGCTAAAGAGATGGACAAAATTTCCCGAAACGTCCAATAAATAAAAATAAAAACTAATTTGATTATTATTAAACAGACCATAAAAAAAAATGGACAAGTATAAATATATTTAATGTTGATTTGCTGCAATCCTTTTTCATTTTTTTTCCTTATGTTTAAGCATTTCAAAGATTTCTCTAATTGTAGTTTTCGATTTCTATTTCTTACAAATAAATTTCTGTTTTCTTTATTGAATTTTTTTTTTTTTTATCAGCAATAGGTGAGCATTAAATTGTCCTATTTTAGCAGTTAAACATCTAAGACTTCAATTCGATGTAAACTCTGTTTCCCTTTTTCAAAGATTAAAATCATTGGAGCCAAAATATTCCAATATTTTAATTTACATAATAACTATTGGTACAAGATGTATCAGTATTTACATCCCTCCTCATTTCACGGATTAAAGATATCCAGACCCGATATTTCGATATATTTTTTCGTTCTTTATAATACTCATCTTTCCGATCCATTAATATTAAAATTCTCGGTCCTTCAATGTTTCAAAAAAATAAAAAAATTAGGCTTATTATATTCAACAATAAATAAGGCCAACATAACACAGGCGCATTAAAGGAATTAAAGATGAATAGATCCCTTAATATTACCCGGATGAGAGAAATAAGAGAAATCCCGCTATAATTGCTTCATTAAGTTCATATACCGGGTCTCATGAACTTCCCAGCTCTAAAGCCAGCTCACGCGGTATTAAATTGCCCTTAATTAGAAATTGATCTTTCTTATTGCGGTATATGTACACATACTAAAATTATTTGCGATACATATTTTACAGTATTATTTATTAATAAGTATTTTGTAATGTACTAGATAAACGGACTAATAATATAAAATTATTAAAGAATCAAATCAGGTAGTAGTTTTGGAAAAGAAATGATTTTTGGTTTTAATATATCTCAACAAAACCATTTTTAAAAATTTCCATTTTAACAGTTTCTGTGAAACTTTTTAGGAAAAAGTTTTATTTTAATAGTTTTTGTAAAACTTGTTATTAAAAAAGTTTTTAAAATAAAATATCTAAGGAATTTTTTTGTAATAAAGGTTTATGGTAAATGTTTATTTTGTTTAGTTCTTATAGATATATAAGAACTAATATCTTATATCTTACTAAAATCTTAATATATTATAGATAGTTCTTAAAAGAAGTAAAATGAAAAATAAACTGTAATTGGGCAGTAATTAGTGTTATGATTAGTATTAAACGAATTACGCATGATTCTAAAGGCGGAATTCCACTTGTAAGATTGAAACTGCATTCACTGCAGCTTTGAGAAACAGAGCTTCAAAGTTACAATTTACTGTAGTATGAATATTTTATTACTTAGACTAACGATTTTGTTTGTACAATATCTTGAATCTGTGAATTTTATTTTAATTTCGTCAATGACCTAATCCTACCACTTATTAATATAATATTAATTAATGAAATTTTACAGTTAGAACTTAGTCATTCCATAATGCATTTTCGTGGTGAAGCTAGATTCTAAGTTCAGATATCAGCACAGCAAAATTTGTAATTTTACGTTTCATGGGTGTTACGAAGAATCGAAAAGCCGAATAAGATAAAAACATTTCGTGCTGTTTTTTTTTTTTTACGAACTGATTGATTAATTTTTTTAAAGATAAATGAAACAAAGATTATTTATTTCAGTGGAAATATTCTACTTTTTAATCATTGCCCATGTAGTTATTCTAAAGAAAAATTCAGAAATATGTTTTTTTACATAAACAAAACCACAACACAATTTTCAAAAAACGAAATTTCTGATCATCTAATGATATATGCATTGCTAAAACAAAAATGAATAATGTAAAATTTTTTTAGTTTTTCATATATATATTTTTTTAGACTTCTTATCTTCTAGAACATTAGTGTATTATAGTTTTTCGAGTTTTTTTCTAAACGCTATGAAAATATTACATGTATAATTTCTGAAATGTTCGTCTCATGTATATTTTAAACAAAGAAAAAATCTTTATTAATAATACAAATGATATAAATTCATGTTTACCACCCATTAAAATAACTATAAATCAAGTCGTATCAAGTAACTACATAGTATAGCTGTTAGAACCTTCTCTAACCAATCTTTTTCAAAATTTGTGTGTACTTAAAACTACGTCTAACTGATAATTTCTTTATTTTTCAACTTGTAAAATTCATTAGGATCATAGATAACTTTGTTTTGAGTGATTTATGAGTAAAAACTCTGTAAAAATACTGAATACTCGAATAATAATTGTATTGTCGGGTCCTTTATGCTGTAATTCCATCAGTTATTCCCGTTAGTTTAGTTATACTATTAGTCAAACAAGAGGATTGCAATCGCTTCTGGTTGGACACTATGTTATTAGAGAACATTGTGTTTAATTAGTAAATAGTATACAGACTTGGATTAGCGTAATTAGTAGGGTTATAGTAATGTTGTTTTGGCTTGATTTCTCACAAAATTCGGAGTTTGAGTCGGAAACAGCGTAATTGATCAAACGGCCTTGCCCCATTCATTTATTGGTTATTTTATTTAAAGTAGCACTTTGAAGTTTGGGTTCATTGAGTCACCAAGTAAAAATATTTATATTTAATAGCCTCTGTTGATATAATGCAGAAGGGCATTTAGAATTAAGTTAATGTCGTTCATTGATGATTAATTTCATTTGCTTGATAATAAAATCATCAAGATAACTTCTACAACATACCACCCTAGTGATAAATTTTAAATATTTTTTTTATTATTATTTAAATTTAAAACTGTATTAAATGATAAATACGACAAGTATGTATGAAACAAATAACATGTGCAAAATGAAGAGAAACTACCCATTGGTAGCACTCCAATTATATTTCTATATTAGAAGGTCCCGAGGCCATCTTCTTTTCAAAAGCCTCGGAGGGTTATCAGGAATAAAAAAGGAAGCAAGGTTGGAAAGAAGAGGGTTCGGATGGTGCAGAAGTTTATTATGGAAGGGTAGGTATCTGGATTGAGCTAAATCTGAAACAGACGGTACATTAAGCTCGTTATGGATGATTTTATTTGTGACAAAGTAGGGAGCATTGAGAATATATATATATATATATATATATATATATATATATATATATATATATATATATATATATATATATATAATAAATGATTTTTTGTACTAGAAATTATAAGTATTAATCAAATTTTTAATTTTTAATTAATTTTCAAAGTTATCATAACCTTGCAGAAGTTATCTTAAAAATTTTAGTATTAAGAAATTGAAATTAAACATCAATGATCGACGTAACTTAATTCAAAATGCCCATCTGTATTTAATGAATATGTTTTTAAAAATAAATTAATATATGAAAAAACAAAACAAATATTGCATTGGTAGTTAGTCTATTTTCTTGGACATTTTTATGATAATTTGTCATCATTTTCCTGCTGGGCAATTCGAACTGCGCTAACGCATATGATGTATTCTTTGTGTATTTCTTTATATACACAATCCCTTCAAGAGGAAGAGAAGATGGACGCAGTCCTTTGGTAAATAGAGATCCACTCGGGAAAAAAAAAAACAGCTGTAGGTTTGGGAGATCATATACAATGAAAGCAACAATTAGAAAAAGAGTTCTCGCAACAGAAAAACAATCTCAGAAAATATTTGAGGACGCCCGAAAGAAATAACAAAGGCGATGAAACAAACTGCGGCCCTTTATCACTAACCTTCGATTTAGTTAGGATTAAAGGGATAGTCAAAATAAGTGTTAACAATATAAATGATTCACCGTTCTAAAAAAGATTTTAAAAAAACAAAACAAGCTGCTTGAACATAAGGGATTTTCCATAAATGATCACCTTTGTTAATGAAAGAATATAGAATGAATTGTATTTTATTCTGTGTCTAATTACGATCCACCACCATTTCTTTAATAAGTCCTTAAAAAGTTATTTTTATGTATTGATATTTACTTCCAAAAAATCTTCATAACATCATATAATAATAATAATATATTAATACATATATCATCCAACATATGTGGATTCATTACACTTTGACTTTTTTTTTTTTTTTTGGGGTCTTCCCCTTCCTCGCCGTTAAGGCTATACGGGGTTTCCCGAGCCAGAGGGTGTGGGCGGGGATTTAAAATACGCCTTGGCACCGGGAAGCGAACTCGTGACTATTTTTATATCATTTATCTTATATCAGGTTGCTGCGCACACGCGTTAACCCATTCAGCCACCCCGCCCACCATTACACTTTGACTATTGTTTCTCCGTATTAATTCAAAAAGAAAATATTGCATCATGATTTATTCCTTATAGAGTTTTTACATAAAGCTAAAAATATACCCGTATGTCTTATAAAATATATCATCAATACTTGTCATAGAAATTAGATACTTTCACATTTCTATTTCATTTATTAAATGTTTATAATATGGAGGAGCTGAATTCTACTACTGAAAATATTTTGACCAAGTTCTGATGACCTTTTAAATGCTCCTCAAAAATGTATAAAGACGTGTTTTCATATAAATGTTAAAGTAATAGTTCCTTTTGCCATAACAAAACGAAATTTTTTTTATTTTTTAGGCCTATTTTTAAATACTCAATTGCATGCTTTCTGATCTGCTGTATTCGCTTTATACCATCTTTGTAGATTCTATCTATTCATCTGGTTTTTAGTCACCCACGAGGTAACTTTCCAACTGTTGACGCATTCGTTGATAGCTTTCTGATAGATAATTTCAATATACATTACCCGTCTATCTTATTCACCTTGCCTTGGTATCATGAGCTGCTGATTGACCAGTTTCTGTAAAAAGTTCTTTAGTATTCTGCTTGAAGAGTAATGAAAAATAATCTCAAATAATTTATGATATATTTTTTCAAACGGAACTTAGCTGAATTTAGCTGCTCAATGGTTTCGAACATGACAAAATTTACTTTCTTTTGAACTAAATCGTGTCTATTTTAGGGTAGAACGATTGTTAATTACTCTAGATAATTGTTTGTTTTTTTATTAGTCATGATTTGCTATTCAACATAAAACGTGACTTACTTTAAAAAACAAAAAACGTTAATTTTCTACTTTCCTGCAATAAATCTATATGGATAGATAAATATATAAATCTATTTTTAAAATTTATTTTTAGCCATTGTTTATATAAACTTTTTTGTAGTTCGTAAGCTTTCCTATCACTTCTATAAATATTTCCCTCTACTTACGGGATACGCTGTATTTATATTTTTAAAAATCTTAGAATATAAATGTAATTAGGTATAACTCATTTTATTTTAAATTCATTTGTAATATAAATGGATTATAAAGGTTTTAATTACAAGAAGGTTAATAAATAATTAGTCATTTTTTATCAACGCTTCTAGCATATTTTAGTTGCTCATTTAAAATTTATTAGAGCTCTCGAACTTTGAAATTTTAATCGGCTTTATTAAAGCCTTGGAGTTTCTAACTTTTGGAGTTGATGGGTTTAAATAAATTATGGAAGAGCATCAAGTGATTTCATAATTTAAGGAAAAGTATCATGCCACTGAAGATAAACAATAATGATTATTCTTTTTTAATTTTGTATTGATTTTCTATAAAATCATATACTCAATAGTAATGAAGTAATAATTTATTTCTTCTTTTGACACAACTGAAAAAAATGTTTTGGTAAATGTAATATGTATACCTACGATAGGAAGGAAATTGAATCATTAGTGTTATACGCTACTTCGGTGTAAGAAACCTTCATTATTTACAAGATTTATAGATATTTTTGAAGTAAGTAGTTTGAATTCACGGATAAATGGATGGTATAATAACAAAATTTTAAAAAGTCTGCGAAGCAGCTTAAGTTCAGCTAGTTCACTTAATACATAATTATATCTAAAGGAAGGAGATGGTCAGGGGTTGCGGTCATAAAAAGGCTAAATAGTGGTAAAACTATTTTATTGAAAGCCAACGTTTCGACCGACTTTGCAGGTATTCATAGGCTAGAACGACAAGATACAAAAAGATAGAGAATTGTGGCAATTACATAATATTAGACATAACTTATAAACAATGAGTAACTTATTAGAATTATAACAGTAAGTAAAATAAACTATGGACTCAAGTAGCTGAGTAACAATATCCTAAAATAAAGTAATAGATGTAACAATTGTGCAGTTTAATATATAACAAATGAAATGAGTATATTCTACAAAATCTACGAGAGATCAATATGTCAATAGCTTAAAGAAATTCAAGAAATTCCCATAACCTAGTCGTGGAAGGACGCGTTTTCGAAAACGTCAATACCTTTACCTATCAAGGGGCAGAAATAAATAATGAAAACAGAATTATGACTGAGGTGCAGAGAAGGATAATGGCCGTGCATATTTCGCTTATTTAAAGCTTTTTAAACCATCCTTGATATCAAGAAAAAAAAAAAAATAAGGTTATTGAAGGAAGCTAATCTTAGTACTTGTCAAGTACCAGTACTTGAAAACCTTCAGTGCTCGAACCACGTCCTGATGATGACCCACATGTTTGGGTTGAAACGTCGGTACAAATAAAAAATTAATATAATGACTGAGCCCTGAATATTTATCACCCATGAAAAATAACGTTATACAATACCTTAATAAGACCCATTCTTACTTATGCGGCTGAAACATAGACGATAACTCCAACCATGGCAAATTCGTAAAGGGTCTTTGAGAAAAAATATTTTTAAGAAGAAGGAAATATTTTCGAATTGTAGGCATGTCTAAGATACTAAATTTATAAAAATAAAATATAAATAAATTTCAAGTGTAAATAACACTTACGTAAGGAAATATAGTAGAAAGAATTTATTGAAATTGATGCTTTTTGTATTCTATATTTTCTATAATAACAATTACAGGAAATTAAGCGATGGAAATTATTTTAAAAAAAATATCGTAACTAGGGAAGGGAGTGGGAATAATGATCTGTTGAAGAAATTTCTTATACAAGGACCGTTATAACGAATGATGTTGTTTTCGTTGTGGTATCTTATGACGGTCCTAAGCTTCCGCAATAATAGAACTTTGCCAGATCTATATTGCTGGAACTTAATCATATGGTTTATACTAATCCGAAAACAGACATAGTTTATATATATATATATATATATATATATATATATATATATATATATATATATATATATATATATATATATATATATATATATATATATATATATATATATATATATATATATTGACGCATCACTATCACTAAATTAAGATTACGTTTTAAAATGATTCATACATATTGACACCGAAATCCACAACCGATACTATACCAAATTATTTAGTAATTTAAAGAAAAGAAATTTTTTTTTTTTTTATTTATTATTTTTTTTTTTTTTTTTTTTATTGAATAATAATACAATCAGCCACTGTTGGAGGGCTATAAGTATTAAGGCTAGAAGTTCTCATTCATACAGTATATACAAGTAATACAGAAGTAACTATAAATATAAGAAGTAAATAAATAATACTTATAAAAAAAAGTAAATCAATAGGAAAAAAAACCAAATTAATAAATAAAATTAAAAAAAAAAAAAAATAAATAAACAAACAAAATAAAATAACAACTTCTAAACACATTCATACCTATATACAATATATACATTCGCCCAGGAATCTCCGAGCCAGGCTTCTCTCCCCACATGTGGAAAGCAAAGCAGGACTCCAGAGATCCCAGTGCCACTTTTCCAGCCGCATCACTAGTATTAAAAGCCAGTGGAGGCTGAAGGAGGGCACTAGAGCCACAGATGCTCAGGACTTGAGTGGAGAAGCTGGCCATTGCCAGGACTCCAGAAGCATATTACAATAGATCTCGCGGCCACTGCCGTTTTAACCTTCGAGGGGGATTGTAGGGATGGTGGGAGCTGGATAGGGATTGAGCTAGAGGATTTGGATGATGGATAAGGTTCTGGTGAAAGTTTGAGAATCTGGATGGGATGATGTCGAGGACAAATGGGATGTTAAGGTCATGGTGTAGGGTCTTATTTGTGACATAATATGGGGCATTGACTATTGTTCTAAGTACTTTGGACTGGAAGGATTGGATGCGTTTGATATTCGAATGTTTAGCAGTTCCCCACAGTTCAAGTCCGTAGGTCCAGATAGGTTTCAGTATTGTCTTGTAGATTAAAAGTTTATTTTCAATCGAAAGATGAGATGTCCTGCTTAGTAGTCTATATAGCTGGCCATATCGTTGGTTAAGTTCTTGTCTTTTAAGTCTTGTATGTGGGTTCCAAGTTAGTCTTTTGTCTAGAAGGAAGCCAAGGTAACGGACTGTATCTGAGTAGGGAAGTGGTATTGAATTGAAAAGGATTGTGGGACAGGATCTGCGTCGCAGGGTGAAAGTAATATGTTTGCATTTTGCTTCATTGATTTTGATGCGCCAGTTGTTGCACCATGGTTCAATCAAGGAGAGGTGAGATTGTAGGTTTAGAGATGCTATTTGAGGATCTGAGTGGGAAGATAGAATGGCAGTATCATCAGCAAATGTAGCTAGGAAGGTATCGGGATTTGAAGGGATATCGGCAGTGAAAAGGATGTAGAGAACTGGACCCAAAACACTGCCTTGTGGAACACCAGCCTCAACTGGATAGTAAGTGGAGAATTCGGTGCAGCAACGGACTTGGAAGGAACGATTTGAGAGATAGGATTTGAGGACTAGGTATAAGGATTGGGGTAAATGGGTTTTGAGCTTGAAAAGCAAGCCATCGTGCCACACCCGGTCGAAAGCTTGCGCTACGTCCAGAAAGGCACCAGTGCAATATTGCTTGTTTTCAAGTGCGGAGGATATATGGTCCACAACACGAAGGCCTTGTTGGACAGTGGAATGTCTTGAGCGGAATCCAAATTGATGAGAAGGGATGTTGTGGGATTCGAGTATGGGTAGGATGCGTTTGAGGAGGATTTTCTCAAAGATTTTTGAGAGGATAGGGAGTAAGCTTATCGGTCTGTAGGATGATGTGTTATTAACGGGTTTGCCTGGTTTTGGAAACAGCACGATTATGGAATGTTTCCACACCAAAGGAAAGTTGGTTGTGCGAAGGATGCAGTTGTATAGATAGGTAAGGAATATGATTGCTTTTTTGGGAAGTTGTCTGAGGATTTGTGAAGTGAGGAGATCATATCCAGGGGATTTTCGGGGTTTTAATTTGTTTATGAGGAATTTTACCTCAGAGGGGTTAACAGGTTTTGGAGGTAGAGAGAGAGGAATTGGTGAAGAGAGAAATTCTTTAACTTCAGCAGTGTGGGTGGGGGGTTCGGAATGAGGAGTGAATGTGTAGGATAGATGTTTAGCAAACTCTTCAGCTCTATTCGCATCTGACGAAGCCCAGGAACCATCATCACGGCGGAGGGGGTGGGAAATGGATTGGAATTTAAGGATTAAAAAAAAAAAAAAAAAAAAAAAAAAAAAAAAAAAAAAAAATTAGAAAAATAAACAGTTATTGTTATTCAGTCGTTTTAATAACAATATTATATGAAGAAAATGAGTTTCATTTATTTCATTGTAACCACAATTGACGACCAAAAGATATATGCCTTGATATAAAAATGGGCAAAACAGTCCGAATGTTGTTGCAGATGTTTTATTTTAATAGAAATTAAATTTTTTTTTTTCATAGAAACAGTGTTATAATATTTCCTCTTTTAGAAACTTAGTAACTAAAATTTATTTATTCTAATACGTTATTATTGTTTAAAAGATATATATACGTTCTCTATATTATAATAGAAATAAAGTATATTGCTTGGAGTATACATATATGTGTATATATGTATACATATAACATATATACATATATGTTATACATATAACATATATACATATATGTTATACATATATATAATATATATATATATATATATTATAAATATATATATATATTATATATATATATATATATATATATATAACAAAATACATTTATAAAAAGTTATGTAATATATTATGTACAAAGTTAACAACAGCTAACTGAACTAAAAAAAAAAATTAATATAAAATTATAAAAAAATACTATACCAAAACACAATCAAACAAAAGAGTACATTTATCTTCAGACAAATATTTAATTAAATAAAAAAAAAATTAATGGATAATTTTAAAGACATTCTATTATAAAGCTAAACATAAATAAAAGAGTGAATCCATTAAAATTAAAAGCGTTGGAATTTAAGGTAAAATAAAAATAACAGAATTAGGTAAATACATCTTAGCTATTTCTTCAAGAGGTAATATTTAAATCCTTTTTCTATCATAATTTATTTAATTTCAAGATGCCGATTTTCATGTCAAGAAAAATTTCTTTTGCTCGTCGATTGTGGTAAAAACCAAATTAATGAAACATTTTATATTATTTTGTTCATACAATATTGTTGTTAAAATGATTATGTAAAAATGAAACCATATCCTTATATATTTTCTTTAAAATTATTTAATAATTAATTTGGTGTGGTATTGGTAATGGATTTATTTTAAAAATGTATGATTTATTTTAAGATGTATTTTTGTGGAGGAGGTTACCAGTTTCATAGGTATTAGTCCGTGGTACAGACCCCTTTTTATCAAGTCCTTAGGCGTGATCTACACCCCAAATTGTCAAAATAACGATGTTATTTAGGCCAAACGGCTCAATATTTTTTAAGGCCACTTTTTTCTCGGCTTTGTGCACAAGTTATCTGATGATTAAAGTGGAAAGCAAACAGGTATTTGCAAGTTTTTAGTACTTGATTAAATATACAAAGTTTGCCGATCTCCAAATCGAAAACGTAACAATTCCGAGAATTTTCGTAAATAAAATATTTGTTAGTTACGATGAGATGAAGCTATTTATGAAGTTTCAGCCGGATTTTAATAATTTGATAAAAAGGGGTCTGTACCACGGACTATGTTTATATTATTTTTTATACTAAAACAAATATCATGGGCAAACATACATTCAGAATTCTTAAACAAATTTTTGATGTTCAAAAATATTATTGCGAAAACAATTTAGAATTTGAATTTTAAATTCAAGAATAATGTAAGCCTCATGAAACTGAAAGCGTCAAGTCTAAAGCATTCTTTGTTTTGGAAGGAGTGCTTTGTGAGGAAAGACTTCTGCTGCTATTTTGGCTCACTCAGATCAGGGATCGGGGATTTGAATATATGAAAGAGAAATGCAATTCGTTCGTCTCTGTCTCCAAATATAAAAGCGAAAAGGAAAAGACGGGCTTTGGTTCAACGATGAAGCTCAAAATAGTGGGCGAGATATTTAAAAATAAATAATAAAAACATTGACATAACGGTTATATGATTGATGTTCACATCATAAAATTACGTATGTATTAATTTAAAAAGAAAGGAGAACGCTTTTCTTTATTGCAATGAAAAAATTTTTAGCCGTGTTTTGCAATTTTTTGTGGAGAGTGAATTAGATTGAACCGTCAGATTTCCGATGTGGAACGCTCGGGTAAAGTCGGCTGCAGTGAACTAATTGAAGTGTTTTTCCATATGGATTAAAATTTTTTAGGAACTGAAAATCGGACCTGCATATTGTGAGCAAGGGAAATGTTCAGTATTTCATCCACTTTTTAATGAGCTGTTATTGGAAATTTTATCTGAACGCAATGCAGTGGTAGAGAGGCGAGAAGGGAAAAAAATATTGTCGAAAACCAACTGATAACGAGTTTTTTTTTAAGATATGGATTAAAATATCTCAGAAGCTAGAAATTGGACCTGTATACTGTAAGCGAGGGGAATATTCATGATTTCATCTTCTTTATAATGAGCTGTTACTCCAAAATTGTATCAACTTGAAGCAATATTAGAGATGCTAAGTGAGAAAATGAAAAAAAAAAAAAGACTTGTATTTCATATTTTAACACGGGTTGTTCATGTTTTCACTGCTATCTTGTGATCTTAAGTTCACACCGTAGTTTTTTATTACATCACGTTTTCTCATTTTCAGTTAATTGAAATGTCTTCATATATTGAATGTGTACATTTGTATGCAATACATTAAATTAACACATAAAATTGTATGCAATACTTTAAATTAGGGCATACAATTTTATTGAGCACATTAAATTAGGACATACATATACATGAGAAAGCAATCATGTGGTTTTACTCTCTTTTTAAAATTATTGGACGCAATTGTTCTCGAGAAATAAGAATATAAAAAAGAGACGGATTTCAAATTATATTCAAAGAAAAATAGACAAAAATATTAACCTTATATCTTCGGAAAGTTTAAAATTAATCAAAAAAAAAAAAAACTGCCTATACGTTACAACAGTTTCCATTGTGATGTTGAAATATAGGCCTGCTAATTTATTTTTTATTTTATTAAATATAAATATAAATCAAAATACAAAAAATTTTAAGTTGCATTTATCCTATTTAATTTCCAGTTGATGTATATTTAAAATATTCGGTCGCTCTATACGTACTTGTTTATTTATTCATTTAAAAATACATAAAAATGTTTCTTTCATTAATAATGTTATTCTGATCGTTAATATGATTTTTTATTACCTATATTATTACTGAGTGGTTTGATAAAAATTTTATATCAAATAAAAATATGAACAAAAATTAATAAAACAACTTAGAAGAATAATTAAACTAAAGTGTGAATTAAACACCGCAATATATATATATACATATATATATATATATAGACATATTATAATTATAGTAGTAGATTCATACCATTCTATACTCCTATAACCAATAGCAATCTGAAATCAATTTACATCTCCTAATTATCAGAAGCTATAATAAATATGAAATCTATACTGGTAATTTAATATTAATTATATTCAATTACCAGTACAGATTTCATGGCAGCCATAATTGTAATACTCTTGTTATGGTGATGTTTACTTAAATCACTAATTGTTTATTTTTAAAAATAACCAAGCACTGAGGCGCCGTCGAGTAGAAATAATTCAGCTTAAAATATAGCAACATTCGTCCTACTTTTCATTTATTTATCAAAATTAATTAATGTAGTAAATTTTAACAGTAATTATTATTTTTTATTAACAATAGTGTAGTGTGAAATGTGTGATTGGTATACAAATTTTTCCCATATTTTCAATATATTGGTTTGATATGATGAAGATAACAATTTTTATACTTATAAGATCTTTACAAACATGATATTCATGTTAGGATATGTTATTCTGTCCTTTATTAAAGCACAAGATTCTAAGGTGTGAACTAGTATATTCCATCTCACAAAACTACTTCCTTTAAAAAATCCTATATCGTCCGTAAAAAACTTGTTTAGGAATTTCCTACATCCATTACATAATTAAAACCATATCTTTAATCTCATTTATATATCAGATATTTATCCACATTTTTTATTAACAATCCTTCAGAAATTTGTTAAAATTTTTTTTTTGTATATTCATATTATTGTATCGCTATTTTATAATACTTTATCAAAAAGATGTGCTTATAAGAGTTTATATATATATATATATATATATATATATATATATATATATATATATATATATATATATATATATATATATATAACGACCCTATCCTGTACTTTAAATCGGTAATCGGAATGTGGTCTAGGAAACTACACTCGTGGTGAAAGATCTTCATGGTCTGTAGCACCAACCGAAAAAAAAAATATATATATATATAAATTCGATATTATAATTTATTGGTTTACTTTATAACTTAATTCATAATTATTTCTGAAGCCAGAGATATCCGTATATATAAATTGTACCAGCTGATACAATTTATACAGCTGACAACCAACCTATCCTATCAGTTCATAACACTTTATCTACTGCATCCTAAATTCTGCAATCACACATCCCATACCTTGAAGACTGGTCTCGAAACTGGAAAATTTAAATAAATTTCAATAGATCCCATCAAGTTATCTATACCCTTCGTCGCAAAACCACTTTTTTTCGGTTCTACAGTATCCTTTAAAATAGCTTACTTATATCCTATACTTATCCCTGATTAACATATCGGATAACTTGGACTCCACCTGGACAAACATCTCACAAGACTGAAACAACAAGAAACCGATCGACATTTCCGACTATTTCTAAATTTACAAGATAAACCCTCTAAGCTATCATTAAATTACAAAAGAATCTTATACATGTCTATTTGCCCTATTTGGACTTACGGTGTTGGGTTTTCCTGCAAACCATAGAATTTTCTTATATCCGATCCTTACAATCCAAAATCATTTGTAAAATCCTCGATGCTCCTTGCTTTGTTACAAATAAAATCACCCATAAGGATCTTAATGTTCCTTATGTTTCAAACTTTGCCCAATCCAGATACATATCCTTCCATAATAAACTTCAGAATCATCCCAACCTTCTCGTTTCTAACCTTGCTTCCTCTTCGTTTCTTGATAATCCTCTAGGGCATCCGAAAATAAGATTGTGATCTCCTAATGTAGACATATTATTAGAGTGCCACCAAACGGTAGTTTCTCAATAAGCGTTTTCATGACATCATATTGTTACTATGGCAGCATGGTGTACGGTGGGCTCTCGGGAGAACTCGAAGCTAAACTTAAACGTTTAATGAATTGCTCAATCCGCTTTAACTTCGGGATCTCAAGGGATACGCATATTACCCAGTTCTACACCAAGTTGAAGTGGCTTTATCCGTCCTACCGCCGTCAATATTTCCTTGCTACCTTCCTATACCGAGCCATTAGAACACGGCGACCTGCCTATATTCTACAGATCCTACAATTCAAACGCTCCTTTCAATCCCGTCCCGTCAGATTCCGTGTGTCCGACCTCTATCCTCCTACTCATCGAACTGCCGCATTTGATAAATCCTTTTTAATACAAGTTGTCTCCCTCTGGAACTCTATACCTTCAGATATTCGACACGCAAAATCCATATCCTCTTTCAAATCTCCTCTTCAAGCACCTACTCCATTCCCAATCCGATTGATCAAGAATGCACTTAAAAACCTAAGCTGTAAAAACCTCAAAGTACGCCCAGATACTCTGATTACTTTGTGATTCATCGATATTTCGTTTACTTAATTACTTTCTCAGTATATTTTATATTTACACATATTTATATCTTTTTATTACTTATAACTTTATTGTATTCCTAATCAACCTATAAATATTAAACTGTATTTTATGGGCACACCAAAATATTAATATATATTCTGTATTTGTAACTTGTTCTAAAGAGACACTAATCCCAGAATAATACAATTATTTTTATTTATTCATTCATTCATTCATATTCATTTGTTCAAATTTAAGAACTGTATTTTATTTTTTAATACAATAGTATATATCATGAATCGAATTAATTTAAAATTAGAGTTGCATTCCCTAAATTAGTAGATTTTTAAACTTTGTTTTAGCAAAATGATAGTGACAATATATTTCCTAAGAATGATAGGTTTTTTAATAATATCGTTTTTTTAAAATTACTGAATGTAGAAATTATTATTACAATTAGTAGAATAGATTATTATTACATTTTATTATTATTGTTGTTTTACATATTTATAACACTCTCTTTATTCGTAAGATCGAGTCAATAATTGAAATACATCTCAACATATGGGCCATTTTAAAACAAAATGCGTTTAAATCGGTAAATACGGTTGTTGGTTTCCAGACCACAAACGGGTCGTGCTTTTTTAGTACTGATGAAATATAAAGTTTGGTTAAAATATTTAAAAAATACATATATTTACATCAAGCGACAGCAACAAAAGACGTAAATAAAAAAAATAAAATAAAGATAAAGACAGCGTTCTGAGACAACAGAGAAATAAAAAAAAAATATGTCACCCTCAGGTACTGAAATATTTAAGGAGTAAAGAGTCTAGTATAAATATGCGATGAAGAACGAAAAGAAAAAAATGGGAACTTCTATGTGAAAAGTAATAGAATTATTCAGTTTTCTTTTCTTGGGATAACAGCTTGAAGGGAAAGCCGCGCTCTCTTTGTTCCCTGAGGTAATTAGATTATATTTCCTAAAATTGTTCAACAATTGTCCACGTAAAATAAACTCTTCAAAGAGTACTCAATCCCATTAGCTTAACCTTTAACCAGATTATTTTTGTCAAAGAGTTGAATAAATGAAAACAAAGAATTAGATATACGGCCAATGAGTAACTTAAAAAAATATAATCTTTATTTACTTACCTCTAATCTGTTTGAGTAACTGCCACAGATGAAGTCAGTTCAATATTTACTTTATTTGAATTCTTTTGTAATACTGTGAGTAGCATTATATAAACAGAAAATTTTGAAAAGTAATTTATTCAACTTCAACATGCTAATATATTCGCTAATACAAGGTTTTCTTGAAAGTTCAACAAAATAATTATTAATCTATCTTCCTTCGGAAATAATACACATTTCCACTGGATCGAAAGTCGTCAGGTGAAGGCATGTTGCGTTTTCTTCCGTAATAGAACCACTAGAACACCATTATGGAATTTTTAAATATGTCGGTTATATATAATCTGTACCACTGCAATCCATGAAGGATGGTGGGCTCAGTACTATTTAGGAAAAGTACTGTTACAAGGCTAAGGTTGTGCAGGGAGGAGATCGGGCCAGGATCACGCTCAACAGCCAGGTTTTTCCCCTTAATCCATTATTTAATTAAGTGTACCCACTTTGTAGAGGCTAGGTGTGCACCAGGAGGGTCTCACTACCTCATGGTCGCCCCCAGGGCAATGAAACAGAATAAATAATTTTTTTCTGTTATGAGGCGTGATACGAACCTGGGACCTTTAGCATTGGAAACTAAGTGCCCTACCACTACATGTATATATATATATATATATATATATATATATATATATATATATATGTATATTCCCGGCAACAGTTCGGCACCTCTAGCAGTCCACATTAGACAATATTAGCTGAAATCCTGTCAGTATACTGATTTGGTTCCCACTCAAAGCAATATCAATAAAATTTTAATGAATCTTGTCTACATTTTCGCATGTAAGAAAGTTTTTCTCCAGTTTTTATAACAGGGGATTTTATTGTCATATTACATAGTATTGAGCATATCTACTGTTCCTCCTAATTATGTAAGGTTGAAGTTTCGTTTGTATATGAAGTTGGTGTTAGTGAAATGCTTGGGGGAGGGGAAGTGGAGGAGGAAAGGTGTATAAGTCCCAACAATTATGTATCATTTGGAGTTAAGATAAATAGATAGATAGTTGAATAGATAGATAGAACTTTTATTTGTTTTTGGGAGGTTCTCCATACAAATAGAGCCTAGCTTGGATATTGTAGAATAATATGGTTTTACAAGATACATACATACCATTTAAATAAATTTTTTAACATACCATTAAAAAAATTTACAATATTTTACGTTTAGAATGGGTTTTACAAAACATGAATAACAATAAAAATTAAAAACATAAAACGATCACTGCATAATAATAGTTATATGGACCTGTTACTATGATAGAAACAATAAAAAATAAAAATATTTTTATATATAAACGAGATAATATTTTTAAGATAAACTAAAAGCACTTAATTGAACATGGACTCATTTGGAGTTAAGATGGGGGCGGAAAAATTAGTTTCTCTATAGACCACTGCACTAAAAGCTGTAACGATTTTGGTAATGCTTCTCTAAAGTATTCCTTATGAAGCTGTGTAGATTTATCTATATAACTTTCTTTCATTGAATGTAAAAAAAGTTCCTAAATAATACAAAATTTTATTTGCGAATAGCTTAAGACGTAAGAATTTTTGTATTCAATATGCAGTATCATCAATGCATTACGTATTTTAGTAATAAGAATATTTAGTGATTTAGCAGGCATTATACTATACTATAATTTTAGAAAATCGAGAAAAAGCCAATGTTCCTAACATAGCTTATATTTCAATTGTTTCTACTGATCTTGTTATGTCGCTCAACTTGAACATTCTTAAATAAAATCTTCAGAAACAGTTTAAGTATAACTTATAAAACAAAAATTGCCTCTTTCTGAAAATGATAGGTGTCCGTCTCATGTAATCGAACACTCGTGTAATTAAGTGTTAAATAAGACCGAATATTTCATTTTGAAATCTAGGAATAAGGAACCCAGAAACCTGTAGTATTTTTTACTAAATGAAAAATAATCAAGTACAGAAATCTAACTTACAATAACCCCGAAGGTTAATGTATAGTGACCTTTTCCATTTATTTTAAATGCATGTATGTTCTGTGTGTATGGCGCAACTCAAGAAGATGGTGGGCGGTGAACAAAAAAATAACGCACAGATAGAACGTTTTCTGGTTTGCAGAAAAAAGTGGAAAGATAATTTGTTTCATGAAGGAGAGCAGGCTTGGATGGACAAGTCATGTAGCCAGAATGGGAAGAAACATTCTACAGAGATGAATTTCGGTGGTAAAAGAAAAAGAATAAAAACCAAGTAGAAGGTGAGATGAGGTGGAAAAGGATTTAATAAAGTTGGGAATTAATGTAATTAGATGAATGAGGAGAGGACAGGAGAAAATGGAGGAAGATTACTCAGGAGAACAAGTGTGACATATCCCTCAAGAAACGGAGAGTTAGCAAATAACTAAGTTCTCTGTTAATTTTATTCTTGTGCTAACTCCAATCCATGGTTTTCTTCTACCCCGCCTCACCTTAATTTTCTTTCCTAGATAATTTATTTTTATTTATTTATTCAGAAATATTACAATTTATCACTTTTTTTTAAAGAAAATTAATCACTTTGACTGAAAACTCAAATATTGATCACAAATAAATATTAATTTGCACATTATCTATGTGGATTACAGTTGATTAGACTAGGCATAGTTGTTAGTTTTGTATAATGTTAACTATAATAAAAAAATAATAGTGTAAGCAGAAGAGCTGCATCATTATGTTTCTGTTTGTGATGATATTATTGAAGAATGTTCAAGTTGAGCGACGGAACAAAATCATTAGAAACATTAAAATTAAAGCTATGTTAAAAAAAAATTGGCTCTTTCTAAACTTTATAAAAATTACGGATATCACAATGCCACATATATGTCTAATTTAAATATTACTAATAGATAATGTTGCTATAAATACTATTACGTCAATGTAATTGACTGTTTACGAATTCTTACCACGGATTTAACTACGATATTCCTTTGGTTGAGAGGAACGGAGGATGTTATAGAGAGATTTGAAATATCGTGCTCTTTACTGGTCCATTGAGTTCTTTATTACTCATATATATAAATATCTATACACTACATATATCATAAATTACATATATCAACTGTTTTGTAAGCTAATTTGGACAATCCGCACGGCTTTATTTGACTGAATTCCAGGACACAACAATATACCGAGCAACAGTAAAGTCAACGAAACAGCATAAGCTGTGACATTGATCTGACCTCATAATATAAGAGATAATAGGCAGATGGCAATTAAACTGGATCAATATGGCGATACAAACTATGAGAGATCAAACACACAATACTCCCATGGAAATCATCGATTAAATAGCAGACGACAAGAAATAATGCTGACGGGACTTTGATTCGGACACACTATATTTACCCCATCGGTATTTGCTGACTGGAACGCCTAGACCAATCTGTACACAGTGCAACATACCCATGACCGTCAAACATTTACTGGCTGATTGCGAACAAATGATAGCCACCGATCTATCATTACCTATTTAACAACTTTATTGATTTTCATTTAATAATCATAAACAATTTTTAAAAATTACAGTGCTTATATTTATGAAATATTTGCCTTTTTAAAATAAATATTAAAATATTGAATATTTAATAGTTGACCGTTGTATTATCCTGGGCGGCGGTCATAAATAGGCTAAATAGTGGCAAAACTATTTTATTAAAAGCCAATGTTTCAACCCGACTTTGCAGGTCTTCTTCAGGGAGGTGTGTTCAGCTAAGTTTTTCACTTAGAACTAGACTTGAGTTATCAGTGAAACTCCTAGCTGAACACACCTGCCTGAAGAAGATCTGCAAAATGAAATGAAATGAATGAAAAAGTAATTTTATTCTGGGACTACTGTCCCTTAAGAATAATAACAGAGTTACAAATTTATGTATCTTAGTCTGACATGATAAAAATACCAGCTAATTTATTGTTAATTGTTATTTCAATTGTGCAATGGATTGAAATTAAACATTTTATAGATGCAAGTAATTTTACATGTTAGGGGAAGTTTGGTTGTGGAGTAGGTGTTGGAACAGGAGTTGTTTGAAGGAATTTGTGGATGAGGATTGACGCATGGAGGTAGGAAGTGAGTTCCATAAGGAAGCAGCACGAATGACGAAGGATTTGCTGAAAGAGGAAGTTTTATGGGAGGGAATATATAAGTCTATAGGTTGAGACCTAGTATTGAGAGAGTGGATAGAGGAGCGCAGAGTAAGGAGTTCCAGGATGTAGGGAGGGTTTTTGGTTCCGAAGACTTGGAAAAGGAAAACGCCAAGAAGGAATTGTCGTCGAGAAGTAGGAAAATGAAACTTCAACTCGGTATACCATAGTGAAAGCCTGCGGATACCGAAAATGTATCTTATGAAACAATTCATGAATCTTTTTAGTTTCATTTCCAGCCTGGCAGATAGCCCTCCATACACCAAGTAGCCGTAGTCAAAGTGGGGGAATACAAGGGAGGTTGCAAGGAGCTGTCTGGTTTTTAGAGGAATACTAACACAATCTTAGGAGTTGTTTCAGGGCAGTTATGGATTTTCGGAATCGGGTCGAAACGTTGGCTTTTAATAAAATAGTTTTGTCAATATTAAGCCTAAATATTAAAATAATATGAATGATCAATATAGTCTTTTCTCAAATTCAATATAAGCTTCTAGTATGGGTATAATCTTCTATGATTTTATTTTTTTTTTCAATTTTAATATTTAGTTATTTCTTTAACTCTTTGACAAATTTAATTTTGATTTTTTTTTCTTTATACTATAGAAAAAGATGGGTTATTAGTATTTTATTAGAATTCATAATGATTACAGGTAGGCAAATATCATCTGTGTGGAGATTTCTGCAAATATTTAATATATAAATAATTAATCTTATGTGATCAGTTTTTTTTTCTTTTTAATATGAAAACTGTTACTAACAAGTTTTTTTAAAAAAGTAAAAAATAGACTAGGATTTGTTTTTCTTTCCGGGGAGAGACTATCATAAAACACATGAATAAGATATTAATAAGATATTCAGTGAACTAAACTTTAATTTATTTCAAAATAAACATTAACCTTCAACCTTTTCTCTGTTTCTCCTTTTGTTTGTCTCTCCTTCCCCGCCTTTTGGGCTTTACGGGATTTTTCCTGTTCAGGAGAGAGTGCGGAGGAAAATATGCCCACGGCACCGTGATTAAAACTCGTATTCGTCAAATTATCAAGGTTGCCATTACATTATCCATGTATGTAGATGTGATGTAGAATCAACTCATAATATAGAATTAATACAGTACCAAGTTTAATAAATTCGTGGTTTTAAATACGTGGTTTAAATTTGGTTAAATATGGTTTGTATATGCTTTAGTAGTAGTGGTTATAAATAATATGCTTCTTTTTTTTCGTGCAATTCCTCGACTTTTTGGCTATAAGAGGTTTTTCCCGGGTTAGAAGAGAGAATGAGGAACCCTCTCACGGTATCACGACGCGTATTTATTCACGCGTTGGCCCTCCCCGCCCATCCGCTCCCTTATATACAGACATATGGTTAAAATTTATTAGAGCTAATATTTCATTAAAGAAATATTAATTATATTATATATCCATCTTTACATATACCTTAAATTACTGAATATCTCAAAGCTCCGTGTTTTGACTTACACCACTTTTGCATTTAACAGCTGAAATCAGAAAAGCTTCAAAAGAAACGGGAATCTCTATATTAAAAAGCCAATTTCCACTTTTTTACCAAACTTAAAAGGGATTGAATGATTCAAAAGGACTGGCTACCCCGAGGTCTTTTGTCGGTATACCTTTAGAAAACGATTTCTCGGATATTAGCAGTTCTGAACAAGGTAATACCGAAGTATGTTGCTATGAAAACTGCTATAGACAAAATATCGATTACAAATACATTTTGTGAAGTCTATGGCACGGCTTGTCATTAGACGAAATTTTGTGTTCATAAGATGTTTTACATAAAGGCACGTTGCGTGTTTAAATCCTTGTGACACCAAAAAAAAAAGAAAAAAAAAAGAAATCATCTCATAACATTAATTATTTATATATTAAATATATGTAGAAATCTCCACACATATGATATTTGCCTACCTGTAATCATATGGTTTTTAAGAAAATACTAACAACCCATCATATTCTATAGTTTATAGAAAAAAAAAATCCAAATTAAGTTTGTCAAAGAGTTAAAGATAAATCTAAATAGTGAATTTGATGAAAAGATGAAATAAAATCATAGAACAAACAATAAAAAAATATTATATACATACTAGAAGCTTATATTGAATTTAAGAAAAGACTATGTCGTTCATTCGTATTTTTTTAAAAATTATATATTCCATGAATATAAAGTCTGTAATTTAAAAAGTTGTTTATGAATATTAAATGAAAATTAGTAAAATTGTTAAATTGGTAATGGTAGATGTGACGATAATGCGTTATGAAGACGACATCTACAAAAATATGTTACAGAAAATCTTAAGCTCACACCACACATCTTTCTCTCACAACTCTAAATTGATTAAAAATTAATTTTTGCTACTACTGAAATCAAACGTACTGATTTCATTGATTTAAACTTTATTATATGAATTGTTATATTAAACTGGTGATATTGTTATATTTCAAGTCTGAAGTATTGTTAAGATAGTTAACGTCATATAATTATAACTGCTAATCGATGCTTCTTCGGCATATGGAAACATCTACGAGGTAGGTCTCTGAGCAATAAAACAAAAATATTTCAATACAAGACTCTGATTCGGCCAATGTGAACCCATGGCTTAATAGCTTGGGCAACCACAAAGGCAGATTAAGGAAAACTTTTAACGTTCGAACGTAGGACCCTCCTGAAAATCTTTGGAATTGTAACGGAAGGAAAAAATATAGAACTTCGGGAGCTCTACAACCTAGTCAAGTACATAAAGATTGGAAGGTTGCACTGGGTTGGGGCGGGGTGGTCGAACGGAGTACTGCTTGATAAATAATTACGAATTCGTGTCCTGGTGCCCAGGGATGCTTTTAACTCTGGAATTAATCCTCCGCCTTTATCCTCTGGCTCAGGAAAACCTCTTATAGCCTAAAAGGTGTGGGAAAAAATAAATACAAATAAAATAACTTTAAAAAGGTTGCGCTGGCCCCATGTCTTTCGAATGGGTGATTCTGGATTTTCCAAGCTGCTAATGGTGGAGGAACTATAAACTAACTTAATGAATTTTAAAATTTTCTATTTGATATTCCATGCATTTTCCATGGAAACATTTAGTTTCTGTTAAATAATACTGGTGTTTCAATGAAAAATTATTATTTAATAGTGTTCGCTTAGTTAACTTCTAAGACTTCATAAATTGGATATTATTTTTTCTTGAATCCTTAGGTTCCCAAGAACATATATATTTTGTCTTTTCGAATATTTTTTCTTAAGAAAACTTATGAATGTTAATTTAGATGAAAACATTTTAAAAATTGAAATAGGTTTTTTTTTATATAACTATTAAATCAATAAATGTATCAATTCTATCCTAAACTATTTATCCGAGATAACAACTTTTTATGTGTTTATTTTGAAAATTTATTTCGACTCATTATGTTTGTGTCTCAGATAATTTTTTTTTTTTTTAAACTTTAAAATAACAACTTTTTTTTTTGTAATCTTACAATAAATTTTGAGGAAATATACTCTGGGGTTCTGAGAACGATCCTTCAACCCGTCACGGAACGATATCAACGGAGCTCATCCATCTAACCTCTTTCCAATAAAGCTCATCTTTTATTATTGACACTGGAACAAAGTCCCGCTACTGCGTCAATTTACTTCAAATTGGACCAAATTTTCTTCAGGTTTCATATAAATTAGAAATTTAAAAAAAAAAACTAAGCTTTGTATTGTAGCATTCATAATTAAACAAAGATGTAGGTATTTCTTACTTCAAATTTAGCCAATAATTTCCTTAACTGTTGAACTACTGATCTATTGAAGTTCTTAAAATTCATACCTACCCGAGAATGGCTAGGTATGATTCATTACTTGGTAATATTAAAGATAATTTACCATCAACGCGTTGATGTTCAGTGAACACATACCTAAACTAGTGCCGTGCAATTACGAAACAACCTGTATAAAAGAAAAAAGAAAGAATTTTCTTAAAGGGAAATCTATTTTGACAGAGTGACAGACAAACGAAGCATTGACTGGCATATTCTTGGTTGTAGCTAGAGGGTTTGACAGACATTGAACGACAGTGGATGAAAGACTCTTCATCATAAAATATTTTTTACCTTAGCTTTACTGTTCCCTCCTTTTATTGGCGTTTTTTAAAGATATTTTTTAAGAAATATTGAACTAATTTCATGAAATATGTATTATATTTTTTGGACAATTATTTCACCATAATATATAGTAGTTATGGAGAAGAAATAGCTGAGTCTATTTATGTCAAGTATACATTCTTAGAAAAAAGGGAAATAAATAAAACAAATAAAGGCTTAATTTATACTTTATAAGAATATTATAAGCCATCATGAATAAATACTCAACTGATTGGCTCCGTTGCAGTATCAATGCTTCTCTGGCTCTTCGTATAACATCAGTATGGTGCTTGATAGTTACTGCGGCTTCCACGATCCGATTTTTAGCTCTTCTTGCGTGCCAACTGTCGCAGAATAAACCACAGACGTGATCCAACCCAACAGAAAATAATCTAATGGCGTCCATAAGATGCATTTAAATAATCAGTGACACTATTTGAAAAGTGAGCTGGAGCACCGTCATGTATAAACCATAGCCTTTGCCTAATGCCTAGCGGAATATCTTCTAGGAGTTCCTGAAGTTATTTGACAAAAAATACAAGTAAGATATACCTGACAGCCTGTGTGACAAAAAGGAGGTGCCTATGATGTTGTCGCTTGGAGGACCACACCAGACATTTAAAGAAAAGGTATGTTGATATTGGTATGTTGAGGTATGGGTATTTCGAAAATTAAGAATCCCATTTCTTGTACAGCAAGGTTCATCAGTAACCGAAATGCAGTTCAGGAAGTTAGGATCTCGTGTTCATTGTCAAATTAACCACTGGGAGAAATGTCTGCGCTTCTTATAATCTTGTGGTAACAAATCTCGCCTAATCGATAAGTGGAATGGATACAATTGTTGTTAGCGTAAAGTTCGCCATACGTTGGTAGAGGAAACATCGAAACGACGTGACAATCTTCTTCTATTAGTAGTAGGAGATAACTGAACAGAATCGAGTATTTCTTCCTCAACGTTTGTAGTTCATCGAAATCTTTATCGACCGGCGTTTACACGTATAGGTTTTAGCGTGCCAATAATATGTTAAATATGTTAAGGCGTCTTTCAATGGCCTCAATCATTTTACGATTTGGTATTTTTCGGTTAGGAAATTTTTCACGATATCTTCGAAGAGCAACAGCAACGTTAATTAAATAATAAATCTTTAACATTTGATATCTGATCAATAAATGAATTTGAGATATATGTTAATATAAATTTTTTTTTTATTTTGTGTTAGTGAACATACACCTAAAATAGTGCCAAGCAATTACAAAACACCCTGTATAATATACATACAATAGGGATATAATAAGGATATTTGATTTTGGGTTATTATTTTCAATAATCAACCATTGTGATCGACAAAAAATTCAAAAACTTAAATTCCTCTCAAAATTTTTGGTTTCACGTTTCAAGATGCGTAGAATTCGAAAAAAGAATAAAAATTTTTTGTCCGTCTACCGTCCGCCGTCCCCGCATTTTCTCCGAAACTACTTGACCGATGATTTTCAAATTTGGATATAAAATCAGAGGTCACCCAAGGATGATCCTCCTTCATCGACATTAACATCCGCCTTTGCTTTCAAAATGGCGGCCAAAAAACCTGCGTTGCTATAGACTGGTTTTTCAAAAGTTTACGAAATTTCCTAAAAAAAAAAAAAAATCGTTAAAATCGGACAATTAGGGGCAAAGATTTTTTAAAATATGTTCTACTCCAAATGTTATATCCTTTGTTTGGTTTTTAAATTTTGAATATGTTACTGATGTAATGCTATTTTTTTTTTACCATTTTACCAATGATATAAAATTTACCAATTAAAAAAAAAAGTTTAGTTCAATAATTGGAATCACCTATTTATTTATTTTTCTTTGTAACTATGAAGGCAATGTTACTTTAAATGTATAATCCATTGTGGAATAATTTGCAGCGTTTTTTTTTTTTATTGGTTATTATCATGAATTGAGTTATGCAGTTCACAGCAGTGAATTAGGTCTATATGCCATACCTTCCGCTCAATTGTTTTGAAATGCTTAAGAAAAATATTAATGTTTTAAATATCTTTTTGTTTTTATTTCTGTTTACTGACAAGAACACCAAAATACAATGAAGTTATAAGTATATAGTCCGTGGTACAGACCCGTTTTTATCGAATTATTAACATCCGCCTAACACTTCGTAACCCACAACTATTTGGGTTTTCATTGTATTTTCGATTTGGATTAGGCCAAATTTTTGTCTATTTAATTGGGTACTAAAAACTCGTAAACGACCATTTGCTTTCTACTTGTATAGTAAGATAATTTGATCATAAAATCGAGAAAAAAAGGGTCCTTCTAAAATATTGAGGCGTTTATTATTACCTATACCTCAAAATTTTCAAAATAACAAGGTCAAATAAGGCAAACGTGCCAATATTTTTTTGGTCACCTTTCATATCGATTTTTTTAATCAAATTATCTCACGATCTAAATAGAATGCAAATAGGTATTTACGAATTTTGAGTTCCTAATTTATTGTACATAGGTGTGAATTTTTTTTATTTGTTTTGGTATTATTCGGCTGATCTGTTGTTTTAATTATCTTGTATATTACTTTATCTTTATATATATATATATATATATATATATATATATATATATATATATATATATATATATATATATATATTCCTTTCTTATGTACATATTGTGTGACTGAATACTATAGCTCTAGTACCAATGCCCTTCAGTGTGGCAGACTGCATAAATACTCAATAAAAGTTTGAAGTTCCTAATGAAATAGACAAAGTTTGTATCCCTCCAGATTGAAAACGCCCCGATTCCAAGAGTTTTCGTAAATAAAATAGTTGTAGGTAACGATGAGATGAAACTATTTATCGAGTTTCAGGCGGATGTTGATAATACCATAAAAAAAAAGTCTGTACTACGGACTATACCATTTAAACAGACGACAGACGACAATACCCATCCTAAGGGCAGATGAGGCTAAAAGAGGACTTGTTTACGAAAGGGACCTGATTTAAGGAAGTTTGTTCAACTAGGGTCATTGATCGCGGAAAATCATTAGACCATGGCGAAGACTTTTGTTGGACCTCTTCTTTAACTAGGCTTTTTTAGAACCAATGTTTGTTTTTGTTTTTTTTTTAACAGTTTGTGGCGCCAGAATGACATAAAGCAAGGATTCTCGAAAGCGGGTTCTGAGCAAGCAGTGAATATACCAAATTTATTTCGCTTCACATAACTGGTGTGCTCTATAAATAGATCAGAAATAAAAAACTGTAATTATCTCTTCTTTTGTTTCATATTAATTAGTTAGATTTACGAGATGTTATGCGAAAGATATGAAACCTGAACTATTATTATCCTTCAACCTAATATTTTATTTTTTTTTTGTTGCAACCTCATTACCGATGTTAGAGAAGCTTTTAATTCATGCATGAGTGAGTCAAACAAAATTTTAGTGTTCAGCATCGAAAAGATTCATTCACGTTTCAAGTTTAAATTAATAAAAATATGAACCAACTTGGTTCCGTGTCTGTTGGTAATGAAATCAATGTGAGAAGAAATCTAATATCGTTTTCTGAATTTCATGATGTTGATAAACGGGTTGTGTTTCCCAAGATTGTTTCTTGTCGTTTCCATCATATTCCATACTCTACTTCTGGTTATGGCTTTACATACGTATTATGATATTCTTCAATATAAAAAAATGATTCGTTTGATTCGAACCAGTATTGAAATAAACTTAGCAAAACTTATCTAATAGATCAAGTAAGATAAATTAAAATATATAAGCAAAGTATATAATCGTATGGAATGAAACATATGATATATTAAAAATATTTTTATATTTTATATAAAAATAATTTCGACAACAAAATTCTAGCTTTCCTAATCAAATTATCTACTATCGAACGTGTTAGTTAAAACTTATTAATAACAGCCATGAAACATTAGTTTATTTTGATATGCCTTTTTTGCATCATAAAAAATACCTAAAAATTAAAAAAAAAAAATGTGAATGTAAATGTAAATAGATAAGTGAAATAATTAATAATCAACTTACAAGAACCCATTATACATCACGAACATGTTAAACAAAAATTCTTTTTTTAACAATAAAAATTGTTATTTTGTTATATCACACGTATATATATATTATATATATATATATATATATATATATATATATATATATATATATATATATGTATATATATATATATATTTATATATATAAATATATATATATATATATATATTTTTCTTTACACAAAATCTTTTTGTCACTCAAACCGTAGTGGTGTTTTTTGCTTTCTTAAAAAAAAAAACTCTTTTATTACCAAATACATATTCCAAAAATTTAGAAACAATAATAATCTTTAGTTAAACAATTCATTTTTACTTTTTATTTAGGCCTTTCTAGGCACTAGCGGATCCAGGATTAAATTTTGGGTGGGTTTCAGCCGGAAAGCTTTTTTTTTTTTCATAAAAGCAACGATAATTACTTTGGAAAAAAATACAGAATCTAACTACCTATATAAAATGGTGTTTAAGTGATTTCTAAAGTCCTTTTAAATGTAATTACACGAACAATAATTCTTTAAGAGATAATTTTTAAATATTTTTTTTCATAAAACATGATTACATTTTACTATTTTTCGGGGGAGGGAGGGCTTCAGCACCAAAACCTCCCTCCTGTATATCCGCCCGCGTTTCTAGGCGAAATGTATTTTTTAATAATATATTTATTAAATGTATTTAAAACTTTTAATTTCATATAGACTATACTTTTTTTACCTAAATATGCAGATAAACACTTTACATATATACGAACTTTTTTAAAAATATTATATTATGTTTATTAATAATATTTTAACGAACATATTATATATAAACATTGAAGAATATGCATAACGATGAATCATCATGCCACATTTTTATCTGATCATATATAAATATTTATAATGAAGAGAAGAATAGTTGGGGTGGTCAGTCAAAAATAAATGATAATATTTATTTTTTACATATGCTGATGTTTCGACCTGAAGTTCAGGCCTTCATCAGGGCTAAGAAAATAACCAGATAACAAGGTATGAGAAACATAAGTAATGATGGTAAAAAAGGTAATAAATGAAAATAAATAGTAAAATTAAAACATTGAGAATGGAGTAGTTAGATAGAAAATTGAGATATTGTAAAGTCTATCAAGATGTACAGACAATGTATAATATTATATTATATTATAATATAACATAATCTATAATGTAATATATAATATAATATAATATAATATAATGTATAATATTATATATAATATATTAATATTATATTATATTATAACAAGATGTATAATATGTATAATATATATTATACATTGTTTGTACATCTTGATAGACTTTACAATATCTCAATTTTCTATCTAACTACTCCATTCTCAATGTTTTAATTTTACTATTTATTTTCATTACTTATATAACTTCATATTTCTTTTTTATGTTTTACATTTTATTCTAAGATTCCCATTGTAACACTTTTGTCACCCTTTATGATTATGCCTACTTCATCATTCCACACTTTGTAACGGTTTTTATTATTTATCTCTTAGTTCTTAGTCATTATTCTAACAATTTCATTTTACTTTATATTTATCTATTTTATTTTTCTAATTTTTTTAATTTTCTTTTTTTATTTTTTATTATCTTTTTTACCATCATTACTTATGTTTCTCATACCTTGTTATCTGGTTATTTTCTTAGCCCTGATGAAGGCCTGAACTTCAGGTCGAAACGTCGGCATATGTAAAAAATAAATATTATCATTTATTGTTGCCTTCCTTTTTGACTGACCACCCCAACTATTCTTCTCTTCATTATCCACGACAGTCAACCAATTACCAATTATAAATATTTATACATTTATGGGAGTTTTACGTCGCTTAATACTTCAAATATGGATGACCAATTATCTTGAAAATTGTCAAACTATTATATCCATTTAATGTTTATTTATTAATTTTAAGTATTTTTTCTTTCTTTTTTTCTTAAAACAGTATATTTAAGTGTCTTTTCATAGCTTTAAACTTTCATGTTTTTAGCATGTTTACTAAATGCCTTCTTTATTTTTATATTTTTTTTCATTATTATTTTTATTTAGGCCAGATATAATTTTGTACTATTTTGTTATTCTTAAGAAACTTCATCCGAGAATTAAACTTTATTTAAATAACTATTTTCTATCTATCTATCAAGAGTCATTAAAATCATATTTATTGTATAAGTCCGCAAAGAAATAAAAAATGAACTAGGTATTTTCAAAGGTGAAGGAACCATGGGCTCATTATTAAAATGTGACTAGTAACAATTCATTTTTAAAATCGAATCACCGAAGGATGAACTATTCCCCCCAAGGGAACTATGCCACAGCTATATGAAAACTTTACAAGATTTTGACACATGATTCAGTGATAACTGATTTAAAATGGAACACAAAGTCTTAATACCTAGCCTTGGTCCTATTCAAAGTCCTCCATTATAAAACCATTAGTGCTAGTTTGTTTGAGAGCAGTTGAGGAAGACTTTATAGAGTTAAGCAGGGACGGGAGGACCAGTTGTAGAACTAGGGTTCAAAGCTTAGAACAGACAGTTTGGATTTAGTTTAATAGGGTTCAAGTCGAGTCTTTGCCATCAAGAAGCTTGTTAGGTATTCTCCCAAGCAGGCACAGCATTTGGCTAATCAAATTGTAATTGAAAAACCCGTGTCTCCAATAGGCACCAGTCACTTTTCTCTTTGCTTCATTATGTATCTTTAAAAGGGCGTCATCGTCTAGGTTTGAAAAAGTATAATATATAGTATATATAATATGCTGTGCATATGTTTTGTTATTAAACATATTATTAAACGATGTATATTTTCCACACAAAATGTATATTAAAATCCTCTTATTCCACACAATCCTTACAAAACTGCTAGATACTGGATAACTATCTATTACCTAACAATATTTCGTTTTTATAAGTAAAGTTAAGGCCTATTTGGACTTACGGTATTGAGCTATGGGGCTCCGCTAAACCATCGAATTTCTCTCGTATTCAATCCTTACAATCCAAAACCCTTCGTAAAATCCTCAATGCTCCTTACTTTTTTACAAATAAAATCATCCATAACGGTCTCAAATTTCCTTATGTTTCATATTTGGCCCAATCCAGGTACCTATCCTCCTATACTAAACTTCAGAACCATCCCAACCCTCTCGTTTCTCAATGCCTCTGAAAAGAAGTTGGCCTCGTCATCTCCTAATGTAAACATTTGAGAATGTTACTAGTGCGTAGTTACTCATTAAGTGTTTCCATTTCATCATACTCATTTACAAGATACATTTTTATTTTTTTAATATAGTTATAAATATCGTGAATAATTTTTTTTTTTTTAAATCCAATTTTTATCTTTAAATACAAACTTAAATTCCCTCCAATTTATTATTTTATTTTATTTCATTTTATATATTCCAATATTATGTGTTCTTAGTAAATATTATATATGTACATCTTATTTCTAATCCGTTTTTTTATAATGTGAGATTATTTTTTTAAGCGTTTTTATTACAGATCTTGTAGTTCTTTTGCCACCTAGACAAGCCTACACCATCTCAGTTTATCTTGGGCTATTTCTTTCCTGTTATTTGCATGCAGCTCTATTGCTTCTTAGTTGATTCGATCTATCTATCTGATTTTTGTCTTTCCATGTGGTCTTTTACCTACTATAGAAACATTCATTGTCGTGTAGACGCTTCTAGATGGATTGCTCTGAGCTACATGGCCTTAACTGCCGTGCCTTCATATCTTGAGCTATCGATTGACCAGTTTCTATAAGTGGCTATTTCTTGTTCAATCTTCTCCATGTGTTAGTACTAATGAGAGATTATGTACATTTATTTAAATATTTTAGTTGGCAATAATAATTTTCATTTTTTTTTTTATGAGTTTTTGTCTCACTACAGAGGAAACTTATTATATTTTTTTCATTACCATTCTGCATTTTTTGTAAATCTTTAAAACGAAACAAACGGCTAATCTAAAGCACCACGCTGAGGTCCAAATTGGACTACGGGACAGAAATTTGGAATTCGGCAAAACAAACACACATAAATAAAATTAAAACAATACAATAAAATATGTTGGGTAAAATATTCACTCAGATATCACAATTTCGTACATTGGCTATTTTGTTAAAATTCAGATTATTATTATGCAAATATTATTGTCATTACCACACTTCTTTCATTTACTACCAGCTCAGTGAGAAAAATTCTTGATATTTTTATTTGCACATTGCAATACATTTTTCCATTGACCTGGACCGTGTCATTTCATGCACCAGAGACGAGAAGGTATGCACGGCTGTATTTTTTTCCAGGAAATTGATGAATAGGGATGATATTGGTTTGCTGCGGCACAGAACTGACATCCATCGCGCGCTACCATTATCAAACTGAAGGCCTGTTGTTGACATTCCATTTTCCCTTTTACCTAAAGCTCATTTGCTGAGTTGTTTCTTTCTGACAAGAGATGACAACGATTGGCACAAATGAGCAAAAAACCAACGAGGCGAGATGATTTAAAAAATTAAAATAATCATGTTAAAAAAATATTTTTTTAATTTATGATATTTACAACTGTATTACACTGTAGCACATAAAAAAATTGTCAAATATATTTATAAGAATAGGCCCCTTTTTTATAAAATTATTAATAATTGACTATATAGATTAGAGGTTCAAAGAAGGGGACAACATGGTGCATGTTGCCCTATCAAAGTTTTGAGGGGAGACATTTTGACGGGGAAAATTTATTATTTTTCTTTCGTAGATTAATAAATAGTACCTATTTTAACACTTTCAGCTGTAATATTATTGTTGAATATTTGATACTTTAATATGTATTTAATTTAGTGTTTGTTGCTTATAAATTTACTTTCTGATAAGTATTAGTAAACGGAAAACGAAGGTCATACTATTTTAATAATACTTCTTCTTTGTTCTCTAAAAACAACTCCTCAGATCACAGTTAACTTTTCGAAACACCGATGGTTAGAGCTGTAAATTCAGTACACAAAGATATTCAATGTAATCCTCAGCCCATCTACTTACATAATTAAACTCATTGAAGAGGAATTGAATGGCGCTTGTTGAGTATTATTATTTATAAAAATGATGAGTCGCAATTAAAATAATCAGTATACTTATTATAAAACGAACAATATAATACTATAAATAAAAATAGATATAAATATATGCTTTAATGATATTTTTGCGTATAGTTTATGGGTGTATTTGAAAATATGTTAAAAAAACAAAAACATTAACAGTAGTATTTAAAGGAATTCAGGAAATGTGATGAAATACGTGTAAAAATGGAAAAGTGCATATGAGTGAATCATAACATTCTAGGATATGTTGATATATATAATTATCTTTAAATATAAACTAAAATTTCAATAATGGGGGTATAGCGGGTGGTAAAATAATTCCGTATCTACTTCTAGCCCTTAGTTTAGCCATCTTATTTCATATTTTCTTAATCAATTTTCGTTAAAATATTTTATCCAGTCACGTAAATTAATTCTTATAATTTTTTATTTTTTTTTTGTTCTTCGAAATATTGGGGGGGGGGTAGGGAGAGGCGATACGATATTCTCGTCCTCTATCTATTTCTGCTATGGGGGGCATTCGCCCTCCTCACCCCCACGCTCCCCTGAAGTCGGCGCCTGTGTGCTATATTAAATTGATTGCTCTATTTTAAATTAAAGTATAATACAATGTGCTTCGGTGTGGCTAAATTATATAATTAAATATTACAAAGTGATTTTGAAATGAACTATTAGGTTTTTTGGTTCCATTAGGTTGGTTAGTTTAATTAGTGGACCTACCTGCTGGGTTTGTTCTTCATATAGTTTCTCCGCCTCCTCTCTGAGTCTCCTTGTAGGGCAGTTTATTTATTATTCATAAATTTAAGTAGAAAAACATCACATTTTTTTTTTATGTTGGCCCAGCTATCGGATCAAACAGGTTTCATTCCTGTCTGGACCCTTGGTCTCAAGTGGATTATCTTTATATCCTAAGCTTGGCCAGAGATCGCAGTAAAACTGCTGGGCTTCCTTCATAACATTAAAATAAAATAGGAAATTTGCTATGTTCCCTAAACAAATAGTAAGAAATATTCTAGGAAGCTAGTCGATTGTTCTATACATCATGGGTGATAAATATTCAAGAAGCAGTATTTAAAAAAAAAAAAAAAATATTTGTGCCAACGTTTCAACCCAAACATGTGGGTCATCTGAAAAATATAAAATACAATTAGAGATATATCAGAAATATTACCTTCCCCTCTGACTATGTTTACCTACATTTTGCTATCTGAAAAAGAACAATTGAGAAATCCTTCCCCCTGACCTTTTCACTTCCTACCAAATGTGTCAATATTTGAACACCCTCAGTTCTCAAACCAGGTACTAAGAGAAAATATTACAAATTTGTATAAATGGATTATATACATCCCCACATATATTATTACAGTAAGTCTCGAAATCGATTTTGTACCAAATATAAGCTCCTGTCATGCTCAAATGCCATGAATTGGGTGTTGGATTCAGAATTTCACGGGGGGTTAGCGAACCGTATTCTCCACTTTTGTTTTTCTTTCTAAAATAAATAAAGTCGATACAAACATTTTGCTAGGCTTCAATACTGGAACGGTGACAGGTCTGTAGATCGATGCGGGACAAATTGGACCTTGAAGATTTTGATGCGTACAGAAAGACCCGGATATTTCTTCCGGAACTATCGGATCCGTCGTTTTTAAGCCCAAAAACGTACTATTTTCGAGATAACGCAAGGCATGGGGTTCGCATCCAAACAAGCTGACGTTAATTGTAGTACTGTCATTAGATACATTTCGTCGACTTGAGGTCTCTATGATCGAGACATGGTGTTTTTGATCGGCAAGTCATATCATCGTTAATTCTTCACCAAATCTCAAGATTGAGCCACCAATTTCGAAGGCTTCCTTCTCCTTCAGGCGGACAAAATAGTCTAATCACCCCGAAAATTCAGGCAAACAAGTTATGAAAGAAATAAAACTTTATTTGCGAATAACTAAAAAATTACACAATTTTCCCTATGATTATAGAAAACATTACTATATTGTCTACAAAAGGAACAAAAAGTCATTGAAATCGGACAATTTTTTGCAAAGATACAGCTTATTGAAATTTGTAAATATGTTGGTTCCAAACAAAAATGAAGATTTCAATTAATTTTGTTTCCTTTGTCGATAAAGTAGCTGGATTTATTCCTTTATCTGTTGATACGTTGCATTATTTTTTTTCTTATTAAATTGGCATTTTATAACAATATGCTGTGTGAATTTTTTCGCACGGGCCTACTAGTTATTTTCAGTTTGTATAACTATTTACATATTTCATTTTTAATATGTGTATTGTAATATTAGTGTACCATCAATCACTATAGTTTATTATTTACCATTATCGGTCGTATGATATTATATCTCTGATTGTATTTTAAAATTTTCAGCCCTGAAGATGACCCACATGTTTGGGTTGAAACGTTGGCACAAATAAAAATTCATTTTTTTTAAAAAAAAGACTGCGTAATGAATATTTATTACCTAAAATAGTAAGAAAGTTATTTTTTACAAAGACCCTAATGCAAGAGTTTAGAATCCAACCTAGATATACAATAATAATTATTTAAAAATAATAATTCATCTATCGATATAATATCATCACTATTTTTTTTATTAATCTCTTTCTTCGTTAGAAAAAACAAAACGAAAGTGTTAGTAAAACTGCATTTAACTTATTTTATAACTTATACTATTTCTGATTAATTATCAATTTTAATTTTAATTAAATGTGTTAATTTAATATCAGAAAACTATATAAAAGTAATTACATTCATGGCACTGTGTGTTTTCGCCTCTTCAGTAAAAATATATTTCATTAGTTGTAGAAATAATAAAGTTTTTTTTTTTACAGTAAGTACACATATTTTTTTATTGATATCGTTTACATTTTCTTTTTAAACATATAAACAATAACCTACCTGTAATTTAAAAGGAATAAAAACACTGTGGCCTTCACTCAAGAAATGACAAATAAATGTGCCCGCTGCTGAAAAAAAAGGTTAAAAACCCCTGCACTAATATGTGGCATATGGGAAAATTATATAATTATATCGACTCGTGAAATTCGCTCTTTCAACATTTATCAGAACCTTCCATCGTCCACTCACAAGTTCCGTGAACTTGATGGAAAGGCTTGATTTAAACAAAGGACCCCCTCCTTACCGAGGATGTTTCCAAAATCTGCACAACTGCCTTTGCCACGGACAGCTCAATTAAAGTTTAAATCTCGAAGATCAAAGCAGAAGAGACATTTCAACGTAGCCCTCCCATTGCATTAAGATAAGACCTCGAACAGAGGCTGGAGTTGTGTCTCTTCGTATCGGAGTTTGACCTAACTTCATTAGAAAAATCAAGTAAAGTTAACTAAACTTAGGTAATATAATTACGCAAACCACAACCCAGTAAAGATAATATGAAGGTGATTAAAACGGAAAGAAACTAAGGATGAATGTTTTGATAAAATTAGGAGAAGAAATTAGGCATTTTCGTGAGAATTTGGAGGAAATACTAACTAAAACATAAAATTTTATTTTTTGATAAAGCAATAAACAATAAAATAATTACCATTGAGTTGTATTCTATGTACATACATATTTAAGAAAAGTTTATTAGCAATAATGTTTAATAGTTTGGTTGGAAACGAGAGAAAAAAATTGAAAATGACTCTTGGAGCCAAAACTTTAAATTTTAAATGTTTTAAGTATAAAATAAAAGGCTCTGTGATTAAAAAGAAGTTTTAATAAATACATAAACATATATAAATTGAAAATAATCATCATTAAATGCTCACATAATAATATGAATAACATAAATAAGGTTGTTGAAGGAAATTAGTCGACTGTTCTACATATCATGGGTGATAAATATTCAGGACGTAGTCATATTGAGTACTTGAATATCTTCAGTGCTCGAACCGCGTCCTAATAATGACCCACATGTTTGGGTCAAAACGTCGGCAGTAATAAAAACCCTATAATACTTACGTAAGTTGATTAACTAACAAAGGAGTAAAATAAAAATGAATTCTGGTCTCGATTGTTACGGGGATTAAACGTATTTTGTCACAGTCTTAATTACACAAAAAAAAACCAATTATGTAAAAAATTAAGCTATTTTAATATGTCTTGTTTTATTACGCAGTACAAATTTTAACGGAATATTTGGCTTAAACTACATTTAGGAACAGAATAAAAAAAAAGTATTGATAAAAAAAGGAAAATATCGCTGCAGTTAGTGCTAAAGCCATGCAAAGATTTTCCATTTTTATATTATTTGTCCTAACGGTCATATTTTGTAGTATACAATTGTTATAAATAGTCTGCTACTACGAAATATAGCAGAGGGAAACATGAAATTATTTTAATAAATTATAAAGAAATAATCAGCCTTTATGCTCTCCAGTAAAACACTCAAAATTAGCGAACCTTTGTTTAAAAAGCGTCAAAAATACAAATACAATATAAAAATTAGATAACTATAAAAAAATAATGTTTTTATATTGCATCATAATTGTCTAGGGTAAAAATTATTATTTTCAATGTATTATAAAATCAAGTAGTTAAAATCTTGTTGTTTCTGTATTAATACTCCATTAATATTTATGGCAAATAGCCATAAAATAATAAAAAATAAATATTTAATTATAATAAATTATAGAAATGTTTTGGGCTCTTATCCGTTCATTTTTAATGGAAAACATGCTTACGATAAAAAAAAATATATTAATAGATCCACTCACAGGAAACATCTGGACTATAGCAAGCGTCTAACCACTGGTCGGCTTATCTTGGACAACAAGATACGCCATTCAAAACAAGAACACATCGCTGGTATATTAATGTTGGGCAACGTAATAACCATCTCAGCACAAAACTGCGTCAATTGAAAAAAATATAAATTGAGCTCATTTAAGCAAAACTGAAGGCAATAGGTAACTTGAAACTACTAAGGGCATGAAGTATTTTCATGCATTATTTATCACACAAATGTGTTGCTATATGCGAGTTTTAGATGAAAATCGGGATTATCTACTTCATAGGATGTTCTGAAATGGAGGTTTAGGATGTTTTGAATTGCGTGTTCATCTGTATTGTATTGATATTGTAATATATTTAATAAAGTTATAAATTCAAAAATCCAAACAACAACTCAAAGGAACTCAAAAAAAAAAAAAAAAAATCCTCTGAAGGTATGTCCGCAAACGCTTTGCCTAGGAGATATTCACACCTAAATATTTTCGTTGCTATTTATTATTTACGTAATATGAAATAAATGAAACCTATTCATTTTTTCTAGCTTCTTTATTAATTAAATGTAAACATTAAAATTCATATTAAATGTTGGTCAAAGTGAAGGTATGTCCGTAAACGCTTTGTTTTGGAGATGGATTAGATAGAATACTAATATGGCCCTTTATCCCTAACTGTAGAAAACGATTTTCAACATAAGGATTAATTAATGCTATTTATAATTAGCATTGTGAACTCTCAATAACATTTATCAGTTTGTAAGAGACTTTCGCAGAGTACTCTTCATTATGCATTCCATTTATACTAGTGGTGATTATGCAAATATGGTGTTTGTATGCGGTTTTAGCAATGGTAATGTTTGTGGTGACAATAAACAGAAAGTCTATGCAAGTCCGGTCAATGACCTTAATTCCTTACGAAGAAGAATAATCGAATATTGTGTAACAATAACCCATATCCAGTGCCGTTCAGCCACTGCTACAGTTGAAGAAAGATGGCGAGCCTGTCTTAATGCTCAAAGAAATCACTTTGAACAACATTTAATATGAATTTAATGTTTACTTCCAATTAACTAGGTAGTTGGAACAAATAAATAAGTTTTATTTAATATCGTACTATTAATATCGCAAATAACCCATAAAAATTAAATTCTTTAGGTGTGAATATTTCCTCAAAAAGCCTTTGCCGACATACATTCATAGGAATTTGTTTTCTTGTTTTGAGGTTGTTAATTCATATTTTAAGTTTGACACTTAACGCTGTAACAGCTGGTATATCTTCGAGCTTTTTATTTAAAATTTATTAATTTGTTATTATAAATTTAACACGATTTTATAATTATATTTTAGTTATATATATTTTTTATCTTGTCTGCATTGTTTTCCAGCTAATCAGCTGTTGAATATAACCTTCTTTAGCTGCGTTAATTAAACCTTCTCTTTCCTTCAATATGTATTCGGTTAGCTTTCTGATATTTATACAGTAACAATGTTCTTTTTTTCATTTTATTATTTGCCTTTTTTGTTTTTTTCTTTCTGCATATAAGTAATCTCAGTTTTTTTTTCCTGAAGATGCCTAAAATGGCGAAACGTTGGCAAGTTAATTATTCGCCAGTATGTTTGGGGACTCATGGCTTTAAATAAATAAATATTACATATATATATATATATATATATAAACAAATTGTGTACTATATATATATATATATATATATATATATATTGTTGATACTACATATATATATATATATATATATGTATTGTTGATACTACATAGTTGTATATTGGTTTTAAAAAATTGTCATAATGATTAATATGTGTGCTGTGTTATTAGCAATTATTGGGCAGCACTCTTATGTGAAAATAAAGTTATTCTCGATATATAACACGTCTTATGTACTTTTCTAGCATTGTGCTTATTTTGTAATATTTAATAAAGTTATAGAGTAATTGTCAAGGAAATGACTATACAACATATAGCTAATGCGTTTTTTTCATTCAAGTTAGCTGAAAAATTAAATAACTTCGATGCATTATGGATAGTCCCCCCAGTACTTCATAATTGTTTACTCTGCCTATCATTATAAAAATTTGTCTTTTATTTATTTTAACATTCTTAAATAATTACTAATATCTTGTTGCATAGAATAAGTTTTATTTTAAATTGAGCAATAACTCTAGTATTAAAAGTATTGTTAAAATACAAAACTTAACAAATTACTTAACCTTTGTGACAGTTAAATATTTTGTAGAAAATTCAGACGTTGGTTGAAAAACTACTTTTCGTTATTTGAAATATTAGTGTTTTTTAAAAATCGTTTCGATTTTTAAAAAAATATGTCAAAACTCCTTTCTTTGTTAGATTTTTTTAAAAGGAATTTGCAAAGACTCCAGTTGGTCAGTATTATTTGCCTCGCGAACTGATTTGACTCATAGTTTATGTGTTAATTGGATGGTTTGAACGAAAACGCTTCCCTGATTTTTTTCGGTAGACCAATGAAAATTTTTTCCTCCGTCATTTTCAGTGACATTTATAAACTGATGTAGTAAATAGAGAGTTGGAATAGATACTCAAAAATAGTTGTGTAGTTAAAAAAAAACAGAAATATAGATGAGTAAAAGAACAATCACTATATATCCACTTGTTTACCAATTTCATTTATTTTATTCTTTCAAGGTGTAAAGGAATTCGTTGAAGCTGAGCTGTTGCTAGACAAAATAGCTCAGCTTCCTATATCTTAAAATAAAACGCTTCTTAAGCAACAATAATAAGAACTTATTTCAGAATTATTAAAAAAAATATCAGTTTAGGGATTGAAATAATAAGATTTGCCATATTTTATCTTCTGAAATAACTCACAGTATTCAAACTTCTTAAGTTCTACTATACAAGAAACAGTATTAGATATTAACGGTTATATTTATCATATTAATTATATACAGTTTGAAAACATTTTACGGTTACAAGTCAACAACACCGAAGGGAAAGGCTTTCACGTTATGATTCCCGTTAATTAGGGAAAAATATGCTTTTGGTACATTTAAATTAATATCTGATTACGAAAAGCACAGAAGCGTTAATTACAAATTAACAAGAGCCTTGGAAAACATAATGAGATGCTAAATGTGAACAGATTTTCGTGGAAATGAATATCAAAATACAAACAATTAATTTTAATGATTCGTGGAAATGTTCGAAATCATAGACATTGCATAAATATTTTTTTAGTTTGATAACAGAACTCATCATAGTATGGTTCTGAAGTCGTTCGTGCAAAAAAAAAAAAAAAAAAAAAAAAAAAATACTAAAACCAGGTTTAGGAGACACTAGAAAAAAAAAATGATTTTTTAAAAATTTAAACATTAGTCTAATATAATGTGTTTCATAAATAAAAAACAAAAGATTAAATTTAAAAAATATTATCTGCGATTTGTAAGGAATAAATGTGTATGTAAGATGTTGATTCGATTTTTAGGTAGATAACGGTTATAGCAAAAAAACTTTAACCGGATTCAGATATCCTTGAATTTCTTTTTGAATTAAATCCAAAAAGTTAAGGTATTCATTGTGATAACTATTGTAATTAACTTTATTTCTTATCACAAAATCTACTTAAATATTTAACAGTTACTAAGCCGATAATTTTGTTCCTATTATTTCTTTGAAAAATTATGTTTTTTTTTTTTCAACATAGTGAATGCTTTGTGAGAAAAATGAATTCAGACAATTAAGGCAAAGCGGCCTGCCGAAAAAAAAAACTGTGAAGAGATCCATTATCTCCTTCCTGTTGCGTTTCTCCAAGAATCATTAAGCCTCAAACAAAATATATTCTCTCTTATCCAAAAATAAATATAACATCCTATCATCTGCAAGGAACGGGACAAGAAAATAAATAGCCATGCATTTGTTTGAGTTGTTGAACCTCGTTTAATCTCTGTAAAGAGCCCTATATATTACCTTGAAAAACGGCTGTGTGTTTGTGTCAACTCTTAAACCGGACAGCTCAGTCACACTGCCTGGTGAATAAGTTGAGCACGTAGTGGTTAACTAGAACAAACTTTCTTCTTCACCTTCGCCTGACCAAGATTAACCACCGAGGAACTACCTGATGGAAGTCTTGGCCTTGTCCTGAGTGTTGTTGTTTATTACAAAACTAGTTGGACCGGGAAAATAATTTCCAAGATATATTGGTTAGCAAATGACAAAATATTGAGTAAATAAGTTAATGCCATCTATCATCAGGAGGAGGAATCAATTCTGTTTTACTCGGTAGTTATAATTGGCCGAGAAAAAGAAAAGTATTCTAAACCGTTCATGCTAAAAAAAAAAAAATCCATAACACCAATTATATGTATTATATATTCCTTGGTTGGTAAAATAATCCCCACTCAATGTAAGCATAACTGCCTCGTGCCAGTTACAGATGATGCATACCAATAGACGCAGACTTTCGATAAAAAAAAAAAAACAAATAAATAAATAATGGGAATTTTTGTTATGTATAAAAATTCAAGATAATTATTGTGAAGCGAACAATTATAATATTGAATATTTAAAATTAATTTTACACGACACGGGTCAGAACTATCTTCCATCAGGTCTATCTCAGCAGGAGTACCTCAAGGTTCAGTACTCGCTCCACTACTCTATATCACATACACCCATGACATACCTTGTAGTCCCAACATTTTAACAGCGATATATGCAGACGACACAGCAATTTTAGAAAGACACAAAAATCCAACATACGCCTCACAGACCCTACAACAGTATTTAACAAGATTACATGACTGGTTCAAAATTTGGAAAGTCCGACTAAATCAAGACAAATCACAGCACATCACATTTACGCTTCGACATGAAAAATGCCCTCCAGTTTCCTTGACACTACACAGATTCCACAAACAGACACTGTTCACTACCTTGGTCTGACATTTGACAGAAAAATGACGTGGGCCCACATATAATCAAAAAACGAAAAACGTTAAATCAAAGATTAAGAATTTTGAGTTCACTTCTTTCGAAAAATTCAAAACCAAAACTTAGACAGAAATTGAACACATACAATTACTTACTAAAACCTATTTGGACTTACGCATCACAGATATTTGGAACTGCTAAAAAGACTCACTTAAACAAACTTCAAATTTTTCAAGCAAAAACATTCAGAACAATTACAAAAGCACCTTGGTACGTTAGCAACATAACGTTACATACTGACCTCCATATGCCGACTGTTAATGAACACATACGTACTCATTACAAACGATTCCATGACAACTTACAAGGACATTCTAATACAATTATAAACGACATGGCCACTACGAATATTCCAGGTAACGTCTGTAGAAGATTGAAGAGGAGCTGGATGAGGGACCTCCTCGCCTAATGTAGATATCACGCCGAGTGAGGTGCCGCTGGGTACTGATCCTCCTCATGCCTTTCATGACATTATATTTAGCAATCGATCTCACATTCACCGGTTGTCATTACCATTATGACAGGTGTGAATAAAACATTAAAGCAAAAAAATTGTTTATATCGGAAGGGAGGTACATAACCTTCATGTTATTGGCGCATTTCTATAACTTTTTCAGCAAAAAAAGGATAGCATACAAAAAAAAAAAAAGAAAAAATCTTTGATTTATTTGTGTTTTTCAGAGTCCGACTATTTTGTCGTGGAAAATGTTATATGAATATCATGTGAAAATTGTGGGATGATTGAATCATAAAATCCTAGAATATGTTATATATATATATATATATATATATATATATATATATATATATATATATATATATATTATCTAATATTAATATTATATTTATTATCTTTAAATATAAGTAAATGTATATACATATATACATTAAGGTAACCAAAAATACTTATACTACTATGTCCTAGTCTAGCCAACTAGCCGACTTTTCTTTATCGATTTTAGTATTAGAAATACATATAGTATAGAAATTACATATAGAAGTGTAAAAATACTAATATATACAAATAATAAAGTCCTTCCACCGCTCGAGGACATTTTAAGGATTGGGGATAGCTAAAGGGAACATATGTGCAAGAAAGAGACAGTATATTCAGAAATATATATCTGCGACATTTGTGAGTAGTGTGAGAAGGGCAATTTAGTGAAATTTTATTTATTATTCACAATAATTTAATTTTATTATTCACCATAAATCTAATTTTTCTCTTCTTATTATTTTTCTCATAAACCTTTTTTTTTGTGTCTAATGGGCTAAGTTACGCGACTATTGCAGAGGTGGAATTCGTTTGAATTCGTGTGAATCACGGTTTGAAATTCGGAAGTCAACTTGCATCTGTGAAAATACCAAACATTCAATTTGCTTATTTTCCGAAAATACAATATTTGCATTTAACATTATGGATAGGTAGGTGCCATATATATATAAAATTAACTTGGAAATAATACGTATGGATACCTTCCTCCTCTCTCCATGAGGACCTAATTGATGAGATCAAAACCTTACATCATGACCTTAACATCCCTTATGTCCTTGACGTTATTCCATCCCGATTTTCAAATTTTCATCAGAACCTAACCTATCATCCTAATCCCTTAGCACAATCCTTATCTAGTTCCAGTCATCCCTACAATCCTCCTCGAAGGTTGAAGCGGCAGTGGCCTCGAGATCTTTTGTAAAGACGTCATTGGAGTCCTGGCAATGGCCAGCTTCTCCACTCAAGTCATGAGCGTATGTGGCTTTAGCGCCCTCTCTCAGTCTCCACTGGATTCCCATAATAGTGATGCGGCTGAGAGAGAAGCGCTGGGATCTCTTGGAGTCTTGCCTTGTCCTCCACACGTGGGGGAAAAGGCCCGACTCGGAGCTCCCTCGGCTGACTGTAAATATTGTAAATAAGTTTGAATGTGTTTTTATTTATTATTTTTTATTTATTTATTTTTTTTTTTATTTTAGTTTTTATTTAATGTCATATCAGTTTGATTTATTCTGTTACTCCAAGTTTTATTTTATTTTATTTTCTTATAATCTTGTTGTTCTTTTAATGTATATATGGTATGATTGTACTTCATTCATCATAAATACTCAATGCCCTTAATTGAGGCAAAATGTATTTTTTTTCTCTCAATAAAAAAAAAAAAAAATTGATGAGATATGTATTCCATGGCAACACTACAATTATCGTAAGCCTGTGCAGCTTCATACCATTTATCTTGCATTATCTCGAAAACGGTTTTGATTTTTAATACGCAGGGTCCGATAAATTCCAAAGTCCCAAATATTGTTATCCTCGCCAAATCTTTAAAATCTAATTTGCACTGTTCCGATCAACCGACTTACAACAGTTCCGGTATCGAAGCCTAGTGAAAGTTTAATTCGAGTTTACTTATATCATAAAGACAAACAAAAACGAAGAGTATGATTCGCTAACCTTTCGTGAAATTCTGAATCCAATGTTACCCAATTTATGCCATTTGGGCATTAAAGGAGCTTACATTTTGTACAAAACTGATTTTAGAAACTTATTAAAATAATATATGTAGGGAAGAAGAACTGATAATTCTCTCATTACTGAAAAAGATTTTCCTTCTCTTGCAGGTGGAGCAAGATGATGGATCCTGAAACTTACGAGTTCTTCAATGACACCATCACGGACTGGCCGAAGAGAGACCCGCTGTACATCGTGGTGCCGATGACTATCCTTTACTCCTTGATCTTCGTGACGGGCCTCATTGGAAACGTAAGCACCTGCGTCGTCATCGGGAGGAACAGGCATATGCACACTGCCACTAACTACTATCTCTTCTCGCTGGCGATCTCAGACCTCCTCCTTCTGGTGTCGGGCCTGCCCCAGGAGATGTACTACATATGGTCGAGGTAAGTTCTTGAAGATACCACTTTTTCTCTTACCGATTTATCATAACAATTTAAGCGTAACTAATAAGATTGGCTATGCGCAGAAATGTTGCAATAATATCGTTACTATATAGTATCGATCTTTTCCTTCATCGTATCGAAACAAAATATTGAATATTATGAAAATTAAAAAAAATATTAAATTAAAAAATATTTTATTATTCTGGGACTGTTGTCCCTTTAGAACAAATTATAAATACAGATTGAATGTCCGTGTGGTTACAATTAGATTATATATTTACAATAACAGTTGACTAAAGATAAAAATATTGAAGAAGAGAAAGAAAAGAAAAAGAAAATTGTACATATATATGAGGAACTAAAATAACCTAAATAAATTTATTTAGTCTCTGGGGGTGCTTAGATATTTCTCTTAAGTATATTTCGCAATCAGTCGGATTGAGAAAGGATTAGTTATTTAAAGAGGAGAGGTTTCAAAGAGGAAATTGATTGAGCGTATCGAATATCAGCAGGGATGGAATTCGAGAGAGAGGCGACTTGTATTGCAAAGGATTTGTCAAACGCAGCAGTCCGGTGAGGAGGAGGATAGAGGTCGGAAGTACGAGATCTAGTAGGACGGGATTGGATAGTGTTTGAATTTTAAGCTGTGAAAAATGTAGGAGTGTCGATGAGTTCTAATGTTTTGGTACAGAACCATTAGGAAGTACTGACGGCGATAGGATGGGTAGACTATCGTAATATTGAAAGTAAAATGGCAATATCGGAATTTGATATTTTCTTTTTCGATCATATTATAAACATAAATACATTTAATTTTAAAAAAAAAACCATAAAGTGAATGTATTTTCATATACCTTCTAATATTTTTTAAACCATTCAAATAATCATTCTTATATATCTTCACAGTCCGACTCTAGATATTCGGGGCCCTCGGTCAATGACGTCATCTCCACTCCTAAAAAATTAAATTGATTTCTTAAGCTGTTTTATTGAATACTTAATAGTTGGCCGTTGTATATTTTAGTGGAAGGGGGTGGTCCCGGGTGGTGGTCATAGAGACAAAATAGTGGAAAAACTTATTTTATTTAAAGCCAACGTTTCGACACGACTTTACAGGTCTTCTTCAGGAGGTGCATGCAACAAGAAGTTTCAGTTAGAACTGGTGTTTACCGATACATTCATAATGTAACAATATCAACAAGGAATAACGGAACAAACTCAATATTGCAACAACCACAAAGTGGTGAAAACAGCAACATAAGCCTTTTCTTGTGACTCCCTCTCTCCCTAGTAAACACTAACTGCATCTATTCCCCAAGTTATTCCAAAACCAGACATATACAATTCTTATTTTTTATTCCTTCGTCGTAAACCTATGACTTCCTGTCTTACAGTATCCTTTAATATCCCACTTATTCCTGTTGAACAAATACGATATCTTGGACTCCACCTGAACAAACGTCTCACTTGGAACCCTCATACAAGACTGAAACGACAAGAAACTGCTCGTTTCCGCTTACCCCAACACTTACTAGACAAACGCTCTAAACTTTCTATTAATTACAAACGACTAATATACATGACTATAATAAGACCTATTTGAACTTCCGGAGTTGAGCATTGGGGCTCCACAAAACTATCAAATTCCTCTCGTATCCAATCCTTACAATCCAAAATCCTTCGTGAAATCCTCAATGCTCCTTACTTTGTCACAAATAAAATAATCCATAGTGACCTTAAAGTTCCATATGTCTCTGATTTGGCTCAATGCAGATATTATCCTTCCATAATAAACTTCATAACCATCCGAACCCCCTCGTTTCTAACCTTGCTTCCTATTCGATTCCTGATAACCCCCCGAGGCGTCTGAAAAGAAGATGGCCTCGTGATCTACTTATGTAGACATATTATTAGAGCGCTACCTGTGGGTAGTTTCTCAACAAGCGTTTTTAAGTGATTATATTATTGTGTACACATTTACTTGATGTATTTATATTGTAATACAGTTGTAAATAGTTTTAAAAAATATATATCTTTTATTCAAACAGTTTTTATCTTATATTTGTAGAAATGGAAATGATTTCACCTTTCTAGTTATCGAAACTTAATTCATAACGTGTTTTTTTTTTTTTTTCGTTTTTTTCTTTTATTCATCATTCGTAAGGTTTTGTTTTTATTTGTTTGATACATTTGAACATAACATAAGTTTTATCAATCTAAAATAAAATATTAACTCATATATATGGTATTGTGATATTAAATTTTCTGTTTTAGACAAAAGTAGTTATTTGCGGTCTTTAAAACTGTTTTCTATCATTTTTCTTAACAATTATAAAATACTTTTATTGTTTGAATTATGAATATAAGATAAAAATGGTCGTTCACAATTAGGTAACAAAATAACATTTAAAAATACAACTAAATGTAAAAAAAAAAACTTCTGTTAAAGGTTTCAGGTGAAAAAAATCATGATGACAGTTGGGTTACAAAAGTAAGGGAGCAATAAATTCCATTCATCCTTTTTTATATCGCATTCCAATAAGAATATTTATACACATTCCTATCGGAAAAAATGTTACAACGGATTTTAATATGAATACCTTCAGCTACACATTCCACAATATTATGTAATTAATTAAATAGTGAAAAACATAATACAATACACAAAATATCTAAATTTTCACATTGATGATAAATCGTAATAATACTAATGATCGTGATAGCATATGTGTGTGTGTAAATACATATATTAGTAATATTCCGATTTCTACACTTTTAATCATTTTTTTATTCGCGTTGTTTTCATTATTTTAGTAGTCAAGATACAAAAAAGTACATTTTATTAGAAAAAATAGTAAAATATTGTTTCTGTTATATATGTACTAAAGAAATTAATCGTTTATTTCAAAAGTGTTAATCATTGACAATTTTTCAGAAAAACAATTTTCTATTCCTTCTGTTATACAAAAACAATATCTTTAAAAAAGCACAATGCGAAATTCTTTATTTGTATAACATGTTTTCGAAAATTATTCGTTATGTCAATAGTAATAAAAAAAATCATTAAAACATAAATGGGACCGCATTTGAAAAGAATTAAACTTCGTCAATTCTTTTTTTTTTATTTTAACATTTTATGAAATTTGCACCTGCGCTGCAGTGCCTTTAGCGAATCCAATGTATAAGCCATTAGTTGCGAATTAGCTTGATTATTTGTTTTTCCTTGTTCTTAATGTAAGAGTAGGTCCCTAGGCCACTTTCTTTTCAGTCTGCCTCGATCAGGTAACAGGGAGCATGAAATAGAAAAGACTAATGGATTGGTGTGATTTAAAGTTGAAGAATGAAATGAACTGTATTTGTTGTGGATTCAGGATTTTGCTGTTGGAATGTTTAAGTCGTTGTATATAGTGTTATTCGAAACGTGAATTTTTAAAATAAAAAAAAATAAACAAATAAAAACATCGACAGCTCATTATTTGGCTGATCGCGTGATCCTAATTACCGTCACAACTCTTTCTGCTGTAGATTTATATTTACAATTCTACTCAAGTTATTCACTCTTAACCATTTTTATTACCTGGAGACCTAAACAATTCTAGCTTAACCCGATGTGACGTACCTAATAATAAATACAACAGAACAACGTGGTACCAGGATCTTTTAAAGATCAACCCGCTGAAGAAAAAACAACGAAGAAAACACTTCGTTAAAATGCCTTAATCTGTAGGAGGACTTAACTATCAAAAGTATTATATTTAAAAATTACATGGAACCACAAAGAGTATCATTTTGTCCAAACAACTGCAACAGTATTCTTGTGATTTTCAATTATTTAATTAAAACAAAAATATTTGTTATGGGAATTCGTTTGCAATCTCATAAAATATTTATACTTTTTTTTAATTATCAAATTGTTTCGTAGACTGTATTCCATTTCTTTCCAACTGTCCAATTCTTATTGCTACTAGCCTGAAAGATTGTTGAGTATTTCAAATAAATTATGATCTATTTATTATGATAAAGAATCATCACAGAAATATATTTTGAAAATTCGTATGTTATACCACCTGAGACTATTTCAATGAATATAAGAACTGCCTAATATTAAAAATAATTTGATTAAATATTGATCGATTTTAATTAAAATCGTTAGGAATTTTTGTGAAAATCATAAAAAAAAAAAAAAACGAAATAGAACGCTGCAAATTATTTCACTATCATTTATTATTTCCAAACAATAATACATCTAACGTAACATTACCTTCCTAGTTACAAAGGCAAATAAATAAAAGGTGATTCCAATAATTGGACTAAACTTTTATTTTAATAATTAGTAATGTGCTAAAAAAATTAGCATTACCTATGTAACACATTCAAACTTCAAAAACCAAAAAAAAAGGATATAATCTTTGAAGTAGAACATATTAAAAAAAAACTAGAGAACATATCGTTGCTTCTAATTGTCCAATTTTAACGATTTTTTTGTTTTTGTTTTTTTAGGAAATTACGTAAAATTAAACAAAAAAGACCATAGGAATATGTTATATAGATAAATTTAAAGGGTGTCGAGAAAATGATTTTAGAGAAGTTTCATTGAAATCGGTACATTAGTTTAGGCGCTGCAATCTATAGCAACGCAGGTTTTTCGGCCACCATTTTGGAAATAAAAGGCGGTTAGTAATGTCGATGAAGGAAGATCATCCTCGAGTGAACTCTGATTTTATATCCTAATTTAAACTTTAAAAAATCGGTCCAGTAGTTTCGGAGAAAATGCGCGGACGGCGGACAGAGAAAATTTTTGTTATTAGTTTTTCGAATTCTACGTATCCTGAAATTTAAAACCTCAAATTTTGAAAAGGGTCAAGTTTTTGAATTTTTCGGTCGATCACAATTATTGAAAATAATATACTAAAAATTTATAAAATCGATCATCTAACGTGTGACTTCTGCTAATTCAATTGAAACGAAAATGTTATTGTTTCAAGACATATAGAAGATTTCAGACATATACTAAGCTAAATTATGTAATTACAGTTTACAGTAATTACAGTGGGATTATGTAATTACAGTTTACACAACTTATAATTTTTAAGCTAAACTCTTTATAAAAATACACACTTTTTTAGGAGATTTGTTTGTTTGGGCTCAGGGAGCGTGAAAGCCTATATTTCCATTACAAACCGGGTTTTAAACTTTTCAGGGTCTTTCACTTAACTAAATATATCTGTAATCGAATATAAAAAATAAGCATAACCACGCTATTTTTTTGGTGTTTAATAATCGATTTTTTTTCTGATGCTCTCCGAAAATTTTGTGAATCGGAACAATAGAGCTGGCCATGTTGGTAACTGTGTAATTAATCTCATTTCATTAATAAAATATTATTATATGTTGGTATTTTTATTATGTTGGTATATGCTGGTAAATATAATTATATGACTAGATTGTGAGCATTGTTGCATCAATATTGAAACTAGTTGTTTTTTTCTCTCAACATAATGAAAAGTCAGGTATTCATTTATAGAGACTAAGTGTACCAAATTCGATTGATAATCTAATATTAAAAATGACTTGGAGTGGGTTCAAGCTTGCGTTTTCTAGCCCCTCTAAACAAGTTAACCACAATATCTTAAATAATATTAATACAGTTTAAAGAGAAATTAATCTCTCTCATTCCTAATTTATATCTTTCATAATCTACATTATTTTAAATCTAACATTGAACTTGTCATTTCATTTATCTTGAAAATACCCAAACTATTAAACCGATAAAGTACCATTTCTCCGACTGACATTTGACAAAGAATGACGTGGGCATTTATAACCATATACTGAAGCACGTATGGACCTGAACGGAACAGCCGAAACGATCCACAGAAAGAAACTACAAACTTTTAGTTAAAAAAATACAGGTATACAGGTATTATCACAGGCTCTGTGGTCACAAACATTACTTTACATAAAGAACTTCGCATGCCAACAGTTAACGACTACATACAAACATACTTCAAAGATTTCATAGTGATTTAAATTGACATACCAACACACTTACACAAGATATTTTTACAATTAATATGCTCGAAGACACGCTTAGAAAAAAATCTGGTGGAGGTATATAACCACTTAATATGAATACTAAAACCAAGATAGGATAGGATGCCGCTGGGAACTCCTCTCCTCACGCCGATCAATGTTACAACTAGTATTCTTCCCAACAGCAGACTCACTGATTGCCTTCACTCAATACTTCTGAAAGGTGTGAGTGAAAAAATAATTTAAAAATCATTCTAATATATGTTTTTATTTAGAATTTATAATTCTATCCTCCTATAAAAAATACCGTAAAAATTACCATTCCAATATTATAATAATCCTCTTTAATACCTTAATTTAATAATTTACAACATCGGGAGATGGCAGGAATTTCATAAATGTTACCAACTACGCAGAAAAAAAAAACTCGAGGGAGATTCATTTTATTGCCCAATTACTTTGAAAGACTTCTTTCGATGTTCGGTTTAAAGTTTCAATATTCATTAAACTTCCCTTAATACCTTGGAAGCGGAGACAATATTAAGTTTTTTTTCGTAAGCCTGGAAGGAATAAAGGGCTGTCGTAAAATTGTTTTCCGAAGTTATTTTTTTTTTTTTGTAACTCTTAAACTAGATATAACGATAACCTATAAATGTACATCGATATTGTAATCATCGATTTCATCTAAAATTAAATTTGGTTAATAAATCGATGGCGTCAATGCTATTACGGATGGATCAAAGGGATGTACTCTATCAAAGGCCCAGGAAAATAAACTCCACTGATTTGAAAGAAAGACATTGAGAAGAATTTTCAGAGCGACTATCGATGCCAACTAGCTAGCCTGGAGAATCATGACAAATGCTGAGTTTTCAGAAGTGTATAAGGTCCACGATGTATCGTCAAGATTGGTGGGAATGTGGCCAGGATCATGATTAAGGATGCATGCACCATTTTGGTGATCCAGGGCTGGAGAGCGTCTGCACTGAATGATAAAAAATGGCGAACCCTGCTTCAGGCAGCCTTGACCTCTTCCGTGCTGTTGAACCAAGAAGGAGAACCTTTTAGGAATCATTAGAAGGAAATTGCTTGGTGGTACAAACCACTCCAGATAATTATTTCATCTGAACGTTAGAATTCTAGTTCCTCAAACAGCTAATGCTGTTTCATAACGAACCATCTTATTCAAATGTTTGCTGATTCGTGTATTCTCCTTTAGAAAGTATCTTTTCCTGAGCTTAATATCTACAAACTCAATCATTACGCTTAGATATGTCTTGGATGAATTTATTTCTCAGAACGCTGAAAAAAAAACTTTTTATTTCTTTGTGTATGCTATCCGTATCTTTAAGATGTCAACTTGTATTATTTCTAGAGGACATTCTGCATGAAACAGATTTATTTTTAATATAATGATGTAGAGATGGTTGACAGTTGATATAATATGAGAAGGAGTTAATCGGGGGAGGAGGGGGTGCGGTCAAATAAATACTAAATTAAAATACAGTAGTTACTTAATTTTTGCCGACGTTTCGACCCAATTTGCAGGTCGTCTTCAGGGCTACAAAAGATATAAAACATGTTGAAAATAAAAAATAAATATAAGCGGATATAAAATAAGAAGTTGTCAGATACAGAAATAAAAAGATGATATCAGAGATATAGTGGGTGACCATGTAGTTAAAATATTAAGTATTATATATGTAGAAGATACAAACAAATGGAAAATAAGTATGAATAAAAATAGAATATAGCATGTATATGAGAATATAGCATGTAAGTTAAAAGTAAACAGATTGCGATAAAAGATAAGGAATAAGTGTATAACAAACTAATAGAGATTACATTAGATAACTGTGGGTTAACAGATAAAGAAAATGAATGTTAACGTATAAATAGATTGAAAATTGAATAAGTATTGTTATAGTACAGTTAAAATAAGAATAAGATAACATAATAATAAGATATCAGTGGATAACAAGCTAGTGGAGGTTACATTTGATTGTAGGTAAACAGATAACGGGACTAAAGGTTAAGAAGTAAAGAAATTGAAAGATTAATAGGGTAACATTAGTGTAATATCGTTAGGATAGATTATTAAGTATAAATAACTCTATAAGAAAACAATAATTTTAAAAGAGAACTTTAGAATGTAAGTATAAATGTAAAACAAGGTTATGATGATAAAAAAAAAAAAACAAGTTGTGCTATATATAGATGACAATTGACATTCAATTTTTTGAAAGCGGTAATGGAATAGTAGGCTGCATGGAGATAATAATAAGGTGTATAGTTGAAGGATAGGTGTGTTAAGAAAAGAATCACAATAAAAGTCTAAACATACCGCGGGAGGCAGTTGATATTTTTATATATTTTAATATATTTTTAGTCTATATTTTTAATATAGATATTGAAATTTGATTAAAAGTGATACGGATGTGTCTTTCGTCGTCTTCTGTGATAGACATTTAACAAACTGCCCCAACTGAATAGCGGAATATAAATTTAACTGCAGCATTCACTGGGTACTGGGAATCGATCTGGTTTTGCCTGAAGGCTTTAATTTGTTCTAACATCAAGTACAAAACCGTAGTTTCGTTGTGGGAAGTCGAATATTAGTCTGTTTCTAGGAATCCATCCAAAGAGGAAAGGAAATCACTCTTTGAGTTGGTCTTTCATTCCATTCAATGACTCTGTACCCCTTTGTCCATTCTATTCCATTTCAACCGCTTACTTGGTAGTCTGCAATTCAATGATACCTCAAGTGGTTATATCAGTAAATTGATCCTCTTTAATTATACTTTTTAGGGAATGTTGGAAGTGATGTTATATCATCTTCATATATAAATCATCTTCATGTCCTGAATTTTAATTATCCTTTTTTGACTTAACAATGATGAAAGATAAACGTTAGTTATCAATATTCTTTGCGTAATAACATTGGTTTCTTTAAATATATAGATTTTAGTTCAGCTCAGCACATTATCGTCTCTGTATCATTGTTTTTTTTTTCTAAATTACAACTGTCAGTTTCTTGCCATTATCGCACAATTTTATGAAGAAATTTTAATTTCGTATAACAGTACAAAGAGGCTACCAGAGCCAGTATTTCTGATAAAACAACTTCTTCTAAAACTGCGTGAATAGCTTTATCAAATCGTAACCTACAACTTTTGTTTTTACTACAATTATCGGAAATGGAGCGTTTTTAATCAGAAGTTCGGTTTTCTATCAAATGACGTACGAAATCTCTTGAATACCCACATGAATCCGAAGATAATTTAATTGCAAAGTCGAGAATACAGGTAACCAACAAAAGTTTGTTGTGACCTCTGCATCCAATGTGTCAAAATAACGAGGTCATATAGACCAAACGGCTCGATATTTTTGTGGTCCACTATTTTTTCGCGATTTTATCTGATTATTTTACGATTCAAGTGGAAAACAAATGGTTATTCATGAGTTTGTAGTCCTTAATTATTTAATTTATTGAGAAAATGTCCCATTTTCGAGAGGTTTCGTAGAAAAAAACTTGTGAATTACGATAAGATGAAGCTATTCATGATGTTTAAGATGGATGTTATTAATCTGAAAAAGGGGTCAGTATCAAGCACAACCGTGCCGACGAAAAAATCACCAAAAAAATTTTCTTATTACTAATTATTTTAAAAAACTATTCAAATTACACATACTTACAATTGTATAACATACATTCAATTAATATTTGTAAATGTTTGTCACATTATTATTATTATTATTGATGCATAAATACAATGATGATCAGCGTCACTAGCGGATCCAGGATTTAATTTTTTTTTTGGGAGGGGGAGCTTCAGCCCGAAAGATTTGGTTTTCATATATATAACGATAATTACTCTAAAAAAAAAGAAAGATACTATCTACATATATGAAATGGTGTTTATGTGATTTTTTAAGTCCTATTAAATGTAATTACACGAACAATAATACTTTAACAGATATTTTTTAAATATTTTTTACCATAAAAGATGGTTACATTTTACCATTTTGGGAGGAGGGTCTTCAGCCCGAAAGCCCTCTCCCCCCCCCCCGCCCGTAGATCCGCCTGAGATCAGCGTCAAACAAAAGTTTTAGAGACGAAACTACGTCACAAATGTGGAGGTAAAGCTAAATAACCTACTTAATTATTGACCTGTTTATTATTTTACCCTTTTAACTTAAAACTAGTGTTCCAAGCTTCAAAAATCCTACCCAAAACACATTTTTCCGCCTTTTCTCTCACCCTGTCGTTTTTTAAATAAAAATATTTAGTTGAGAATTTATTTTATTAGTTTTTATAAATAAATCTTAATGAACAAGAACAGTAAGTTTTAAAAGAATATTACTTGGTTGTGATATACGTCATGATTCAGTGGACCTGGCCCTCAGTCCCCACCACACCTCAGAAACGCGCTGTTATTTTAAGTTTTCAGCCAAATTTAAATCTTTTTTTATTATTTAAAAATCGTAGTCTCAATGTCTTGAGTTCTTTATCACTTAAATTCTAATACAGCTCAAATTCACGCGATTTTTTCCAGGCAAGTATCCAATTGCTGTTTACCCATCAAACCCTCTTTTATCCGGAATAATTTAGACTACAGTGATCCGGATAATAGAGTAATACTAATATTCCAAGAACCGAACCTCTAATTACAAAATTCCATCCTACACCATGGATCCTAGTCTTTGATGTTTCCCTAATCCTATTACATTAGAGGTTTAAAGGTCGTATAAAACTTTTTCACACAGGAATGCATATATTCAAGTAAATAATCCAAAATTATAAAATAACCTTCTATGACGTAAACATATTCTATAAGGACGGTCTAGAATGTTTTTAATTTAAATTTTAAAACTTATGAAGTAGCATATTCAACAGCCAATATTTTGACTCACAGTTATAAGTTAAAAAAAAAATAATAAAACATCACCAACGCTGTTTGGAACGATCATTCTATTCATAGGAGACACTTTAGTAACCTTATAATTAAGTTTAACTTAAAGTTTTCTCAAAACTGGTTCGACGAAGATGTTCGACACTGGGGTTTGAATCCTGCCTGTATTGAATTTTTTTTTTTTTTTTGGTGGACTCGAGAAATAAAACTTTAGCTTACTGGTTAGAATATTTTTTTTCCCACCTGTAGAACAACTCCCTTCCCCCCTTCTTCAAAAATGGTGAGGAAGGGGATTATTTAAAAATATATTTTTGAATAACTTAATTGTTTTTTATTAAATAGTTTTAATTAAAAAGGGCTGTGATGTATTATAAGGCCAGAGAAACTCTTGTTTACTTCCGAATTTTGCTACAGTTCCATAACAAACTTCGTAACTTAAAAAGTTTTGAAAAAAAAATCACGAACACAACTCAAATTTTCTAGATCCTAAAGTAATGAACCTTGATCCTCCCACAATAATAAGAATAATTTTGGTTCAACCTGTAGAACAACTCCCTTCCCCCCTTCTTCAAAAATGGTGAGGGAGGGGATTAATTAAAAATATATGTTTGAATAACTTAATTTTTTTTTATTCAATATTTTTAATTAAAAAGGGCTGTGATGTATTATAAGGCCAGAGAAACTCTTGTTTACTTCCGAATTTTGCTACAGTTCCATAACAAACTTCGTAACTTAAAAAGTTTTGAAAAAAAATCACGAACACAACTCAAATTTTCTAGATCCTAAAGTAATGAACCTTGATCCTCCCACAATAATAAGAATAATTTTGGTTCAACCTGTAGAACAACTCCCTTCCCCCCTTCTTCAAAAATGGTGAGGGAGGGGATTAATTAAAAATATATGTTTGAATAACTTAATTTTTTTTTATTCAATATTTTTAATTAAAAAGGGCTGTGATGTATTATAAGGCCAGAGAAACTCTTGTTTACTTCCGAATTTTGCTACAGTTCCATAACAAACTTCGTAACTTAAAAAGTTTTGAAAAAAAATCACGAACACAACTCAAATTTTCTAGATCCTAAAGTAATGAACCTTGATCCTCCCACAATAATAAGAGTAATTTTGGTTCCACCTGTAGAATAACTCCCATCCCCCGTTCTTCAGAAATGCTGAGGTAGGGGATAACCGAGAAAAAACCTTTCCTTGTTTGAAAATTGTTGGTCACAAATTGAACATTGTTCTCTCCGAAAATTCATAGTCAATTAAAAATTTGCATCCTTTCTGAATTCCTAACCCAGAATAAATAAGCCCACTTCAAAAAGTATACGTACTTCTGAGCTCTTTATACATTCTTCGTATACACCACTCGTTTAGTGTATACGATGTGCGAAGATGTATCTGTCAATGGTGTAGGTGTTTATAGGTTTTCTTCCCAAGCGGATCTTAGTTAAGGCAAATATTGCTTGTGAAGGAACAGCCGTTTTTTCGCATGATTGTGGATTTGAAGGTCCATTCCTGAATTATATCTAAAGTGATTGCGAGCGATAGTTCTTGAAATATGTACTCACTGCTAAACTGTCTGCAGTTTTCAAGTTGAATGATGAGACAGAATGAAATAGTAATTCACATAATGGTGTTTATCATTGAGAGGAATAACAGGGTATAAAGAATGTTGGATGATTTCCATAAAAGGGAAGCTTCAAAGTTTAAACCTTGATTTTCCAGAAATGCGTTTCTGATGACTCTCCCTTTTTCTTCCGTGGACATTTCATATATTTAAGCTTATAATATAAAAATTAATATATAATTTTCCAATATTCAATTAATATAATGCATTAATATATATATATATATATATATATATATATATATATATATATATATATATATATATATTATATATATATATATATATATATATATTCGTTTATATTAATTTTTCATGATCATTGTTCTTTTATTTTTGATGACAGGTACCCCTACGTCTTCGGCGAAGCGTTCTGCCTCCTCCGTGGCCTCGCAGCAGAGACCTCTGCCAACGCTACTGTCCTCACGATCACCGCCTTCACGGTGGAGCGCTACGTCGCGATCTGCCATCCGTTCCTCTCGCACACCATGTCCAAGTTGTCCAGGGCCTTCAGGCTCATCCTGGTCATCTGGGTGGTCGCCCTGGCCTTTGCCATACCTCAGGTACGTAATACTCTTCTATTTAGTATGTATTTGCTCATTAGATCGCTATTGTTAATGTTTCTTGATGACGCAGGGTAAACTTAGCCAAGTCTTGCAACTATCTATTAGTTTATTAAACACACACGTTTACATCTTAAAACAACTCACCAGAGTAGGTATATCTTGTGCAGCTATTTTCTGATAAACAATTATCACGAAATTATTTTATCATGGTATCTGATTAATCAGATTGCCAAACAACGAGTGTTAGACACATGCGTTACCCAAAGATACTTGTGGAGGAGCTAGTCCGGCAAGTTGACCACATGACCATTCTCTAGTTACCACAGTGGGACCTTCAATATTCGTTTTCCGAGGCCGCACAGTGGGAGGAGTAATGAAAAACCTGCGATATCGGCAAAAAAAATATTTTTTTATGACTCTAAAAACTAGATGAACTGTTTAATCCTTATATGTGTTTAATACCTTAGGCAGTTTGTGAGAATATTGTTAGTTGGCATAATGAACATTTTATACTGTTTTTAGTAAATAGTTCAATTGAAAACCTAGTTAATTTGTAGAATTTCGCGTGATTTGTAGGATTTGTAAAATTGCTTGGTTCGATCTGATGGTTGATAATTTTTCTCGAAACTTCAAATTTAACGTCACTGTCATTCTGATTAATTAAATATATATATATGTTTACAACTTTTCCTTAATCGACCTTTGAGTATTAAATTTAAACTTAAATATTTAATTGGGAATAAGGTCTCTTATTAATTATTTAATAAACTATTGAAAGTTCATTTCTTCTATGCTTATTGACTCACAGAGTAGCTTAATATATGTTTTTTTCTTGTTTTTTTTTTCCTGTTCTTCCCTACCTCGCCTTTTAGGCTATACGGGATTTTCCCGGACCAGAGGATGAGGGCGGGGAATTTAAAATCCCCTCTGGCACCGGGAAGCGAACTCGTGGCTATTTTCATATCATAGAATCATATATCCGGTTGCCGGGCAACGGCGGTGCAGTGCACACGCGTTAGCCCATTCGGCCACCCCGCCCTAAGAGCTTAATATATGTGCTAGTAGACGGTGCTGAGACTGTCGGTGTGTCCCTGGCCTGATCGAAGCTCCATTTTTTAAAAATCTAGCTTTGAAGAGGATCCCATCGTTGACTTATAAAAAGAAAATACCGGGATCGAAACGTCAATAAGCATAGAAGAAATGAACATTCAATAGTTTATTAAATAATTAATAAGTGACCTTATTCCCAATTAAATACTTAAGTTTATATATATATATATATATATATATATATATATATATATATATATATATATATAATCATTAAGGAAACTTATTTTACTTCGAATCTTATCTCTTTTTTGTTAACGATAATATGTGTTTTTAAATCAAATTTTTACAAATACTGCGATTTAAAAAATATTCTGATATCCTCCGGAAAATTGATTTCTTGATACTTTTTGACAGTCATTGTTAAACACACATTCATATTAATTTAAACCGCCAAGGTCCGCCCGAAGGTAGTTTAAATATATTCAAAATTATTTTTTTATGTATAAATAATCGAGCAATTTCTAGGTATATACTAAAATATATCCTGTCACTAGACGTGCTCTCAAGTTTAGTTTTAAGAATTTTATTGAACATAGTGGAAAAAAGATTCTGTAGTTATTGTTTTCGAAAAATACCTCAAACCAAAACAATAAAAAAAAATTACATTAAATATTAAATCTTGGTTTTCATTGTTTTAAAATTTTAATTTTGTTTTTATCTAGATAAGAAATATTTTTTTATATATTATTCTTTTAACTGTATACAACGATCCATTATTTTCACTCCAATCTAAATAAATAAACACAAGACCGTTAAATGAACTAAAGTTTAAAATTAAAAAATCTGGTGTGTCCACTCACACGACTTTCCTATCTATTTCAGAAAAGTTTTTATATCGTTACATATGTCCATCAAGTAACAAAAAAAAAAATGAATTAGATCTATTTTCCCGAAAATTGGTCAAATAAAAGATTTGAGTACGATTTATTAGATAAAATAAAGCAATGTAAACCGACTTAAGGTAGATCAGGATAAAAATGTCAATATCCTCTAATATTGCTGATCAACAACTTTTTTCCATAGCCTAATTTTCTCAAACAATAATTTATGTTAAAAGTAGAGGAAATAGTGAAACTTGTGTGATGCGGGCATCCGATTTTCTTAGTCTCACTTATTTTTTCTCTCATTCACCCCTATCTGACACCAGTATATGAACCCGTATTCTTACATTGGAAATTGAATAGCCGTAAATTCGTTAATAATTATACAAAAATTGAAAGAACAATTATTAGAACATTATATGAAAGTTTCATCCAAATCGTTAGGGCCGTTTTCGCGCTACAGTCTATAGGAAAACATATTTTTCATTTATTGCGCATGGAGCACCCAATTTGTGTCGTAGGCATCAATAGTCAAAATCCTACAAAATAAAAAACCATCAACAAAACCGGTTCACTTGTCCCCGATAAAATCTTGGCACAGACAGACAGACCAATGGCTAAAAATGTGTTTTTCGGACTCAGGGAGCTCTGAAAGGTATAGATCCGTTGAAAATCGCATATCGAAAATTTCGCCCGATCGCAATACTTTCCTTACCAAGTATAGGTAGAAAAGTAATAAAAGATGGTGTAAATGGGTATAAGACAGTCTCAAGGAAAAAAACAACTTTTATTTACTTGTTCAACTAAGATTACTGTCTGTTAGTAATAAAATGTAATATTTAGGCGTGATATTTTTTCCTATGAATGGCTAATCTCACAATTAGTTTAAGCATTTAAATAATTTAATACGAAGGAAAGAATATTTAAACAAAATGAAACTTTAAATAACTGATTGCGATGATGTTTAATTCAAGAGATTATGGAAATTTCTATTCAATTCAAAATATTCCCAAGCTAAGCTAAAATGTTATTTTCGATTGCTATTACATTTGACAAATGTGAAACAGTCTTGGTCAGTAAATAATAATAAATGGAATAAGAATATGAGAAGAATACACCAATGTTGGAAGGAGATACTTGGTTGCAGTTTCTAAGGAAAGATGGAAAAGTTTTTCCCTTTTTGATGATATCAGTATCTTCGCAGTAGGAACCGCCAACAAAGAGAGAAAAAAAGAACTTCATAAATATGTAACAGATCCAAACTAAATTTCAGAACAGTATATCTGTTACTTTCAAGTAATGTTTCTTGCTCAAGGAATTTCAGTAAGAAATCTTAAAAAATACAAATATATATATATATATATATATATATATATATATATATATATAGTTCAATCCAGTAATAATAAATAATGTATATAATAAAATATGTAAATCCATTGAATAACGCCCTTTTCAACGTTCACATTTTTCATTTATAGGAAATTGTATTAATAATAACATCAATGAAAATTAAAATATTCACTATAAAAAACTAATGCATTGTTATTCATATATTTTTAATGTAACCAATATTCGAATATTACTGACGATTTTCTCTTTTTGGAGGCATTACATTTTTTCTGCGCTTCAATATTCCCCATCTTTGTCGATTCGATCTATCAATCTGATTTTTTTTCCTTCCATGGTCTCTTGCCTGATTTTGAGGCATTGTTTGTTGTGTAGGGGCTTCCTTGTGGATTGCTCCGAGTTACATGTCCTGCCAGTATTAAGCTCTCAAACTTTATATTATGGGATATTGATTGACCAGTTTCTGTAAGCAGTTCTTTATTGGTCATATGCATGCTTTCGTATTCTAATCCCATCTAAGTCCTGCAGTTACCTATTATATTAGCTTCTTAAAAAATGCTACATGACAGATACATTTAGATGTTTTATCGACATTAACATAGTAAAGACCAACCAAATTAATAAAATTAACTTCACAATACATTGAAGGCATTGTCAAGAAATAAATATAGCGATAGCCCTCCTCCATAGAATGTAAAGACAATCTCTACAATGTCACCAATTATTTAAATAAAATCTAGTGTGTCCACTCACATGACTTTCTTATCGATTTTAATTTTTTTATTTTAAATATCTTCATTAAATGATACAATTGCATTAGACTAATTTTCCTGGTAACCGATCAGAGAAATCATTAGAGTACAATTCCTTTCGACAAAAGTAAGGTAAACGGGCAAGTGGACAATTATTAAAACCAGAGTATAAAATTCAATACTCTGCAACGTTGGTAAAACTCGTCCGATTTAGATGATTTTTTTATGATTAATTTTTTTGAAACGTTATTAAATTTATTATTTTTTTTTAAATGTAGCCACTACATACTGAGTGTTTTTTAAACTTTTTTTTTTTACCAGTCTTGGTCTTGAAACAGTTGTTGATGAAACTGTAGCATAACGGTGACTGATTTTGGGTAACACTAGTAATAAGTTTTTGTAACATAAAATTGAAATCGGTGTACATTTAAATATCTTACACTAGAATAACGATATTATACTTAGTTTCCCTTATCCAAAACCAAACTGTAAGTTATGAATAGTGTTACCCAAAATCGGTCTTGGTCTTGCATTTCGCAAGATCAAGACCAAGGCAGCCTACCTGTTGCAAGACCAAGACCAGGACTAGTAAAAAGAATCGATTTTTTAATTAAAAATTAAGGCAAAATAGTTGCTAATACTTGACAATCTTAGTTACTATATGTTACTAATTGGTATAACAAATATACTTTTGCATTTAACTCCTCTAATTTTTCATTCAGGCTTAGCTATGTTTATCTTATCTAAAAAATTACAGTAATATCTCTATATTAATAAGATAATAAGTAACTGCAAGACCGTGACCAAGACTGAGTTTGCAAGACCAAGACTCGTTTCGGTCTCGCATTTGGACGACACTAGGTATGAATCGTTTTCTTTGGAATTTTCTTTTCATAGGTTTGGTTCCGAGTTCTGTGGTTCTGCTTATACTTAACTTTCATTTTGTGAACTGTACGTGTTTTACCCTAGATTATTCGAAGGAACAAGTTCTGACTAATTATGAATCTTCAGGAAATGGAAAAAAAGATAGATTATAAAAATATGCAGTAATTAATTCTATAAGAAATAAATTATATCGTTACGTTACAAAGAAAATATATAACATTTAAGAATGATCTTTTCAGCGGGCCGTGATTGCTTTTCCAACTCAAAACGGATCGGGTTACCTCTCTTCCTAAAGTCTCAACAAACAAAACTTTCCCAAACTGAAAATGTTCCGCTCTCATATATGTTCCAGGTAAGGCTTTGGAAAACTCTGGGTACTAAACCACACAGTGTCCTACTTTATTAATCAATACAGCCAGTATTTAATTAAACTGTTTAATTAAACTGAAACACAAAACCTAATGGAAAGAAGAAACATTTTCCCACTAAACTTATTAAATTTCATTTCGAAAAAAAAAGTAGGATTGGCCTTCAAGATTATAAATTATATTCCTGTCCGTGGGAACGTATAAATTATTTAGCTTTACATCGAAATGAACTTAGGAAATAATTTGTTATTAAATATTATTTTATAATGTTCAATAGTTTATTTTTTTTGGAAGGAAAGAGGGGATGGGCGAAAATCAATTTATTCAAAATTTACAAGATCAATGTGGATTTTTATATTTTACGATATCGTGAACATGACTTAATATCTAAGTTGATACGGTAAACATTTCCTGGATTATGTTTATATAAGAAATATTTTTTCCATTAGAAAGGATTTTCCAAACGGGTTCCTATCAAATCTCATTTTCTTTATATAATATAGGTAAGCCTTTCTATATATCTATATTCACTAAAGTTTATGCCTTCTAGCTCAGAATAATAAAAATCAAAATTAATTTATTATTATTATTATTATGATTATTATTTTTTTGTAGGTTCCGAGGAATCTGTACGTCTCCCTCCTCAATAACCTAAAAAAATTATATACCAATATATTTTACGTTTAATGTAAAAACTAGTCATAACTACAATAAATAAAATATTCAACACATAAAACAATTATTAAATAAATATAAATTACTTTACAAAATTCGTCAAAAAATATAAATTACTTATATTTATTTTTCTCCCAAAATATTAGGTAAGTCAATATAACATACTAAGATTGGTTCAATATTTGATATGCAAGTAAAACGATTATGATAAAATGATTATGACAATAAATAGGATAGCTTTTTTGGGAGGGAGAAGTTAGGATCTTAAATGTTATTTTATCGCTTGATCCAAATAGTCATGAATGAATTTGAAATATTTTTTATTCAATGTTTATTATTTATGTTTATTTGTAAATACATTTTTCTCTATTTTTTTGTTTTATTGTATTATTTTTCATTTCTCAACTATTTTTACACTGGTGAAATATCTATAAATCATACAGGATCATGGAAATACATATATTTTATTATTTTCATAAAAACCCGATTCATGCCATATTGTTGCCACAATATTGAAATTTGTATGTATAAAAAACATGGTTGTGGTCAGGAGTGCTCATCTTACCTCTAAGATTGATGCCTCCTCTTCCAAGAAAGATAACCTCTCTTCTTAAAAAAATAAAATCGTTGGAGGGTGAAAAAAATAGAATTTGAAAAATGGTAGATCATGTACAATTACAATTGTGATTCCACGTTTTCCGCTTGTCTCCTGGTTTGGAACTTTCCATTCCGAAAACAAAACCACGATCCTACTGTTTTGGTAAATCTATTGTAATTTAAACTCGCAACGCCATAAGTTTTTTTTTTTTTTTTTTTTTTTAATAAAGCTGTTAACGCCGCATACGTTCAGATCTTTTTTTTTCTCTCACCATATTTACCCTTTTAAATGTTAATGAAGAAAATGTTTATTTATTTTTTTTTGTAAAAATTGAGGGACAATTGTCACAGAAATATATTTGTGTTTGTATATCTGCCTTCGTTTGCGATGTATTATCGCTCATTTGTATACACACCAGCCCGGCAGTAATACCCAGTCTTAGGGATTAAGACACAAATAATGCCATAATACTGTCGGGACGCAGTCTTAGTGCAGTCTGGAGTGGGCCTTCGTTATTGGGTTCACGTAGTGGACAATTTCTCTCACCATCTCACCAGCCGCTCCAGTTAACTCAAACCCCACCGGCCTAGTGTAAGTGCCTTGTTGTTTTTTTCGGAAGTGTGGAGATAGCTCTTGTCGACATTAGACCATGTAGTGGAAGTCTACCCCCACCAATCTCACCAAGCTCCAGGCCGTCTAATCTCGCCACATCTCACCTAGCGCCATTTTCGAGGATCAGCTGTAGGGCGCAGCTGAGTAATCGATACATATCGATACGACCCCACCATCGATTACTCGACAGCTGGAGATCGGAAGGTAACAGGTTGGAGGCAGAATCTCCTACTTGGCTTGTTGTGTTTATTATTCTCACCAAGACATTTGAACATTTAGTTAACTGGTTTCTTCCCTAAATTTGTTTCATTCTTTTGGAAAATTCTCTTGTTTTATTTACAATTTTAGAAATTGATTTTTTTCTTTATTGATAATGGTTAATTTCTTTTATTTTCTCTGGATGTTGTATTTGTGTTTTATTTTTCTCGTAGCTTTTAAGTATTGTTTATCTCAACTTTTATATAAATTTAAATCTCTTTTTCTTTCTCAATAAATTGTAAACATTCAAAAGGGGATTTTTTTTATTTTCCATTTTTTTAATTTTATTGAAATATCTCTATTTTTTTAAATATTTTCTTGTGCATGTATTTGTTTTTTCTCTAATGTTTTATAGGTCTCATTATTCAGTAATCTTTTTTCTCCTTCTTTCATAACGTTTTTTAATTTTTCTCGAATTTTCCCACCATTGAGGAAACGCACCGGGGGAAGATCTGTACTTCGATTTTGAAGTACCCCTGTCCCCAACAAAAGCATTGAGTAAAATATTCGGATCGCAGTTGGATAAGTCAACCGAAATATTTAGACGTCGAATTGTGTTGATTTTTTTTAACTCTGCCTCGCCTTTCGGCTGTGTGGATTTTTTTCTCGGGCCAGGGGAGAGGGTAGGAGATCGATGCCAGAATTAAAAGTCCGATGCGACACACAAGCGTTATCCCATGCCACCTCGTCCCCAAATAATTGCCACAACTATATCCGGTGAATGAAATCAAGGTGATTACATTGAGGCTAATAAAATGGATTATAAATTATTGGATCTAGTAACGAAAGAATCCCTAAAAGTTTAATATCTACTGTGCCGAATGGTTAATGTCTGTTACAGTAGATGTGACGGGACTGGGTTTGGATGGTGACTGGTTGTGGGAGGTGATGACGGCATCAAACCTTCGGGTTCGCGAAGCCTTTTATTATTATTACTGTTATTTAACAAATAATTTTTACAACAAATTTATTTCAACATTAAAATTTATACCTCAACAACTTAAAGCTAAAATTTATCATTACCAAAATGAGACCATTAATTTAAGTCAACAATGACTCGTTAAAGTCAACAGATATTATGAGGCAGTTTCTCGCTATAATACTGACGTGAGATTAGTAAACTTCATCATATAGTTTGCTAGTTCATTACAGACCATTCTGTCAGCCATTAGTTCCCAACGAAAATCTATGAACTTCTACTGCATCTACGGGATTATTTTCTGACTCAATTAATTATCTTCTGCTCTTAAAGTTGGCAAGAAATTTACTTGCTAACACCAGTATGTATCATCGTCAACCAAAATTTTCACCAGAGGTCTGTTGAACTTTGAGTTTAGAAGATCTCTCCAAAGTTGACCGTAACATTTTTTTGTCTATGTACCGGTCAACATTTTCAACATTAAACATTAACCATCTCCGTACCAGTTTAACATTGATTACTTTTAGTGTTGCCCAAATGCGAGACCGAGACGAGTCTTGGTCTTGCAAACTCAGTCTTGGTCACGGTCTTGGTCTTGCGCAAGAGTATCGCAACAGACTTGCAGTTACTTATTACCTTATCACTATAGAGATATTACTGTACTTTTTTAGACGGGAGGAGCATAACTAAGCCTGAATGAAAAATTTGAGATGTTAAATGCAAAAGTATTTTGGTTATACCAATTATTAACATATAGTAATTAAAAGTTTGCCTTGATTTTTATTTAAAAAATTGATTTTTTTAGCAGCCCTATTCTTGGTCTTGCAACAGTTAGGCGGCCTTGGTCTTGGTCTTGCAAAGTGCAAGACGGAAAACGATTTTGGGCAACACTAATTACTTTAATAGAGATTTTGAATGAGGATAACAAGCTTTTTGTCGTCTATCTCCAAAGTTTTATTTGTTTATTCTACTTTAGTAGAGGACCAGTATAGGCTTAATGGAGACCGCAAAATATAATAGTCCAAACCTCCAAATAAAATGAGAAAGGTGTTCGAAAACTTGTAGTTATTAGACCTGGAAATAGACAAATTTGATGATAGATAGGTCTCAAATTTTCTAGAACTGAGCATCATGGAATATGCCATACCAACTGATAACGGTAACTCTTACGGACAAAAAAATGAGTCGTATACTACTGTCAAAAAGACTTTCCAACCAGACCATGGTTTTATATGGAAATAATATTTTATGGGATATATGTGTTGCTACATTTCAAAGACTGAGATCTCTGTCATTTTCATAAAGTGGACAGAAGTCAATTTTTGGTTTATAGGTTTCAACTAAAACTGTTTCTGATGATTTTATTTTTAAATGTTCAAGTTATATCATGAAAAAAAAAAATCACTAGATGTGGTTTAAATTCAACCTTCATTAAAAAAAAATTGTTTTTTCCCCAGCTTTTTAAAAATGACAGATGTCCGTCTGTTACATGAGGCCACTCATAAATAAATACATTGGTGTCAGTGGGCCATAGGGCCAGGCGATGATTTCGCATCTTTGTTGAATGTTTTTTGTTGAAGAGAAGACGATAAATAAATAATAATTCATTCAATTAATTATCAATTGCACCATAATAAACTGTTTAAAATTCCATTTAAATTCAAGCAGAATTCTTATTTGTCGAAACCCATTTAATTCGCTAAGTTTGGCATTTTATAAAATCGTGAATTATACATATGCGAATTGTATTATTAATTCCTTTAAAAATTTCCTCGATTAATTAGCTTCTAATCCGTGATAATTAAGTTGATGTTTATTAAAGAATAATCTGAAGGTCGCTACCAGATTTGTAAACAATTGAAGTAATGTAAAATTCTGTCTCCAACGTAATAGTAACAAAGATTTAAACAAAAATAATTACAAATAAGTATCTAATTTTCAATTTTTTTTTAACCTGTTATTTATTTTGATAAAATAAGACTTGTTTTCGTTTAATAAGATTTATGCCAGATAATAAGCTGAGATTATCATCACGTTTATAAACAACAAAAAAACTGGTGTGCGCACATCACACAGCCCTCACTTATCAACATCAGTATAGTATCAAACAATAGTAATGATTGAGGGGGAAAATGAATCTTTTTGAAAGAATTCTGCTTATAATCAGAAAAATCACGAAACTCGTCGAAAAAATAACTTAATTTTTGTAAATATTGTATGTCATTAGATTTATATTAGGTCAGCAACATTTCACATGGACATCTTTTTGAAAAATTATGGATAAGTGATATATATAAATTAAACTAACAATATGAAAGCCCCGTACAAAGGGACGCCGGGCATCTATAAAGGCAGAGAATCGGCAAAGTTTGGGCGCTGTCGGCTGTTTTCGTCCGGTATCTTGGCTTCCTTCCTCAAGACAGAAGACTAACATGCAACCCACATACTATAATGACTATATAGACTACTGACAAGAAAATCTCAACTTTCAAATGAAAACAAATTACTAACCTACAAGATAGTCCTGTAACACATCTGGACCTATGTACAAGAAATATGGGGAATTGCTAAATTTTTTATTTCCAAACGCATCCAATTCTTGCAGACCGAAGCCCATTGAATAATAGTAAATCCTCCATTTTACATAACAAACGAAACCTTACACCTTGATTTTAATATTCCATTAGTTTTAGAAGAAGAAGAAGAAGAATCAACTTTATTATGGGACAACGTCCCTTAAGAATAACAATTTTGTACATAAAAATTAACATTCCGTCTGGCCAAAATACATATTACAATAAAAAAAAAACTAAGTGATAACAGAAGTATTTACCTTATTACATTTACATTATAGAACGTGACTAGACATCTTATCCATGCTCAAAATAGAATATATATTTATATACAAATGATAAAAGGCTACCCAGCGTCTGATTGAAATGTAAGGAGGAATTGGAATAGGAGGATTTTAAATATGAACAGGGATGGTGCATGGCGGATTTTAAATGGGATGGAATTTCAAAAGATAGTTTAGCGGACAATAAAAAAGTGTTGAAATGAGGCAGATTTGTGGAAAGAGGTATAAAGGTCAGAAGGACGAGATCTTGTGGAGAGAGAGTGGATAGATGACTTGAATTGAAGGAGATTGAATGCGTAGGACAGACGATGATTATAGATTAATCGGTAAAGGAATGTACATAGGAAATATTGTCTTCTGAAGGAGAAAAAAAGCCACCCTAATTCGACGTAGTAATGAGATACACGAGAACGTCTCGTGGCTCTATTGACAAATCATACTAAGCCATTCATGATTCTTTTCAATCTGTCTCCAAGTTCCGATGAGAGGCTATGCAGCCGTAGTCAAGGTGGGGGAAGATGAGGGCGGATACTAGGAGTCTACGTGTGGATATGGGTAAGAGATGGCGGAAGCGATGGAAGAGTTTCAGGGTGGAAATTGAGAGTCGGGATATTTGGGAAATATGATGATTCCAGGTGAGGGTTTGATCTATGAAAACACCTAAGTTTTTAACTGAAGAGTTGAAGGTGATGGGTTGGTCATTTAGTTACAGGAGAGGAATGTTGGTATTGGATCGGAGAAGGGGTTTCGAACCAATGACAATGGCTTGGATTTTAGCAGCGTTTAACCTTAATCGATTTTCATTTTATACCTTATTCCACATAAGGTTCTTCGACTTTTACCAGAACATTCCGTATCATCCATCCTGTAGCACAATCCCTATTTACCTCTACATATCTCCATAATCCACCTCGAATGTTGAAATGGCAATAGCCAGATTCTCCACTCAAAACATCAGAGTATGTGGCTATAGCGCTCTCGCTCAAACTCCACTGGCTTTTAGTACCTGTGACGCAGTTGAGTGAGCTGCGCAGGGATCTGCTATTCTTTCTCAAAGATAAGGATACAGCCTTGGTTTGGAGTTCCATTAGCTGATTGCAAATAGTCTATATAATATGTCTATTTATTTTACTTTACTTATCATTAAGGTTGTTTTAATTTTATTCTAGAGTTCTACCAATGGGTAGTTTCTCTTCATGTTGTACATGCCATGTTACAAATTTCTCATTTACTTATTGTATTCTCTACGTAATACAGTTGTAAATGCCATTGAAATAATAAAAAAAAATTTTATTTATTTCATATACTTTTTATTGTTATTTTTCTTTTATTTTATTTATTTACATTGTCTTTAGAAGTGTGAATTTAATATTTCCCAACTGTAACTATTGTCTATATAATGACAACATGTAATATGACTCAAGCTAAAAAATAAATTAATTGGAACTGCAATTGTTTTCATGAAAACATAAATATGCATTTGTTCACATATTTTTTTTATAAATAAAAGATTTAGTATTTAATTTATTAAAATAAATTCCAGACTAAAAAAATAAGAAAATAATTATTTAACTTTGAGGGAAAAGAAATTTACATCTAATTTTATTTAAAATTAAATTATCGTGACTCAGCTTAATCTGCAACAAACATAAAGTGCAGCCAGAAAGCTCCCCTCCCTTAACAGTAGACCCACCTCTATCCCAGTGATTTTCAGTATTCAGCTTACATAACTAAACCAAATTTTTTTTCAATTGGTTTGTGAAATCATTTCAAGGTAGTAAATTAGTCGAATTCGAATTCAATGAATATTGTATTAGAAGACTAACCATACCCTGTTTGGTTTTTCTTCAAGAAACGAGAATCTAAATAAGTAATCGTTAGGCTCTATCCTAGTAAAATTTGACGAAGCTGATTCCTCAATATACCAATTTTTTTTTTTTTTTTATTAACGTGCCATTTTCCTACAGGCCCTCCAGTTCGGGGTTGTCGAAGAAGAGGACAAACCGGACTCTGCTCAGTGCGTCGTCAAGCGGATCCTGATCAAGCACTCCTTCGAGCTGTCGACCCTCCTCTTCTTCGTGGGCCCGATGACGCTCATCACCATCCTGTACGCCCTCATCGGTCTTAACCTCCGCAAATCTGCCATCATCAGCAAGTCTGGTGGTTCCTTCATGGCAGACAAGAGGCGTCTTCCAGCTAGGAACTCTTCGTCCCAGAGGGTCCTCAAGATGTTGGGTAAGTCAATTTATTATTTGACGAATGTCTGGATCTATTTCAAATCCTATGAATCTATACTAACGAATATTTTACCTCATAGGAAGACAAGGTGAACAAATTATGTCGGAAAATTTGTTTTTAATGAAAATTTAAATAACTCTATGTTAATAAATCAATATTAAAAAGCTTTTGAGATTTTTCGGCTCCTTAATGTGAATTTTCGGTTTAAAGTGTAACTTTTTTCCCATTAGCGCTTTAGATCATGAAGGTATTTGGTATTCTTACAAACATTGCTTGCGTGAACACAGATAGCTTAATGGACCACCCAGTATCATTTAGTTCACAGAAAATGACAAATAGGTCTAATACACCAAATAAATAGAGAAATAAGAAATTCGTAAAGCCCAATTTCGATCAATTGTACATTTTTCAAATTAGATCATTTATTATACTTTGTCTTATCAGAAATATTGTTACAAGAAAATATATACAGATTTGAACAGATTTTTTTTTTCAAAAACTTTATTAAGAAATAAAATTTATATCTACAGAGATTAAAACAAAAAAAAATGTCCCCATTTTGCCTTGAAATAGGCATTAAATCTCCGTATCCAGTAATCAATAGCAGAACGTAGCATTTCTTGAGGAAAGAGCTCAACTGCTCGAACCACAGATTGTTTGAGGCTTTCCAAGTTTGGGTGTGCTCTGTGGCATGCCATCCTCTTCAGTTTGGACCAAAGTCTAGTCTAGTGGGTTGAGATCAGGGCTTCCTGAGGGCCAACCGGAATCAGAGATGAACTCTGGAATGTTCTTTTGCAGCCACTCCTGGCCTTGTGAGCTGGAGCGGAATCCTGTTGAAAACCCAATGACCCAGCAAACAGAGTGTCATTTAGAGTCTTGACAACAGGTTCCAAAATATCGTCCTAGTAGTTTTTAGCGGCTGTTTTAACTCCTTTTCCACAAAAATGGAGCTTTATGGTGCCATCAAAGCAAACTCCCCATCAAACCATCATTGAGGAAGGGTTATGGCATTTCCACTCTCCCAATGACTTTATGGGCTTCTTTAGAGCTCTGTGCGTACACAAGATCATTTTCGCGATTCAATTTTTCTTCAATTGTAAATATTTTCTCATCTATAAACAAAATCTGTCGATGAAGACCATTGGTGTAATGTCCAAGGAACACATTGTATCTATCCACTGCTCTGCTCACTCTGCATTTGCCGTTCTCATAGTGCGGGGACGGCCCGGTCTAGGTCTGTCACATACTGATAGGGTCTCATTATATTTATTTACAGTGCGGTACACGAACATCCGGCTGATACTCAAAAGTTTCAAAGTGATGAAAATTTCTGACCTGCATTTTGCAACTTTGTGTAAGGCGATCACAGCTACTTGGTTTTCTTTATCGCTACACTCCATGTTAACTGAACGAAAGAAAAATACAACCTAATTGGGATCATCCTCCTGAATGTAAAGAAAATAAACTGATTTTCTTATCTTTAAATAAACTGATCTTTTTATACTGAGGTAAGGATTATCTAAATAATACCCAAAGATGTAAACAAAGTTCAACTTTTGTATCATAATACATTATTATATGGGAATAATAACATAATTTCATTGCATATCCTAGTACAAAATTGTACTGAAACACTTATTTTAAATTATAAATAATCCTCAGTCAATATTCAAAGCTAATAAATGATCCTTATACTTGCGAGGAAGTAATTATTCTTGTGGTTCTGAGAAGCCTGCTCTTTTCCTGCTGGGTTTGATCAAGTACCTAAGGGTCAACTACAACCCTCTTCCTCGAAAACATCTCACTTAAAGCCTCCATGCCAATCGTAACTTCTTTATGAGCTGGTGTATAGGGGAAGGGCTAAAGCGAAAATTTTCATTAGTCCATTTTTGTTTGTAAGAGTGACCTAAATGTACACCTTCTAAATGTAAGCCTGTGTATGGAACAAACATCCATTGAAATTTTTCCAACTTAAAGGAATAAATTGGACACAAATATATTACATATTTTAACATGTATTAAAATAAATAAAAATGTTGCGTTTTAACATTTATAGTCCGTGTCCTTGGTACAGATCCCTTTTTATCAAATCATTAACATCCGCCTAAAAGTTCGTAAATAGCTTATTCGCATAGTAACCTACAAATATTTTGTTTTCAAACTTTGTCTATTTAATTAGGTATTAAACACTCATTAATACCCATTCTTTTTCCGCTTAAATCACAAAATAGAAAAAAAAAAAAAGGTGGCCTACAAAGTTATTAGTCCTTTTGGAGTTACCTCGTCCCCCAATGATAAAATTAATAACCCCAATTAAAAAAATAACAAACTATGATAAAATTTATATTTTTCACCACAAAGGAGCGTAAAACGTGATCAGACATCTTTGATAAACTAAAGACTTCGGCTAAGTCCCTCAAGATTTAAGGATTATGTCTTCAAGATTTCCCGCTAATAGTAGCCTAAAAACTACCGAGAAATCTCTTTCAGAAACATGGCGTGCAGAAACTGTTGTATGTCGCTTGTAAAAGAATGATAAAGGTCATTATTCAAAATTTTGGATTGGAATAAATAATAAGGCTATAAAAAGACCGATTTAAAACTAAATTTTATTAATTTATAGGAGATAAATATTCATTAAAAAAAACACAAAGGGAACGGATATTACTTAATTATTATTAACGAAAATAGGAAGTTGCAATATCTTAGCTTCTAAGTACACTATCGTTTTTATTTTTGAAGTGAAAACTTCATAAGGTGCGTTTTGCACTTTTTTGTGGAGAGTGAATTAGATTGAGCCGTCAGATTTCCGATATAAAACGCTCGGGTAAAGTCGGCTGGAGTCGACTAATTGAATCGTTTTAGAATATGGATTAAAATATCTCAAAAAATTGTATCTTGATGCGACACCGTGTTAGAGAGTTGAAAAGGAAAAAAAATAATGTCGAAAACCACATGATAACGAGTTTAATGGAAGATATAGAAACGAACAATCAGACATGCATACTGAAAGCGAGGGAAATGTTCAGCATTTCATCCTCTTTATTATGAGCTATTATTTATAATTATAATTATAATGATGTTTTCACTGTGTGGTGTAAATCACACATAGTTTTTATATTATTTTTTTATTAAATTTATTAATTAGTCGTATATCCACTGCTAATTTTTTTAAACCGACGCTGCGCAGTGTGCTGATCAAGGACACCTTTCCCTTCATATTTAATCATTTCACGAGTTGCTTCAGTGGCTGTGAATTTTTTTTCTCCAGTAATTCGTTGAAATTACGAGAATTTCGCAGGACACTGTCATGTTTCTTCTTTGAAACAAATAATTAAACTGAGGATTTTTTTGAGGAAGTCGAATGAGATTAAACAAGCTAAGAGAATGCTCTAAAGGGATTATTAAGTATTAAAATATTTACAGTCCTTTGAAATCTTTAATTTGATAAAACGATAATTTTTTTAATAAACCCTATTGTTATAGTTGTTGAAGGAGTTTAGAGATCGAATTCTTTACAATCTCTTGAGATTCTTTACATCTCAATGAAATCCTCTTGCGTTTGATACCATATTCAACGAAATCCATTGTCATGAGAGCCAGAAAGGCGATCCAAACTGTCGTATAATTTACCTATATTGTAGATTTTAGTGGTGAGTGAAAGTTGTGGAGATGAGCAGCCCACGATTCGAATGTGGCATTATTATACATTTTAATATAGAGGAAGACTTATAGAAAAGAGACAATTATGAACGTTTCTGAGAGTTCAATGGCCTTACAAATCGTGAATATGTTGAGAAGGCTTTTGAAGCTAATGAGCTTAAACTGGTGGTTAAATTTATTGAACTGTTGGTGAATTTCAGTAATTAGCAATCACCCGTAACTCGTTTTGTATAATTACCTCTTCTTCTCTTGGAACTGTTTGCCCGTAATAATTAGTCCAGATTAAACTACTCCGCCATTCGGCTAGCACAATAACTAATTGGCCCTGGAGTTGTGAACCGCACCAAGTCACCAAACCACTTACGGTTTTGGGTCCTCTGTTATTCGGCCATTATTAATCCAATTACAGTCCTAAGTCATCTAATACCAGAGGTGCTTGGTCCATATAAAATTATCTAAAAAATTTATTTCACTGATGAATCGCACTAATGTTCTCTCTCTGCAAATCAATCCGATTGTTCAATTCCTCGGTATTAATTGAAATAAGTCCTACAACTTATAGCATCGGAGAAACAAAAATCGAAATACAGAGAAACGTCACTGAGCGTAACTTTCATAGACCTCGGTTAGACCGTTTTATTTTTTGGTGTTGGGAAGGAAGTTGATAATGAAACTTTGTTATCAAATAAAAAACTAACCCATCTCCTCACTTTTAAATCTGAGTAATACATTTCCTATTACGTCTTACAGACTTTACATCATTTAACAGAACTAAATGATTGGTGCAAACTTTGTAAACTTCGACTCAAAATAGACAAATTCCAACAAATTACCTTCGCTCGACAAGAACATTTCCCCATATTTACCTCGACAATTCTCAAATTCCTCAAAATATTCAATATTTTGGACTGACGTTTGATGGCAGAATGACGTAAGACAACAGGTGCATAACGGGGAGGGGGAGAGGGCTTTCGGGCTGAAGCCTTCTCCTCCCTCCACTCCTCCCCCCCTCCAATGGTAAAATATAACCATGTTTTATAGAAAAAAATATTTAAAACTACATCTTAAAGTATTACTGTTCGTGTAAATACATAGGATAAGGTGTCATTAATAGGAATTCAAGAATCACTTAAACACCATGTCATATAGGTAGTTAGTTTTTTATTTTTTTCAAATTAATTATCATGATATATACACATGAAAAAAAAAGTTTTGGGCTGAAGCCCTATCCTAAAATTAAATCCTGGATCCGCTAGTGCATAGGGGCCCACATATCAACAAAAAAGGAAAAATGTTAAACCTCAGACTGAAATTTCAAGATCTTTAAAACCAAACTTAAAACAGAAACTGAATACTTACATTTACCTACTTAATCTCATTTGGACCTTCGGCTTACAGAAAAACATCCAAAACGATTCACATGCGAAACTTCAAAGTAAAAACTTTCAGAACTTTTATTAAAACTCTAAGTTGCGTTGCAAACATTATTTTAATACAAAGATCTTCACATGCTAACAGTTAACTACCACATACTGACACCCTACAAAATATTTCACATTTGATTACACGAACATATAAACATCCTCATACAACGTATAGCTATAATTAACATATCCAATAATAAACTTTGGAGAATCAAAAGAAGCCTAATGGGGGAACTCATCAGTCAATTATGAATACTAAAATCGATATAGGAAAGGATGCCGCTGGGCACTCCCCTCTCTCATGACTATTACTATTATATTTCCCAACTGTAGTTTCACTGGTTGTCTGTATTTCTGACTTCTGTAGTTGAAGAAATATAGTTAACAAATAAGATGAGCCATTTTACTTCTAACCCTAAATGAAAGTTAAGAGATTGTAAAGTAGGTGTTCGATTGCCCAACCTATTTTATTTATAGTTACAATTACATATAATTTATATTCAGGTTTTGATCTAATTTATTTATTTATCCATTAGTTTATAGATGTTTTTTAAAAATATAAACATCTACACTAATATATAGAAATAGACTTTTAAAATGCTCTTAGTGACCAAAGCACTTAAATAAACTAAATTGTTTTAAAAATATAAGATATACAAAACTTATTCATAATTGAATTTAATTATCACTTTCTAAATATTTTTAATAATTGTTTATTGTGAGATGGACTGAATCAGTGTCCATTTTCTACATTCCTATTTACAAATTCCAATTTTAAAAATCACGTTTTTAAAAATGAATTTATTTATCAATCTTTCTAGAAAACAGGAAAATCTTAAATAAAATTTAAATTAATTGATAGGTGGCCTAAACGAATTGAAATAGCAAGGGCTAATTTAGGCGTTCCGAATCAATATTTTTTGTTTAAATTTTAAAATTTTACTCGAGTAAAATAGAAAATCTTTCCTATTGTTTTATTCGAAAAGGAAAATAACGCCACCTTTTGAGTAATCCAATGATAAGAACTGTTTCTATTTATTAAGTAGCTTTCTCCAATTTGAGGAATTCTTGGAAGCTTTCAAGTATTTCATTTATAGAGATGCCTTTACAGTGTTTCTGTCTGCTGCATTTTGTTGAATTGAATTAGGACCCGTGAGGTATCTCAACATCTCAAACCACTTCGAAGAGGTGGAGATTTATTCAATTGGCTCGTCAAGAACTTACCGTTAAGAAAATATGTCGTTGATTTTATTAAAATCGATAAACCTTTCAGCAAAGAAACGAATAATTATTGAGGAAAAATATCGCAAACCTGTTATACAAAATTAATGCTAAAAAGCACGTAATAAATTAAGAATCGGATCATATGCTAAATATCGTGGGATTTTCACAAAAGGTCATTAAGTGACATCTCATAAAATTACCATTAAGTACTTTGATACATTGTATTCCTCTTAAATCAGAATATTGAGTTCTAATTGTGAGTATTTTATAAACTCTTTTTTTTTTTCTTTCTAACCCCACAAAAAGTTTATTTAATTACAATTGCATATATAAGTATAACAAATACAAATATATACAAATAACAAGGTCCTTCCACTGCCCGCGGGCATTTTAAGGATTGGGGATAGCTAAGGATAACATATGTGGCAGAAGGCCTTGTGACTTTCATTGAACGGGGAGGGACCGTTCTGCTAATTATTTATTATTTATGTTTTTTATAATATTTACGCTATATACAATATATACACATTAGTGGGTTTGGACCGCAGAGTCCAGAACACATCCTTCGTCGAATATGTCCACCAAAGGGAGTTTACCTTGCCACCTCCCAGGTCTGGGTGGTGGTGAGACCTAATTAAACAGTGGGTTTGCTCAGGCCTTCAGCCTATCAAAAAATTTGATGTGCCTCCGGCCTATGAACTCGAATGGAGCTGAAGCTCCTCTCGTATTTTTTGGTTCTTAGCTTTTTGTAGGTGGTGCCACGGACAATTCGCCGAAGGATAGAGTTCTGGAAGCCCTGTAGTTTCGTAACCTCGGATTTATACAGGTAGCGTTGGAGAGGACGACGACTTCAGTAGGTGGTAGAGAATGTGACTTCTGCCGTACCAACTTGATCCTCTGTCTAACGTGATTGGAGAGGGTTAAATGTCTATCCAGTGTGACGCTAAGATTGACGATCGAGGTGGAGATTTTATGATCAGCTCTCCCAACGGTGAAGTGTGTGGATAGAGGATTCTTTCCCTTCTGGAACGACATGGAAATAGCATCAATCTTCGCAGGATTCAGTCTGATAACGGTCGTTTCTAGCTCTTCAACAATGGCGGCTGAAGCATTTTGTGCCGGATTGAGTGCAGTCCCCGCGTTGACGCTGGAAGCATATATGCCAATGTCGTCCGCATAGGCTGCTACCACCGCCTCTGGATGCTTCAGTGCCACAACTGGCGCCGTGAAAACGAAAAACAGTATGGTCACCAACACAGACCCTTGAGGTACTCCGCATATGGTATCGACTGGGGTTGATTAGTCTGTACCAACTCGTACTACGAAATATACTTCCGCTGAGGTAGTTTTGGATAAGTCGGCATAGAATGGCAGGAAACCTGAACTCTTCCAGACAGACAGATAAAAGGGTCTAGCTAATTTTGATTCATTCAATGTGTTTATGTTCTTGGGTAGAGGTGAATACAAATACAATTTAAAAGAATAAAAATTAATCATAATCATTAATTGATTATGATTAATTATTATTCTGATTAATAAATTATTAATAAATCATATATTCATGTAGCGAATTTTGTTTTCATTTACCCTTCAATTTTTTTTGGTTAGGACCAATAAAATATATTAAAATTAAAATGATTATTACCCAACTAACGAGGCAGTAATCGGTGGGTCATCTATTTCACTAAATTTATTTTGGATTATACTCGATCAAAAAATAATGGACACATATTTCAGCGTTCGTTCCAAAGGCGGCGTAGGAGCCAATTTCAATAATTTCAAACAAAATTTATTTATGCTTTCACTCTGATTTTTATGGTAATATATATATATATATATATATATATATATATATATATATATATATATATATATATATATATATATATATATATATATATATATCAATCGATTTCTCTTTTTTTATGCAGAGTGAGAAACAAATATGATCTATTGCATTCAATGAGCTTTGAAGTATCATAAATTACAAAAACCGAAAGACGCTAAAAGTAAAGTGGGCCAAATAATTTTTTTTTTTATAAAAAAGCAAGTTAGATTCGTTTTTAGTGTCCTTTAAAACTTTTCAATACGAAGTTTTACAGAAATCAAAAAATTCAAAAATTAATACTTGATTCTCTTAGAGGATTTTTTTGAATGGGGGTATAACTAAAGCATTTACAACTTTCCAGAATTTCCTCATTTTAATTCAACGTTAGCGCTACCGTTGGGAAGCTGAATTACTACTCTGTTAGCCCACATCTATAATTTTTTGGATTTCATTCCTTTTTAAATTGGAAATCAAAGAAAATATTTTAAAAATTTTCAATTTATATCTTTGGTTCCAATTTATATTTATATTTGGTTCTAATACGGATGACTGATTTGTACCATTTCGTGTAGTATATAGAGACCTAAATTCTAAACATATATATTTTTTTTATCGGTTGTGCTGTTCTAAAGCTATCACAATTTTTGTGGTTATCGGAAAAATTTCGAAGGGTCCACAGCGAAGACAAAAATTTTGTTCAGAAAATGTTAATTTTTCGATTACTATAATAATAATTATTTCTATATATGAGGAAATAAATGGATGCTATTTGAAATGCCAAATTTCATTATTTCACATCACTTGAGTTATGTAATAGTTGTTTTGAAGTTTCTTTTGCTGTAACTTGGATGAATTATGCACGAATTTGGTAAAACAGGGAAATTCCTTATATAATCATATTTAATCCATTGTTTCTCAAGTTACTCTTCTCATATTTCTATTAAAACATAATCATTTTTTGTTTTTTGGTTCCTTCTTAACTATCAGTTTTTGTTTTTTTTATTATTTAAATGCGGTCGATCCAAAACCTTATAATTTTTTAAACAGGTGTAAAACCTCTATGTTAAAGTATCAGCAAGTCGATATCAATAAGCAATATCTAAAAAAATTGATATTTTTTTTTCAATTTTAGGCTTTTGGGGTATACTGTCAATATATTTTTGAAGCCCTCATATAATGTTGCCCAAATGCGAGACGGAGAAGAGTCTTGTATTACTGTAATTCTTCAGATAGGAGAAACCTAATTAAGCCCGAATGAAAAATTAGAGGAGTTAAATGCAAAAATATATTGGTTATACCAATTATTAACACATAGTAACCAAGATTGTCAAGTATTAATAACTATTTTGCCTTCATTTTTATTTAAAAAATCGATTTTTTTTACCAGTCCTGGTCTTGGTATTGCAACAGTCAGGCGGCCTTGGTCTTGGTCTTGCAAAGTGACCAACCAAACCTGAGTTTGCAAGACCAAGACGGTCTCGGTCTCGCATTTGGGCAACACTACTACGCAAGGGGAGACCCCTCTACTAGTGCTTCGTTTAGATCAATTATCTAAACCGTGCAATTTTCCAAAACGAAGGAAAGTTTCATTAAAGCTAACTCATTCGACTTGCCAGAAGCAATGTTACTGTTTAAACTTTTTTATAATATATCTCTTGAACTTTTTCTTGAAAAGTTACGGTTTTCTTATCGTTTATTATCTACTCGATCAGGTTATCTACTCGATCCAGATCCCCATCATTTTACCTTTCATTTACTGTGCCATATCCTGCTTGACTGTACCATACTACTTCAACAACTCCTCCAGTACCTCTGAGACCCTCCTTAAGCAGAAGATCCTTGCTTCTTCATCTATAAATAATGAAATGTAATCTTTTTCAGTTGCTGTTGTGGTGGCTTTCTTCATCTGCTGGGCGCCATTCCACGCGCAGCGCTTGGTGGCGATCTACGGGAGCAGCGGGCACAACACCCCCAGCTCACCGTTCATGCTCAGCCTCTACTCGGTGGTCACCTACTTGTCCGGGATCCTCTACTACTTCTCGACCACGGTCAATCCTATCCTCTATCACATCATGTCTCTCAAGTTCAGGGAGGCTTTCAAAGTAAGTATCAATAATGTATTGATTAGTCTCAAGTATTATGCTTTTGTAAGAAAAAAGTTGTTGTGGAACCACTATGATAATTAAAAATGAATATTTTAGTTATTTTTCTTTTTTTCCTATGTTGACCCAAGATTGTCCTTCATTGAAGTCCTATACTGGAGTTGTGACTTTGTTTTGTATTACTGAATACCTAATTATTGATTTTATCGAGAAGATAGTTAAAATCAAATCTGAAGCCTATTACACACAAGAAGACCATTTTTTGCGAATTGCCTATAGGCCGTCTAATGACAACGTTCTTGGTCTCATCTTGCGTCCACTCTACGACGTGAATTTTTAAGTCTCGTTTTAGCAGGTCACCATGGAGGACATTGTTTTGTCTGGAATGAGTTCCTTCTTAGTGCTAATCACAAGTCACAGAACGCGAAAATGTAGACGTCGATGGACGCGCGAAGTGCTCGCAGAAGGACGTAGGTAAGGTTATGTATTATTAAATAAATTAAGGCTGGAAGAAGCCATAGGTTTTCGAAATTTGACCCTGCTGATGCCTACTAATTTTGAATATTTGCTTCTGATGGTTGGAGGGATAAACAGCCAAACCATACCATTCTGTGACTGGAGACAGGCAGGGGCGTGTGTCGACTCTAGACGCCGAATGACGTTCACACTGTCAAAATGATGTGTCTAACGTTGCATGTCGGTCGGAAGGCTTCAGACCTGCGATTTTTGGTCTCGCAACAGGCCTATAGACGGGTTTCTAGACATGTCTGCGTAGACAACTTGAGGTCTCACAGACCAACATCGCGGAACATATTATTGTCAAAATAAAATGTGATATTCGATTTTAAGATTCAAAAAGTTACCTTGTTTAATGAAGGAAAAATTATGCATTTATGCAAGACTACTTATTTAAATATTGCCAATAGATTGCAATGTTTCTATCTTTCTTTTTTTTCATGCATCCTTGTTATATATATTTAAAAAGTACTGAATGAATATTTAAATTTATATTCAGTATAGTACATTTATGCTTGTAGCATTTAAATAAAAAATACATACATATATATATATATATATATATATATATATATATATATATATAAACAACATATTAATTATTTAATTTTAATATTTATCATCAGTATTTATGATAAATATTAAATGGACGTTAAAATTTTGTTCATAAAACAAAATTAAAATAATAGGTATTTGTAGAACCAACATTTTTGGAGTTATTATATAGGTTTAAGTTTATGTCTAGTCTCCTAAATGGTATTATATATATATATATATATATATATATATATATATATATATATATATATATATATATATATATATATATGTATATATATATATACAACTTATCCTTAATCGACCTTTGATTATTAAATTTAAACTTAACTATTTATTGGGAATAAGGTCATTTAATTATTATTTAATAAACTATTGAATGTTCATTTCTTCTGTTTATTGACGTTTCGATCCCGGTATTTTCTTTTTATTAGTCAACCATGGGATCCTCTTCAAAGCTAGAATTTTAAAAAATAGAGCTTCGATCAGGCCAGGGACACACCGACAGTCTCTGCACCATCCACTAGCACCTATATTAAGTTACTGTTTTATATATATATATATATATATATATATATATATATATATATATATATATATATATATATATATATATATAATGTACTATACTGAATATAAATTTAAATATTCATTCACTACCTTTTAAATATATATATATAACAGGGATTTTTTTTTAATAAGAAGAACTACCTCTATGAAATGATGTTTAAGTGATTCTTGAAGTCCTTTAAAAAAAAAAAAAATTAGATACACAAACAATAGTCATTTTAAAGATTCCTTGTGTAATTTTTTAATAAGGTATGGTTATAAAAAATAGGTTTATGCGAATCATCATTTAAAAAATAGAACATCTCTCAAAGCAACAAATATAGGTCAATGAAAAAAAATATTTTTCCATTTTGGGGGAGATTCAGCCCCTGTTTTCCCCAACTAAAATCGTCACCACCTGCCACCACTAATGCACCAGTGCTTAAAGATAACTGCTTTAAAAAATGTATGCTTAAAAGTTACTGCACTTACGTGACTGCAGGTTAATGGTATGGAACAAACAGAATAATAATTTAAATTTGAATACTAATAATTCCATATATATATATATATATATATATACATATATTTTCAAATCGTCATTCTTATCTGTGGTATGTACTATGAACCTCTGAAGTTCAAAATCAAAAATGATAAAGGAATTAAAAAATATGAACTTTTAAAAAGGCTAAACTATATCAAACAGAGGTTAAGGCGAACAGGCGGCAGCGAACTCGTTGACGCCTATGAAAAATAATTCAAAAGCCCAGAAACCAAGTTATCAGACAAATTGAATTTAAATTCTAGTGATACCTTCAAAACAGTCTTTCAACCTGATATATGATAAATAGTATCATATTCGAGAGAAATACATTATCAGGATGAGTTGACCCGCAGAAAATTTGAGCATTGGAGTGTTCGAAACTCTATGGCATGACTGGAACTGGAGCCTCGTGTTTGCCCCATAACTCTCCAACAGAATGTGAGGTAGGCGTGAGGATACCGATGGATACCGGCGAGGGACTCAAGTTTGATAGGGATTAATTAGTTCGGAATCCTGACAATGGTAGAACTTGTGTCCCTAACGGGTAGCCATTTCCCCTTTATCGGTTCCAAGTACCTGATGATTGTGAATCCGGAGCCCATTCGGGAAAACAGGACTGGGCGGAATGGGGAAAAAATAAAATCTGATAAAATGCTATAATTCACTTTTATGTCTCAACAGAATGGGAAATTGTTAATAATAAATACTTCGCAATATTTTTTCATATACTTTTTTTTGTATTAAATATCTATTTGCATCTGCCAACCTTATGGTGGCAATCAACAAATCAGGCATGATGGAAGGATAGTTTCCTCCATCTCGACAAAATCTTCCTCTGTCTTGATTCAATCACTTGTGTTCTTTAAGGAGTGAGATCTCTCATCCAACGAAAAGGTAGCCATCCCCCTCCCCCCAAAGGTCGATGGCGCATAATCTCCTCCCCCCTCCCTATCAAGATATTTTATTGCTCTCCTCTTCATATAAACAATTTAAGCTAAAATAGCATTTAAAAAACTATACGTCATACAAAATTACGCTTTCAGTTGTATGTTTTTATCTTCTGATTGGGTTTGAAACTTTTTATTCTAGAAATTCATAAAACTTTCAAATTCATGTGACCCCATTAAAAATTCAAAACCTCATCAAATTTGTCTCCTCAAAAACATGCACCATGCCCTTCTGAGCATCCCAGATCCAACGCCTTTTTAGTCTCCTCCTCATATTCCGGAGTATATCAGCAGTGTTCAAAACTCTTATTAATCTGTTGTTATGTCAGTTTAAATTTGTATAAAATCTGTAAAGAGTGGTTATATGTTGGTCAACTGTTTTTTTTTTTTTTTTTTTTTTTTTTCCTAAGCCCCTATGGATAAAGACAATGTGTTAATTAAAATTATATACAATTATATGCAAGTGGTGTTTGGCTTTTTACTGAAACTGTGTTTCATTTTAAAGCCTTTTTGAAGTTAGTATGTGCATGGAATTTAATATGATTGAAAGTCTTGTTCTATAAAGACGCTGGGGCACGTCTTTGTTCTGAATTCACAAAAATAAATTATAACTAAAACTAAGACTAAATCTAATATATACATTATTTACACTAGAGCGTCCATGTCGCTTCATTCCGTTATTGTCATCTGCCATCTCACTGGCGGAGGTGCTGGTGTTAATGTCGAGAAAAGGGGGTTTTGTAGATATTTCAAGGAGTCCAAGAATTTAATATGCCTCCTCCTGATAAATTCTGGGACTGTTGGGATATCTAGTAAGCTGTGGATAGCCGGTGGTTTCTCTTTCTTCCACACCGTTGTTCTTACTATCTTTCTTAACATGGTGTTTTGAAAGTTCTGGAGGTGTCTATGTGCGAATTCTGTGATGTGGGTGAACAGCGGTGCTCCGTAGAGTAGTGCTGGTCTGAGTATCGCTTTATACACCTGCAGCTTGAGGCGGAGTGAGAGGGCTGGGGATGTTAATAGGTGGTGCAATCTGTAGGATTTTCTCCTAACCGATCTCGTTTTCTTGTGGATGTGTGTGGTCAGGTGGAGGTGTCGATCCAGAGTTATGCCTAGGTACATTATGGAGTTTGATGGATTAATATTTTTGTTGGCCACTCTGAGGTTTTTCGGCAGTCTGTTCTTCTTCCCCTTTTGGTGAGAGAACACTACACAGTCCGTTTTTGCTGGGTTTACTTGGATGTTGAGATTTTCCAGCTGTTGAACTATCTCATCACATGTGTGTTCGGCCTGTTGTAGTGCTGTCTTGGGGTTAACACTGCGACTGTAGATGGCGATATCATCTGCGTACGCAGCAACGGTGGCTTTTTTGTAGTTCTTGCCAACTACATCCGCTGTATATATTGAGAACAGCACTGGAGAGAGGACTGCTCCTTGTGGTACACCACACGTCAGGGGAACTGTGTTGGAATGCTCATCCTGGACTCGCACCGAGAGACTTCTGTTTTTGAGGAAGGAGGCAATCGTTGTGTAGAGTTGCTCTGGGCATTCGAGATCAATGAGCTTATGGCATAAAATGCCATGAGACACAGAGTCGAATGCCTTTGTACAATCAATTGAGATCATGGCTGTTGCTTCGTTTCTGTTAAAGTTTGTGTTTATCTCATGCTGTAACTTCATGAGATGATGTTCGGTGCTGAGTTGGGCTTGAAAACCAGTTTGCTCGTAAGGAATTACGGAGTGTTCATCACAGAATTCCCGAAGGTAATTCAGAATGATCTTTTCGTAAACCTTAGCGAGGTGCGGCAGCAAACTTATGGGTCTGTAGTGATCTGGTTTGTCTCCCGGTTTAGCCGGCTTGAGGAGTGGAAACAGGATAGCATGCTTCCATTTCTCGGGGAAGTATCTCAGCCTCAAGCACGAGTTGTACAAGTTTGTGAGATGAGCTATTCCTTTGCGTGGTAGTTGCTTAAGCAGAACAGTCTGAATTCCCTCGTGACCAGGAGCCCGATTTCCATGTGATCTCCTGAGTATAGCTTTAAGTTGCTTCGGGCTTACGAACATGTAGTTGTCCTCTCTGGTCATTTCGGGAGTTGAGGTTGGTTTCCCGAGCGCTTGATGATATCCAGTTTGTAATGCTGAGCTAATGATTCGGCTTGTTCTGCAGGGGTCAGAAGGCGGTCTCTATCGTGCAGGCGGACGGCTGAGCTCTTCTTCGTCGTTGTCTTGGTAAGTTTCCAGAACTTCCTGAAGTCCCCGTGGGTCGCCTCAAGACGCTGATGCCATGTCGCCGTTTTCCATTGTCGCATCAGATTCCTGATTTGGGTGGTGACTGAGTTCAGGGCCTTCTTGATGTTCTGGTCTCTGGAGCGGTAATACCTGTTCTTGAGGGTGCGCCTGCTCTTTATGAGTTCCATGACGTGTGGTGGGGGTGCCTGTAGGTGGGGATGGTCTTCTGCGCGGACTCCGTTATTGCTGTATTGAGGAAATCGATGTAACAATTTACATCTTCTTCGGTTCGTAATGATGGGATGAACTGTAGCCTGTGGCATATTTCCTGCTTGTATCGGCTCCAGTCTGCCTCTCGGTATTTGAACTTTTTCTGTGTTGTCACTTGTTTTCTTCCTTGGACCTCATATAGCACCGGACGGTGGTCAGAGGAAACAAAGTCGGTGACAGTGCAGCCCGTGATGCGGTGAGGCTGTCTAGTGAGGAGGAGGTCGATGGTGGACGTGGAGCCGTTTCCATCGTGGCGGAAAGTGTGGGTAGATGGGTGAACAACGGTATAGCCTGTTTTCACTAATTGTCTCCCGGCTGCATTTGATATGGTATTATGCCACAGGCTGTGCCTCGCGTTGAGATCTCCTATCATCCAGTGGTTTGTTTTCAATCCGCAAGTGTCTACGAGTTGCCGAAGTTCTCTCAGCGACCCCATTGGACGTCGGTAGATTCCCGTGATGTATGTAGGCTGGCCCATGAGCACTTGAACAGTGACATGGCTTATCCGGGCGTCTCGGGTGTTCATAGGAGGGGGCATTTTCTTCCAAGTTATGCCATGCCTCACTGCTATGAGAACACCTCCATGGGGATCGTGCATATCGTCGGTGGCTACGGCATATCCTCGTAGATGGGGCGGCGGACCTCTGAGTCTGGTGTCTGTGAAGACAGCGACAGATGGCTGGTTTAGTGCCAGGAGCGCCTCTATTTCTTCTTTCTTCGGAGTCAGGCTCCGGCAGTTGAAGTTCAGGAGGGTGTACTGGCTCATTTGCTAGAGCTCTGGTTCTTGAGGTCCCTTAGTGCCGCTGTCATCTCCTGCATCGTAATGGTAAATTGTGTGAGCATAGTGCTCATCTGCCCCACCAGCGTGACCATGAGCTGTGATTGGTCAGTTGAAGGTGGTGGGGGTATGTCTTGTGGTTGCTTCTGCGCAACCTCTTCTGTAGGTGGTGGGGGGTGGGAGGGATGCGTGGTCTTCTCTGGCTCCGCTCTATTGGTGGCTGGTGGTGGGGTAGGCTTTAGCAGTGATGCATAATCCGTGCCCGAGCGGACCTTAGCACTATTCTTCTTTTCAGTTTTGGCATTGGCCCTCTCTTCTCTTCGTTTTTCGGCCGCTACCTCCAACTTTTTCCTATATGGACATTGCCTGAATGAGGCAACGTGCTCACCACCGCAATTTGAGCATTTCGGAGCGCCCTGTCGTGTACATTGGTGATATTTGGTGGTCTTCCCCGCACCGAACGCATTTTACGTGGTGCCCACAATTGTTTCTTGTGTGCCCAAATTTCTGGCATTTGTAGCATTGTGGTGGGAGAACATCTTTTCTTTGGATGTAGGTGACCACAGTGAACCTACATCTATTCACGTGTTTCACAGTGGTTTCGATATGTTTTATCGTTATACTGGCTGGGACAGTGATAACGATAGGCATCAGGTCCACTTTTCTTCCTGATGGGTCTGTTTTTTTGTAGGCGCCTAGCATCTGACACCTGTACTGCCTCGAATGCTTCACGGATATCTTCGATGGGAATCGAGACGTCTAGGTTTTTGATTACGTATTTAACTTTTAATTTGTCTTGTTGTCTGGGACCATAGGAGTGATACCCGACGCCAGTGTAGTTAAGATGTCTCATGAGGTTCGGTCGATCCTTTTCCTTCTCCAAGTATATCTTGATATCTTTCCTCGTGAGGCGAAGAAAGTAATCTGTGATTTTAATTTTTTCCATGAAATCTCCTATCTGTTGTAATGTGAAATTTTCTCTATCTATTACGACTGGAGGAATTTTCTTATTGGCTGGGGGATGCTGAGTTTCTGTCACTGTTGTTTGAGCCGTTTGGGTGGGTTCGGATGAGGCTTCCGTTTCTTCATCCGAGAGTGGCTGGTACCGATTTGAAGTCGGCACACTAGTGTCTTTAATTTTTCTCTTTCCTTTGGCGTTCTTCCGCTGGTTGCGCGTCTGCCTTTGGAAATCTGATTGACCGTCCTCATTATCCGAGAAACGGGACGATTCTGGTAGTGGTTGTTGTTGAGCCTTGTCCATTTCGCGCACTAGTATATTCACTGCACTGTATTAATGAACACTCCACTTACCGGCAATATGGATGTTCCTTGCTGGTTGCTGCGGGACTACAGCTTGTGCCGGAGGGCAGCACTTGCCAGAGCCACGCTACCCCTACCTCTGAAGGTTGCTGTCAAGGGTAAGTCCAAGAGATAAGTATGGAACTTGACAGCTTTAGGGTGCTAATCTGAGCAAGCGGAAAAACTTCTTCTTGAAAAAACTTCTTCTGAGGTCTTCTTCTAGGTCTTCCCTGTTCGAAGGCTGGAGCTGAAGTGTGGTGGTCAACTGTTAGGAGGTGAAGATCAATATATTAAGTGTTAGTCGCTTATCAAGGTGCTTTTGTTCTGAATCGCAAGAGTTTAGATTGCTTATCACGTTTCGATAATCACATTATTAAAACGTTAATAGCTTCATTTTATCGTATCCTGCAACATTTTTATCTAATAAAATACTCATAAATTGAGCGTTTTCTCATTACATTCATTGATTAAATCGTAAGATATTTTGATTAAAAAAAAAAAAAAATGTGACATGTGAAAATGTTGGACCGCTACGCCAACATAAGCTCGTTATTTTAAGTGGACACGCCAAGCGCCACTATGTTTTTGTAGGCCAAAAAGTGAAAAGCAAATGAGTGTTCATGACTTCATTAAATAAATGAAGCTTACCGATCTATAGATTGGAAACCGCCCCATTTTCGAGAATTTTAAGGAATAAAAAGTTATAATTTTAAGTTACAAAAAGTTAAGTTAAAAGACGAAATATTAATAATGTAATTAAAAGAAATCTGTACGCTGAACTATAATAATTTCTCAGTATGGGGTTCCGTGTCTTTAGAATTTTCACCGTTATTTTCTCCTTATCTGAAAAAAGACAACGTCCCCAACTGAATATAAACAAATGAAACACCAGAATGCTCGTTATTCGTAATTTATTCCAATGCCTTAAGGTTTAAATAAATCATTATTATATACCTAAATAATGATTTATTTTTCCTTGAGTTCTCATAGGTTCTCTGAGGATTCTCGAATTGTTTTTATTTTTTTAAAAAGTGTTCATTAATCACGATTACATTAAACAATACATATTACACTTCGCCCAATTCACCACAGAACTTGATTAATTATTACTCGACATTATAATTGAGTGCTAGATGTTAATTGAAGAACAGGAATAGACATCACACTATTCCTGGAACTATCTACATTCAGTTCTTGCAAAGTTAAACTGAATTCACAATTTAAATATGTACCATCGAGTCAGAATAACATTTTCCAAGACAATATTCAAAGCACGTTGCACAGATATTCAAATATGAAAGTGGCAATTTTCAAGGAAATGTCTGATTTATCAGTCATTATCAGGTCAGATAACACCCTGATGCATATAAATGCAAATGTATACGTTGATAGAAAATACCTTGGAGATTCCCTCACTACCGATAATAGGCGGCGTTGAAACTTTAGTACGTCTGTAACATTAACTGTTTAATGTGAACTCTAAATATTAATGGAATAACGATTCTCTAAATTCTTTCCCAAACAAAAAAGAAAACTTTAAGAACTAAATAGTACTAAAATCTAACCATGTTTTATGAATAAAATTATCACTGAAAGAATTATTATTCGTGTAATTACGTTGAATACAACTTCACCTAAACACCATTTCATATAGATAGTTAGTTTCTTTTTCTTCTTAAGTAATTATCATTATCTATAAAAAGCTTTCTGGCTGAAGCTTCCCCAAAATTAAATAGAGCTTAAGACAGCCTATTGCAAGTTTATGAAAAAATTAAAGAAATCATAATAAATGACATCATACTTGTATTCGTCTTGAAAAACGTAAAAAACATTATCAAAAGAAATAAATATTTGTTTGTTGTAAGAAATAACCATATGGAAGGTAACACTTTAACATTGTTTAAACATTCGATCAAGGTCTCACAACATTGGCGCAACGTAAATTCTGTTAATCCGTAATAAACTAATAAAAATTAAAGTTAATTTTTTATCGTTATTATTAATTACTTTACTTTAATAAGTCCAAAAGATTTAATTGCAGTGATAGTAGTATCATTTATTCTGAATTCTGATACTTACCCAATATACAGGGTGGTTCAGGACTAAGTGTCCAAACTGCAAAAATGAACTAAGGACCTCAAAACAAGAAAAAAATTCTCTCCGTAGAAATGTACGCAAACGTTTTATTTTGGAGATATTCACACCTAAATATTTTCGTTGTTATGAATTATTTAGGTTATATGAAATAAATAAAACCTATTTGTTTGTTTTAACTTCTTTATTAATCAAATGTGATTATTTTTTGTTTAATGTCACCCCAAACGAAAAATCCAGTGGTGTCAGGTCTGGAGAGCGTGCAGGCCAAGCCAATGGTCCTGCACGGCCAATCCATTGCTTGTGATTTGATATATAGGATATGATTGAGCAAGTCCGGTCAATGACCTTAATTCCTTACGAAGAAGGATAATTGAATCTTGTGAAACAATAACACATAGTACCGTTCTGCCACTACTGCTGTTGAACAAAGATGCCGAGCCTGTCTTAATGCCCAAAGAAATCACTTTGAATTAAATTTAATATAAATGTTAATGTTTACATTTAATTATTAATGTAGTAAGAAAAAATAAATAGGTTTTATTTCATATAATGTGAATAATAAATAACAACGGAAATCATTAGGTGTCAATATCTCCTAAACAAAGCGTTTGAGGACATACCTTCAGAAGAATTTTTTTTCTTGTTTTGAGGTACTTAATTCATTTTTGCAGTCTAGCCAGTTAACCCTGAAAAATCCTGTATATTACATATTTACGTTAAATGTAACTTACATTTAAAAAATAATGACCAGAGTAAGAACTTAGTTGAAGAACCAAGTAAACAGTGCAGTATTAAACTTTGTATTTGAAATTTACTATGATATTGAAACATCTACTTTTAGTCTTGGTCTACTTCTATTTGGTCATAACTAACATGAATTATTCTTCAATATGCAATGATATCAAGTATTGAAACGCAAAACATCATATATATATTAGCATGTAAAATTGACATTTTTTTTCACTTAATGCACATAGTCTCATCATGGACATTTTTATCTTCAATCTTCTATGATATTCCTTGTTCGCCTTAGGTATATTGCTAGAAGACAATAAAGTTCAAGTGAGTGAATTTGACGCTTGAAGTTCTTTCATGTAGCAAAAAGTAGTCAAAGTGTAATAAGAATTATGGCTTATCTAGCTACTGATTACTTCTAGGGAGTTTCAACATAAAAAAAAATATCTGACCTTCCAGTTCCCTACTTAGAGTTAACTTCGTTTTCAAGTTTCATCGGAAATAAGATTGACTGTCCAAGGTTAATAACGTTTATTATTTGGAGCTTTACGTTAAGGAAATTGGGGGAAACTTCCAGAAGTTGTAACCTCACCTTCATTTTTCGGGTTAAAATTATATCTTTCTGTGTGCGCTCGAACTGACCAGAGAAATATTACATTTGAAATTCTAATTTTTTTCCATCTTGGGGTAATAAACGTCAGTAATTGCCACTTGTAATTGCAGATAGGCCTCTTCGGCAATAAATCCACATTATGGACCAACCGCCTTCTCAATATTAAGGAGGAGCCGACACGAAGCGCTGGTTACACAATCGCCATCTTGAAGAAGATAATACATTCGTGCCTCTGACACGGTTATCCTGGAGGAAATGGCCGGATTTATGGGGTCTCATAAAAGAAACATTCGACAATAATATGTCTCTTCCGTGTCCCATTTTCCAAGAGGCCTCATCATCGTCGGAGTTATGGCCCATTCGGCTTCACGATCAACATTTATTGGCAAATAGGTGAGGGCAAGCAAAGCTAATGAAATGAAGCAACAGGTTTCGGCCGACAATGTGACATATAGTAGGTTTATAGGTGTCCTCGTAAAAACTGTCATATTTAAAAAAATAAAAACTGAGTTGTGTGCTTTAGATCATACGATAGAGTAAAAATATCAACAAGGAGAGTTTAATAATCTGAAATATAAATTATAAAAAATAGTTCTTTATAAAGATAATGAATTGCTGAAAATTATCCTCGCTTACAGTACGTCGGTCCGATTATTAGTTTCTGAGATATTTTAATCCATATTTTCAATAAAACTCGTATGAATTTGGTTTTCGACACTATTTTTCCATTTTTACCTCTCTAATCTGGCGTTACATTAAGATACAATTTTGAATAATAGCACATTACAAAGAGAATAAAATGATTAACATTTCCGTCGCTAGCAATGTCCAGACCTCATTTGTAGTTTTTGAGATATTTTAATCCATATAAAAAAACCTTCAATTAGTCGATTGCAGCCAACTTTACCCGAATGCTTAAGTTGAGTGCGGCAGATACTAGGAGTGAAATGCACCTTCGATTACATGCCCTTTAACAGCTGCTTAACCCTAATTTTTCTACATGAGTTGCCGAGGAAATTTAATGCACTTTCAAATTTATTATAATGAATTTCTTTGAGGATACTTAGATCTAGAGTTTTGAGCAATGACCGACGAAGACATATAATTCATGTGAAATAATCGCAAGCAAATATTCAACAATCTCTATCAGTCCTACATCAAACAGCTATGCACAAAATCGATAGTAAATTATATTTTCTTTAACTTTGTAAATAATAGTAATTTCGATAAAATACTTGGACATTTTTTTAATTTTGCAAATATCTCAGAACGCAATTGGAAAATTTCGTTCGAGAACATCAAATTTAGAACCCTCATCTCAAAAAAACGAAGAGAAAACGACTATTTGAATTTTTTCCTCATCCAACTACTACCCGACTGGGCTAATTTATTGACTATGACGTCGTCAGTTTTCAAAATGCAACTGAGTATATCGTCAGTCACGGTAAATTCTCATTAAAAGACGTACTCTTCACATCACATCAAAATATCAGCCGTCTGTTCTTCCGTTAAATTAACCGTCGAAATTCGACTATTTAATTTAAATTTTCGTTTAGAAAGCAACGGCTTTCAACCGACTGACCGATTTTGTGTGTTCACATGAGTTTTATCTACAATTGAAAATAGTTACCAGCTTTAAGTTGTTCAGTTAAATGATATGGTCGGTTGCTCCTAGTATACGATATTAGAAATGAGCAGCACGCCCACTTGACACGTGTAATCTCTGATACCGACCACTTGTCTTTTATAAGTCTATTGTTGTATTCTATTGTAGTTTGCTATGAAACCGGGAGTAAAGTGGGTGTACGTAAAGAGGTCGATAGTTGGTTGTCGTAAGTCGGTATGTACAGGATCACTAGCGGATCCAGAATTTAATTTTGGGGGAGGGGGATTTTCAACCCGGCAGCTTTTTTTTCATATATATAACGATAATTACTTTCGAAAAACAGAAAGATACTAACTACCTATATGAAATGGTGTTTAAGTGATTCTTGAAGTCCTATTTAATGTAATTAAACGAGCAATAAGACATGATTTTTTACCTTAAAGTATGGTTACATTTTACCATTTTGTGGAGAGGGGGCTTCAGTCCGAAAACTCCCCTCCCCTCCCCGTAGATCTGCCTGTATAAAGGATTGTTGTTTATGTACCAGAGAGCTGATGTTATAAGTCTTAAAAGTTTGTACTGGAAAGATTGTAGTTCTATTAAGTGCATCTTTTTTTCTAAATCAAAAATTTGTGAGGTCCATATATCCTTATGGGTTTGAATAGATAAGTGCATGTTCTTTAATTTTTGTCTTATTTTTAATTTTGATTTGGCAAAAAGTGAGTATAATACTTTCAGTCGCTTGTTTAAAGTTTTTCTATTTATTTTGACATTTGAGTCCCAGGACATCCTTCTTTTGAATATTACTCCAAGGTTGTTACATTGTAAATTTACAGTGTCTGTCAGAGGAACATGCTTGTCGCCGATTTAAACTATTGGGCACGTGTCTTGTCGAAGAGTAAATGTTGTGTGTTGTGATTTGTCACGATTTAATTATAATTAAATGTATTATATTTAAATTATAATATCATAGATCATTGCTATACTGTATTAATTTTCTATATTTTGAGTTATACATATTATTACTATCATTTTGGTTGTTGCTGTGCCAGAGTACATGCAACAACTGACTCGTAAGAAAGCATTGTGAGAAATGCCGCAGTCTGTTCTATGTTGCAGTCGACATGGTGTCGGAAAAGGAAGCGGAGGACGTACCTGATACTGTCACGTGGCCTGGAGTCGGGCAAGTCCGTGACAGACTCGGCCGGGAGCCCGCTGCCCAACTCCCGGCAAAGAAAGCAGCAACTCCCCGAACAGGACATCTCCAACTCCTCGCTGAGGGATGTGGACAAGATGGCCCTGGAAGACGAGCTATCGGCCTACATGAGGTACAGGCAGGACCTGTTGGTACGCCAGGCGTGATGGCCTCGAACCCACACCACCAGGTTCTGAACCGCTGGGGGTGCCCACGAGTGGATATTACTTTATCTGTAAATATATTCGTTGTTGTTAAGATATTAATCTTAATCTTAACCTTTAATCTGAAGGTAATTGTTTATATCTGAGAGCTTGAATAAAGGTCTAGCTAGAGAAACTGGGGACCTATTAGCACCTGTAGCAATATCGAGTTCAAAAAATGAAACGATTTTTTTTTTTTTTTCTTTACAATGGTGATATTTGAAAATGAAACATTATATCACGGTAAAATCCCTTTTTTAAATAAAATTACTACGATTTTTTAACTTACAATAATTCTCAAAAATTTGACGTTTAAATTAATTAATTTAATGAAGTGTTAAAAATTCACAAATATCCATTTACTTTCCACTTGAATCGTAAAATATTTTTTTCCAAAAAATCGAGAAAAGATTTCACTTAAAAAATATTAGCAAATATTAAATAGACAAAGTCTCCAGATTGAAAACATCAGATTTCTGAGTATTTTCGTAAATATAAACGTTGAAGTCATACGATGAAGTTTTAGATGGATATTAATAATTTGATAAAAAATGGTCTGTACCGCGAAATAATCAGAAATTCATAAAATAACTGCACAAGTTTTCGTAAGGAACTCGTTCATTCTGAAACAGGCAAAAAATATATATATATAAAAAAATAATAAACTGAGATTGTAATACGATGGACATAAAATATATCTCGCCCTGATTTCACACTTTAAAAGCAATTTTTTTTTTTTTGGAATTTGAAAAGTTACCGTGAACTGGTACTGATACTGTCTCTGTATTACAGTATAATACGAAACTATCCTGCGGGCTGAAACAAATTTGTATTCAGAAAACTTCCCTTTAGTCTTGATGTACGAATGTTCCTGTCTGCCAGATTATTTAATATTTAAAAACTCTAGTTTCTAATCACCTCCTAGTTCCAAAGTAACTCCTGTTTGTTGTTGAACTTAGAAATATGTACGTATACTAGTTGTATTTTTTTTTATATCAGGGACAGAGATCTGTCAAAATGAGCACTAGCCTCGAACAGCAAAATTTAGGAAGTGGCAATTTTGAAACGAAATATATATTTTTTTAAAATAAAAATTAAAAAATACATATTACTTTATTATTTTTGGCTATAATTCATTCTATAAAATGAGTCAATGTTAGAAGTTATACTAAATAGAATACTTAAAAAAAAAAAAATCTTTACTGAAAGGGGAGGAGATGGAAATATAAGTAGACAGAGAGGGGGGTAAAATAAAATTTACCCTCCCAATTGAAAACTTCTCTTTTTTACTGTCTTGCATTATACAAGGCTTATTTAATAAATTAACATAAAATATAATGCTCTTCTACATTCGGTAGTGGGAAAGCAAAAAATATTTGATGTTTTCTTTAAATTATTATTTGAAGTAGAACGATGATTATGATTTGTTTAATTTAATTTTCGATTCATTCATCTATTACTACGTGAGTAATGTATAAAATAAATCAGAGATGATTAAAACGTATGCATAAAGGTTCTGCTCTTTAATCAATTAATTTAATTATTAATATGTGTAAAAAAGTTTACAATAACTGGAAATTCTATGTCTTCATATTATAAGTGCAGTTTTGTTTATTATAATTATTTTATAATTGCAAATCCAACATCATATAGGATAAAACTTTAATATTTTATATTAATCAGAAAAATTGTATCGTAGTATTTTCAATTAACATGTAGAATTTTCAATTATTATATCGGAAAAACAAACCTTTCACCTAATCCGTACAATATCATAAATGATATTGGCTTTGAATAAAGCCATTTACAAGTTTTATTTTTAAAACAATAATTTAATATTTATTATAATCTTTGTCATTAAACGATGTTTTTTTAGCATTCAATTTAAATAAAATAATTTTATACAATTATTTCATTTTTTTTTAACAATAATAAAACAGATCATATATAAAAGCTTTACTTTTCCAAACATAATAAAATAAAATAAAAATGTGAAAAAACACTTTTTTTTACCTGCGTACAAACTTTTCGAAATGATATTTGTCGGATGCTAAGAAGTGATACCTACAAAATTACTAATTTTGACCAAGGACAAAAACGGATTGTTAAAAAGTAATTGTGTTTTTTTTACAGCTAAGAAGACATAAATAAAATAATTCAGTTATCTCCAGAAAAGTTGATTGACCATTATATATTAAAGTCTTGAAATCAACTACATAGATTGACGGGCTACATATATACGGTACTAGAGCAGACATTATATACAACTGGTGTATTTCTGGACGTAACTCAAGTGTTTGACAGAGTATGGCACCAGGTTCTTCGGTTTAAACTCAAGATAATAATTACACCTAATTACTACCTTATTATACAATATCCTTTCCGACAGATTTTTCTCAGTCCGATAGAAAGTAGAACTATCTTTTATCAGTTTTATCTTAGCAGGAGTACCCCAAGATTCAGTACTCTCTCCATTACTCTCCATTACATTCACCCAAGACGTACCTTGTAGTTCTAATATTTTAACAGTTGATGACACGGCAATGTTAGCAAGACACAAAAGTTCAACATACGCCTCACAGATCCTTCAACAGTATTTAACTAGATTACATGTATGGTTAAAACTTTGGGAAACCCGACTAAATCAAGACAAATCACAGCACATCACATTTACCCTTCGACTTGAAACATGCTATCCGTGTTTTCCTTGACAATACACAGATTTTACATACAGACACCGTTCGCTACCTTGGTCTGAAATTTGACCGAAAAATGACCCACATATAACGAAAAAGAGAAAAACGTTAAATCAAAGAATTAGACTTCTGTATTCACTTATTTCGGAATATTTAAAACTAAAAAATGAATTTGTAAACAGAAATCGACCACATACAAAAAGCTATTTGGATTAACGCATTACAGATTACTTGGGAAAGCCAAAAGACTCACATAAACAAACTTCAAATCTTTCAAGCAAAAACATTTAGGACAATTACAAAACGCACCATGGTACGTTAGCAACATAACCTTGCGTACTGACCTTAATAAGCCGACTGTTATACTGCCGACACATGAACCGATTACAAACGATTCCATAACAACTTACAAGGACATCCCAACACGCTCATAAAAGATATCTCAAATGACAAGGATCGTCCGTAGAAAGCTGGAGAGGAGCTGGATGAGGGACCTTCGCCTAATCTAGATATCACGCCAGGAGGAGGTGCCGCTGGGTAATGCTTCTCTTCATGCCTAACATGCCATTATATTTTGCAACGATCATCTCATTCACTGGTTTTCTTTAACATTATTATACGTGTGAATAAAAAAATTAAAGTAAAAAAAAAACTATTAACGGCAAATACAAGGATCCAGCTTTTACTGGCATGTAACTTCATTATATAATTTTATTTAATTAAATAATTTTTTTTTTGGTGTATAATAATCACTTCTTAGCTCCGTCGATATATTGTAGATTTCTTATACATTATATTACTTATAATATCTGATATGTCACTTAATTAATAATTGTAATATAGATTTTTCCCTGAGGTAATTGATTTTCATATGTCTGAAAATTTTCATTTGTTGTGAACATCAAGCGATATGTTAACCATAAGAAATATTATTTCTTGAGAAAAAAAAATATTATAACAGCATGAATGAATTATTAATAAAGTTCATTAGGTAATTTTACTATAAAATGTGTTCTATTTTTTTGGAAGAATTTGATTAATAATATTTTTTTAACAATAATAAAAGTAACATCATTTTTTCTTGATACTATATTACAATATAAATGGTTCTACATGTTTTGTTATTATAATGTGAATGTGTAGTAGTTAGAGTGGAAATCGTAGAAATAGCTAATTTTTATCTCATAATATAAAATTTTTGGCTTAGTAATGAGTAAATAACTAAAAAGTAAAATGGCGCTAAATCGACTGGCATACATCCGAAAAGTAACAAACTGCTTGAACTTAAATGAATACAGTGAATAAAGATAATTGAGTGATTTATCGAAAGCAGTCTTAAGCAAAAGCATACACAAGCTCATATTTTAACTATAAATAAAGTAATGCTGGAACTATTTATCAACTAGTGGGACTGCTCAACCAAACTTCACTCTTCTGTACCTTACAATGACAGTTTAAATGAACTTTGAAATTTTACTAGGCCACTTTTTAGGTCACCAATTATCTATAAAGAGGATGTTGTATTACATTTCTCATATTTTGAAAGTTTATCTACCCTACTAGATCGACAATCGGCCCTACTGTGCGGTAACCGGTTGACCGAGGTAAGCGAACAATTGGGTCGCCAAATATTTTATTATCGTATTTAAATTTATAATTCAATTAAATAAATGATTTTGTTTATTTAATCCAACTTCTTATTCTCAAAATTCACTGTATCTCTTATCATGGCTGTGAGTATAACTGTATTTGTTAAATCTTGTGTATTTCAATTAAATGTATTCAGGGGTGAATGCACTACAATTCCATTATAACGGTTAAAATCAAATTAAACAATTACATAGTGTTGAATTAATTCAATTTAGACCGTATTGTAATTAGTAAATGATCCAAATTTGTTATAAACAAAATAAGTACTAATTAATTATAACATATGGCACTAAAGAAATTTGAAATAGATCAAAAGCACCCCTAAATGCATTTCATAATTTTAGAAAAAAAATTGCTTCAATGTTTATCAGGGTACATATTTTATTTAAATGAATGCACCATAATCTTCACAAAGGTGGCAACTACAATTATTTAAACTATATTGCCCAATATCTTAAGGAGCAGATGAAATGTCTTAAAAATATAAATGTCTTAAATCTCTTAAAAATTTTACAAAAAAAAATTAAATTTAGAATAGAATTTTTTTTTAATTGTATTTATATTATATATGTTTCTTGTATTTGTAATTATTTTTTTATAAAATGTTTAATTTTTTCAAGAAATATCTAATATATTGAATTGTAAATAATAAATATATATGCATACCTTACGAGTATTAATATTTCTTAATGTATTTTCTCGAAATTGTGCATTGCGTGTGTATTTGTATAATATGACCATTGTGTTTTAAAATTTTATTTTTGTTGAAATATAATAGTGTATTTTATTAATTAGGTTACGATTATTATTTTATTTTTTTCAGGATCTATGAATGTAAAATATCTTGAGCACGTATTTTTACTATAAAATTTTAATGTGTGATAATGCATCTTTACTCAATAAATGTGTTGTGAAGTAGAGTTTTGTTACTGTAAAAGTCCCAAGATCATAGACGAACTATAAGAACTTTTTGAATTGTAAGAAATTTTAAATGTGTGTATCATTATTCATTTGAACACTATCTATATAATTTTAACTGTCAAATAATACATTATAAAAATAAGAATATGACAAAGAAATATATCACATAATTAGAGCACATCTCTTTGAAAGTACAAAACAATGTGGTGGAGTAAATTCATACAAGCTGAAAAATAGAAATATTCAGGATTTATCACATAATAGGTATGTGCTAAATATTACATATACAACTAATGTATCATATATAACAATTTCGAATAAATTTACTACAACCTCTTAGCACAATTTATTTCGCTCTCCCTGTTAATTAGTACTCCATAAAACAAGTTTTATCCAGACTTTCATTTTCTTCTGTCAACGACTAAAAGAACCTAAACGAAATTGTTTGATCAATGTATATTTTCATTTATAATTAGAGCACTATACAACGTTTATATGTAAACAAACAATAAAGACTATAAGGAAAATTTTAAAGCAAAAAAAAAAAAAAATTAACAGATCGAAATCTTTTTTGTACCAAGATCTTTTTTTGATCACCTACCTTAACTTAAAATTAATGAAGGTCCGCTGTTTTTACTATATGAGATACAAGTCGTATTGGAGCATAGAATGAAGAAAAGTTGACAGCACAATAACGTATTTGCGAAGAATTTCAACAATTACTGGAAAGTGAGAAATAGCTTCTAGGACTCATAAACCAATACATTTATTTAACCGTATTAATACAATAGTTTTGGAGAATTATTTTATCACTTGATTGTATCAAATTTCAAAAATTGACATATCTGAGCGTGTCAGTTTTGAAAATGCATTGGAATAGATGGAAATGCATGTTTAATAAACGAACAAATAATATATTAAGATCATTGTGTAGGGTTTTTTTTTTTTTTTGCAGCTGAAACTTATTTTTAATATAGATAAGTTTGAAAAGTTTTCGGTAATCGGAGGGACACCTTGAAAAAGGTAAGTACGGCCTCTAAAATTAACAAAACATGATTACCAAAATGATCATGAAATGTTTTGAAACAGTTTTACCATCTATTTCACAACATTCACACTTCAGATTCCATTACGTAGCAATGTTGGTAATATGTCATATGAGTCAAAAGATAAATTTAATATTAATGCGGACTATTATCTCGAGGAAGATCTATCATACTTTTTGCACTAGGCCGGGGACAGCTCCCTTCAGTGTCGTGCCGTACAATTTATGCAGTGACCGCCAAGTTTAATATGAGGGCCAACATATTTTACTAAAAAAAATCAATATCCTTCTGTATCTTAGAATGTAGTTGATTTGAAAGGTTTCCTATTTTTTTTTTTTTTTTTTTTTTTTTCCAGTTGGCATTACAGACCATGTAGATATTTTGCAGCAACACCTAGACTGCTCCAACATTGCCTCTCTTGGGCTATTCAGCTCTTGTTACATCTTTGTTAATTATATCTATCCATCTGCGTTTTGGCCTTCCACGTGGTATTTTGCCTTTCATTGAGACATTCATTGTTACGTAGAGGCTTCCAAATGCATTGCTACAAGCTTCATGCCCCGCCCATCTAAACTCCGTGCCTTCACATTATGAAATATTGGTTGACCAGTTTCTGTTAGCAGTTCTTTGTTGGTATTTCTTCTAGATGTCTGAGTACTCTGATCTCAGATCGCTCCGGTTATCGTGCGGAGGATTTTCCTCTCAAAACTTTCAACAATTTTTCTATGATAAATGCTCACGTCTCACAGTCATGCTTTGAAACTGACTTTATCATAGGATTACACATCCTAAGTTTGAGATTTTTCGGGATTTCAATACCTTTAAGAATGAGAAGAAAACTCTGTTTGCGCTAGTTATCAAGGAAACGCTCGTCTATTTCTGCCAGTTGGTCATTCATTAAGGTTATTGTAGAGCCAAAATATTTGAACTTTTCTACTCTTGGGAATGATTTTCCTTCTACGAAGATCTTGTTATTGCGGTGGAATTTTCGGCTTATTATCATATATTTTGTCTTGTTTTCATTTACTTGTAGGCCGATCTGCTCTATCTGTCTTATCAGAGTTGTAACGAGTTTCTCATTGTCTACTTGATTACTTCCCAGAAAAACTATATCATTTGCGTATACAAGGATTTCATGATTCCACCCTTCCATTTTCCTGTGATGTTTTCTCTTATTCTCTTCTCCAGAGCTGTTGACCAACATCGGTGACATCCCATCTCCCTGCCGTAAGCCCGTTCGAGCTTTGAAGGCTTCAGATACTTCTCCCTGTATTAGGACTCTACATTTGGGGTCATTTGTAATACACACACATGTTCCTATAGAATATCTAAAAAAATCGTTCACTCAAGATCTCCGAGATAAGAACAGGAAATAAATTAGCAGCTCGTAAATAATTCAAAAGTTATGATTCGTCACATTAACATACAATTATATTATTTTGATATATAAGCATTGCCATATAAATTGTAATTTCACCCCAAAAGAAGTAAACCACAAAATTTAGAAATAATTCAATTAAAGAAAACCATGTCCTCCTGCGAGGATAAGCCAAATTATCTGTTAAAAAAAATTGTTTTATCACACCAATAATTATTATATTGTAAAAATATTATTATAATTACACAGCTACTGTTATTGTTTGTTTGATCCAATAGTAAAAATTAAGTAAGAAACTTTAAACGAGCCGTTAATACTTGTTTAGTGTGGAGAGTATTATCATTGCTAATCTTGAAGAAGAAAACTATTCACAAAGTACACGTGGACTATGTACTTTTATTTAGAAACTAACTTCACTCAACTCAACTCAGCGGCCCTTATTTAAAGTTTATTATTAATTCAAATTAGCTAAACTATTAGTAGGAAATTTCAGATTCAATTAGTAAGCAAACTATGGAATTACCACGTGTTGATTAATTTTAACGATAGCATAATCAACTAAAATTTAATTTTTTTTGAAAAGCTACTTCTGTTAAAATAAAAAAAATAAATAAAGTTCAGAATATTGGCACATAAATGGAGGCTCTATTTTAAAAGTAGGTTGAATTTTGAAATAATTGTCATTTAACATATGGTAGCATAATTGTGGACCGATTGTGCTATTTGTTGTTCTAGCATTGAAAAGAATTCCATTGTTAACTAAAAAAAACAAAAGAAAAAAAGAGATCGATACGTCAAATAAACAGCAGGATCAATGAACAAATGAATATAATACTCAATGGTCGATTGAAGAAATTTTGTATATATGTATATATATATATATATACACACATATACATTATCATACTTCAATTGCGACTAACCTCGCCAAATAATTAGTTACTAGCATTATTCACTGTAAATTATTCATTAATCTTCACAAAATTATTGGGATTTAAAGGTGAAATCAAACGTATATTTTTGTAAACACCTCATTCCATCCAAATAACCAACCAAATGTTTCCCTCCCTCTAATCCGCTGTTAAATCCTTTATCCCTCTTCTCCCTCTCCCTCTCCTATAATCCTCATTCAAGATTGAGTCACCAGAGATTTTTCGCAAAATATGAATATGACATTGGGCGGATATTTCCATTCACATATCAACGGCGGCTGTAGAATCGTGAGCACTTCCTGTTTTTTAAATGCAAATTCTGAATCTAAAGTTTATGCGAGCAGTAAGTATGTGGAAGTATGGTTTTAAGCTTGAAGAGAAGCCCCTGATGCCATACTTTGTCGAACGCTTGGTCGACATCCAGAAATACTCCGGTTGGATATAATTTCCGCTCTAGTGCTGTAGAGATGTAGTCAGTCACCCTGTGCAATTGTTGTGTTGTTGAATGTAATTTTCGAAACCCGAAATGATGGTCAGGAATAATCTGTCTGTCTGTTAGTATATGTAATAGTCGTGGGTACAATAGTTTTTCGAATAACTTATAACATACTGGAAGTAAACTAATCGGTCGATGTGAAGAAGGGTTGTTAGTGTCTTTGTCTGGCTTTTTAATCACTTAATTCTCCATTCTTTTCTTAGATTTTTAGATTTTTCTCCGTTCGACATGGCCAAGGTCTATCCTCAATTCGATCAGTTTTAGCAGGTGTACCTCAGGGATCAATCCTAGCCCCACTACTGTACATCACATACACACACGACATTCCTCAAAGTATCCACACTCTTACAGCAACCTACGCAGACGACACTGTTATCATTACCAGGCACGACAATCCTACATCACTTAACTTACAACATCACTTACAAATTATACTCGATGTGTGAAAACTTTGGAAAACTAAAATAAATTATCAAAAGTCACAGCACATCACATTTAATCTAAGACCAGAAACATGCTTAGACAACATACCGATTCCACAAACAGACAGAGTACAATACCTAGGCCTTACGTTCGATAGGAGAATGACATGGAGTCCACATGTGAAGAAAAAACGAATCACATTAAATCTAAGACTAAAATTGTTACATACACTGTTAAGACGACATTCCACATTAAAAGCAAGACAGAAAATAAGTATTTACACGTATCTTTTAGAACCTCTTTGGACTTACGGACTACAAATATACGGAATTGCAAAACCAACTCACATAAAAAAACTTCAACCTTTTTAGTCTAAGATACTACGACTAATCACTCAAGCACCATGGTACGTAAACAATCACACTTTACACACCGACCTACACGTTCCGACAGTCAATGAACACATACGAACGTACTACAAACGATTTCATAACATGTTAAACGGGCACTCCAACCAGCTGGTAAAAGAAATGGCCACAACTAGTATGTCCGAGAACTCCAGAAGACGACTGAAAAGGGTCTGGATGAGGGATCTGCATAAATAATGTTAGTAAATAACAGCCATGGAAGGGATACCGCTGGGTATTACTATTCCTCATGCCTTTTTATTTATTTATATTATTTATTTATTATTTATTATTATATTTTTTTATTTAATTTTTTTCTTCTCTCATTAATAAGCCAGCACATCTGCTGATTGTCAATAATACATAATAGGTGTGATACAAAAATATATGTTGCATAGTATAAAGCATAGGTGGTGAACCGCGGTCTTTATGATGTATTCCTCCAAACGTGTTTTAACGATATTTATTAACCTAGTAATAGAACTAATAATATTTAATTATTCAAGTAACGACAATTTGGAAATTAACAAAATTAAATTCTGTGTATGTATGTACTGTGTATGTACTAAATACACAGTGATAAATAGAAATAGAAACGGTAAAATATAAATAATGCAGCCTCCATTACCACTACCTAATCTTACTGCGGTCTCTAAAGCCTACTTTACACGGTCAATATTATTGAATCTATAATATTGAAGCAATATTCTTGAACGTTGCATACATAGCGCAAATGTCACTATAAATGTTACAATATATCCCTCAGGCGTTCAATATACATTTGATAATATTGACCGTGTAAGGTGGGCTTAAACGAAAAAAATGTTACGCACTTATGGTATGGAGGATGTAACATTAGCAGGCAGAAATGATCAAAATATTTATGCCTTACTCGCATCTGGAAATAAATTGTATTTATCGCATCACAATTTTATTTCATTTTTTTGGGTTAAAATGCACAATTTTCTTTTTCATAAAAATAAATGCAACGATACATAACATTTTTGTGCGTGGATAAACTGTAACATGATCAATAATTCATCATTTAATTTCATGTGAGGAAACGGTTTTTAATATATAAATTGTTAACAATAGAAAAATATTATTACTAGTGTAATCATATCACATTCAGTTCCTCTGTTAAAAACCTAGGAATCACCATAGACGATAAGCTCTCCTGGAAACCCCATATTGTTCTCATCTCCAGAAAGTCAATAGGTACCCTTAAGCTATTTCATTGCTCCCGCCACCTACTCCCACAACCCATCCGCAAGCTCCTTGTATCATCTCTCATTTTCCCCCACTTTGACTACGGCTGTGTGGTGTACGGAGGCATACCGATGGTACTCGAGGATAGATTGAAGCGACTCATGAATACGTGCTTAAGATTTGTCTTCGGTACATCGAGGCGATCATGTGCCCCTCCTTTACGAGAGTTAAAATGGCTCTTCATTCTTTCCGCAGACAATATTTCCTTGGACCTTTCCTATTTCATCACCAGACACTCTTCCTACATCTACAGTCTCCTACAGTTTAAACCCGTGGTCCACTCCCAGATCCCGTGTTTCCGACCTTTATATCTCTTCCCATAGAACTAAGACGTTTGAATATTCCTTTATTGCCCGATCCACAGCCTTATGGAATTCCTTGCCATCTGATTACCGCCATGCCTCTTCCTTGTCCTCATTTAAATATCATTTTAACCAATTCCTTCTCACATAACAAAATGACGTTATGCAATAAAATAAATATTGCGAAACAGATTTTGACTGAGGTGAATGGTTGTTAAAATTGTTTTAATTTTAAAAATCAACCCATGCTTTTGTTTTGTTTCCTTCTCATTTAAATAATGTTTTTTTCTCAACATTGTGTTATTTTTATTTGTTTTAATATAATTTCACTGAAGATACTGTATATATTCTTCAATATTGACTAATGTAATTTTTGGCCAAATGTAGTTTTTATTTTTTTTTGTTCATATCTGTTATTCATAAGGGACCTCACTCAGTATAAATTTTACTTTCTATCTATCTATCTAATCAGAAAAAAACATTTTTTTTATAATTGCGTGATTCTTCATTCTTTATGATTTCACTAACCGTAGAAACCATGTGTTGAATTTTTTAAAAACTTTTAACAGTTTCTGTGATATTTATGTACGTTTAACTTGTATTTAATTAAGTTCTCAAAAAAAAAAAAATACGTTAAATGAAAAATAAATAGTGGTTAGGCTTAGATTAGAGTTACAATTGGTCTTAAATGAATTACATATGTTTCAAATATTTTGTTTGAGTAGCTATAGAATATATATCTCATAGATCATGTTTTAAGCGAAATCGACATATATTTTAAATATAATTTATGTAAAATCTTTGCCTAAAAAATTGCAAAAGAAAAAGTTCGGGTTCCAAAAGGACTAAAAAAAAAAAAGTTTAGATTCCGGTGATACATTTTAAAAATAAAAGTTTTTATTTTAGTTTCAATCCATGTTTGTAATTATTTCATTCTTTATGATTTGTGATTTCATAAACCCCAGAAACCTATAAGAAATACTGTATGTTGTGGAAGCCTTTTTGGTTTTGAACGTATATAACAATTTTAATATAAATGTTAATTGAGCAGCGATTCCAATCTACTTCAATAAAAGGGACTTTTAGTACATTGTTCAGGACATTCACCTCAACCTTTGACATTTTGAACTTTTTTTTTTTAACGCCTGCTTAACCTTTAACTCAACTATTTACATAATATAATTACCTAACTTTTATCATTAAAAAAGGAGGAAACACAAGTGCTGTACTTTATAGAGAGAGTGTAAGTTATTAATAAAATGATTTTTTTTTTTAAATTTTAAACACGCTTATACTTTCCATGTATACGTCTATTGCATTTTTCAAATTTATTTTCATATTGTTACTTGATTCGCTCAAAAAAATAAATAAATAATAATAATAATAATGCAAACTGTCTGAATCAGAATAGTATGGATAACCTTTCTATATTATGTTAAATGATAAAAATATTTCGAAAATGAGGTATTACAGTTTTGTTAAGGCCAATCAAATTATTAAAATGACGATATTTAAAAACATATTAAAAAAATACAGAAATATGAAAATTACAAATATAAAACCATTTATAAGGTGGTGTACGTTATCTTTTTGTGGTTTTTCGTTTGATTGGTAATCGTTATATAAATTTGATGATTATTAAGTTCGTCATTTTAAGAAAAATAAACAAATTAATCTATAAACCACGATGACGGGTATAAGTCTTAAAATTTAAACAGGTAATTTGTGTTGAAAAAGGATATCAAGTCGCAGAGTGAAAACGTTCATTAAATGAAAACCCTTGCAGTACACAAGAACTCAAATCGGATTATTTGGCTAAAAAGATACTATGAGATGTTCTTCTACTCATTATAAAGGAGTTCCCTAAACTCATGTAAGGATTGAAAGGAATTTATTCCGTGACTGAGAAGGATTTCCAAGAATTTGGAAGAGAAACTCTCTCCATTATTTCATAAAGATGTAAAACAAGAATAAAATAAATTCTCACTCTAATACAATATATATATACACATATTACATGTGTACATTTATTCTAATATACACATTATGTATTGTACAATTCAATATACCATCTTCAACAGGGATCTTATACAGGGTTTCTGCATTAAGTGACTACACAGCAAATATGAACTAAGGACCTCAAAACTGGAAAAAAATTTCCTCTAATGGTATGTCCGCAAAAGTTTTGTTGAGGAGATATTCACACCTAAAGATTTTCGTTGTTATGAATTACTTACGTTATATGAAATAAATTAAAATTATTTATTTGTTCTAACTACTGTAATTGAAAGTAAACATTAAATTCATATTAAATGTTGTTCAAAGTGATTTCCATGAGCATTAAGACAGGCTCGGCATCTTTATTTAACAGCAGCAGTGGCAGAACGGCAGTGAATATGTGTTATTGTTTCACAAGATACGATTACCTTTCTTCGTAAGGAATAATGATCTTTGAACAAACTTGCTCAATCATATGCCATACGTCATATCCCAATCAATGGAATGGCCGTGCAGGACCAGTGGCTTGGCCTGCACGCTCTCCAGACCTGACACCACTGATTTTTTTTTGTTTCTGGCGGCATTGAACAAAAAGTTTATGCAAGTCCAGTCAATAAAATTAATTCCGTACGAAGACGGATAATTTAATCGTGTGAATTTTATCCGGCTCCTAGGATTATCAATATTATGTAGAATCGTAATTTATAATCGTGGTTCCTAATTTTATACCAGGATTTAAATAAAAGTGGGAGGTTTTTAACTATGCGATCATGCCATCTCAACGAATCGAGACTTTACGAACGAATTCATGATTTGCAAATAACTCAAAAAGTACACAGAAGTTTTTTTGTCCATTATACACATATGTATTCGAAAGCTGGCTAAATTCTCTACAAAACGTAAAAAATGATATTAGTAATGAAACATCGAAATCGGGCGATTTGGTGCAGTTATAGTATTCTAGACATTTAGGATTTTTTGTACTCCAAAGATTCTGTTGTATGTGGGAATTTAAGATTGTGGGAATTGGCCATTTTATTTTATTTTTTTCAGACAAGAGAAATCTTTTATTTTATATTTCATTTTATCTTTTGTAAGTGTCCATAGGCAAAGTTGGAATGCATACTTTTTTTTTTATTTTTTTTTTTTTTTAGTTTCTATTCAATTAATAATTATAATATTGTATACATTCGCAAATTATTTTATTTTATTTCAACTAATTAAGAATGATTACTTAATAATCAATACACTTTACTTGATTATACTATCTATCATGGGTGACCACCCCCTCCCCCAATGTCGATGGCCAAGAACCTACCCTTCTCATGCTCCCGAGATATTTTATTGCTCACCTTTCTTAAAAACAGAGCAAGCTAAGATAGAATTAAAAAAATCTTAGATCAAATATAAATACAGTTGCTGCGGTCAGTTCCATGTGTTACCTTTGTCCATTTGTCTTAAAATTCATTACCCTGTCGAAATTTAGTTCCCCTCAAAAATTCAAAAACCCGTCAAAATATGCCCCCTCAAAAATTTTAATGGCTCAACTTGAGCCATGAAACCCTCGTAGGATCCTTCATCATAACTGACAAAGCAAAAAATGTAATATGGAATAGGAGACAATAGATAAAACGTAATTAAGGATTTGATTACTTTCTTAATACGAAAAATAATACAGAAGTAAAATATGGAATCCCATTGTAAACTCAAATACATATTACCCCTCAAAGATTTTTCTTCTGGCCTCTGAATTCATGCACTTTCTTATTCTAATATTTGTTTTTTATCTTCTTCGGTATCTTTACTCATGGTCGTTGTGCGGTCTTTTCTCTTATTTTTTTCTTTCCTTTTTTTAATGAACTGTAGCGCGAAGAAAAAGACTCATTTTCTGGTGCGTTGGCTTCGTTTTAAATTCTTTTTTTTTCTGATTCCAAACATTATGATGAAGTTGGTTTGGGCTGAAACCTTACAGAATTGCTTCGTTTGAAAAACAGACAAACGACGGTTTATTCCCATTATAGCTTCCAATATCCAAGAAATCTTTAAACTTCCGGAGGTTTACAGTCGATATATATTGAAGAAAGTTTGGCAATATGAGAAGCTAATTATCATGGTACATGAAAATAACAAAAGAACCATGTTAACGGACTCCCTTTAATTTAATTTTAAATAATTAAAATTAGTGCTGTATTTGCCATTGAGAAATCAGAAGTATAATCACTCTGAACTAGGAAAATAATGAAAAAGTGTTGACAAATGAAAGAGAGAGGCAAGGGAATTGTGTTTATTCCTTCGCACAGAAGGAAACGAATAAGTTTATCAAGCTGCTCGCATGACAAGAAAGCTAAGAAAAATTGCCAAATAGGCAAGGTTAGGACATTGTAAATTTTCACCTCGAATCCCTACTTACTAAAAATAGTTGAACTCCCAATCTGCGAAAGTTGCAATGCTCAACTAGTAATGCTATCGCTTGAGGGGGGAAAATATATCTGCTATGAAAGAGAATTTATTTGACAATGAATGAGCCGTCGAAGAGATATTTAAATTTTTGAAATTAGAGAAATACTACAGTAGAGTTTAAGATAAAGGCGTTGTCAATGAAGCTGCTAGTAGAGGCTGATATTATTATAATTTAAATTTATTCCTGGCTAATAAAAAAATAAAATAAAAAAACTACCACGACAACCCAGGCAGGGTCTTGGGTTAAGTACATTGTGTAAGGAAGTACTGTTTCAAAGCCAACGGTTGTGCAGGAAGGTGATCGGACCTGGTTCACGATAAACCGTCAGGTTTTCACCCTCATTTACTTAATCAGACTCTAATCTATCTCAAGAAATGGAGTATTGGGGACGATCATGTGGTGTATCTTGCCTTCAAAAAGTTCCAAACATTGAATTAAGGAAACGAGAGGAATAAATCGAGAACATCCCCCACACCATTAAAACTATAAAGCTGATAAGGATGGAAGAGGGACGATGACGCAAGCAAAGTCGGAATCGGAAACCGGAAATAAGACAGAAGAAAGATCACCCAGGAGAACCTGGTATGAGGAAGTTAAGGAAGGGATGATGAATAGAGGCATACCTGAAGAAGATTGGCAGGATAAAAGAAAATGGCAAAGACTTATTTTTGGTGACGACATATGACCAGCGTTGTAGAAGTCATTAAATAAAAAAAAAAAAAAATGTTTAAGCATTAATAAAATAAAATAAGCCGACAACGAACTGTTTGTACGAAGTGTAACATAGAGAGAGATCAAAGGCCAAAAATGTGTTTTTATGATTCAAGGAATTCTGAAATGTTGAAGTTGAAAACCGCAGCTCGAAAATTAGACCAGACTATGTAATACTTTCCTTCCCAGAGGTAAGAAAGTAAAAAATAAAATCAAAAAGAACTCTCTCATAAGATATTTTTGATTCTTATAATAATAAAACTGAATGTTTTAAAATAAATTATGTGTAAACTTATTTTTATTCCAAACTTTTTAGAGATGATTCCAAAGTCCAGGAATTTTATATATATATATATATATATATTTTAGGCTTCATTATTGATTGAATATCTAAATACCTTAGCTTAAAGAAAATTAAAGCTAAGGACATTTTCACGTAAAGGATGACAGCTCAGCATATTAAGCAGGGGAGCATAGTTACCTCCACTTCTATCACGGCAGTTGGGCCTTCTATAGGGCCTTCCTATAGAGTGATTGGAACACCAAGCTCTTATATTTTAACAATTTATCATGTTCTAATGGTTTATATAAATTTATTACTTATTAACCGTCTTATTTCTCTATTTTATGATTATTTATAGTGATTTAATAATGTTTTTTTGATTTTTATTATTGAAATTTACAACAATATTAAATGATGAATACAACAATATGAATTTTCAACATGAAGCAAGTAACTTGTCATGTACCACATGAAGAGAAACTATCCATTGGTAGCACTACAATTATATTTCTCTATTAGAAGGTCCCGAGGAAGCAAGGTTGGAAAAAAAGTAAACTAATATGTAAGAATATTTATCAACCTGGAAAAAATTACAAAAAAATATGTTAAAAACAAAACTACGAGAATGATTAAACAAATTAGCTGATTAAAACCAAACTTGTAACGTTAAGATTTTTTTTTTAAGCTTATTTATTGAAAAATATTACAATCTGTCTCAAGGAAATCTATAATAGTGTTCACAGATCACATTCACAGTCTATGTACAATAAATAAAATAAATTATACAGAAAAATAATATATATATAAATAAATAAGAATAAAATAACCTAAAAATAAATGGATAAAAAGAACACATCTCAAACTCAAAAATCAAAACTATGAAAAATAATAAGAACAAATATAATACTTAATTATATGCAATGTTGAACATACTGGTTGTATTTTATTTTCGCAATATATAGTAAATACTTTACATAAAAATAAAACAGTTTTTAAAAATGGGAACTAAAATTAATACACTTCCAATATTATAAACATAAATTGATTACAGATTTGATTGGATAATGTGATTGTGATAATCAAACATTCCATTAGCCGAGGACAATCGCTCCATCTGTTGGAACCCGAACTGCCATTACTCAACTCACCGCATCAAAGCGCCCACGACGAATTGGATATGGAGTCCCAACAGTCAGGGCGGGTAAGCAAGGCTTAAATCTCCTACGGAACTGAAATAATCCTTTAATCTTTTTTTTAACAAAATCGAGTAACATGATTTAAATTTTTTTTTTATTCGGTGAAAATTAGGTTTCAGCAATAATAATATGAAAATCGTGTATATTTGTATAGATAGTTAGCGTCAAAGGAAAGTGGTAGGGAAGGAACTACGTCACGATAGTGAGACTCGGCTATGTCATGCTACGCCAGTGCCTAGCTCATACCGTTCGTTTATCTTACACTTTATAGCTTAAAACAGTGTTTCTACCTTCAAAACCTTCATCCAAGAATTGATTTTAATCACCTTGTCGTTTGAGAATAGAAATAGTTAGTTTAAAATGTATTTTATTAATAATAAACGCATGTTTACAAAGGTAGAGATATTTAATAACATCGTATTTGATAGCCGTATATGTCACAGAACGCTGGACTCGAACCACGCCCTCCGTCCCCAACATACCTTCAAGGTGCACTGTTATTTGTAGCTTTTATTTAAATATAAACTTTTTTTTATTATTTGTAAAGTTCAAGCTGATGAAGAATTTCTTAATTTTATAAAGGACAAAACAGAAAAATAATTTCCACATTTCATTCTCTGGGTGCCAAGTCACATAGAAATCATTGGTAATGAGCAAATATTGCGACAAAGCAAGCATTTGCCCACAATGCCGGGGCAATGCTACTCAGATGCCACTAGATATAGGTCCTCCCCTCAAAAAACAAATATTTCGTAGCTGAAAATCCATCTGGAATGTCAAGCAAATCAAAAGATATAAAAAAAAAAGTCGACGTGCTTTGCCTCGAGGCGTCTGAAAGGAGATGGCTTCGCGATCTTCTAATTTAAATACTTTATTATAGTTCTACCTATAGTAGGGAAGATTCCCAACAATTATTGCATGCTATTGTATATCTCCACATTTACTAGATGTGTATTTTATTGAATTGAGGATTTCATGAATAAAAAAGAGAATGTGTGCTCAATACTACACAAAAGAAGTGAAAACATCAACAAGACGAGATTATTAATATGCATTTATTTAATTTTTTGTTCTATATTGTATAAAACTATTATTTATTTATTTACATTTATTTACATTCCACCCTACCTTGCCTGATGGGCCATACGGGCGTTTGCAATAGTGGGCTGTTATGCATGACTGCATAACAGCATACTACTGCAAGTGAAACAGTTTAAAATATGTTATCTTTGGTGACGTCTTATCAAGGGTGTCCGTCTTCCGGCGGTCTTCTTGGTGGTGGTCCTCTTCTCCGTGCTCCGATGTTGAAGTGGGCTGGACCCACTGCCTCCTTCCAGTCATAAATGAATTTCTTGAACCGAGGGAAGTTCTCCTTACTTACCAACTGAGGAAGTTCATCCTCTGTTAGGACGTAAATTCCTGCGGTTCTCATCATCGTTGCCCTTATTCCTTCAAATGCAGTGCAGGCCGTGACCACGTGCTCGACAGTCTCCAGAACTCCACAAGTGGGGCATTGGGGATCTATGTCCTGGCCAAAGTCATGTAGCTTAGCTCGAAAACCCCCATGCCCCGTGAGGAACTGTGAAATCCAATAGTCCGGGAGGATCCATTGTGCATCTAACCGCGACTGTACGGTGGGGAAGTATTTTCTGAGAGTACTCCCTTTCGGGGTAGCAACCCACCGACGGCTCCATTCCTCAATCGTATCCTCCGGATTATCTTCTTCCATTTGTTGGGACTTTCCACAATCCTCACCCGTAGATTTTCTGGAACTCCAGCCAAGCCTTCTTTCTTGAATTTATGATTGGTCACATCTTCTCGCAGGAGGAGGTCGAGAGGTACCGCCTCCGCTAGGACCTGCACTGCTTCATGTGACGTTGTCCTAAATGCTCTGGTGACACGCAACAGGGCCATCCTCTGGATAGACGCCAACCTTTTTCGCTGTCGCTGTGCTCCTATACCAGGAGGGAGATTCATACCTCAAGATACCCAGCACAACGCCTTTATAGATCGTCATCGTTGCGGGGTATCTGAGGCCCCAGAATGCACCCCCAACACGACTTAGTCCGTTCAAGGCTTGAGTCACCTTAGTTGCTAGATAATCCAAGTGAGGTGTTATATTTAGGCCTTTTCCTAACCTTACACCAAGATCGTATAAAACTATTGTAAGGAGGTCAGTAATTTGTTGAAACTATCGAATGCAACAGAAAATCTAATAGAAAAACATAATTTCAATTATGATCTATAAATCCCATAAAGAGGATGAAATGCTGTGAATATCTCTCACTTAACGTACGTAGTTCGTTCATGTAGTTTTTGAGATATTTTAATCCATTGGTCCAAAACAACATCCCTTGTCCAATGTCCTTGATATTGTTCCATTCCCAAATTTTCATCAGAACTTAATCCAATATCCTATTCCCTCAGCATATTCCTTAAACAGCTCCAGACGTCCCTACAATCGTCCTCGAAGGTTGAAACGGCCGTCGCCTCGAGATCTTTTGTAAATACGTCACAGGAGTCCAGGCAATGTTCCTCCTTTTAAGTCATGGTATTATGTAGCTTTAGTACCCTCTCTCAGTCCCCACTAGATTTCTATCCCAATGGCGCGGCTGAAAGAGAAGTGCTGGGATATTTTATAGAATCTCACATTGTCTGTAAATATTGTAATAAGTATGAAAGTGTTTTTTGTGAATTTTAAACTTTTTAATGTTGTCTCAAGTTTCATTTCTATTATTTTATTAAGTATATTTTTTCTATTTTTTTTTGTTATTATATAAATGGTCTGAATGAGTTTCACACAGCTCTAATACTCAATGCTCTAAATTGAGACATTTATTTTATTTCTCAATAAATATCCCCCCCAAAAAAATATCCCATCCAGTCATTTCCAAATATTTAAATCATTACTTTAAAACTTCGAGGTCCTTTAGGGCTTCGTTTTAGAAATGATAAGTTATGACTTTATGTATTATAAGATGCACACATCAGCATAAAGTTAATCATTTAACTGAGGAGTTTAGGAGTGAAAGGGTAAAGAATAAAATAACATGATAACGTTGTCTTCACCTTTGAAAAATGAAGTATCCTTCACCAGCCTGTATCCAATCAGAAGTTTTATTCGCCCCTGACGAGGGCCATAAAAACTCGAGCCCATTGGAAGGACCTGGAGAATGAGAATATTGCGGCCAAGGTGTGTCCTTTGAGGGCATTCCAGGAGCTTAGTGACCCTGGAGAAGGCAAGAAGTCCTGAGCTGGAGAAGCTAATTGAAATATATACCGCCATTAGGGCTGTATAATTGAAAAGGATCCCTAACATAGATTACTTTAGGACGTTTAAAGGATAATCCTTCTTAATATCCAACCAACTGCAATTAACTTGCTTCTTATCGTCGTGAATCGTTCTTAAAGCCAAGTGATCTAAAGTTTCTTCAAGTTTTCCGTTGTAGAGCCATTCGCGTTATACAGAAAAAGAATACTGACGAATGAGCCGCTTATTACTAAAGTAAATCCTAATGGATTATTACGAAAATCGAGATAAGTATAGATTCATATTTAAAAACATCCAATGAATCCGTTGGTGCAATTATTTTATTTTTCAAAAACGAACATAAATATTTTAAACATCTCATATTATAAGTCTTATGAAATTCTACAAAAGTCTTCTTTAATACCGCTTTCTAATTGTACGTATCTATTTATTCTTATTTTATGTCTCTTATACTGGGATAATGCAATATTGTGATCCTGTTGCTCATCTCCTGTCATTATTATTTCTTTAATATATGTATATATTTTGTATGCTTTAGCTGTTTGGGTTTTGACATAAGTCAATTTTTTTTATTACGTACTTTTGATATTTTTTCTTTTCTGGAGGTTTTTCCTTTTCTTTCTTTACATGTTATTATTTTTTTATTTTTTCTAGTAGAATTTTAAGTATAGTTGAGAAGATTTATTTTATTTTTTAGTAATTTACATACTATTATTTGAGTTACTACATACTATTATATTGTTTGAATCTTCATAGTATTGTTTTATGGGTTTCAAAAATTTTAGACTGTATATAAAAAAGTTAATTTAAACTAGATATTTTGTCGTTTATATATTACTGGCATGATACATGCTGCGGTTAAAAATGTTCACGTAATTTCAGTGATTGTGGGGGTTGAAACATAGATGGCCCAATATAGATTTTGCCGAATATCTTCAACAATTTTCGCTTAGGCATGCCTTTCTTCCATTTTCGTTTACTATACCGCCTTACTGTACCGCCTGTAAAAAATAACGTCACATTTGTGAGTTTCTTTCTTCCTTTTGAAGTTCAACCAATGGTTCTGGTCTCCCATTTCCCTCTCAAACTTCAAAGTGGTAAGGAGCTTTATTCCAAATCTTTTTTCAACTTATAATTGAAGGGTAGGATGTAAGCATCGATAAGTTTTAAATAAGTATAGGCCTTCATTTTCTGTATTTTGTTGGTGAATTTGGTGAGGAAGACATACTGACTTTACTTGGCTATTTTTTTATTGTTTTTTCTCTCATTCTTTCTGATCAGCTGTTTAATATAACCTTACTATACTTTATACTGCATACGTTTATGCAGCCCCCTTTTTGTTGAGTATGTTGAGTATTGTTTGGTGAGATGGCTTTAGTAAAAGTATTTTTGTTATTGATACATGAACATAGTTGACTGATCTAATGTAGACACAGAAATGAACTTTAACATCTTATGAACTGAACTGCTCACTCCATAGTCGGCTGTCTGATACTGTCTGGGTGTCCATATCAACATTTCAAATTAAGTGTCCACCTACCACTGACTTTTTGTGATTTTTTAATCAAACTAATATAGATAGTGCCTCATATTATAAGTAATTAAATTATATATAACACCATTTTTTATCTATCTTCAATATTGTTTGGGGAGTTGTGAAAAAATTGTTAAAATTAATGCTTCAAATATAACTCTGTAAGATCTTATGAAAAGTTCTCCCCACTTCTCTACAAATCGTTTAAGTATTTCTTTTTTTTTTTTTTTATTATTATTTATCTGTCTATGAGGGACAAGATATAAATCTTGTGGGAGTAGGTACTAATGAATGTTTTGAGGAGTCAGCATATCTAAGTTAATTTACATTTTGAAACACATTTCCTCTCAAGAAAAATACGAGAGAATTCTTTGTAAATCGAAGAAACAATTTTATAACGTTTATTAATTTCACTTCGGTACCGTGGTTTGGAATCTAAGTAAAAAGTAAATTTCTTGCCTTTATTGGTCATATTAATATTAATGGAACATAGCTTCATAAAAAGTTTTTTTTTTCAAAGTCAATTTAAGCTAAAGCCTTAAGCTAACGAGATAATACACACACACACACACACACACACACACACACACACATATATATATACATACATAATTATTATTTAATAAACTATTGAATGTTCATTTCTTCTGTTTATTGACGTTTCGATCCCGGTATTTTCTTTTTATTAGTCAACCATGGGATCCTCTTCAAAGCTAGAATTTTAAAAAATAGAGCTTCGATCAGGCCAGGGAAACACCGACAGTCTCAGAACCGTCCACTAGCACATATATTAAGCTACTGTTTTATATATATATATATATATAATGTACTATACTGAAAATAAATATAAATATTCATTCACTACTTTTTAAATATATATATATATATATATATATATATATATATATATATATATATATATATATATAACAGGGATTATTTTGGAATAAGAAGAACTACCTCTATGAAATGATGTTTAAGTGATTCTTGAGGTCCTATTAAAAAAAAAAAAAGTTAGATACACGAACAATAGTCATTTTAAAGATACCTTGTGTAATTTTTTTAATAAGGTATGGTTATAAAAAATAGGTTTATGCGAATCGTCATTTAAAAAATGGAACATCTCTCAAAGCAACAAATATAGACCAATGAAAAAATTTTTTTTTTCCATTTTGGTGGAGATTCAGCCCCTGTTTTTCCCCATCTAAAATCGTCACCACCTGCCACCACTAATGCACCAGTGCTTAAAGATAACTGTTTAAAAAATGTATGCTTAAAGGTTACTGCACTTACGTGACTGCAGGTTAATGGTATGGAACAAACGGAATAATAATTTAAATTTAAATACAAATAATTCCATATATATATATATATATATATATATATATATATATGTGTTTATACGATTCGCATAAACCTATTTTTATAACCATACCTTATTAAAAAAATTACACAAGGTATCTTTAAAATGACTATTGTTCGTGTATCTAACTTTTTTTTTTTTAATAGGACCTCAAGAATCACTTAAACATCATTTCATAGAGGTAGTTCTTCTTATTCCAAAATAATCCCTGTTATATATATATATATATTTAAAAAGTAGTGAATGAATATTTATATTTATTTTCTTATTTATATTTATTATATTAAAATTAGTGTCATGGCCGAAACTGAGGTTCTATATTCGTATCGTTCCGTCTTTGCTAGTTTGTTATGTGCTTATTATCTCAAATCCTGTTCTCAGACTTTGTAAACAGTGAGTTTATAAACAATTTAACATTTTTACATTATAATCAGTGAGGTGAGTGACTTTTATTAACAATTAGCAACATTAAATTGGTACTCGATTGCTAGAGACAGTTTACGTGGCAGATAATTCCCCTCAGCGGGTCTTATCTTTCAAATTCAAGGTCACGGCGCTTTATTTTACGTTCAGAATATCTTGAGTTCGTACCTAAGACAGTATATATATTTTTTTTTTCTCTGTTTTTATTTCTTAATTGATTATTTTATTTTAATATTTTTTTTCTACTGAGACTCTATTTTATTTATTTATAAAAATGTTTTTTTTAATATTTGTATATATATTTGTAAATAGATTAGTTATTAAGTATTTGTTTTGTAAATTTTCTTATTAGTGATACTTTTTTTTTTTTCTCTCTTCTTTTTGTATATATTATTATTTAGAGGTATGGATTCTGATAAGAACATTTCTTTTGACGAATCAGATGAAGAGACTCCTTTCTCCGAAATCAGTGAGACTGATTCTCAATATTTAACAAGGCGAACTCTCCAAAAGCGCCATAGAAACTCTGCCCCCGGTTCGGCGGGCAACTCACCTAATAAAAAAAAAAACAAATCCGCTAAAACAAAGCAAGCTCTCAAAGTAAATAAAGAATCAAAAACTAGTAATAATTCAGCTATGAAACCTGACACTAAACCATCAACTAACACATCCAGTAACAATTCTGTTACAGCCAATAATAAAATTAACGAAATCACTGAACCTAGAACTTTCACTGAACCAGTGCCACCTCCGATTTATGTAAGCAAGATTGACAATTTCATTCAGTTCGGTCAAGAAATAGCTAATCTGATCGGACCGACCAACTTCCGGTGTTTTTCTCGAGTCAACGATATAAAGATTAACACCAATACTAAAGATGATTATAAAAAACTTATAAATCATTTGACAGCACTCAATCACGACTTCCACTGCTATCAACTAAAAGAAGACAAAACATATAGAGTGGTTTTGAGAGGTCTTCACTCTACCACACCCACTACCGCTATAAAAAAAGATCTGGAAGATATCGGCCATTCGGTAAGACATATATCTTCTATCTTACATCCTATTGATAAATATCCACTGCCATTATTTTTCATCGATCTAGAACCAGCCCGGAATAATGCAGAAATCTTCGAAGTTAAAAGACTGCTGTATTCTGTTGTAAAATTTGAAGAGCCGAGGCAGAAACCAATAGTCGTTCAATGCACCAAGTGCCAAAACTTAGGGCATACAAAGGCTTACTGCCATCACTCGGTGCGTTGCGTTAAATGCGCCGGGCCTCACGCCTCTAACACCTGCCAGAAACCGTTAAATGAACCACCAAAATGTGCCCTTTGTGGTGAGGACCACCCTGCAACCTATCGGGGCTGCATTATCTATAAGAAGCTATATAAGCAAAGAACTTATAATTTATCATTAAAAGAAGAACAGAAGAATTCTACCCAGGCACAGGTACAGGCACCTGAACTCCTAAATTTGGCAGCGTTTCCTCAACTGCCGAACGAAATAATACCACAATTGACGCACAACCCTTCTACATCAACAGATCATCCCCATCAAGACTCTAGGCACCTATATTCAGACACTACGGTGAAGAATCAACAGCCGCGACGTCAGACGCCTCAGATTTCCAAAACTAAGACTCAGGCTTCCAAACCTAAGATCCAGACCTCCCAATCCAAGACTCAAATCTCCCACATTCATTCAAAATCTCCACGTCAGCAAATGCCTCCTCACCAGATACCTATACGTGTAAAATTACCGCCCGAACATCCAACTCCTGTTTATTCCCACCCTACTGCTCATATTTACTCTCCTTCCCAAGTTCCAAGGGTACATCCTTCATCAGACACTCCTTATCATAAGATCTTTCCCTCACGAACTCCTAATCAAAACCAACCTGACCAACAAAACCCGATCGATTTAATAAACTCCACCCTTGCTTCCTTCCTGAAAGATCTCCAAGAGACTATCAAGCCACTAATTACCCTCCTCACAAGAATCCTTACCGAAATTCCCTTCAATCTCTCACGATGAGCACTAAGCCCCTAGCTGTTCTTTTATGGAATGCTAACGGACTACAAAACCACCGAGACGAACTCGACATTTTTCTTCATGACTATCACATTGATATTGCTCTACTGACAGAAACTCACTTCACTCGACGTTCATATTTCTACATACGTGACTATATCACTTATAGATCAGACCACCCCGACAACACTTCCCATGCCGGTTCTTGCATCCTTATCCATAAATCCTTATCCCATTCTCTCATTCCTTCTACTCCAACGGAGGCTATTCAAGCAACCTCGGTTATCATTTCAACTCGTCCTTTCCATTTAACATTCTCAGCTGTATACTGTCCTCCCGGTCATACTCTTACCTATAACTTACTTGAATCCTTATTTCAATCCTTCGGATCGCGCTTTATTGCTGGAGGAGACTACAATGCTAAACACCAACGATGGGGTTGTCGATCATCCAACTCCCGTGGTAACATACTATCTTCTGTCTCAACTTCCAATAGTTACTCTGTCCTCTCTCCTATGAATCCTACCTATTGGCCAACATCCCTCAAAAAACGCCCTGATATCCTCGACATATTTGTCACCTCCCAAATTTCCTCTTCCCATGTCACAATAAAATCCCTGGATGACCTCTCCTCAGATCATTCTCCAGTTCTGCTTTCATTACACACAACCTTCGCTCCTAAGCCCTCGTCCTCTCCTACACTGATTACAGGACGAGTAAACTGGGACAATTTTCGTAAAGACCTGGAAAATAAATTGGACCTAAATATTCCACTTAAGACGAAACGTGATATTGACACAGCCATAAAAGAACTTACTACATCTATAAGTGACAAAATAAAGAATAATACATCTACCAATAAAACTGACAACTCCCAACAGACAAATTTGCCGCAGCATATTCGTATCTTATTAAGGGAAAAACGCAGAGCAAGATCGAAGTGGCACAGGACTAGATATCCATCAGATAAGACATATTACAACAAATTAACTAACCAACTAAAAGCTGAAATTAGAAAATACAAAGTTCAAAATTTACATAACATGACAGAAAAACTTACTACTTGTGACAAATCACTATGGTTGACCACTAAAAAACTCCTTAAATTCAAAGATTTTAACCACCCACTTATTACTGAAACCCAACCCTGGTCCAGATCTGATGATGAAAAATCTCAAATATTTGCTCAACACATCTCAAAAACATTTAATCCACACCCAGACATCCTTAATCCAACCCACCTTGAGTTTATTGAAGCAGAATTGGATACCCCACTCCAATTGACTCCTCCACCTAAAGCATTTCATCCTTCAGAAATATCCAATATCATTAATAGATTACCTTCTCGCAAAGCTCCTGGCCATGACCTAATCACCTCCCAGATCCTAAAATGTCTTCCTAAAAAAGCCATACTGTTCCTAACCTATATATTTAATGCTGTACTCCGCACCACATATTTTCCTGACTCTTGGAAACTATCCATTGTCAAAATGATACCTAAACCCACAAAGCCGCCAGAACACCCATCCTCTTACCGTCCTATCTCCCTTTTACCCATTATGGGCAAAATCCTGGAAAAACTCATTTTAAAACGCCTGTATCCCATCCTAGACTCTAAACACATTATCCCAGATCACCAATTTGGATTCCGCACATCCCACTCCACTATTCAGCAATGCCATCGTGTGGTAGATGTAGTCTCCTCTGCATTGGAGCGCGGAATGTACTGCACGGGAGTCTTTCTCGACGTTGAACAGGCGTTTGATAGAGTCTGGCATCCGGGACTGATGTACAAACTCCGTGAATTCCTACCACCTACATACTTCCTCATTATACGTTCCTACCTTACTGACAGATACTTCAAAGTCAATCATAACAATGCTTATTCATCTCTTTTTACTCAGTCTGCCGGTGTTCCTCAAGGTAGTATCCTAGGTCCTATCCTTTACACAGTTTATACAGCTGACATCCCAACCCAATCCAACACTGTCATCACCACCTATGCCGATGACACGTGTATCCTATCAGTTAATAACGATCCTTTAATTGCATCCCAAACTCTTCAATCACATATCACAAGCCTTGAAGAATGGTGTAAAAATTGGAGAATAAAAATAAATTCCAACAAATCCCATCAAATCACTTTTACCCTCCGTCGTAAACCTATGACCTCTTGTCCTACAGTATCCTTCAATAATACTCCACTTATTCCTGTTGAGCAAATCCGCTACTTAGGACTCCACCTTGACAAACGACTCACTTGGAACCCCCATACCAGACTGAAACGACTAGAAACCGCCCGACGTTTTCGACTACTGCAGCACTTACTAGACAAACGATCTAAGCTTTCAATCAATTATAAACGACTCGTATATATGACAATAATAAGACCTATTTGGACTTACGGAATTGAGCTTTGGGGCTCCACTAAACCATCGAATTCCTCTCGTATCCAATCCTTACAATCCAAAATCCTTCGTAAAATCCTCAACGCTCCTTACTTTGTCACAAATAAAATCATCCATAAAGACCTTAATGTTCCATATGTTTCCGATCTGGCCCAATCCAGATACCTTTCCTTCCATAACAAACTGCAGAATCATCCGAATCCTCTCGTTTCAAACCTTGCTTCCTCCTCGATCCCTGATAACCCTCCGAGGCGTCTGAAAAGAAGATGGCCTCGGGATCTTCTAATATAGAACTTTAATTTGAGTTCTACCAATGGGTAGTTTCTCTTCATGTTGTACATGCCATGTTACAAATTTCTCATTTACTTATTGTATTCTCTATGTAATACAGTTGTAAATTCCATTGAAATAAAAAAAAAAAAAAAAAAAAAAAAAAAAAATATTTATTATATTTATATTATAAATATAAATATTCATTCACTACTTTTTAAATATATATATATATATATATATATATATATTATATATATATATATATATATATATATTTTCAAGTTAATTTATTATTAGCCATATTTACACCAATTTAAAAAAAATTTGTTGTCACTTAATGACTACTCATCAAAATGACGACGTTTCGGCTCGTCGAGCCATTTTCAAGTCTAAAAAAATTTTTTCATTTACAATCATATATTAAATTTTAACATATTTCAAATTATAAAGATACTTATTATGTACCTAAAATACCCATCATGTACCTGTCATTTTCACTTATGCGAATTGCAAGCGTCTACAATATAATAAAATTCATTATTATTGTCATGTTCACCTTTAATTATTTAACAACATTATTATTACTCATCTTTACTATTACATGATTCAAAATAAGTTAAATTTACCATGTTTCTGAGTCACCCACATGTCATCCATCTCATTTCTATTCAGTGACTGGTTATTCTTATAGGAGTAGGGGAAGACTATTTATTATGAACATATATAATGCTGTTACTCAATATTACATGTGGATCTATTTTAAGTAATATTAGCTGATTTATTTCAAATTTTGATTTTTTCAATAGAACTAGCATAAAAAGTATTCATATTATCCACGTCTGTATGATTATTTACTGAGTTTTTTAAGTTTTTAGTTATGTATATTGATTCTTTAATTCTACGTTTATTCGTATTTCTTTCATTATGTAGGATTTTGGCATTTTTGAAATCAAACTCATGTTTAGTTTGCATATTATGTTGTGAGAGTCCAGTAGCTAATTTAATTTTGTGTTTTTTGAATTACAATTTTGTTTATGCTGTTTAAGCCTTTTTTCAAACCATTGGGATGTTTGTCCAAAATATGCTTTGTTGTCGCAATTCTTACAATTTATTTTATAAATAATATTCGTTAATTTATCGATAGGTACTTTATCTTTAGTTTTCGAATAAATTGTATCTAATTTATTAATTGGTTTGCTTGCAAATTTAATTTCATTTACATCGTATTGTTTAAATGTTCTTTCAATTTTATCAGTTAAGTTTCTAATATATGAGACGCTAAAATATTTTTTAGGTTGTTGTTTGTTCCCATTACATTTTTCAATTTGTGTCTTAATGTCATGTATATCGTTCATGGAAGGTTTTTGTTTTACTGCATTTTCAGTTTTAAAATAATTTGTTATTAAATTCGGTTCTTTATTAATTTTAATATTTTGCTTCAATTTCTCACTCCTATCATTGCTAATGTCAATAATCTGTTTGTTACTATTGTCATTTATAATTAACTTTTTATTTTCATACCATAATTTATTAATTAATCGAATGGGGTACCAATTTTCTAATAGAATTTGATATATTTGTGCTTTGATTTCTTTTATATGGTTTTGATCTGTTATTAATTTTGCCTTATTTATTAAATTTTTAGCTGTGTTAATTATTATATGTTTCTTGTGGTTACTGTGCCAGTTTAGGATTCTATCACTAGTTATTGTTTTTTTGCACCATATTTTAGGTACATAATAAGTATCTTTATAATTTGAAATATGTTAAAATTTAATATATGATTGTAAATGAAAAAATTTTTTTAGACTTGAAAATGGCTCGACGAGCCGAAACGTCGTCATTTTGATGAGTAGTCATTAAGTGACAACAAATTTTTTTTAAATTGGTGTAAATATGGCTAATAATAAATTAACTTGAAAATAATAGTATGCACCGAAGAAGAATTGAGTAATATTGTGTATATATATATATATTTAAAAAGTAGTGAATGAATATTTATATTTATTTTCTTATTTATATTTATTATATTTATATTATAAATATAAATATTCATTCACTACTTTTTAAATATATATATATATATATATATATAATATATATATATATATATATATATATATATATATATATATATATATATATATATAACAGGGATTATTTTGGAATAAGAAGAACTACCTCTATGAAATGATGTTTAAGTGATTCTTGAGGTCCTATTAAAAAAAAAAAAAGTTAGATACACGAACAATAGTCATTTTAAAGATACCTTGTGTAATTTTTTTAATAAGGTATGGTTATAAAAAATAGGTTTATGCGAATCGTATAAACATATTTATATATATATATATATATATATATATATATATATATATATATATATATATATATATGGAATTATTTGTATTTAAATTTAAATTATTATTCCGTTTGTTCCATACCATTAACCTGCAGTCACGTAAGTGCAGTAACCTTTAAGCATACATTTTTTAAACAGTTATCTTTAAGCACTGGTGCATTAGTGGTGGCAGGTGGTGACGATTTTAGATGGGGAAAAACAGGGGCTGAATCTCCACCAAAATGGAAAAAAAAATTTTTTTCATTGGTCTATATTTGTTGCTTTGAGAGATGTTCCATTTTTTAAATGACGATTCGCATAAACCTATTTTTTATAACCATACCTTATTAAAAAAATTACACAAGGTATCTTTAAAATGACTATTGTTCGTGTATCTAACTTTTTTTTTTTTTTAATAGGACCTCAAGAATCACTTAAACATCATTTCATAGAGGTAGTTCTTCTTATTCCAAAATAATCCCTGTTATATATATATATATATATATATATATATATTTAAAAAGTAGTGAATGAATATTTATATTTATTTTCAGTATAGTACATTATATATATATATATATATATATATATATATATATATATATATATATATATATATATAAAACAGTAGCTTAATATATGTGCTAGTGGACGGTGCTGAGGAGACTGTCGGTGTGTCCCTGGCCTGATCGAAGCTCTATTTTTTAAAATTCTAGCTTTGAAGAGGATCCCATGGTTGGCTAATAAAAAGAAAATACCGGGATCGAAACGTCAATAAACAGAAGAAATGAACATTCAATAGTTTATTAAATAATAATTATGTATGTATATATATGTGTGTGTGTGTGTGTGTGTGTGTGTGTGTGTGTGTGTGTGTATTATCTCGTTAGCTTAAGGCTTTAGCTTAAATTGACTTTGAAAAAAAAAACTTTTTATGAAGCTATGTTCCATTAATATTAATATGGTCAATAAAGGCAGGAATTTTACTTTTTACTTAGAATCCAAATCACGGTCACCGAAGCGAAATTAATAAACATTATAAAATCGTATCTTCGATTTATAAAGGATTCTCTCTTATTTTTCTTGAGAGGAAATGTGTTTCAAAATATAAATTAACTTAGATATGCTGACTCCTCAAAACATTCATTAGTACCTACTCCCACAAGATTTATATCTTGTCCCTCATAGACAGATAAATAATAATAAAAAAAAAAAAAAAGAAATACTAAAACGATTTGTAGAGAAGTGGGGAGAACTTTTCATAAGATCTTACAGAGTTATATTTGAAGCATTAATTTTAACAATTTTTTCACAACTCCCAAACAATATTGAAGATAGATAAATAATGGTGTTATATATAATTTAATTGCTTATAATATGAGGTACAATCAACATTAGTTTGGTTAAAAAATCACAAAATTCATTGCTAGGTGGACATTTAATTAGAAATGTAGATATGGATACCCAGACAGTATCAGACAGCCGACTATGGAGTGAGCAGTTCAGTTCATAAGATGTTAAAGTTCATTTCTGTGTCTACATTAGATCTGTCAACTGCTATGTCCATGCATCAATAACAAAAATATTTTTACTAAAGCCATCTCACCAAACAATACAAATACATACTCAACAAAAAGAGGGCTGCATAAACGTATGCAGTATAAAGCGGAGGAAGCTTATATTAAACAGCTGATCAGAAAGAATGAGAGAAAAAACAATAAAAAAATAACCAAGTAAAGTCAGTATGTCTTCCTCGCCAAATTCACCAAAAAAATACAGAAAATGAAGCCCTATACTTATTTAAAACTTATCGATGCTTACATCCTACCCTTCAATTATAAGTTGAAAAAAGATTTGGAATAAAGCCCCTTACCACTTTGAAGTTTGAGAGGGAAATGGGAGACCAGAACCATTGGTTGAACTTCAAAAGGAAGAAAGAAACTCACAAATGTGACGTTATTTTTTACAGGCGGTACAGTAAGGCGGTATAGTAAACGAAAATGGCATGCCTAAGCGAAAATTGTTGAAGAGATTCGGCAAAATCTATGTTGGGCCATCTATGTTTCAACCCCCACAATCACTGAAATTACGTGAAAATTTTTAACTGCAGCATGTGTCATGCCAGTAATATATAAACGACAAAATATCTAGTTTAAATTAACTTTTTTAAATACAGTCTAAAATTTTTGAAACCCATAAAACAATACTATGAACATAAACTCCCTTTCACATGATCAATGCCTTCCCCATTTCACAGCCATTATATTTGGCAAAGTTATTTATATTAATTTTGATTGTGGAATATAATTCAAAGAAATTGATACTAGAGAATTTCTACACTATTCTCCCCATTTCCTTCAACTTTCGGTTGAACGGTTCGGTTCGGTAACCGAACGGGCGGTTTTCAAAATATAGGCGTGTAAAAAACAATACGTTTCCAGATTCGAAAGCGGAAGCGTTTTTTGTAAGTAGCGGATGGAATTTGATGAAATGGATATCTACTTGATTTTCGATTTATCAATCCCTATCTTCCATCCAAATTCGAGCCAAAGGGAATATGCGGTTTTTAAGATATAGACATATCACGAAAAAGACGTTTGGGCATATTTAAGAGAAAGTTGTTAATGGAATACAATAGAATTGATACAGCATTATTTTTTTTTACGAACATCTATGTTTCTTCCTGCTTAGAGTCAAATCGAACGAGCATACATTTGCGTGTTCTTAAGCGCAAGTGGTAGATGGAATATGATGAAATTAATATGGGAACATCTAGATATCAATCTGCACATTGACTTAAAATTTCATGAAAATTGGATAAATGATAGTAGGTGATATGGCCGTTACATCGATTTGACTACAGAGAGACAGGCGCCGAACCAAATTTAATCCTGGATGTCTGAAACTTAAAACGCGAATGGATTTTTTTAAATTCTGAGCACATAATTTTTTTTAAACTCCCGCGAGAATACAAAGCTTCCCTACCTTCAGTAGTGAGGAAGCAAAATTAGTTAATCCAAAAAAAAATTGTTTTTTGTGACAAATAACATCCAAATTTAAAAAAAAAAAACACGGAGAATATACTGCTAATTCCCAAGTGATAATATTACTTTAGTACTATAAATGAACATATAGCCCAAGAAGAGACTTAAAGTAATTAGGTATAAATGAAAAATTCGATATCATAAAGAATCTTTTACCTGCATGTGAACAGTTAAAATGTCATTTATGTATTTTTTCTTTTTTTTTTTTTTTTATATATATATGAACTAGTTATTTTCTAATGATACCTCAATTGTTGAAACGTTGACAAATTAACTGTTCACCTGTATGTTAGAGAGTCATGGATTTTTAGTTTGAATGTTTATCTTTATACTTTAATTAAGATTTAGAGATAAGATTAGATTAAAATTCTTCTAGAAGAAGAAGATAGAAATAGTTGGTATTTTTAATCAGATAATATAGTTCACAAAAGCCATTTTAATTAATAATTGACGATCACTACATTATTAACGAATTATTGGAGACGATAATGGTCTCTTAAATGAAGTGGCCCTGCCACACGTATGATGAAGTACCTCATTTTTAAATCCATACACAGCGACTCTAATTGCTACTTCATCGACTAGAAGTTTCCCCGATTTCACAGTCCGACTGATCTATCTACGCATGAAAGGTATAGCAATAAGCGTTTTTAAAATATTGTATTTGCACACGGGACAAGCTAAAAGAAAATAGTAAAACTATAACTATTAAAACAACAATAATTATGGAAAAATCATATTTTTTTTACAGCCTGTTCATACAAGTCATAACTTGTAGGCCTCCCCTAATTAATATTTTTTTTTTATTGTAGAAAATAAACTTTATCTGGGACGATGTCTCCTTAGAATAAAAATCCTCAACTCCTCTCTCAGTTTTTACCAATTTTATAGCGGAATCTCTCTGATTATTCACGTGATACAGTTAAAGTGTATATCAGAGCAGTTGATATTTACTGTTGGCATCTTTTTTTTTGTTATTTTAAGGAAAAAAAAAAAAAAAAAAAAATTTTTTTTTTCTTTTTTTTTATTTATTTATTTATTTTTCTCTTATGATATGCGGTATGATCAGCAAGTGATGGCCAGTAAGGTGCCCAAGAGGTCTCGGTCAGACGGAGTTAGCTCACCAGCCAAACAAAGGACTCGTCGCTGCCTACGAGAAATACCTCCAGTGACCAAAATGAACACTTCAGAACCAGAACCTCAGCCCCAACCAGGTACGTCTGCACAAGAAACGATTGAAGAATCACCTTTCTTTACTCCAAACCCCTACCAAGTGCTTCAAAATGACAAAGAAGTAATGGAGTCTGCAGCAATACCCAGAGAACCAAAGCCTCCTCCGATATTTGTGAAAAATATAAAAAATTTCCAGATGTTCTGCACCCAACTAAATAAAATCTGCTCTGGCAGTTATTCATGCCTTAACAGGACCAATGACACCAAGATAACACCTGATTCTGCAGAAGCCTACCGAAAAATAGTGAAGTACTTATCAGAAACAAATGCGAATTTTCACACTTACCAGCTGAGGCAGGAAAGAGCTTTACGAGTGGTGATAAGAAATTTACATTCCTCAACCCCCACTGAAGTTATTAAAGAAGAACTAACGACGCTTGGTTTCAATGTACGCCAGGTAACAAACGTTTTGAAGGAGGACAGGGAACAGCCAGGATTACGAAATAGGATCCCACTACCATTGTTTTTCGTGGACTTGGAGCCATCACCAGGTATCGAAAAAATATATGATATCACAAGAATATACTATACAATGGTGAAAGTTGAGAAGCCATATCCCAAGAGAGACATCGTGCAGTGCCATAATTGTCAGACCTATGGCCACACGAAGACATATTGCCACCATCTGCCGCGTTGCGTGAAGTGCGGTGAACAGCACAAATCTGTAGAGTGCACCAAACCTATACAAGATCCAGCAGTATGTGCCCTATGCTTGGAGGGACACCCGGCCAACTACAAAGGCTGCCAAATTTACAAGAATCTCAAAACCAGACACCAGAAAAACCGGATTCAAGATGAAGCACTAAGAACAAGAAGAGAGAGAGAGCCTTCCAGAATTGTAAACAATGATGTATCATTCTCCCAACTACTTAGAGGTAAGACTTTAACCGATAAATGTCAAGCCCTGCCACAACAACAACCTCAAACCCAACCTCAAAATCCTCTTCATCCTAATATACCTAACCACCAACAACAAATTCCTCATATTCCTCCTCCTTCAAATGCAACAGATCTCACAAGTTTGTTAGCATCTTTCCTCACCGATTTCAAATCCCTTGTTACTCCACTCATATCACTCCTCACGAATCTCGTATCTCACCTCATCCCTCCTTTGAAAAATCCTTAAATGACTCACATCCCTAAACCCATATCCATTCTCCTTTGGAATGCGAATGGTGTTAGAAATCATACAGACGAACTATCTACTTTACTACTTGACAAGAACATTGATGTGGCACTAATTACTGAAACTCGACTAACCACTAAACAGCACTTCAATATACCACAATACCTGACATATCGTACTGACCACCCTGACGGAAAAGCACATGCCGGTACTGCTGTAATTGTACACCAATCCCTCTCCCATCACCTACTCCCATTACCAATACATGATTTCCTACAGTCCACCGCTATCGTGATAAAAACCTTCTCCTTTCCGGTCACTCTTGCATCAGCGTATTGCCCTCCTAACCGATCCATATCCAATGCCCAATTCAGTTCTCTCCTCGACTCCTTAGGACATCACTTCATCTTGGGTGCAGACCTAAATGCCAAGCACCAACAATGGGGTTCCAGAACCACGAATTCTCGTGGCCGAACCCTGCTGTCTGCACTCAATTCCCAACGTTTTCACCTCCTTTCCCCCAACTCTCCTACCTACTGGCCCACAGATCCCAACCGTAATCCTGATCTTCTAGATTTCTTTATCCACAGCGGCTTAAGTCCCCTCAATTGTTCCATTACACGTCTAAATGAACTTTCCTCTGACCATAGTCCTCTAATCCTTAATGTTTCACTTGAACCTGTTCCCAAACCTTCTCCACCGTCATTCATTAGGGGCCCAGTAAACTGGGACCTTTTCCGCCAAATAATCTCCGATAATATTGATCTCAACATATCCCTCAAAACTCCCGATGACCTTGATAGTGCCGTAAATTCCTTTACTACCACAATCCAACAAGCCGCCTGGACTGCCTCCTTTCCAAAAGACTCCTCCAGAATTCCTATAAAGACCATTCTACCCCAACACCTCCTTAACCTAATCCGCACCAAACGCCGTGCCAGATTATTATGGCAACGATCCCGACATCCTACCGACCGCTGCTCCTATAATTACTACTGCAAACAATTAAAACTGGAATTAGCCACCTTCAGATCACAATCCTTCAACTCCTACCTATCCTCCCTCTCTTCTCGCGACAATTCCCTTTGGAAAACCACAACAAAAATCCTAAATCCTCACCGCATTTCCCATCCTCTCCGACGAGGTGATGGCTCCTGGGCAGCATCTGACGAAGATAAAGCTGAGGAGTTCGCCATTCACCTATCCAATACATTTATTTCACATCCGGAATCCCATCCTGCCCACACCGTAACAGTAGAAGAACTCCTTACATCACCAATCCCACTTTCCTTGCCCCCAAAAGCTATTCATCCTTCCGAAGTAAAATTTCAATTAAAAAAACTAATCCTCCGTAAAGCTCCTGGACATGATCTCCTTACACCTCAAATCCTTCGACAACTTCCATCCAAAGCAGTCATATTCCTTACATATATCTACAATTGTATCCTACGCACCACCCACTTCCCTCTGTTATGGAAACACTCCACTATTATCCTTTTCCCAAAACCAGGAAAACCTCTCAATAGCTCAACATCCTATAGACCAATCAGCCTACTCCCAATCCTTTCAAAAATTTTTGAAAAGATCCTTTTGAAACGAATCCTACCCATTATAGAATCCCAAAATATCCCTTCCCATCAGTTTGGTTTTCGCTCTCAACATTCTACTGTTCAACAAGGACTCCGAGTCGTTGATCATATTTCCTCAGCCCTAGAAAACAAGGAATACTGTTCGGGTGCCTTTCTGGACATTGCACAGGCATTTGACCGGGTATGGCACTCCGGACTGCTCTCCAAGCTTAAAATCCATTTACCTCAGTCCTTGTACCTAGTCCTCCGATCCTACCTCTCTGACCGCTCCTTTCGAGTTCGCTGTGGAACAGAATTTTCCAATATCTACTCCGTTAAAGCCGGTGTTCCCCAAGGCAGCGTCTTGGGTCCCGTGCTTTACATCCTCTTTACTGCTGACATCCCTGTTCATCCCGATACTTTTCTTGCAACATTCGCTGACGACACCGCAATCTTATCATCCAACTCTGATCCCGAAATAGCATCCTTAAATCTCCAAAGTCATCTCACCTTGATTGAGCACTGGTGTAATAACTGGCGCATTAAAGTTAATGAATCTAAATGCCAACACATTACTTTTACACTCCGACGCAATTCCTGTCCACCAGTACTCTTTAATTCCATCCAGCTTCCTTATTCAGACACAGTCCGGTATCTTGGCTTTCATTTAGACCGAAGACTAACTTGGAACCCGCATACTAGACTCAAAAGACAAGAACTCAACCGACGATACGGCCAACTATACCGACTACTAAGCAGAAAATCTAAACTTTCCATTGAAAACAAGCTACTGATCTACAAGACAATACTGAAACCTATTTGGACTTACGGACTAGAACTGTGGGGATCAGCAAAATTTTCTAACATCAAGCGCATCCAATCCTTCCAGTCTAAAGTCCTTCGAACAATAGTCGATGCTCCTTTCTATGTATCCAACAAAACCCTACATCATGACCTTAACATCCCATTTGTCCTAGACCTTATCCCAGAAAAGTTCTCCAAATTTCACCAGAACCTTACTTACCACCCAAATCCTCTTGCACAATCCCTATCAAGCATCTCCCATCCCTATAATCCTCCAAGAAGGTTGAAACGGCAGTGGCCTCGCGACCTTTTGTAAATTATATAAATTGGAGTTCTGGCAATGGCCAGATTCTTCACTCAAGACATGTGTGTATGTGGCTAAAGTGCTCTCGACCAATCTCCGCTGGCTTTAGTACCAGTGACGCGGTTGGAAGAGTAGCGCAGGGTTCTCCTGGAGTTCCCTCGCCTGATTGTATATAGGTATGCATGTTATTTTTTTTTTTTTTTCCTTAGTTTTAATTTTCTTATTTTTTAGGTTATTTTATTTTATTGTCTATTGTATATACTTTTGATTATTATTTTGTTCTATTTATTTTATTTTTTTGTACATATGGTGTGAATGTCATCCTACCTCACTATAACCAATGTCGAACAGACAGATTGTTATAATACTCAATAAAGAAATTAAAAAAAAAAAAAAAAAAAAAAAAAAAAAAAAAGTCAAGTAAAGTCAGTATGTCTTCCTCGCCAAATTCACCAACAAAATACAGAAAATGAAGCCCTATACTTATTTAAAACTTATCGATGCTTACATCCTACCCTTCAATTATAAGTTGAAAAAAGATTTGGAATAAAGCCCTTACCACTTTGAAGTTTGAGAGGGAAATGGGAGACCAGAACCATTGGTTGAACTTCAAAAGGAAGAAAGAAACTCACAAATGTGACGTTATTTTTTACAGGCGGTACAGTAAGGCGGTATAGTAAACGAAAATGGCATGCCTAAGCGAAAATTGTTGAAGAGATTCGGCAAAATCTATGTTGGGCCATCTATGTTTCAACCCCCACAATCACTGAAATTACGTGAACATTTTTAACCGCAGCATGTATCATGCCAGTAATATATAAACGACAAAATATCTAGGTTAAATTAACTTTTTTATATACAGTCTAAAATTTTTGAACCCCATAAAACAATACTATGAACATAACCTCCCTTTCACATGATCAATGCCTTCCCCATTTCACAGCCATTATATTTTCAAAAGTTATCTATATTAATTTTAATTGTTGAATATGAAATAAAATTCAATGAAATTGATCCTAGAGAATGTCTACACTGTTCTCCGCATTTCCATCAACTTTCGGTCTAACCGAACGGGCTGTTTTCAAAATATAGGCGTGTAAAAAACAATACGTTTTCAGATTCGAAAGTAGAATTATTTTGTGAAAGTAGGGGGATGGAATTTTCTGAAATGGATATTACTTGATTTTCTATTTACCAATCTCTAACTTTCCTCAAAATTTGAGCCAAAGCGAATATGCGGTTTTTAAGATATAGACATATCAGAAAAAATAAGTTTGGGCATATTTAAGAGAAAGCAGTTGATGGAATTTATACAGTATTATTTTTTTTACTAACATCTATCTTTCTTCCTGCTTAGAGTCAAATCGAACTAGAATACATTTGTGCGTTCTTAAGTGCAAGTGGTGGATGGAATATGATGAAATTAATATGGGAACATCTAGATACCTATCTGCACATTCACTGAAAATTTCATGAAAATTAGATAAATGATAGTAGGTGATATGGCCGTTACATCGATTTGACTACAGAGAGACAGGCGCTGAACCAAATTTAATCCTGGATGTCTGAAACTTAAAACGCGAGTGACATTTTTCGATTCTGAGCACATTTTTTTTAATCTCCCCCACGAATACAAAGCTTCCCTTACCTTCACTAATGAGGAAGAAAAACTAGTTAATCCAAAAAAAAAATTTTTTTTGTGACAAATAACATACAAATTTAAAAAAAAAACACGGAGAATATACTGCTAATTCCCAAGTGATAATATTATTTTAGTACTATAAATGAACATATAGCCCAAGAAGAGACTTAAAGTAATTAGGTATAAATGAAAAGTTCGATATCATAGAGAATCTTTTACCTGCATGTGAGCAGTTAAACTGTCATTTATGTATTTTTTCTTTCTTTTTTTTTTTTTTTTGCATATATATGAACTAGTTATTTTCTAATGATACCTCAATTGTTGAAACGTTGACAAATTAACTGTTCACCTGTATGTTAGAGAGTCATGGATTTTTAGTTTGAATGTTTATCTTTATACTTTAATTAAGATTTAGAGATAAGATTAGATTAAAATTCTTCTAGAAGAAGAAGATAGAAATAGTTGGTATTTTTAATCAGATAATATAGTTCACAAAAGCCATTTTAATTAATAATTGACGATCACTACATTATTAACGAATTATTGGAGACGATAATGGTCTCTTAAATGAAGTGGCCCTGCCACACGTATGACGAAGTACCTCATTTTCAAATCCATACACAGCGACTCTAATTGCTACTTCATCGACTAGAAGTTTCCCCGATTTCACAGTCCTACTGACTTATCTATGCATGAAAGGTATCGCAATAAGCGTTTTTTTAAATATTGTACTTGTACACGGGACAAGCTAAAAGAAAATAGTAAAACTATAACTATTAAAACAACAATAATTATGGAAAAAATGTTTTGTTTTTTTACAGCCTGTTCATACAAGTCATTATTTGTAGGCCTCCCCTAATTAATTTTTTTTTTATTGTAGAAAATAAACTTTATTCTGGGACGATGTCTCCTTAGAATAAAAATAATGAACAGTTACAAAAAAGTAACAATATATACAATTTAAATAATAGTATGTAAATTAATAAAAAATAAAATAAAATCTTCCCAACTATACTTATAATTCTACTGGAAAAAATAAAAAAAAATAATTACATGTATAGAAAGAAAAAGCAAAACCTCCAGAAAAGAAAAAATCTCAAAAGTACGTAAATAAAAAAAAATTGACTTATGTCAAAACACAAACAGCTAAAGCAGACAAAATATATCCATATGTTAAAGAAATAATAATGACAGAAGATGAGCAACGGGACCACAATATTGCATTATCCCAGCATAATACATATAAAATAAGAATAAATAGATAAATACAATTAGGAAGGGGCATTAAATTAATTTCATAAGAAACAATTGCGACAAAAAAAACTGATTTAAAGAAAATAAGTTATTTATATATGTTATACAATACGCAATGGTATTTTAAACCATAAAAATCACGGAGATTAAGATAGGAAAAGATATATTTTATTGCAGTTTTTATTTTTTTATTTTTTCCGTCGGCCCAGGACACCTACTGAAGTCCTATACGGTCCCTATTTATTTATTTTACATTAAATTTGCCATTGCGATGTAACGCATCAACCGCTTTGCCGTTTATTCTGTCTTCTTTGATTCTTGATTCTTGTTTGCATTGTAAGCAGGAGATCTCTAGGCCATTGCCTTTTTATTGGTCGTTGGGTCTCACCAGAAAACAGAGAGGAAGAACGAGTGGGTTTGGATGATTTAGAGTAGAATAATGAGGTGTTGTGTATGAAGGATTTTACTTTTGGTATGTTCATATAGTGATTTGAAATAAACCTAGAAACATTGAAGATTTCAGGAAAAATTTCGGATTGTGAGGTATGATTTTTTTTTATGGCTTTTTTTTTCGGAACCACACAGTTCTGCTCCGTATGTCCAAATACGTCGTAGTATGGTGGTGTAGATTGGTAGCTTGTTTAGTAAGTTGAGAGGAGATCTGTAGTCCAAAAGATGTGACAGTTGTTTGCATTGTCTGGTCAGTTCTTGTTTTTTTAAATTTAAGTAAGTTGAGGTTTTTGTCGAAGAATAATTCGAGATACCTTACATTAGTTTTTGAGGGAACTGTCTTGTTGTCTGCTGTGACAGCAGGACACGAAATCTCCCTCAGAGAGATGCTAATATGAGTTGACTTACTGTCATTTTTTTTTCATTTGTAGAACCATTTTCCAATGTTGTGGAGCTGATTTTGAAGGGCAGGTAAAGCGATAGTAGGATTTTATTGAGAAGAAAGAATTGCCATATTGCCAGCGAAACTATAAAGAACTGTGCTAGGGTGCTTAGGAATATCAGATGTGTAGAGAGGAAATAATATACCTTAATAGTTAACATCACTTTATTAGTAAACCATAATAACTTATACATTAGTGAAATATTCCATGAAATATTGAGCATTTAAATAATATGAAACTGTTGAAGATTAACAATGAATTTATTTTTAAAAGTAAAAGAATTTGACGAGGTCGTCATCACCGATTCTGTTTGTAAGCTGATAAAGTAGGCGTGCTTTCTGCCCTTTGATATTTAAAGGAGCTCATTCATTCCAGATCTTCTTTACAGAAAATTTTTCACGAGGACTTCTATATTAAATTCTGTATACCTCCATTATTTACAATCGACCAGGGCATCTAGTGAGATACCTCACATGTCGCAAATGAAGCAAAACGCCTCACAATAAATCAATTATTTGAAAGTAAAATGATCTGTTTGCTTGAACTTGGTTTCTTTATTAATTTAATATCAATTCAATAATATGTTACTTCTTAATACTCAATATTTATTTATTTTTTTAAAGCATAAAACCAGACTTGAAAACGAGTAAGTGAGCAAGAGACACTATCAAATGTAATAAGCGTTTCTTGTATGTAATGTAATGCAATATAGTTTAATAATAATGTTATGTAATTCAAATAAATGGGAAACGTTTAAAAAGGTGATTTACCTGAAATCGTTTTATTATATGAAATTACTTTTCAACGCACCAATTCGCAGTTGCATGGGAAAACACGATAGCAGAGATAGATGCACAAACCACAAACACTTAAAAAACAGTGATCTGTGTTATCCCGTCTCAACTGCCAATATGTGCCTTAAATTATAAAACGGTGAAAGAAGAATGCGAATCACTAAGTATTATGAAGAACAGATTTTGAAAACCCTAATAAAAAAAAGAAATTAAAAAAAAAAAGGACAAGTGCGGAAAAAATATCAAACAGAAGACTCCAACTAAATCAACAGGTTGAGACTTATTTCTTTACAACCTGCTTCACTCCACCTTTAAGGATAATGATTTTTAAATGGGCGATAACGACAACGCTCACGGATAACGAAAGAAGTGCATGGGAAGGAATGCAGCTACAGGCAGGGATCCCATAAAACAGAAAAGGACTGAAGTAAATGTAATTGCTGGAAATTGTTTTTAGTTAATTCTAATGAACTATACCAAACATCAGCCGCTAATCCAAATCCAAAGGTAGTCATGTAGAAAACTAAGCTTCTTTTCTTCCTCATGCATATAATTCAACTCAACAACAAATATGCTTATTGTTATCATCATGACAGGTGCGAATAAATATTTAGAGAAAAAAAAATCGATTTTATTTTGTAGTATTACTGGATCAATATCATAATGAATTTATTATGATATCACAATCAAATAAGATAAACTATACATATCCCAATATCTTATAAATCACTAAACACATAAGTGAATGAAAATTATTAACGACTATAATCGATCCGTAACTGACACTTACATTTTATTTATCTAATGTATAAATATAATAATTTTTTATAATTCTTCCGCTGGGGAAAAAAACTGCGAGCTCAATTAATTTCTCACTAACTGGATTCCTGTTCCCCGATAGATCTGGCGAAGTAATGGGAGCTGCCAAACACAAACTGAGCTAGGATATGAATATTTATGTGAGAAATTTCGCGGCGTGGATCCGCGAATCGATACCCCAATACCAAGTACCAGCGGGGTTTAGCCAAATTGCCTACTCTCGTCTCAACCGAGGCCCGATGGAAATTGCTATCCATTAATAGACAATTCCAACTGCCGCTTCATTCTAAAAAATTCATTGTGTCTGGACCTTCCTCAATTGCTATCCTTGTAAGACCTCATCAACTGAAAGCCTAAGCGGCTAGACAATTACGTGTTTGACACTGACATTTGTACAGCTTAATTCTGACAGTATTAATCTATCTGTCAGTAGTTTTAGAATCATTTAAGTAAGGGTGGGAAAAACAGTTTGCTTATTAGGTATACGATTCCAAGGTCATTAACGCCTGTATTTAATTTCTGTTTGTCTCTAAATTTTAAGGGGAAAAATAATTCATAAGAAATAATAATGTATACATTATATAAAATTAGAATAAATGAAATTTCGGGGTGGCGGTAATAAATAGGCTAAATAGTGGCAAAACTATTTTATTGGAAACCAAAGTTTCGATCCGACTTTACAGATATTCTTCAGGGCTATAACGGACAAGATACAAAAAGATAAAGAATTGTGGAAGTTAAATAATATTTAGACAAAAAACAGGTATGTTCGGCTAGGAGTTTCACCATGTCTCTCCTGACTCATAGCTGAATATACCTGTAAGTCTCTGTTTTTATTCTTCTTATTTTATTTACTTCTTATTTTTTTTCTTTCTCCATATTCCTTTATGTCTATCATTTCATATTATTTCCTTTTTCCTTTTCTTTCAATCTCCCCTGTAGATCTGTAGAAGTATATTCACATTTGCATTATATTACACTAGAACAATTGTTATCACCTATTTACTTCAGTTTAGGATCTTGTTACTTAGCTTATATTATTTTTAGCTTATAGTTTATATTTTAATCTACGTACTGTTTATAATTTTAATAAGCTTGTTCACATTGTTTATAATTTTTTGTCTAAATATTATGTAACTTCCACAATTCTCTATCTTTTTGTATCTTGTCCGTTCTAACCCTGAAAATGTCCCGCAAAGTCGGGCCGAAACGTTAGCTTTTAATGAAATAGTTTTGCCACTACTTAGAGTATTTATGACCATATTCTTCCTTTATAATGAAACGGTCAACTACTAAATATTCAAATTAAATTTCATTTAATAACATGTTGATAGTTTTCATAACATTCAATATCTGCTTTATTGTCTTATCATTTTTTAGAATGTTTGGTATATGTTGTGTGGGTCCCCGATCTAGTTGAAGTTTACACGTAAAAGGACATTTTTATATATGTCGCTTTGAAAAATGAGATATTTAGCGAAAAAAAAAAAAAAAAAAACCGGTGAACCCACAAGGCTTTCAAGAGTAGAAAATTGGATTTTTTGGACCTGACAAAATAAAATAAAAAAAATTGAATTGCCAAACCTTTTGCAAGGCCCCTTCATTGTGCGAATTCGACTGGGCTACTTGATTCCTTCCATTTACCAGGCATCGGCAGGTGCTATTTATGTTTTCCTTTTCCTCCTTAACGTCATTTTGTTTCTTTTTCTATTTGGGTGAGAAGGGGCAAGTTCCTAAACTCAGCGCTAATCCATCAGTACAGAGTTTAGGAACTTTCTCATTGTCACAACGATGATTTTAGGAATAGCGTGATGTATTTCCGATACTCATCAATAATCTCCGTGCTGGGGTAAAGAACTTTCCTAAAGCTTTCTGTTATTATTGAGTAACAAATAGCACATAGTTAAGTCCATTTTCAAAAATTATTATTATATTTTTTAAAAATACCTGAAACGTATAAGATATTTCGAGATTACTGGTTATTTAAGAGATCTCCAATTATATTATTAATAATTTAATTTACGTCGAGTGAGAGGCAATTTTCGAATGTGAAAGATTGCATTATCACATAGCGTAAACCGGTCAAATAGATCACATACATTTTAATGTTATATATATTAATTTTACATCATGAACTGTAGTAAACGGAGCATCCCAGGCTACATTTGTTAATATTAATCCAGCGAATAAATAGGGTAAAAGGATTCAAAAAAAATATTGGTATGATTTGAGTATACATTATGGATGTACTTTATATCTGGCACATAATAAGGACTTTTGAAATAATAAGCTAAGAGATTTCAATAACAAGGAAAAGTAACATATTTAACATTTATTCAAATAAAAGTGTATCAAGAAGTGAAAAATAAAACAATAATAATTTAAATTAGTTATTATCGTATTAGAAAGTATACCATTTGATGAAATGCAGGGGGATTAAAAAAAGACTAATCAGGAAGTATTTTTTAATGAAAAAATTGGAATTTAAGTTTGTGTGTTTACAATTACAAGGAAAACATGGTGGGTGTTAGACCACTCAAGTTTCCTTCAAAACATATCATATTATTAAATTCCTTTCCAAAAGGATCACCCTATTTTTGAAAATGTTTATAGTAACCAAACCAATCCTGTCAGGTAAATAGCACAAGCAAAAGATAATTACGATTTTCGTAAATACTGTAAACATTCAATGGTATAAATATTCAAAATTAGTTAACCAGATGTGGGAAACTGTAGCTTTCCCAAACGCTTTTTATATATTTATTTTTATATATTATATATTATTATTTATTTATTTTTTTATATATTAATCTAGGTATTGGAAGAAGTTAGTTGGCTGTTTTACATATCATGAGATAAATATTCAGGACGCAGTCATTATAAATTTTTTATCAGTGGGCTTTTTTTTTTTTTTTTTTTTTTTTTTTTTTTTTTTTTTTTTTTTTTTTTTTTTAGCGCGGATTTAAAAGACTCCCCCGGCACCCGGACGCGAACTCGTGACTATTGACAACGGCGGTGCAATCCACACGCTTTAGCCCATTCGGCCACCCCGCCCACCATTTTTAAGTAGAATGTATCTGTGTATGTATTTAGTTAGAAATAAAAATAGGAACAGTAAAATATAAAAATGTTTTGCGGCCTCCATCAGCTCTGCTTTAACCTCAATGCGGCATCTAATAATAAAAAGGTTCCCCAACTATTGAAAAAAAAGAAACGTACAACTGTACTCCAGTTTCTCAATATACCAATAAAATCTGACTAAATTCATTTCTTAATTAAAAATCAGATATATAAAATTTAGCTAGATGCACTACTACGGAGTTTCAAATGGCATAAAATAAATAAATAATTAAAAATTAGTATTATACGAAAAATTGGGGCTTTAAAAAGTACACGTTTGACTGTGAGTGTTTTAAAAAATGTGTTAAACATATTTTAACATCCATTAAGAAGATCGAAATCAAAATTTTATGAACGAAAAAATACTTATTTAATTAACAATAAAAAACCAATAACAGTTCTCTGATTTTCGACGGCTAACAAACACAATAAGCGGAGAAACTTCTGTTTTTAATTTTTTTTTTCTTGAAATCGATAATATAATATTTATAATAAAACTACAGAATAGGATTATTAAAAAATAAATACAAATATCCAACAGTAATAAACGGAAAATATATACATTTATTAAGTTTATGCCTATAACAAAGAGACAGGTAGCAAATAACAAATATTGGAAGTCTTTTAAACATTTTAAAAAATACGATTTTATTTGATAATATTTCTTCTTAAAATTAATGGATATCTAACAAATCCAAAATCTCTTCCAATTACAAAAAAAAAAAAATGGATTTTTCTAGACCCGCCTCGTTATCATTTTGCGTAAATATGTTATTGGAATGTTATCGGTGGGTAGTTTATAAACAAGCGTTTTTAAGTCATATTCCTGTGTTCAAATTAACTAGATGTATTTTTTTATTAATACTGTTGTAAATATCATGAATATAATAAAACAATAAAAAAATTATAACAATAGTTTTAGGAATAAAAAATTATTATTTATTAGTTTTCCAACGATATTTTGTACATATCTTATTTCTGGAAATTTAAAACTTTAATCAACAATCTGAAATTTAACAAAACCAATACCTTAAAAATAATTAAACAGAAAAAAAATCAAGGCTAATTTATTAGTATTCCACAGGAAAATTATGTTTTGTTCCCAGAATCTGTTATAATCATTGAAATATTATTGAACCGCCAGATTAATCATTCCTTTTGATTCCCCGTAAGGAAGTTATTTCAATAAATTCATCCCTAAATTATACAATTCATTCTGATGTTCATAATTAATAAATGGATATTATTGATTTCACTATCTCTACTGAGACAATCTAGGAAGATGAAGGAATAATATCTCAAGTAGTTATCCCAAGGGCCTAGAAATCCTGGAGAGCCTTAACACATCTCTGAAACTAAAAAATATAATGACAACATGTAAAACAATCTTGACACTAGAATAAAGCTCAATATACACTGATGCTGGAAACTGCAGATGATGAAAAAAAAAAGTTCACATAATTTTTTTTAAAAGATGTTATTGAGTATAAATGCAGTCAGCCACACTGTAGGGCATTGGTACTAGAGCTGTAGTAATCATTCACACAATATGTACATAAGTAAGAAAAATAAAAATAAAAAAATAAAACTAGAAGAAAAAAAAGAAGGATAAAGTAATATACAAGATAAATAAAATAACAGATTAAATCCGAATAGTAATGACATTATAATTAGATTCATAAAATTAATAAAACTTATTCTTTAATTTAATTTAATCAAATTTTAGTCATAGTAGTAAATATTTGGCCATTCATATAACTCATCAAATATTCATATAGGTTTGATAGTTCATTAGTTTTTCTTCATGCTAAAACCAGTTGGTGGCATTACGGTTCGCAAGCCAAATGTTCACTCCACAGTGAAATTCCTATTAAGTTTCTAATCGCAAGTTCTGTTCAAAATTCTGGTTTTGTTTTCTCTCTTTAATACTACCTCTTTAAATGATTGTCCCAAGCTTCTGAATTTTGTTTGTCCTGATTCATAGTTCGATTTCCAATTTCGATTTCTACATCCAACATAAACAAGATTCAGCAATTTTTTTTCTCTCACTGTAGGCATTTTTATTAACGTTCTTCTCTCCGATTATCCTCATCTTTCAATTACTTTGCTTTTTAATTAGAAATTATAAAAAATAAAATAACCATTTCACATTGTAGCTAGTAATGAAAAATGGTTATATATAATGAATGATAAAAATTTATTGACAATTAAAGGATAAATAAAAGTTGGGACCTATACCGTAACAGCCGAACTTGGCCGATCCTCTTAGCGCTGAGTTAAGGAACTTGCGCTATATTATTGATATGTCTCCAACGAAATTTCCTGTAACTGAAGTTTTTTATTTATTTACTGAGCAGTTTTTCACAGGCGTCATTTCTCCTTTCAGTAGCTAAGTATCCATTTGATTACATGTCTTATATACAAGCCTATACAGCCTCAATACAATTTTTAAAATAAGGATAAAGTGGTACTCTGCTGCCTTTCGATTTCCCTTCAATAGGGAAAGAATAACAAATATTCACCTCTGTATTATTCAATCCCCACCCCAGTCCTTGCTTGATATAAATAATGTATTGGAGGTGGCACTTGATATAGCTAATGCTTTAGAGGGGCAGTCTAGTCTCTAAGATGGGAAGGTAAAGTATTCAAGTTCACTAATCTTGAATCGAAAATCACGAGAAATTCGATTTTTTTTTCAAAAAATTAAATTTTATTTATTTATATATATATATATATATATATATATATATATATATATATATATTCAGTAGATGATTCATAAAATTATTTATTTTTTAAAAAATATGATACAAAATTAAAGGTTAGTTTCATAACTAATTGTTATGCGTTTACTACATACTCTAAGCGCATTTTCTTAATGCTGATGCCGTGTCATTTCCATTTCCAACAAATAAAACTGAACAAATTAGGAATAGCGAACAATTCACATAATAATAAAGAAATTTAATTCTACAAATAAAATAATCATACAAAATTAATAAATAAATAATAAATTATAAATGATCCAATAAATAGTATGATCCACATCGTAGGTTTCAATCATATCTATCTAGCTCCTGCAACTATGTTATGAAGTAACAAACGCAAACATTAAATTAATAATTAAAAACTTTGATGATTTTTCTGAATATATCCTTAATCAATTCTCCCAGAAAAAGTTTTTAGATTTTCAAATTAAAATGACAATAGATTTTAATTGTAAGCTAAGTTTTTAAAATTTTCATTGTTCTGTGACAACTGTACTCCAGTTTCTCAATATACCAATAAAATCTGACTAAATTCATTTATTAATTAAAAATCAGATATATAAAATTTAGCTAGATGCACTACTACGGAGTTTCAAATGGCATAAAATAAATAAATAATTAAAAATTAGTATTATACGAAAATTTCGTAATAATTGCGAAAAATTGGGGCTTTAAAAAGTACACGTTTGACTGTGAGTACGAAAAAAATATTTTAACATCCATTAACAAGATCGAAATCAAAATTTTATGAACGAAAAAATACTTATTTAATTACCAATGAAAAACCAATAACAGTTCTCTGATTTTATGATTGTCTAACAAATACAATAAGCGAAGAAACTTCTTTTTTTACTTTTTTTTTCTCGAAATTGATGATATAATATTTGGAATAAAACTATAGAATGGGATTATTAAAAATTAAATAAAAATCAAATGCGGTACGCCCTCCAAACAACTTTCGTTTACCACATTACTCTCATTTTAAATTAATTTTAAATCAACTTTAAATATAAAGTTATTACTTTACAAGGTATTACTTTAAATATAAATATAAAACTATATTAAAACCGACGATATTTACTACAATATATAAAATCATGCACCGTTCATTTTTAGTTTTTTCAGACTTAAAAAAAAGTTATAATTTCAACCTAGTTTCTGAGAAAATTCCATATGATTTATATGGAAAAATTGAATTTCTGTTCACTAATATAAAATTTAAAATTATTATTATTATTATTTAAACCATCTAATTCATCTCGTATCCAATCCTTGCAATCCAAAATCGTTCGTAAAGTCATCCATAACGACCTTAACCTATTATATGGTTCCGATTTGGTCCAATCCAGATAGATACCTATCCATTCATAACTAACTTCAGAACCTCTCTTTTCAAATCTTACGTACGCCTCGTTATCATCTTATGTTATTAGAATGTTACCAGTGGGCAGTTTATAAACAAGTCATATTCTATTGTCAAATTAGCTAGATGTATTTTTATACAATACAGTTATAAATATCATGAATACATAAAACGATAAAAAAAATTATAGCAAAAGTTTTAGGTATAAAAATTTATTATTTATTAGCTTTCTAACGATATATTGTACATATCTTATTTTTGGAAATTTTAAACTTTGGTAAAATCTTCAATAAACAACGTAAATTAACCATAACAAATACCTCAAAAATCATCAAAAAAAAATAAAGGCTAATTTCTTAGTATTCCACAGGAAAATTATGTTTTATTCCCAGAATCTGTCATAGTCATTGAAATATTATTGAACCGCCAGATTAATCATTCCTTTTGATTCCCCGTAGGGAAGTTCTTTCAATAAATTCATCCCTAAATAACTAATAAATGGATATGTTTGATTCCGGTATCTCTGTGAGGAGAAAGTTTTAACTTGTGCCCTTTTAAGTTAAATTAAGTTTCTAAACTTTATATTATCCAATGTAAAATTTCTCATAAATTAAAAAAAAAAGATTTCATTATCTATAAAGTATAATAACTATAAATAATTAACTTCAGGGGATGATTGACGGAAAAATTACAAATTTCCAGTTTTTCTTAATGTTTCATTAAGCAATTCCCTATAGATTAGTGTAAAAGCTAGTGTAAATATTAGTGTACTGATTAGTGTAAATAGCTGACCAGTGTACCAATACCTGACATACACCGCGACAAACGGGAATAATAAAATTTTAGGACCTCCTAGACCTCTATTTCATATATTTTTAGTTTCAATATTTTCTCCTTGTTTTTTCTTTGTTTGTTTTTGTCTATTTTCTTTCGTTTTGTCTGAAATCGAAATAATAAGTGGCAAATTAGGAAGGTTCCTCAAGGTCCACTTACATTAGTGTTATAGTAACAACCATCCGTCAGTGAAAGTTCCATACCTTAGGTTTGCTTTTTCCTCTTTAAATACTCAAATTCATTCCAAAAATTTCGTTTGATTGTTTTTTGGAGTGTTTTCAAAATTACGTTTTATCTGTTTTCAAATTATCTTGATGAAGAAATTGGATATTTAATGGGTGTCAGCTACCGGAGTCTTATAAAGAGATTTTTGCCAGTAGTTGAAAGGCCTGTATTCACATAACTTCAAAGACATACTAAATATAATAGGTCTTAAAAATAGGCCTATTCATTGCAATCTCGTTAAAAAAAAATTGCTAATAATTTGGATTAAATATAAAGCAAAGACAGCAGTCCGTGGTACAGACCAATTTTTATCGAATTACTAACATCTGCCTGAAACTTCGTAGCTAGTTTCATCTCATCATAACCTACAACTATTTTATTTATTTAGTAACCCTTGGAATTGGGACACTTTCAGTTTGGAGGGAGGACAAATTTTGTCTATTTAATTAGCTACTAAAAACTCGTAAATGCTCACTTGCTTTCTTTTTGGATCGTAAGATAATTTGATCACAAAATCGAGAAAAAAAAGTGGTCTTCAAAAATATTGAGCAGTTTGGCTTGACCTACACCCCCAAAATTTCTGATGGACAAACGGCCCAATATTTTTGTAGGCCACCTTTTTCTCGAATTTGGATCAAATTATCTTACGTTCAAAGTAGGAAACAAATGGGAGTTTTTACTACCTTATTAAATAGACAAAGTTTGCCCCCCTCCCTCCCCTACAGATTGAAAACGCCCCAATTCCAAGAGTTTTCGTAAATAAAATAGTTGTAGGTTACGATAGGATGAAACAATTTACGAAGTTTCAGGCGGATATTGATAATTCGACGGACCATAGGTTTTCTTATCGCCAAAAACAGATTCTTGACAGTTACCAGCATGTATTGATAAAACTAAGTTGGGAAACGCAAGAAGTTAGTTTTATAGTAAGTTAAAGGTAATTTTTGTTTAATCATAAAGTGATGAATATGAAATTTCCATTAACTATATCCTTCTTCCCATCTCTGTCAGCTGTAGATAAATAAAACAGTGTCAGCTAATGGTGGAACAAAAGTATTCTCTTAATTTTCAATTTTTAGATAAATGTTTCATGGATCTTGAAAAGGTGAGAAATAGTACTAAAAGATGAAGCCATGAAAAATATGATAAAAACAATATTTAAAATTTTACACGTAAAAGTTCAAAGAAATTTTCTTAAGCGTACTGGTGTATTTACCCTATATAGAAATTGAAACTATTCCATGTTATTTACATCGTGAAAAAAAAAAATGTTTCAGAGACTAGGAAACCAGCGACAAGGGTATGACGAGATATGATTGGCCAATCAGGATGGAGACTAGGTTATTCCACGTTGACGCCATATAACTGGTAGCTGATGATTTCGACGGATGAGATCCACGGAAAATGAAATGGGGAAAAAAACTGATATGAACCAAATAGCCAAAATTGGAGAAACATTGTGAACGTCGAAACAAGTGCAACAAAATTGGAAAAAGGGTATTTCTCTTGATTTTCTCAATAAATTCACTCAAAATGATGAAAATACCTATAGGACGAATCATAAAATGAATACCATGTTGCTACCTCTCGATTCACACTAGGGATAACCTCATTCTGAGTACGTAATTTGAAAAAGTCGTGCTTGTGTATACAGACAAGAAATGAGGAGTGGAATCTATATATAAATATATTTAAATGAAATCTATATATAAATATATTTAAAAAAGAACCAATGAAAATTGAAATTTAAAAAAAGAATTCTAGCTGTGATAAAACAAAAGCAAACAAAAAAATGTTGTGCTCGAAAAACTATAATGGAGGTTGGAAAGCACTGTGGACTCGAAAAGCCGATTAGGTTCAAATGGTCATAAGCATATATATATACGAAATAGAGTTAAATGTTTTCAAGTATCGAGAACAATTAAATTATTGTATACAACTTATACACACACATATATATACATATATATATATATATATATATATATATATATATATATATATATATATATATATATATATATATATATATATATATATTCATTTTTACTTCTTTCGGGAGTAGCAAGTGTCATGGCCGCAAGTGCAGTATAACTCTCATGTCGCTCTGTATTTGTTGCTTAGTAATGTGCTCAAACTTCAAAGTTGTGGTGTAACACTTAAACAACAGTGAGTTAATAAGCAGTTTTACACTTTTACGTTGACGTACACGCAGGTGAGGTACTATTTATTAACAATAAATAAGTGATAAATTGGTGCTCATTTGGTTAGATCGAGAGGCCGTTAATTCCCTTACGTGCCTTATCATATTCTGATATGTTCACGGCCGGGGACTCTGTTTACTAACTTCCTTCAGTCATCAGGTCTTCAGTTCGAACCAAAGACATTATATTATTTATTTTTTTTTTTCCTAGAGACTGTTTTATTTAATTTAAATATTTATTGTAAGAAATGTTTTATTTTATTTCTGATTATAGTTATGTATATAGTTTATTTTTTTAATATTTTATTTCGTAATCTTCCATCTTTTTAATTGTTATATGTAGCAGTAGATTTTTTTTTTCTCTCTCTTATCATAATATGGAAGATATGAATTTAGATAAGAGTTCGTCAAGTGAAGATTCGGAGGACGAAACGCCGTTTTCTGAGGTTAGCGAAACGGATTCGCAGTATTTAAAAAGACGAACACTTCAAAAACGTCATCGAAACACTCCTCCTGGGTCGGGAGCTAATTCACCCAATAAGAAAAAAAACAAATCAGCTAAACCTAAACAGTTAGCAGAGCAAAATAAATCTAAAAAGTCAACTGAACACAGTAAATCCACTAAAACTAAACAATCAGCCGAGCAAAATATATCACCACCTCAAACCAGAAGCAAATCAATTACCATAGCATCAGAGCCAACTGCACCAACCACCACTAACACCAATAATCCTGTTTCCGTTAATAAAATATCAAGCAAAATTCCGGAGCCTCAAGAGTTTTCTGAGCCCGAGCCGCCACCTATTTTCATATCTAAAATCGATAACTTCGTTACATTTGGTCAAGAAATTGCCGGTCTGATTGGACAGACCAATTTCCGCTGTTTCTCCAGAGTTAATGATATCAAAATAAACACAAACTCTCGAGAAAATTACAAAACACTTATAAATTATTTTACGTCCAAAAACTATGATTTCCATTGTTACCAATTAAGACAAGAAAAGCCATACCGAGTGGTGTTGAGAGGACTACACTCAAGCACCCCAATATCTTTCATCAAAAGTGGCCTAGAAGAAATAGGTCACAATGTTAGGCACATATCATGCGTACTACACCCAACGGAAAAATATCCTTTACCACTATTTTTCGTCGATTTAGAGCCAGCCAGCAATAACATCGAAATTTTTCAAGTGAAGAGGCTTATATATTCCACCATTAAATTTGAAGAGCCTAGACAAAAGCCTATAATAGTGCAATGCACTAAGTGCCAAGACTTGGGGCATACAAAGACTTATTGCCATCACCAGGCCAGGTGCGTGAAATGTGCCGGCCCACACGCATCAGACACTTGTCAGAGACCTCGAGACCTGCCTGCGAAATGTGCCCTTTGTGGTGAAGAACATCCAGCAAGCTACAAAGGATGCAAAGTTTATAAACATTTTTATAAGCAGAGAACTCAGATCATAGCCTCGAAAAGCGTAAAACTGACCCAAGAAAGTTTTACCCATCTACCTGAAATTGATAATCCATCAGATTTTCCAGAATTGCCAAAAACGACTACTCAAAATACACAGCTAGCGTCTACTTCAAAAGAAATTGATCAACCTCAGCAGGACTTCAACCTCAGCAGAAAAACACCAATCACTACGAAGAAGCAGCAGCCTCGAATTCAGGCGCCTCAAATCTCCCAATGCAAACCTCAACCTCACAATCCCCAATCTCATCCTCCACGTCAGCAAACTCTCCCTCATCATATACCCTTACGAGTCAAATTACCGCCGCAGCATCCTCAACAGTCCCATCCTAACGCCCAGAAAAGAAGTGCAGCACAGGTACCTTCCAATCTAGACCCACCTCGTGCACAACGACGGATCCCGCCCTCAGCTAATATTCCTAATCCACCACAAGAACCTATCCTGAATCCAATTCACAATCAACATCCATCTGATATAACCTCCATTCTTTCATCCTTCCTATTGGACCTCCAAAATACCATAAAACCACTTATCACTCTTCTCACCAGAATCCTGACCGAAATTCCATTCAATTTCCCACGATGAGCACAAAGCCCCTAACTATCCTTTTATGGAATGCTAACGGACTAAATAACCACCGTGACGAACTTGACTTATTTCTTCATAATAATAACATTGACATTGCTTTACTGACTGAAACTCACTTCACTAAACGAATACATTTCTACATACGTGACTACTTCACTTATAGAACTGATCACCCAGATAATACCTCCCATGCCGGTTCTTGCATCCTTATACATAAATCATTACCCCATTCCCTTATTCCTTCAACTCCAACTGATGACATTCAATCAACTTCTGTAGTCCTTTCAACTCGCCCTTTCCATCTCACATTCTCAGCTGTATACTGTCCTCCTGGTAATTCCCTCTCCTATAACCTCCTTGATACCTTATTCCAATCCCTCGGATCGCGCTTTATTGCTGGAGGAGACTACAATGCTAAACACCAACGATGGGGTTGTCGAACATCCAACCCCCGCGGTAACATCCTATCACGTGTTTCAACTTCCAACAATTATTCAATCCTTTCGCCCATGAGTCCTACTTATTGGCCAACATCCCTCAAAAAACGTCCCGATATCCTAGATATATTTATAACTTCCCAGATCTCCTCCTCACAAACCATAATCAAATCCCTTGATGACCTTTCTTCAGACCATAGTCCAGTTCTGCTTTCACTACATTCGAGCTATGCTCCTAAACCATCAACTCCTAAATTGATTACAGGACGAGTAAACTGGGACGAATTTCGTGATGATTTGGAAAACAAACTAGACTTAAAAATTCCGCTAAAGACAAAAGACGACATTAATGGTGCCATTGAAAAACTGACAGCGTCAATAACAGACAGTATAAATAATAATACTTTTATCAATAAGTTTCCTCGCGCGGGCTCATTACCGCGTATGGGGAGCGTCCCACGGGTGGCGGATGTGGGGATGGTCGGTGGAAATTTCTTGGAAGTTCCTCCCGGCTAAGTCCGATGGACTCGCTGACCAACAATGAGAGGGGCCCTCCAGACTTGCTGGAGGGAGGGGACCTCCAGACTTGCTGGAGGTAGGGGCCCACCAGACTTGCTGGAGGGTGTGACGTAGGATTGAACGCCCTACTCACATATCTTTAGTTCACCAAACACCACAAAAAGTCATGGATCTTTCTAAGGTAAAACGCTCATTATCCGGAAGTAAACTAGTCCCCCATTCGGGTCTCCGGGTGGGGACTGCTTTAGGGGATTCATGGCGCAAGTTGAAATATAGGGATTTAAATATTGGTACGTGGAACGTAAGGAGTTTAAACACAGCAGGGGGGCTAAAATCGGTCGCGAATGAGGTAAATGGGTACAATTTGGATGTCGTGGCTCTGCAAGAGGTTCGCTGGCCAGGGGAGGGCTCGATGAGGGAAGGGAAGTACACTATTTGGTACGGAGGAAGCGAGAATCATTGTTTAGGTACCAGGTTTCTAATTAGGCGTAGATTACTATCCGCTTTGAGGGACGTACAATTCTTTAGTGATAGAATTTCGGTAGCTACATTTCAGGGACGTTGGTTTAAAATCGCATTAATAAACATACATTGTCCGACCGAAGACAGTGACGATGAAGTCAAAAGTGAATTTTACGATAAACTCGAATGGGTTTATGATAAACTACCACGAAACTACATGAAAATAATTGTAGGTGACGCGAACGCAAAGGTAGGAAGGGAAGAAGTTTATATTCCGACGATTGGTAAAGAAAGTTTGCACGAATATAGTAATGATAATGGGATCCGTCTGATAAACTTTGCCATCTCGAAAAACCTGATAATTAAAAGTACGACGTTTAAACATAAGGATATTCATAAATATACTTGGACATCACCGGATTCGCAAACACGAAATCAAATCGATCATGTCTTGATACAACACAGCTGGCAAAGTAGTATAATTAATGTACGGTCTTATCGCGGAGCAGAATGTGGGTCGGATCATGAATTAGTAATCGCGAAACTTCGACAAAAACTTAATATAAAAAAGAGAAAAGAAAACCGTTTCGATTTTGAGAATTTTAATTTGGAAAAATTAAAAAATCTATCAATTAGAAACCAATTCGAGCTAGATGTTAAGAATAGGTTTGAAGCTTTAGAGCTTCCTGACGAGGAACACGAGGATATTGACAAGTTATGGATAGAGATCAGAGATAATATTAAAGCGGTCGGTAACTGGTGTCTAGGAAAAAAGGAAAATAAGAATAACAAACCGTGGTTTGATGAAGATTGCTTAAACATGTGCGAAAAAAGAAAAGCCGCTAAATTAAAAGCTCTAAATAATCCTAGCGAAGACAATCTGGAATACTTCCGAATCTCAAAGAACGAAACGACAAAATTGCTGAAAAATAAAAAAAGGGAGTATCTTAAAAATAAAATAATTGAAATAGAAACTAATAGAATCGAAAATAACGTAAGAGACATGTACAAAGGTATAAACAGATCACGTAAATATGTAGGGCCCGTAACGTCTGGAATTAGGGATGATAATAACAATATTCTGACCGATCCGGTTGACATATTGAATAAGTTTAAGGACCACTTTGACAATATTTTAAATACGGGAAATTATGATCTGTGTCCTCCTTCTGAGTACCAGAGTGCTGAACCGTTAATAGAAGGACCAACTAAAGAGGAAGTTGAAGTAGCTATCGGAAAATTAAAATCATATAAAGCAGCGGGAATCGATAATATTCCTACTGAACTAATTAAGGCATGCGGAGAAGCTGGAGTTTCTAAAATACATCGGTTGGTTAAAAAGATCTGGGTGAACGAGAAATTACCTGAACAATGGAAAGAATCTATTCTTATTCCGATTCACAAAAAGGGTCCGAGGACGGATTGTAATAACTATCGAGGAATTTCACTCCTTCCGGTATGTTATAAAATATTCACTTTAATCTTAACCAGTCGAATCACGGAATACGCCGAGGAAATTATCGGAGACTACCAATGCGGATTTAGACGGAGTCGTTCGACTATTGATCAAATATTTTCTTTACGGCAAATATTAGAGAAAAAATTGGAGTATAACGGTATTGTTCACCAGCTGTATATAGATTTTAAAAAGGCTTACGATTCTATTGACCGCCAGAAATTGTATAATATTCTAATCGAGCAGGGATTCCAAAAAAACTAGTAAATCTAGTCAGGATGTGCTTGACGGAGACACTCAATAAAGTTAGAATCGGTAATAATTTGTCCGAAAAATTTGAGGTTCGTTCGGGCTTAAAACAGGGGGATTCTCTTTCGCCTGTCCTGTTCAATTTGGCATTAGAACATGCCATTAGGGAGGTGATGCGAACCGAGAAAGGGTTGGATCTGGGCGGGACAACATCCGTGCTGGGCTATGCTGATGATCTGGTACTGTTAAGCGAAGACGTTGAAACTATAAAACTGAATACGACAACGTTAATGAAAGCCGGTAAAGAACTAGGACTCGAAATAAACATGGATAAAACAAAATATATGGTTAGCTGCAAAAATGGCGATACTACTGGTGATATCGATATGGATGGTAATATGTTTGAACAGGTAGATAAAGTTAGGTATCTAGGTTCTACGATAACTAGAAAAAACGAAATTGAAGAAGAGATTAAGGTTAGACTGAAGGCGGGGAATGCTTGTTATTTTTCTGTGACAAAACTACTTATTTCACGCCTCTTGTCCCGAAACTTAAAAATTAGAATCTATAAAACAATTATCTTACCTATACTTAGATATTCTATTCTTTATGGATGCGAAACTTGGCCGCTTACATTAAGGGATGAGCAGCGTCTTAAGGTTTTTGAAAATAAAGTATTGCGTAGAATATTCGGACCGAAAAAGGATGAGTTAACCGGAGAGTTCAGACGGTTACACAACGCCGAATTGCGTGAGATGTATCCGGGTAATATAATTGAGGTAATTTCATCGCGGCGAATCAAATGGGCTTGTAAAGTTGTTGGGCTTAGTAACGAGAGAATTCCTAAAAGGTTGATGTTTGCTGTGCCGAATGGTAAGCGTCCGAGGGGTAGACCGAAGCGAAGATGGGAGGATTGCATTAAAGCCGATCTGAAGGGACTGGGTTTAGACGGCGAACGGTGGAGGGAGGTGTGTAACAGGCGATTGGTGGTGTAGGCATCGAACCTTCGGGTTCGCTAAGCCTTATTATTATTATTATTATTATTATTATTTATCAATAAGTTTAACAATTCACAAAAGACTGACTTGCCACAGCATATTCGTATCTTATTGAAGGAAAAACGCAGAGCAAGATCGAAGTGGCATAGAACCAGATATCCAACACATAAAACTCATTATACCCAACTGACTAACAAACTAAAATCTGAAATTAAAAAATACAAAATTCAAAACTTACTAAATTTTACTGAAAAACTTACACCTATCGACAAATCACTATGGACAACCACTAAAAGGCTCCTGAAATTTAAAGACTGTAATCATCCGCTTCTTACTGAAGCTCAAACCTGGTCCAAATCCGATGAAGAAAAATCACAAATCTTTGCTCGTCACCTCTTTAAAGCCTTTAATCCACACCCCGATATTCTTAACCCAAATCACCTTGAATGTATTGAAGCAGAACTGGATATCCCACTCCAAATGTCTCTTCCACCTAAAGCCTTTCATCCTTCAGAAATATCCGACATCATTCAAAGGTTACCTTCCCGAAAAGCTCCTGGACACGACCTAATTACATCCCAGATCCTAAAACTCCTTCCTCGGAAAGCCATTCTATTCCTTACTTATATATATAATGCTGTACTGTGATCAACATACTTTCCTGACCCTTGGAAATTCTCTATTATCAAAATGATACATAAACCCAAAAAGCCACCAGAAAATCCATCCTCTTATCGCCCTATCTCCCTTTTACCCATCCTAGGCAAAATCCTGGAAAAGCTCATCCTAAAACGCCTGTACCCCATCCTAGATTCTAATCACATTATCCCAGATCATCAATTTGGATTCCGCAGATCCCATTCCACTATCCAGCAATGCCATCGTGTGGTGGATGTTGTCTCCTCTGCATTGGAGCGCGGAATGTACTGCACGGGAGTCTTTCTCGATGTAGAACAGGCTTTTGATCGAGTCTGGCACCCAGGACTGCTTTACAAACTCCGTAAATTCTTACACCCTACATACTTCCTCATTATCCGTTCCTATCTTACTGATAGATCCTTCAAAGTAAATCATAATAATGCCTATTCATCCCTTTTTTCCCAGTCCGCTGGTGTTCCTCAAGGTAGTATCCTAGGTCCTATCCTTTACACAGTTTATACAGCTGATATCCCAACCCATCCTAACACAGTCATTACCACGTACGCCGATGATACATGTGTCCTATCAGTTAATAACGACCCAACAATTGCATCCCAAACCCTTCAATCACACATCACAAACCTTGAAGAATGGTGTCAAAACTGGAGAATAAAAATAAATTCCAATAAATCCCATCAAATCACCTTTACCCTTCGTCGTAAACCTATGTCCTCTTGTCCTACAGTATCCTTTAATAATACCCCACTTATTCCTGTTGAACAAATTCGATACCTTGGACTCCACTTAGACAAACGTCTAACTTGGAATCCTCATACCAGACTGAAACGACAAGAAACAGCTCGACGTTTCCGACTACTCCAGCACTTACTAGATAAACGCTCTAACCTCCCAGTCAATTACAAAAGACTCATATACATGACTACAATAAGACCTATTTGGACTTACGGAGTTGAGCTCTGGGGCTCCACTAAGCCATCGAATTCCTCTCGTATTCAATCCTTACAATCCAAAATCCTTCGTAAAATCCTCACTGCTCCTTACTTTGTCACAAACAAAATCATCCATAACGACCTTAATGTTCCTTATGTTTCTGACTTGGCCCAATCCAGATACCTATCCTTCCATAACAAACTTCAGAACCATCCAAACCCTCTCGTTTCTAACCTTGCTTCCTCTTCGATCCCTGACAACCCTCAGAGGCGTCTGAAAAGAAGATGGCCTCGAGATCTCCTTTTGTAAATACATTTTTAGAGTGCTACCAATGGGTAGTTTCTCAACATGTGATGTCATGCTATTTTATTCCTTTGTTCACATTTACTGAATGTATTTTTACTTGTAATACAGTTGTAAATATCACCAATAAAAAAAAAAAAAAAAAAAAAAAAAAAAAAAAAAAAAAAAAAACTTCTTTCGGGTTCTTAAAGAGGAATATTCAATAATGTTTGTTCATCGATATCAGTTGTACCAAAGGTTGAAATATTTATGAAACTTTTTTTCAATGTTGCATTTTAACAAATTTCGGTGATCATTTTCAGAAAAAACAGTTTTACAAATTAAAATTTTTTGAAACATTTTATAATAAAGTTTTAAGTATATAGTTAAAGATTAACTTTTATTAATTTAACTTTTAAATGAAAAAAAGTTACGTTAAATGAGAAATTTGGCTTAGTTTAGAATTATCTTAAATGGGTTACGTGATTCTAATTTGTCTTTTTTTTTTTCAGCAGATTAGAATATAAGTTATTTTTGGATCAACATTATTCTAAAAATATTGATATTTAGAAGTTCTGTTGATTTATTCTAAAAAATCAACAGAACTTTTAAATATAAGCTATATATATAACATAAGTTCTAGTTCCAAAATAACAGAAAAAAAAACTGTCATCCCGTAACTGGTTCAAAATAAAAAGTTAAAATTTAATTCGAAGGTTAATAGTTATTAGAAAATTATTGACATAGGTCAAACGATTTGTTAAAACATTTTAAATTTTGAAAAAATAAACTACTCTAATCACCAACAACACATTTTTCTTTCTCGCATATAACTGAACATTCTCAAATTAGAATAATAGTACGTAACAAATAATAATTCCGAATTAAATATAATTTCCACAGCGACCAAGGACCATATGCACTGTTCTACAATCTTTTGGAATATAACGGCCTGGCGAGAAATGAAAAATCAAAAAACGGAAGATTGTTCTCGATGCTGGCTGGTATTTTACTGATCTCGATGATCGTCGATTTCACCGTTATTATAGTGTACATCATTGAGGATCACTCCTTCGACGACAAGGCAGAATCTTTCCAATGCTTGATATCTCTTTTTCATATCTCTGCAAAGGTCATATATTACAGATTCGGAGGCAGGGAAAAGCTTAAACGCCTTCTGGATGAGTCTGTTGCCATTTGGAAGGACATGAGGGATATGAAAAAACATGAAGATTTCTTGGATGAAACCAGGTAATGTCTGAAGATTTTTTACACTCATACAATTAAGAAATACACTTCCGTTTCCTATTTCTTCCAACATACTGGGGCACCTCAAGAAAGCTTTTCAGCCCAATCCTCCATTCTTTATACACCGCTGATATCCCTGAGCTTCCTTGTACCACCATCTTAACCTTCTCTTAAGATACAGCAACACTATCTTCCCAAAGCAAAACCGACTTCAGCATTGCCGTTCAGAACCATTTATTTTACATATAAAATTTTATAACATTAACTCATTTTATTGAGTGAATTAAGATTAAAAACACGCGAATATGCAGAAACAAAATTCTTAAGCTAAAAAAAAATATTCATATTGAGTACTTGATGGTTGGCCATTGTATATTTTTGAGGACAAAGATGGTCCGGGGTCGGGGTAAATAAAATACTGAAACAGTGAGAAAAGAAACAAACTTTTTTTCCTCATTATTTACATTTTCTTCATACTCGCTTTATGTTCATTATTTTTCCTTTTTCTTTTAATCTTTCATTGAGTATAGTTACTTGGTTATACTTCGTTTGCTCTGTTTGTAAAGTTAATTGTTCTTAATATTTCTATGTAGTGAAAACAACTATTTTATTTCAAGCCAACGTTTCCACCCGACTTTTCAGGTCTTCTTCAGGGCAAGAACGAACATAATGCAAAAGGATACTGAACAATGTGGAAGTAACATGATATTTATACACTGGTATTCATCAATATCATCAAATTTTAGATAATGTAATATTCCGGGTTTTGTTTTGATTTACTACTTATTTACCCCCACCACCTCTCAACCATGTCAACTATTTTCCTCTTGTATTTTCCTTATTTTCAACGGAAACTCCATACTGAATACACATGTAAGTTTCTTTTCTTTTTTCTTTTTTTTTCCTTATTATTTTTGTTTTCTTCACACTTCCTTTATGTTCATTTGATTATTTTTCCTTTTTCATTCAACCTTCCCTGAGGTTTGTAGGATTATATTAATAATTACATATATTATCTATCCTCCTTATTACATTTAATTTTCCATATCTACAATAATTGTTACCATTTATTTACTTCAGTTTAGGGATTGGCTACTTAGTTATATTTCGTTTACTTTGTTTATATAATTTATTGTTCTTAATGTGTCTATGCACTTTCTAGTCACACCATTCATAATTTTAATAAATTTATTCACTTTGTATCATTTCGTACCATTTTCGTTCTAGCACTGAAGAAGACGTACAAAGTCGGGTCGAAACAGTGGCTTGAAATAATAATATTTTTTTCGCTATTTTATTCTTTTTATGACCGCCCTCTGGACCATCTTCCTCAAAAAAACTATTCGCTTTAAGACACCCCAAAAATTTTGCATTTTATTGGAACATCTTACTCCTTGGGTAACATAACGTTGCCCACTATTTCCGTTCTCTACTGTAAGGATTTCTCTTTTCTAATATTCGAACATAATGTGAATTTCTAAACCTTACAGGATCGCTTTAGACAACCGAATAAAATTTATCCAAGGCATGTTCTTACTAACTACCCCGTCGTACGCGCTCATCGTTTTCACCAGGAACTTAACTCTGGAACCTGAAGAAAGGGAATTCGTCTTCAAGCTGTGGGATCCACTCCAGTACTTTCTCGACAAAGAATATTACTACTTCAGCCGCTTGGTCTACGAAGTGACCCTCTTCACCTACGCATTGTTCACTATCGGTTCTGTTTACCTTGTGTATTTCGTTCCATGCTTCATGGCGGCCGCCCAGATGAAATTTCTGATGAAGATGTTGTCATCGAAGCACTTGGATGTCACCGTTTGTATCAAGTTTCACCAAAAGATTCTGAGGTAGGTAATGTAACATAATTGAATATAGTCCATATTTTTTTTTCATTTCCCTTGTTTCCTGGTTTGCAAGTTCCCAAAAGAATATAATCTCCTCAGGAAATTCCGTAAAAGTTAGCCTCCTAAAAATGGGCACCTCTCAGAAAATCCAAGCAGCTTTTTGGTCACATCATAAATTGGTCCATCTTCACTTTTAAGTGAAAAAGAGATTGGGGGTTCTGAATCTAGAACTGTCCTGTGATCATCCTAATCCATTTTGACATTAATGAGCTTCAGCTTGCGTTTATTTACGGGCTCTATCATAACCTATATCTTCTTCAATAGTCCTAAGGAAGATACTTATTTTCTGAGATATACAAGTAAGATTTTTTGTTAACAGTATTTATTCTTCCAAAATAAATTTTTCTTTATTATATTATGACGTTTCGGGATCTACTTTCATATCCCATCTTCAGATAGTATCCTCATCCTATGTCATCTTATTTTTTATAAGATTTGTCATATTATTTATTTTAATTTTTTATTGTTTCATTTAATTTCTTGAAATTATAATGTCGTCTCCTATAGGGAGAGCCTAGTCAGATACTGGGAAGATGGGAATGGGGTAGCTCAGTGGTAGGGCACTGAACTTCCAATGCAATGGTGTCCCAGGTTCGAATACCGGCTCATGGCAGAAAATTTATTTAGCTGTTTAATTAGCCGTGGGGCGACCCTGGATCGGGAGACCCTCCTGGGGCACACCCAGTCTCTAAAGTGGGTACCCTTAATTAAATAATTGATTAACGGGAAAACCTGGCAGTTGAGCGTGATCTCGGTCAAAAAATCACCTCCTTTGCACAACCGTTGACCTAGAAACAGTGCTTTCCCTAAGTAATACTGAACCCCAGACCCTTCATGGGTATTAGTAGTACAGGTTTGTTTTTTTTTAAACCAAATTCTTACTTATAAACCTATAACATGTAATGTATAAGGGAATTGTCAGAGAAAGGTCAGATCTCGTATAAAAACATCTAGTACATCTGGAATTTCCGTCTAAAAAATAATTATTATTAACCAATTATTAATTGATCAATTATTTAAAAAAATAATCATTCATTTTATATACATATTTTTTTGTGCAGGTCCTGAACGAAGTGTATTCATTTCGATATTTCGTTATTTAGTAGATTTATGAAATTTCAATTTTTTTTTCAATCGATTTCTATTTTTTTTTTTTTGGCTTATAATTATTAATTCATTCATAACTTTAAATATTCATAGTTAGTATTAAGTAGTATTATATATTACATTAATTATTACGTATTATATATGTAACAGTATTATAAGTATTAAGCAGTATAAAGTAGAATTTAGATGCATATTTTTAACTCCTTTCCCAGGTGTGTTGAGTCTTGCCTAGAGCCGTCTATCTTATCCCTTAGTCTCATATCTCATCTTGGCAAGACGCTTTGTTTCCATTCTTTGAACTTGTTTCAAACTACCTTAGTATGTTTTCTTCTATAACAATAACCAATGGCATAAAAACGACGTTTGATCGTATGGGTTATATTGAGTATATCGTATATCCTCGTTTTCCCTTAGATTTACTTCAGAAATCTAATATCTGATGCTTGTATTCTACATTTTCTCTTTTCAGGTGCTTACTGGGAATCAGATGGGTATTTCTGCATTGGAGTAATGTGGATTTATACTGTCAATTTCCTCTTGGAAATTCATCCCTCTTTTATTCACATAAATTTCTATTTATAGCATACTTGAACTAGTTGACGATGATGATGTTCTGTTTTTTTTTTGTTTTTATTTATCATTTTATTGAAATTTACAACTGTAAACATATATACAACCCGTAAATCTACTATAGAAATATATAACATGAATTTACTTGTGAATAAGCTACCCATTCGTAAAACTTCAAAGTAAATTAATTTAGGTCATTGCTGATCTATCTGTCATCTGGGTTGTCAGGAATTGTATTGGATGAAAGGTTACGAACTAGAGGATTAGGGTGACCAAAGAGCTTGGAATTAAAAGAGGTATACCTAGTTCGTGCCAAGTCACTTATGGATAATTTTATTTGTTACATAATAAGGAGCATTTAGGATTTTACGGAGGATTTTGGATTGGATACGGGAAGAATAATATTTTTGTAGAGCCCCAAAGCTCAATATTACATGTCCAAATGGGTCTGATGATGGTAGTGTAAATAAGTATTTTTTAGAATATTGGAAGATTAGAGCGTTTGTCAGATTAGTGCTGTAGTAAATGGAATCTTTTAAGTCTAGTATGAGGATTCCAGGTAAGGCGTTTGTCAAGAAGGAGTCTTAGATAACGAATCTGTTCGACAGGGATCAGTGGAATACTATTAAAGGATATGGTAGGGCAGGATGTTGTAGGTTTACGGCGAAGTAATTTGTTGGAATTAGTTTTAATTCTCCAATTTTCACCCCATTCTTCAGTGGCTGAAATGTGTGACTGCAGAGTTTGTGATGCAATAGTTGGTTCATTATTGACAAATAACACACATGTGCCATCAGCGTAGGTAGTGACTACGGTTGAAGGATATCAGCTGCATATACTTTGTAAAGGATGGGACCTAAGATGCTCCCTTGAGGAACACCAGCGGACTGGGAAAAAGATTTCTCGTTTAATAGTCAGGTTTGTAACGTAATTGATAGGATTTCTAATTCTAATGATTCTCAAACCTCACCGACGTAATAGAATCTATATCTTTATTAATTCTTTACTACAATTATTTTAATTCAATATTACACTTAAGATTAAAAAATAAAAAAAAGCCTAAAGCGATATGAAGATAAGAAAAAATAGGGAACATTTTAATCAAAATATTAGATGGCTGATTATATATTTCAATTAATCAAATCTACACTAGGTATACTCTTCATCATAATTAAGTATCTTTCCATTCAACAATAAAATTAATAAATTAAAAAAAAAATAGTATTAATAAGATTAAAACACAGCCTAAGATCTAAAAAAAAGTGTGAAGAATTCTAAAAGCATTATGTTCGAAAATACAACTTTTTATTCTATCGAGACTTGTGAATACATATTGTGAAACTTCTTGAAAGCCTTACTCCCAACATTTAAAAATTATTGTGGGGCACTCAAAATATGACAGGAACATATAATGGCACTTCAACTTCGTAGAGACGATTCCGATATTTTTCATCGAAAGACAGATTTATGCATTTCCAAGATATCGACAATAGTAAAAAGGACAATCCTTCAATATGATTGGTTGCAAGGAACAATGCATCAGTCAGCAGGTTAAATTCTGTATTCTTCTACTATTTATTTTTCCAAGGATTTTTCGCATAAATTATAGGTAATGTTTCGAAAGGTAATTAGGCTATTATTAAGTGTTTTTTAAATTAAAAAGTGGATGTTAAAAAATTAAAATAATGCAGTAATTTAAGTAGTGCAATGACCTGATTGCAACCATAACCCTAATTTATTTATTTTTTTTGTACGTTAGTATAATTACCATTTTCAATATTTTTTTTTTACAGATTTGTTAGAAATATAAACAGTCTCTTCTCTGGGCAAATGTTCTTCGAAATAGTCTTGTCAGCTTTGCCGATCACGTTTCGTAGCTATCAATTGATTATGGTAATTCAAAAAATAGTTAACAAATTTATGACAAAACTTATCAGTAATGTTTAAAATATTATTTTACAGATGTTGACAAATTACGATCCTAGAGCTGTCGGTGTCTTCTTCTTCTTGATATTGTGTTTCTTGGTTCCTCTACTCGTCTGTTTTTCTGGGCAAATGATATCTGATGCAGTAAGCGTTTTAATTTTTTGTTTCAGAAATTTTCTGAATTGTATAATGTCATACCGAGTCAAAATCATTCATTTTTTTATAATATTTAATATTAATCAAATGTGTAGTTTTAATCAATTCATTAATCTAGATTTTCAAACATGCTTCAAGCTTGTAAATCGATCGATCCTACCTTAGCATAGATTGGCATATGAAAAATAAGTGAATTTTTTTTGTTTCACTTCACCTATGAGCATAATAATCCTGAGGACATTCTTCTTAAAATATATAATATATATTTTTTTTAATATTTAATTTACAGAGTGAAGATTTGTTTATTGGAACATATCAGAACGAATGGTACAGATTAAATGTTCAAGAAAGAAAATCTCTGTGCATAATGATGACTATAGCATCCATTCCTCTCAACCTCTGTTATAGGAACACAATGACTTTCAATATGGACAGATATATGACCGTTAGTATTATATAAACTTAATTTTTTTTTTATTTTATGTCATAAAAAGTTTTCTAATAGCCAAGAGAGAATGAGAGAAATAATGTTTTATTAATACTAAAGCGAAACCTACTATTATTAATCTTCATTAATTATTTTTTTGTTAATATTTAATGTTTTTTTTGTAACCTTTCACTAAGCTAGACGATTCATTCGTGAAAATAAAATTAATTTAATTGTTATGAATACTATATTTATGTGAATTAATTTATTTATTTTATAAAATATTTGCAACTGAGATGCAACGCATCGACATCAAACTAAAAAAACAATAACTGACCAGACGATGCAAATGTTATATCTCTTGGATTATAGATCTCCACTCAGCTCACAAAACAAACGACTAATCTAAACCACCATATTAAGACTTATTTGGACATATGGAGCAGAATTCGGGGTTCCTCAAAACATGTCCACATAGAAAAAAAAATCAAACCACAAAATCCAAAATACTTCCAAGTATAAAAGTACAAAATATACCTTGGTTCATTTCAAATAACACTATACACAACCACATGAACCTACCTAACTAATAATAATTGACTAATAATTTAAAAAATATATAAAATATGTGAATGTGTGCTTAGTTTTATCTTGTTTATAAACTTAAAGAAAGTATATAGTATATAGTTTTTAATGTCATTTATTCATTTTTATAACTTATGAAAGTTTACATTAAATTTCATCATAGAAAATAGCAATCACGCCACTTTATTGTAACATGTGTAAGGTATTGTCACCATAAGCATGTAATCGCTATTATGACTTCTTTTGTTTTATATATATGTAAATAGAATAATTTTTTGATTTGAAAAAAAATATATATATGTATATATGAATGACATCACATTTGCTTGATCGGTTGCTACGCATTTGCAAATATATTGTAAAATTAACGTAAATTTTAACATTAGTACTCATTTTCAAACATATATTACGCATGTTTAATTATATTATATTGTTTTTTTTCAGGTAGTGCAAGCTACGTACTCATATATAACTGTGCTTATAAACTATAATTAGACATTCAATACTGGAATTTAGTCAAATATAGATAATTATAATTTTTAATTAAGAAAAATAACAATGTATGAATAATGTTTAGTAAAAATTTATACAAATAAAGGTAGATAAAATAAGATATAAATGTATAGTTTGAAAACAACATTTATGTTAAATATATTCGGAGAAAATTCAATATCGTAACCCATTTGAATTGACCCACAGTGTTACCGGGGAGTTGATTATACAAAATATGTATTCAAAGCTTTGCTTTTCAGAATTATCTCCATAACTTTGTACGAAGTTAACCAAGAATGTTGTTAAAATGTAGTCATCATTAAGTTCCTTGGAGCTAATGTTACTTATGCTCAATAAGTTGCCTGGGGAGTTGTTAAGGGGGCTGCTTCAAGTCAAAGTTGTGCCCTGAACGAACTGACAACTTTATATGCCTTACTAAATCGTTTAAACAAGCCATTGTCGAACAAGTATTTGGTATCGAGTTACCGGATTCAGGAAAAAGATCCGATGCAGGTACCCAGGCATCGATGTATTACAGTGCTATTAAAAATCTGTTAATATTGAAAATGTTAGAATTTTTGTCAAAATATTTAGTTACTTTAATACAAAATGTCCATTATTTATTAACATTTCTAAATTCAGCGATGATTCCATCAAAGAAATCCTTCAATATACACCGATGAACAACGATTTATGCTGAGTTAATGAACGATTTTAGTGGATTCGAGAGGAAGATTGACACTCAAGAAAGGTAATATAACCATAGTAAAAAATCCATCGATAAAATTTGGAACGGTTTGATAGATTGGTGAAGCCATCAATGAGGACATCGTTGGTTGGATTTAGGAACTTGCCCTACTATAGTAATGCAAATTGTCTAGTAAAATTTGTAGTTTTAAGTAAGTACTAAAAACTCGTAAATATCCATTTGCTTTCTACTTGGATTGTAAGATAATTTGGCCTAACAAAATATTGGGCCGTTTGTCCTATATAACATCGTTATTTTCAATATTTGGGAGTTTAATTAGGTCAAGCCAAACGGCTCAATATTTGTGAAGGTCACCTCATTTCTCGATTTTATGATAAAATTATCTTACTAACCAAGTAGAAAGCAAATGGTTATTTACGAGTTTTTAGTAAATAATTAAATGGACAAAGTCTTCCTCTGCCAAATTGAAAAAGCACCAATTCCAAGAGTTTTCGTAAATAAAATAGTTGTAGGTTTCGATGAGATAAATTCATTTACGAAGGTTTAGGCGGATATTAATAATTCGATATAAAGGGGTCTGTACCACGGATTATATTATTATGGAATATTTTCTAAATTTATAGCATGATAACGTTCTAAATAAAATATTATTAACATCGAGCCAGAGGAAATTATCAATGTTATGCAATATTTGAATTCAATAAGTAGATACATTTAAAACGAAAACAGTGAAGAATAGTTACACAACTGAATAATTTTATACGGATTGTATGGAAAATTCCAATGCCAAAAAAAAAGTCCCTCTTCTCTTCTAACATACAGTCTGGTCTTATTTTTAAATTTTTATCGTCTTAGTCTGCCTTTTACTCTTGTCATAAATAAAGATATGACGAAATATTTATTTCGAAAATTTAAGTAAAAGCAAACAAAATTTCTCCGAATTCAGTATGTCGCGGTTAATTAAATTTATTAACTTTATGAGATTGTTCTTCAACCTAAACAGGACTTTATAATTGAAAACAAGGAAATAAGGGATCCGTAATTAAATTTCATTTTTCCTGGTTTAATTTTGTTGGAAACTGTATTTTTTTGTAGTTTCCGCTTTCTTTAGAATGGTTTACTATAGATAAGTATATATACATATATATATATATATATATATATATATATATATATATATATATATATATATATATATATATATATATAAACATAATTATTTAAATTGGTAATTAAGATACCTAATTCCCAATTTAAATATTATTATTATTATAATGGTGCTACGGTCCTGCAAGAACCCAGAACTCCTCCACTACAGCCAACCAATCTCCACGGTCTTGTGCTACTTCCCTCCATCTTCGAACGTTCAGCCCCCTCAGATCGTCCTCAACATCCTCCAGCCATCTAATCCGAGGGCGCCCTCTACTTCTTTTTCCATCAGGCTTCTTTTTGGCATTCTTTGCTCTGGCATACTTTCCACATGACCTAACCATCTGATTCTGGCTCTTTTTATCAATGGCACAATATCAGGTTCACCAAGCTCCTCATACTTTCCTCTTCTCCAAATTCCATTCTCAAAGATTCAGCCCCATATTCTTCTCAATACTTTTCCCTCCCAGGAGTTGAGCGTCCGTTCTGAGTTTTTGGTTAAGGTCCAAATCTCACACCCAAACATAACCACTGGCCTTACTATAGTTTTGTATATGAGAATTTTAGTTTATGAGAGTTTCTTTTAGAGAGTGACCTGAACTTCAAGTCTCTTTTCAGTGAGAAATAGCATCTATTTCCTGCTGCAATCCTGTCCTTAGTTTCACTCTCTATTTTATTACTGCATGTGACCAGGCTTCCAAGGTACATGAACTGGTCAACAGACCTAAAGTTGCGAACCCTTAAAGCTATTTCTGTACTCATTTCCTTTTCCATTTATGAATTTTTCATATACACCGTCTTATTTCCATTAACTCTAAGGCCCAGTTTACCCGCTGCTTCTTCAAATTCTTAAATAATTATGTTAAAATATAATACTCAAAGGAAGAAATTCTATGCCTATATATATATGCCGTTTTTTTTTTTTTTTTTTTTTTTTAAATGAAAAGCAGACCATTATGTAACTTTTTTTTAAGTAGATATAAGTAATGAGCCTGCATGATATTTTACCAATAAAAATATTTTAATCCTCGAACCTATCCTTAGAAAAAACTTTTTTTTATTCGTAAATAGTAAATTAAATCTAAAAAGAAAAGTCCATTTAACATTATTTTATTGAATTATTTTAAGTACAAATCAATATTTTTAATATAAATAATGATATGTTAAATTACTTGCGAGGAATCTAAATTGAGACTTTTTTTGTCAACTTACTACTATAAGAACGATACGTATTATTTAAACATTAAAAGTAATTTATTGTCTTCGTCATTAGTATAATCACAATCTGACTCTATAGTGATGGACGATTGAATTGGCAAAAAAAAAAAAATAATGTAATCTCTTCTGTAACGAATGTGTCATTTTTAGCTAACTAGAGAGACCATATTTCACCCACAACAATTCCTACGTTAACTCATCGACCAGAAATTATTTACATCTTATTTAGCTAAAGCTTATCATATCAAATAACATAGACTGTTTAGCACTTCATTTTTATGGATTGCCATATTGGCTAATATGTCCATGCATAAAGCCAATTGAAAATACCATATTGCTCATTCGGTGAAAAAATGACTCAATCGTAAAATGTCGAAAAAGTTTTTAAATACGTTGAAATATGTGTTTAATGGAATTGACATTATAGTATAATATAAATAAAACTTGAATGGAGAGATGAACTTTACACTGGGAACATCAATTTAAAAAATAAAAAAAAGATATTATTATTTATATAATATAAAAAAAATTATAATTTACATTGGATAGAAGAATTTAAAAAAATGTATGAATTTTAGTTTCGTCATTGTTCCTACTGAGGAGCGATAAAGTTCAAAAGTTCAAATATTAAATATGTATATGTATATATATATATATATATATATATATATATATATATATATATATATATATAAATATATATTCAAAATATAATGTTCAAATTAAAAAATGCACCAGATTATTACAGAATGAATCATTATTTTTTTTAAGCTATGTATACTGATGAAAACATTGATCAAGCGCCATTGTGAGACAAATGGTGGATGGTAATTTTGAGTTCTGAGTTTCTTGACTTTCATTAATTTATATTTATATTTATTTATAAATAATTTTCATAGGATTTGAATTAGTGTGGAGAGTTCTAACGCGCAGGAGACCACCAGGTCGGTTCTCATTATGTATAACCTTCAAAGAGATCAAGAATTAGCTGAGAGGTCCCATTGCCTTGTTAAACTGATCAGCTAATGTCTAAATTGGAGTCCTCTATTACAAGATAGGAATGATGTCTAATTAAAACGTAATCAGTAGATATAATATGATAAAAGTTAGCCATTTAGGTTATATAAGTGAGAGATCTTGTTGAAAATCTTTATTAGGATTTTAGGTTTGTTTCTAATTTAAATCAAGTAATAACTTACAAAATCATTCATCATTAGTTCATAATAAAATATTTTTTCTTTATTTAAAGATAACTTGATGATGAGTCAATGGAGCGCAAAACATTGTTTTAATTACAACATTATTTAAGTAGGCAAAGACAAAACAGTTAATTCCATCTTTCTCCTCTGTTTCTCAGCTGATATATATTTTTTTTTTTTGTTTAGTAGCTATCCATCCATTTGCTTTTTCGTCTTCTACGTAATTCCAGATGAATTGCTACGAGCTACATGTCCCACCCATCCTAACCTCCGTGCTTTCATATCATGGTATCTTGATTGGCCAGTTTTTGTAAGCAGTTCTTTATTTGTCTTTCTTGCCCATGTATAGTATTGTATCAAAGATGCAATAGAGCTGCATACATATAAATTGAAAGAAAAGGCACAAGACAGGCAGAGATGGAGCAGGCTTATTAAGGGCTCAAAAGTTCTAAATGGTGTGTAATGCCAACAGAAAAAAAAGTTTAGTATTTATAGACGAGTTTTTAAAACAACGAAATTTTTGAAACAGTGTATTTAAGTAACTGTTAATTTGTTCGAAACCGATAATCACCGAAAGTTCGTTATCAATTGCTTTAGACATTTAATACAACGTTATAATCAGATTCAGGAATGTTTCTTGTATACATTTCATTAATATCTGTTCTTTCGTTTCGAAATGGCGGCCAAAAAGCTTGACTTGCTAAAGACTATAACGCCAAAAGGGCTGCATCATTTTAGTGATATTTGACTAAAATCTTCTCCTTGAAGCTCTTTTAATTTATTTTATTTTAAGTTTTTATTTATACATTCTTATCCGAAAAGAGGCTGAAACAAGTAATGATGGATTCATAATTTTAATCTTAAACAAAAATCTAAACTTTCTGGTGAAAACAAATTACTGATCTACAAGACAATACTGAAACCCATCTGGACTTACGGACTAGAACTATGGGGAACAGCCAAATTTTCTAACATCAAACGCATTCAATCCTTTCAGTCTAAAGTCCTCCGTACAATAGTCAATGCTCCCTTCTATGTAGCCAATAAAACCCTACACCATGACCTTAATATCCCATTTATTCTTGATCTTATCCCAGCCAAATTTTCCAAATTTCACCAGAACCTTTCTCATCACCCAAATCCCGTTGTACAATCCCTATCAAGCACCACCCATCCCTACAATCCCCTTCGTAGGTTAAAGCGGCAGTGGCCACGAGACCTTTTGTAAATATGGATATTTTGGAGTTCTAGCAATGGCCAGATTCTCCACTCAAGTCATGAGTGTCTGTGGCTGTAGCGCTCTTACTCATCCTCCGCTGGTTTAAAATACCAGTGAAGTGGCTGAGGGAGAAGCGTAGGGATCTCCTAAGCCTCCCTTTTCCCTCCACATGTGGAGGGGACAGGATTGGTTCGGAGATCACCTGGCAAATTGTAAATAATGTATGTTTTATATAAGGTGTTTGTGATACTTTTATTTCTATTTTTATTTCTATTTTTATTTACTTATGTGTATACATATATATTTTTTTTTTCTTTACTCTTTTGTTCTTTCTTCTTATTCTTTTGTTATTACTTTATTTATTTATATTTTTGTATATACGGTATGAATGCAATCTCTGAACTCTATTATAAGTGTCCTTAACTGTGACAAATTGTAATATTTCTGAATAAAGTGTTTTTAATAATAAAAATCTTAAATAATTAAAAAAAGTACAAAAAATGTTGGTTGGTACTTAAGAGTATTTTAAAGCTTTCTGGATTCACCACAAAACAAAAAAAAATCAAAAAGGATCATGTCCAATCAGATTTCATTCATTGCATTTTTTTTTATTAATCATTTTTACAGTTTATATTTTTTTTATGAGATGCATTGTATTACTACAAATCTATATTTGAAATATAGTGACATTATGAGTACAATGTTAAATTGTAACAATTTGTAGGAGCAAGTATTTGCAATTGGTATGAAAGAAAAAACAAACTGAGATTGGTATCTTGTACCTAGAAAACTGAAACTAAAACTGTTTTTAAAAAAGTAAGGATGGATGCACATTTTTATTTGCCAATAATTTAAAATTTCCAATAATTTAAAATTTCCAATAATTTAAAATGCTACTGCACAGTTTTTTTTTTTTTTGTAAATACAAATAAAATTAAAGTGCGAATATATAACAGCAGAAAAAAAAATGTTGGAAACATGATATTTCGTTTATGTTTTGCCCAAATGATAATTAATGATTCTGGTAGAATTTCGACAACTTGGCGAACAATTATGAATGAATATATGATATGAAAATGTTAAGTATTTACTTGAAATAAAAAAAACAAAAACATTACATGATAAAGTTAAACTCTTTCGTATAATTTTATATGATGATTATTTATACATAATGCAATTGGTATGAAAGAAAAAACAAACTGAGATTGGTATCTTGTACCTAGAAAACTTCTCAAATACGAATTTTCATAGCATTTGAACAATGAAAATTCTTTTTAGAAAAGTAAGCATGGATGCACATTTTTATTTGCCAATAATTTAAAATGCTACTGCACAGTTTTATTTTGTAAATACAAATAAAATTAAAGTGCGAATATATTATACAGCAGAAAAAAAAATGTTGGAAACATGATATATCGTTTATGTTTTCCCCAAATGATAATTAATGATTCTGGTAAAATTTCGACAACTTGGCGAACACTTATGAATGAATATATGATATGAAAATGTTAAGTATTTACTTGAAATAAAAAAAACAAAAACATTACATGATAAAGTTAAACTCTTTCGTATAATTTTATATGATGATTATTTATACATAATTGATTATTAGTATAAGATAATATTTAATTGAAAAACGGGTAATTAGTAACAAAAATCCTTTGCGAATTTTGAGACTTCTGGTAATTTAATATCGGGAGAACCGGCCTATTTTAATTATAGGCCTACAGGTTTTTACTGAGAGTTGAAAAATAAGTTAATTTTTTAAATATTTTAACTGAAGTCTTGAAAAAATTATCCCTAAATATAAATTCCGAGAACAGTAAGTATCTTACAATTTTTTTAAAATATTAATACAGTAATGAAACGCTGTAATTCTGTTTTATTTTTTAAATTAGATTTTCTCTTCAAACATTTACTCATTAAAATAAAATTCATTTAAGTCTATCTCTATTTTTCAATTAAATTTGGATGAGTTTTTAGAATAGCCGTCTAAAAAAATCAGGGAATAAATATATATATTTTTTTAAAATGCCGATTACATTTGTGAATTTAAAATTCTATAATATGGACTAACATAAATTCCCTTTGAGCATAGATATCGAGAGATTTTTCTTTTAGACCACCACCCAGGACCATTCAGATAAAAAATAATATTTCTGATCGAATTAAGCTAAAATAACTTCAAAAGGCAGGCATTATGACTGATAATGATAAATTGACGCTTCAATCAGCAATCTTTACCAAAAAAAAAATTATTTTCACTACTTTTAAAAAAGTTAAATTTTTACAAACCTCATAATAATCTCCCAAATTAACTTTATGGAGTGTTCAGATTAATAAGGTACCATTTTTACTTATACATAATATAAGTTAGGAATAAAATCTGGATGCAATAAATTATTGAAAGATATTAAGAAAATGAGTTAAAGGGATAATAATGTAAAGTGATAAAGCAGAAAGAATAAAAATACCTAAAGTTAAGTAAGGATTTCATTCATAACTCAAAAGTATGCCAACTTTTACAAATATGTGACAGATCTTTTATTAAATCAACTGACATCTTCTAGAACTCCTCAACGCTTACAAAATTTGTTTTAAAATTAATTAATTAATTTTAGTTTTTAAGCTCAACATAAAAAAAGCTCAACATCCTTCATTTAACCATTATACAAAAATCAAGGACATTAGCAGAAATAATAAATATATAGACCTGGAAATGAAAATATCCAAAAAAATGTCAGAAAAATAAATAAGGGGCTATGGAAAAAAAAGAATAAAAAAAGGTAATTGAAAGGAAAGTTATTTATTTAATAAGTTGTTATAAGCTGATATCATCTCACTGTTTGTTGGATGTTCATCAACGTAAAAGAATTATTAATTTGCACAATTGTGTTCATCGTTTTAAGATATTTAAATTTAAGCAAAAAATAAAATTTTGACTTCTTTGCTCGACGAAAGTTTGCTCACATTCTCCCGGTCACGGGTTCGAATGTATCAGGTAAATATTTATTATGTTACTTCAGCCGCTGATCGATCCTTGGGTCGGACGGCCTCCTATAAAGAAACCCATCCTTTATAAAGTTGCTAAGCTTAATTAATTAATTAATTAAGAGAGAAAACGTGGCTGTTGAACTTTATCTCGGTCAATTTACCTCCTCGCTATTGATCAAGGACCTATTTTTCAAAGTAAAAAAAAAATTATTTTTAAAAAAGTACTAAATCCAAGACCCATACTACGAACCATAATTACTACACCCATGGGTAAATGTACCCGTAGCTAAAATGCTAAAGCAAATTCATTTGAACATTTAGGTATAAAAAATTAAATATTGATTTTATTATATTTTTATTGGTTTCAACTTATAGAACTTCTCTTCATCATTCTGAGACACATTTATAATCCATGAAACATCGACCTAAATTAAAAAAAAAATATATAAATTTAGAGAATATAAATGTAAATTTAGAATCTGTTGCACATATTGCTGACACTGTTTGATTCGGAATGTTCCTGTAGCTGACGGGGTTTAAAAACAAGTATGTAATTATGAGTAATAAAGTGTTAAAATTTTCTATTCTTCAGTTTAAAATAGATACAAACATAAGTTACCTTTAACTTATTGTAAAACTTATTTCTTGCCTTATCCTGACTTAAATTTCTAGGTAAATTCTGAACAGTGTAAGAAAATTAAAACTAAGCAAAAAACACATGCATACCTATACACACTATTTACAATTAGGCGAGAGAACTCCAAGAGAACCCTGCGCTACTCTCTCAACCGCGTCACTGGTATTAAAGCCAGCGGAGATTCATCGAGAGCACAATAATAAAAATTAAAATATAATTATATATATATATATATATATATATATATATATATATATATATATAAATATATATATATGTATATATATATATATTTTTTTCCAGTTCGCATTTTCCGGAGCTTGAGGCCCAGGTGTTGCACTCGGTTTTATTTCTGTTAATTTTGCTCGTTGTATTTTCCATTGGCCTTCCCAATTTTTAATAATTTTTTTCTTGTTTCAAGGATCCAATCTTCAACGGTGATGCAATTTATTTGTGTTATGCCTAATACTTCTGATACTTAATTAGTTACAATTTTCGAATACAAATAGTTGTTTTTATTTTTATTTCTACTCAGATACCCTCTTCAACAATCCCAGACCATAGCAAATATTTAAGTCACTCCCAGAAACAAAAAAACAACTACAAAGGTTCTTGCTTTAAGATCACACGACAGAAGTGAAAATATCAACAAAGCGAGATTCATAATATGAAATATATATACTTTTTAAACTTGTTTATTGAAAAATATTACAATCTGACTCAAAGGATATAATTGTGTTCAGAGATCACATTCACACTCTATGTACAATAAATAAAATAAATTATACAGAAAAATAATATATATATATATATATATATATATATATATATATATATATATATATATATAACATAAATAAGAATAAAATAACCTAAAAATAAATAAATAAAAAAGAACACATGCATACCTATATACACTAGAAATATAAATTATTAATAATAGTTCATAATAAAGATTATGAAATGCTGATCGATTCCCTCGCTTATACAGTATGCAGGTCCGATTTTCTGATATATTTCAATCCATATTTTCATTAAAACTCGTTATCATTTGGTTTTTGACACGATTTTTTTCCTTTTCGTCTACCTAACACGGTGTCGCGTTAAGATAAAATTTTGAATAATACAACGTTAGGTAGAGGATGGAATGCAATTCCCTTCCTTACATTGTGCATAGCGTCCGACTTTTAGGTTCTGACATATATCTGATCCATATAGAAAAACATTTCAATAAGTCGACACTAAACGACTTTACCCGAGCGGTACACATCGGAAATGTGACTCAATCTAATTCACTCTCCACAAAGAAAGTGCAAAACGCGCCCAAAAAAAGTTATTACTTCAAAAATAAATAAATGAAGTCGACCTATTACTTTCAATCTAATAATAACTTCATTCGTTGTAAATTAAAATTTAAATACACCTTTGCACACATAAGCAATAAAAATAATAACTATAAGATAACAGTAAAATAAGGCTGGCAAAACTAAAAGACGAATATTTAATTCTTACACATATTTGAAAGATTGAGAGCGAAGGAGATGGAATAACAATTGATAATTAAATAAAGTTAAAGAAGTGGTTTTGCGTATTGAGGTGGGTAAGGAATTCTAATATCAGCAGGCATGATAAAAGATTTTTCAAAAGAACAGTTCAATAAGAATGGTATCAAAACATCTCTCCAAATCCCAATCTCTTATAAATTTTATTGGGCTTTTTGCTTCACGAACTATTTCACGTAAATAATTCTGCTCGAAGAAACCAATAGAGACCTCTAGATCTTTTGTGAGTGGTATATATATATATATATATATATATATATATATATATATATATATATATATATATATATATATATATAGCTCATAGAGTATGGAAGGAAAGAGCTTTCCTCTGTCTCATAGAGCTTTGAATACTTCTGGCACGGTTGAGAGAACAGCGCCAGGATTTCCCGCAGCTCTGCAATACCCTTTATACACGACAGTAGCTCTGGTTGGGTATTCTTAAGGCTGAGTAGTACTCCATATAACAATGTCCAACATTAAAATTAATTATGTTAATTAATTAAGTAAACAAACATTAAGTAAATAAACAAAATTGATTATTAGGGGTATGCTTGAATAAAAAATTTAATGTGATGCCAATATCCATGTCTTGTATTATTCGATATTGCGTTATTGGTTTTAAATATTATCTTTATAACTAATAGAAAAAAATAATCTTATTTACATAAGTTTATTTCAAAAATATTTGGAATAGAAAAATTAACTTTATATTAGGATAAAAGCCTTCCCCTCAGAATAACAATGATGAACAAATAAACAAAATACATTTCCGGCCGAATAGCTTCCTATTTTTTGTCTATAAAAAATTATTTTGCACCTGTCAACTTTTTGTTAACAATCAGAAAATGTGCTGGATATACAAGATAAAAAAATAAAAATAGAATCTTCTCAAGAATAGTTATAGTTTTTTTGTGACCAAGGAGCACAAAAAATATATATTATATATAAACTTGCTATTTACAGACAGGCTCTACAGTCCGAGGTGAACTTGTGCCTCCTTCACGATCTTTTTGCAATCCTCTCTATCTTCTTCATTCTTCCCCTCCGATTCACCACTCTCATCCTCTATAAATCCTCTTCCACGTCACTTTTCTAACATTTCTTCTTTCCTCCTCTTTTTCTTTTTCCAGGAAATTCCTCCCAAATCTTTTTCGTTGCTATGCCATCAGTCTTCCCACGTGTCCTAGCCAATTAATTCTTCTAAACTTAATAAAGCGTACAATATCCCCGTGCTTCAACAGTCCATATTGACTTGCGCCACAAGATACGTGGAACTCTCCACCCATCATACGTGAAACGGTGACCTGACTCAACGATATATTTTCAAAACATTGACTACCGTTGATTAGTACCCTTACGGTACACATAGTGGTACTCTATCCCCTTCATGATTTTCCGTCAAAATTGCTTTACTTCATGTAACAACTAAGATGTAATATTTTCTGACGAGGATAGTTTTTTTAAACTGGTCATTATTACAACTAGAATTAGTTAAAGTTGAACTTAGAAACATTGTTTATGTTTTCTTGTAACCTAAATAAGTAAACAAAAACAAAAACTTCCAATGGAATCATCGTTATCATCATAACAATTAGTAGAAATGGGTGATGTTTTTTCCATTACTACGGCTGTATTTACTGATATTCTCTTTTCCTCTATTTTTCTTTTTATATGTAAAAAGCGCTACTCTCAAAGAAGTGGGCGAATACCATTCTCTCTCAACACCTCAGAGAAATGGGTGAGTTTCCTTTAGTAATTAAGTGACAGTGCGTATGATAGCCGAGTAGGTATGTGAGCCTAGTAGGTCCTATTCTTAGTCGCGTAAGAACTCAGCATTTAATGCGACTGGAGCTGCTCCATGCCTATGCGACATTTTTTATGAACTTCAGTTTATATAGAGGTTGTTGTCACACACTGTATGCAAATCTTGGAACATGGACTCTTTCTGTCATACATTTTAATCTTTTAAAATGTAGTTATAAAATAGTCTTTTTTTTTTGCTTAATTCTCAAAATCGTAAAAATGTCAATTTCGGAAAATTTCAATTATAGTCGTTATTTTCTGAGTTCGTTGCAATAGTATCTCGCTCTCATTTAGATTTTTCATAACAATTTTTATTTTTCTGGATTATATTTCTGACAAATAACACTTATATAACCCTCTATAAGTTATACTGCTTAGAAGTAGCCTTAACTAGATTTGGTCATACAAATCTAACACATTCTTACCTTATAAGTAAACAGACAACACTAAAATGCCAACATTGCTATATTACACTTACAGTCAGCCACATTTTTCAAGAATGTTTCTATTATGTATCATTTATAGCCATATTAGAATTCAAGCGAAAACTACCAGATATTTTAAATAATGATGAAATTAAAGGTAGATCGATGTTAAATTTTCTTAAAATTAATGGTGTGATAAATAAAATTTAAATTAATAAAATGAAACGCATGACACTTAACAAACGACTCAAACTACTTTACTCTCTTTTTGCCAAATCTTCGAAACTAAAACTAAAACAGAAACTGAATACATATACATACTTACTTAAGCCCATATGGACATACTCATCACAAATATACGGCATCGCTAAAAAGACCCACCTACAAAAACTTCAAACGTTCCAATCAAAATTATTGCGACTCATAACAAAAGCACCTTGGTACGTGACTAACAAAACTCTACATACTGACCTCCACCTTCCAACAGTTGACCAACATATAACGACCCTATATCAACGATTTTACACAAATTTAAACGGACATAATAACAGACTTATAAGAGACATGGCCACAGCTGACATACCTCAGAACATGAACAGGAGACTAAAAAGGCGTTGGATGAGGGATCTCCTTCCTTAGACAACCTAAGTAATTGGAACAAGTTAGGGAAGAGGTACTGCTGAGTACTTTCCTTCCCCATGCCTGTCATGTCATTTTATCAGCACCGCCATCACATTTGCTGATTGTTAACTTATTGTTGACAGGCGCAAATACATATACAAAAAAAAAAAAAAAAAAAAAAATTTGAGGTATTATTTATTTATAATTTTTACTTTTTATTTTTTAAAATATTTTTTTCCCCAAAATAATTTAGTATTGAGATCATTGAAGTAAATATTGGATAGGTGTTGATGAACTCGAGATTTTACGCCTCTAAGCCCTATACAACAACAGCACTTATATATCATATCCGTAAGAAACCTGTTAACTGGTCTGTTTTAAACGTTACAAAAATTGTCTCTTTAGTTTTGAGAATACATAAGCATTTCTATTTTATTATTATTTTTTTTTTATTTCTTTATTGAGTATTATAACAATCTGTCTGTTGGACATTGGTTATAGTGAGGTATGATGACATTCACACTATATTTACAAAAAAAAAAAAATAAATAGAACAAAATAATAATCAAAATTATATACAATAGACAATAAAATAAAATAACCTAAAAAATAAGAAGAAAAAAACACATGCATACCTATATACAATCAGGCGAGGGAACTCCAGGAGAACCCTGCGCTACTCTCCCAACCGCGTCACTGGTACTAAAGCCAGCGGAGATTGGTCGAGAGCACATTTCTATATTAAAAGAAAAAAATGAAATCTATTCGGTTTAAGGGGGCTAGATTCAATGGTTAGTTCTACTATTAATAGTGAATCTAAAACGAAAACGGTAGAAGTTGAAGGCAGGTATAATATCAGATTGGATCACTAAACTATGAAGAGATTATTGATAAATTATTTCCAATAGTAATAATGACTTTAGGAGATAAGGATAGAAAGTCAAGTTCATTAGAGAAGTTTAAAAGGTCACAAACAAAAGGGAAATTTAGTAGAAAATCAAAAACGAACTTGCATAATCAACGCTTTCGTCCATTCCATTAAACAAGTTTGCTGAAATTCTATTCAGAGATTATTCTTATTGATTATTGTTCTTCTTCTTTAATACACTTGAAAGACAATCAGAGAGAACTCCCAATCGTCGGATGACTTCAAAGCTCATTATCACACAACAACAAACTAATTTGGTATGGTATCAACAAATCTAGCCCGCATGCCAGAGATTGCACAGTAAGAGAAATAAATCAATCGATTAAAAGTAAACGTCCAGAACTGGCAAATCGGAAGGGTGTTGTGTTCCACCAAGACAACGCCCCACACCTTATTTGTCACTAGCAATAAATTATTGAACCTTTTGCTGCACCCTCCCTATTCGCCAGACCTAGCTCCAAGTGACTACCACTTATCTGGTCTCTGCAGAACTTCATGAATGGAAAGAAATTCCAAAAGGAAGAGGACATCAAAAACTACTTGGATCAGTTATTTAACAATAAACTCTAGACATTATATGAACATGGCACTCTGCAGTTAGTGGAAAGATGGGAAAAGTCATATTAAATAATGGTTATTATATTGAAGATTAAAATTAATTGTATGCCTATAATACATTGAGTTTTATTTTTTTTTTTTTGTTTATCAAAAATATATTTGCGCCTGTCAACTTATTGTTGACAATTAGCAAATGTGATGGCGATACATGATATAATGACATGACAGGCATGGGGAAGGAAAGTACTCAGCAGTACCTCTTCCCTAACTTATTCCAATTACTTTGGTTGTCTAAGGAAGGAGATCCCTCACCCAACGCCTTTTTTGTCTCCTCCTCATGTTCTGAGGTATGTCAGCTGTGGCCATGTCTCTTATTAGTCTGTTATTATGTCCATTTAAATTTGTGTAAAATCGTTGATAAAGGGACGTTATATGTTGATCAACTGTTGGAAAGTGGAGGTCAGTATATAGAGTTTTGTTAGTCATGTACCAAGGTACTTTTGTTATGAGTCGCAATAATTTTGATTGGAACGTTTTATTTCATCCTAAAAAACCGAAAGGACTTATTTTTCAACCGAATAGTATAATTTGAAAACAATCAAAGAAAAGTGAACAAATTTCACACGCGTATTTTATCTTATTTATTTTTACTTCTTATATATTTTTTTTTTCTAGCGAGAGAACGTTTCTCACTGCAATGTTGACTTCGAGCCGCGCTTAGACTGTCAGGTTTTGTATTTACGGGCAGGCTGTTGGTACGAGTCCTGTAAACAAGCTAAGCGAAATAAAAACAGTTTCAACGCTTTGCCCGAGTGTAAGGATAGATAAGGCTCAAATAGAGATAAATTGTTCTGTTTTGAAGAGTTCTACATAAAATATTATTTGTTGTTTTTGAAAAAAGCGAGAGAAGCAAACAAAATTTTAATTGAATTAAAATATAAAAACGACTCATCTGATTACTATAAAAATAATATTTATATTATAATAATATAAAATAATTTATATTACCCTTATTTTTCTAATTAACATAACTGGAAATGAATAATTACTGAATAATTTAAATTTAATGGATACAGATTTAATTCAGCAATTACATGTGCACGCTTTCTTTATCCGATTAATATTGCTTTAATTGAATTATAATCTTTCTCTTCTTATTATTATTTTACGCTTTAAAAAAAAAATATACGGTAAGATTATAAATACATTTAAGTAAACTTCTTTTTTAATGACAAATATAACTTCCGTTGTTCCTAGTGAAATCTTTAGTATTTATTTATAAAAATAATTTAATTTATTTTTTATTTCTTCGTTTGCCTCGTTTCTTAGAAGTGAATATACTTTACAGTTTTCATTGGATTTTGTTTATATTTTCAAGTATTTTGTTTATAGTTTTAAATATTTTGTACAGTTTAATTTGTTTTGCGCATTACTTAATATTAGTTTACTTAATATTTTATTTTTTATTCAGTTAAAACAAGAGACCTTTTAGTCTGAAGTTTTTTTTTTTTGACGATTTTATTATTCTTGAAGGATTTTGTCCCAGAACAAAGTTATTTTTCTATCCATCTATCTTAAATGAATTGCCCGTTAAATAAAACATTTTTGTTAAATTTATTATGATCCTATAATTATTTAATAAATAATTTTACTGAAATGTAGATTATTACTACTTTATTAACTCAAGAGATAATTAAAAGAAATAAACATACTAATTTGAAAATATATATACATATATACAGAAAAGAAACGTCACATAACTTATTTAATCAGAGGAAGAGGACTGTTTGAATTAGTGTTGACAGGAAGATTTATTTATTTTTTTACTGTTTATTTTTATAACGAAAGAAAATTAATTACCAGTTAGACCTAAGTATATGTTCGTATTTTTGGATTAACTTGTCCTTTCCACACTGAGGTGAGTGCATGAAGTCATAATTCAATCCACACACCTTCAAAAAAAAAAAAATAAATAAAATAAAATTCTTAGAATAACTTTAAAATTTCTCACGATACTGTTCTTGAAAGAAATTAGGCAAGAAAATTAAATTGGAATGGGAACCCATCTACGATTGCCATACGCCAATTGAAATACTGTATACATTATGGTAGATTATGATATATTACAATAGTACTCCCAGACATTTTTCACCTTCTGAAAAATCTTTGAAACTAAATAGTTCAATGAGTAAGGCCCATTAACCCTGTCCTTAAGGGTCTCGGATTGTGTCCAGTAGTGGCAGATTATTTAAGTCTTAACAATAATAATGCTAGCCAAAGACCTTTTACCTTGAATAAAAAAATAGAAAAAAAAATTATAATTTTATTCATTTTGTTAGCATTACAAACTTTCTGGATTTTATCACCTTAACCAAACTTCTACATCTGTGCCTATCCTGGGATGTTTCTTTCCAGCAATCTGGATGCTCCTCTATCACATCTTTGTTGATTCGATCTGCTTTTTGGTCTTCCACATGGTATTTTGCCCGCAAGTAAGGCATTCGTTAATGTATAGAGACTTCCTCATGGATTGCTCAGGACTATATGGTCTTAACATTTTGCCATTATATCCTAAGATATTGATTGAAATATATAATAAGGGAAAGTATTGCGATCCTGAAAATTTTCGAATCTGAGTTTTCTACGGAAATACACGTTTTGAGGTCCTCTCAGTCTAAATAACCAAGTCCCACAAAATTGTATGTGTGTCCAGGTGTCTGCGTGTATGTTATCAGTCTAGCTCAAAAACAAAAACTCGTACGAAAGTGAAATTGCATATTTAAGATTTATACATAATTGAGTGTGAATTAAACACCTTTTTAAGATTTTGTACGGTTGTAATGATTTTAATTAAACTTACTGCATGAATGTATAATTAAGTGGTCTTTAACATCATTAAGATCTTACCCCCATTGATTTCACTTTAGAGGGCTTAAATGCTCAATTTTCATGTCTTCATCTAAAGTACCTTTATTAATTTGGATTATTTTAAATAATTAACTGTTTCTCATTGATATAAATAATGAAGAAAAGCTAAAAATAAGTTTTTAAAGAATTTTTTAATCGAATAAAGGAGAAAACAGAAAAATACTTATTTAGATCGAAAATGAATCTTCAGAAATAATAGTTTGAAGATATAAGTATAATATATAGTTGGTAAGCGGAGACTTTTTGAAAAAAATATATGTAATATAGAAAGTCGTTAAAATTAATGAAGAGTGAAGAAAAAAAAATATAATAAGTTCTAAAGACTATTATTATTCAACGGATCACGTGTTTTCAAGGAAATTATATGAAATTTACATACTAAACGTAAACTTTTAAAAGTTTGAAAAGTATTTAAAATCCACTTAATCAATGCAATAACATTGTTTAAAGAACTATTTCATTGTACTTGTTCGTAAGAAGAAGTGAAATACAGACATATTAAATGGATGTTTAAAACATATGTTTATAACCTTAAATATATTTATTGCAGTTTAATAATTTCATATCTGATATTATATTTAAATAATTAGGTACTAACCTCCGATTATTCCGAAAAATCGTCATCTAATCTCTTAGAAAAATAAATTAGTGTATAATTTGATGAATTTTCTCTTTGAGGAATCCCAAAATCATGCACTAATAGGCGTACAGTACATATCCATTTGTAGGTTGAATATACCGATACACACTTTTAAATCTCCCCAGACATATACGTAGATACAGCTCAAAGACTGGAGTAATGTGGCTTACTAAGACAGATGGAGTACCGAGGTTTTTATTGTCTACCGTTTATACAATTAATAGGGTTTTTGCTATTATAATGGTCTTAATGATTTGTTAGCTGTAAACTTTGAGCCGTAGCTTCATTAAAAATTCACTTCAAATATTTTATAATTGCTCGACTTTCCTAGAAAATAATTTCCATTCAAAGCAGAGCGGTAGGTGTAAGTTGTGTGTTGCGCGCACCAGATTTTTATTACTCTTTCTACCCCATACGCCAACAAGTCCATAGGTTTCTCGCAAATTTATCCATACTTCTTTCTAGTGTGGCGGTCAGTGTCAAGGTGTCACAGCCATATACATTATCAAAGAAGGATATATTTTATCAAATATAAGTACAAAAAATTTAATATCGTAAAAAAATCTCTTCTTTGGAAAAATTAAAATACAGCAAAAGTCCTCTGATAGGTATGCTAAAGTATTAACCATAAACAGGATAAATAATAATTAAAAAAAATAAAAATAAATGGGAATTACTTATGTTATTTAGAAAAAATTTAACACAAAGAAAAATATGATAATCCATAAACAAATATTTTGATTTGATCTTTGCACAACTGTTGATCATCGGTAACCATTCCTTCCGCTTCCAATTTCAATTATAATAGTGCTTATTTTTTTTTTTTTTTTTAAGTACAAATTTATCCTCTTAATGTACAAGAATGTAGATACCTATTGAAAAATACAAGATTATAATCAGGGAGCTCTGTAGTAACTACAGTAACTGTAGTAATAATAGGGGATGAAGTTAACCCTTAAATATTCATAGGATATATTAACATTCTAGAATTCATCTACTAACATTTATTCATTAATATTCATACCCATTTTAAACAACCAAGAATATATAAGGTAATTCGATTAAAATTGTTGCCATTCTTAATTTCCTGAAAAATAAAGTAAAATAAGGAGGATGTATATATATAAATATGCATATTTGCATATCTGTATATATTGAATATTATATGTAATTGAAAAATAAATAGACTTTTTGTTTATGTTTACTTTACAGTGATTTTATATCTTTAGAGTGGAAAAATATTTTTTATTTTAATGTATACTTAATTTATACATTTCAGCTATTTATAGCTAACATAGCTATGTTGGCTATTTTTAATAAATATTGATAAGACAAGGATTCAGAAAAGGGAGGAGCAAGCTATACCAGATCTTCATTCTAAAACAAGTTCTCGAAAAATGATGGGAACTAGCTCAGGACGTCCAAGCATGTTAGCCTAAATGCGAGACCGAGACGAGTCTTGGTCTTGCAAACTCAGTCTTGATCATGATCTTAGTCTTGCGCAAGAGTCTCGCAACAGTCTTGCAGTTACTTATTAGCTTATTACTATAGAGATATTACTGTAAGTATTTAGATAGAAGAAACCAAACTAAGCCCAAATGAAAAATTTGAGAAGTTAAATGCAAAAGTATATTGATTATACCAATTATTTACATATAGTAAATCAAATCATCAATTATTAGTAATCAATTGCCTTAATTTTTATTTAAAAAAAAAAAATTTCCAGTCCTGGTCTTGGTCTTATAACATATAGTCTTTGTAACAGTTGCAAAGTGCAAGACCAAGACCGATTTTGGGCAACACTAATCCACGCCCTAATTGTCGATTTCAAAGCAGCCAATGATTCTGTAAACAAGAACTGTCTTTGAAAAATCAGGACTGAACTGCGAATTCCAGGTAAGTTTGTGAGATTGACAAAGGCATGCACAAATGACCCCAAATGTAGAGTCCTAATACTCTTAATAGCCTTGGAGAAGGAGAGGCAGAGCAGATCGGCCTACAATTAAATGAAGACAAAACAAAATATATGATAATAAGCCGAAAATACCACCGCAATAACAAAATCATATCCGAGTGTAGAAAAATTCAAATACCTCGGTTCCGTAATAACCTCAATGAATGAACAACGGGCAGAAATAGATCAGCGTATAACTATCGCAAACAGAGCCCTCACTCTCAAAGGTATTGAAACACCGAAAAATCTCAAGAAATCTCAAACTAAGGCTGGCAATGCTATGATAAATCCAGTTCTAATATATGGCTGTGATACCTGGACACTAATCAGCAGAAACAAGTGTTGAAAGATTTGAGAGGAAAATTCTCCGCACGATATCTGGAGGGTTCTGGAATCAGAGTACTAACACATAGAGACGAAATACTATTACAGAACTGGTTACAGAAACTGGTCATTCAATATCCCATGATATGAAGGCACAGAAGTTAAGATGGCCGGGCATATAGCTGGTGGAAATCCATCTGGAAGCCTCTACGTAACAATTAATGCCTTAATAGAAGGCAAAAGACCACGTGGAAGGTCAAAATGCAGATGGATAGATAGAACCAACAAATATGCAACAGAATAAATGGAAAGAAATAGCCCAAGACAGGCAGAGATGGAGCAGCCTTGTTAAGGCGGTAAAAGATCTAAATTGTCTGTAATGGAAAAAAAAAGTATGACTATACTTTAATCATTAGGAAAGTAAAATATAAAAACAACTGAAATTTAAGAGAAATAAAACATTATTAAGCAGAAACAGAAATACCATGACATTAACCAGGTTGCATCGAAAGACTTTATTTCTATGGAGATAAAAAAATAGAGCGCTTGTGCTTTAATGTTTGTTGAACTTTATAAAAATTCATATTTTTACCATAATTATTAATAATTTTTCAAGTTGCTACTATCTGCATGCAATATCTCAAATTTTAAAATATTATGTGTATGTAATTTATTATTTATCAAAGTCTTTAGATTAAATTGTCTTTTAGTACAATTTATTTCTTAAAAAAACTTTTGCATACCGTTTAATCACAATTTTATTTTAATTTAACGTCAATATGAATTGTGTGATGAAGTGTTCAGCGATTCGGTTCTTAAGGCGAATCTCTAGTTAAATGTCTAAAGTCTGTTAAGCGGAGCTGAAAAAGTTTTTTAATTTGATAGTAAAATTAATTTTTATTTCTTTAAATGCAGGAAACCTTCAAAATGTCCCATATTAAGTATGTATACAGTATGGTAGTGAAACGGAAAATAAAAATAAAAAAACCTAATATGCTTTCATAAATAGCACTTACTCAAGCGAAAAGGTCCGCAAGAAAATTAATTGAAACCTGATGGAACTAGGTGTTATCAAACATAAAAGCTATATTGAAAATGTTTGGTAAATAGCTATTCTCAAGTGGAAACTCGTGTGGGAAGATGATGGGCAAATAAAATTCATTGTTTATGATTTCATGCAAGAGGTTATTTTCAACGTTAAATTAAATATATATTTAATAACTAGTTTTCCAAGTCTTCTAGAAGTTCCAAGCATCATGAACATTATGAATATTCTTGGAATATCCAATCAGTTATAGCAAAATCGTGTATTCCTCGAAAAAATAAATTATTATTATTTTAAAAAATAGATAAGAAAGGGGATTATAATTAAACTGTAAAATGTCATTTCTGTCATTCTACAGTTTAATTATGACCCCCTTTCATATCCGTTAAAAATGTTTTAATGTACTGGAAATAAATAAAACGATGACTTTTCAGTCATGGGATAGTACCTAGCAGGACCTCTTCCCTGACTTTATTCAGTAACAGTGCTTAGTTAAAGAAGGTCTCACACCCACCTCCTTTTTTTTTGTCTCCTCTCCGTATTCATAACTCCTCTTTATTGACTCCTCTCGGTATGTCAGCGGTAGTCTTACTTTTAATTAATCTATTAGTGCCTAAATTTATATGAAATTGTTGATAAAGAGTCCTTATATGATGGTAAACTCTTGGGAGACGGGGGCCAGACATCCAAGTAAAATTTTAATATAAAAACAAATTTTAGCTAATATTTATACATTTTTTTTTAATATTGAAATTTACAACTGTATTAAATGATAAAAACAACAAGTAAATATGAAACAAGTAACATGAACATAAAGAGAAATTACCCATTGATAGCACTCCAATTATATTTCTATATAAAAAGGTCCCGAGGCCTTCTTCTTTTCTGGCGCTTCGGAGGATTATCAGGAATAGAAGAGGAAGCAAGGATGGAAACAAGAGCGTTCGGATGGTACTGAAGTTTATTATGGAAGAATAGGTGTCTGAATTGAGCTAAATTGGAAACATATGGTACATTAAGGTCGTTATGGATGATTTTATTTGTGACAAAGTAGGGAGTATTGAGGATTTTACGAAGGATTTTAGATTGTAGGGATTGGATATTAGAGGAATATGATGGTTTAGTAGAATCCCAAAGCTCGATCCCGTAAGTCCAAACAGTCCTTATTATAGTAATATGTATGAGTCTTTTGTAAATAGTTGGAAGCTTAGAGCGTTTGTCTATTAAGTGCTGCCGTAGTCGAAAACGTCGGGCGGTTTCTAGTCGTTTCAGTCTAGTATGGGGGTTCTAATATCCGTATCTAATATATAGATGGATAGGAAGATAAAAATAAACTTCATTCTGGGACAAGGTTCCCTAAGAATAACGAACATGTACAAATAAGCAAAATATATAACTGGCTAAAAACTGCAATAACAAAAATTCCTGCAATACATGCAGTCAAATTACTCTAAGATACTGACATCATTATTGATATATAAATAATCAAAAATAAAATATTCTCAAGAATAAATATTATTGCAACGAAAAAAAAAAAAAAAAACTGAAGAAAAATTGAATAAAACAAAAATAATTTAAGGGAAAAAGAGCATTGATTTTTTTTATCATAAAATATAAACATCAGAAACTACTATTTTACAGTTTAATTATAACCCCCTTTCTTATCTGATTTTTTAAATGGTTTGATGTTCTGAAAATATATAAAATGATGGCTTTTCAGTCATGGGGAGAATAGTACTCAGCAGTACCTCTTCCCTATTTTCATATAAAACAAATTGTATCTAATATTAATTTTTGTTTTTGTATTATATGGATAGAAAGATGAAGGGGGGGCGGGGTGGCCGAATAGGCTAAAGCGTGTATAACAGCACCGCTAGTTGCCTGGCAACCGGATAAAAAGAGATTTGAGATGATATAAAAAGTACGAGTTCGCGTCCCGGTGCCGGAGGGGATTTTAAATTTCCCCGCCCTCATCCCCCGGCCCGGGAAAATCCCGTATAGCCTATAGGCAAGGTAGGGAAGAACAAAAAAAAAAAAAAGGATAGAAAGATGAAGAATAAACTTCATTCAGGGACAAGGTTCCCTAAGAATAACGAACATGTACAAATAAGCAAAATATATAACTGGCTAAAAACTGCAATAACAAAAATTCCTGCAATACACGCAGTAAAGTAACTCTAAGATAACCATTATCGATATATAAACAACCAAAAATAAAATCTTCTCAAGAATAAATATTATTGCAACGAAAAAAATTTAAATAAAAAGCAAAACCTGAAGAAATAGGGAATAAAACAAAAATAATTTAAGGAAAAAAGAACATTGTTTTTTTTTTTTATCATAAAATATAAACATCAGGAACTAATATTTAGTTATATTAAAATTTCATTCATTGTGCCATATTTTGATGAATGTATACATCAATAGAATTCAGAGTCCTATTTTAAAACAAATAATCCTTAAATAAACGTGTGATATCGGCCCGAATTTAAACTTCAAAAATCATTTCAACCAGCATTCATTTCTATAGAAGAGCGTCGGCACATGGGGACAAATGGGACAATTTGCCCCAGGACATTCGAAGCTTTTTTCACTCAATTCCCTGCCTATTCTCTATTTTATCTAGGTTGAAATAGTCCTCAGTACAGACCCCATTTTATCAAATTATTTACATCCGCCTAGAAATTCTTCATGGCTCAATGGCTTCATGTAATCGTAACATACAATATTTTTATCTATAACAATTGTCAGAAATAGGGTGGTTTTTTCATTAAGTAAATTAATATAATGGGATACTACAAAATCAAGAATATTCATTTGCTTTCTACTTGAATCGCAAGATAATTTGATCACAAAATCTAGAAAAAAGGTGGCCTACAAAAATATTGGACCATTTGGCCTGTTCGAACCACGTTATTTTTACGGATTGTGAATTGAAGTCACGCCAATGGGCCTAATATTTTTGTAGGCCACCTTTTTATCTCGATTTTTTTTTATCTCAGACATTGTGTGGACTAGTAAGGAGGTAACAATACTAAAAGTTGTTGTCCCAGGTGGTGAGCTTGATATGGAGGGGAGCTTTTTTTCGGGTTTAGCTTATAACAGGAAATCTATACATCGCATTGACAAATACGTTTTATAAAACATTAAAGCTGATAAAATTTTCTATATGATTTATTATCTACTTTTTTTGCTACCTCGTTTAGTTTCCGAGATATACGTCCTCAACTATGGCTAGTATTGAAAAAAGAATTTATACCTCATGTTTTTTTACTGTTTTTAAGTAGTTAACTCTTGATTGCTTCGTTTTAGGATTAAGTCATGAAAAAGAACGCATGTAATAATTACATTTTCTTCAAGAATATATATTACTTTAATAGTTTTTCTTTAACGGTTCAAAAGATAAATCAGTTATAACTTTATATGTCGATTCTGAGAATTTGCAGAAAACAATAATTTTTATAATTAATGTTATTGTATGTATATATATATATATATATATATATATATGTATGTATATATATATATATATATATATATATATATATATATATATATATATATATATAGAGAGAGAGAGAGAGAGAGAGAGAGAGAGCGAGAGAGAGAGAGGTGTATAGAGAGTTTAGAGTAATATAATAATATCGTTTATTATAAAAATTATTTTTTTTCTGCAAATTCTGAGAATCGACATATAAAGTTAAAACAGATCTAAATTTTGAGCCGTTGAAGATAAATTAGTAAAAAAATATAAATTCTTAAAGAAAAGTTAATTATTAAAAACTTCTCTCTTCCCCATGACTTAATCGTAAAACGAAGTAATCAAGAGTAAGCTAGTTAAATACATTAAAAAACATAAGTTAAAAAATCTGTTTTTCCACATTAGCGACAGTTGAGTACGGATATCTCGGAAACTAAGTGAAGTAGCAAGGAAAGATATATAATCAATCATATTGCAAATTTTATCAGCTTTAATTCTGTATAGAATATCTTTGTCGATGTGATGGATAGTTTTTCTGATGTAATCGATTATTTGAAAAACAACAATAAACATTAGACAAACATTTTTTTTTTTCCAAATTGACCATAGTTGAAAACGGATATCTCGAAAACTAAGCGAGATAGCGAAAAAAAAGGTATATAATCAGGCATATCGTAAATTTTACTAGGTTTAATTATGTATAGAGCGTTTTTCTCGATGTGATGGATAGTTTTCCTGATATAAGCGAAAACCCTAGAAAAGTGAGCTTCTAGACGCCATCTGTCTCACCTACTAGGAGTGGGAACGTTTAGTATGTTTACCTCCTTACTGGTCTAAACAATGCCCCAAAGTCAAAAATTGTGTCCCCACCATTTTCTTCTATAATCATTCATTGACTGGACTAAAATGGGCGAACATGAGTTTATAGTACCCCATCAAATAGATAAAGATTACCGATATATAGATTTCCAAGATAATTCGCGAATAAAGAGGTTGTAGATTACGATAAGATGCAGCCATTTAAGACATTTGTTAATAATTTGACAAGTAGGGGTCATTACCGCGGTTTAAAAATCATCAACTTTTAAAGGTCTGGCTCCATGTATGGTACATTCATACAGGATTATATAAGTGCAATAATATTTGTGGTAAATGATCTAAACTTTCGCACCGGACCTCAGTACCTCTTGCAACGCCACTCGAAATATTAGGCAAACGAAATCCTCTCCAACTTGGTTAATCACCGTCACTGTACCAGGAGCTAAGAGAAGTGTACTGGTGGGCTTTAATGAACTTTCTTGTGACCGAAGCCCATTAGTCCTAAACCCTTTCCCTGACCTCGGTGACCTAGCCTCCTTCTCAGTCATTTATTATAGACTCAGTTCACTGAAAGCTAAACCAGTAGGCTGTTGACCGCTACTGCCAACCGCTACTGCTGACCACTAAAAATTCCTGTCAGCACTTGATGACCTGAACTTGAAGGGAGTACATTGCTTAACTAACCAGATCCATCAATATATTTTCACTACTTTAATAAAAATATAATGAATATAATTAAACATACCTCAATCATCTTAATATAATGTCATGCAACATGCAGCTTATCTTACATTTTCATACCTGCAAAAGGTAACATAAATATTAAATACATTTGCTTATAATTGAAAATTTCTTAAATATTCAAAAATTGTATGATTTGTTTGATGTTATAATTGTAAATAGTGTTTACGATGGAAAGTTAAAAATATTTCTTAAAAAATAAAATTTAAATTAAAATTTCTTGAAAGTGTTTGGATCAAACCATTTTAACATTAAATATTACTATAGAATAATGGTGGTAAAAAGCATGGTTGAAAAACCCTAAAATAAAAACTGATAAACATTTTTTTATGCCTTGGTAATAAGTTTGTTTTTTCGAGAGAAGGGAGAAAGGGTTATAATGAAAATGATTTACAAAGTTTTACACACTTTTGGACATTATACTCAGTTTTAATTTCTATACAAGCTAAATGGATTTTTAAATGCACCATTTTCTTCTAAATTGAAGTGTCGATATTAGATCGACCCAAGAATGAAACAGTTTTCAAAATTTATTGGAAGATTCGTTTTTGTTAAAAATAAGTTTTTATTGAATACAGCTAGTCCATCATTTTTAGTGGATATAAATTTGTTACTATCATGTTTTTTAATATTACGTTTTAATTATTTTGGTTTATTATAAGAACTAATTTTTAATCTTTCTTCTAATTTTATTCTTAGCCCAGAACTTTTTGTAGGCACCTTAGTGTTATTAAATATTTTAGCAATATTATTGCAAATTTGGAGATTCTTTTCGCATATTTCAAGTTTTATTATTGCTTCCGACTACTGCTGCACTTACTAGACAAACGCTCTAAGCTCACAATCAATTACAAACGACTCATATATATGACAATAATAAGACCTACTTGGACTTACGGAATTGAGCTTTGGGGCTCCACTAAACCATCGAATTCCTCTCGTATCCAATCCTCACAATCCAAAATCCTTCGTAAAATCCTCAACGCTCCTTACTTTGTCACAAATAAAATCATCCATAAAGATCTTAATGTTCCATATGTTTCCGATTTGGCCCAATCCAGATACCTATCCTTCCATAACAAACTGTAGAACCATCCGAATCCTCTCGTTTCAAACCTTGCTTCATCCTAGAATAATCCTCCGAGGCGTCTGAAAAGAAGATGCCCTCGGTATCTTCTAATATAGAACTTTAATTTGAGTTCTACCAAGGGGTAGTTTCTCTTCATGTTGTACATGTCAAGTTACCAATGTCACATTTACTTATTGTATTTTCCATTTAATACAGTTTTAAATCTCAATAAAAAAAAAAAAAAAATGTTGCGAATTTACGGTATATTAAATGGTATATTTTGTGGGTTTTTACTGCATTAAAATCCGGGCTCAGATAAACATAATTTGGTCAAGAACAGATCGGTAAACATAAGATGCATCCGAAAATAATTCAAATCCATCCTACTGGGAGTTGAAATTCCAGGTGACGAGGCCAAGACGTCAGGTGGCGCCACACCGCGGACACCGGAGCGACCACAACCTGTGAGTGGGGGCAGCGCCATCTTGTAACGGCCCAACATCAAGGACGCTGCTTTCTCTTCAGTCCACAACACATCAGTCGTTCGGGCGTGTACCTGTGCTGTAGTGTGCTTGTTGTTGTTGTGATTCTGTGAGCGTGTTTGTGATGTGTGGAGCATAGTGCGACATGTGGATCGTTCTCTTGTGGCTCGGCGGAGTGGCAGGGCAGGGCAGGGTGTTCTTCAAGGATGGCCAGTACCAGCCACCTGTGCCCGCGGACGGGGACTACAAGACCTACGTGTACAACAGCAGGAGGTACGGGGCCCAGTACCCCCCGCAGGACCCCTCCCAGCAGGGCTACCCTCTGGAGTACCCCAAGGGCTACCCCATCCCGCCCTACGGCCAGCCCTATCCTGATCCCTACATACCTGTCAACTACAATCCTCTCGACATAAACAGTGGTATCCCAAGGGACAGGAACAGGGACAGGGATAGGGAGCCAGCCAGATACGAGTTAAGTATTACTATTGCTCATGAATTTATATATAATGCATCTGATCAAATAAGTACTTCATCAAACAGTAAAAAAAAACTGTTTCAGTCTTGGAAAATATCAAAACCTTAGTTACTCAATATCATATTTGTATCTGGAATTTTGTAAGTCAATTCTAAGGAATTTTTAATTATACCCTATTTGTTTGACATTTATATGATATGCTAATGTTGACATTGCTGGCTATCGAACTTCAGAAAATGGTTTCTCTTTTATAAAATATTACTATTTAATTCTTATAATAGAGTATATACACTTTATCATTTTAAAAAAGTACTATTATTTATAATTATATACTTTTTTTATTACCTTACAGGTTTATTTATTTATCTATTTTTTAATTAAACTGGTATATGTATTATTAACTATCATGGCATTAATATGATATGCCTATGTTTGTACTGAAAATTATAATTTGTTAGGTATTTTTTTTAAATTGAAATAACTTCAACCACACCGATAACTGATAGAATATAAATAACGATCTAACAGTTCTATATTCATTGGGATAATTTCTTTAAATTTGTTTACATTCTGTTGTAAATTAACTAACACAATATTTTTCCCATAGCCTTCATTGAAATATAAACATAAATATTTTTTTGTTATGCCAGATATTCTGTTTCTATGAATTATTTTAATTTACTCCGATTCTGTTTCATTTTAAGTTAGCCCTCTTGTTATTGTAAAGTTATGAATTAAAACAATTTATATGAGAGATGGTGCTGCAGAACATTGGAGAGTAGTATACACTCATTTTAGAGCATTCAAATGAAGTGGTTAATTTAATCTAAAGTACATATAAGTTATTTTTAAAATGATCCGAATTTCTGTCAGAATAAATAAGAACGTAATTAAATTTTTTTTTTTCAGGAGGTTGGGAAGGTTTATTTATTTATTTTTTTTAGGAGGTTGGGAAGGTTTATTATTATTATTTTTTTTTTTTTAGGAGGTTGGGAAGGTTGTTAAGACTTCCTAATTGTATATATTCATAAAACCGCGATAATAATTTATTTTCACAAATACTTTCTTCTTTTTAAAATAACCAGGTGAGAATTGTAGTGGCACGAAAGGTTATGTTGTCAAAAGGTTACGGTATTGTTTTTGTGCCAGTTAATTCACTTATTCACCAGTTAATTATATATATATATATATATATATATATATATATATATATATATATATATATATATATATATATATATTAATGGCGTCGGGTGTATAGACGTTTTTCTGATTGGTACAAACACTATTATTTTAATTAACTGTCATGGTAGAAGCCCCTGTCGTGTAGTATCTGGTTTCAGGAATTATTGAGGTCACTAACCGTAAAAAAAAATCAATAGCCACAATTGAGGTAACGCGATGCGTTGGCGGAACTGAATCACCATCACGTCAAAGTGAGGTACTTGAAGTGGACACCGTGCGGTTAGTCATTAGTACTAGTCATTAGGTCTTCAAGAACTGTCTACTGATTCATGTCGAATTATTTTTAAATTAATGCTGATGTCGTAAGACACAATATTACTCAATAATTTTGCTAAGATATCCTTGAAAAGTATGACTTTTTAGCAATGTCAGAACTCTACCGAACCTGTGGAAGCCATAATTTTTTGATATTCTTTAAAAATAATTTTTATAATATTAATAGTAAATCAATAAAAAAAAATCTATCGCATACGCAACTCCAGCACTGGAAAATGCAAGGAATTATGAACTTTGTAGATTCGCAGTCATCCTCAATAGATTTGGTTGTATAAATTATGATTAAAAATATTCCAATAGGTGGTGAATTTAATCATATTTTTTATCGTGACTCATAGCCCAAACAAATACATATTAAAATCGCCTATTACAGTGATGAAATAGTTTTCATCAGTGTAATAGACGATTTTAATATGTAAACTTTCACACATTTAAAAATTTCTACAAAGATAGGTATAGAATAAAGATAGATATTTTTCTATTAGGAAAAATAGCATATTTTATCTATTAAGTATTTTTGCGACTACTTAAAAGCATGACTACCCAGGATTCGAAATAAAATTTTAACTTTTATTTTTAATCAGTTTCTATATGATGGAATCTTTATTTCCAACTGTATTTTTTCTTATTTTGGTTCTAGAACATTTTTCCTAGATTTTTTCAAGTAAAGATTTTACATAACTATTATTTAAAAAAAACAACTTATACTTAAAAGTTCTGTTGATTTTGTCAAAAACTCGAACTAAAAAATGAATTTTATTCCTAACTACTCAAATAGAATCAAGCCCAATTACTGTATATTTCTCTTTAATTCATTTAACTTTTTTTTTTATTTTTTTTTTTTGGATACTTAAATAAATACAACTTTTAGCATAAATCTAAAACTTTGCTTCCTAGAACTTTTATTTTTTTAAACTTGTTAGAAGATTTCACAGAAACAGTTTAAATTTACCATAAAAGTTTCAACACTTGCTTAAACCACACTTGCATCCAACATCTCGATTATCATTTATTTCCGAACCATAATTCTTTTTTATTTTATTGCTTGCTTTAGAAAAAAAATGTCTTAAAATAAAATCGGATTAGCTCGCCTGCCCATCGAGCTGTTACCAAAATAAACTCCGCTAGACTGGTTTCGAATCGTGACTGACTCCATCTCATCACAGTTCCTTATCTGAGGCAAGACCACGATCCTCCTTTGCATAACTACACGAGATCCTGCGGTTTTTCAAGCCATCATTATTTACTTACTTATTCGGTAATGGTCAGACCACCTTAGGCTGCAACAAAACTGAATTATAGATCAATAATTAAGTTAAAGCTTAAAAACAAATTATTAATTTTTATCAGCAACAACTACAAATTCTGATATATACTGTAAGAAGATAGACCTAAGTGCTACTGAAACTCTTATTCTATATAAATAAATATAAAATAATAACGTGAAATTACTTAATTTGCTCCTTCTTACTAAAATATTTAATCAAAATACAAAATTTATTCGACTTGTGCCGAGCTTTGCATAGGTAGCCGATCGTGACGTCTCAGTCTCGTTTAATACCCGCAAAATAATGTACAAAGCGCTTCTAAAGAAGTTTTCACTTCAAAAAAATAAAAAATTAAGACGGGTAGCTAAGAAATAATTATTTAATACCCTCCTTCAAATCATTCAATCAGGTTACCAACATATAACGATCTTTCAGTCACGATTTTATACAAATTTAAACGACACATACCAATATTTGAATTAGAGACATGGCTTCAGCTGACATGGCCCTGAGTATATGGAGGAGAACAAATACGCGCAGGACGCGAGATCTCCTGAAGAGGTGCTACTGAGTACTATCCTTCCTCATGCCCTTCTCATTACTTCCTGTATAATCAGGTCATTTGCTGATGCTCATGCTGAGATACAACAGTGTAGAGTTGCAAATAATATTTTCTTTTCGGTATCAGTAAGATCATATAATAAATAGTTGTTTTTTTCTTTATTATCACTTAGACAACGTAGGTCTATTTTCTGTGATTCTTCATTGATATGAGACAAAGTTCGAAAATTATTGATGAAAATTAATGTTGATAATGATATTATTTTTTTTTATTTATTAAAAATATATAACATTTACTCTTCGAGAAAACACTTGCTCTCCAGTTTATATAAATAACAATCCTCACGTAAAAATGAAACGTAAGACACTTAACAAACAACTGAAACTACTCTACTCTCTTTTTAGCTCTCTAAACTACTCTCTTTTTTCTAAATCTTCAAAACTGAATACATGTACATACTCACTTAAATCCGTATGGACATACTTATCACAAATATACGGTATCGCTACAAAGACCCACTACAAAAACTTCATACCTTCCAATCAAAATTACTGCGACTCATAACGAAATTACATTTTTTTTTTTTAAATTTTGTTTAGAGTGTGGAGAATTTAATACCCCACCGACACCGGGACACGAACTCGTATATTTAATCTATCAAAACTTGGGTAATCTGGTTGCCGGGCAAGTCGCGGTGCTGTGCACACACGTTAGGCCATTCGGCCACCCCGTCCCCTTAACAAAATTATCTTGGTGCATGACAAACAAAACTCGACATATTGTTCAAACATTTGACCAACATATATTAATAAGATACGTGGCCACAGTTGACATACGCCAGAACATGAGCAAACTGAAAAGGCGTTGGATGAGAGATCTCTTTCCTTAAACAACCATAGTAATTGAAACAAGTCAGCGAAGAGGTGCTGCTGAGTATTGTCCTTCTCATGGCTAAAATATCATTTATATCTTCTATTTCTAACAAATTTGTTGATTGTTAACAAAAAGTTGACAGACGGAAATCATTTTTTATTACAAAAAAAAAATTAATTTATTATTTAAAGAATCCCAGAAAATAATTCAATTCAGTTGTTTACCTGAACAAACGAACTTAAGTATAGAAGTTCCAGTTTAAATAAATGTTGATTTTTTAGAGTTATTTTTGGCATCAGAAATTTATTTCTTTATTTCTGGATTTTTTTTTAATTAACCTTTCCTTGCTTACGTACGAAATGTCAGGAATATAAACTAATTGATAAAATATTTTTAATGTCAAATCAATCATTTCAAATTCAAGTTTTACCTTTTCTTCCTTCTACTCCCGGCTCTGTCACTTATGATTTAATCATATTATTAATTTAAGTTCGTCTGTGATAATTTTTAAATAACAATGGCTATAGGAATAGTACAATATTTTTTTTATATAGGAAATAGTTACAAGGCTTGTTTACCAACAAAGCTACGAGTACACGCGGCCTTGGCATATACGCTTCCCCCTAACCGGTTCTCATAATGGAATCAACGAAGAATTCAAAATTCAATTATTATTTATTAGAATTGATATAATATTTTGTATAAAAGGTGGTTCGACATTAGTAGAAAAAACACGTAGTTATTCTATGTGGCCGCTTTATGGTTAGGTAACGTTACATCAATAATAGACATGAATTTCCCTCCCACCCTATCCTAGTAACAGCAGCCTATAATTTATTCAAGAAGTTGCTCTGTTGTTCTTGACTAGATCTATTATACTCCTTGCTGGCTTCGAGTAATTTATATATCCATTCCTAGACATATTTCAAATTGTTTAGATATATTTTTAAAAAAATATTACCTCGTGATTGTATGCAATAAGTAACTTTATAAGTTAGCTTTGTTTACTTGTTCAAATTCAAATCATATTTTATATTGATGGTATTTTGCAGTGGTATTTTAAAAGTCCGTGAATAGCTTTATGTCATTGTAACATACAAATATTTTATTTGCGAAAATTCTCGGGATTGGTGCGTTTTAAATCTGTAAATAGGCAAACTTTGTCAATTTAATTAGGTACTAAAACTCACGAGCACACTTTTATTTTCCACGTGAATCATATGATAATTTAATCACAAAATCAAGAAAAAATGTGGCAAAAATATTGGGTCGTTTGGCGTGACCTCTACCCCCTACATGTCAAAATAAAGAGATGAAATTTTTGTAGGTCACCTTTTTCCTCTCTCGGTGCTTTGATAAAATTACTTGCGATTCAAGTGGAAAGTAAATGAATTTTTCGTATATTTTTTAATTAATTAATTTAATGAGAAAAAGTCTCATTTCTGAGAATTTTCGTACCAATTAAGTTACAATTGCTCTAACCTTTTAATTGTTGATACATATCCTAGTAACAGTAGTCTATAATTTATTCAAGAAGTTGCTCAGTTGTCCTAGGCTAGATCTATTATACTCCTTGCTGGCTTCGAGTTATTTATATATCCATTCCTAGGCACACTTCAAATTGTTTAGATATATTTTAAAAAAATATTACTTCGTGATTGTATGCAATAAGTAACTTTGTAAGTTAGCTTTGTTAACATGTTCAAAATTCAACAGTTGGCGAGTCAAATAATGATAAAATTGATATTTTAACACCAAAACAGAGGTAAACTTATATATATATATATATATATATATATATATATATATATATATATATATATATATATATATATATATATATATATATATATATATATTTATATATATATTTGTTTATTTAGAAATATTACATTCTGCCAAGGACATTTATAATAGTGTTCAGAGAGCACACTCACACTCTATTTACAATAATAAAAATAAATAATACAGAAACTTAATAATAATAAACAAAATAAAATAAAATAAATGTATATAAACAAAACAACTAACCTAATCATACACACTCGGGCTTGAGTGGAGGATCTGGCCATTGCCAAAACTCCAATAGATGCTTATTCACAGAAGGTCTCTGGGCCACTGCCGCTTCAACCTTCGAGGAGGATTGTAAGGATGGATGGTGCTGGATAGAGATTGTGCAAGGGGATTTGGATGATAGGTAATGTTCTGGTGAAATTTGGAGAATTTTTCTGGAATAAGGTCTAGGACAAATGGGATATTAAGGTCATGGTGTAGGATTTTGTTAGTTACATAGAACGGAGCATCAACTATTGTTCCAAGGATTTTAGATTGAAAGGATTGAATACGTTTGATGTTAGAAACTTTTGCTGTCCCCCACAGTTCAAGTCCGTATGTCCATATAGGTTTCAGTATTGTCTTGTAGATAAGTAATTTGTTTTCAATAGAAAGTTTGGATTTTCTGTTTAGTAGTCTGTATAGCTGGCCGTATCGTCGGTTGAGTTCTTGTCTTTTGAGTCTAGTATGTGGGTTTCACGTTAGTCTTCGGTCTAAATGAAAGCCAAGATACCGGACTGTGTCTGAGTAAGGAAGCTGGATGGAATTAAAGTGTACTGGTGGACAGGAACTGCGTTGGAGTGTAAAGGTAATGTGTTGGCATTTAGATTCATTAACTTCAATGCGCCAGTTATTACACCGGTGCTCAATCAAGGTGAGGTGGCTTTGGAGATTTAAGGATGCTATTTCGGGATCAGAGTTGGATGATAAGATTGCGGTGTCGTCAGCGAATGTTGCAAGAAAAGTATCGGGATGAACAGGGATGTCAGCAGTAAAGAGGATGTTGCAATTGAAAAAAAATTGTTTTTAGACGTTAGTGAATTACGAAGACGGATGGATATCTTGGAAACTATAAAATATAGCGAAAAATGTAATATCACCATTTATATTGCAAATTTTGTCAGCTTTAAATTCGCATATCACATTATTCTAGATAGAGCGCATAGTTTCACTGATATAAGCGAAAAACAGAAAAAAAGTAAAATTTTTGAACCTTAAATTCAAGTAATTGGCTTGAAATCCACGAGTATGGGGGTAACTAACTATTATTTCATGTCTTAAGACTGTAAATACTACAAATTAAAAATGTTGGTAGCTTTACATATCTATAAGCTCTCTCTATATATACGCTTACAACCTATGTAGGGTCTCTTATATTTTCTCATGGCTGCCATTTTGTATTCCAGCGGTTATATGCTGGCAGACGTGCATTCTTCTCATCAGGACTGTGGATATCGCTAATTTATAAGTACAAACCATAGTTGCTCATCCGCATATTATATGTACAAATATTCATTTTACGTATTCAATTATGATATTGTTTTGTATAGGGTAAAAATAACAAAAATTAAAACAAGTAGAAAGAAAATTAAATCAAATGTACAATCCATACCTAAAAGTAATATATCATTTTTGAATTTACACAAGAGTTTGTTATGAACGAGATTGTATGTAAATCTGTTTGTTATGGAACATCATGTGTTGAACAGAGAAAGAGAGAGATAGAGAGCTAATTAAATTTTTAATGGTAAAATTTTAAATAATCTCTTGAAACATAATACACAATAGTAATTAAATGGTTTTATTACCAACGACGACAATCGATTAACACATACGTACTCTTTACTCCCGATTTCATATTAAATTACACGGACACAACAATAGGCTTAAAAATAATCTGACCACAACTGACGTGCCCATCAGGAGGCGACTGAAAAGGAGTAGGATGGGAGAGATCTCCTTAATTAAGGGCTACTATTGTACTACTCTATCTCGTGCCTATAATGCAATATTTCAAATTCACTACAACTCATCTGCATATCATCAAATTCATGATAGTAGTAATTTAAGATTTGCCGAGAGAAAAAATGTTTTTAAATATTGTTTACAATTAAACAAAATAAAATTTAGTAATAATTGATGCATTTTGTTACAAATAAACATTTAACAAAAAAAAAAAAAAAAGATTAGATAGGATAGGTTGTATAATCTATGTATCTTATATACTGGTTTGTTATTTTTTATATATCTATTTACAACTTTATCAGTTCAATTTTTTTTGTATTAGTTATTTTACTTATTTTACAACTGGATTTTATTTAATTTAAGCGTCATACTGTTTCTGTTTATTTAAATTTATAAGTGCATATAATTTCTTTAGAACTATCAACCTTTTTTTTTGTTGAATGCATGTACACAAACAACTATTTTATTAAGTTAAAACATAATATATAATAAAGTTCTAAATATTATGTTTTTCTGGTTTATGGTTCCGGCTACTTAGTTTCTCAAAAATTACTGTTCCTATTCTAATTTTAAAATTTTATAGTTTAATTGGTAATTATTAACTATTTGCATATATTCTGTTATATAGTGACATGTAATATAAATTGTCAATCAATTAACAAAGTTTGGCTGAAAAATGGAACAATTTCTCATTAACTTTTACTTACGAAATTAAGTAAATAAATATAAAGAATAGAACGTAAACTGATTTTACGATCCATAAACTGTAGTTTTAGATACAGTTTAAAATAATCATCGAATCGCTTTTTTTTTTTTATTGCTTAAAAGAGCCACAAATGGAGCCGAACGAAACACACATCGAACAATAGCCATCTGTCGAAAACTGCTCTCCTACCCACACTATCTTTTAGTACCATTGTGTGGAGCGCTTTCTGTCTTCGACAAGTGCTTGCCTCTTAAGGAAGTAAGAAAATAAATGGAAATAGAAATAGAAAATAATTTTATTCTTGGACAAAATCCCTTTAGAATAACAAAATAGTACTTAATTAAAAGACTACATCTGCACAAAATAAAACAATAGTAAAAAATGAGAATGTAAAGAAAATATAAAAGGTGGTTCGACATTAGTAGAAAAAACACGTAGTTTTTCTATGTGGCCGCTTTATGGTTAGGTAACGTTACATCAATAATAGACATTTATTTCCCTCCCACCCTATCCTAGTAACAGCAGCCTATAATTTATTCAAGAAGTTGCTCTGTTGTTCTTGACTAGATCTATTATACTCCTTGCTGGCTTCGAGTTATTTATATATCCATTCCTAGACATATTTCAAATCGTTTAGATATATTTTTTAAAAAATATTACCTCGTGATTGTATGCAATAAGTAACTTTATAAGTTAGCTTTGTTAACCTGTTCAAAATTCAACAGTTGGCGAGTTAAATAATGATAAAATTGATATTTTAACTCCAAAACAGAGGTAAACTTATATATATATATATATTAAAATTCAAATCATATTTTATATTGATGGTGTTTTGCAGAAAAGAGTGCTACAGACCTTTAGAATAACAAAATAGTACTTAATTAAAAGACTACATCTGCACAAAATAAAACAATAGTAAAAAAAGTGAATGTAAAGAAAATATTAGTTAAACAAGCTATTTACAAAAACAAAATATTTAAAACTATGCACAGTAGGAAAAATTAGAATTATACACTTTTGAAAAATAAAATAATAAAAAATACATTGAGTTCTTCTTTAAAATAAGCTGTGTTTCTGCTAACAAGGGAAAGAAAAATGTGACAATATAAAATGTCAGAATATTTAAATGAAATACGGATGAAATAATTAATACTATCTAAATACGTCATTATCTTATTGTAACTATGGGTACAAATTTATTTGTATAAGAATAAAAATAATAAAAAAACAAACAATAGATGCATCCAGTGGCATTTATAGTAGGAAGATATTGTAAAATCCATAGTGAAGTTTACAGTATGGAATAATACTGTCATTTGATGATGAATGATATAATAAAAATGTATAATATCAAAAGCTTAGGGGGATCTGATTGTTTTTGGTATAGGAATGGGAATAGAAGGGTTTTGGATGTGGATATGGTGGGGGAATTCCGAATTTTGATAGGTAGGGAATTCCAGAAATTGACAGCGCGAGTAAAAGCAGTTTTGAAATGAAGCAGATCTGCGAGAAAGGATGTAGAGGTCAGAAAATCGAGATCTTGTTGAAAGGAAATGGACTGAGAACTTGAATTGGAGAAGGTTGTAGGCGTAAGAAGGACGATGGTCGTTGATAATTTGATAAAGGAAGGTACCTAAGAAATATTGTCTTCGAAAGGAGGGAAAGAGCCACCTTAACTCAGTATAATGGTTAGAGACATGGGAGTACTTCGGGGCACCAATAACAAATCTTACGCAGCTATTCATTAGTCTTTTCAGTCTGTCACGGAGCTCCACCGAGAGGCCATCATACACCACACAGCTTTAGTCAAAGCGGAAAAAGATGAGAGAGGAAATTAGGAGTCTACGGTTATGTTGAGGTAGGAGTTGGCAGAAGCGATGGAATAGTTTAAGGGTAGAAATTAAAATAAAAGAGTAAAAGAAAAACTAAATAAAAGAAAATCATTGCTCTGTGAGAGGATATTTATTTTCATTGTTACAAATCCTATCTTCATTTACATGAATTAAAATTCGTTACTGCTCCAGAGCCCCGTCATAAAATTTAATCAATTTGTAAGATCTTGTGTAGAATCTTTTCTAAACATTACACTAATTAAAATAAGTTTGTACCTCGGATGTCAAGGTAACATGTAAGAATTGATAAAATGTATCAATGAGTAGGAATGACATTGAACAGGGAAGTGGAATTTAATTTATGTAATGTCTATATATTGTGGGATGGATGATATATGTATAACGTTGAGTAATGAGTTGTCTGAAATATGAAGTATGAAGATAATGGTGAGGAAAATATAGTTTTGTAAAATGACATTAAATACCAAAGTTATTTAAAATAGCCTTAGAGCGAGAACAAAATCAGGATACTCTATAGGAAAAGATTTGAAAAATAATCACCATTACGTTCCCTCCATTATGCGAGGGGATGACATGGAGCGGTGTCATCTTCGATTTTATTTTCTTCTCTGTCCTGATGGTGCCTAAATTGGTGAAAAGTTGACGGTTTTTTATTTTTACCTACATTTTGAAGACGTAAGGCTATGTAGTTGCAGTTTTATAATCTAACATTGGATTTCTATCTCTGGTTGAATTCTTTACTGATTTCTATAATTAATTACGTTATTGTCTGTAATTTTGAGTGAAATATTATGGTGTCCTATTACAACGCTGATTTAAAAAATATAAGACCAGTTAGCAAAAGTAGGTGCAATTATGTTAACGTCAAAACACGCTAATATGGAACAGTATAGAAGAAATTTTGGCGATTATAAGATTTTGGAAATTTACCAATTTCTTTTTGTTTTCTTAATTTAATAGTGGACCCTAGTGAGAAAAGTACCTTTTACCGAATTAATGAAAATAAAATTTCGCGTCGAATGAGTACCAATACTTAATTATTTGGTTGAATGATACTGTAATGTTATGAACTTTGTGTGATTTTGGAGACTGAGAATGATTTGAAAACTCAGAATAAAATTTGTAGACGCTTTAAGTATACGTACATTACAAAATAGGGTTGTTTTGTTTTAATCTTAACTCAAAAAATAAATTAATAAAACGTCCATTGAGTACCATTATTTTTTAATTTGGTCTAATATACTTTTTGAACTACGTTTATTAGTATTTGATAATATTCCAGTTGCCCCCCTTTTTAATTTTTTGTATATTTTATTAATTAACACACGATTACCTTATGATGAAGGGGAAACCATATCAGTGTATTTCGTGACTGTCACTAGCGATGTCACATATCTTAACCAAGTGTTATACACACGAAGATCGTCGGAATGACGTTGAATTGGGGCATTTCTCAATATGAGTAAAATTTTGAAAAATAACTTGAAAATAGCCAAAATTTGAAAATATTGTTACTTCAAAACTAAGTGCTAAAATATAAATAAAGGAACGAGATGGTCCGGGGTTGCGGTCATAAATAGGCTAAATAGTCTATAAATAGCCTATGGCTTTCAATAAAATAGTTTTACCACTATTTAGCCTTTATAATGCAACGGTCAACTATTAAATATTCAATTAAAATATAAATATTGCTAACTAAGGGCTAAAATGATCTGAAAGTGGTTGATAAGCCAGGATTGTTATAAATTAAATAGATATTCCTTATGGATATAATAAGGATATTAAAAATGGATATAATGGATAAAAATGCTCTTATTTAAGTAAATTTGTTAATAGAACTTTGAAGAGTATTCAATATTTATAAATGGTGCCTGAGCTGCCATAAAACTTTCTGTAGCTCTAATCTTACTATTTTTCTTTTTACTTCTTAAGACCTATCACTCAGTAACGCCTTCGAACTAATGAAGACATAGTAAAGACTCTATTACATTAAGTCTTCAACTAACAAAACTGGTTGAGGGAGGATATACTACCCGAGGAAGAAGCGGAGAGACTATAAAATATTACCTGTCAAGGGTGAAAGAATGAGGTTAAACGTGGGCTACGCTTGTAAATCGATACAAGAAGAATGCCATTCACGAACTGGAAGAACATAATATGGATTTGGTAAACGGAAGTAATATATTTTGTTAGGATATTTAAATATAGATACATGGAAGTTTGTACCGTAATTCATTCTAAAATTTTTCACTGATTTAAATGCCAATAGACCAAATACCGGAAAACCTATCATGCAACGCCACATTATATGTATAATAAAGGTATAAATTTGGAGCCCTTAAGAAATATATACTTACGAATTATTCGAGGTGCGAAAAACACATATCACCTTTCCCTTAAAACAATAATTAATGGAAAGTGTATAATATCTAAAGTAAACATATTATTTTTTATTAGATATTGTTCAAATTCGGATTGAATTTGGGTTACATTTTTTTATTCACCTAATCTTGCAATATATACCCAGATGGTTTAAAAAATATATATATATATATCTATATATATATATATATATATATATATATATATATATATATATATATATATATATATATCTAAGTATAAAGCATTATTATTAAGAATTTAGTATTACTAGTAAATATAACAAGTATAGTATAAATAATAATATAATAGTATAGCTTTAATAGTACAAGTACAACATTTAAACAATTTGTACCAACTCAAACAGCAATAATAGGATAAATTACTATCTTTGTATTTTTTTTTTTTTTTTTTTAGAAAGCCTACGTTTATATACTGCTAACACTGTCAACAAATATATATAGGCAAAACATAAAAAAAAAATTAAAAACCAGAATATCACAACATTCATCAAACTGCAAAAATAGTAAAACATTAACATAACAGCCCTAGCAAACCACAGTATTAAATCACTGCACACATTTGACTTCAAAAACCCACACAATTAGCAATAGAACCAAAATCAAACAATAGGAAACTGTTAAAAGCCATACATATAACAAAAAACAATAATAGAACAGTAAACTATAAAATAGATACAAAACACTTGGGTACACACTATTCGGACATAATATCCAATATTGAAATTCAATAAACAAAAAAAAAAAAAACACAACAAGCAGCCATAATAAGAAATAAGAGGACAAGTACAAAGTACAGTAATGATATTGAAAATAGCCAGATTTAGGTTAGTGTAACAATGAGTAAAAAAAGGATGTGTAACACCAAATAAATATATAATGAACGTGACAAATATTTAAATTTTTGACAAATGGTGCCACACCAAAAAAGCAAGGTAAATAATTGTACAATAGGTGAAGTAGATTTATATTGTAGAAATAGTATATTTAAAAATGTGCATAGTTTCAGTGAATATAAGGATTGCTCTGATGATGGGAAAATTGTCCTGAAACGTTAGAGGTGATAAATGTGAATAAAGGGATTTGAAGGAAATTGGAAGTTTTTTGCCTTAATTATGAAAAAAATATACTACTTTCAAGAAAAAACAATGTTTGGACCTCGAAAAATTCTTAAATATGAATTTTCATAGTAATCGAAAAATAAAAAAAAATCCTCATTTTTTTTTCGAAAATCAAAACAATCTCCACAGAATTCGCTCTATCAATATTAAACTGAACATGGATTTAGTATTCTATTACTTAAACGAAAAGATTTAGTATTCTATTACTCAAACTAGTCTTCTGTAAAGAAATTATAAGTGAAGATATAAAATAAAAAAAAAAAAAATTATCTATACGTTGTAGAGACATTTATTCTAAAAATGGCATAGGTTGGGATAAGTAAAGCGTTGATTAGGCTTTTTCAGCCGGTGTACTTAAGTCAGATTATGAATACTAGATATACTTAAAAAAGTTACTACCAAATCTAAGAGACCTAGGATCTTGTCCTTGTGAGTTAATTAATAGACGAGAAAAAAAACTGTACACTTTTATCTTGTTATATAATAAAAAAAAAAAAAAATTAAACTTAGCTTAAGTCTTTTGCCTGTCTCACGTCGTTACAAGTTTTAAAGTAAATTTATAAAGTAACTTTCTTATACTTTAATTGGGGAACTATTATTTTTATTTTTTTTCACATTTTTTTTTTAGTCTTTTCTAACTCTATTTTAAACGATACACAGCTCAGCCCAATTAAACTTTTCTAAACTTTCGTCCCTCTATTCAAATAAAGTCGCTTATGCTAACATTCCATTATAAAAGAATTTTGTCTCAAAAATATTTGCATTTCTAAATGGGATCACTACGGAAACCCTTCCTGTAACATTGTTATCAACGAAAATTTATATTCATTTTTCCTATTTATTAACAGCTTAATACAAAGAATTAATGTTAGCAGCGAATGTTATTTTTTGAAAGTTAAAAAAAATATATATATTTTGAGCGACTTAGACTAAACCTAAGCGAAAACCTGTGTTTTGAGCATAGGTTATTAACATTTTGAACATTGAATACTTTAATAATAAATTTTGCTCTATATTGAGTGAGCAGTTAACTGAACGATTAATAATTGGAATCAGAGAACGCAAGAAAGATCTATTTAAAAAATATTTTTTTTAATAAGAGGGAATAAAATGTGTGAACCATTTTCGAAAAACAATTTTTTTTGTAAGCTCACTATTATTGCTCTAATCTACTTGAAAAAAAATAGAAAAAAATCTTATGCCGTTGACATTATAATGTAATGTTCGTTGCAATTTATTGAGCTGTAGGGCTGACTGATAAGCATATTACTAAAAATTTATGAATGTGAGAGATGAATGTTTATGAAGAGATGAAGATATGTATTAGACAGAGACGTAGATGAGAACAGCACAGAATAATTATTACAACATTATACTGAAAAGCTTTTTGCCCAAGCTTTGGTTTCCAAACCTTTTGGCCCGCCGTCCACATTGAGACATGAACTAAGTTTCGCGGGCACGTTGAGACTTCCAACCATCGCTGGCCATGGCTTGTCATGAAAAAAAATTACCTTCTCTAAATGACATTTAAAGCTATGAAGTGAGCTTTCTACGATAAAACTTGCAATAAACGTTATTGTTTAGTTCATTAAGCCAACCCCTTCCACGGCTGTCAAGGATATTGACTTAATAAACTAAACATTTGGTCATACGGCCCGGAGGACCAAATTTTTAATTTATTAAGCCAACCCCTTCGACGGCTGTCAGAGATATTGACTTAATAATTATGCTACCGAGCTAATTTTGATTTTATTGCTGTGGACTGTAAATAAATTTTAATATAAAATTGATTGCCTTATTTTAGCTAATTTTGGATTTTATACAATGTTTAAATTTAGTTGGATTGGGATACTTGCCATTTTCCTTTTTTCTATTGGCCAGTCTTCATGATCATGCTTCTTCTCTCTTCCTTTCTTGGTCCCTTGTCGGCCGCTGTAGTTTTTTACTCCATGTTTATGAAATCAAGAGATTTATTAATTTTCTTACTGGCCAGCCAAGTGAATTCTACTCTGCGTGGGCTTCCGTAATGGCGTAATCTGCCTCACATCTGAGATATATCGTCAATATGGCTCGAGATCGCAGTTGTTTTGCTTGACTCTTCGAGTTAATGTAATTTAAATAAAATTGAATTGGAACTCTTTTCTGTGTTCTCGAAACAGTTATAGTAACCTCGTTTGTGAGTAATTTGCTAAATTTCACATTTTCAAAATTTTACTATGTAATCAAAGAAACTTTGGCTAGCTGGATTGAAAGTGCTCGCGAGCTGTAGTTTGGATTTAGTTCCGAAAAGTCGTTAGTTGAAAATTGATTAATGATTTTTTTTTAAACTTGATTACCAGAGCCTTCTATTCTCTGAACTTTCCTCAGTGTATTTTCTTTCTTTTTCTTTGAAAATTAACTCACCCAGTGAACTTTCTTTTACTCTTCTTTTGTATTGTGTTGTTTACTTTCAATTACAATTCTTAAATCTTGAACTTTCAGGACTGTAATTAGATTTCTCTTCCATTCTACGTTGTTGTGTTAACAATTATTAGTAAATTAAATTAATTTATTTAACTCTTTAAGATAATAAAACTATTCTATTTAATTGATTTATTTCCATTTTAATTTTTTAGGTACTGTTAATCTATATTCTACGTAGGTTTCAATTTAATTAGCATTAATAATTGCCAAGGTCTACGTATAAAAAAGATATTTATTTTTCAAAATCTATTGAAATAGTAATTCCAACTATCGAAAATGTATGTCGATATATACAGAGCGTCTCAGTTCTTAATGGAAAAACTGGGGGGGAGGGAGTGATTCTAGACAAAATTTCCAACAAAAAAGTTTGTTTTATGCATAGGCAGATTCCAAACGGAAAAGTAGTTAAGGCCAATTTTGTGTTTTTCTTAATGTAGTTACGTGTTTTATTGAATGAGACGGAATTGCTCAAAAAATATTCAAGATAATTCAATGCTGAGTACACCGTCGTAAAGTAGAGAACATTATTTTGCCAAAAAACTTATTAAATTTACTAACATTAATGATAAAGATACTTTCAGAAGGTCTAATATGGCCGTTGTACTACTGCAGTTACAGTACCCATACACGGCCAGCATATTTCAGCACAGCGCACAGTGAGGCGAGTAAAGAAGAACTCGCTACATCATTTTTTTTTTCAATAGAACTATCCAATTAAACAGTGAAAAATGTGTATTCTGCCAAATGAAAACATTCTCGGGATCTCAACGAACGCCACGAAGTATCAATAAAACAGTTAATCTAGTTTTAGGAGTTCTAAAAAAAAAAATAGAAAAATAAAGCAGATATAGCGAGTTTTTCCTCACTCGTCCTATTGTGCAACGGCTATAAAGTCTCATTTATCATTAACCATAGTAAATTTAATTATTGTTTTCGCTTAAAAAAAAAATTTTCTACTTTACGATGGTGTACTTACAATATAATTGTCTTGAACAGTTTTTTAGAAATTCCTTCATATTCAATAATAAATAAATTGAATAAATTTTAATTTCTGATTTCTTAACACATATGCTATCTTAGGTACAGCTACCAGCTAATTAACGTCTTCAACGATAGATTTTATTAACTTACCATACGTTCCCTGATATTATTTTTCAAATGGATATATTATTTTTTTAATATGCATTTACTTTCACGGGGAACTATTTGAAACACTTATATTAAAATTAATTAATTTAATTTTCATTCACAGATCATTTGACGTTTTAGACACTTTGCCCAGTTTAAGTCAAATTTCACGATCTTTAATTACTTTTTGATTATTGAATAAGGTATTTGAGCTCACATGTGGACATTGATTTGTTGACGTGCTGGAAGATTAATTGTTTAAAGAAAAAAAAATGAATTAAAAAGAATATTCTTGCGTTATATAAAAGCATAATATAATGACGAAAATGGAGTACATTTAATTGAATTTAAATTTATATGACGACCGTGAAATTTGTTTTTTTTACTAGGGCAAAAGAGCCTGAAATGTTGTCAGATGATTCGTGAATGAAAATTTAATAAAAGGGTTTAAAATAGTTCCACGTGAAAGTAAATAAGTATTTGATTTTATTAACTTGTTGATGTGGCTATGATTGCTGCGTTAAGCTTAACATTATGTGGTTAATGATCCACGAAGTGACTGGTCGCTGGGGTATGAAGTTGGGACCTACAGGTTTAGTCAAGCATACACCACAAGGTTTCATACTGTAACCTAATGAACCCAATAATATTTCATATCACACATGCACCTGTAATATAGTATAAAGGAACTTTAACCGGAATTTCGTATAAATTTGATTTATTCAGTTTCTCAAAAGATTCTATATATATTTTGAATGGCCTAAGTATTAAAACGAAGAAACCGAAGTCTTAATATAGTTCGTGTTATATATATATATATATATATATATATATATATATATATATATATATATATATATATATATATATATATATATATATATATATATATATACTGAAGAAATATAAAATTTTAAAATTTATTTATATTATTGTTTTCTGTATTTTCTCTGCATTAGTTTGTAGGCTATAATATATCAACCGATTTGTTAATTTTGTGTAAAGTAAGAAAAAAATGATGCTGATTGTATTAAACTAATTTAAATTTATAATTAATTTCAGAAACCAAAAGATGCTTCCGGTACACTAGACCAATTAAATTTTTGTTTTATAAAAATAATTCAGATTAGTTTCTAGGTTCCTTTAAAACTATGAAATATAAATTTGTTTTTAAAAGAAAAACTATCAATTTTTAAACTTGAATTTATTGGAAAAATTTCTTTGCATGCCGTTTACTAAAACATTCATAACTCCGCACATTTTCCTCCTAATTCAACATTGCCACAACAGTTGTATAAGCGAATTGTTTATCTTTCAAACCATATCATCAAATTCTCTCCTCAAACGTTTTAATATTATATTTCCAGTTCTAATTTATTTATGTGGGTCTGATCTGTGCATTTTCGATTTTACAGGGCCCTAAATCCAGTTTCATTTGAATAGGCGGAATCTTGTCAAAGTTATATTTTTTTGTGATTTTCCAAAAATAATTGAAGACTTCAGGCAGGCTCTGTGGCAATTTTCGAACTTAAAAGCTTTTATTCTTCGAATGCTATAAAAAATTGTATATGTTTTTTTTCGAGGTGGGAAATATGAATATCGACTTTGTAGATTTTTGTAATTTATAATAATTTGATGTTATCTTACCGCCCTATAACTAATGTCCATGTGACTGATTGTTATATTATTCAATAAAAAAAAATTGAATTTACTTAATTCACTTGGCTGGTTTTGGGATTCTACGCCTCGTCTGCGTACTTATGCGTGTTGTTTTTTTTCATTAGCACAATCAATACATTTTATTTAAGTTTCATTTAAAATAAATAATATATATACATATTAATTCAAAATTTTTTTATATAAAATATTTTTTTTTGTAAATAAGGGATTAAAGGGAATCATTACCACAGTAAACCGGTAATTAAATTAATTGTTTAAATAATCATACTCATTCTTAAGTGAAAATACAGTTCCTTCAAGTCTTTCCAAGTTAATTCAGTTTGCTTGGTATATTTGATATGCTGTTGCTTAATATACCAACGTTATTTTTTCGCCTGCTTCGTCTACTATAATTTTTTTCGATATCATCCATAAATAATTACTAAAAATACATTTATTTAATACATTTTTTACAATTTTACTCATAAGCTATTGAATAAATGATAAAACCAGCCTCAAAGAAAAATTGGGTCGTTCCACCCACATGTTGTCTATTCGTGATTTATGAAGGCAAGATTACGTCAGAGATTGGGGACCAATAGGGTTTGGATTTCTTCTTTTTACCAACTTAATTTTTTTAATAAATATTATCGCATCTTAGTTTTCTCTTCAAATCATTAACATTAACACCTTAGTATGAATAAAATTGTCAGGATTTACAGTAAAGAATTTTTATTAGGTAAGCCGACGTTTAACTCTTTAGTGTTAAAAAGATTGTTTAATTCTAACATACAGTTATCGATTTCAAAAAAATTTTTCTGATTTCTGTTCAGCTTTGAAAACGTTTTTACCTAGAAGTAAATAAAATAATTATGGTATTTTAAAAATTTAATATAGTAACATATTTATATATTTTGTTGTATTCAGAAGTTGGTTGAAGTGGTGATGTTACCTGAAAGGAAGGAAACAACAAAATAATTACGTATAAGTAAAATAAGTAATAAGCACGCATAATGGTCAGCATTTGTAGTAAAAAAATTATACTAATTGAGTTTTGACCTAAACATTTGGTTCATCATAAGACCAAAAATTAAAGAATAACGTCAGAAAAATGATAAATATAAAATTATAAAAGGTAAAAGGTGGAACGTTAAAATTAAATAACATTATATAATAAACATAACGAAAATTGAAAACATTTTATATATGAACACATATTTCATTTATACTTTTTTTTTCACAAATTTTTCATCTTTTATATTTATCGTTTTTCAGACATTATTTTGTATTTATTATTTTTTGACCCCGTTGATGACCCACGTGGTTCGGAATGTCGGTAAACTCAATTAACATAGTTTTTTACTGCACATCCGGACCATTTTTCATCCTTACGATTTTAATTGCCAAATATAACCTATCTTTAAAATAAATAATAATTATCGGTATCCTTGTAATTAATATTTTCGACAATATCCAAACCACAGCCACCAATACGTACTAGGTCGGACTGTTATGCGGAACATGATACTGCATTGCCATTGTTTGACACCCGTGTTTCCCTGAACTACATTCAACCAATATTTGCTAGAACCTATATGTCAGGTATTGCCAATTCCACCTTTTAATTTTTATTTGATTCCTGCATCTTTATTCAATATTTATTCAATGTCGTTCTAATTAAATAAATACAATTATTAGGAATTCGAATTGTATATTTTTATAATACCATGTTTCTCTTTCGATTCAATGGTTACTTACTAATATAAAAATCATTTTAATGCTTAACTTTTTTTTTTTCATTTCATTAAAAAAATTAGCGAAAAAATACTTCAATGTAATACGTTTTTATTTTGTTTTTATTTCTTAATGATATTTATTACTCTATTAAAGAAATACATTTAGTAAAATTGACCATATGGATTTAATGACGTGAAAACACTTGTTGAGAAACTACCCAATGGTAGCACTCTAATGAAATGTCTACATTAGGAGATCACGGGACCATCTTCTTTTCAGACGCCTCGGAGGGTAACCAGGAATTGAAGAGGAAAAAAGGTAAGAAACGAGAGGGTTGGGATTTTTATTATGGAAGCATAGGTATCTGGATTGGGCCAGATCTGAAACATAGGAAACATTAAGGCCATTGTGGATGGTTTTATTAACAAGTAGGGAGCATTGATGTGTTTTTATTAATTTAAATATTTATATACCGATGTTTGGAAGATCTCCATCATCTAGTTTCTATTCTAATGAAACAACATTAAACTTTATCAAAATTAATCATTATGAATAAATAAATATAAATTCTAAAATAATAATCTACATTATATTTATAAAACACTGTAATAATTATTGCAAAATGTTGTTTTATTCCAGTACTACAAATCAATTAAAAATATTTAACAAGTCATAATTTATTAATAAAATACAATAATTTTTTTTATATTAAAAGTGCCTCATTCTGTAGAAATCACATTGGTTAAATATTTCAGTTACAAAATGAAGTAAAAAAAAAATCATATATTTTCATTTCAAAACAAATTCGTATTTAAAAGTTTTAATGCCACTAGAAGCGACTCTGAATGATTTTTTCGTAACAAAAACTTACCTACTTTTCTGGAAGCATTCTTTGATTTTAGTAATGTATTACACATTTAAATTCGTGTAAAAAAACAAAACAGATATATGTTTTTCTTATTTACCCTCTGACCAAAAAAATATAGATTGATATATGAGCCTTCAGTTGACAGAATGAATAACTACAATTTAAATATTTCTGAGTAAAGTCATTTTAGTTATATTTTTAGTTAGGAAATTTAAAATATCAATACAGGCATTGAGTAACTTGATTCCAGAATAGGTGATTGCAATTTCGAAGTATATAACTGTGAATGAAGGTATAAATTATCACACTAGAAATATAACTAAAATTAATAATATTACTCAAATCCAATCTGAAATGGAGTTAGTCATTCTGTCAACTGAAAGACTCACATTATAACATAGAAATTCATTCGAAGCAATGGCAGAAAACTAAGGCATAAAAAAAAAAAATGTTAAAATTTAATAAAATATTTTCTTCTTGGCTCTTATGGTGTATTGGCAAAAACATTCGACTTATATTTTTCGACCTAGTGTCACTAAAAAAAAATGATTGAAATCGGTGAACTCATGGCCGTAGCTTCCTTTTCTTTATAAAAAAAAGGTTATATTCCTCTATACTGAAAAACCAACTTAAAAAGATGTTCTTGAATTGGCATCAAAAGGAGCGGAACGGAAAAGCCTTGAAGATAACCACAAAACCAACTATCATGTTACCACGCTCACTGGGGAATCACCGCAGTTGTTTGTAACTGGGTTACTTAGAGTTACTGAAGTTCCAGTTTCATCATCTCCTTTAGCAAAAATTTAACTTTGAATGATGCGGTTATCAAGTAAGGAACGTTAAATTAAATTCGTTTCAATAAATACTGGAATTGCTGGTTTTGATAATAATTACTTTAGATGGAATTACTTCTATTCCAATTAATTTTTGAGTTATTAACAATCTCTTGTCGCTAACAGTACTTTTTAGTAAGTTTACTTGTATTTTTGTATTTTCTTTGTTTATCTTATATTTGATACAAGTATTTTTTTTTTTTAGAATTTTTTGACTTTTATATCGCAAGTTACTTTTTGTCACTTAGTTTTATTTAGTCAATTATTTAGAACTGTGGCTTATTTTTCAAATACACATGATTCAATAAATTATTATGAATGTACTAATAAGGTTATAATCTGAAACCTAAACATATTGTCTTATTGAGAGTGTGAAATTAAAAAAAAAAAAAATGGACTTCTTAAAATTACGAAGATTTATGTTTATGAGTAATTTAGGTTTGGAGAAGAGTATTTGGAGGTTAGTTTTATTTGACAAAATATTGCAGGCAATGAGAAATTTTTGACCACCTAGAAATTAATATTGTCAAATATTTTGAATATTTGTTATTCTCAAAGTTACCCTATTTGTGTTTATCTATTGTATAATATTAATTTTCAATAAAATATTTGTTCTTTCATAACACTTGATTTCTAAATAAAATTTTTATTTAACTAAAAGTAACTGTTACTAATGATACTTGAGTAAAAAAGGTACATTTTTTTTGTCTCTACCTTTAATCATTTACAGTAAATAAAAGTGCTGTAGTCGATTGCTATTGGTCAGATAAATTCAACTGGTTGGATAAAATAAAATCCCAACCAAAGAAACCAAAGAATTTTTATTTTGCCTTGTAAGTTATTTATTTTTCAATATCGCTCTCGCTGTTTTTATAAAAAAAAAAAATCCAATTGTTTTTCGTAGAATTTTTTTTTTTTTTTAATTTAGTAAGACTTTTTATTATTTTTTCTGTGTAAAAATCTTTAGAAGTCACATTTTGAGCCCGTTGAACCACCAAGATAATAAAGAAAAACTTTAGATATTCAAGTTCAGATATATTTGATTTTTGAAAAAAAAAGTGTATTACTATATTTATAGGGTACTTACTTTTTTATTTTAAAAACTTATTTATCAAGCATACAAAAACAATTTGTCTGTATGGACAAAAATGTATATTGATTTATTTTAATTTAAGAAGATGAAGTAATATAAATAACAACATTATTATCACTTTATGACTACCTTGTATCGATAAAAATAAAAAAAGAGAGGTTTAAAGATAATTTTAATTAATGATGCTGTCTTTTTGTTATTTTTAATCTACAATATATGATAGAAATATTCAGTTTAGATTAAAAAATGAAACTTTCAAAGTGCGAAATATTATCCTTCTTTAAATGTTCTCTTAAGTATGGTATTTAAATATAATACATTATCATTAATATTTTACTATCTGATACCAATTAACAAAAAATGTAATAAAAAAAATGTACAAATGTAAAGGTAATGTAAATCAATAATGTTGTTAATTTATTCGTTTTAACTATCCCTAAATTATAAGACTATTATGGAAAGAAGGATGGTTGGAGTGATCAGTCAAAATAAAAATGGCAAAAATAAGTAATAATATTTAATTTAACACATGCCGACGACCCGAAGTTCAGTCAGACCTTCATCAGGGCTAAGAAAAGAATCAGATAACAATAGGTATGAGAAACATAAACAATGTAGGTAAAAAAACTTAAAGTAAAATGAAGTAAATAAGTAACATTAAAATAAGATATGTAAATATATAAGTAGGTATGGTTCTTTGTTATTCAAAACGCCAGCAAATATTAAAATAAATATTATTATTTATTTTTGCCATTTTTATTTCGATTGATCACTCCAACTCTCCTTCTCTTCATTATTCACTACACTCAACCATCAGCCCACAATTATAAAATTAGTATTAAAGAATTTTCCATGTGTGAAATTTCATCCTTTTATCGAACTTTTTCTCTAATAAGCTACGCAAATCTGATTGTATAGCTTCTGAGATAATAATTGTAAAAATAAATTTTTTAAAATGCGATGAACTGTTATAATGGTTTTATTCTCATTTTAAAGTTTTCATCTTTATATATTGTTGAATATTCTTTTATTTATTAAAGTTCGCCCCTAGCAGATTTTTTTTATTTGTTTTTTTTAAATAGTGTTTACCTAATTATTCCATGAAGTTCATTGAGATAATTCTTTACCTCCTCTTGTTTAACGCATTGGAACATAACACGGCTTTTCAGAATTTCAGGACATTCGTCGATCACTTTTACCAAGTAGCGTATGATATTAGTATAAAATTTGACCAAAACATTTGGGGGTCGAACTAAACTAGTGATCGAAATAGAATAAATGAACTCGTACCATGAAAGAATTTATTGAATATTAATTTTTAGTTGGGATAGATAAAAACGTATGCGAAAATGTATGCACTTTACAAGAGCAAGACCAAGGCCGCCTAGCTATTTGCAAGACCAAGACCAGGAATGGGAAAAAAAGTTGATTTTTTAAATAAAAATAGTTAGTTTTTAAGGCAAAATAGTTATTAATACTTTACAATCTTAGTTTACTATATGTTAATAATTGGTATAACCAATGTACTTTTGTATTTAAATCTTCTTATTTTTCATTCGGGCTTAGTTATCTTTCTCCTATGTAAAAGAATACAGTAATATATCTATAGTAATAAGATAATAAGTAACTGCAAGGATGCTGCGAGACTTGTGCAAGACCAAGACCATGACCAAGACTGAGTTTGCAAGACCAAGACTTGTCTCGGTCTCGGATTTGGGAAACACTAAGTGATGCCAAAACGTGGAATATAAAACTAATGTAATCATAACTTCTTATTAGTGATTCAAATTTCTATCATGGCATTGCTGAACTTGAAAAGCCAAAAAAAAAAAAAAAAAGAAAGAAGGCAGCTTTATGAAAATCAAGTAGGTCTCAAATAATAAACAAATTTAGCATTTTAAGTGATGTAGATACACGGATGAAGTTATAATTATTTTAGAAACTTCTCTTTTTTCCTAAACAATTTTCAACCCCTCTATACAACGGAAATTATTCTACTGTAAGAGATTGCGTCATTCAATGGAGTTAGTCTTCTTCGTTTTGATAGCTACTCCATCAAGTTCCACTCCAGGTTCTCTCAGATTCCGACGAAAGTGTCGCTTTGAGGTGAAATGAAATTCTCTTTCCTTATTCCCTATTCCCTTTGCCTAACAAATTCTAGACATCTGTATATTCTTACTATAGAAAGTAAAATTTCGGTTTTTAAACTTACCAAATTGAAGTTCTTTGAGTATGAATCATAGTATATCGGCAGCCACACTGCAAAAGCCTATTAGAATAAAAATTATACATTTTCAGAATGCGAAAAAAACTGTGTAACTTTTTGTTCTATGAGCATTATATTTTCGGTTAATTTGTTTTTTGCAGGCCTAAGTCAAAGATGTAATGATCTGTGTAATTTTTTCGATCGCATTTCTACCAAATAATCTTTTAGAGCCATTACGTCAAACTTATAGCTTTCTAATTACTTTGAAAAACAGATATTAGTTAAGTAAAATCAATCAAATTTATTTATTTGTTTTTTATTGTTGCCTCTACCCTGCAGGGTCATTGGCAACACTTCCTATTTATATTCTATTGTAGAACTTTATTATTTTTAAAAACTGTAAGGTTTTTCCACGTCGTTTTCGTTGTCGCTGAGGTTTTCTTTTTGGCTCTGAGCCATATCGAGATTTTTCCTTACATTCTCAAATACCGGGCAGTCTTGGATGATGTGTTGGACTGTTCTTTGCAGCTTACAGCTCTCGCAGGTCGGTGGGTCTAGTTCTCTTAGTAAGCAGGCTTTTTTGTCTCACACTGTAGTTGTGGCTGGAATGAAGTGTATGCTATAAATGTGCTATAGTGTATCAATCAACTAAAATGTTAGTAGTCTATGAAAGTTTCATTTTTAACGTACTCAAGAAGTTCATATGGACATGGTTTGATTCATTAATGCTTCTGTTTCCTGTTTCTGCTAATGTTTCTGAACTTGAGATTTCGAAGATTCATTGCTTTGAAAAAATGAAACTTTTGAAAAAAGTGTGGTTTTTTTTTCGTCTCGTGTTAAATTTTCCAATTATTGAAATTTTCTGTCTCTCACTATCTGGAATTTGGTGGCATTGTAGCTTTTTTCTAATCAAGCTCATTTCGCCGTTGCCAGAAGGTATCGAGAGCCGTTCTATATTATATTCCTATTTAACAATATCTTCTTATCTTCTTTATGTTCCATAGTAAGCAGTGCCTCAGGGTAGGAGTACTCAGAGGCGCTAATGCTTGAGGTCTCTACCACTTATTATAAATTTTAAAAAAATAATACAAAGCTTATGAGAAAATCAATTTTAGCACATTAATAAAATTGATATTGTATTCTATGCATAAAAAGATTTATAGATTATATATTTACATGACCACCTTTCATTAAGCATTTCATTACGTTTTTTTTTTTTTTTGGGTAACGAAACAATCTCTTATAACTTTCACTGTAACATACAGTTTTTTATATCACAATTTGCTGGTTTTAAGTTACAGGTTTTTACAAAAGCCCATAGAGAAGAAATGAAACATCGTAGATTTCATTTTCTGGGATCAGGATATGAGCCAGAACAAGATTAAATAGAAAAACTTAAAACCTCATTTTCCAAAGAAATTGTCGTTTGCAAGCTTTTGCAGTGTGGATGTCGATATATATATATATATATATATATATATATATATATATATATATATATATATATATATATATATATATATATATATATATATATATATATATATATATATATATAATTCTTCTTCAATATTATATTTTTCCAAGATATCTATGGTTCTTTTAAAGTATTTAAAAGCTTTTAAGGTCATCAGTTTTAAACAAGTGACATTCCTTCATTAATTATTAAATATTTTTCTATGAAAATGTATTATTGTTTTAAGGAAATTTATTTTCAGAAGGAAGATGTTGAAAGTCCAATCCAAACAGTTCTCTAATGGTTACTTCGGCTGTATTTAATTTAAAGCTTATTTTTATATCGCTTATTTAGTTAAGTGGCTAAGTTTAATGATTTATTAAATTTCATTTCTTCATTTTAACTTTTTTTTTTGTTCTTGTTCCTTTTTTATTATTTATTTATTATCTATAGTGTGAAGTAGCCAGATTATTATTATTTTTGAAATTCAAAACTCGTTTATTGAGAAATATTACAACCTGTCTCCATAAGGGCATTTATAATAGAGTTCAGAGAACAAATTAATACTTTAGACGTTATTATTTCATTAAAAAAAAATCGTTTTGCTATGAAGTGTGAATATTATTTTTGGTTATATTGGCCTTTTACTAATTCATTGCTTTTAAATTAGCCTTTGTTGTTTTATCAGTATAGGTTATTAACCGGATTACGATAAATCAGTGAAAATATCTTTTAATCGGTGTAAAATATTTGTGCCATTTGGTGATCTGGTTTGGTTGTTTTTGCAACTAAATATTATTATAAATTACCAAAACATTATTTAATATTAAATATTAAAAAAAAACCTACCCGTCTATCAAATGCCAGTAAATTGTTAACAAAAAAAAATACGACGTTTCGCCAAATAAGGCATTATCAGGGCAGCTAAATATAACATAAATACAGATCAGAAACAGGACATCTCACATCAACATATTAAAGACCTAAACTCGAATCCAATACTGATATCTTAGCTGTTGATGTGTTGTTGGCTGGTTGGTTGTTTGGAGGTCGCAAATGGAGGCAAAACATCCAAATTACCAACGCCCTATCAACTGAATTACACTACTTTAAAGCTATTTAGGTGGTAGGTTTAAAATAAAAATAAAATAAAATAAATAGACTTAATAATAAGATAAAATTATTACATTAAAAAAATATATGATAATAATAAAATAAATAAATAATCTTTAAAAATACCAAAGAAATAAAATTTGAAAAAAAGCAAAGGATCATTGGTTATAAACTTGTCATGTGTTTTATATGTGTCATACATGTCATATATTTGTAGTAAGACTTGTCATATATGCTTTATAAAATGTGTTGGTTTGTTCGTTTCGATGTCTAGGCGCAAAACATCCAGGTCATCAGAGCCCGATCAACTAAATAACACTACTTCATACAAGTGGTTGGTACAAAAAACAAAAAGAATAAAAATAAAATAATTAATAGAATAAAACAAATAAATAATGATAATAATAGATACTTATAGATAATAAGATAGGATAGATAAATAAATAAACTAAAAAAAAAGCAATAAAATCAATATATGAATCGAGATTAATAAATCAATGAACTTTTGAAATTATAAATAAATGTGTAAGGGATCATTAGTTATAAATTTGTCATATATGTTTTATAACTTTTTTCATTGTCTAGAAATTAAATAACTTTTTTAAGGATTTCTTCTTGATTTCCCATGGATGCTGGTATAGTCTGGGATATTCAGAGATCTTTTAATCTTGCAGTGTAAAAAGGGTACTCTTACAAAATATGTTTTATAGTTAATTACTGGTCACACTTTTGACATCTGGGCACAAGATCTTTTGTTATGAGGTGGAGTGTCAGTCTGGTATGTCCGATCCTCAGCCGCCTGAGGACGACCTCTTGTCTACGACTGCTGCGTTTGGAGCTGGTCCACGGTTGCACCTCTTTCTTTATTGTCTTTAATTTGCTAGATGCGCTGTTTTCCCACCGTCTTTGCCATTTTAGGGATATGGTTTCTCTTAGAGGTCGTGCAAGTTCAGACGGTGTCAAAAAAGCTTTACCGCGGCCTGGAAGGGTAAGAGCTTCTTTTGCTGTGTTTTGGTCATTGGTTATAAGATGTGTTGTTGGTTATTGGTTCATATTTTTTACACTATTGGTGTGTATCACTATAGCACATTTGGTGATTTTATCTATCTATCCTGGCTAATTTAACGTTATCTGATCGTTATTTTTTATTTGAGAGACTTAAGGTTGTTATTTTTGTCTCTTTATCTGTGTTTTAATTAATGTGCAATTACTTACTGTTTGATTGTATGCCATCTTTATTATTATGATGTCGCTCCTTTCGCAGGAGCTTTTCATCCGTGCGGAAAAAAATCACTTAGCCCTCCAAATGGGAAATTTCCATTTACGTTCTAGACATCAAAGAACTAATGTGGTTCCGTGTAGTCAAAGTAGCCAAATCCATTTGACAGGCATATCATCTAGTTAATCCAATTTGGATGACACTTTCAGGGATTATGCGGATTAAAACTTAGATGGTCCGGCATCGGTTTCATCATATTCTAGCTACTATCTCACGAAATTAATCACTTCTACAACATATTTCAAGCTTACGAGCTTGAATATACGTATTAGGTATTATAGGTATATAGGTATATTACCTAATATACTTATTAGGTAGCTGTTGTCATAAAAATATCTGTTTATCGTGATTATGTATATATTATTTATTTTTCCTATTAATTTCCATTGTTCCATCTCATCACAAAAGCTATTTATATGAACGATTCGGACATAGGTATTTTACTAAAATATAAACCATCAATAGAATTGCTTTGAGTGTATTATCATGTTATTATTATAATTATTTTTCTAAAACGTCAAATACTGTTTAGAAAACATCTTCGAAAAATATATCGCTCTCTGACAGCTGAAGAGGAAAGCTTATTGAGATAAGACCGGCAAGATAAGATAACCGTTCCACATGACCAGGTATCTAGAGCTTAAGGTAGATCGGATCCATCACAGTGTAGGCATAAATAAGTCCTATTTTGTTTGTAAATTTTTTTTTCTTTATTAAAAAATCGATTTATTATTTAATTATATTGAAAACAAAAAATGAAGATAGTATTACATTTTTTTTAAGATAAGATGATCTTGCGAAGACCAAGACCAAGAGCGATTTTGTTCAATACTACTTAAGACCAAAGTTTAGCTAATGTTCTAACCATTGCAATAATTTATTCTTTTTAGTTTTAAAGGGGAGACGGAAAACTTCAATAGTTATCATCGCCCGTTTACTTAGTTATTTTTCGTGAACTTGATGACATCTGCAAATCATATTGTCTTGTCTCATTTATCAACTTTAAAACTTTGTTGAGGTTAATGCGGTATTGAGTTAGTACCTTATCGAGATATCAAGGAATGACTGAAACTGTAATTTTTTCTGCTGACTTAGTATGACAGTCCTCGATTATGTGGCTAACTCTTGTTACTACGATTTGGCAATCCTTACATCTTAGAGCTAAATCTTTAGTCATTAGATGGCCGTGGGTAAGGCCACATCCTATGCAGAGCATTTCGCAAAGAGTTATGATAACTTCCTCCCTTCTTGACTGTCTTGAGCATGTCCATTTCTTAACAATGGGTTTAACTGGTTGAAGTTTATTTGACATTTTCTCCTTCCATAGGCTTTGATTAATCCGAATTTCAGTGCTTGAAAAATGAAAACATGTTTCCTTCAGTTGCAGCTCTATCGGCCTCGTTACTCTTTATGCCGGTATGGCTTGGTGTCCTATATTGTACACCTTTTATGTAGGTAAATTGAACAACTTAAATACTAAGGAGACATGCCCTGTTGATGGCAAATATGCTTGGGTTGAAACGTCGGCCAATATAAAAATCCTAAAATAACTGCTTCCTGATTATTTGTCAACTATGATATGCATGTAAAACAATCGGCAAACTTCCAAATATATCATGTTTTATCAAGTTGCATCTGTAATTGAATATTAGTTATGGCAATTATATACAAACTTGTGACGTAATATCAGGAGTTATTTAGTGTAATTTTTCAATAGAATGAACCGAAAACAGGTACACAACACCGAAACCTCAACTAACTATATAATATATAAAGTGTAAGACCTTATTTATTTAACCTATTGACATAGATTTAAATGTACTTAACGTTGTTTATATTATTAAAAGTTGACCATAGCATTTCTTATAATATAATATAATGTGACAGTTTTTTTAACCGTAACGATCCCTTTTCCCCGTTTCTCAGAAGCGATGTATTTTGATGAATGAGGTATCATAGTAACATTCACCCAAAATTATTTAAAATGTATAAATTTTTTCTAGAACAAATCCGTTATTATTTGAAAATTTACTGAATTCCCTACAAAATGAAAACAAAAAATTGGAAACTGGTCCATTATTTACAAAGATACAGCCTATTTTATGTATTGTTGCTTCTTTTTTTTTTGACTTTATTATGCTATTTACAACTGTATTAGTATGAATACATTAAGTAAATGTGTACATAAGAATATTATCACATGAAACACGCTTGTTGAGAAACTACCCATTGGTAGCACTCTAATAATTTGTCTACATGAGGAGATCACGAGGCCATCTCCTTTTCTGACGCCTCGGAGGGTTATCAGGAATCGAAGAGGAAGCAAGGTTAGAAACAAGAGGATTTGGATGGTTATGAAGTTTATTATGGAAGGATAGGTATCTGGATTTGGCCAAATCGGAAACATATGGAACATTGAGGTCTTTATGGATTATTTTATTTGTGACAAAGTAAGGAGCATTGAGGATTTTACGAAGGATTTTGGATTGTAAAGATTGGATACGAGAGGAATTTGATGGTTTAGTGGAGCCCCACAGCTCAACTCCATAAGTCCAAATAGGTCTTATTATAGTCATGTATATGAGTCGTTTGTAATTCATTGAAAGTTTAGAGCGTTTGTCCAGTAAGTGTTGGAGTAAGCGGAAACGTCTGTTGCTTCTAATATGGTTATCAAAGAAGTATTATAAAATATTAATTATCATTTCTACACGTACCGTTTTCGAAACCTACTTTCCTAATCTCTGATTTTCGTGTAGTAAACGATAACTATGACAATTTTTAAGATTAAGTAACTGCTTTTTAAAGTCCTTAAATGTTCAGTTTTTCAGTTTTCGTTTGAGCGCCGTTTTCGCGCTACAGTCTGTAGTATAGAAAAACATGTTTTTCATTTATTAAGCGCAAGCTATTGCATGGAGCACTGAATTTATGTCACAGGCATCAGTACTCAAAACTCTACAAAATAAAAAAAGAAGTAACGAACTCGATTCTGTAGTTCTCGAGAAAATCTTGGCACAGACAGATAGACCAATGGCTAAAAATGTGTTTTTTCGGATTCAGGGGGCTCTGAAACGTCTAGATCCGTCAAAAACTGCATATCGGAAATTTTACTTGATTGTAATACTTTCCTTACCTAGTATAGGTAGGAAAGTAAAAATTAAATAAAAAAAATCCACTACACAAAGTTATTCCTAAAAAAAGCTTAAACATGTTATAGGCCTTGTAGTGTAATCCGAATACCTACTGATCCAAATATTGGCCGGGGTTTCCTCATGTCGTTCACCGGGTACATGAGGAGTGGGCTGCCCTTGGCAATGTTTGTATCGCGGTTGAGTGGGTCCGAAACTTTGAACATCTCCTAAAACGGATCGGCCATTTCCGAGAGGCCTTTAATATTGATTTATATTCAGACGCGTAGCCTGAGATATTTTCTACAAATCTTTCATAATACAAATACTTTGCAAAATATCATAGTATGTGTAATCAAGTAGATAAATAATCCTTACTTCACTTAAGTATTTTGAGCAATAGAAATATAGTCAACCTAGACATGTTCAAACAAATATCAATTTATATTTCCACAAGAAAATCCGCTTTACTGTTGAGCACATCAAAAGAAAACATTTTCAAACATAATAACTGAGAGATATTAGTTTATTTTTTTATTGATTAATTTTATTATAATTAAATTCTGATTTTCCTACTTCTAAATAGTTTTTGTTTACATTAAGCCGTTTAATTAATTTATCTATTGATTTTAGTAATCCGTAACTTTTAATTTAATTACTTACTTATTTTCTTTCATATTTTGTTTTATATTTATACTTAATAAATTTAATTAATGTTTTAGTTAATTTCTTTATAATAAATAATTTTATTGACAAATGTTCAGAAACATACTTTTGTTTTGTGGTAAGCAGATGCAGTAATAAAGCTCCAACTATGCAATAGTATAATACGAAAATTATATTTCTACATGCGTGATAAGAGAAAATTTATAATCACTTATAAATCTGTTTTGAACAATGGAAGCAAAAACGATCGCTTCAAGGAGTTTGTAAGTCTCGATCTAATATTTTAATTTTATAAAAATTATGCACTTTAAATTAAAAAAATATTACCGCTTGTAAGAAATTGAAACTGAGGAGATAATAATCTAATCTCCATCTAAGAAAGGAAAAAAAGATTCATATTCTAAGAAGTCACTACTAACTACGATGTTATTTCGTTAATTTGTAGTTGTTTGTTGTTTAAAAATAACCTACAATAGCCCCTTGGAATTTCATATTTTATGTTTTAATTTTTTATTTCTAAGTATCATAACATTTTTTTTATTTTAAATAATCCAAATATGCAATTGCATATGAATTTGTCATAAAATATGCAATATAACATTTTACTGATTGAATCTCGGTACCTAAAGATATTCGATCACCAGTTTATAAGCTACATACCAACAAAATATGCAATTGCATAAAAATCCAGGCCTTGGTGGTAAATTAATAGTCCGTGATACAGACCCCTTTTTATCGAATTATTAACATCCGCCTGAAACATTGTAAATAGTTTTATCTCATCGTAACTATTGCACAACTACTGTATTTATGGAAACTCTTGGAATTGGGGCGTTTTCAATTTGGTGGGAGGCCAACTTTGTCTATTTAATTAGGTACTATAAACTCGTAAATGCCCATTTCTACTTGGATCATAAGATAATTTGATCACAAAATCGATAAAAAATGAGCCCTACAAAAATATTGGACCGTTTGTCGAACATAACCAAGTTATTTTCAAAATTTGGGGGTGTAGGTCACGCTAAACGGCCCAATATTTTTACAGGCCACATTTTTTATCGATTTTGTGATCAAATTATCTTACGATCCAAGTAGAAAGCAAATAGGTATTTACGAGTTTTTAGTAGCTAATTAAATAGACAAAGTTTGTCCCCCTCCAGATTGAAAACGCCCTAATTCCAAGAGTTTTCGTAAATATAATAGTTGTAGGTTACGATGAGATGAAACTATTTACGAATTTTCAGGCGGATGTTAATAATTCGATAAAAAGGGCTCTGTACCACAGACTTGATATAAATAAATCTAGGTAAATATAATATTAATATAGGTAAACATATAAATATAAAAATAGATAAGTTAATATGAATATAAATTAATATTAAGTTAAAGCAATTACCAATAAACTTCTTCATTACCAAACCCTTTACTCTTCTTTCAAAGGTCAAAAGCACCAGCCCCGATGTATGTATATTTACATCCTTAGGCGAAACTTTGACATCAGTCGACAAAACAACTCTTAGTAGACATCAAAATTAAAAAAAAAAAGAACCTTAATAAATCATTCAAGATTCATAAACATTTGAATGTGAATGAAAGTGTTAATGTTTAATAAGTTCAAGATCTAAGATGATGAGTTCTCCGATCATATAACACAAAAAAAAAATCAGTAAAAGTTTATTTTTTATAGTCCTACTTATTTGTATTCAGTAGTTAAGTACTTGTATTTTTGTCTTCATTTCATTAAACGGTGTATATACAGTAAATGTGTTTGGTAAAATATATGTGAGTTATTTTCATAAGATAAAATTCAGCTCAAATCCTAAAACAGAACAGCTTTAGTCACTTCTGCTGGTGTGAAACGAAGTCCTTCTTGTTCACCAGGAACAGGATCCGATGTAAGAAAGCCCTTTGAAGTAAGACTTCCTTGGTTCGAATGCCTAAGAGAACATTAGGGTCAGTGCTCCCAAAGAATCGGCATTCGTCCTGCATCTTTTGTACTAGTCTAGCTTCATTCATCTCACATCGTATACGCATTGAACGTTATTTTTAGCTTGAACCCTTGGCTATTTTATTCATCGGAACAATTATAAATTCTAATACTATTTTCTCAAATATCGATGTGCTTCTCTTTTGTTTTCTTTCATTCTAGATTATCCTTTTATTGCATTCATTGGTTTGACACGCAATATCCTTAATATCCACTATTAATTAAGCATAATTTAGTATTATCTGAGCCAGGCTAATGTTTATAATTATGGAATTCTGTTATTATTCTTAAAGAACTGTAATACTAGAATAAAATTATTTTTTTATTTCATTTCCCCTTATATATAGAATTAATTCCTTGTGGACGCGCTGTCGGGATTTACCATTTGATGATATCTTAAAAATTTTATGAACCCTATTCTTAAAGCTGAGCAATTTTTATCTGTATGACAAATGCAAATCCATCAAAAGGGTTAAACTTGGATTACTTAAGAGTTAAACTTGAAGTTTAGTAAACTCTAGAAAAATAATAAAATGAAAAAAAAAGTCCAAAGTACATTTACAGGAGTAGATCTTAGGATACGTATTCTTGAGAAGATTTTATTTTTATCTTTTAATTGTTTACATTATATTATTTAAATTAGTGTATATATTATTAGAATCTTTATTAAGTTAGTTTTTGGCCAGATATGTTTTTTGTATTTTTTTATTTTCATTATTGTTATTGTAAGAGAACTTTGTTCCTCAAAAAGGTCAATGTTCCATCTATCTGCCTATCTATGAATAATTATAAATGTTTAGTAGGTATATAATCTTGATGATAAATGGTAATATTTAATAAGTTTAATGATATCGAATATGATGGGAATATACTTTCACATAAAAACATTTTTTTTTTTAGGAGAGAGGACGTTCTTGCGATTCCTTAAATAGGGCAGAATCGTTTTCATTTTTTGGGAATAATATTATTTTGATGTACTATCATTCACCATTTCTCTAAAATTCTCGATAAGCTTGTTGAATATTATAAACGTCTAAAGTTTAATGCAGGTTTCATTTAATACTTAAGAATTAAAAGAACTTTAAAATTAAAGAAAATGTAATACATAAATTAAAAAGAAAATATAAATGTATCAGAGGTTCTTTTCTCAAATAACAGGTGAAAGCTAAATATGAGTTTAAGTTAATTTTATATTTAATAATTATTTTAATTAAGTCAAAATAAGAGCTGAAAGTGATGATTTTTTTTTTCTGGGAAAACGTATAAGAATCTAAGTGAGTGAAAGATAACAAAGTCCATTATTTGGACTCGATACGGATTTTCTTTATTTTCTCTCACGCCCATAAAGAAAAATAATTATAATTAAAAATAAATATTCACTGAAATTTAAAATTAAATTTAGCTTTATTCATGCATTTATAAATCCCTAACGAGCAATTAATTCCAGACTATAGTAATTCCAATGGAATAATTTTTTTGGGGCGCGCATCAAAACATTTTTTTTAACGTAATAATTGTTTTATTAAGATATATTACGTTTTGCCTCACCTAAGGGCATTGAATATTAGAGCTGTGGGAGAGTCATGTATACCATATATACAATAACATAAACAAAAACACTTGCTGAGTAACTACCCAATGGTAGCACTCTAACGATATGTCTACATTAGGAGATCACGGAGCCATCTTCTTTTCAGACGCCTCGGAGGGTTATCAGGAATTGAAGAGGAAGAAAGTTTAGAAGCGAGAGGGTTGGGATGATTCTGAAGTTTATTATGGGAGGATAGATATCTGGATTGGGTCAGATCTGAAACATTAAGGTCATTATGGATGGTTTTATTTGTAAAAAAGTAGTGAGCATTGAGGATTTTACGAAGGATTTTTTATTGTGAGGATTGGATACGATAGGAATTCGATGGTTTATTGGAGCTCCATAGCTTAACTCCGTAAGTCCAAATAGGCCTTATTATAGTCGTGTATAGGAGTCTTTTGTAATTGATTAGAGGTTTAGAGCGTTTGTCTAGTAAGTGCTGATGTAATTGGAAACGTCGAACGGTTTCTAGTCGTTTCAGTCTGGTATGGGGATTCCTCGTCAGTGGTTTGTCCAGGTGGAGTCCTAGGTAGCGGATTCGCTCAACAGGGATAAGTGGAGTATTGTTAAAGGAAACTGTAGGACAGGAAGTCATTGGTTTAAGACGAAAGAAGAAAATAAAAATAAAACTTAATAAAAACAAAAGAAATGATACTTGAGATATCATTAAATAAAAATATAAAATTCATAAAAATCGCATTCATAAATATTTACGGTCAGTCGAATCTGACCCTTTTCCCTACGTGTGGAGAACAACACAAGACTCTAAGAGAGATCACTTCTCTCTCAGCCACATTACCGGAATGGGCATCCAATGTGAATCTACCATTCATACAATATATAGGCTGTACATTTATGTTTCTTTTTTTATTATCCAACAGCATAGAATAAATTATTTTTCTTTAATATTTGCATTAAAGAGCTTTATAGCTCTATATTTTATTTTAGTTATGGTTTAAAATGTGTCAAGGAAAATTTAATTTTAGTTCTCGGATTTGAGGGAACTCCGCTTTAGACACATGTGTACATTCCCATGACTACCTTCCTTCGATTATTATTAAACGAATTTGCATAATAATTATCTATTTTATTATTACCCGGCGAATATGTTAATATGATTAACAGGCTTCGCAAGGAGGTTGAATATGTTAAGCTAACATTTACATAACAGTGAGCCGTTCGCTGGCTGCGGGAATGAATTGCTTCACGTTCACATTGAGTCTTGGTAAGAGGATTAACCATTCTCTGCTAATTAAGAAAGTTACATCAATTTCAAAGAATTAGAACATCTGCAATTTTATTGAATTATCTTCTTTATTTATTTATTTTTTTTAGTTTAACTTGATTATTGAGTCTGGAATAATTATTATGAATAAATCCCACATCAGTTCATATTTTCTGAAACATATGCAAATCGCCGTTGTTCTGTGAAAATAGTAAATCCAAAAATTTATTACTATTCAGCAAATTATATCTTGCAAATTTTCAAGTGAAATTTATTTGTATTCGAATTATGTATTCACTGTTTAACGTGCAGATGCCTTGAATGAAAAAGGCGAAAATTCGTAAACATCGGATTTGATGAAATTGTCGTTTTTATATGCGGTTTTCTATTATTTATATTTCTGTACTTCCACTTGTCATATTCTTTCATTTAAATAAATAGGAGTAGGAAAAAACTTATAAATATACTTTTTTATTATGAATATATGCTGATTATAAAATATACTAGATGGAGTTACTGAAATTGTCTACAAACATGAATTTGAAAAATTTAAGAACTTTATGTGTGATTATTAATTATTGTTGATCATATATCCTGAAAATAATTATAATAATCCCATAATAATAATCCACGAGAATCGTAAGGACCTTCCTTCCTAAATATCCAATAAAACTAAAAAAATGACGTGAAGTGGTTGAAGTTAATTTTTTCCCACTCCAGGAAAATACCTTTTTTTAAAGTGATAAAGGGTTAAGGATAATAATAATAATAAAATAATTAGAAGGAATTTAACAGAATGGACCGAATCCGCAAAATATGCAAAAATGGATTTGAATTGCTTTTGAACAAGATTAGTAATGTAGAAAATCCAGTGGAAAATCGAAGTTGTTAAATCTGGTACGATGCTCGAATCACACACCTTTCACTTACCACTCCACCATAAGTATAAATAATTATTTTTACATATAGGGAAGAAAAGTTAAAAATTACAGATAGTATAACATACTCACTTAAAATAATTATTCATCAAACAAAAGATTGTGCCCTGGTTCAGAATATTAAAGGAATACACGAAGGTTAAAAAATAATCCCTTATTACTTGATAAATTTAAAATGAGTTTGAATTAATAAAATGCAAGAGAGAAGCTTTTTAGAAAATTCTGAATCAATATCAACAAATAGTAGAACCTCTATGTTTCTCGAGAAAATCATTATTTTTTTTAATTATGTGTAAGCGAAGTATTTGAACAATTACAATAATATTTAACATTAAACATAAAAATTTAAAAAAAAGTGTACCGATATGATTAGTTTAACTAGAGGAGGATAGGTAAAAGTCGGGTACCCTCGGTTGTTTAACTTAACCTGTTAGACTATTGAAATGAACATAACGCCTCCTTGATATTAAAGACTACTTTCTTTTTCAATTATATGAAGAGTTCAATCAACATCGTCTGAGTTATTTTCGAAATATGTTTAAAATCCATGATGTAAAGTGTCCCATCTGGTTAGTCGATTTTTGTGAAAAAAGTTGCTGGAACATTCCAGGCGCTAAACGTATACCTTAAATACGTAATACCTTAAATACGTAATTTCAGTTTCGAACGACCTTTTACTATCATCGAGCTAGACTGTCCATGCACATGCACGCGGTCGCGCACGCGCACACGCACAAGTCTAAAAGCATTAAAGTATCGTTCCCAGCGTACTTCGAACCCTTTTGATGCTCATTCTATTCTCCATTCAATTAACCAAACAGGAAGTCATCAAGAAGGACGAAGGCCTACATTCTTTAACTTCCTTTGAGAGCTTTGTGATAAGTTATTTAGTTAGCTCTTAACTCTATATCAAAATTTGAATCCCATCAAAAGGAATCCGATTATATAAAGACTGCCGCGTCATCACGTCATTCATTCTCCAAAAGTATTGTCCACGTTGACTATATTCTCGAACAAACAAGTATGAATATCCTTTCAAAGAGTGAAAAGTTTATGCTCCATTTGTTGTCTTTATAAAGTAATTTTTTTTCGTTTATGAAAGTAAAATTAACGATGAAAAACCGCGTCCCGGACACTCACTAGAACACCCCTGACAAGATTTTGAATTTTGAATTTTAAAAATTTTTAGTCTCGCCACCCCAATATGTCTGTGCCATGTTAACACCGTTTTTTTTTTAGCACCGATCTCACATAAATCTTCTAAAATAACATATTAAACATTAAATTATTGATAAATTTAATAAATGTCAGGAACGTGAATATTGGAATGAAATTTCCTACACGGAAGTGCGTTGCCGTTGTACTAAAAATAATATTTTTTAATAAAAATGATATTCAATGGTTTAACGAAACGAAAGAATATTCGTTTCCTCAATTTGAAGGCAAATAATGGCTGTGTAATTTAGTCTTTCTCGTCGAAATAAATCTGCATCTGAATGACTTGAATACGGAATTTCCAAGGATAGCTCCAGTATATTTATAGCATATTCGAGCTTTTGAAAGAAACTGGAATAAATATCATTAAAAAAAAAAAAATCTCATTACATATGAAGAACTTTAAAATATATACTTCTGGTACTCTAAAAAATATCCAGCATTTACAAAAAATAATAATTACAATTAAATATGTATATATATATATATTGTCTTCGTCTTTCCATCCTCACCTGTTATGAGATAATAAATTAATAATTTTATTCATTAATGATTTTAAATTATGATAGCATACAGATTCATCAAAATATTCTGTGACATTGTATATATATATAATACTATAAGGCCTAAATAAATAATACTCCCTAAATAAGTATTTATGTTAGATACCAGGCCGGTTCTGAATAAATATAATTAGCAGGTAGCTACAATAGGGCATAATTTGGACCAGCCGACGCGTCGCGACGTTGCAATGTGAGAATAAATATTTGTTTAGAGTGAAACAAAGTTATTATTCGTTATTTACACCCCAAAAATACTTTATGTAACTATTGAGTAATTACTTTGGAAGAAAAATAAAGAAATTATTTAAAATTATATTTAAGTGGTCCTTGATGGTCTGATAAAAATAAAATATTAATAATTTTTTGGTTAGTTAAATTCTTACGTTTAGTAGCTCTTTGTGCCATGTAATTTTAAAAACAGTATACATATTATAATTTTATAGGTATTTAGTTTTCAAATCAACCATAATAAGAAATTTTATTGTACATAGATGTGAATATGTTTTATTTATTTTGTTTTCATTCGGCTAATCTGTTATTTTGCTTATCTTGTATATTACTTAATCTTTTTATTTATATATATCTTTTTTTTTCTTATTTGATTATTTTCCTTTCTTATGTACATATTGTTTGAATGAATACTACAGCCCTGGTACCAATGCCGTTCAGTGTGGCAGACTGTATTTTTTATCTCATTTTACCTTATGCACTTATGGATGCGCTGTCGGGGTTTACCATTTGATTGAACCCTATACATAAAGTGGAGCAATTTTTATCTGTATGCCCAATGCAAATCCATAAAAAGGGTTAAACTTGGGTTGACTTAGGGGTTAAACTTGAGGTTTAGTAAACTCTAGTAAAATAATAAAAAGAAAAAAAAAGTCCAAAGTACATTTACAGGAGTAGAGCTTAGGATACGTATTCTTGAGAATATTTTATTTTCATCTTTTAGTTGTTTACATTCTATTATTTAAATAACTGTATATATTATTATAATCTTTATTAAGCTAGTTTTTGGCCAGATATGTATTTTATTTCTTATTTGTTCATTATTGTTATTGTAAGGGAACTTTGTCCCTACGAAAAGGTTAATGTTCCATCTATCTATCGATAAATAATTATAAATGTTAAATTGGTATATATTCTTGATGATAAATGGTAATATTTAATAAGTTTAAGATCGAATATGATGGGAATGTGCATTCACATCAAAATATATTTTTTTGGGGGGGGAGAGGGGTGGTGGGAGAATACTTCTAGCAATTCTTTAAATAGAGCAGAATCGTTTTCATTTTTCGGAATAATATTATGTTGATGTAATATCTTTCACCATTTCTCTAAAATTGTCGATAAGCTTGTTGAATATTATAAACGTGTAAAGTTTAATGCAGGTTTCATTTAATTAAAAGAAACTTTAAAATCAAAGAAAATGCAATGTATAAATTATTTTTTTTTTTTTTTTTTTTTTATTTCAATGGAATTTACAACTGTATTACATAGAGAATACAATAAGTAAATGAGAAATTTGTAACATGGCATGTACAACATGAAGAGAAACTACCCATTGGTAGAACTCAAATTAAAGTTCTATATTAGAAGATCCCGAGGCCATCTTCTTTTCAGACGCCTCAGAGGATTATCAGGGATCGTGGATGAAGCAAGGTTTGAAACGAGAGGATTCGGATGATTCTGCAGTTTGTTATGGAAGGAAAGGTATCTGGATTGGGCCAGATCGGAAACATATGGAACATTAAGGTCTTTATGGATGATTTTATTTGTGACAAAGTAAGGAGCGTTGAGGATTTTACGAAGGATTTTGGATTGTAAGGATTGGATACGAGAGGAATTCGATGGTTTAGTGGAGCCCCAAAGCTCAATTCCGTAAGTCCAAATAGGTCTTATTATTCAATGTATAAATTAAAAAGAAAATATTAATGTATCAGAGGTTGTTTTATCAAACAATCGGGAATATCTAAAGAGAGTTTAAGTTAATTTTATATTTAATAATTTAATAAATATGTTAATTAAGTCAAAATAAGAGCTGAAGGTAATGATTTTTTTTTTCTGGGAAAACGTATAAGAATCTAAGGAGGTGAGTGAAAGATAACAAAGCCCATTATTTGGCATCGATATGGATTTTCTTTTTTTTTTTTTTTTTCTCTCACGCCCATAACCAAAAGTAATTATAATTAAAAATAAATATTCACTGAAATTTTAAATTAAATCTAGCTTTATTCTTGAATTTATAAATCTCTAACGGGCAATCAATTCCAGACTATAGCAATTCCAATGGAATTATTTTTATTGGGGACCTTTTTTTTAACGTAATTAGATATATTACGTTTTGCCTCATATGAGGGCATTGAATATTAGAACTGTGGGAGAGTAATTCATACAATATATACAATAACAATAAACAATAGAAAAATTATTAAAGAAGAAAAAAAAAATAAAACTTAATATTTTTTTTAGATTTTCTTTATTTGTTCTCACGCCCATAAAGAAAAATTAATACTCAATAAAGCAATAATAAAAAAAATTTGGACCTATAAAATAAAATTAGTTTTTTATTTTGGGAGCTTTAGGCCAAATCTCCCTCCTCTCTCCCAGCCCTCCCTCCCCCTCCCCCTTCCGTAGATCTTGCAGTATCTAGATTTATTCAGATTTTATGGTATTTTTTAGAATTAACAAAAAAAAACTTTAAAAATCTCATGAATAAATAATAATATAATGAACGTATACAAAACTCAACTAAATTATATCCCTAGTTAAGTTCTATCTTAAGGCAGCACCTTGGGAGAGATCAGAAATCTGGTTTTCAGTCGGGCGTGACCTAACAGTTCCTGGGCGGAAGAAGATCTCTGAAATTCCCAGCTACCTCCTTCACTAACTGAACCCAGCGGTAGCTTCTTATTCGTTATAGATGTTGGCTTAATATAAAGAAGAAATAGAAAATCACGAAGCCTGTTTTAACTAATGCCATAGCTAATACTATTTTTTTTTTTTCTTTTAAAGTATAGTAAAGACGAAAAACTTATTATAAAATATTTGAAGACTTTTTTGCTGCCGAATCGATTTTTTTTTTTATTTTCTTATTATTTTATTTAAAAAATTAATAATTAATTTTATTACGTTGGATTTAGCGACGCTATTACATTATTGATAATTAATTTTAGTATGTTTAAATTGATTAAAATTATCTATATTATGCTAAGAATAACGTATGCAATTATTATTGTTTTAAATACTTGAACTAAGATGAATAATTAATTGTACATATCTTAAGTTATCTGTGATAACAATCGTTGTTCAATCCTTGTTGACTATTGTATGCTTTGACCTAAATACTGAGTTACGTTAAAGCCCGTGTGAAATAACCTCTGAGGCCATGTGGTATTTACTTTCTATTTTCCTTTTCTTTCTTTAGAAAGTGTTTCCTTTCAGATAATTACTTCACCTTTTAAATTTAGAAATATGTATTTCATGAAAATCTCTTTTAACGAATCTCTTTCCAGCACTTTTCCTTTCCATTTAGTCTAGTTCCTTTGAGTCATTAATTTATAAATTTGTTCCCAAATCAGTTTGCCGGATGGCTTATATATTGTGTTGTATTTGTTGATATAAAGAAACTTCTTCTATATCACACCATAGGCGCAGACTTCGGAGAGAGCAAGGGGGGCGATCGCTCCCTCCTTCCTCCAATAATATTATATAGTTAAAAAAGTATAATGTAGGTATCTTTCATATATTTAAACGTAATAAAATTAATTGTTAATAATGTAAAACAGAGAGAGAGCGGACGAGAATATCGTTTCGTTTTCGACTCCCAATATTTCGAAGAACAAAATTAATAATATTAAATATGCAAAAATAAATAAAATATGTAAACTAAAAGCATTTAAGAAAATAAGAAAAGTCGATTAGATTTCTAAACTAAGTTCTAGACGTACGCAAGTATTTTATCACGTCATATTTTCCTATTATTGTTGAAATTTTAGTTTATATTGTATGCACCAAACCAACATATCCTAGGATTTTATGATTCATTCATTTGAACTCTTCCATTTTCACGTGAAGATTTTTTCACATTTCCCGTGAAAATTTGAAGCATCGGATAATTTAGAGTTCATCTCACTAATTCCCCTAATTAAAAAGAAAATAATAATATGTATTATATTCAATTGCTTTGTTATCATATTTTCAAATGTATCCATAAACCAAAAACAAACAAAAAAAAAACTAATATGTGTGTGTGATCGATCACTCCCCTCCACAACCAGAAAATTCTACGTCTATGTATGACACTTCTATCCAACGCGGGTACTCTCCCAATGAACTTTTATGACAGTACCTAAAACGATACAGTACCTAAAGGTACGGTTTATTCTATTGATCAACGTTTTGTTATAAAAAAAAATTGTTTATTGAGAGAAAAAGAAACGAAATAATATTTCGTAATAAATATTTATTAAAAAAATATTTTATATTCTATTACCTGAAATTCTGAAAATTCACGATACCAAAATTAGGTTGACGAGCTCAAAAACGAAATTCCCCATAGATTTTTTTTTTTACATACTTTTGCATTGAATGTGCTTAAGACTTCAAAAAAACACTTTCTTTTTTTTTTGTTTAGTCCATATTTATACCTAAGAGCGGTGATCTGAGTCGAATACTTAAAGAATTATAATTATCTTCTTAAATTATGTCACAAGTACTTCAGCTTTTCAGTGAATGCAGTGGTCAAAAAAATTAAAAAATTTATCCCTGAACGCATTATTGTTCTGGTAATTACATTTATTAAAAAAAATATTATTCCTCAAAAATTAAATCCTGTATCGACTTCCGTTCCTTAGTAATTACTGTGTAATCTTATGAATAGATTTACTTCTTTTGATAGATTCACCACTTTAATTATAAGACTATTTTGTGCCAATCAATCAAGAGTCGGACTGTTAAGTAAATCGGCGTTGTTGGAATAACGTGGCTATCCACCATATTTCACATCACGAGTTGATGACGGTTATTTATTAGTCTTACATGATTGCAGTGCAATAGATTTATCCTGCTATAACTAATCCTTTCTAAAGCTGCAGTGATGTATAGATGTAAATTAAGGAGTTCTCAACAGAATAGCAATCACTATCGATTCATTTTATCAAGCTGGTGGTAATGTGTTTGTGTATGACCGTTTATTTCTGTACTCGGCAATGGTACATGAATGGTTTATTTTATTGGAATTTCGATTTTCGCAACAAAATATGTATTTATTAAGTTTATCTTTAGATATAGTTATAAATAATTTACCTAATATCTCAAACGAAAACTTTGAACCAATAAATTTCTATTCAGCTACTGTTATCGGTTTTTCTTCTCATTTTTTATGGAGATCGTTGATATCTCTTTTCAAGTTCATAGTTGTTGCACTGAAGACTTAATCCATAATAAATGACAAAAATCGTATTAATTTTAACTTAACTAGGGATACCCACTGGCCATCTAACGGCGGACCAACCTCCCCATTTTACAAATTATACAACTGTTCATTTAATTGTACTACCCGTTGCTCAAATTGTATAACTTCAATTACATGTATTCTGTAGTTCAGATTGTATTATTTTTTATCAACATAATATAAACGGAACTAAAACACAGTCAGACAAATCTTTAATTTATTTAAAAATTTATACATCGCCTTGTTGTCAATTTATATTATTATATCATTATAATTATTGCTATAGCCATTTTGCAACCATAATAAACATTCAATTTGTCCAGCTTGATTTAAGCCTTTATTTCTAATATTTTTATTGTTCGCTATACGGTGCTATATCATAATAATTATTATTATTTCACAATGTAATATAAATAATATTGCATAATATTTAATATATTTTATTCGAGGAGGCGAGTCTAGATAGAAAAACAACTGCTGTCATCTAGGTAAAATATACCACCTCCAGATGAATAAATGTCGGTTTTCGAAAAAATTTTAAATTCTTTATTATATATTAGCAGATTATTGGGTAACAGTAGCTCAACACGTGTAGTTAAATGAACAGCTGTGTAATCAGTGTTAATTACAGAGCTAATAGGAGAGCTCCTGTGACCTCCTACTCTCCTAATACTAATTTTTTTTTTCTCTATTGAGTATTTTTTTCTTTATTGAGTATAATACTAAAATAAAATAAAATATTACATACACTAAACACTTTTTTATGATAGAGAGATTTAAACAATTTTGATTACTAAATGTTCCAATAGGTCAGGAATCCAAGACCTGTTTTCACCTTTGGGCACATTTACAGGTTATGTGTTAGGTGATGGGCACCAAAATTTTTTTTTTATATTGCAAGTAGTGAATGTGAATTGTTAATAATATGTAAAAAGAAAAACTATAGGATATCAATAAAAAGAGGGAAAACTAATAAATACGTTTCATAACAAACACCTTTATTATTTCCAAAACTAGCATTGTTACTAACATTATGTTTGATTTTTTTTTTCACACTGATGCCCTCGAGCTTTTGGGGACTCTTTCAATAGGTAATGTAATGTGTTAAAAATTCCCATAACCCAAAGAACAAGGCTATCTATAATATCTTAGAAGCAGCTTTCTCAGTTTTCTAATATTCGACAAGAGGACCATTATACTTAAGGAACAATAACAAACTTCGAGAAAAAGTCCTTTTTCAACGAAACTCATATTTAAGGGATAAAAATATCAATTGTTAATAACTTCTTTTTTAACTCTCTTCCAACTTCTTTCATCCATTCTACTAATTCTTGGTATATTTACTCCAATGGTCCCAAGGAGAAGTCAATATTGCAGTGCTATTTATTTATTTATCGATTCCCTACCTTATTATTTGTGGCATATTCCCTACCCAGCGTGGGGAGAATTCATTCCTTAGGTCCACGACAAAATAAATTTTAACCTGCCCTTGCTAGATTCGAACTGGTTTCACTCGAAAATGTGAAGTTTGCGCTTTAACATGCACGGTCATCACAACCTCTTCCATTCTTCTAGTCAAACTGTAGTTAGAAGACCTAGGAATAACTGTAGTGTCAATCCATATAGTTATGGTAAAATAGAGGCTGAGTGTGCCCCAAGATGGTATTGAAGTCGATCGCAAAAGCGGAATCTTTCGTCAAAACAGATTTCGTACCGAAGTAGCTCCCACCATCTCCACCGGTTGTTCCTCTGTCACGTGTATGTTTATCCATTTTTCGATCTCCTTCTTTTCATTGAAGAAGCTTACAGCGGTTTGGCCCTACTACTACTTTCTTCCATCCTTACACAAAACCTTCGTTATGGTAGTTTTCTTTTCTCACTAACCAAGCATTGATAATTTTTATTTTTTTGACCTAAAAGGTATTTGTGTTGGTTTTTAATTTTATTCGTTCATTGAGTAACGTTCTTGATGATAATACTCTCAGTTTGAAATAAGTTCTCAAATCTCATGAAGTCCCGACTTTTTGGAGATTTTAGGCACCATATTGGCAATACATCAGCGCTTACCATATGTGCCTAAAGCCGCCAATAACTTATTCTGTATCATGAATAATCTCTATCCGCACCTCGGATCCACCGCATTGTAGATACTATGGTTCTATCCTCCGATCCAATTTTTGAGGCCTGTTTTATTTATTTTGATATAAGTAGCTATGTATTTACTATATATTTATATATATATATATATATATATATATATATAGGGCCACGTAAGCGCATAGTTTATGCATATATATATATATATATATATATATGTATGTATATGTATATCTGAAAAGAATTTAATACATTTTTAAGAATTAACTGTTTTAAACTATGCGCTTACGTGGCGCTATTATTAAATGAGATTTCAATGATACTAACTTGGTGGTGTTAGTGGTGGTTTTAAAATAAATTTAAAAATTATGTGGTGTCTAGACAATCTAGAAATCACGGATCGGCAAAAAAAACAGAAAGAATAATTATATTTTTAAAAACAGTGAGATTTCTAACCGCATTCTAGTTCCTGATTCATTTCCTTTTCATCTTTGACATTCATGCATGACAAGTTGTCATTTAGAAATTATTGTTTCTTTGCACAGTTTCAGTTTATGAAGTTAAACAAATTAAAAGCCGAATAAAAATTCGAGATTTACCCGCTATTGGTGGAAACGAAAAGATATAACTCCCAAAACTTGAGAACTTAAGCTACTGGTTGATTTAGAAGCGAATAAGAGTGATGAAAATTTCACTTGGACGCAAAACAAAAAGTAAATGAATTACCATAAATTGAAGAACCTATAGTATAAATGCAATCTAATCAATTAGTCTGTTCAGATTAAATTGATATCGTCAGCTCTGACGAAATTTATTACATTGGCACTGACGGATTCCCAAAACATGCAGACATCGTTGCAGTGTTTATGACCGATAGGTTTTGGACCTAAGTATTTGATTGAGAATTATGACCTCCATCAGACGGGTGGAGTAAAATGAGAAAAGAAGGACATGTGCGAGAAATGCATCCCTTTCTCTGGAGAAAACTCTTCCAGGCAGATATTTCACCGTGAATGGTCCATGATTCGTATCTCACAGCATTACACACATTTTAATATTTACTTTAGGATGATAAAAATACGGATACCGTATCTATTTTTTATCATTTTTCCTTTTATTCCTTCCTGTGACATTTATTGTTACTATTATCATTGTTTACAACCTATTACATTTATTATTACTGTTATCATTTTATCACCCAGCACCCTGAAGGTCGGGGTGAGGTTCCTTCTAACTTTGGGACAAAGGACAAACGAGGAAGATCTACCCTTCAGATTAAAACGGTAAAGATCCCCGTTTACAATTCAGATTGATTCTGGCCTCCACCGGGATTACAAATCCGACGGGTCCTCGCTATAAATATCCCACCAGGTTTAGTATGCTGACATCATTATTTACTTTTTTGGGTATTTTGCTTCTGATATTTTCACAGAAGTATGATGACGATAAAAATAAATAATTAAACCAATATTTGTCCTATATTTTAAATTTTTGTCAATTCTTTTAAATTGTATTTTATATATCTGCTTTGTTTTTTTTATCTGTTACGGTATTGTATCCTATTCTTGCATAGATTCATAAAGTGAATTTTTTTTTAAATTTAACATTGTGTTTTTTTATCTTATTTTTTTCCATAAAACATTGTGTTCTCTTAACCTATTAAGCTATTAAGACTTCCTCCACATTTACCATGCCTCTCGCAAAATGTCCCGTCATAGAACCTTCAGTTTGCTCATTTCAGGTGTTTCTGGTTTCTGCCGACCTCTTCAGCAAATTTTCAAAATGTAAACCATTCTTATCAATCTCTCTCCAAGCATTCTTTTTAAATATCCATTTAAACTCAAGGATCTTTTTTTTTCCTTTTACCTTCATCTTTTCTTAAATGTTTCAATTCTTGCCGATCGCTAATAATTCATTTCTAGAGCCAGGAATTTCTTTTAACTTCATCCTTTATAGTCATAGTCCATGCCTTTACTCCATTTATCAAAATGTTCAATACTATAATATTTTTTTTTAATTTACGAATTATATTGATATGATCTTCTTTTCTTCTGCATTATTATTAGGTGCTTATTTATAATTTTTAGCTGGTATTTATATTGTTTCTTTCATTTCTTCAATATGAGAATTTTTCAATTAATTCCCAGTTTGTTATCAAAATCTCTGCATCTGTCGGTACCAATTAGTGTTGCTCAATTGCGAGACCGATACCAGTCTTGCTCTTGCTAACTCAGTCTTGGTCATGGTCTTGGTCTTGCGCAAGAGTCTCGCAACAGTCTTGCACTTACTTATTAGCTTATTACTATAATTTTTTAGATAGAAGAAACCTAACTAAGCCCGAATTAAAAATTAGAGGAGTTAAATGCAAAATTATATTGGTTATACCAATTATTTACATATATTAACTAAAATTGTGAAGTATTAGTAACTATTTTGCCTTAATTTTATTCAAAAAATCTATATTTGTTTTACCAGTCCTGGTCTTGGTCTTGCGACAGTCAGGCATTTTGCAAGATCAAGACCGATTTTGGGCAACACTAGTACCAATATTTTATGAAATTTATATTATTAAATTTATCTAGTCCAAAGTTCATGAAATAAATTAATTAATCAAAAATTATTATCTTACTAACTTTTTTATCATAAGCGTTAAAGTTGCCTTAGTGATATAAATATCATTGGTTTATCGCAAATAGTCGTCAAGTAGCGTTTCAGAAAATTAACTCACTGAGGACTAATTAATCAATTAATCATAAAATTGCGCAATTACGTAGTTCAGTGTTAGTGTAACTGTTTTTGACACATACTAGGTTTGTATGATATTGATATATTGGGTGATTGAGGGAAGTTGGTCGACTGTTCTACATATCATTTTATATAAATGATTGCGTCCTGACTATTTATCACCCATAATATGTAGGATGCTATTTCGATACACTTTTGTGTGTTTTGCATTGATAAATATTATTGAAATTCACAAATAATTACTTAAAAATTTAGTTTCATAAAAATATATAATAAACCGACGATATGATTAAACGATAATTGAACAAAAAAAAAAAGAAAATTTAATTAAATTAGAACATAAAATTTTTTCAATTTAGCTTAGAATGGAGTGGTACTAATTAAAATAAAAATAATTAAAAGAATATTAGCCGATATAATATAACGCATGTATATATAAAGTTTATAATACAAACTTTTTAAACGTCTTTAATGAACTGAGAAAGTCCAATTTTTCAAATATTAGAAATGTGTTAAAAGAATTAATAAATTTTGCTAAAATATTTGCCCAATGTTTCTCTATTAATGATAGAAATGTATTTGCTGAAGTTTTTTTTTTTTTCTCTCTCCCTCTTAACCCGATTGGATGTGGTGTTGAGAACAGGGTAGGTCGAAGATGAAGACATCACGACCTCTTTTACTGCACAGGGTCCATTTTAAGAGAGGGGTCAGTAATTGGGAGTACTGATGTTATAGATAGTTATGGTGTATCCAGTGACTGGGCTCACTAGTGTCTTGTAAATGCCCATTCATTTCTGAAAAGTTTTTTGTTTTTTTTTCATAGCCCCTTTTTATTTATTTTTGTCTTGAATACTTGGATTTTCATTGTCTTCATAATGGTTCTCTTACTGCTTAAAAGCATCGTAAGGTGTATTTTTGATTTTTTGTCGTTTCTGAGTATTTTTTTTTCCTCCATCTGTAATATAAAAGGTGATGGGGCTCACCTCAGGCTTGAGTTGACCTTATCCTCTAGAGCTTACAACTAAATTAATAAAACATCTATCTCATGTGAGTTGTTGCCAACGTTTTGGAATTTTGGCTGGTAATAAGTTCTTGAAAATAGGGTTTGCGAATTGTTGGGATTTTTTTCGTTTTGCGAGAAATTCTTTTATTGTTGATAAATTTAGTGCTGCTTGAATTTCAAATGTCTTCATTCTCTGCAGCGTGGTTCCTCTTACTATTTTTCTAATTATTCCATTTTGGAAGTTTAGTATGACATATTCAAAAATTGGTTATAGGCAAAAATGAATTATAAAATAAAATATAAATAAACATTATTTCCTTAATATTTTACAAATTTATTTCGTTATTTTTGAGCACTCGTGAAAAAATTGTGTCCTTGGATAACATCAGGGAACTTAAAAGTTTCAGGTTATCATGGAGGTTCATCTGGATTAACTGTATTTTTCGATAAATAAGCTTCATCTCTTTCAATTTAAGCTTAAGTTAATCGAGTTAGTTGCTTTTTGGTTTTATTTCTAAGTTAAAAATGGGAAAATGTTTTGAAATTGACACTATATTAAAAAGTTTCAATAAAGATGGGGTCGGGACGCTTCCAAACTACACCCGAGGTTAAATTCTTTAAAAGCTTTTGGACGGCTAGAAAGGTCGACGAAAAATATGGCGACCTCGAAACAGGTGGATAAATGACGTTGAAAATATTGTTAAACTTTAAAAGGTGGAAGAGGCAAGAGGTAAACAGAGCATAGTGGCAAAAAATATTAAAACTATTGTCAAGGAGAACAAGGTTCTTAAAGTGACAAGTTTCTTATAAGGAAAAGATGCTAAACATAGCGCTAATTCCATCGAAGGAATCCATAAATAGATTTAATTCTGGTACCGATGGTAACCTTCTCATGTTGCGTTTAGAACTATAATTTTGGATTCTAGCTAAAGGTTATCACCCTGCAAGGTTAAAAACGCCGGGAAAATAACAAATTTTATAACGAAATATTTACCTAGTACATTGTTGAATTTCCAAACAGCAATAAATATAGATGGAAAGTAAACTGATTATAAATATATGAAATAAATTGAGAAATAGCAACATTGAGGTTATAATGATGTTACATTATGCAACCTACATCCAGCGGATCAGCCGACCACTGAGCCATCGATGATTCAAACAATGAATGAAGGAACATGCTGAATTCCACTGATGGATCCATCGATGAGTTTAATAATAGCCTAATGGATTTACGATGCGTCTCAATGAATACAGCTCTCAGTTTAGGAATTTTTTTTCCTATCTTTTTTCCTCTTTATAAATTTGAGATTGCTTGGAACAATATCGTTTTACCCGCACTTACATTCTTTGTGGATATTCTCTTTTTGCGAATGTGAATTCAGATGGCGTAAGTAGGGTCCTACCATGACTTGTGAGAGTGTTTCTCTTGCTGCTTTATCGTTAATTCCATTCCAATTCCGTTTGATACGGACTGGTCCAGGTACTCTGTGTAATCAACTAATGTTCCACTATCGATCACACATTTTACCATCTCCAGAATTCGTTAAATTATTGGATGATCGAAATGTATGCAGATACCTTTAAGGCACACAAAAGAGTTTAAAGCAATTACCACTTCCCTGATAGACAATATAGAGCCATTACGATGGAATTCACCTCTGCAGCACAAAAACAACACAGGTGGAGTAGTTTCATTTCATTATTGGACTACGAGTTTAAATTAATATTAAATCCGATAAGTGGAGTTAAGGTGGTTACACCTCATCTATTGACTAGTACATAGCATAAAAATATTACTTAGTAATCCAAAAAAATATTGAGGGGATGAAAATATCATTTCGTCCCCTCTCCAATATTTTGAGGTAAAAGTAAATTAAAATTCGTAACAAATAAGCTACATGAATAAATAAAGTATATAAGCTAAAATCGATTAAGAAAGTAGGAAACGTTGAGTATCAGGACAGGCATTAATAAAACAAAACAAAAAAAAACTAATAATATATACATACATCTATTGTTAAGTATTCAGTATTTTTTCGCTTCACAATAGTTAAGTTGAATTTTTACAGATAACATAAACTTCCGTAATTTTTTTTTTTATTTTGGTTCTCGAAATGGAATTTCTGCGCCTGTAATTGTGTCTAACATACATTATTAGTTTAATTTACTAATGTTTACTATATTTCTATTTCTACTAATAAATATTTCTTCTTCTCTACTGGGCAAAAATAGGTTAGAAATATCATTATATTTTAAAAATATATTATCTAAAACCTTTTAGGCCATAAAATCATGACTTTTTTTATGGAAGAGGAAACAAAATTACGCACAGCGAATGCATTCACGGAGTGTTTTCTAATTTATTCTCAGAGAAAGTCATTTTACGTCACTAATGATGCTCTTTTTTTTATAATGAACTGCTCACAGGAGGAAATACATTAAATTTTCAAAGGTTTTAATTCATTCAGATTTATGCTCATGAAATGCGTCATTATTAAATACGCTTACATGAATTATTGAGTGAAGTAACAAAAATAAAGATATATTTCTTTCACGTTAGGAGTAGGTGCTAAAATTATCAAAATCATTACAGAAATAATTATATAGTACATAATTCACTAATGGCTTATTGCCAGTGACTTAACAACAGTTATGGATTTAAAATTAGTCTAATCTAATCTATAACTGCACACCACATCTTATGCAACTGAATATATAAAGAATTTCTTCAACATTATTAAACAAAAACAATCTTATTTTCCATCATTGAAATAATTATTTAAATATTCTTAGACATGCCACTTTTAAATTTGTTGTAATATTTCAATATATTCATATACATTATTTTTTCTTTTTAATATACATCATGTACCTACTTTTTTCGGTTGTGGATGGTTTCCAGTAACGGGAAACGGACATGCATTGTTTTCAATGTACCCTCTTATTACATAACCCAACTTGTGTTTAAGTGTTTCCTGTCCCTCATACATACACACAAAAAAAAGTTTTCATAATAACTTACAACTATTGCCGTAAACAGCTTTGAACTGAAAAAAAAATCGTGCCTTAGTTCAATTGCTTATTGTTGTAACAAAGGTTTTTTTTTGTAAAATTTATATTTTATTATTTAATAGTAATTAATTTAGTTAGTTTGTTAGTAGTTTATTATTCTTTTAATAATAATAAAACTATTCATTGGAAATTTTTAAAAATGCCTTTTGGCATATATTATTAATGTGTTCTTCATTGATAAACTTCCCTTCCGGGTTAAGTAATAAATATTTTTTTTTTCTTCCTATTTATTGTTCTACCATAATCTCAAGATATACGTATATTTCTGAAAAAATAGGGCTATAATTATTTCTTTATTATAAAATAAAAAAATTATTACTTTTAATAAACTCTCACAGGATTTTCATCCTAAGCTTCATAGTTAATACATTTTTGTATTATTATTTATCAATTCTAATATATTTCATCTTTTCCGTTCTACAGTAATGAACAAATAAAGCATTTCCAAAAAAAAATTCGAGATTCAGGATCATATTTGTTGGTATCCTTTGAATTTAATTAAAAATTGTTGTGAAATCATTTTTAATAAACTACATTTTTATATCACTAAAAAAAAAAAAAAAAAAAAAAAAAAGGAACTTACAAAAAAATGATTAAATTCCTTCTGTTAACTTCACTTCCCCAACACAGGAAGGGTAATCGAGTGAGAATATGTTTTATTATTACTTTTTCTCACTATTGAATGGAATTATTTTTTTCTTTCCACTCGAATTTTACGTTGTAGACAAAGAGGAACTAATTCGGTTCTGTATTTTTCTGAAGACGAATTTATGTGACGAGTTTAACGCCTGATTTTACACTGAATTTTATGTATTTTTCAGAAATTGGTATCTAATTGGTCCCAGGCCAATTTCATTCAATACTGTCGCTTGTATTGTTATATTTCAACAATATCCTGTTTTATTTTTCTAGAAGTTAAGGAAACCTTGGGATTAATGAAGAAATATCTCTGCGTCATTCCTAGCAAATTAGATCTATTATTTTCGCGCTTACGTATGAGCAAAAGTATTTTCCTTGATAAGCTTGCATTTCAAAAACAATTCGTTTGATTCGATTCGAAGTTCCAAAGGATGAAAGTTGGGAAATAATGTAAACATTTCAGTATCAATATCAATTTATATATGTGGGTATTTGTGGCTGTTCCGTATATCTGTGAAGCGCAGGTCCAAATGGGCTTAAGTAGGTAAATGTAAATTTTCAGTTTCTGTTTTATTTATAATTTTAAACTTTTTAAAATGAGTGAGTGATTGTAGTCTGAGCTTTAATTTTTTTCTTTTTTTTTTGTTGATATGTGGCCCCTATGTCATTCTTGTCATGAAATGTCACTCCCAGATATAGTGTCTTATCTGTCTGAGGAATTTGGGTATAGTTGACGTAAAAAAGAGGATATTTTCAGTTCAAAGTGTGAAAGTGATGTGTTGGGATTGCTTTGACTCTACCAGCTAGTTGAATTTTCTTAAGTTTGCACCAATCATTCCGGTTTTATAGGATTGTTGTATCGTCAGAGTAGGTCCCTGTATCAGTACTGGTACTATTTCGAATATCTTACAGTGTATATTATTTATAACAAATATTTAAAATTAATGTGATTTATTAGAGGTTTTTCAAAATTTTTCCTTGGTCGCAAATTTTATTAATTATACTATACCTCCTTGATTAACTACTTTCTAGTGTAAATTTGGTTGAAGTATAAGTATTATTATGTCGTTTTTCATGTTTCTGAAAGATGCCCAGCACCTAACTTTGACTCGAAGTCGTTAATAAGAGTTTTAATTAACCTTTAATAGTTAGTTGGGGAACTTGTTAATGAGCTAGCTGCCTGCTGGTTATCCTCTCACCTAGCCGGTCCCTTCACCTCAATCTACTGAAACTTTACTATTTAACTGTCGATGAACCGAAATTAGTTGGCAGTTTGAGAATGAACTCATTTTACATCAAGTTGACATTATCGTCCCATACTCTTTGAATATTTATAAATATGTGCATTTTGTTTTAGAGAAATCATTTCTTGATAGATAGATAGAATTTTTATTGTTAATTAAAGAAACAAAATTGAAAAACAAATCTCTTAATAATAATGACAACTACTACTGGAATAATTATAAAAAATAATAATAAAGTAATTACAATTTATGTTGAAATTCATACCGTTCATACAGACATATTATCTAAAATTACGGCCAAGAACTAGATTATTATTACTTCTTTTTTTTTTTTTTTCCCCTCTCAAAATTAGAGTTTTTACGATTCGGAATAGATATAATTCGAAAAACAAATACATCTTTTTTGTCCGTACGCCGTACGCGCATTTTCTCCGAAACAACTGGACCGATTGTTTTCAAATTTGGATTTCAAATTTTCCGACTACTCCAGCACTTACTAGACAAACGCTCTAAACTGCCAACTATTTACAAAAGACTCATATATATTACTATAATGAGGCCTATTTGGACTTACGGGATCGAGCTTTGGGGCTCTACTAAACCATCAAATTCCTCTCGTATCCAATCCCTACAATCCAAAATCCTTCGTAAAATCCTTAATGCTCCATACTTTGTCACAAATAAAATCATCCATAATGACCTTAATGTACCATATGTTTCCGACATAGCTCAATCCAGATACCTGTCCTTTCATAATAAACTTCTGAACCATCCGAAACCTCTCGTTTCCAACCTTGCTTCCTCTTCTATTCCTGATAACCCTCCGAGGCGTCTAAAAAGAAGATGGCCTCGGGACCTTCTAATATAGAAATATAATTGGAGTGCTAACAATGGGTAGTTTCTCCTCATGTTGTACATGTCATATTACTTGTTCATATTTACTTGTTGTATTTATTATTAATTACAGTTGTAAATTTCATCAATAAAAAAAAAAAATAAAAAAAAAAAATAAAAAAAATTTCAAATTAGAGGTCACCCGAGGATGATCCTACTTCGTCGACATTTCTATCCACCTTTTCCTTTCAAGATGGGGACAGAAAAACCTGCTTTGCTGAAACTTCCCTAAAGTATTCTTCTCGATGCCCTTTAAGTTTATTTATGTCGTAAACCAACGACTTCCTGTCCTACAGTTTCCTTTAACAATACTCCACTTATCTCTGTTGGGCAAATCCGATACCTAGGACTCCATCTGGACAAACGACTAACTTGGAATCCTCATACTAGACTGAAACGACAAGAAACCGCTCGACTTCAAGAAACGACCGATTACTTCAGCACTTACTAGACAAACGCTCTAAACTTCTCATTAATTACAAAAGACTCATATACTTGACTATAATAAGACCTATTTGGACTTACGGAGTTGAGCTATGGGGCTCCACTAAACCATCGAATTTCTCTCACATCCAATCCTTACAATCCAAAATCCTTCGTAAAATCCTCTATGCTCCTTACTTTGTCACTAATAAAATTATCCATAAAGATCTTAATGTTCCTTATGTTTCAAATCTGGCCCAATCCAGATACCTATCATTCCATAATAAACTTCAGAATAATCCCAACCCTCTCGTTTCTAACCTTGCTTCCTCTTCAGTTCCTGATAACCCTCCGAGGCGTCTGTAAAGAAGATAGCCTCGTGACCTCCTAATGTAGTCGTATTATTAGAGTGCTACCATTGGGTAGTTACTCAGCAAGTGTATTAATTTAATTATATCTATTATGTCCAAATTTACTTGATGTATTTATGTAATACAGTTGTAAATGTCATTAAGAAATAAAAAAAAAAAAAGTTTATTTATATAACATACGAGTGATAGTAAAATTAGATTTCGAATAACTCAAAAAGTATACAATTTTTTGTCGATATTGTATGATTATTTAAAAGTTTACGGAATATCCTAAAAAAAAAAAAAATCATTAAAATCAGACAATTAGGAGCAAAGATGTGGTCTCTAGATATTTTTTATATATTATACTGCAAATGTTATATCCTTTGTTTCGGTGGTTGGTTTTTGAATGTGTTACTGAAGTAATGCTAATTTGTTTAGAAGATTACTAATGATTTAAAGAAAAAAATGTTTAGCTCAATAATTGAAATCACCTTTTATTATTTTTCTTTGTCACTTGGAAGGCAGTGTTACTTTAGATGTATTCTATACAATAAACCATTGAGAAATAATTTGCAGCGTTTTTTTATTATAATTCATTGGTTAGATTTTCTTTCTATAGTTGTCATAGCGGTCCTGTAAATATGTATTTATGTACAGTTTATACGATGCCCGATAGTTTATACGGTGGTTATAATGTTTATTAAGCAGATAATGGAATAAAACTATGTTCAAAAGAAAGTTGAACTAATAACAAAGAATTAAGAATAAGAACCATATCTTATTCTTTTCTATGATGCATTTGAAAAGGTGGCAGAAAAACGTAGGGTCAAAATATCAAGAACTGTGACAAATTTTCGTATTTAGATTTTGGAACTGATAATCTTCTAGTAGATATTATCGTATAAAATAATGGATAATACCATCCCAGATTGCCTTGTCTTCGAAATCTGAAGCTCCTTGGTGGGGAAATTTCAAGGTATACAAAACAGTCGATTTTCTGAGAGGTGCTGTCAAAGCATATCGGTTTGCTACTTACACAACATAATGTTAATCTTGTTTAATTGATAAATATCCTGATATGAATATTTATAATTTCCTAGTTGCGGTTGGTATGGTTTGGCAAATTTCAACTAGAGGTATCTCAATTTATTCTTCACTTTACTTAAGGAACTGACATTTTCATTTCTTACCATTATTATGTTAAGAGCCATATCGATAACATTACTTATAAATCTTTTCTTAGGTACCGAAAGCATTGCTGATTTTCCTAAATACAAGCTACAAACAGGAGGAAGTTCGTTGAAGAAGGTAAATTCTCTTCCTCTAATGATGTAGATCTGTTGAACCTTTGGATCAAAGGGAGCGGTATATTATTACAAGGAATTCGTTGTGACATTTCCTCATCACATGTGCTCGTCTTTCAGACTGTTGCATTGATAATCAATTTATCGTGATCTCCACAAATTGACTCAAGTTGAAGGAATCAAATCGTGGGAGGCTTAGAATTATTGGATGTTTGAGCAGAGTTGGAGGATTTTTTATGATTCGCAAAACGAAAGTAGAAATAAGATGAAAAAATTGATGTCTCATTAGCTAAGAACTATACGGATAAGTTAGCAGAGAAACAGTGGGACATGTAAAATACGGGACGCCTTCGACTGAACAGTTAGCGGTTATATTGAAGATGGCAACTGGTCAGGATTACCTCCGCAAGCAGCTTCTTATTGGTGTAGTGGGTGACATTGGCGCAAACTTTCGGTTTTGATTGGGGGGATGGACAAAAAAAAAAAAAAAAAAAAAGTTTTTATTGAAGTGTGAAAATTCAATATAATTATTTTAAAGCGAACAAATATAATATTGGATATTTAAAATTAATTTGTTTTTTATATCTGTACGATTATAAGGATTTTTTTTTATTTTACTTATTGCATATGATTGAAATTAGCTTTAAGAAAATTTGAATATCTTACATATTATTTCTCAAATAAATATTCCTTTTTCGGCTTCTAGGAATGATGGATTTTGACGAATGAAGTATCAATTGGAAAAGAATATCAGATAGAGTGCGCGAATCGTAATTTTGATTTCTAATTTTATGCCTGGACTTAAATAAAAGTGGGAGGTTTCAAACCATATAATGGTGCCGTCTTAATGAATCGAGACATTACACACAAATTCATAATTTGTGAATAACTTGCAACGGACCCAATTTTAAATATTTGAAAGCTTATAAATTTCCTGCAAAACGTACAAAAAAAAGATCATCGAAATCGGACGATTTGGTGCAGAATTATAGCTTTCTGAACATTTAGTATTTGTTGTACTGCAAAGATTCTGTTGCATAAAGCTTGCATATTGAAGGTTTTATAAATTGGCTCTTTCTTCCGGTGTACATTGTGTAATGCTTCAATTAGTAATTATTTTTTAAATTTCAAAACATTTTATTGTTTCTAATTAATGAAATTATCAATTTTATTTTGATTTATATAAATCAATTTTGAAATTATAAAAAATATAAAATTTTAATTTATGCAAAATTTGTATATTATAAGTTCATAATATTAAAAATACACTTTAGATTTTTTTTTCTTTGGTTGGTGATTTTTTAAAGGTTGTATTAATAATTATTAGTAATAATTTATATTTGAGTATTACATCGAAAAGTTAATTTTAGGAGCTTACAACACATATTTTTTAACTGTTTCTAAATTCCTCATCTTCGTCCCGAGTCATCCGGTGCCCCAATTCTCATCCATCGTCAGAAATGATAGTACATTCCCTGAGGACTTGGACATCGACCCCGGAACAAAGTCCTGTTACAAAGCGGAAGATGGCAGATAACAAGGGCATAAAACATATCCGGGGACGTTATAGGAATCGGTTTACTGCCCTACCTGTGCTATATGGGACATCGCAGCTTTTTTGTGTCTTGATACGTTTTCTATTGTGTGGAATTATTTTTCCACACCCCTTCATCTCTTAACACTTTTCTATAGAATTCTTATGCCACTTGTTGCGCCAGGACTATTGTAAAAAGAGGTCGAAGTGGACACTTTTCCAGTGTGGCAGAATTTCGACCTTTTTTAATTTGGATGGATAATGTATTATAAGTATTGAATCACGTCCATTACTTTATTTAACCATTATTATTGCTGATTAGGGTTGCCATATAAGAACGTTTGAATGAGAATCATAGTTTTTAATGGAATGTGGTCCAATATATGGTTTAGTTTTTTAAGAACAAAGTCGAAGGCATAACGATTATCCATATTCTATTTATCAGTCAAATAATATGGTACTAGTCGATTTCAGAAGACATCAGTGGCTAGCCGTGTGGTAACTTGTATGACCAAGACCTAACGCTAAAGATTCCAAGCAGGAAAAGCCATAACTTCCTCATTTTTCTTCGGATGTCTGATGACCTTTCATCTATCTTAGGGATCTGCTAACTACGACCCGAGAGAGCACTTTCAATCTGACCCGTCAAAGTTTCGTTGATTATATGGTAATTTTTTTTATTTTTTTTTTATTTTAATGAAATTTACAACTGTATTTGCGTTAAAAATACAACAAGTAAATGTGACATTGGTAACATGACATGTAAAACATGAAGAGAAACTACCCATTGGTGGAACTCAAATTAAAGTTCTATATTAGAAGATCCGGAGGCCATCTTCTTTTCAGACGCCTCGGAGGATTATCAGGGATCGAGGAGGAAGCAAGGTTTGAAACAAGAAGGTTCGGATGGTTCTGCAGTTTGTTATGGAAGGATAGGTATCTGGATTGGGCCAAATCGGAAACATATGGAACATTAAGGTCTTTATGGATGATTTTGTTTGTGACAAAGTAAGGAGCGTTGAGGATTTTAGGAAGGATTTTGGATTGGATGCGAGAGAAATTCGATGGTTTAGTGGAGCCCCATAGCTCAATTCCATAAGTCCAAATAGGTCTTATTATTGTCATATATATGAGTCGTTTGTAATTGATTGAAAGATTTGAGCGTTTGTCCAGTAAGTGTTGGAGTAGTCGGAAACGTCGAGCGGTTTCTTATCGTTTCAGCTTGTATGAGGATTCCATGTGAGTCGTTTGTCGAGGTGGAGTCCTAGGTAACGAATTTGTTCAACTGGGATAAGTGGGGAATTGTTAAAGAATACTGTAGGACAGGAGGTCATAGGTTTGCGACGCAGGGTAAAGGTAATTTGATGGGATTTATTGGAGTTTATTTTAATCCTCCAAGTTTTGACACCATTCTTCAAGACTTGTGATGTGTGATTGGAGAGTTTGGAATGCAATTGATGGATCGTTGTTAACTGATAGGATACACGTTTCATCGGCATAGGTGGTGATGACAGTGTTGGGATGGGTTGGAATGTCGGCTGTATAAACTGTGTAAAGGGTAGGACCTAGGATACTACCTTGAGGAACACCAGCAAACTGAGATAAAAGAGATGAACAGGCATTTTTGTGATTTACTTTGAAGGATCTATCACTAAGGTAATAACGGATAATGAGGAAGTATGTAGGTGGTAGGAATTTACGGAGTTTGTACATCAGTCCCGGATGCCAGACTCTATCAAACGCCTGTTCAACGTCGAGAAAGACTCCCGTGCAGTACATTCCGCGCTCTAATGCAGAGGAAACCACGTCTATAGTAAAATTTAAAAAAAATATTTAATAAATCACTCAAACACAAGTTTACAATAACATTTATTTAATGAGTTGCTTCTCATGAAAGAAGAGAAAGCTCATACACATTCACAAGTGAAGTAACATTTAGAACAATCATTTTTTTTTTTTTTCATCGCCAGGCTCGCTGAATTTAGTGAAGGTTTAAATTAGGCCCGTGGACCAAAAGTTTAAGAGACCCCTCACATATCTATTAGACTTTTACTGAAAAGTACTCCTGCTTCAGTAATAGTACGTGTTATAGACCCCTTTTTTATGAAATTATTATCATCCGTCTAAAACTTCGTAAATAGCTTCATCCCATCGTAACCTAAAAATATTTGATTTATGAAAATTCCTGGAATCGAGGCGTCTATTTAATTATGTACTAAAAACTCGTAAATATTCATTTGCTTTCCACTCGGATCGTAAGATAATTTTATTACAAAATCGAGGAAAAAGAGGGCATACAAAAATATTTAGTTTTTTGGCCTACATAACTATGTTATTTTGACAATTTGGTGGTTGTTCACGGACCAATCCCTGAAACACACACAAAAAAAAAAAAAAAAAATTCTGAACTTCATCACCATTTTTTTCTTCTCGGCATCCATTTTGCTGCTAACTATTCCTGTACAGTAAATCCAATTTCATTATGTAAAGCGTGCACATTGTCAGTTACTTTCTTCAGAAATCAAAGAATACTGCTAAACTAAAAAGAAGAGCCTGCAGGAGGAAGTATGGAGAGGAAGAAGAGGAGGTTTAAAAAAATGAAGCTCAATTTCAGACAGCTAGTGAGTCAAATTGATAATTCAATTTTAATCAAAGCAAAATCACTTCCAACACTTGCTTCAGCAAAGCTTGTGAATAATAAGATAAGGCTTGATATCATTTTCACGTATTTTAAAATAATAATAAAACATATGTTGGATGTTATCTGTTAAAAAACGTTTTGTAAAATCTTTAATTTGTATTAATAAAAGGTATTTGTTATTGACACTATATCTGAATCAATTGTGTGCTGTTGAGCTAGCCTAAAGTTAACTCATATATATAAAATAAATAAGTATATGTATATACATATATAAAATAAATAAGTGTATATATATATATATATATATATATATATATATATATATATATATATATATATATATATATATATATGTTAAGCGAAGACGTTGAAACTATAAAACTAAATACGACAACGTTAATGAAAGCCGGTAAAGAACTAGGACTCGAAATAAACGTGGATAAAACAAAATATATGGTTAGCTGCAAAAATGGCGATACTACTGGTGATATCGATATAGATGGTAATATGTTTGAACAGGTAGATAAATTTAGGTATCTTGGTTCTACGATAACTTGAAAAAACGAATTTGAAGAAGAGATTAAAGTTAGACTGAAGGCGGGGAATGCTTGTTATTTTTCTGTGACAAAACTACTCAGTTCGCGCCTCTTGTCCCGAAACTTAAAAATTAGAATCTATAAAACAATTATCTTGCCTACAGTTCTTTATGGATGCGAAACTTGGCCGCTTACATTAAGGGATGAGCAGCGTCTTAAGGTTTTTGAAAATAAAGTATTGCGTAGAATATTCGGACCGAAGAAGGATGAGTTAACCGGAGAGTTCAGACGGTTACACAACGCCGAATTGCGTGAGCTATATCCGGGTAATATAATTGAGGTAATTTCATCGCGGCGAATCAAATGGGCTTGTAAAGTTGTTGGGCTTAGTAACGAGAGAATTCCTAAAAGGTTAATATTTGCTGTGCCGAATGGTAAGCGTCGGAGGGGTAGACCGAAGCGAAGGTGGGAAGATTGCATTAAAGCTGATCTGAAGGGACTGGGTTTGGACGGCAAACGGTGGAGGGAGGTGTGTAACAAGCGATTGGTGGTGTCGGCATCGAACCTTCGGGTTCGCTAAGCCTTATTATTATTATTATTATATATATATATATATATATATACATGTATACACTCTTCAAAGTTTCTTATAAACCATATCTATTTTAGTTAATCATATAAACCAGAGCCTGATTTCCATCACTGGGTGGTTTTATTTTATTTTCCCCAGAAATTTTCTACTTTGATTTATAAGGAATGATTTTTTTTTTTTTTATGTATACTTCTGTATTCAGAATCATTCACAATCTATCATAATTAAGGACATTTATAATAGTGTTCAGAGAGCACATTCACACTCTATTTACAATAAATAAAAATAAATAATACAGGAAAATAATAATACTAAAAGTAAATCTATATAAACAAAAGAACTAAATTAATCAAAATAATAAATAAAACACGAGCATACTATAAGGAATGATTAAGAATCATTGATTGCTGTTTCCTAAGAACTGAATCCACACGTGGAGCTATTCCACACACTGATCAAACACGATTGAATCCAATATTATATTGTATCTTTGACTTATGACCGAGTATTACATTCAGATGAAAATATAATGTCGTAAAAAAAAATATTTTAATTTAAAAGATCTTTCTATGTGTTTTATCGGTTAAAATTAAGATAATTATTTAACTTCATTGTTTGTTTTTTGGACCAAAAAGCAAAGCATGAATTAATTATACCAACTTCTTTATCTTCATCAGATGCTTTATTCAATTTAATTTTCCGCTTCAGATCATACTGTAAATAAAACAGATCCCCTTTATTAAAGGAACGAAATTTAACTGAACGGTAATAAGGATATACCATTAAATTATAAAATATTCATGTAAGGCTCACCTCACAGATTGAGAAGTAAAGAACAAAAAAAAAAGTAATCTAGTAGATTAATTTCATCCATATAATTTTAATAACAATTATAAAATATGTACAGCTTTTAGAAGTGAAAATAAACATATTATATTTTGTGAGCAATATAATATTAGTGAAACTTTAAATTCAAAATAAATAAATTTCTATTCAATTCTCTCAAAAAAAAGTAGTGAAAATTTTTAATCAAATTTTTGACAAAATTATATATGGAAAACCTCTAATTTTTTTCTTAATAAAAAAAGTGTTACATAAGTAATTGTATTTTTATATGAATTTATCTTATACGGCTTAAATTAGCGGAGTTATGTGAAAAGATATTTTATAACAAAGTTTTAATCTAAGAAAAACTAAATTTAATTATTTTTTATTATTCCTATTTTAGACTCTTCTACATTTCAGAGATCGAGGATTAAATTAGGCTTCGTGTCTTCAGTCAACAATGTGACCTATTATCGTCAATCCGATTTTGATGATTTTTCGTATTTATTAAAATACTAATATATTTTCAATGTCCGGCGGTATTCGAAGATGTGAAATCCGTATGTGTGGTATTGTATGAATCAATGTATGTAAAACTATTTTATGTAAAATAAACTATGAAATACTTTTGTATCACATGAATAATTGTTAGCTTAAGGCCGTCAAATAACGCCGTATGTGAAGTCACAGGTGAGATTAGATAAATCAGACTGACTCACTTCTATGATAACGTTACGGGCGTCAAATATTATTTTATCAATGAAGAGAGAAAAGGATTAGCATTTACTGTAAAAAAAAGTAATATATTTAATAAGTAAATAAGAGAGTATAGCTCTAATCTCTACAAAGTTACTATATATATATATATATATATATATATATATATATATATATATATATATATATATATATATATATATATATATATAAAAACTACAATGGATACCAACATAGAAACATTAATTATTGGACTTCTTCCTTCCCTTTCTCCTTTCCCTGTAGCTTTTTTTTTTTTTTTTTTCTACTCTCACCTAATGAACTAATTTAGTGTACAATCAGAATTATATATGAACTATTTTATTTTGGTAATATTTACTTCATATTTAAGGATGATAATAAATAATCGAGATATTTTTGGAACTATTTTGTCACGTACGTTTCAACCTTATGTACCATCCTTAGAGCATAAAAATCAACCATTTATTTTTTTATAATGCATCTAAAAATATTAGATATATGTTCGTTCCGGCGTTTATTGTATTAAATAATATATTTTATATGATTTTAAACAAAGTTTATATTATTTATTTAGATTTTAGGTCATAATGTACCTCTGAATTTATTTTTTTGAGAATAATAATAAAATAATATTGACTACGGTGTTATAATGTGCGATGAATTACTAAAACCAAAAGGCGCTTCCAGTAAACTGGGTCAAGTAAATTTTTATTATGAAAAAACATGTTTGATCCGTTTTTGGGGGTCCTTAAATACGAATTTTTAAAGTACTCAATTTCAAATTTGAATACTTGATTTTCTTGGAGGATTTTATTTTCGACCATCAACGAAAGCATTCACAACTTTTCAGGATTTGTTTAAAAGCACAACAATAAGCCGAATTACTGCTCTTCCAACCCACGTCAATATATTTTATGTTTCATTTCTTTTTTGCCTTAGCTGGGCCCATCGAAATTTTGCCAACTACTCATGACGTTTCCATCAATTCATACAACAATAATTAAGTATGCTGGGTTCTATATGCTACATCAAATGGTACAAACTCAAACACCGTAAAAAAAAAAAAAAATAGAAACGGACATATAAAATTAAAATGTTTGAGAAGTCTTTCTTTATTTCTGTCTATAAAATGAATGAAACAAAAGTTATTTTTTAATATTTAATAGTTGACCGTTGCATTATAAAGGAAGGAGATGGTCCGGGGTTGAGGTCATAAATAGGCTAAATAGTGGTAAAACCATTTTATTGAAACGTCGGCTTTCAATAAAATAGTTTTACCACTATTTAGCCTATTTATGACCTCAACTCCGGACCATCTCCTTCCTGTAAAAGTTATTTTTTATTATGCTTGTTTGACCTTTGCTCTGCTTATAATGGTTGATTTGCCTATAGGTCAGAAATAAATTAATTAAAAGCTTGGGATCAAATATAACTTTTGATCAATTGATGTCTGACCTTTAGGCAAATGAATTATTATAAAAGTGATGTAGATTTAAAAAACAGTAATTCGGCATTCTACCGGTTGTAATAATGTTAAATTTTGAACAGTTATGAATGCTTTAGATGAGGGTCGAAAAAAAAAAACTCCAAGAAAATCAAGTACTCAAATTCACAATTTTTAATTTATATAAAAAATCTTTTAGAAGTGTCTTTAAGGACACTAAAAACGAACATAACTTGTTTTTAATTACAAAAATTTACTTGGCCCACTTCAATGAAACCTTCTTTTTGTCTTTGTAATTTATAGTACATTTTAACTCAATTAATACGATAGTCAATCCTTTCTTTCTATTCTACAAAAAAAAAGAAATTGAAATAAGAAAATCTGGAAAAAAAAACAAATCCAAAAATAAATAATTTCAATTTTGTTTGAAATTTTATAATTTTATTTTGTTGTTTTGCTATAGATGTTACATATTATACGGGATGTTACAGCAACTTTTTCCTGAAAATCGGCTAACTGGAAATGGAGCTTTATATCAATTATGCTACACATTTTTACGATTTTCTCAAAAACAGCTGTAACTATTTTGATTAAACTCGGTATATCAGTATTATTAAACAGTCTTTAATATGATGTAGGTCTTATACCCATTGATGTCACTTTATATGGATTCAATATCTAATGTTCAACACCTCTTCCTCTGAATACCTTAAATTGGATCTTAAAAATAGCTGAGTATAAACTATGAAAGAATTTGTTAATTGGATAAAAGAGAAAAATGTATTTTTATGTTAAAAATGAATTTCCGGAAATAACAGAATGAATATATAACTGCAATATATGGTTGGAAAGCTGAGAAATCTAGGAAAAACAAAATCCAGCATACAAAGCCGTCAAAGGTAATGGAGAGTGACTAAAAATTATAAATAATAACTTCTGAAAACTAATATTATTTAACGGAAACCACATGTTTTCAAGGAAATGAAATGAAATTTCTTAACTTAATGTTAGCTAAATTTAAAATTATACTTAATATTGAAAAAAAGGCTGTAAAATCCACCGAATCAAGGCAATGAAATCGTTAAAAAAAATATTTCATTGTACTTCTGTGAAAGAAGAAGTGAAATATAATGATTTTGCTCGGCTAATGTGGTCCATTGGAAGAACGGCGTTACATGTGGCAAATATATTTCGATGTAGCATTATGGAAAATATTTTTGTTGAAATCGTTGACCCACTGACTGTAAACTTTCCTTGTGTATCTTCAGAAGTTGCAGTGAGTCTTAGTAGGTAACAAATATTCTCGTATGCCTGGCTACTTATTACCTTCATTCATTATCACCAAGTCATTAAGAAGCTTGTACTGCCAGTAAAGTTTATTTCAAAGGAGGTTGGATAGAAGGAGAAGTTTCAAATAACTATTCCCTGCTCATCTCAATTCCTACCTCACTCAATATTCGAGAGGCTCGAAAAGGCCTGATCCTTGTCTGTAGCCAAGCTGCAAATAATTTGAATTTCCAGTCCATCTTCCAGCTTAGAGGCAGAGACAGGAGTCTGACGGGAGTAGCAGCAGCTTGAACCACAAGGACCAAATTGAAATTCTTTCTCTTTCATTTAACGGAAAATACACTTCAAGTTTCACTTTTGCTGTTGAGCGGATTTGATACAGTTACTAAGTATTTTAAAACTCTCAGATTATCTCTAAATTATGTTTTGACTCAAAGCATTCTATGCTGAATAGTCCATAGTCTTTTAGAATCGTAAAAAAGAATAAATTCTACCTTATTAGGATTGATAAATAGTCATGAACATGAACTTGCTATTTATTTAAGAACTGATTAAATCTATTAGTAATTTTCTGGTTCAAAATTAATCGACGAATTCAATCTGAAATTTCTAATATTTTCAATTGATATTTATTTAATTTTCATTTATTTATTAAAGAGTAACACCATTTTCTAAACTATATTACAACACACCAGACGAAAAAAACACAATCTGAAAGTTCTTCTTATTAAAAAAAAGTAGAGAAATACATAGAATAAATGTGATTTATATATATATATATATATATATATATATATATATATATATATATATATATATATATATATATATATATATTCTTTAAAAATAGTAACTAAAATTTTCAAGTATTATTAACCTTCATTTTTATCCACAAAAACGATTTTTTTTTTTTATCATTCGTGAAACGGACATATACTGTTAGTTTTCATATATCTTAGAGTATTCTATGAATTTTGGTTTGATTCTAAATATTATTTTAAAAAATGAGTTTCATGCCGCTGATTTGGCTTGATCCAGATTCCTACACTTCCATAAAAAAACTCTAGACACATCCGAAGCCATTTGTTTCCAACCTTGCTTCCTCCTCAATTCCTGATAATCCTTCTAGGCGTCTGAAAAGAAGACGTTCTAGGGATCTTTAAATTTGGAAATATTTGTTTTTAAAAATGTAATGCTCAATTCAAATAAATCTCATCAAATTACCTTTATCATTCGTCGTTAACCCATGACTTCCTGTCCTACAGCATTCCTTAATAATGATCCACTAATCCCTGTAGAACAAATCAGATATCTAGGACACCACTCGTACAAGCGTCTCACTTCGAATACTCATAGTAAAACCACAAGAAAACGCTCGACGTTCCCGACTACTCCCGCACTTAATAGACAAACGTTCTAAACTTTCACTTCATTACAAAAGACTCATAAATATGACAATAATGAGGCCTATTTGGAGTTGAGCTATGGGGCTCCACTAAACCATCTAATTCCTCACGTATCCAATCCTTACAATCCAAAATCCTTGGTAAAATACTCAATGCACCTTACTTTGTCAAAAATAAAATCTCCATAACGACCTTAATGGGCCATATGTTTCCAATTTGGTCCAATCCAGATACCTATCCTTCGATAATAAACTTCAGAACCATCCGAACCTCTCATTTTTAACCTTGCTTTCACTATGATCCCAGAGAAGTGGGTATTTTCTCAACAAGTGTTTTCATGTTATAATTCTCTATTATCACCTTTACTGAATGTGTTTTTATTATAACACATCGTATATATATATATATATATATATATATATATATATATATATATATTTTTTTTTTTTTTTTTATTATATATCGTAAATATCATAAATAAAAAATAAAATAAACAAAAAAATGTTATGCACTAGTAACTTATTGCTTCACAATTTAAGATTATTATTATTATTATAATGGCGCTACGGTTCTGCAAGAACCCGGGTCTCCTCTACTACAGCCAACCAATCTCCACGCTCTTGTGCAACTTCCCTTCATCTTCGAACGCCTAGCCGCCTCAGATCGTCCTCAACATCCTCCAGCCATCTGATCCGAGGGCGCCCACTACTTCTTTTGCCATCCGGCTTCTCATGCAGCATCTTCCTTGGCATTCTTTGGTCTGGGGCATTCTTTCCACATGACCTAACCATCTGATTGTGGCTCTTTTTATCAATGCTACAATATCAGGTTCACCATAGAGTTCCCGCAGCTCCTCATTCTTTCTTCTTCTATAAATTCCATTCTCAAAGATTCCGCCCCATATTCTTCTCAATACTTTCCTCTCCCAGGAGTTGAGCGTGCGTTCTGAGTTTTTGGTTAAGTTCCAAGCCTCACACCCATACATAACCACTGGTCTTGCTATGGTTTTGTATATAAGAATTTAGATTCTTTTAGAGAATTATCTCAACTTCAAGTCTCTTTGCATTGAGATTTAAGATTACTAAGTAATAAACTAAAATTATAAGTTGATTTTTGTTTGCACTTTCAAATCATTGTATTTATTAAAATTATTTCCACCTTTACTATTTGCTAACTTGTGCCTCGACTTTACAGACTGGCTTCCAGCTGCCGGGTATCCTCGGAGGATGGCGACCCGATCTGCAGGGAAAGCAGCGTCCGGACTCGCCCCGCCAGGACACGGACCGCGATGTCCACGTCCGGACTCCATACGGCGAGGTCCAAGGGTTCAGGGTCTACCTCTACGACGACCCTTTTCCCGAAAGAGGGTATAGACCCATTTCGACTGTTGTAGAGAGGGTCCGAGGAAACGTCTCAGTCTTCCTGGGGATACCCTACGCCCTACCACCCGTCAAGGAGGGAAGATTCAAGGTGAGTGAAATTAATAATATTTATAGATTAAGTAAATATAATATTCAAATATATAATCCAAAGTTCAGGCCTTCATCTAAGAACAGACCAGATAACAATAAGTATGAGAAACTAAAAACTTATGAAAAAAAAATGAAAAATAATATTACTATAGTGTTAGGAATACATGGAAAAAAAATTCTAGTAATATCTTTTAGGTCGGTGCCATTTTTTAAAAGTTTTTATAAAATATTAGGCCAAGACGTTTGGGCTTCAGGAGCCATATTCAAGATCCTGCAAACTAATTTTAATTCAGTTGTTATACTTCAAAATACATCCTTATGAAACACATATTAATTTAACAACAATCCGTTATATAAATAGTCCAAATTCTATTTTATAAAAAAAAAACTGTGTACATTGGTGACCTTTGGCCTAATATTTTATAAAAACTTAGGAAAAAAAAATTAATAAAAGTAACAGAGAAACTTATAAAATCAATAATAACGCCAATGAAGTTTTGAGAAAATGAAATAAACTTGTTTACTTTTTTAAAAACTTGTTTAAATAAACTAAGATGGGGACTAATGAAATAAGCATAATAAAATTAGGTAACAACAAAATTAATTAATTGTGGATTGATGGTTGACTGTAGTGAATAATTGAAGACAAGAATGATTGGGATGGCCAGTCAAAAAAAAGTAAAAATAAATAAGTGTGTATATATATATATATATATATATATATATATATATATATATATATATATATATATATATATATATATATATATTGTAATAAATATACTTATTTATTTCAGCTTTTTTTTTTTTTTTACTGATCAACCGAACTATTCTTGTCTTTGAATAAAAAAATTAATCAACAAAGGAATGTAATGGAATATTATGATATAAAAACATAAGTAATAGGTAAATAGGCTGACGTAGTTGCTAAAATATGATATCTTAAAAATCTAAAAAGAAGTGAGATATACAAAGAATAATATGTAGAACACAGAAAATTTCCATTATTATTTATTTCATAAATTCCCCTCTGCTACTGTTATTATTTTTTTCATATATTCCTAACGTTATTGTTATTAATATTATTTTGTCTTTACCTGTTCCATAAGTTAATAGTTTCTTATAGCTATTGTTATCTGTTATTTTCATAACCCTAATGAAGGCCTGAACTAATTAATTACTTTTTCTATCTGGTACCCAAATTTAACATTAATAGACTATATTTTCTTTTTTATTTCTTTTTTGAGTATTATAACAATCTGTCTCTTGGACACTAGACTATATTAAGGAATAAAAATACCTAGAATTAGTATTCCGTTATTACTGATGGTTAAAAGATTTTCCGCCTTTTGCTTTTTTGTTGTTTAGTTTTATTCCAATTCCTTATTTATGTTAGTGATTCTCATATATTAAGACTTTTATGCACTTTTATATATTTACCTATTGTGACTCTTAAACTAACAGTCGAAATATGGTCCTCTTTGATCATCTTGTTTAGCTCATGGTCGAGTGCACCAGACTCCAATATCATTGATTGGTTCAATATTAGCCAATGTCTCTTAAGGTTATTTTTCTTCAGAGTATAATCAGCTTATGGGGTCCAGCGAAGGCCCTTTTAGCAACTTCTTTAAAATAATTGAATTGACTGAAAGGAACACTCTTATTTACGAATTTTTCAATATCTTTTAATTTAATCGGAATTTAAAATAATTTTAGAGAAATTTCATTAATTATATAAATATTTTTCATTTAAAAATAAATTTAGGCGATTATAAAATGTTTAATATTGTATAATTTTGTATAAGATAATTTTAAAAGATTCCGTGGTAGTCTATCTTTGGTAGAATCAGAGACGTAGACTCTTCAGGAGGATGAGGGAGAAGATTGTACCTCTTTCTCCCCGCAATAAAAATAGGGGGAGGGGACAAGAATATCGTTTCCGCCCCCTCTACAAAAATTTCGAAGAGCAAAAATAAAACCAATAAAAATTAATTTTCACAATATTTCTCCAATTCTTCCAATAACTCCATATATAATATTGGGAAACATCATTGTATATGTTTAAAGTAAATAGTCTTCCCCTACTCCTTTAAGAATAACCAGTCACGAAACTGAAATGAGGCTGATGAGATGTCTGTGACACAACATAAGGTAATTTTAACTTATTTGAATCATTTAATAATAAATAATTGAGTAATAATAATGTTATAAAATAATTATAGGTGGACATGACAAAAATAAATTTTTTTTACATGAGTAGATGCATGAAATTCGCATAAGTTGAAAAGGACAGGTACATGATGGGTATTTTAGGTATATAAAATGAATCTCTATATGTTGAAGTATGTAATGTTTTAAATATGACTGTAAATTGTAAACAATTTTTTAGACTTGAAAATGGCTCAACGAGCCGAAACGTCGTAATCAGATGTGTAATCATTAAGTTGACAAATTTTTTTTTTGAAAATTGGTGTAAAATGGCTGAAAATAAATAAACTTGAAAATAAAAATTAATGTACATGAATAAATAAAAAATGTAAACTAACCATGATTTAACCACCGGTTCGTAAAAGATTGAACTGAAATGTATAGGTAAAATGTAGCTCTCGCTTGTTGGGGGGCTAATTATTTTTAAAAGTTTATTTATTCAGGAGTAAAATAGAAACTAATTATCCTGAGTTAAAATGGATTACTTCAATTGTAAGTAGGAACAGGCCAAGAGAACCTACAGTAGTTGCCTAGTATGTATTTCAAGACTGACGTCTAAGTTCAACTACTTACTATGAGGTCTGTAACGCAGTTAGTTCAGTTCGTCGGCTTTACGTTAGTTTCATGTTCCTCACCTCTAACTGCAAAGGTAAAGCTTGTTACTAACAGACTGGAGTGTTAATTCCTATTTTATCAGCTGGAATAATAGAATTTCATCTTTCCAATGTATATAACGTGCATACATATTTACATTTCATGTACCATTCCATTACCTTAAAACTCTAAGGATTTTTTTTCAAATAGTTTTATTTTTACACAAAGTTTTAAAGTTCTAATTTTGTGAATTGTATTGGTCTAAAAATATGTCGCAAAATAAATAAGGAATATTATTATTTAACTTAAAATATCATCATATACATAGGAAAAGACAATCAATTCTGTTCTGGTTTTCAACTGATTTTATTTTTTAATTTTTGGTTTAGTTGCTTTAAAAAAAATATATGAAAACAGAGGACATAAATAAAAAAATGTTTTTTTATTTATTTATAAATATAATGATCTGTCACGGGGACAATAATTATAGTGAGATATGAACACATTCACACCATATATACACAAAAAACAGGTATTCGAAAATAAAATTCTGAATCCATCGTTTTTTTTTTTTTTTTTTGAGTTCCTAACAAGAAGACTTTAGCCAAGTTTCATTAAAATCGTTACAGCCATAATTGGCATATTGTCATATTATGGTTACAATGTTCGGTTGAAATGAACCGACCGAAGGAGCAAAGTAGGTTGAAACATATTTTTATATTGCTAATATATTAATATGGCCATATATTGATCACTTTCCGATTATTAAAGGAAATATGGTAAACAAACGGTTCCATTCACTATCACGAGTCTCCCACACGTGGACTTTATTACACTACACGTGGACGTTCATTGGATTAAACTTACCAAAAGATATAATTCAATTTTTTCCTACACTTATAACAAATGATGGGCTATGCAAACTATGCATGCAGAGCATTGGAATTAAAATTTCAAATAAATATGGCAAATATAACACTCCTACAAAAATCAGATAGGGAATTTCTAAATTTATACAATGATGTCAACCAATATAAAAAATTATTAACATTGAGCAACCCCGACGAAATCATCAATGTTACGCAATATTTTTATTCAATTAATGGATATACTTAAAATGAAAATAGTGAAGAACAGGAACACAACTAAATAATTTTATATGAAAAATTAAAAAAGAAAAAAAAACTCAAAATGATACTGCACTCTTTTATTTTGTAAGTAATTATATAATTTTTAAGGTTAAGGCAATTAAACTTCCATTTTCCCAATAATTCTAAAGACATGATGATGCTCTGGATATTATATACTTTAATTTCTTATAACATGAATTTAGAATCTGACAATGGAGCACATTAGACTTAATCCATGAATCAACAAAGAAACATGGGATTGTAGTTCTGAAGATTTGAGTAAATATCCCGAAACGTAAACATGAAACCTTGGAAATACAACATATAAATCACTTGTTGTTTAACTGGAAGTTATTATTGTCAAAAACAGAGTATAATTTTTAAAGTTAAGGCCATTAAACTTCCATTTTTTCTTTAATCTTTTTTAATCACGAATGACGTTTCAGGATAATTTTCCCATCTCCAGAGATTCCTTTATATTTACTTGACTTTGTAATGTGGCACCAATTGTCAAAAATTGGTGCCAACTGGTCATATCTGTATTTAAATATAATACTTTTTTCGGTGTTACACATTCATTTTCTATATATAACTATACCAAACAACACTTGTTGGTTCCAATTGTTTGTTTAAATATTTTTCTTGGAATTTTTTTTAATGCAACCGGAGAAGTCTTTTTTTTTACCCAATCGGATTTCGAGAAAGATTCTAAAACTAATATATCCCCCCAACTGATGTACCCACCGCTTTCCATCTCAAACCCTTAGGCATTATTGAACCAGGCCACGCTCATCCCCGATTGCCAAGTCCTTCACTAACAAAGTCCACTCATCCCAAAGCCCGCTTGGAGCGGTCGCTTAGCCGCAGGTACTTAAGTGCTTGTAGAACTCGTGTTTGCTCCAAAGGACCGCGTGTTCCCACTCACTTTCATTTTCATGATAAAACCTTTAGCTTTATTCAATATTTGGAACCCACTCTATATAGAGCTCATCAATGCATTACCTCCTCCAAACTGATGTAAACTCAGATTCATTCGTAACAGGATATCCCGTAAAGTAAAGAGAAATAATTAAAAGAGTGAGAATAGATCTTAAGAGCTATTATAAAGTTTATATCAACCAATGTACTTGGTTTTGAAATAGAATACTTTATTTGCCGCAGAAAATTATAGATCTGTTGTTTTTTTTAATAATTTGTTGTAGGTATTTTTGTTTAAAACACATACTCTGAGATGCCAGAATAATTAACATTTTTTTATACATCTAGAGGTGAATCTCAATTTACTCGGCAACAAATCTCAATATACTTATTATGGACTTATTGCTTGTTAAACAATCGAGTTTTTACAAAACTTGGTTGTGGTGATATTTCTTCACTATATTATACTAGTAGGCCCGTGCAAAAAATTCGTACAGCATATTGTTAAGTGATCAAATGCCAAAATAATAATAAAATAAAATAATGCAACGTATCATAAAATAAAGACATCAATTGTTACTATCAATTATCGGTAAATATAATCGACAAAGGAAACAAAAATTAATTTGAAACTTCATTGATGTTTGGAACTAACATGTTTACAAATTTCAATAAGCTTTATCTTTGCTAAAAATTGTCCGATTTCGATGATTTTTTTTTCCTTTTGAAGGGAATTTCGTAATCTTTTAGTAAAGGTGTGATTTTGTTTAGTTATTCGCAATAAAGATTCATTTCTTTCATAACTTGTTTGCTTGAATTTTCGGGGTGATCGGGCTATTTTGTCCCCCTGAAGGAGAAGGAAGCTTTCAAAATTGGTGGCTCAATCTTGGGATTTAGTGAAGAATTAATGATGATATGGCTTGCCGATCAAAAACGCCATCGATGAATAATATTAACTCATCCTCTCTCGATCATAGAGACCTCAAGGCGACGAAATGAGACATTCATTCAATGGCAGTACTACAATTAACGTAAGGTTGTGTGGATGCGAACCCTATACCTTGCGTTATCTCGAGAATAGTACGTTTTGGAGCTTAAAAACGCAAGATCTTATAGTTCCGAAGGTAGTGTGGGTTTTGCAGTATGCATCAAAATCTTCAAGATCCAATTTGTCCCGTATCGATCTACAGACCTACCACATTTTCAGTATTGAAGCCTAGCAAAATGTTTATATCGACTTTATTTATTTTAGAAAGAAAAACAAAAGTGGAGAATACGATTCGCTAACCCCTCGTGAAATTCTGAATCCAACGGTACCCCATTAATATGCATTTGAGCACGATAGGAGCTTATATTTGGTACAAAACCGATCTCGAGCCTTACTGTAATAATATATGTGGAGATTATTGTTGAGTAGTGTATACCATCAATAGTTAAAATGACTTCAGAAATAAATAGAATGATAATTTTATTTCAAAAATTAATAAAATACTTTCGTTTAAATACAGTGACGAAATCAATGGCCCACGTGCGTTGGAAGTATCTTTTTTAAAGCATTGTCGTTTAAAATTGATAAAATATTTTATGTCTCGGTTATGAGAAAATCCGAGAAAACCGTTTATAAAAAAAATAAATAATAATAAACGATCCCTCAAATGAAATTTCGTTCTATTGAAAATTCGTTTCGTTGAACAAATAATATAACATCGTTTTTAAATTCAATTGAAAACTCAAATATTTCATATATATGTAACAAATAGGAATAGAAGGAGAAAATGATAACCATCAAAAGGTAAAAATTGCTCGTAGATATTGAAAACGGTTTCCCAGAACACTTTTATTTCTTTATTTCTCATCGTTTCTAAAAAATTCGCTTAAAATCCAATCATATCTTATACTTCCTAAATTATCTTTTTAACTTGATGAAAAAAATAATGTATTAAATTAGGCTGTGGAACTAAAATATAATCTAATTTATTATTTGATATAATTTTATTTTTATTTTTTAATGCGTGAGGTTCCTTTCAGTTATTTTTATATTGATTTTTTTCTCCTAGTAACCCAAGGAAAAGAAATTAATTTATAATATGATATTCGTTATTTCCCTGCTAGGAGGTTTCAGATCTAACATCGACCTCTTATTCTGCACTTGCAGCATACCGGAATTTACTGAGTATATTCTTGTAGCCGAAATAAGAAACCCACCAACTACGAGGCATTAGGGGCTGAATCGATGAGAGATACACGGCTCTACATTTTAATTAAAAATGAATTCCCCCAACTTATGTCTACACGGCACTTTAAAAGCTTTCTGGGCGGTTGAAAAAAAGATGTGGCTCCAACCCACTTCTCCATGGGAACAACAGTACCTGGAAGGCCGCCACAGAAGAAGATGGTAGAAGAAGAAAGTGAAAAATGAACCAAAGAACGCTGTGTGCACAGCAATTCATTACTATGCAAAAAAATAAACTTGCAGCACTCATGTGTTATGCAGCCACTCCTGCAAACTCCCTTGTTGCCTTAAAGGCTTGGTAGGGAGAAAAATAAAAAAATATATGATCTCTCTGCAAGCATTTCATTGAATAATTTGAAAATGTAATCAATTTATAAATCTCATTTGAGAACCTTTTACTTTTGATAATTAAAGTATTATATGGGTTAAACCTCACTAACTAAACGACTTTAAATCTATATCGAGTCTGTTAAAATTGTTTACATATATGTATATTAATACTACCATATATGTACCGAGATACTACCATGTCTCTCACCATTACACTGAGTTAGAGTGGCTCTTCCCCTCCATTCGAAGACAATATTTCCTAGGTACATTCCTCTATCATATCATCAACAATCATCGTCCTTCCTACGCCTACAACCTTCTCCAATTCAAGTCCTCAGTCCACTCCCTCTCCACAAGATCTCGACCTTCCGACCTTTACATTCCTTCTCACAGATCTGCCTCGTTCCAAAACTCCTTTATTGCACGTTCTGTTAGTTTCTGGAATTCCCTTCCAATCAAAATTCGACATTCTTCATCCTTATCTACATTCAAAACCCTCCTATTCCAATTCCTGTTCCAAAAACCAGCTAATCTTTTATGTAAAATTACACATTATATATAAGACCATATTCACATATAGCTCATGACCTGAATACTTATTATAGATTCGACTTTCTTTTTCTCTTTTTTTTTTTTTTCTGTTTCAACAGAAACAGATTTTACTGTTAAGAAGAATATACATTTATTTTTTCTGTATTTTTTATTTTTTCTAAAAGGGTTTATTTATGTTTTAACATCGTAAATAGTTTTAAGTATCTTAGTATGGTTTCAAGAGTTTTTTATATAGATTTTTATATTTTATTTTGTATATAGTATGTATAACCAATATTTTTTTTCTTTTCTTTTCTTTAATGACCTATCATTATTTTAATTTGTTATGTTTGTTTTTATCTGGCCAGATGTAAAATTTTAATTTCTGTACTTTTGTGTTATTCTGAAGGGACTTCGTCCCAGAATAAAATTATTTTTCTATTCTATTCTATTCTATTCTATATTGGATATACATCCATTGCCCAACTATCTTACTTACGTTTAATTATAAACGTATTTATGATTAACCGGCTTGTTTAAGGGCATGATGTTTTCTGAAAGAGAGAGCTTTTATACAAACTAAAATACTAATTGGAAAGGGGAAGCTACATAATTACCAATTAAATATTAATTGAGATTTTTGGCTATTAGAGAGCTGGAACACTACACTACTAGTAAATTAAATATAGTTAAATTTGAAGAATTAATTCAACAAAATAAAACCCTTAAAAATTGTATCATTTAATTAAAAAATGCTCTTTACAATAATTAATAATTATAAATATAATTACAAGATTGGCTATTAATTCCCCAATTGTTAATAATAATAATTTAGCTCAAAGTTCCTCATATATTTACATTTTGGAGAATATTTTATGTACATAATAAAACACTGTTATTTTCTTTATTTATTCTACTCTCTCATACCAATATTTCAACATCGGTGTTTGCAATAGTGTCTTCCAATCTTTGTCCTCTCGGATTAGCTTCTGCCATCTATTAGGCTCAACTGCGGATTGCCCGAATGTACAGTGTATAGCAAGTACTCTTATATAAGTACTCGTTTACACTGTCGCTCTTTGTAGTCTGACAAATAATCTACTGTATTCTACAACTTTTTTTTTTTAAATTATGGTGTTATTTTTTATTAGTCATCCTGATAATATTCTTCCCCATGGCTAGTACAACCTAGCTAAAGGCTCAAATACTAATTGAATATTAAACCGCTGATTATTCGAATGCTGAAAAATGGTATTTGAAGAAAAAAAATGCCGATCTAATTATCTGGTTGTAAGATAAGCCTTTGTGATAGCATTAACTATAAATCATAAAACTTAGTGTGAACATAAAGGATCCCTTGCCGAAATTTAAGAAAACCATTTAATCACAATTATTATGACGAATTCTATAGCTAATGGCAAGTACTATAAACAAGGCTATCCATGTAATGTATCAAGAAGAATCAAGATAATTTTTGGGTCCCATGATTTTGCAATTAATCCCTTCCCATTGGAATTGGCTGAATAAACAATCGAGAATTAGGATCAGACTTGGACGGAGATCAAATTATAAGCAATATTTGAATGTTTGTTTTAAGATTATATTTATTTATCTGTTCATTTATTTATCATTGCAGGTCCTTATTAATATTTATCATTACAATGAAAAAGAAAATTAAACAGAGGACCAAAATATATAGATAAGACTTAATAATTTTATTAAAATTCAGCAAGGCCTGCGCTCTGCGCTGAGAGGCGATAAGAACTAGATAAATAAAAAGAATTTTATTAAAATAAAGTTTTCGTCTTTTAGTTGAGTCGTTTATTTCCAAAGTGAACCCTAATAATCATCAGCAATTTTTCAGAATACACGAAAGCTATATTTTATAATCATCTTTTAATATCATAACCTATATTTATCAAAAAATAAATTTAGAAATTCTTTATTTGTACCACATATTTCCGAAAATCATCTATTATTACAATATTGAAAAAATCTAGTGCGGTGAAATAAGTATTTTCAGACAAAGGAGAAACGAAAGTAAAAATTATAGCCGCTATATTTATTCATATTTCATTGTGGGTATTTTTATTTGTATAAGTACCCATATATATTCAAATTTTAATATTTATATCGCTGTAATCTATACAATTAAACAATAAATAATACCAACAACAGAATTTATGAAAACCACTTCTGTATATTTATAAAATATCGTTGGACTCCGTATTATATTAAGCTCATGTTACATATGGAAGCGTGTTTTACTCTTTCGGGCGAGCTCGGGTGCGCTCGTATACCTTCGGTTCCTCAATTACAACTATTCTCCGTTACGATCTCTTATTTCTCCTTTAGTTAATTGTCAAATTCTTTCATATTTTATATTTCAGTATCTTTTATATTAGAGATTAATGTTAAATTGTCAATTGTTTTAAATAAAATAAATTAAATGTACTTTAAGGGAACCTAATATTGAAAATTAGCCATTTGAGCTCTGTTTGAGAACATCAATCAGAATAAAAACTACATTTCATTTAAATAAATAAATTAATAGGTTATGCGAAAGTAAAAACATTGAAAATTTAATAGAATCCATTTTGGAAAAATTGAACTTCAAGGTCCGTTTTTGAACAAAAAAAAAAGGTTAATTAGGGTTGTTTTGATTGGAAAAAATAGTGTATCATTCTGTGGAGAAAAGTTAAAAATTGCAGAATAAAAAATTAACTTTTTGTTTACAATACTGGTACCATAAAAAAATAGTACTTAGTATTTATTTATTTATTTTCATATGGTTAAATAAACTTTTGATGAATTAGTTTTCAAAGAAATATATACAAGTTTCGTTACATTCCTTGTAGAAAAATCCCGTTTCGGATATTGACTTATTTTTACACCTCCTTTTGTAAATATTTAAGTTAGTTTTTGAAAAAAAAACAATTGCACCACTGGGTGTTCATTGGGTGTTTTAACGCTAGAATCAATATTTATTTCAATTCCCAAAATAACAAGGGAAGTTTTGATCTAAAAGTAATACGTGGTTTTAAAATATATTGTTTTGTTTTTTTAATTGATTAGTTTTATATTAAGTCGCTATCAATGGCAATGTTTGTACTGAAGAATAAGCACATTCACAGAAAATATAAAAATATCAATTATTATAATAGAAATAAGCACAATATAAAATTTTAGAAAATTAAGTTATATCACTAAAATAGACCAAATTTATAAACGTAACTGAAGTAACTATTACTGCTTTTATCGTTAGTATTTTAGGTAATTTATAAATGGATTGTGTATTTATTTTCATCATTACTTTTTATCCAACATATATTTTTTTGTTCTAAACAGCAGTCATTTTTCCTTTCAAGTTTTGCCCTGTAGTCAGTCAGTCAGGGAGAGTTGATGAGATACGACCGACAATGCAGCGAATGAAATTAAATTTCCTTCCTCCCTCATGGGACTTAACCTCTGTCCTTATCACCATTTAAAGGTTAACAAAACAATTTGAAAGGATTACTATTGCCTTCCTACGAATACCTTTTCTCATTTTTCGTTTTATTTATTTCAATATAAAATTTCTAGAATGGACTCTCTGTATATCTCTGTATATTAACTTAATTAAGTAATTATGCATCAGTAACATATTCGAGGTAATAAACTGCATTTTTTTTTTTTTTGCGAAATTTCAATTTCATGTTCTGTGCTAATTTTCATTATCACTTAACTTTATAAGAAATATTTAATATGGAAGAGTATTAAGATCGTAAAAAAAATTCAAATTTGAGTCTTTAACGAAAATAAATTTGTTGGGATCCCTAATTAAATGATAACAAGTTTCACTAAACAGTCTGTGTTTGTGAATGTGAACAGCCTAGTTAAAAAACAAAAAGTGCGAAACTGGAATTACGTATTTGAAATATAAAGTATTAGGTCTGAGCTATATGTTTGGAGTGTTATACAAACGTTTTTACTAACCCGAAGTGATACTTTATATCATAGAATTTACAGATTTTTACAATTTTCAATTGCTCTCACGATTTGGATTAAGGTTGTTAGGACAATGTAAAATCAAATGGTCTAACAGGGCTTAAATGACGAATTTTCAAAATTTATTCCTTTAAAGTATCTTTAATTTTATTTATTTAAAATATTAGCTATTTTACTCTGTAACGAGTAATAGAAATATTTAAAAATAAACAAATTTCATGATTAACTAAAAAAGAAATTAGGGCACAGATAAGACCTAAGAAATCGGAAACAGTCGAGAGCCTCCAACTTCTCTCGATCATCCTACATTTAAACTACTGATGCCAGTACAGTATTTTCCAATTCTAGTTTAACTTATATACTAATATATATATATATTAGTATCTTTTATATATTAGTATATATATATATATATATATATATATATATAGAAACATTGATAAGGAAAAGGAGGATAAAATTCTTCGGGTATATGAAGAAAATAGATTGGAATAGGTTAGTATTCGATAAAATGGTGGAACTGAAAAACATGAAAGGATATCTGAAACAAATAAAACGAGAAATAAAAAAATAGGTATCAAAGAGAAAAATTGCCAAGATAGGAAACAATTCGAGAAAATAGTGAAAAACATAATGGTATTTGTAGAGAAGAAAAAGAAGCGAGAAGGTCTGAAATGGACACACGAAAGGAAGGGATGGTAGAAAATATGAAACAAAAAAAAAAAAAAGAAGCATAAAATGGTATACGCGTGGTCCTAAGTTGGTCTATATCACGATAAATAATAATATGTATCTCCTAACATTAACTCTTTTTACTTTATCTTACCTATATATGAAATATGAAGTAAATATGTTTTGTATAATAATTTTTTTTTTTTATAGAATAGAATTCTGTTTCATTGGCCATGTGGCGACACTGGGGTAGGGAGACCCTCCTGGGGCACACCCAGCCTCTACAAAGTTGGGACTCTTAATTAAATAATTAATTAAGAGAGAAAACCTAGCGGTTGAGCATAATCCTGGCCAGATCCCCTCCCTGCACAACCGTTGGCCTTGAAACAGTACCTTCCCTAAATAGTACTGAACCCAATAACCTTCTTGGGCTGTAGTGGTACAGATTTTATAGAATATGTGCTACCGTCTATAATTTTTGAACTCACTTCATTAATTATAAAATTACGTAAAATATAAAAATATTTCTACTCATTTTAGGATAATAGGTGATAGTTGAGTGAATCGCGCACCGTACTAGATTTTTACATAAATTATACATACACTTAACACATAGTTCCATGAAGGCTTTAGGTTCCATTACGGGCCTCACCAACGGCCTATATATTCTAAGAGCTTCCAAACCCAACATTACCAAGTTTGGCGAGTGGGAGTAAAACCAAACACCTCCTATTAAATACCCTCTAAGTGACGTGGCAGGACCAGTGAAACCGACCCTTCGCCCTTCCGTGTCTGGAGCGAATGGTGGGCGTTTGTGTGCAGGAGAGATCGCTTGCAAAGTTAAGCGTTACCAGACAACAAACAGATCCGTCCGAACTATTCTAAATTTAGGAGAAACGATTAAAATAGATTTATAACTTAGAAATAGTGGTAAATACCATGATTTAAAATTAATTAGAAAATATAATAATTTGCTTATTTTATATTTTTTACTTCCTTATCTGTATAAGGTGTAAAACATTTTTTTTATATATAATAACAAAAATTTGCAAAAAAAACTAATTTTCTTAGGTATGATTTTACAGTATTTGGATCAGTCGAGTTCTTTAACTTTACAAGTTTTTTTTTTGGAATATGAAAATATCAGTCTGAGAAAATTTGATTACATTCTCTAAGCAATTAAAATTTTCTAGATCATATATAAACAAAATTCTATATTTTAGTTGTTCGTCTGCTATGCCTAACCCACTAACGGATCCAGGATTTAATTTTGGGAGGGCTTCAGCCCGAAAGATTTTTTTTTTGTATGTATATATTAGGATAATTACTTTGGAAGACATCTGTAAAATGGTGTTTAAGTGCTAGTAAATGTAATTAGACGAACAATAATACTTTTAGAGATATTTTTTTTCTTTAAACATAGTTATATTTTACCATTTTGGGGGGCTTAAGCCTGAAATCCTCCCCCCCCCTATATCCGCCTGTAGCCTAACCTAACCCGCCTATTATTTTTTTTTTCGTATATAGGTAATTTGATTGTCATCAATAAACAAATAGTCATTAATATATAGCGACAAGTGCAAATTTTTATTTTTAAAAAATGTTTATTATTTATTTTCTTCTGTATATATTAGTTTTATCTAATTTTCAATTAATGATAATTTTATGTTTTCCTCCACAAACATTAATATTAATATCGTCATGGGCGATTCGATGATTTTTGCCATAGAATTATAGATATTTTGTGGTATATTAGGACGTTTAAAGTATTATATGATAGTAGAATAGAATAAATATAAAATGTCCTTAAAAGAAATATTAAGTTATAAGTAAAAGACTAAGTTTTTTTTTTTTTTTGGTGCCTTCTCCATCTTTGCCTATCTAGAGCTATTTCTTTCCAGTTATCCGCATGCGACTGTATTGCATCTTTGTTAATTCAATATATCCATCTGCTTTTTGGCCTTCCACGATGCCTTGGCCTACCATTGAGGCATTCATTGTCGTGTAGAGGCTTCCAGATGGAATGCTGTATTGTCCGGCCCATCTTAAACTCCTTAACTTCATATCATGAGAAATCGGTTCACCAGTTTCTGTAAGCAGCTTTCATTGGTCTTTCTTTTCCATGTGTTAATACTCTAATCCCAGGTAGCTCCGGTTATCATGTGGAGGATTATTCTCTTAAATCTTTCAATACTTTTTTCCAGATCACTGAGTGTCCAGGTCTCTCAGCCATATATTAGAACTGGTTTAGCATCATAAACCCTTACCTTTGAGATTTCTTGAAGTTTTTCGGGATTCCGACCGTTGGTTATTTATTGAGGTTATTGTGGAGCCGAGGTATACGTATTTTTCTACTCTCTACATCTTATTATCGCTTATTATTTTATATTTTGTTTTGTCTTCGTTTGCTTTTAGGCCGATCTACTATGCTTCTCCTATCAGAATCTTAGCGAGTTTCTCAGTTGTCTCTTGATTACTTCCAAGGTCTGTTATATCATCTGCATATTCAAGGATTTTATGATTCTGAGGCGCACACCTCTATTTTCCTTTGATGTTACTATCTATCCCCTTTTCCAGCGCTAAGTTGAACATCATTGATAGTCATTTTCTTTGTCCTTAGCCAGGTCGAACCGTGAATGACTAATTAAGACGAAAATAGAATAGCTAACTAATTTTGATTTAATTTGAGTAAGCGTCAGTTGAATTAAAACGGATAATTAATATTCATATTAATTTCAAAGTTCCGATGTCATTCTTTAAAGAATTTTTTTTTTTCGTACAGCAATTGAAAAACAATTCCTTCGAAAAATCGAAAATTACAATTCTCGTTCGAATTTTCAGATATTAAAAAAAAATACGATTCCGTGTCACTCGATCGCAAAAAAAAATATGTGATGGGACATTCACCTGTATTTAAATTTGGTTAACACATTATATATTCTGTTAAGAAATATATTTCAATTTTTCTCCGTATCTTTGTCCTGTTGGAATTTTAAAAAAATATTGGAGAAAATTCAGTAGTGTAAAATAATTGAGAAAACAATTATAATTATGCTTAGTGGCCTAAGAATCAGACATTGTGAGTTTTCTCATTGATTATTTCAATGGATTACTTTTTTATTCATAAATATTACAATCTGTCTCAATAAAGGACATTTATAATAGAGTTCAGAGAGCACATTCACACCATATTTACAAAATAAATAAGGTAATTTCAAAATAATATACTGCGAAATAGAAGCAAAATAAAATATCATAATGAAGGAAGAAAATATAAATAATAGTAATAATAAAATTCAAATAAATAAATTCGAGTGCTACCAATGGGTAGTTTCTCAACATGTGTTTCATGTCATTATATTCATGTGCGAATTTACCAGATGTATTTTTTGTATACAGTTGTAAATATCATATAAATAAATAATAAAAAAAATTAATAAAAAAGTAATAAAAATAAACATCTTAGACGCAGGCATACTTATTTACACTGTTTACAGTCGGCCATGAGAACTCCGACCCAGACTTGTCCCTCCACTTGTTGAGGGAAAAGCAAGGATTCAGGAAATCCCTGAGCTTCTGCCTCAACCACTTCACTGGTATTAAAAGCCAGCGGAGGCTGATTAAGGGCGCCACAACCACAGACACTCATGACTTGAGTGGAGAATCTGACCATTGCTAGAACTCCAATATATACAAGTTACAAAATGTCACTCACTACTCATGGATTAGAAACCCCAACTTGCACACATTGCCAATTGCACTGCTCTAAGGAAAAAATCTACAAATAGGAACGAAAATAAAAGAAATCATGCAAGATGAGGATGGAAAATAGGAAAACTGTTGATATGTTTAGCAGAAATTTAATTTTATCTAAGAATATAAAATTGAGACAATAAGCCAATGACCGTTAGTGGTAGAGGATAAATAAATACATTATAATTAAAATAGTTTTTTTTTTTATCATAATACCTCCTTCGGTTTAACTAAGTTCTTATGACTACGATTTTCTTTTTTACAGAAAAAAAATTACCTTGAAGTTTCGGGTGGAGGGAGGAGGGATAGAAATATGCTTTGTTTCGAATAATACGATTTAATCATATACATAAAAAATATAATTATAACGTTGATTCCGATGTAATGGTATTATGAAGAAGATGCAAAACATGTGAGAACCAATCTGATATGATGGATTGGAACGGAGAAAGGACTGAAATCTTGTAGAGGTAGACATTTACACGAAAAGACAGTAAGTAGCAGAGGAAGATGTGTTACCAATACTGACGTACAGTACTTTGCTTATCTCAGTTAATTCCACGGTACTAAAATAATTTATAACCATAAAAAATAAACTGTACTAACCATCTCATTTACACGGAAACTATTAGATTATTATTTTATTTCATTGTAATTTACTGGCTGTTCCTACTGTATAAATCTTTTGATTTTTTGACATTTATGTAATCATTAGTACAGATGATGGACTTTTCTTTTTTTTTTTTTTTTATGCATTTGCTTATTTTTTAAGTAAATACATAAATTTAGTAATTTTCTTTTTCTGTTAAAAAATATCGATCTTGCAGAGTTAGACGTTTTGATCATTGGAATAAGAAGAAAAAGGTTAATATTGAGTTAACTCAACAATTAAATATATTATTACTTTCCTCTCACACTCTCTCTCTCTACATATATATATTAAAAAATCAGTTTATTAAGATTTATAAGCACACATTAGTTTTTTATAGTTACACCTATAATGAACGATCCTATAACTCGACCGAATAAAATAATTTGTTTTGATTTAGTTACGAATGTGAGACTAGAGAATTTGTTAGTTGTCGAAATTCTACAAACGCTCTGTGATTTTATAAGAATCTTAGCTCTCAGGTGCTGGTTAAAAAATAGAATGTTTAATGTTTTAAAAATATAAAATATTTAAACAAAGGAAGCATATTTTGCCCCAAATAACTATAAAGCCATCAGATGAGAACGTAGAAAACGAAAAACTTTATTTCAGGAGAATAGTATGTTTGGCGCCCTAGGAGGGAAAAAAAATCTGTGCCTTACGTTTCTAGGCATCCCTGATTGATCCGAAAACAAACTTAGGTAATTAACCTTCTTGACCAATCCCTGCCAATTTAACCTCATCTTATCTGATTATGGTCTACTCTGAATAAAAAAAGGATTACATAGAAAAAAATAAAAACTTTCAAAGCTTTAGTAATTACTACTGTAGTGGTCTTAATTAATTTTGGCTTCGTTCACAGATTTAGAATTTTCAATTGAAAGCAATTCTCTGCCCACAAACTTTTCTGCACCAAGCAGCCGCTTAGTAAAGATGCGATTATTGAAAAAACTACATATATTGGGTGACACAGTTCTTAATGGCCAAACTTATAAATATAAAATATTAAAAATAATACAATTCTTAATTTTTTTTTCACATAAACGTGAATATGAGAATTAAAAAATATTTAGTTAGTCAATGAATACCATAATGATGAATTTTCACAATAGATTTCTGTGTTATAAGCAATGGACCATTGTGATCTTAGATAATACGATTTTGAAAAAGCAGTATTTCTCTACATTGTTTGTGGGAGAGGCAAAGAAGCAAATAAAAATTGTATTTTCATAATTAATTTACTAAATTCCTGTTGAACAAATCCGATACGTAATACTCTTCCTAGACAAATGTCTAACTTGGAATCCTCATACGAGACTGATACGACAAGAAACTGCTCGACGTTTCCGCTTACTAGACAAACGATCTAAAGTCCCAATTAATCACAAAAGACTCATATACATGACCATAATAAGACCTATTTGGACTTACGGAGTTGAGCTATGGGGCTCCACTAAACCATCGAATTCCTTTCGTATCCAATCTCTACAATCCATAATCTTTCGTAAAATTCTCAATCCTCCTTACTTTGTCGCAAATAAAATAATCTATAAAGACCTTAATGTTCCATATGTTTCCGATTTGGCCCAAACCAGATAACTATTCTTCCATAATAAACTTCATAATCATCCGAATCCTCTTTCTTCTGACCTTGCATCCTCTTCGACTCTTGATAATCCTCAGAGACGTCTGAAAAGAAGACTGCCTCGTGATCTCCTTATGTAGATATATTATTAGAGTGCTACCAGTGGGTAGTTTCTCAACAGGAGTTTTCATATAATTATATTTCTTTGTTCACATTTACATTAATACTGTGATACATTTTCATTACATTATAAATGATATATTTATATTAATACAATTGTAAATAAATAAAAAAAATACTAAAATAGACGCCAGTTCATAAAAAAAAAAAAGAAAAGAAAAAGAAGGAATTAAAACTTCGTAATAATTTCTCGGTTATTATTTCTGCTGAAAATAAAGATACTCTGGTGTGAAAAAATATCAAACCACTTAATGTTTCACACTAATGGAAATGAATCTCAACTCTATTCTGAAATAAACTGTAAATTAATTGATGCGCAATTTAAGCTTATTAAACAAGAAAGTTTTTATAAACGCGGGGTATCTTTAGCATAGTTGTATTGTATTAAAAAAACATCACGAATAATTCATAATTTAAAGAAAAACAAGAAATTAGCGTACTTTGGTCGCACAATAGTCCACTTTAAATAGTTTTGACTAAGGCAAACTCCACTTGTGTTCCAATGTGTCCAAAAGAAATTTTGTCTAGTTTACTATGAAGCAATTTTTAATTACCTCAATTAAATACTTTTTTTTATTATCGCTTCTTACGAAAGACAAAACGAGACTACTGATTACTAATAGTTATAGGTTTCATGGTTTCATAAACTGATTATTAACAGTTTTAGGTTTCATGCCTAACATTTGCTGACGAGGATAAAAGTAATGAAGAAAGGTATTTCGTGGGTGTATGAATTAAAGAAACAAGACTTGATTTTAAAACTAAAAAAATTAGGTGTGGTTTTTGATGAGGCTGATTCTGTAGATAGGTTAAGGCAAATTTTAGTGCAGGAATTAAGAAGTGAAAATAAAGAAGAAAGCAAGGAAATTAGTGAAATGGTAACCCAAGTTAAAACAAAGAATAAAGCAGCAAGCTATAGGATGGAGACCTGTAAATTTGAATTTCGTTTACATGAGAATGCCAGGGTCACTTTTATTGAAATGTCAGAACTTTATTTCCTTGCACATGATATTGAAGAAAGTAATTATGTACCAGAACTGCTTATAAAGGTGAGTGCAGAAACCTGCATTCTTATTAGAAATTTAGCAATACTAAAAAAACCCAAAGGTCCTCTCATTTAAAGAAATGGTTTCTTTAATGTCTAAGCACTTAAATCCCAAATCTTCAGAACTATTAGAAAGACATAAATTCAACAATACATATCAGTTAGCGTCAGAAACAATAAATGATTTTGTAGCCCGTTTGAAAAGAGCATCTATGCACTGTAACTTTCCTGATGTTGAGATGTCACTAAGAGATCAGTTTGTTTGCGGTATAAAGAATCATGAAACAAGAGTTGAGATATTTAGAAAAGAGAAAATTTCATTTTCAGAAGCTTTGAAAATCGCAGAGTCTAGAGAACTGGCAATGGAAAGTGCCTTTAACACCGCAGGCACGAGCAACTAACGTGTACTCGCAGGTAAACTATATGATCAGAGGAAATACAGACAGCAACAAAACTACACTCTTTTATTCATCATAAAAGAAAACTCTGTTAGGTTAAGACAATCAACTCCCTAAAATTGGATTAAACTTCTTTTCCGTTTAAAATCGGCCCACGCATCAAATATCCCTATTTTCTAGGTTAATATTAATAGTTTTTGACGATTGATTCCATTGACAATATGAGAAAACTGTTATTTACGTGATAAAATACGTGTAAATATCTGTTAATTCCTCCATGAACCGGTGAAGGAAAAGTATCATGAGGCAGTTCTTATAGGACGCCCACTTTCACTGAGGCGATCAGTAGACAATGGCCAATAGAAGGTAGGCCGTTCAGCTGAAGAAGGTGAGTGGGACGGCATAATATGAGATCCTCACAAAAACATTTTGGCCTCCCCGCACAGTTATCTTGTCAAATGCACCTCTTTGGGGTGGATTGATGGCCGTGCTAATTGGTCTAGAACTGAAGGAACGCTCGGCAAAAAGCTTAGCAATCACTTCATTAAGTACCTTCATCAATCTTCCATCATTTAAGCAGACCTTCTGAGGGGACATTTTCTATATTAATATCGACAAAAATATTATTGATATAATAAAAATCTGGTTACAGGATCAAACACGTAATTTCCTCTCTAGCAACTTATAAATCATAGTAATGAATTTAAGAATATTTATTTATATCTACTTAGGTGTAATTTTAAATACTAATAGACCCGCCATCAAATGCCAAATTAATAAGCATATAAAATAATGCAACGTATCAAAAGAAAAAGAAATCAATTCTTGTTTTATCGATAAATATAATCGACAAATGAAACAAAAATTAATTTAAAACTTCATTAAGGTTTGGAACCAACATGTTTGTAAATTTCAATAATCTGTATCTTTGCTAAAAATTGTCCGATTTCGGTGATTTTTCTTTTTCCTTTTTGTAGGGAATTTTGCAATATTTTATATAACCATGGGTATAACCAAGGGAAAAATGTTTATTTTTTTTGTTTTTATCATTTGTCCTTAATATCCTCAATATCATTTTTTTTTTCTATGTGATCTGGCGTCTATTTAAGTAATTTTTTTAATTTATGATATTTATAACTGTATTAATATAAATACATCAAGTAAATGTGAACAAAGAAACATAATTACATGAAAACGCTTGTTGAGAAACTACCCACTGGTGGGATCACGAGGCCATCTTCTTTTCAGGCGCCTCGTAGGGTCTTGCTGTACGCATCAAAATCTTCAAGGTCCTATTTTTCCCATATCGATCTACAGACCTACCACCGTTCCAGTATTGAAGCCTAGAAAAATGTTTGTATCGACTTTATTTATTTTAGAAAGAAAAACAAAAGTGGAGAATACCATTTGCTAACCCTAGGTGAAATTCGGAATCCAATGGTACCCCATTGGAGCATGACAGGAGCTTATATTTTTTACAAAACCGATTTCGAGCCTTACTGTAAAAATATATGTGGGGATAGAATATTATAAAAAAAATGACTTTATTCTAGGACTAAGGTTCCTAAGAATAGAGTTGTAAAAAAAACAACGTATTTCTTGCCAGAAGATCTGTTACATTATATAAATAAAATAAAATAAAACTTTAAGTAAAATAGCATTACATACAAAAATAAACTATGATTGAAATACATAGATACATAGAAAGCTTAAGTAAACTAACAATATCACATAACAAAACAAATGAAATTATCTACAAGATAATTAAAACTATATGCAAAACAAATGAGAAACGACAAAATAAATTCGTGTCTTATAAGAGAAAAAATCCCTATATTTCAACTTGCGCCATGAATCCCCTAAAGCAGTCCCCACCCAGAGACCCGAACGGGGGACTAGTTTATCTCCGGATAATGAAATATAAAAATAATATTTAAAAATAATATTTTAAATACGGGAAATTATGATCTGTGTCCTCCTTCTGAGTACCAGAGTGCTGAACCATTAATAGAAGGACCAAGTAAAGAGGAAGTTGAAGTAGCTATCGGAAAATTAAAATCATATAAAGCAGCGGGAATCGATAATATTCCTACTGAACTAATTAAGGCATGCGGGGAAGCTGGAGTTTCTAAAATACATCGGTTGGTTAAAAAGATCTGGGTGAACGAGAAATTACCTGAAGAATGGAAAGAATCTATTCTTATTCCGATTCACAAAAAGAGTCCGAGGACGGATTGTAATAACTATCGAGGAATTTCACTCCTTCCAGTATGTTATAAAATATTCACTTTTATCTTAACCAGTCGAATCACGGAATACGCCGAGGAAATTATCGGAGACTACCAATGCGGATTTAGACGGAATCGTTCGACTATTGATCAAATATTTTCTTTACGGCAAATATTAGAGAAAAAATTGGAGTATAACGGTATTGTTCACCAGCTGTATATAGATTTTAAAAAGGCTTACGATTCTATTGACCGCCAGAAACTGTATAATATTCTAATCGAGCAGGGGATTCCAAAAAAACTAGTAAATCTAGTCAGGATGTGCTTGACGGAGACACTCAATAAAGTTAGAATCGGTAATAATTTGTCCGAAAAATTTGAGGTTCGTTCGGGCTTAAAACAGGGGGATTCTCTTTCGCCTGTCCTGTTCAATTTGGCATTAGAACATGCCATTAGGGAGGTAATGCGAACCGAGAAAGGGTTGGATCTGGGCGGGACAACATCCGTGCTGGGCTATGCTGATGATCTGGTACTGTTAAGCGAAGACGTTGAAACTATAAAACTAAATACGACAACGTTAATGAAAGCCGGTAAAGAACTAGGACTCGAAATAAACGTGGATAAAACAAAATATATGGTTAGCTGCAAAAATGGCGATACTACTGGTGATATCGATATAGATGGTAATATGTTTGAACAGGTAGATAAATTTAGGTATCTAGGTTCTACGATAACTAGAAAAAACGAAATTGAAGAAGAGATTAAGGTTAGACTGAAGGCGGGAATGCTTGTTATTTTTCTGTGACAAAACTACTTAGTTCGCGCCTCTTGTCCCGAAACTTAAAAATTAGAATCTATAAAACAATTATCTTGCCTACAGTTCTTTATGGATGCGAAACTTGGCCGCTTACATTAAGGGATGAGCAGCGTCTTAAGGATTTTGAAAATAAAGTATTGCGTAGAATATTCGGACCGAAGAAGGATGAGTTAACCGGAGAGTTCAGACGGCTACACAACGCCGAATTGCGTGAGCTGTATCCGGGTAATATAATTGAGGTAATTTCATCGCGGCGAATCAAATGGGCTTGAAAAGTTGTTGGGCTTAGTAACGAGAGAACTCCTAAAAGGTTAATATTTGCTGTGCCGAATGGTAAGCGTCCGAGGGGTAGACCGAAGCGAAGGTGGGAAGATTGCATTAAAGCCGATCTGAAGGGACTGGGTTTGGACGGCGAACGGTGGATGGAGGTGTGTAACAAGCGATTGGTGGTGTCGGCATCGGACCTTCGGGTTCGCTAAGCCTTATTATTATTATACGAGAAAAAATATATAGATAGAAAAATAAAATAAATAAAAAAATTTCCCCTAATCTCCCAAAAAGTACCCAAATCTCCAATGATTAAAAAAAATACATCTGCTATTTAAGTCAGTCTTTAAAAACATCTAATTCAAGAGACAATTTAAAAAAATGCACACGTATGTAAGGTATATACATATACACCAAACACGGAGCTTTAAATACAAATAACAAAACTACGGTGTGCACTTTAGATAAAAGTTAAAACATCAACAATGCGAGATTAATAATATGAAATATATATTTTAAATAATACCTCATTCTACAGAGGATAAAATGAGCACATGCTTACAGTATGTAGGTCTGATTTTTAGCTACTGAGATATTTTAATTCATATCTTCAATAAAACTCAGTATCTGTTAGTTTTCGAAACTATTTTTTTCCTTTTTAGCCTCTCTAACTCGGCTTCGCGTCAAGATAAAATTCGAATAATAGCTCGTTATGAAGAAGATCAAATGATGAACATTTCCCTCGCTAATAATATGCAGGTCCGATTTTTAGTTTTGAAATATTTTAAACCAAATCACTTTCCACAAAAAAAGTGTACAAAAATAAAATACTCAATTTTCACATACGAATTTTTGCACTAATAGTAGAGATATGAAGTAATTCTTTGTGTGTCTCGTCTGTATATAGATAATATGCTATTACAAGTTTTTATGAACTGAAATAATTCCAGCGTCTGTAAAAGTCAAGAAAGTGCATAAAGAAGTTACGGTGGTAAACACCTTGTATATATTTTATTCTATATAACATTCATTCTGCATTCAATTATTGCCACGATTTAAGTGGATATAAGAATTAACGTAATAGATAAATTCTGATGTTGAATTTTCTCGGAGGAATTTGCAAAGCTTTTCTTCATTTAAGTTTACAAGTATTGAGTCGACCCATTAGGTCGTATCGACATTCCATCATCTTTAAAGTGGTGAGGAAGACGATCGTTCTAATGGTTTGCTGAACAGCAATAGAAAAGAGAGAGCACTCGAATTGTTAAGAATAAATCGCTGTTTGCCCCCGCCTGAAAGCTTCTTCTTATCGAGGTTATTTATAAACACGACAAGAAATTTATTTAGCTTAGGGTAAAAGGGATACATAATCATACATACATATTAGTGGAATGATGGTTGACTATAATAAATAGTAGAAGAGAAGTTGGTTGGAATGTTCAGTCAGAATGTAAAAATATATAAATTATATTTAATAGTTGGCGGTGCATTATAAAGGAAGGAGATGGTCAGGAATGGCGGTCATAAATTGGCTAAATAGTGACAAAATTATTTTATTAAAAACCAACATTTCGACCAGACTTCTTCAGGGAGGTGTGCTCAGCTAGGAGGTTCACTTGGAACTGCCAGCAGTAATAAAATAGTTTTACCACTATTTAGCCTATTTATGACCGCCACCCCGGACCATCTCCTTCCTTTATAAATTATATTTATATTCATTTTTGGTTTTACTTTGTACTAAAAATTTACTTTTACTATGCATTTATTTATTTTTTAATTTACTTTGATTATCTTTGTATTTAAAAAAAAATTACTTATTTTTATTTTTTTTCACAAATTTTATTTTTATTCACCACTACTTATATAGTCATTTACCACGAATTGAGGATGTCTTTTATCATCTATTTATTTATTCTATTTTAAATTGTTAGCATTGACTTGTCTTTTTGTCTATAGGTGTGCATATTTGTGTGTGCGATTTAGTGTTGGGTTCTTAGGATTCAATTTTTTTTTGTTTTTGTAGAGAAATAACTGTTACAAATATACTCCTGATTGGTTATTTTAAACTGCAGTGACGTTAATAAGCGTAATATTTTTTTCCGAAATATGTGGAATAGTCCTTTTTATCAAGTTATTAATATCTGCCTAAAATTTCGTGAATGCCTTCATCTTTATGTTTTATACACATTTTTCATTTACGGAAGTTCTCAGTAACGGAACGTTTTCTCATTGAATGAGTCAATTTAATTAGGTTATAAAAATTCATAAATACTCATTTTCTTTTCGCTTCAATCGTATGATAATTAATCGTAATGATCACGAAATAAATAAAAAAAATTGTCCTACAAAAATATTGGCCCGTTTGGCCTTTATAACCTTGTTATTTTGATATGTAGAAATAGAAATAACAATATAAAATCATTTTTATTCTGTTACTAGGTCCCTTAAGTAGAGCAATATTGTTCCTAACAATTAACAATAAATCTGGCCAGATGACCTACTACAATAAAGAATTCCTAAGATCTAAGTAATAAAATAATTACATACATAGCTTTGAGGGTGTATTAAGGAAAGCAGATGGATACTAGAGTTACAATATTACAATATTAGTGCAAAAAATATATATAAATATATTGATATTGATATATATTGATCGGTATGCTGTGTGTAAAGCAACCCTATATAGTTGGGCAGCACGAATTTCAATAAAGTGTTTCTCTCTCTTAACTGAAAGCCACAACCAACTTCTCTTCCATACATATATTATATACTACTGTACGATGACAGAATGTAACCACTCCAAGCGAAGTCATAGCGTAGCCGGATAACATTTTAAAATTTAATTCTCAAAGAGAACACTCGACATGGGAAAGGTCTCGAAAAGTTTATTTAATGCTCAAAAGGCTTAGTTTTAATTGAGTTCCTTTTTGTTACTAATTTCGAAGTTTAATTGCCTAAATTTCTGGAACGTTGATCCCTCAGCTTAGGCCTAATATCATGCCCGACTTGTTAAATTACTAGAAAACTTATTTTATTTTTCGAAATATCTTTAATTCGATTTTTATTATACATTTGAATAATCAATTTCCTTAAATTTCGATCTTACACCAATCCTGTATATGTGAGCCATATCTTTGAGGAGTGTCCTCGCTACAGGAGAGAGATGGAAAGACGTGGTGTACCTCGTCAGCTCTGTGAGGCACTAACAGATAACGAACAACGTATCGATAGTTCCATTGAATTCATTAAGAACATAGGGCTAATTCAACTAATTTGAACTAAATTACTTTTTCTCACAAATTTCGATATACTGACTTAAATTCTATAAACTCTGAATTTTTTTTTCTCGATAGTAATTTATGTATATATTTTTTTTATTCCTTTTTAAAACATATCTATTTTTGTAATAGTAGTTTTAAGATTGAAAAAATAAATCAATCAGTACTATTTGAGGGCAATGATAACCATCAGCAGTTTTGTGCTCCTAAATCCAAAACAACAACAACAATCCTGTATATTATTTCTAAAAGGTGTTTTTTTGTCTGTACGCCATAACTTCGTCAATTCTTTATCAAATCCAATGATTGACCATTCATTTTGAAAATATTCTTTTCCTTCACATGCGAAAAACAGTCCTATTCCCCCAAAATTTCTGGAAAAAAATTTATGAAGGAAAAGAAACTTTATTTGCGAATAACTCAAAAATATGCATTTTTTTCTTGATTGTACCCATTAATAATTAGAAAGATTACTAAATTACCAACAAAACAAAAACAAACTAAAATCGGACTATTATTAACAAAGATAAAGTCTATTAGTTTTGTCATACTTAATAATGTCTTCCTGTTTAAGGATATAGCATTCAGGAGTAGAATAGTCTACTACACTTTTTTTCCTGGCTGATATATTAACTTTATTATTTCTTAAAGACATTTGGTTGTTCTTACATTACAAAATTTTCTGCGAATTATTCGCATGGATCAACTTGTTATTCTTATTACTTTACAATAGGTAATAAAATATAATTGTTACTTAAAGTAAATTGCTTATGATGTTTATTAAGTTTGCCGATGTTTCACCCCTCATATTTGGGCCGAAACATCGGCAAACTTAATAAATACACTAAATTACTGATTGTTATTTTTCATGCTTAGAGCTTTAGCTTTAAATCGACAAGAAAGCTTATTATTTACATTTAAAGTCCAACATGGCCATCACTATATTTTTAACTCCAATTAAGTTAACGCCACCATTGGTGGACATGCTAAGCAATTTTTATTCGTCTTTTTTTGGCTTATTGTCGTATTATAGTTATAAACTTCTCCGCTGGGTATTTAGAATCTATCTAGTGTCGCTTTTTTTCTATTTAGCAATTTAAAATTGGAAATATGTTCAGTTATGAGGGTATAATCTTCATTTAAAAAAACACACCTGTTTGTACTAGTGATGGACACCCCGAACTTCAATTGTTCTAATAATGGACATACCTCAGAAAAATCCTAAATTGTTATTTAACTATAAAGATATCAATTAAGACAAGATAACATGAATGTTCAATTTACTCTTGGGAAAAACTGTTAGTAAGAAGGTATGAAACACACTGATCTCAAGCGCACAATAGAAACAACAATGATAGGCATTTTAATATTTTCTTTTGGGAACTTTGTTCATACAGTTGTCAATAGAGGGCATTGTTCTTCGATCTAGAAAAAACTGGAACCTTTAAATCAACAAGAAAGCTTATTATTTACATTTAAAGTCCAACACTGGGTTTCCTTTCCATAACTGGTGTGGTCATCCTAACTGCTAATTACTTGCTGTATTTTTCAATAATGTATATAGAATTGATCAAGTTATAATGAATACATAAAAATCATCTATTTAAATAAATATAAACAAAAGAGTACCGTCGTCTCTGAACCTCAGTTTAAATAAAAACGAAATAGCTCTAGAATATAAATCGAACATTAAAAGAGTCTGCTTTTATCTGTCCGTTGCCTTTACAACTTAAGATCTTCCTTTCAACGCTTGGGGTTATTTTAGGGGTGTGTTTCTTTGTTAGATTTTTTTTTCATTCGTGTCGGAACTACAGCCTTGAAGTATTACACTTTACAAAAAATCTAAAACCTTTACTGCTTGAAAAAAAAAAAAAGGACTTTATATTCTCTTACAACAACCGTCACAGTTATAATTTTAATTAGATATTTAGAATTCGTTAGAAAATTGGTTGTTAATGAATAACTGCTTTAGTTTTTTTAAAAAATAACGAGTTTATCTTTAAATGCGTTATAAATGAGAGAAGAAACTTAGTCCTTGACCAAGCATAGTTATTTTTTTTTGGAATATATATATATGTGAGTGTGTGTGTGTCTTTATATATACATATTATATAATATACAGTAAGGGAAAGTATTTGAGGTCTTAACAAATTTTGATGTGAGTTTTGAGAGCCTCTGAGTCCAAATAACCAAACCCACAAAATGTTATCTGATTAAACTACCTAAATAAAGAAAAGTTGTAGGAAGCTGATTTTACGTGTTTAAGGTGGGTATATATCTGAGATGCTACAGCAACATTTTCTCTTAAATAGACTAATCGGAAGTGCTACTTTATAAAATAGATTTTATACATTTTTAAGATTTTCTAGGAAAAGGCTGTTAAAAATTTCTTAGGTAATTAAGAATATTAAGGCAAATAAGTCATTTCGGCTTTTCAGAGTAAAATAAAACTCAATGTATTATAGACATAAAATTTATTTTAATTTACAATATACTGACCATTATTTAATATCAATTTTATTGTTTAAAAATTATTTCAGTGTTTTTTTATGTCCTCTTGCTTATGCAATTTCTTTCCATTCATGGAAATCTGCCGAGACCGGAATAAGTGGTAGTCACTTGGAGCTAGGTCTATAGGTAAATAGGGAGGGTGGGGCAAAAGGTCTCGTCCAAGGCTCAATAATTTATTTTTAATTGGTAATTGGTTGACTGTCGTGGATAATGAAGAGAAGAATAGTTGGGGTGTTCAGTCAAAAAGGAAGGCAAAAATAAATTATAATATTTATTTTTACATATGCCGACGTTTCGACCTGAACTTCAGGCCTTCATCAGGACTAAGAAAATAACCAGATAACAAGGTATGAGAAACATAAGTAATGATGGTAAAAAAGATAATAAAAAAAAAATATATAAAATAAAAAAAAATTATTAGAAAAATAAAATAGATAAATATGAAGTAAAATGAAATTGTTAGAATAATGACTAAGAACTAAGAGATAAATAATAAAAACTGTTACATAGTGTGGAATGATGAAGTAGGCATAATCAAAAAGGGGTGACAAAAGTGTTACAATGGGAATCTTAGAATAAAATGTAAAACATAAAAAAGAAATATAAAGTTATATAAGAAATGAAAATAAATAGTAAAACTAAAACATTTTCTTATTATTAATATCAAATAAGAAGGTTATTTATAAGGGTTATTTTTTTAGCCCTGATGAAGGCCTGAACTTCAGGTCGAAACGTCGGCATATGTAAAAATAAATATTATAATTTATTTTTGCCTCCCTTTTTGACTGAACAACCCAACTATTCTTCTCTTCAATAATTTATTTTATTTTAGTTAATGTATACTTTTATATTATTAAATTTGAAATGAATGTTTGCATGTAAACTACTTGGAATTTCCCTATAAACTAAATTGAAATTCTCAAAATTCATTTCAAACTTGACAAAAATATCTCAGGTAATAATCAATTCGAGGCAATGTAATTGTTTAAAAAACTATTTTATTGTACTATTGGTTGAATTTAGTCGACTGTTCTACATATCATGGGTGATAAATATTCAGGACGCAGTAATTATAACGTTTTTATTAGTGCCGACGTTTCAACCCAAACATGTGGGTCATCGTCAGGGCGTGTTTCGAGCACTGAAGGTGTTCAAGTACTCAGTATACTCAAGTATTGAACTAAAAATATTTCATTTATTATTTTTAAGGTCGGTTAAAACATGTAATCTTAAATAAATTTACTACCGTTGTATAATTTTAGATCCTTTATTATATTTGAATAATTATTTTTGTATCGTTGATTTATTCCGATTTAGTTATTGGCCGAGAAAAAAATCATCTAAGAAAATCAAGTAATTAATTTTGCAATTTTTGATTTCTATGAAAATTCGTATTGAAGAGATTCAAAGGACGCTAAAAAGTAATCCAACTTGCTTTTTCATTACACAAATTTACTTGCCCTGCTTTTGTGGAAACGCCTATTGGTGTTTGTAATTTATGAAACTTTATAACTCATTTAATAAAAGAGTTACAAAGTTTTCAAGAGTTTCAAAACATGTATGTGGTGATACAGATTTAGTTCCTATATTATTTACTATGTCGTAGAATCCTCATTTATTTATAAATTAGTACCAATATGTAATTTCAAATCTCTCTTTGTATAGTTTTGTAGTTTAAACAGACTGATGGAGTTACGAGGTTTTCATTGCTTACCGTCGAAAGAATAAATACGATTTGTGCTGTTTTAATGGTCTTCGTATGTTTTGAAATTGATGCATATATCTGAATTTCCTATAGTTATGAAGTTCCTAGACAATGAAAGACTTACAAAATATATATGTTAAGTTTATAATTAATGATAATTTGCAGATTTTTTTTTAAATTTTAAAAGTTCATTTATTTGTTATTTTTACTTCATTTATTGATTTTATTGCTATTTTTTTAAAAGTTTATTTATATATATATTCTATCTTATCATCTATAAGTGTCTATTATTATCTTTTTTTATATATACAGTATAAAAGTAGTGTTATTTAGTTTATCGGGCGCTGGATGTTTTGCGCCTAGACATCGAAATTAACAAATATATACCTGAAATTCACAAATTACTTCTTTTAGGTTTAGTTAGATAAAAAATTCTTACTTCACTATAGTCCACAATATTTTTCAATAGTGAAAGTTAAGTGCTGCGCATATCATATTTATAATGTAGATGATAATGAAGTAAAAACACTTTTTTAATATTATTTTCTTTCGGGACTCTAAAGCGATCACATAATTATGTCGATTTTTAAAATAAAATAGCGATTTCAGATTAAAAGAAATGATCAGTGATATATCCCAGGGAATAAAAGATTGTGATGAAATGCCTGAGAGGGTTGCAAAGCCGAATCGGTAGATAGGATCAGTTTGGAACACAAGATCCTCCAATTCAAAGACAGTTACAAATCTCTGGGACATGGACAAACTGTTGGGGTGTCGGGGAAACTTTTCTTTCTGGCCTTCCTTTATTTGTATCCAACGGGAAAGCGATATTTCATAGTGAGTGTGGAATCATCAGATAAATAATTGAATTACGGAGTAAAGCAACGTTTTTTATGTTTTCCATAAATTTCAGACTAATTGAGGCGATATTTTAAACAGATTTCTGAAAAATTTAAGATCATTATTACATTTTTCCAGCCATAGGCGCGATTTTCAGGGGAGGGAGAGTGGGAGAGATCGCCCTCCCTATGAAATAGAGAGGAGGCGAGAATATCGTCACCCTCCCTTACTCCCTCCCTAATATTTAGAAGAAAAATAATAAAAACAATCACAATTAATCTGCTTGAATGAATAAGATATGTAAAATAAAATCAATTAAGAAAACAGGAAAAGTCGATTTGATGGCTCTGCTAAGGCCTAGAAGTAGAAACTCAAGTATTTTACTACTCCCTATGCCCCTATCATTGAAATTGTAACTGATATTTAAAGATAATTATATGTAGCATATATATATATATATATTTATATATATATACTATGATTTTATGATTCATTCATGAGAACCAACCCTTCCATTATTACATGAAGATTTTATCATATTTCCCGCGGCAAATTTGAAGTATCGGAGAATTGAGAGTTTCTTTTAAAATAAATAAATATACGTAATATATTCAATTGATTTGTTTAACATATTTTCAAATATATACGCAAAAGAAACGAAAACAACTAATAAATAAACATATACCCGTCTATACATCGCATAAACTTCCGAGACTTTTTTGGCAGAGTTCATCGCCCCTCGAACCAGAATCGAAAGTCTGCGCTTATGGTTCCAGCTATTAAAATTTTATAACGTGTTTGTATGTATATATATATATATATATATCCTATGATTTTATGATTCATTCATGAGAACGCTTCCATTTTTACGTGAAGATTGTATCACATTTTCCGCGGCAAATTTGAAGCATCGGAGAATTGAGAGTTCCTTTTAAAATAAATAAATATATGTAATATATTCAATTGATTTTCTTGACATCTTTTCAAATATATACATACCAACCAAAATAAAAAAAAAAATTATCCTAATTTTAAACTTCGTTAAAAGTAATCAAATATTTTGGCAATTTTAATTAACTCTATAAAGTCTAGTAGAAACGATAAGGTCCGATTGATTATTATCTATGAATAACAAATAAATAAGTACAATAAAGAATTATCATACCTCTGGTACTGAAACTTCAGAATTTCTGAAACAGAAAAAAAAATATATATATAACAGAAATATTTATACATTTTTTTTTACATAAATGATGAATGATTCGATTTATTCTATTTTAATATGTTTTCAGAATAACACATTTAATCTATTTCTGATTTTCCTGAACATGGTTTAGCCTAGGCTTTGTGAAGATTACTGCAAAGTAGCAGAGATTAACAATATACTAGCGCGTCAAATTCTAATTTGTAAGTTTAACCAGAAATGGCTACTTAAAGTAGTGTAACCCATAGATGGCCTACAATATCGACTATGGATATCATACCTTCGATATTTTGGTTTAAAAATATGAATTAAAACTATCGTTTTCGGAAAGCGCTAGGAATTATATATGAATCTGATTGTTAGAAAAAAATATATATTCATCATGCCTGTTTCATATATAACGTACAGCATAGTAGAGGAAAATATCGATATATCGATAATATCGGGTATAGATGGCCATTTCTAAGTTGAGCTCAATAGCGCATGTTGGACTCTTTTCGCTCAGTGAACTCAATTTGCCCAAATTTCTTTGGTAGAATCTTCTCAAACCAAGGCCTCGAATTGCCAAAGTAATCTATATCTATGGGTGAATGGAAAGCATATTTGGTTTAAAGAACATTTCTATAAACTAGCTGAGGATGACAACGATGGACACGAACTAGAAAACTAATTTTACTAAGGAGGGTAGAAGAATTGATATTTTCATTAATTAATTTAAAGAGGAATAAAAATCTTTTTTTGGTGCGCCTATGTGGTAGAGGATCAATATTTATATTGATATTCATATTTCAAAACTGTCAACTATCGATATTTTAAGTCTGATGTTTTGATGGTATTGATATCTCATCTCTAGTCTAACTCCCTTCCCCCCTCCTCCCTCTAAAATTCTGATGGCACGACTTGGATTTTGCCGCCATCATCTTCGGATCCCTACCGACTACTACCAATTAAGCTGTTGATATACTCCGCTACGAATGAACATAAGATAAATATTTCACTGATATTATTAATAAGGAATAAACAAAAGCAACATTCTAAGAATTATTGTTTGGAAATTAATGCTCGCAAGGAAGTCAAGCACTTGCCTCCTGAAGGTGAAACTATTCAGAAAATCCATTCTTAATGAGTTTACCTTTCAAAGAAATTCCTAAATTAAACTAAATACATCACACTAAAGTTGACTGTTTACGTTCGTCAGTTGCATAAATTCCTGGATCACTCTTCCAAGAAGTTAATAATTAAAATAAAGACATTCCATGGGGTTGAGTAGAAGTTAAGAATATTACAGTTCGGTTGTAAACTTCGTTCACAAAAGTTTGTGTATCTCGGTTTATAAGTTTATGCTTCGGTATAGGAAACGTGTATGATCAAGAGCAAACTTTTTATGAAAATTAACGAATTATAATTGGCAATAGAATTTCTTGGTATACCCAACAGCAACATGTTTTCGGTCTTGTAAAGACCTTAAAAATTCAAAATATAGCAATTTACGAACTATTCATAGGGTTGAAGAAAATAATGGTACTACTCTGTACGAATGTAACTCCACCTCCATCGATAGCCCAAGATCTAATGGATCCCAGAGAATGGTCGAGTGTGTATGAAAGTAGACGGGACTGACCGAACCTTCTAGTAAAAGCAAACTCAATTGTAAATGACCACCTGTTGGGGGTTGTTTATTCCTTCTGAGCGAGCGGGAGTAGAAATAAGCTATGTATTTAATGCTAATTAACATCCCTATTTTAACTAAAACGTATTTTAACAGAAGGAATTTACGAAATCGTAAATCGCAATATAAATAAAGGGAGGTGAAGAGAAGAATAGTTGGGGTGGTCAGTCAAAAAAGAAGGCCAAAATAAATGATAATATTTATTTTTACATATGCCGACGTTTCGACCTGAAGTTCAGCCCTGATGATGGCCTGAACTTCAGGTCGAAACGTCGGCATATGTAAAACTAAATATTATCATTTATTTTTGCCTTCTTTTTTGACTGACCACCCCAACTATTCTTCTCTTCATTATATACGACAGTCAACCACCATTTACCAATTATAAATAAAGGGAGGTTGAACTGTGAACTAGGGATGGTATATCGAAGGCCCGTTACCGATATTGTCATCGAGCACATAGCCTCATTAAAAAAAAGTTATTTTCATTTTTAAATTAATTAATACAAGTATTAACTCTTCTATCCTCCCTAGTACAATCCAGATTACTTCACAGACTTCCAAAATTATCTTTAACTAACAAACAAACCCTTTATAAAGTCTTACTTAAACCTATTTGGACTTACGGCATAAAACTGTGGGGCTCTGCAAAAACTTCCAGCATCAAAAATGTTCAGTCATTTCAGTCAAAAGTGTTTTATGTTGCGAATGATACACTACATAAAGACTTAAACGTACATACAACTTTAGATACTGCAAAAGAGAACTACAATAACTTTCACCAAATACTAACGTACAACACGAATCCTCTGACAGAAATCCTTCATCGTACAAGAAACCCGTACAGCCCACTACGACGATTACGTAGGCGTTGGCCAAGAGACCTGCTGATCTGATTTATATCCCGGACGTGATGGGAAGCTGTGAAGCTGCCAAAAAATTTGCTCATTGCAAAGAAATTTGCAGATTGCAAATTTAATTTAAAGTTCTACATTTTTTTGTTTGGTTAATAAATAAATAAATATTAAAATTTAGAAGGAACGATATCGATAGTTGATAATATCGAATACCGGAGGAAAACAATCGATATTTTGATGACATCGACTATCGATGTCGATTCCTACTATGAACACATTGTCAATCCTCGAAATCCCATTTATAGTTTGACCATAGGATTTTGGTTCACTCGCTGAATTGGAGTGACATTTGTACAGTGGCAAACTTGCAATTGTATATTTAAATGCCTCTTAAATTCAAATTTATGTCTAAATAATATGTTTAGTCTCTGACATAATCTGGACCATTCACACTGTTTCTATGAGATACCTAGCTATAAGGTCTATTCATATTCATTTAATTCATCTGGTCATTCATAATCTTCATTTTTTACCTAACAGAGGAAGCTAAGTTTGATTGAATTTTATTAACATCAATCTGATCCTAATAAATTATGACTGATGTGAGTAATATTTTATGCTAAAAATAAAATAAAATAAAAGCTAAAATAATTTTAGACGTTAAAGGTTATTTATTCTTTTCAATTTGTTTTGCATCGCTGCTGGCTATTGAAGAAATACCGGGAAATTTCCCCACTGGGATATTTCGGAAAGCGGAATGATTTGCTGAGAGATTCAGATTAATTCTAATTGTAAAGGTTCACTTTGAATAAATAATTAATCTGAGTGGATTTTTTTTTCTTGTTTCATAATTATTGCAGGAATGATGCTTTTAATTTCATCAAATATACGTACAAAAAAATTCTAATGGGATTTTCTGAATTAATTAAAACAAAATTACATAGATTACAGAAAATTATAATGTGAAACCATTCTTCCAACAATTTGAATATTGCTGTTATTTTCTTCCAAAAAAAATAATACTTTCTATTTTAAATTCTAATTTTGTTAGCATTACCAGCGTTTAAACCCAAGGATATATGGTTATCATTTAAGCAAAAATTAAAAAAAAATTACAACAGAAATATAAATATATAAAAGTACATAAATAAGTCAAGATCTACCAAAATAAAAATAAAAGTATACCAATGTAATAGTATTATAACCGCAGACATAATGTAAACATAATACAGCGCCTAGAAAAAAGTATATGAATTTTATATATAAATTAACTAAATGAATAAATCAAGTAAATGAGATGAATTGTTTCATATCGTTGCCTATGTCCTTTCAATTTTCGTACATGTACTAAATTCCCGAGAAAATTTAGGAAAAAAGGTTATAAAGAAAAGAAAAATGTTTTGGGGCCTAACAGGCTATGTATACATTCTCTGGTAAAATTTATATTAATAGTTTTGAAAGGTAATTAAATTACCTACAAAAAAACATCGGAATTAACGCTGGTCTTCCACAAACCAGTTTACACTTTAGTTATCATAGATAAGCTTTAGTTTATCAAAGAAATTCCTATATAACCTATCCTTCGCAGATGACCAGGTCATCATTGCACAGGACGCAGAAGATGCTGGATATATGTTAAGAAAATTAAATGAGGAATACCAGTTATTAATGCAGAGAAAACGGAGAAAAAATTATGACATTCAATAATGAGGATATAGAACTGAATCCATGAGGGGTTCTAAAAATAATTAAAGATTTTAAATATCTTGGTTCCATAATTGAAATAGATGTTGCATGTGATGTGGAAATAAAAAAATATATTTCAGACGGCAAAAGACCATATCAGCTCGGTATTATGGATCCAGAATATTATACCGAAAATAAATACAAAATATCTACAATAGTATAGTGCTGAGCAATATGACATATGAGTCAGAAACTTGGACCTTAAAAAGCAACTTCCGGAAGAAACTTCTAGCCATAGAAATAGACTACTGGAGACGAGCGGAGGGGATTATCCAGAATGGATAAAGTGAGAAATACGACCATCAGAGAAAAGATGGAGGCCAAAAAGGCTGGAAGAGATTGAGAAAAAACGCCTGAAGTGGTTGATGGACATTTGAAAAGAATGCCTGAAGGGAAACTAAACAAAGAAGTCCACTTATGGAAAACTAGGGAAAGAAGAAGACGAGGAAGACCTGGGATATCGAAGTGGAGGAATCCATGATGGGCCATGTTCTACGGGAAGAAAGGACCTTAGATAGGACATTATGGAAAGAAGCCATCCAACCACTTTAGTTTAAGGAAACCCTCTATTAGTGGAAACTCCTAATAAAAAAAAATCATATTCAAATCGTTTCTTGGATAAATTTTGAGGGAGAGGGATATGTAATTCATTTTTTTTTTAAAGAATTTATTTAAAGATATAAAAACTTGTTTGGAATCGATTGAAAAGTCCTGCTGATTTGTTTTCAAATCTGGTCTTCAATAACGGATCTTCAAGTATAATTCTTTCTAATGGGACACTATTCAAATTTCAATATTTTTTAAACAATTATTATTATAATCATCGGGGGAGCTCAGTGGATCAGCACTGACTTCCAGAGCTCAATGTCGCAGGTTCGAATCCGGCTGAGGACTAGTAATTGTTCTTTAGCCGTGGATCGACCCTGGGGTCCGGAAACGCTCCTGGGGAAAACCCAGCCTCTTTAAAGTGGGTACTCTTAATTAAATAATTAATTAAGGGGGAAAACCTGACTGTTAAATCTGATATTGGACCGCCACCTCCCTGCACGACCATTGACCTTGTAACAGTACTTTCTTACACTGTACTTCAACACAAAGACTCTTCATAGGATGATAGTAGTGGTACAGGTTTTTTTTTTGTTATCATCGATTTTCGGAAGTAATATAACTACATATAAAGAATTTTTAATGTAATTTTAATACATATTGGTTTTGTATATTACAATTGGAATAGAAAATATATTTTTTTTCGTTTTCAATATATTTGTGAATTATGATTATTAGTGTTCAGTTTTGAAACAAACGACTCAAGTAATGTTCCCTTAGAGTTGACAAATAGTATTATTTTCACGCTCTACCATAATACTTTTTGACAGTTTGTTCTAAATATCTAAAATATCCCTGTGATTGTTCGTTTCCCTGTTATGATCCAAAAAACCTTACAGCATGGGGCTTATTGTTGGGATAGTTGATGGAGATATTTCTTATCCAAAGACGTCTTTCAAGAAAAGCCTGAAGGATCCGGATTACCGAAAGACCATTATCATCATTCCACTGGATCGGCTTAGTGCCTACATTTAGAGGCTTTAACTCATCTCAACAACCACTTGCATTACATGGATAATTCATTTATTATTTTTATTTTATTTTTTCTCTATTAATTTTCTGTGCCGATTGCTTAATTTTTACTTTCACTTACTTAATTTTTATTTTTGGGGAACCTGAGTAGAAATAACCAAGTCCTGAAAACTGGTCTGTGTGTTTGCATGTTAGCAGTTTAGCTCAAAAACGAAAAGTCGTAAGAAATTAAATTGCATGTCTAAGGTCTTTTTTATATGCCTCAGATGTTACATCAACTTTTTCCTTAAATTCGGCTAACCGGAAGAGCCACTTTGTATCAACTGTGAAACACATTCTTACAATTTTCTCAAAAACGGCTCTTACAACAATTTTGATTAAACTCGGTGCATCATTGTATAATGAAGTGGTCTCTAATATCAATCAGGTATTATCCCCATTGATGTCACTTTACAGGGTTTAAATGCCCAGTGTTGATATACGTTTTCTTTTAAAGTGCCTTTAATATGGTTTATTTTAAATAATTAATCATCTCACATTATTTAGAGTTACGAAAAAATGCTAAATATAACTTTTGTAAAATTTTGATATTTGAATAAAGGAGAAAAAAATAAAAATGCTTATCCAGGTCGAAAATGAATCTCCGGAAATAATAGTCAGGAGGCATACGTATAATATATCGTCGGAAAGCGGGGAATTTTAGAAAAAATAATATCAAATAAATAAAGTTGTAGAAGGTAACGGAGTTTGACGATAAAAATATAAGTGATAATTTCAGAGAACTAACATTATTTAACGTAAATCACATGTTTCCAAGAAATTAAATGAAATTTTCCTACTAAACGTAAACTTTTAATTTTTTTTTCTGAATTTGAAAGAAAGTATTTAAAATCCACCGAATCAATGTCATTGTTTAGAATACTATTTAATTTTACTTGTGTGAAAGAAGAAGTGAAATAAAAAAATATTTCATGGGTAGTAATTAGAGGGGTAAGTGAAAGTTGTGTGTTGAGCGAACCAGATTTTTTTTTATTGTTATAACATTTCATATACGTAGTAGAATTTCAGTTATCGAAATCTTATTTTAATAAATGTTCCAAATACTACCATTAATTTCTTAACGCCCTTCATTTATTGGAATATATGAAAAGTATTGGTCTAAGAATTATTAGCAGCCAGCGTGTCAGTCATCAACCACGCTAATTTATTTTATTTCTATCAATGTTTTTTTAATCCGAACATTGTCCGTAACAATAAATTATATTAATTTATAAATTATAATTGTATATAAATTACACCAATTTTATATTCGAATAGCTCTGTTCCACCGCGAAATGGGCCGACCTAAATATCAGAAACCGAAACTCCAAGTTGGGTTCGTTAGCCGATAGGATCCTGTTACCTTCAATGTGACGAGTTATGGATCATAACTTCCGTTTCAGATTTAGACATCGCTAAGTCCCCATTTTGCAGTGTTAAATAACCTGATTGATCCTGGTTTTCCCTGTTCTGAGGCGTGTTAAAATAGTTTGCTCACGACAGTTTCTTTGTATCCGTGGGAGTGGATTATTATCTTTTTTTTTTAAACTTATTTATGGAAAAATATTACAATCTGTCTCAAAAGAAATTTATAATAGTGTTCAGAGATCATATTCGCACTCAATGTACAATAAATAAAATAAATTATACAGAAAAATAATATATATATATATATATATATATATATATACACAATAAATAAGAATAAAATAACCTAAAAATAAAGAAATAAAAAGAACACATACATACCTATATACACTATTTATAATCAGACGAAATAACTCCGAGCCAGACTTGTCCCTCCTAATGTGGAGGGAAAAGCATGATTTCAGAAGATTCCTGCACTTCTCTCACAACCGCGTCACTGTGGCTAAGCCCAGTGGAGGTTGAGCAAGTTGAGGTTGAGTGCTTTAGCCACATACACTCATGTCGTGGAGTGGAGAATCTGGCCATTGCCAGAACTCCTATATTTACAAATTATAAAAGGTAGAACTATAGAAGGCAGTGGATCAGCTGATTGGAAGGTTGTGCTCTCAACTGGTCTCTCAGTATTTGCCTATTTTTCAGCGGAATCTTTATCATTGAATACATTTCACGTGTGCATCAGAGCAGTTGATATTTGCTGTTTGATATATTTTTTTTCTCTTTTTTTTTTCTTTATTTCTTTTTTTCTTCTCTTACGATATGCGGTATAGTCACCAAGTGATGTCAGGTAAGGTGCTCAAGAGGACTCGGTCAGACGGCGTTAGTTCATCTCGTGGTTCACACCAGTCAAACAATGAACTCGTCGCTACCTAAGAGAAACATCTCCAACAACAAAAGTGAACAGTTCAGAACCAGAACATCAGCCACAACCAGGAACCTCTTCGCAAGATATGGTCGAAGAATCCCCTTTATTTACTCCAAACCTCTACCAAGTGCTTCAAAATGGCCTAGAGATAATTGAGTCTGCAGCTATACCCACAGAATTATTCCGATATTATCGTTAAAAAAGTTTTTTTTTTCTGTTTGTATTAGGACCCTTTGAGCAAAAACTGCTCCGGCATTCCTTACAATGGTTCGGAACTGTTGTATGGTAGTCATACTGCGTAATGTTAATGCCAAGTATTGGAAGTATGTTGGATACTTCTTTTGAAGCTATATCAGTCAGTTCTTTACCTGTTATTCCTGTATGACTGGAGGTACTATATGTGCCCCTGTTTCACGTCGAAAAATTCAATACTATATTATGTCCTCCATACCTACTCCGACAATTTACTTTTTATAATTAATAAAGAAATGTTTTTAAAAATATATTTAATGCTTTAGAAAAAAATAGTATTGTTGTTGAAAATAATTTTAAATGTCAATATTACACATGATGTTTCTATTGTCCAGGGGATGTTTTTATTTGTATCCCAAAGAGAGGCTGCTTTGTTAGTTGTATTATAAATTAAGGTATCATAAAAAAAATATACATCATGCCGAACTGTCTTGTACTGATTTCTTTTTTATTATTTATGAACTATTATGTGAGTAAATAATATGTGATAATATTCAAGAGGGAACACTTAAGTATTTTGACTGCATCGCTTTTTCTTCTTTATTTTTTTTTTTATTATATATATAGATCTTCTTTTATATATTTAACATTAATTGGGAAATTGAATTGTTTGTATGACATTTATTTCGGTTTCCATTTTTTTCTCATCAATTCTGGGAAAAACAAGTCCTATTTTATAGGCCTTTCAAAATCTTCAGTGTCCTCGAAAATCGAATCCAATAATCCAAGCGACAAATCGAAAACAACCTCGACGATTTAACCAGGTATGGCCAGAAAGGCAACGAAGTGGATATCAACTATTGAACTAAATTATTATTCAAATAGCGAACTCCTTCAACTCGGCATAAATACTCAACTAGTTCTATCGGCAAAAGATAAATATATAAATCCAATTATCGTTATTTCAATGATCAAATTACGCTTGTGTAATCTCAAAATAGAACTTACAAACAATAATTTCCTTCTTCTTTTTTTTTTCATGAAATACGTATAAGGTTAATATACCAATAATAGACACGTTAAGAGGAATTTTTTAACATTAATATGAACCACAGCTGTAGTTCTAATGTTGGATCTTTGCCTATGGGTTTAATTGAAGAGACATTTAGTCTTTTATCTTATATTTTTTTGCATACAATCAATTAGTAAATTATAATTATGAAAAACTTAAGTAATTCTGACAGTGTATTTTGCACCAGTAAGACACTCAGGTTTTTTGGGCGAGTAGGTTTTTATATAATTAAAGAAAACAAATCACAGATGAATGAATAAAAAATTTAAAATTGTCTCCTAAGTGAAAATAATATAAGAAATCCTCCATGAAACATATCCTTGTTTTTATTAAAAAATCAATTGCCAATCGACATTTGTGGTATTTATTGTGACATGACTTCACTTGAGGTTCAGACATCACCCTCTAAATTCCTGCAAATCTACTCATATTTCCTCTCTCTTTTTGGTGTACAAAGCTTACTATCTCTTTATGAGTTGAAATTTTTCTATTACTGGTACTTATTTACTTTAAAGGTCTACAGGTATTGTCTATAGCTTACTTTCAGAAATACATTTAATACATACGAAAAGAAAGAAAGAGAATAAATTATCCATATTAAATTTTAAATAATTCTTAAGGAAAGAAGATTATGAAAGAACGATGTAATTGTAAACATTTTTTTCATTAATGAAAAAAAAAGCTTTACGAACAATAATCCGAGGTAGTGGGCATACGCCAATGAATTCAAATATAAGCCCTTCGAATGGAAAACAAAATGGGTTTAACGTCCTGACAAAAAAAAAATGTGTTGGCTGATCCTCCAACTTGGACTGCCAACACAAAGAGAAATGTAAAACCTAATACTGTCGTTTGGTCGTTAGGATACATTGTTACCATGTCCATATGTTTTTTGGTCTGCTTGATTTTAAAAAAAAAAATTTTTTTCCATTTTCCCTTCCCACTAGCTACTTATGATAAAATATCTTAATTCGTTTTTTTAATTATTTATTTAAAAATAAATAAAATATCCTTTTCCTTGTCTAACAGACAATTTCTATTTATTATATATGAGTTATACTTAAGAGTCTGGAATGAATGAGTTATGGAGGAACAGTAAACTTTAATGTCTTCTATAATGGAGAAATCAAAACGACATTCAATGAAATAAAGGATAGATCACCAAACGAATTATATTATAATGATATATTTTATGAAATGGTGCAGGATAGAATCTTGAAAATGGCTCGAGAGGCCTAAACGTTGACAAATAAAGAAATAAAATGAAAACGTATCTTATCGGTGACCGAAGGGCCTAATACCTGTAATAAAAACATAAAAGCATTTATAAAAATCTGGTGATGTGCGTGCATCACACAACTTTCACTTACCACCCTCTTCACCGGAAATAAATATTCTTAAACAAAGGAGAACTGAAAGTAAAAATTACAAACGTTATATTGATTTGTATTTCATTGTGGGTAATTTTGTTTTTGTAAGTACCCTTATATATACAAATTTTATTATTTATGTCGCTGTAATCTATGCAATTAAATATTAAATAATACCAAAAATAGCATCTATGAAAACTATATATATATATATATATATATATATATATATATATATATATATATATATATATATATATATATATTTATATAATATTGTAGGAGTTCTTATTATATTAATTTCAAGTTACGTATGGAGGCGTGTTCTAATCTTTCGGGCAAACTCGGGTTAGATCGAGTGCAGTTGTATTCCTTTGGTTCCTCAATTACAACTATTCTCCTTTAGTTAATTATCAAATTCTTTTATATTTTATATTTAACTATGTTTTATATTAGAGATTAATGTGAAATGGTCAATTGTTTCAAATAAAAAAAAATTAAAGGCACTTTAGGGGAAGCTGTTAGAAAACATCGATTAGAATAAAAACTACATTTTGCTGAAAAAACTGCTTAATTTTACACTGATATGATGAATTTAATCAAAATGGTTAGAGCCGTTTTCGAGTAAATCGCAAAAATGTGTTTAGTCCATGATATAAAGTGCCACCTACGGTTAGCCGATTTTGATGAAAAAGTTCTGTAACAAACGTAGTACATATAGCCTTAAATATGCAATTTCACTTGCTTACGACTTTTCGTTTTTGAGCTGTTAACTATAACTAAGACTGTTAACAAACACACACAAACAGAGACCATTTTACGGGACTTGGTTATTTGGACTCAGGGGACCTCAAAACGTGTATTTCCGTTGAAAACTGAATTTCGAAAATTTTCACGGTCGCAGTACTTTTCCTTACTATATATTTCATATACAGCTAAGTGAAAGCAAAAATGGTACCGAACCAAAAAAATATGACAAGAAAATTAATAAAAAACATTTCAGAATCGTAATATCTCATACATAATGTGGACATCGATTGGTGTTATCGGCATCGAAACTTCGGGTTCGCTAAGCCTTATTATTACGATATCTCATACATATGTGTTATTTAGATTAGACAACCAATGTTGTTATATTTCTAAACTTTATTTTTTCTTTCTTATAGTTCTTAGTTCGACATAAAAAGCCTATAAGAAATAAGTAATATACCAAAAGTAATGTTATTCATTAGACAAAATAAACCATGTATTTCTTATTTTATGTTTTTACTGCATGATCAAGATGATCATGTAATGCTTTAGTTCATATGTCCGAATATACAGGAAGCTAAGATTGACCAGAAAGGCTAGAAACCACTCTTCCTAATAAAATAGTATATACACCATGTTGTAGTCAGTCTGTCGATATGATGTTCATAAAAAGTGCATCCCTATAAATTTAGCAATTTTGTTTTCAGAATTAATCAAAATTAAGACTTTTAAAAGACCAAAATATATAACATATTTCATTTGTAAAAATTATTAGTATTGCTGAATTTTGTTACGTTTTTACCTTTTTAGTTATTTTCGAACATTTTACTTTTCCAAACAACAGCCAAAATTCTCAAAATACCATATAAATTCCACAATCGTTGGTAGCACATTTTAAAAATTAAATTAATTTTTTTTTTAATTGGTACAATTGTTTTAATTTTTTTTTATCATTTCATCTCATTTTCTTTAAAAATTAATTTTTATTGTAACTACATTGTGATAAAAATACTTTTTACATACATGACCTTCTGCTAACATGTTTTAAACGTATACTTGGATATTGGTAGCTGATCCTAACAAGCTTCAGGAGTACAGAGGCCTAACTGGTTGAGGCGACTTGTTATGTCATTCAGTTACGTAAAGTTGGTCGGGCCTTCATTACTTAAGATCATCCCCTTCCTTGTAAGTTGTTAATCAATCCTTCCTGCACACCTGATCCATCTGTTCTCGCCCCAGTTACTGAGTTGTAACTGAGTTACAAGTTAAATTTTTGTTTATATTCATAGAAAAATTTCAAGTCGATTATTTTACCTATCAACTATTTAGTTTATTGTACATATCTATTTATTTAATTCCTACTCTGTCTTTGTGGCAAGATCTTTGAGCACCTTTTTAAGACAGCACTTGATTGTTACACATGGTTGCATAGCATCCAACTTCTGCAATAAAACCTACTTACATGATCAGATATGCTCAGAGCATAAATATTCATGTGTTCATGATTTCTTCTACTTATCCCACTCGCTACGTTGGCCTTCCAGAAGGCGTGTTCACTTCTTGCGATGTGTTCTTGGTAAACTATTGTTTTCCATCATTCTCTGTCTGGACTTAGACAGCAGTTTCCCTCAGCAATTTGGCCCTTAGTGACTCAAAGGCAGTGCAGTTCATAGTGATTTGGTTAGCAGTCTCCGGAGTCCCACTGCTAGGGCATAAGGGTTCAATGTCTTTTCCAAGGCCACGGAACATAGCTCCAAAGCCCTTAAACCCTATTAGGAATTTAAACCGGGAGTATCCAATTCGCTTGTAAATGCGATTGGACGCTGGTGAAGTACTTTTTAAGGTTTTCCATTCACTCAGGTATACGTTAATCCTCACTTTTAGATTTCCAGCAGACATACTAAGACTTCTATCTTTTATGTATACTTAACATAAAATGTATACCCCCAGAAAGCGCCTGCAACTCGAACAAAGCCGTTTAGCGATGGGGTCACCACACTTTCCCAGGTAATTCAAGTAAGGGATTATGTTAAATCCTCTTCCGAATCTGATATCAAGGTCACAACCTCACTTGGACACATTCTTGTACCTTGGATCATTATATTGACTGGGTGTGCTTTGTCAGTTTTTTCTTTCAAGACAATGGCTTATGAGTAAATGCAAAACTTACTCAATGTACTATCGCCGTATACAGAAGGTAGATCAGAATAATCATAAAGTGTTATTAAAAACAAAACAAAAAACTTTTTGACAAAAGGAGTAATATCAAAAAATCTGCCCTACTAGAAAAGATTCCTCGAAGCTTCGCCCTCTTCTGTTTCAGAGTTTCTCTGAACACTAAGAATATCCTCCTTGGGACTTCTTTTGATGATGTTGTATAGGACATGTTTAGTTGAGTTATTAGTGATTGCTATCAGAGGACTTTATCCCTCGAAGCTCTTCGTATCATCTTAAGGAAAATGGAAGCTTGTGCGGAGTGTCAGTTGGTACACCATAGTCCTAGCAGCAACTACAATTATCACCGCAATTACCTCACCCTATACTCAAGTTGCTTCAATCAGGAAATCTCAGATACCACACCCAATTTAACGATTATATGAATATTTTGTATAAATTTAAATTTGGCTCACTTTAAAGATTGAAAAAATAAATATCCTTATTAGAATATTCCTCAATTTGATTACAATGTTTTAAAAATTGAATTTAAAATTTGCATTCCTTCAGTTAGAGAATTTCACAAGGTTGAGGACGAGGATTCGAATTTGCGATTCTGATTCAGAATTTAACATATTAACATACATAATTAGTCAAAATATGTTTTAAATGCATTGTGATGTGTTCATCAAATTTTCTTTTCTAATAGTTATGGAATTTTAATTGCTAATAGAATATCGTTTCTCTATGCTTTTACGTACGATAACAATATAATAAAAATTTAATAACGTGCAAAAAAAGAAAAGAAGTTTACTATTATTTATATTCTATTTTATATTAAATGCTATTTATTAAATACAGGATCAGTGTCAAAACAAATTTTTTTTTTTTTTTTGGTTTCTTTTGCTAAAAAACGGTATTTAGGTTTTAAATAACTTTAAAATTCAATATTATAAATCGTGTCAATGTTCTCAAAAATGCTGTTTAATTTTTGACAAATCTTTTACAAATTTAGTTATAAAAAAAAAGTAATAATTTTTTTATTAGCCCTGCAATATTCTCGATTAAATTATTTGAAAATTAAAATATCTTGTCAATTATAAAAAAATTACTATTAATATTTTTATTTCCTATTAATATTCCGATATTCCTAAAATCAAAATAAAAAATTGTTTTTATATTCTGCTTCATGACAAAAAACATAAATTATATCCGTCAAAATAACCTCACCGTGTCATTAATATAACTAATTCAATAACCTCAAAAAGTCAGGAAATTTCATTAAAAAAGTTTTGTTAGAAACTCTTTATATAATAAAAAAAAAGTAAAAGATGAAGAGAGAAAACTCATTTCGAAATATATAATCTTACATCTTATTTATTTTTAAAAATATCTTAAACGTCGATGAAAATTAAATAAACAATTTCTATTATTTTCGATGTATCCATATTGTAATGATTCTTTTTATAATCGATGCTTTGTATGGAAATTGAATTCTTCTTGTTTCTGCTATTACCAAACTGAGAGTAGATATTGCAACCATCCCCTTCAAAGTTAACTTCCGTTCAACTCCAATTCAAACAGAAATCAATCTAATCTTGTTGACTTGAGTGCCCAAATTCCAATTTAGGCCACCCTTGATATTAGTCCACGTGAGGTTCTGATAACGAGCATCTCCTTCACGCCAAGTTATCATCAATGAACCATCGATGAAACAGTCCCATTTCTTGATATAAGTTTATATTTCAACATGTAGGTTTTTTTGTTTTTTATTTTGTTAAAAATTGTGTGTAGCTTTGTTATTAATGAAATTAGTCGTTACTAGTTGCCCTGTGCGAGTAATTAACATATTACATTGGTCAGTGAACAAATGTTAAATAATTATATAGAAATAAGTTAGTGCAATTTATTATGGTATGGGGTAGTTAGTTTTCTTTTTTTCGGTAGATGACTGTGTCCCTCAGCTTATAATGATCAGATTTCAGAAATAGTTAGTATACGTTGGATATTTTATTTGTTTTGTTGTAATTAGGAATCTATGGCAACAGTATCATCAATATTTACTCTCACTACTATGAGGTTGGGTCCGTGCGTTTTCTCAAAACGCAAAATCTCAAAAACAGCACATTTTGAGGCTTTAAACCGCAGAGCCCAATATTGTTCTAAGAAAATGGGTCATCACGTATTCGTCAAAATATTTAAAAGACAATTTATCCTGTCTCTATCGGTCGATTTATTGTAAAGATAGTAAAGCTGCTGAGATTGTTACTATTAAAAGAGATCTATTCTACCGCATTATATATAGTTTAGATTAATTGTGGGAAAAAAATACCGAGTAAAGTCTCATTTTTACGTGGTCTCGTTTTTTTGTTTTATTAGTTGTTGTTTTTTTTTTAGAGAGAGAGTATGTCAGATATATCTCTTTATTATATAAAAAAAGGTTTTAGTGACTGTGGCATATTTTATTTTACATATACATAGCGGAACGAACCGTAAAAAAGACACCACACTTCTCATTCCCAGAATTATTTTTCCGTTATTATTGTTGCAAATTAGCAATAAGAATGATTATATAATTATATAATAATATAAATTGGTATAACATAGATTATTAAAGAAATCAAAAATTTGCCCGAACTTTGGTTTCGTTCCGTTTATTTTATGTTGTTAAAAAATAACACATTCTGAACAACAGAATACATGTCTCGTTTCGTTTGTTTTGATGTCTAGGCGCAAAACATCCAGGTCATCAGCGCTCGATCAACTAAATAACACTACTTTTATACTGTTTAGGTGGTTGGTACAAAAAATGAAAATAAAAAATAGATAAAAGGATTGATAGAATAAAATAAATAAATAAAGATAATAATAGACACTTATAGATAATGAGATAGAATAGATACATAAATAAACTTTAAAAAATAGCAATAAAATCAATAAATGAATTGAAATTAATAAACAAATGAACTTTTTACATGAAAAAAGTAAATAAAAAATCAACACATATATTATTACAGTAAGGATCGAAATCGGTTTTGTACCAAATATAAGCTCCTGTCATGCTCAAATACCATGAATGGGGTACCATTGGATTTAGAATTTCATGGGGGGTTTGCGAATCGTATTCTTCACTTTTGTTTTTCTTTCTAAAATAAATAAATTCGATACAAACATTTTGCTAAGCTTCAATACAGGAACGGTGGTAGGTCTGTAGATCGATACGGGACAAATTGGACCTTGAAGATTTCGATGGGTACAGCAAGACCTGGATAGTTCCGTCGGAACTATCGGATCCTGCGGTTTTAAGCCCAAAAACGTATTATTTTCGAGATAACGCAATGCATAGGGTTCGCATCCACACAACCTTACATTAATTGTAGTACTGTCGTTTAATACATATTTCATTTCGTCTGCTTGAGGCCTCTATGATCGAGAGAGGAGGAGTTTATATTATTTATCAATGTTGTTTTTGATCGGCAAGCCATATCATCGTTAATTCTTCAACAAATCTCGAGATCGAGCCACCAATTTCGAAGGCTATAATTATAATTAAAGATTACTAAATTCACTACAAAAGGGAAAAAAAATCATCGAAATCGGACAATTTTTAGCAAAGATACAGCTTATTGAAATTTGTAAACATGTTGGTTCCAAACATTATTGAAGATTTAAAATAATTTTTGTTTCCTAAATCGTTTATATTTACTGATAAAGTGACAATTGGTTTTTTTATCTTTTGATATGTTGCATTATTTTATTTTCTTAATAATTAGGCAATTGAAAACAATATGCTGTGCGAATTTTTCGCACGGGCCTACTAGTAATAATAATAAATCTGCTAATAGATCATTAGTAATAAACTTGTCATATATGTTTTTTAGTCTTTTAATATCTAGGAAGTTGATAACTTTCGTAATGATTTCTTCTCGATTTCTCAGTGATGCTGATATATTCCGTGGTATTCCGGGATCTTTTAACCTTGCGGTGTAAAAAGAGCACTCTTCCAAAACATGTTCTGTAGTTAATGACTGGTCACACTTTTGACATCTGGGGATAAGATCTCTTGTTATGAGGTGGAGAGATGTGTCAGTCTAGTATGTCCGATCCTCAGCCGCGTGAGGAAGATCTCTTTCTTACAGAATACACGTAAATTAAAGTTATTTATTTTGAGCAACGAGTGGTACAATTAAATGAACAGTTGTATAATTTGTAAAATGCGGGTTGGTCCGCCGTTAGGCATACACATATATCCACCTAGAATATGTATATAAGTATATATACATTGATATTTTTTCGTCTTCCCTTAACGGATCTACAATGGATCAAGACCACCCATCCATTCATCAGTAGGTCGCCCAAGTTCTGAATTGCCAATTAGTTCTAAGGAGGCTAAATTATCTCACGAAAGCCTTGTTAGAGCATAAAAAGAAAAATACAATTGTCCCGATGACATTCGGCGTGGGCGGAGCAGGTCAGGAATTGACCCATCTCATTCAGATATTTAATAAGTCTCAACTTTAGCTCGCTACTCTCATTAGAGTCATTTCCTTTTCGCCTCGTGATAGAAATTCGTTAGGGAAAGTCGACTTCGTGGAAAAAATCCCCGAAAAGAGGTCGGAAATAAGATTCTACTCTTATCACTACGATTGTTCGGATTCTAATATTTAATAAAAATATTTTATTATAATTTATCAATTCTTGGATTGCATCTTAATAAAACTTTTTCAGCTATGAAAAATTGAAGTTATCGGTAAAATATGACACGATTATTTATCTATCCTTCGTTAAATCAAGAATTTTATCAATATGTATTATAATAAAGTTGGTTATGACCTATTTTATTTCCATTGATAAACTTCACATTTGATCCACCAGTCTTATTTTTATCATCTGCGTTTCAGACCTTGAGACCATTATTAAAGGGGGGAAAAATCAAGACCAAAAGGACAGGAAAGTTTTTTTATAATTAAATTTTCTTTAAGAATATAAATTATTTTACTAGTTTATCGCCAACGGTTCAATAGTTAGATCAATTATAACTTTATATGTCAATTGCGAGAATTACCAGAAAAAATTACTTTTTATAATATTCGTTATTATATTGCTCTAATTCTCTATACATCTAAATCTCTACATGGCAAGAAAGCCAGATACAATATCCGTGAAATCAATGAATGAAATCCCTCTAAAGGATTACGTTAAAAAATTAAGGAGAATGTGTGGAACATGTGGAGAAACAAGTAGGAACAAAAAGAATCTAAATTAAAAGAAATTAAACCCTACTATCTAAAATGGGAAACCTCTCAACGATCGTCTCGAAAAGAGGAGACAGCCCTTTGCAGGTTACGAATTGGACATTCTGAATTCTCCCACTCCTACCTCCTAAGAGGACTTGATCCTCCGACCTGCGAAAGCTGAAATGTCCAAAGGACAGTAAAGCACATTATTCAAGACTGCCCTTCATTTGAACCTACAAGGAAAAAGTTAGACATGGCACAGAGTCAAAAACAAAATCTACAAGACAGTAAAAGTGCAGTCAAAAAAACTTTTTAAAAGAGATAAAATTCTACAACAGAGTGTAATTTAAAGGTGTTGCCAATGAACCTACAGGGTCATTCCAACTAAATAAATCTCTATGTATATATAAATACAGATACATACATACAATAACGTATATTATAAAAATTATTTTTTTTTTTGCAAATTCTCGGAATTGATATATAAAGTTATGATTGATCTTACTTTAAGATAAACTAGTAAAATAATATATATTATTGAAGAAAATTTAATTATTAAAACTTTCTTCCCCATGACTTAATCGTAGAGCGAGGCAATCAAGAGTTAATCAAATACAGTAAAAACATGAGATAAACATTTTTTTCCCACATCAGCATAGTTGAGGACGGATGTCTTGGAAACTAAGCGAGATAGCGAAAAAAAAATTACAAAATCAATCATATTGTGAATTTTACTAGCTTTAATTTTGTATAGAACATATTTGTGGGTTGCGATGAATAGTTTTCTTGATGTATGGGAAAACCTGAAAAAAGTGAACTTCTAGCTTCCCACCTCCCTGTTGCTCCTTTCATATCTATTGAAAAATCTTACTTTGGTAAAATAAAAATTGAAAAATCTACGTTATCTAATTATACCAGAAATGATGTAATCGATGAAATACTTATTTTTTTAGATTTTTGTTATAAGTATTAATATTTATATGATATATTTAATGCAATGATTTCATTAACTTTTCTTTTTTTAATTTGCAGCCTCCTCGACCACATCCTGGCTGGCAAGTTCTCCAAGCTGTAGACTTTGGCCCTGCTTGCCCACAACCCACCAGATTTACAGGTGCTACTAAAGGAATTAGAGATGTTCATGAAGACTGTCTTTATCTTAATATATATACTCCTTCGGTAAGTGTATTGTTGCTTACATGATATCATTATAGATGAGTTTCAATGCATTAATTGTTTTATGAACCATGGAATCATTAATTATCAAGTGCTTATTAAGGGAACAAGAGCCTTACTTCTCAGGTGTGAGTAAGGCTGTGGCGGATAATTATTTATTCTGTTTCATCAACTATGGATCTATCCTCCTAGGCAGCACCAATCCTCTATAAACTGGCTACTCTTAATTTAATAATTAATTAAGAGGTAAAATCTGGCAGTTTAGCTTGATCTCAATCAAATCACCCCCTTTCCCCATTGTTGACCCAAAAACAGTACTTCCTAACTAAATACCGAACCCCTGACCCTCCATGGCCTCTAGTATTACAGGCTTTATTTACATAAAGAAAAGAGGAAAGAACTTTCATTCATTAACATTAATAAACCAGTTAAAACATACTTTATTTTACATAGTTATTATTACTCTTATAATCGATTTAGCTACTCTTTTTTCTTAAATATAATCCAAGTTTATTAAAGCTTAGGTCTTTTTTACTTTGCTACCGCCAATCACTTTTCAATAAAAACATGATTTCAGTTTAAATTTTTTTTAAGGGTTTAAATTTTAATAATTTTAGGGTTATTATTGTGTACCTTCTGGCGTGTTTAGGTACTAAAATAAAATTAATCTTTTACGAGTGAAGAAAATGTGCTTCAATTACTCCAAGAAACAGAGATAGTGCATATTTATTTCTTTATTTGAAAATGAGGTTATAACTATGTAACGATAGTTATTACCAAGTATGTTAACAGCGACAAAGAAATCATATGTTTTAGTGAAAAGTTATTTGCGGTAGCAAAGTAAAAAAGGCCCCAAATCTTTTTAATATTAATTTATGTTTTATTGTACTATCACTCTGTACCGTTATATAAAAATATTTCATTGAAATACATTAAAGCATTTTACGAATTTTAGAGAATGAAATGTTATGAAAAATTGCATTTAATTAATTCCTTCACAAAAAAAAAAAAAAATTAAAGCTAGAATTCGTAAAAGATTTTATATATTGACTGTGAGTGAACTCATTAACTTAGAGAACTATTAAGTTTTACAATACATCGAGTAATAATAGAGGGCAGCAACACTACACTGGAGTTTGAAAAAATAAATTATTTCTTAGTGTTTCATTATTTTTTATATTATTATTAGTTTGTAAATTACATTCATAATACAATAAATCTTAAAATTTTATAATTAATAAAATTAATTTCAGACTGGATCAGGATTGGCTCTACGATATCCAGTCATGGTGTATATTCATGGCGGTGAATTTCAAACTGGTGCTTCAAATCTTTTCCAAGGACACATGTTAGCTGGCTTTTATGAAGTTGTGGTTGTGACACTGAATTATAGGCTTGGTGCTCTAGGTAAATAAAAACTATTATTAGTTTTAAAAAAACTGAGGAGCCATTATGGCTAAGCATGTTGAGGCGTTTTCCGCATTAATACTCTCGAGTTTAGCAGCAGTTCGAATCGGCCTGTGCAGGTTAAAATTTATTTTGTGGCGAGACCACAGAATGGATTTTGACCTTCCCACTCTGGTTAGAATAGGTTTGGTTGTACCTCTGGAACAGCTTATAAATATTATTCATATAGTAATGATTAGAAATATTGTAAATAAGAATTTATTGGTCTGAAAGATTTGATTACCTTTCTTGTTGGAAACATCTCTATGAAAAGGGACAATATTTCTTATGATCTTAAATACAATATTTCTTATAATGTCTGCATTTACTTATTAATATTAATAAAAAATAATAATATTACGATTATTTCTTAATAATTTATTGATTTTCAGCTAATTAATTAAATAAATATTTATAGGATTTTTAAGCACTGCAGACCAAAACTCTCCAGGAAATTATGGTATTCTTGATATCGCAATGGCCCTTCGATGGATCTATGAAAACATTGCCTCATTCAACGGTGATAAGGATTCAATAACATTGTTTGGGCCTGGTGCGGGTGCTGCTGCTGCTGGTTTGTTGATGGTGAATCCAAGAACTCAGCATATCATTTCTAAAGTTATTGCCCAGGTAAATATGTTTTATTTAATACATTTAAGGAATATTCACTTGAATATAAATATGATAAAGAAACAGAAAGGAAAAATATCAACAATTAGAACGATTAAAAGTTCAAAAGTAAAATGTTTTAAGCTCTTGTGGTAGGCCACAAGTGCTGTGAGTTACTTATGTCTATACTAGAAAGATAAACTATTTATTTAAGGAATGGCATGAAATGTGGAACAATAGATCCCCAAGCTTGCACAAGAGCATAAAGGGAGAAGTTAATCTTTAATAGACTTCCAGCCATCATAGACGTAGAGTTGAAGTGGTTCTGACCCAACAAAGAACTGAAAATTTAAAACCCGCTGGTTTAAAACAAATTATCTCTAAAATCCAATATTTTAGCCATTCTTAAGATATCTGTTGACACCTTTCATTAAAATACTGGTTACACAAGATTTTATTTTTTAAATTATTTTGGCTTGATATATTTTTAATTATAATTTTTCTCTCAAACGCTAGTTAAATGTATTTTATAAATTAATACTGCACTTATTGCCTGGATGCTTTGGACCAAATAAATTAAACATCCCAGCAACCATTTCATTTCCTGAATCCTCCTCTAAATTTTCATTCAAAAATGCTTATTCCTTAATCGGTTTAATAATCAATCCAATGAAATGAACTAAACAATATCTATTTTTATATCAGTAAAAATAATTTTCTGAATTTGACTTAAATCATGATTATTAATTAATTGATGAGTACACTTTTATAGAACCTCTGATAAATATTATCTCTTATATCATAGATTTAACAATTACTGAAAATATCCTCGGTTCTCTTTCAGAGCGGATCAGCTCTTGCTGACTGGGCCTTTATTCAAGACAGGTATAGGGCCCAAAATACTAGCAGAGTTTTTGCACAGCAGCTTGGGTGCAACATTGATTCATCTTATAAGCTTGTAGAATGTTTGAGAAGTCACAGGAGCTTTCATGAGCTTGGAAATGCTGAATTTCAGGTAAGTTTTAAGAGTTATTGATATAATTACTTTTTTTTCTAATATATAAGTATGTATAATTGAGTAGCTTGCTACTAAAAGTGGACATATCTATTTCCGACTGAAACTGACAAATGGATAAGATGTGGTAAGTTACTCAAACAGCTGTCATCTACAATCTGTTTATCATATTATTAGTTCCAAAACTTGCCACAAGGCTATACATAATTTGCACTATAAGGCTGGCGCTTTTTTTCTGTTTTATTTCCCAATTTGCTGAAAATAACATCTACTATAGAACATTTGAATAACTATAAATAATATAGTATCAATGAGACTTTAATGAATTGTTAAATTTCACCTTATAATATTATTCATTTTAAATATTCAATTCACCATTAGAATTCACATTTTTATTTATTTTTTTATTTTTTAGCCTCAGGTAGGCATGTTTCCCTGGAGTCCAGTCCTTGACAAGAACTTCACTCTTCCTGGAGATGCTTGGTATGAAGGTTGGAAACAAGGAGATTGGTTTTTCGCCAATTACACTCCTGAGGAATTTATAAAGAAGGGTCTCTTCAATAGAGGCCTTATGTACATGACTGGTGTCACAACTCAGGAAGCAGCCTACTTAATATGTAACTTTTTAATGTTTTATTAAGAAAATAATTAGAAATAAAATTTATATGGTTCAATTTTAAATTTATAAACTATTTAAAGGTCCAACCATAGGCTTTCTTAAGCAAGACATTTTTAATTCTATTTACATTCTTTTTTAGAAAAATTCAATATCTCTCTAGATAAATTAAACATCTTACAAAACAATTTTTTTTTTCAAAAAAAATTTAAATACATCATACTAAATTAATTTAGTTTGCACTTTGGCTTCCTAAGTAGGGTTAAATAAAGATATTAAATGTAATAAATTTGCAGTGGTTTTTACATTTAATAATATATTGTTATTCTTATCAAAATGAGTAAAAACTTATGCACTTCAGTTTTTGACAAACCAGACTATTTCAGTCTAGTTTTTTTATTCAAAAAGAGTTAAATGCCCTTACACAAAAGTTTTGTTTCAATTTATTTGTAACAAAAATTAAATTTGTATACACTTGGAATGTAATTGTTCTATTAACTTATATTAAAGTTTACTTGAAGCAATCCATTTCCATAAATTTTATAGAACTAATAAATTTATTTGGTATTTTGAAATTATGGATAGTCCTATTAAATATAATGTTGTGTTTTCTTTGAGTATCTATTTTGCATATATGATACGAAATTTCAAAGAAGAAAAGATTTTCGTTTTGTTTTACCAGCCCAAAATCATTTAGATCTGTCTAATTTTACGAGAAATTATTGGTAATACCAAAATTAATTTTGTATAGGGGAGGGGATATTACTTTTCTTCTTATTTATATATCTGTTAAGAGGAGGGTAAATTTCAACGCACATATTAGTAAAACTTTATTATTTACAATTGAAATAATCATAAAATAAAATATTTACAAACGATAATAATTATTGTTTTGTGAAGCATCTCATTGGTGCCATATAGACAATTAATTTATTATTCAAATAATGATAATTGAATGTTTACTTTAATCTCTATAAAACTACCTTTAAACTTCACCTTATTCATAACAAGAATGGAGCCTACAGCTGTAACCATAGACCTGAGTAGTTTTGAAGCAGACATGGTATTTAGATACTTCCTTTTTTTAATGCTTCATTTTTATGTATTTTTAATGGATTCCCTTTGCTACATAGATGAAGCTCTAAACCTTTAAGGAAAAGTTAGTAGGGAGGGAGCTTATGGTCAACAATACACACTTCATGTGTGGGAGTTGTGTTTATTGTTTAGCATACACTTTACTCGTAGGTCTTCATGCTTACTGCCTCCGCTATTGCTGGACAAAAGCCCTGATGAAGACCTGCAGCATAGGTCAAAATGTAGGCTTTCCCATAAGTATTAATACCACTTATTATGTGAGTGACTGTTGACCACATCTCCCCTCCCCATACCCTTGAATTAGAACCTTCCCCTACTAACTTCTTAAATTTTAAATTACAATCAATTATTCCCACACCACTCTAAAACTTCAAAAATGTCAAAAATATTTATTTTTAATATTTTCTGCTTAGCTGGTTTTTGAGCTGAATGACTCAGTAATAATTTTATAAAATAATTATGATTCGTTAAAATATATCTGTGTTGTTAGCGTTGATTTGTATGTAAAAATTTTTGCTTAGTGTAAAGTTCAATTTGTCTGATAAATAATTGAAACACTAGTGAATGTAGTAAATTGAAGTAAAAAGTAATGATTACTAATTAAATGATTAAAATAAGGATCACTTTTGATTGAAATACTAAGACTACTTACTTACTTTTAGAAGAACATGTTCTAAATTTTATCTTTATATATGATTTTTATATATATTTTTTTTTCAGATAACAATGAGACATTAGCCCCAGATTATGAAATAGATGAAAAGTGGTTTGATAATAAGATCCATGAGCTGGTTCTGCGTTATAATTACACCTTAAATCGAGATGGTATTTATCGTGCAATAAAGTATAGGTATACTTATTGGCCAGAACCGAATAATCCTTTGAGAATACGTGAACAATACATAGATGTAATTCTTTATTTTACCTTGATACATTTGAGTAACAATTTAATAATAAATTCATTACCGTATTTTATTTTCTCAATTCCACAGATGATGTCTGATTTTATATATAGAGCTCCTACTGATCATATAGTAAAATTATTAACAGAACAACATGTGCCAGTTTATATGTATGTAATGAATACGACAATTGAAGCATTCAAGTTTCCAGAATGGAGGAAGGCTCCACATGATATTGAACATTTATTGCTAACAGGAGCACCTTTCATGGATGTTGGTATGTCAATAAAAACTACAATGTGATATATAAAATTGAGAATTATGTTTATTATAAATAGTTAAATCTATCTTAGTCTAAAATCTATCTTTAATTATTAACTATTAATTTGTAGATACGACATAGCTTGTCAAAATATTTATAGAATGTATTTTTAACAAATTTTTTGCATTTTTTTTTTAGAATATTTTCCTGTTAAACCAAGGCTAGAGAGAAACATGTGGACAAATAATGACAGAAACATGAGTCATTTCTTCATGAAGGCATTTTCCAATTTTGCAAGATATGGGTAAATATTAAAATTTTCAATTATATTATTGTAATTATAAATTTTCATTATTTAAAAAATATATGAAGGGATTAATCTGGCAATCGAAAAATTATTCTGAAGATAACTTCAGAAAATGTTTTCATAAGTAATAATTCTATATGCTGCTAGTGATTCTTTTCAGAATATCAGATCATAGAAATTAATTGATTGATGTGAGATAGGTGAACTTACTGTTACTGAGAAGTATTAGAATCACATTAAAAAATATTCTAAGACTTTTTCTTATCTAAACTTCCCAATTCATTTACTTGTTGTACAAATTAAAGAATGTTTCTGTGTTAAGATTTTTTGTATTTTGTATTTTTTTTTTTTTTTAATATTTTCTTTTTGGTTAAAAATGTCTAAAAAAAATGACTAAATTACAAATCTTACATGATGTTGAATTAGGAATATTGACAACAGTAACAGAACACAGAGAACTACACAATTCCAAAATCAGGGTTGTGTCATTTTAAAACTATTGTTTTAATCTAATGTTAAACCACTCATTTTTATTTAGTAATTAATTACTTAATTATTATTATCAGGAAATTTATTAATATTCTTTATTTTTTGATGGTTTTAAAAATTACCACATAAATAAATGGTACCATATTTTAAAGTGTTTCGACATTCCATCTGATTCTTAAAATTAATATAGCTGAGAGATTAGGTAGGAAGTTAAAAACACGAAAATGATACAGTTTATCTAAATACTAAAAATAAATCAAAGTGGTGAAGTTGGTATTGATTAGTCCTGATTTAGTGGAACTATCTTTGCACATTGATTGCTTATCTCTGCTCCAGAAGATTTAGGGATAAGCTCTTTTCTTTCTCTGCAACTATAAACTGATCGCTAGTAATCTAAAGTTAATAAAAAATAGAATAATATAGAAATGTTAATAAAAAATATAATAATTGGTAATTGGTTGACTGTCGTGGATAATGAAGAGAAGAATAATTGGGGTGCTCAGTCAAAAAAGGAAGGCAAAAAATAAATTATAATATTTATTTTTTACATATGCCGACGTTTCGACCTGAAGTTCAGGCCTTCATCAGGGCTAAGAAAATAATCAGATAACAAGGTATGAGAAACATAAGTAATGATGGTAAAAAAGATAATAAAAAATGAGAAAATAAAATAGATTAGATCTAGATAAAATAGATCTAAATAAAATATTAGAAAAATAAAATGTAAAAAATAAATATTATAATTTATTTTTTGCCTTCCTTTTTTGACTGAGCACCCCAACTATTCTTCTTTTCATTAATAAAAAATAGATGAGTAGAACACTGTTGTACAATTTTTTTTTTTAACTTTTTAAATTATGAGGAATTTAAAATGATAAAATATATTTAATCTTGAAATAAAAAAATTGGTGAGACTAAAAAAATATTTTTATTCATTTTAATACCAATTCCCTTTGTTAAAACATGTTATGCAAAATAATATTGTTTTAAATTAATAAAAAATAATTAATGTTAATTTATCATATTCTCTATTCAGGAATCCAACGCAGACTGAAATCTTAGGCCTCCATTTTGAGCTTGCCCGACAAGGTGAACTGAAGTATTTGAATTTGAATACCACATTCAATTCGACCATCTACCTCAATTATCGGCAAACTGAATCAGCTTTTTGGACTTGGTACCTCCCTACAGTAATAGGTATTCTGGTGCCTACCTATCCGCCATTCACTGAGGTAATTTATTTTTACTTTAATCCATAAAAATATTTATTTTATTTTTTATTTTATTAGAATGTTCATTTGTTACCATGAAATTATTTTTCATAACCTCTAACTCAGCTAGTGTCCAACTTTCTTGAGTTGAAATGTCTTTATTGTTATTATTTTTATTTTTTTAAACCTTGTCAAAACTTAACTTTATAGCTAATATAAAATGTTTTTACAAAAATTACTTAAAAACAATTTTTGTATTATATAATTAATGTGATATTTCTTTTTTATTGCAGTACTGGTGGGAACCTAAAGAGCCTTTACAAATCGCATTCTGGTCTATGTCTGGATTTAATCTACTTCTTATAGTGATAGTTGTGATCTTTTGTATTCTATGGAGAAATGCTAAAAGGTAATTTTACCCACATCACTCCAATTATCAATTGGCTAACACTTTATCTAATTCTTATTTATAATTTATTTTTATTAATTTCAATTGATGTGTTTTTTTGTCAAATTGCTGCAATAGAGAATTGGTAAGTTATATTCAGTTTAAATTTGGATATATTGCCGATTTACTATTTATATCTCAAGTTTTTCAGTGCACCTAACCAAATTAATAATAGAATGAATCTCATATAACATTTAAAATGAAATAAAGTTTAAACTCTTTGTATATTTAATTTCCAAGGTTACTATTTTCTTCTTTTGTGTTCTATCGATACTTATTTTCTTTAATAATAAATCAATTGAATAATACTCAAATATAAAGGTATATTCATTAAATTGCAGATAATATGTTAATTTATATTAAATCCATAAAATTTGTAGATAAATAATGATTCAATACAATTACAGTGCAATGAAGGGAATTCTGTTATGAAAACAAAAACTAAAATATAGAAAAATTGCTTTTCATCCTTGATGAATACATGAAAGTAATATGTATATGTATATATACATTTATTTAGTATCAATTGTTATTAACTTTACAATCAAGTATTTTTGCTGAAGAATAATGTAATTAAAAATCTATTCATATTTACCAGAAAAAAAAAAACATTATTTCAAATTATAACACTTTTTATTCTAAATTAATTACATAGATTGATTTAAAAAAAATTGAATTAACAATGACTGAAACATACTTATATTTTTTTATTTATTTGTAATCGCCTCTACTCTAAAGTGCCATTGGCAGTATGTTTTTACACTCTATTATAATACTAGTTTTCTATCAAGTACTGGAATAGAGTGGCGACTCCATCCTCACTGTCTCTCAATATTTCCTTCATTGTCATTGGTAGTTTTAATTTTTGTCAGATTTTTCTGTATTGATGGCACTTCACTGTTTTGTCAGATTATTCTGTATTGATGGCACTCCACTCAATAGGTGATTCTCTGGTTGTGGTCTGTTTTCACACTTTTTTCATGTGGGTGCTTCTAGATCTCTAAGACGTTACACATGTGTAAATAGGTAGTGATCAATCCGTATTCGGCACAATATAATTTCCTCTCTTATGGATTTTCTCGTTCTTGTAGCCTATTAGTTGCAATCTGCTTCTATTTCTAATAGTTTAGACTGTTTTATTTCCCAGTTCTCTGACTACTTATTTTTTGTCTGATGAACCCAATCTTCTACTGTGATGTAACTTATTGCAGTTATGATTGGTACCTCTTACTTCCTTGCTAAATTAACAGCTTGATCAGCTTTTTCATTGCCAAAGGTACCACTGTGGGATGGAACCCAGACAAGGCAACACTGATCATTCTTTTTTTCAATTCCCACCATATGTTCAATACATCCCTAATGAGGGAATTGCTTGGCCATGGGTTATCAATTGCTGTCATGACGCTTTTCAAGTCTGTTGATGTCATCCATTTATTCTCATTGAAATTTTATATAAAATGGAGTTACTTCATGATTGCAGTAGCTTCTCCAGTGAATATGAAGCTCTCTTCAGATAAGCTATACAGAAGCTATTGCTGGTTTTCATTAACACAGAAGGATAGTGCAGCCAACACTATTTTCTATTTTGGTATTAGGCATCGGTATATATAACTTTACAATTTTTGTATCTATGTAAGAATTGAAGAACATTTTTTTTTTTAATTTGTGGTGTGTAATCTTTGGAATATTTGATCATCGATGTCTATTTCTGGTCTACGTTTCATCCAGTGAGGAATTTTGAGATTAGGGATGGGTTTAATTGTGTTCAAATCCATGTTAACATTATATTGTGTTTTATGAATCATCTGTTGAAATTATTTTTACTTATGATTATTGGTTATCAATAATGATTGTTCTTTTAAAATTTGATATTACAGAAACTTTAGTTTAGAAAATCCCCTATCCTTAAATTACACAGCAGTTTATAAAAAACATTCTGATTCAAATATAATTAATTTTGATTGCTTGATAAAAATAAATAGAAATACATTTTTTTTTCTTTTTTAAATTTATATAGATGTAGATATATACAAATGTAAAAGAAAAAAGAAAATGAATAACATAACATGTCCATTTTCTGGTTTAAAAACTTAATTCAAAATTAATAAACAATAAAAATGCAATTATTTTTATTTATTTATTTTAAGAATAATTTATTAGATTATGGAATATACACTGTTAAGTTAATTGTTGATTGTATGATTGAAGAACTAATATGGATTTTAATGCTTATGTTTTTTATTCCCCATCTAGAAACAGCGACCCTCTGTACGGTACAGACCTCCTAGTATTGACAGATGATCATGTCGGCATGGAGGGCATAGAGAACCGGAACCAGAGCACAGGGAATATATACGAGTACAGAGACAAGAGACCAGAGTCTAAAATCGGATCAACGCATTCCCTACGATCAAGCCAAGGGTCTATTCTAGACGCAAAGATTTCTAAAAGCCCTAACGGGAGGCCTAAAACTCCGCCTGTAAAACGAACTTCATCTCGAAGTACAATAGACAGCAGTGTGCCCATGACACAAGTGTAAACTTATTTTTGATTCTGTAATAGTTATTGTGAAGTGACCAAAAAAAGTTTTCTGTTGCATATCAATTCAATCAGCGAAAAGTGTTAGTGTCTTATGAGGCAGCTTTGTAATTATTTTGACAAAATGTAAATATTTATTAAGTTTTTGCCATAATAAATCAGAATATATCATATATTCAGAATAAAATCATGTATTTATAGAATGTAATTATATATAGTGTATATTTATATTAAATATATGCTGATTTGTTAAAACTTAATATAGTATAATATAAGAATTAATATATGTTTAAAACATAAAATGCTTATCGTAAGGAATAAAATATGAAATTAAACAATATAGAATCTATTAGATATTATTATAATTTCAAAAATATTTAATTTTGCAAAAATATTATGAATTAAGTTTAGATTATAAATTATTATAGCTCGTTCAATGAATTTTCTAAAGAGATCATTGACCTTTTTTATTTTGATTATGCATCTCAATTCACCTAATTATAATTTATTGTAATTATTAAACTGATTAATATCTTAATGATGCTCCCTGAATTTAAATCCATTGTTGATCAAAAGATTTGTTAAGATGGACGAATAACTGGTGAAAAACAGTTTTATTGAATGTCAATTGATTAAATTGAAAACTAATATTGTATCCTTACTTTTTACTTTTAACTAATAATCATCTTAATGATGCTTCCTGCATCTAAATCCCTTGTTGATCACAGGATTTGTTAATTCAAGCTAAAAAAGACGAAAACCAAAAATCAAATTGGAAACTAATATTTTTTTTAATTAATTTTTTTTTATGAAACTCGGTGTGCCTTATATGTGTTCATGAAAATAGTTTATTTAAGTAATTTAGGTTTAATATCTTATCATTTAATTGTGATAACTTATTGATTTCAGGGATTTATAAGCACTACTTAGTCTTTCATAAAATAATTTGTTATTCATGCATCTAATAATTATGTTGCTGTGCAATCATTTGATTCAATCTATAATATTTTTCATTCTTTTTTCTAATTTGTTTTTATTCTTTTATATTTTTCTTTAGGAATAGTAGAATCATAATATTAATTGATTGAATTTTAAACCAACTTGTATATAAGTTTCATTGTCTTAATGTTTATTTAAATATTAATTAAAAACATATATCGTCAGCATCACGTTAAAGTAACGAATGTGAAAAATCACTTTTTTTAATATAGTTTGTTTACTTTAATACTTCAAAGCTCACCTTGTGGCAAAATGTTTAATCTGAACGACAAACAGAAGACCGGAATTAGTAATGTTATTTTTACAAATTTATAGCTTTGTTAGATATGTACTTGTAGTAACGAATAATCCTAATCAATCGTTTACATTGTGCAGATTCACATTCATTACTTTAATATAGTCCTGACAATATAAAAATTTTCTCCTCCTCATCACATCTATATCAAATTGTAAAATTAACAATTCAATAATTCAAGAGATATCCCAGAATTTTAAGTCTCATTCATTAATTTTGCACTTTTTATAACATTTAAAGGAGTAGGGAATCATATATCTTAATGAATTAAATTTAATTTTATAAATTTTAATCATTTGTGAAAAATTTCCATTTGTTTTTCAATTAAATCTTGTTTTACAAAATTATAACATAAAAATTAAGTGTGCTTTAATCAGAAAAGATTTTCTTAGATTTGAAAATTCCATTTTTATTTTTATTTTACATTCATTTGCTGTTTCAATCAATTTTAATAAAAATTTTTAGTTGCAAAATCCTAATCAGTAAGTAAACTGATAAATAAAATGATTTTGTTAGGTTTATCAACCTGAAATATACCACTGTTGGTATCATATTAAACAAAATTTAATTTATGTTTATTTTATTTATGTTCATGGTTAGCGATTATTGCTGATGTTTATGTATGTATTTATTGTTATTAACCTTTTGAAAATGTTCGTAAAGACAATTATAAAACCATAAATGTTTTCAATGGAAAGAGTGTATTGTAAGTATTCACTCCATTGCTATTTATCACTTTTTTTCAGTAACTCAAAGTTATTTAGGTCTACTTTTTTTAATTTTACAAGTATGATGTATCAACATATTTTATAAATTGATTAATTAATTTATAAATAATAGCCATTTATGCAATGTTTATATTAATTTCCGTCCATTGCTGGAAACAGGTGGTTCCTTATAGCATTTAAAACAAACTAAGCCACTTATATTTGTAAGGAATTTAGTAAGTATCATCATATCTCAACTTGGATCAAAGATGGGTGATTATTTAATGTAATGAACCAAATATAGATTTGAATAATGAAAAATTTCTATCAAGTATAACTTGTAATAAAAGCTTCCTTTATGTTTTTACAACAAAAAATTTGCAAGCTTTGAGTTGAAAAATGTATATATTTCGTTTAAATTATTGGAAGAGATCTTTCAATTACCCATATCATAATATTGATAATTATAATGTAAGAGTGGAGATGACTGTGCTTAAAATCTTTCTTAAATTAGAGTTTAAATAATAATGTAATTATATAACACAACAATTTAGAAATACATTAAGTTAAAAAAATCAGGTGTAAGATTAATGTTATTTTATTATACACAGAATGTTTTACAAAAACTTTAAACCCATTTGTAAATTTTAGTGTATTTACTTTTATATTGTATAATTTTATTAATTATAGGATCTTTATTTTATTAATGTATATAGTACAAAAATATGTTTTATTCTTTTTTGTTTTAACTAATCAAAATAGATGTGGGAACTTGCAATATTGATAAATGCATATAAACCTTTTTTAAATTTATTTCCAATAAAATTTTATTTTAACTGAAGTTATTAATAGAAATATTTTAACCCTCATTTTATAATAATTTTATCTAATTACATATATGTTTACAAACACAAATTACTTTAGCTATATGATAAACAAAGTGATAAAAAGCTTTACCAAGTAACTAAAATCTCAAAATCTAAAACTTTTAAATTAAGAGCAGATTCCTTCTGGTACATAAATAAGCAAACTTTACATGCTGACTTAACAAGAACCAATTATCATCCAAGAAATACGTACTCTCTATTCCCGCATCCATAATAAACTTCACGGACATAACAGACTAATGGATAGCATTCCCAAAATCATGGATGAAATGCCTGTCAGAAGGCAATTGAAAAGAAGCTAGATGAGAGATCTCCTTTTCTAAATTAAGAAACTAAACAAAGACCAGGCAGAGATGCTGCTGGATACTACTTGCTCATGCTAAATCCAAATTATATAGATGTTCCTGATTACTACTTCCTCATGTCAAATTCAAATTGAACACAATTGCTGACTGTCAAATCCATGGCAGCTTTGAATGAAGACATGAAAAGAAAAGTAACTGAAAATTTCTGAATATGTTTTATCCTAGTAAACACCACTAAATCTTTCATTGCCTTATTTGACTGTAATTAATAGTTAAAATTCAGTTAGGCAATGTATCTAATTTATAGAAAATCATTTATGATACCTATACAATTCAATAAATAGACTTCATTTATTTTTCTAAGCCAGCCTTCCATGTAACATGCCCGGGTACCTGAAAAAGATAAGGGACCCAATTCAAGCTCTCTGAAAGATATGTCGGGACCCAATTCAAAGGTTATGAGACCCAAATCGAGTTATCCTGTTTTAGCAGTCATCATTGACTATAGATATTGATTGAGTAATACTTCATGATTTTTCAATAGATATTAAATCTATGTTGGGGCAGTCATCCATATTAGGGTTTCAAAAATATTTGATACTTGTGATTCATACTACAATGCAAATTCTGTTCTGTTCATTTGAAAAATGGTACAATAATTTAACAATGAATTAACAAACATTAATTTCCAGTTAATTAATAAAAATATTGGATACATTTCAACACTTCGAGTAATCACAGGGTCATTCCATCAAGCCCAATAGTGAGCCTTCAAATGGAAGCTGGTAGAGTGAATACCTTCGTAATTTCGCAGTGGTCAAATTTTAGACTTGGTGTTATACATAAAAATAATATTTAAACTCAGATATTATTTTTATACTTATATATCTCTCTTTAAAAAACAGGCTATGTTTAGCAACAATAGTTCATTTAAACCCACCAAGCTATCTTAATCAGAAAAATACTCAATGCACATCACAAACTTTAATTCCATGCCCTTTCCTTTAGTTTTGGAACCATTGCAATCAGAGCCCTGGCTGCTACCAATTCCCAAAATACATAAAGTCAAATATAACCATGTAACTTTGTGTCAAAGTTAGGATTAACAGAATTCAAAGTCTTCCAACTGAACATTTCAATTGGAAATATGTTTACACAGACGGTTCAAAAACTCAAGATGGAGTTGATGCGACCATTGTTACTCATAATATACAAATGTACTTACTTCCCTCACATTGTACCTCTTACTATGCAGAAAAGTTTGCGATAAATTGGGCTATTCCGAATCTCCATTTTCATAACCAGCAAATATATATTTGTAGACTCAGAATCTGCCCTTAAGGATATGAAAAATTCCTTTTCAATTAACCCATTAGTCACAGATGCAATGAGACATATAAAAACATTGGAGAGTGTTGGTTGTGTTAGTAAATAAATAAAAACATTGGAGAGTCTTGGTTTAGTTATGATGTTATTATTAATACACACTATTGTGCTTTAATGGGTGATAAATATTCAGGAAGCAGTCATTATAAAGTTTTTATTGGTGCCAACATTTCAACCCAAACATGTGGGTCATCATCAGGATATGTTTCAAGCAGTGAAGGTATTTCATAACCTAAAAAAAAAAACAATCAAAATCCCAAAAAACAACATCATCACACCCAACACCAAATAACACCTAAAACCCATCACCCAACAAACAACCATAAAACAAACAAATCACCATCACAAACAACATAAACTATACCCAAAACCAACACTATCACAATTACCAACCCACCCCAAAAACATCACATAACCCAAACACACTAAAACACACACAACCCACACATACCACTCCCCCCCACCTAACCCCAACTCACCTACCAACCACCCCAAAACCCAACCCATACCAACAAACCTTCCTTTTCACCCAACATCACTACTTCACTTCATTACTTTTAACTAACATCTAAACACAAAAAACCAAAATAATAAACAATTATATCACATACAAAATCTAAAACACTAAACAATTACAAAAAATACAAACACAACATACTCAACCTAAATAACCAAATAACTATTATTTCTTTCCACTCACCCTTAACCCCACATCAATTCATTCCACCAATTCACACCAAACCACCCCCAACTCATATTATATCATATCAATTAAAACCTAACAAACCAAAAAAAAAAACAAAAACACAAACACTGCAATAAAAAACATAAAAATCTATAAAAACTAAACACAAAAAATTACACCCAATAATAACCTAACTAACACTATATACAATTATAAAACATTACCATTTAATTCTCCATATTCTATAACATTTCCCATTATAACAATATTATCACTAACACACATTACATCAATATAACTAATCAACATAAAATATTATACTAATCATTATCAAAAACCACAACATAGTATTAATTATAATCCTAAAAATCATTATTTTTTTTTGTAAATCATTATAAAATTTTTACAAAACTCAGGTGTGTAATTAAACATGTATTCATTTATCATTTATATAACATTCAAAGAGTATTTTATACTATTATAAAGCAACTAAATATTTTTTGGGGAGTTATGAAAAAATTTTGGAAATTATTTTACATTTTATAAATCCATTATAAAATATCGTAGTTATTAAATAAACGGACATGCTTAAAACTAGGAGACCAATTTAAAAGAAAAAGACCCGATATATATATATATATATATATATATATATATATATATATATATATATATATTTATTTATTTTTTTTTTTTTTTTTTTTCCGTTTTTTGTCCACTGCCTCGCCTTTTAGGCTATACGGGGGTTCTCCGGACCAGGTGAGTAAATGCGGGGAGTTAATGCCAGAGTTAAAAGACCCGAGATATTAATAGATGTTTCCTTTTTTCTTTTCCTCTTTATTTTTTAATTCACAACTGTCAATGTCCACTGACAACCAGTGAATGAGATAACTGTACAAATAGACTAGGAAAAAGGGCATGATAGGCATGAGGAAGAGAAAAACCCAGTGGTTTATCCTTAAATGGATGTTAAATTACGAATATGTACACCTCACAAAAAATTCCTATCACAAAATTTTTAGATCACTATTGCCTTTCTGTGCCCCTCTCCTCCCCAATTAGCAAAAGTATCTCGTAGTAAACGCTGTATTTTTCCGTTATTATTATTTATAAACACTGTATCTCAGAAAAATGACTCAACGTTACATTAGGTCATGGACTTCATATCAAGAGAAATATTAAAATTAAAAACCAAAACATTTTTTCATTTGAAATTGCCCAGTTCAAGTGCAATGCTTCTTCCATTCCTTTTTTCAGTTTAATGTATTCTTCTTTATAACGGTGTTGCACAGGCGTATCTACAGGGGAAAAGAGGAGGTCTTTCGAGCTGAAGCTCCTCCCCTCCAGAATGGTAAAATATAACCATGTTTAAAGAAAAAAAATATCTCTAATAGTATTATTGCTCGTCTAATTACATTTAATAGGGCTTAAAGAATCATTTAAACACCATTTCATATAGGTAGTTAGTTTCTTTCTTTCTTCCGCAGTAATTATCCTAATATATACATACAAAAAAAATCTTTCGGGCTGAAGCCCCTCCCCCCGAAATTAAATCCTGGATCCGTTAGAGCGGTGCTGTACTTCGGTTGCTAAATGAAATTCTCAATATTTTAGTAGGAAAAGTAAAAAATTCAACTTTACGAATTCAAGCACAAGTTGTAGATACATCTTCAGTCTCTTTGAATTGCTATGTATATACACTCCAGAACTTTTTTTTTTTTCATCTAAATTTTACACCGAATTATCCAAAAAAAAGCTAAGTTGTGTGCTTTAGATGACAAGATGAAAGTGAAAAATTCGACAAGGCGAAATTAATAATATGAAATATAAATTATAAATAATAGCTCATTACACAGATGATGAAAGTATGAACATTTCTCTCGCTAAAAATATGCGAGTAAATTTTTAGTTTTTGAGATAGTTTAACCCATATGGAAAAACACTTCAATCAGTCGACTCTAGCCGAATTTACATGAGCGTTACACATCGGACATCTGATGGCTCAGTCTAATTCACTCTCCACAAAAAATTGTAAAACGCGTCCAAAGAAGTTTTCTCTCCAAAAAGTAGCTGCATCCGTTTCAAGGATGATCAGAAGGAGTAAGAATTTTAATGTTTCATAATTTTTATTTTGTTGACAGTACTTGTCTAGAACAAGTCTTCAAACTACGACACTCCCTCGGAAGTTGTTTAGATTACATAGTAAAATTTTAAAAAATATTAAATTTAGTATAAATCACTCAAACACGAGATCACTGCAACATTTTTTGTATGAGTTAAGGAAAAAGAAATGACTCATTAAAAAATATGAGTAATCACAAATATATGTTTTTAAAAATCAATTTACAGCCAAATTTTCTTCCATTACTTTTATACTTTTTTTTAATAAACAATTCAATGGCAAACCAAAATACATACATTAAAAATTGACAAGAAGTTGTTTAGAAAGAGGATAGAAATAAAAACAGATGCCATCGATAAAAACATTAATATTTCATTTACGAGTCAGATCTCAGATGTTTATCAATTGAAATTCGACGAGGAGAAGGAAAAGATCTGATATCAAAATTTATAGATACGGAAAGTTTTATCAAATTTCGTTTATAGTATGCAGACCTTTGACGCCATGACACACAGAACTTTCTTTTGTTATCCACTTATCGGCAATAAATTCGACTCGGATTTCAGAGGGAACTCTCTAATGCTAGTTGGAAACTTAGCGGTTTGGAGCGACCTTAGACATCTCTCCATTCGGTGACCTATAATAAAATATTATCGTGGAAACTTCGGTTCATAAATTAAAAATAAAAAGTTATTTATTGAGATAATTAGCGGAAGAAAACCAATCCTCAGAGGGATGTTTGTTATTTGAATGATTAAATTAGGATGACAAGGACAATTCAGTACAAGTGTTTTAAATATTTTTTTAAAACAGGTTTCATCCCTTGAAAATGGCTTAAGGGCTGATACATCGGTGTAAAAAAAAAAAGTAGGGCTGTTGTGATTCAAAATGAGTGTTGTTATTAATATAACAATGTGAAGTCCTGACCTAAGGATGTCCTGACCAAGTATAAAATTTTTATTTAACAAACTATACAGGGTGTTTCGTAAATGACCGGCACTATTTTAGGTATGTGTTCACTAACACAAAATAGACAAAAAAATTCATATTAATATCTCAAACGCATTTATTAAACAGATATCAAAGTTTAAAGATTTAATTTATCATATGTCCATTTTAGGCCCAAGGTCACCAAAAAAACACATTTTTTTTATCTCCTGTATGCTTTATTCAACGTTTCGGCTTCAGGAGCCATTTTCAAAAGCCTGCAAAACTAATTTTAATTTATTTTTTAACATTCAAATACAGCCTCAGACACATATTATTTAACAACCACAAGTAATACATTTAGTTTAAAATTTTATTTTATTTTTTTAATAAACTTATATCATCCACCTACCATAGATATGTCTGAGGCTGTATTTGAATGGTAAAAAATAAATTAAAATTAGTTTTGCAGGTTCTTGAAAATGGCTCCTGAAGCCGAAACGTTGAATAAAGCATACAGGAGATAAAAAAAAATGTGTTTTTTTGGTGACCTTTTTGTGACCTGACCAAACCTGAAGGATGTGACAAGAAAATTTAAAGATTTATTACTTATTATTATTACAACATTTAGAGTAACTGTTCAAAGAGGCCTCAGTTTTGTTGAATGCAACATTCAGCTCGACGAATCTATGCTTCTCTGGCTCTTCGTATAGAATCAGGATGGTGCTTGATAGTTACTGCGGCTTCCACGAACCGATTACTTACATTTTTTGCAAAATAATCTCCCAGAAGAATAAACCTCTAGAAGATATTCCGCTAGGCATTAGGCGAAGGCTGTGGGTTATGCATGATGGTGCTCTAGCTCACTTTTCTAATAGTGTCACTGATTATTTAAATGCAACTTATAGAGACCGTTGGGTTGGTCGAAACGGACCTGTTAAATGGCCACCACGATCTCCGGATTTAACGCCATTCGATTATTTTGTGTGGGGCTGGATGAAGTCTATGATTTATTCTGCGGCAGTTGGCACGCAAGAAGAGCTCAGAAATCGGATTGTGGAAGCTGCAGTAACTATCAAGCACCATCCTGATGCTATACGAAGAGCCAGAGAAGCAAGGATTCGTCGTGCTGAATGATGCATTCAACAAAACAAACTTTGAACAGTTACTCTAAATGTTGCAATAATAATAAATAATAAATTTTTAACTTTTGATATCTGTTTAATAAATGAGTTTGAGATATATGTTAATATTAAATTTTTAGTTTATTTTGTGTTAGTGAACACATACCTAAAATAGTGCTGTGCAATTACGAAACACCCTGTATATGTTTTAAACAAATTAAAGCCAAATATAAATGACCTCGAAAAATCTGGAAGTTTCGGGAATTTTCAATAGATAGATAAAACTTAACTTTATTCTAGTTTTAAGTTTATATTACATTTACCTGTTAAAGAATGTTGACACTTGATAACTATAATTTTCAAACACACAACATTGGATCGATAATATTGCAATTTCATATCAAAAAAAGTACTAGTTTTAATTTCAAGTGATTGAGTAATATTTTTACCTCGATTTTAAAGTAAGTAAAACATTTACAGGTTATTAAATTTCAACTTTTTCAACTTTTGGGTTTTAAAATTATTTTGAGATGGAAGGAGACAGCTAATAACTACGTCTTGAGTTGCGATTGATAATAAATATTTTTTTTATAATATCCAGTGCAATGTGAACATCACACAACTTTCTCCTACCATTATATTTTTTCAAAGGAAGGAGATGGTCCGGGGTGGCGGTCATAAATAGGTTAAATAGTGGCAAAAACTATTTTATTAAAATCCACCGTTTCCTTGCTGAACACACCTTTAAGTCTCTATTTTTATTCTTCTAATTTTATATACTTATTTATTTATTTTTGGTTTTCTTTTCTTTCTCCACATTCCTGTATGTCTATTATTTCATATTATATCCTTTTTCCTTCTTTTTCAATCTCTTCTGTAGATCTGTAGAAGTATATTCACATTTTCATATATTATATATTATACTATAACAATTGTTACCATCTATTTACTCAGTTTAAGATCTTGTTACTTAGCTTACTTTGTTTATATTTTAATGTACTCACTGTTTATAATGTTAATAAGCTTATTCACATTGTTTGTAATTTTTTTTTCACAATTCTCGATATTTTTTTGTATCTTATGTCCGTTCTAGCCTGAAGGAGACCTGCAAAGTCGGCTCGAAACGTTGGCTTTTAATAAAATAGTTTTTGCCACTATTTAGCCTATTTATGACCGCCACCCAGGACCATCACCTTCCTTTATAATGCAACGGTCAACTATTAAATATTCATTATATTTTTTCACTGAAATATGGCTAGTTAATGTTTAATTATTAAAATCTATTATTATGGTTAAATATATTAAAATGTAATACAATGTTTGTCATTTTTTCTCGTATCCTCCCACAAAAATATGTTTTGGTTCATCAAGCTTATAAATAATTTTAAAAGTTTTAACTTAGTTTAGAAACTACATTTACTTTTCATGGAAACAATTATTTTCCGTTAATCTCAGGATATTATCTATGTCCTGCAATAAATACCATCACTTCCTGTACAAATATTTTTTATCAATGCACAACAAATTATTGTAAAACAGGTATGTCACCTTGGATTTTAACTCAAACCAGTGACTCACACGGAACTCTCACACAACACTTTACCGATGAGGTGTCCATGTCGTTACAACTTTGAGAACTCCCAATCTAAAAAATATAAATAACATTTGCCACTTTGGGTTTGCGCTGTACAATTGTGTTGTTAGATCTATTTAGAATAGAATAGAAGAATAGAAGAATCAACTTTATTCTGGGACTACGTCCCTTGAGAATAACAATATTGTACATAAAATTAACATTACATCTGGCCAAAATGTATATTACAATAAACAAAAACAAACAAAAAAAAAACAACTAAAAAATAAGGGATAAAAGAAGTATTTACATAACTGTTCAGATATAGGAAGCCTTAATATGAGAAATAAGGTTCTAATACTGCAAAATAGTTGCTATACACAATACACTATGAAATTATAAATGAGCGACAAATAACTTTTGTTGTCATGTCATTTTATTAATGAAAAAATAATAATAATAAAGATGTTATAGTAATAGTAGTATGTTCGAAGTACATAATAGTATAATCGAAATACAATAATAGTTACAATACAATTTACATAGGAATACAATTTAGTTGCATTAGAGCGTTAAATTAGCTATGAAATTCTCAAAGCAGATCCTAAATCCTTACTTTTAAAGTTTAAATACTTCTTTATAAATAACACATTAGTTTATAACCAATTAACATTATATTCCATACATAATATTCTTCCTTTTTACACGTAATGAAAAATAATCTTGTTTTAAAAATGAAACTTCAGTTGTGCAATGATGAAACTAGAAAATCCATAGAAAAACTCAGAACAAAACTAATTAAGCTTAAGGTAAAGTTCACACAAAATCGATATTTAAGGAGGAAATTGAGACCAAGACGAACTAGTTGAATTTCAATGAAAATAAACACAATCACAAATAAAACCTTTTTTTTTTTACAAATCCAGAGTAAAAATTACTTTAAATTTACTGAAAATTACACGAAATCTAAGTAACGGCAGTAAGTGACATGCCAGTAACGTTTGAAATCGACCAAACAATACTATATCAATTAATTTTTACAATAAAATCTAAAATTTTATAACCCAATAACAATATTGTAATAACCTAACTCCCACTCCATATGATCAGTGCCTTCAACATTTCACAGTGTTAACAATTATTTATATTAATTTTAATTATTAGATGGAATTCAATGAAATTTATAATAAGTAATTTCATTACTGTTCTCCAAATTTCCTCCAAGTTTGAGTCAAATCGAATGCGCCGTTTTCAAACTATAAAAAACTAAAAGCGGAATTATTTTTTTCTGGAGTAGTAGACAGAATTAGATAAAATTAATGCCCATTTCATTTTAAGTTTACGTTAGAATTTAATAAAATTGATATGGGACCATCTAGATACCAACCCACACAATTCCTGAAAATTTCATGAAAATCGGATAAACGGTAGTAGGTGATATGCCCGTTACATCGATTTGAACACAGACAAACAGACACCGAACCAAATTTGATCTCTTTGTCTGAAATGTAAAACATGAGCTAACATTTTCGATTCTGACCACAAATTTTTTTTTAATCTCTCGCACTAAAATACAATGCTTGCATACAATTGGTAGTGAGGAAGCAAAACGCCTTTGAGAAATAATATATATCAAATATCCTTCAACTTTTGAATTTTTTTCAATTAACCCATTTTTTCAATTACTTTTATTGTAATTGTAATAAGGTTTTCATTTTCAAAATTTGAATTCTATATTTCTTCATGAAATTACAATTGATTTGGTAGCTCATTCGTCAAATCCATCGCTCATTTGAGCCAAAACAGCTATACCATACTTTTACTACCGTATTATATACAGGATGTCTCAATTCTTATTCTCTAACTCTGGGAAGTGATTCTAGAAAAAATTTCCATCAAAAAAGTTCATTTGATGCATATGCCGATTCCGAACGAAAAAGGAGCTAAGACCAATTTTGTGTATCCAAGTTTTTATTGAATAATTAAATTCTAAACTCACCATCGTAATTTAGACAAAATATTTTTGAGAAAAAAAGTGAACATTAGATCTGTAAGTTCACTTTTTTTCTGGTCGCTATACGACACATGCATCAAATGAATTATTTTGTTGGAAATTCGATATAGAATCTCCCTCTTTCCCCCCAGCCATCAAGAACTCAGACACCCTGCATAGTGTAGATATACATTAATGGCTTATTTGTACAAATGTTTTATTTTTTATTTATATTTTATTAATCAGAGAGAATCACTTTATTATCATAAAAGGGTGCTGCCCAAAATTACATTGGGTTGCTTTAAACACAGCATACTTATTAATCGCTATAGACAATTTTCCAAAACTAATATACAATTATATAGTATTAACAACATGTATGAGCATAATATACAATTTTTTTTTTTTTTTATCTATATATATATTTTTTTTTATCATAATTTTTTTCCTATATTTTTATTTATTTATTTTTTATTTATTTATTTTATTTTTACTATTTCTTTAATTCATTTATTAGCACTATACATCCCTTTCTGTTCCTTCTCTCACTCTATACATTTTTCTCGTTCCCTAGATTTTCTCCTCTCTTTTCCTAACCTAATTCATAACATGCATACAAAAACATAAAGTGCAGTGGACGTGGTCAATAAATAATGTAAAAATGCTGTAAAACACGCATGCCTCCCCCCATGAACAAACTCTCTATCCATGCACATGGTGATGGATAATTCCCAGGGAGTCAAGGACTCCCCTTATAAATCATTTAATTATTATATAAAAATCATTTAATACACTAACATTATAACCCAATTCCACATCGGCGAGACACCACCCCGCCCTTATCCGAGACCCCCTCCACAGCATGGAACTGATGGCTCTTCAGTCCGGCTCCCGGCACCGACATGAAAGGATGGATCGTACGCGGAGTGTTCGAAGATCGCGGCTAGGACGTCGCCTGTCCAGAAGGCTCTCGTTGGTAGTGACCAAAGTTCCAGGTCTTATTGGAACCAAGTTGAGGCAGGAATTTGGATCAAGGGATAACTTGGCCCCGAAGAGGTTGGAGATAACGCTGATAGCTCCAGACAAGACTCAGAGAAACGTGAGTACAGTGTGTTCTTGTGGGAAGTGTAGTGATAAGGGAGCGAATTCTAGATATTTCAACTAGTGGTTATTCTTAAAATACTGAATTTAAAACGTTTGTAGTCACATAAACAAAATAGTAATATTACCATAAAGATTTTTTTTTATCATTGAAAAAAAAAAAAATAATTGAAGTTATGAATTTCATTCGTTTTATTGATCAGAATTATTTGAACCCATTAGTTTTCTCTTGCATAGAAAGATTTTATTTGCTAAATTTTACATACTGCAAGTGAATTCGCATACTATATGTATGGATGTTTATTTTACATTTTAATTATGTTATCCCTTTTTTTAGTATGAAAATAAAAAAAAAAAATCATAAGAATATAACCAAAACAAAAAAAAAAAAAAAAAAAAACTAAAAGCTACAAACTTTACTACACAAACTATAGTTTTTTTTTATTTTTAAATTTACATTTTTATACTAAAATTTTAAAAAAATTATGTACAGCAATAAATTTAGTTTTAAAAATAAATAAATTGAAATAATTACAGTGTAGGTAAATATAAATAAAAACATAAAATACCAGATATATATACACATATATACAAATAATCATTTAACGAACCGATAGTAATAAATAAAATTAAAATATAAGCACTGCAAATAAATACAAGTAAAAATAATAAAAAAATACAATATTTATAAATTGTATTTTATCCATGACTCATGTATGTAGGTACTGGTATGTATGCTCAATTCACGATTAGAGTCAGAAAATAGTGTGATTTAAATAGAGACTAACAAAACTATTTTTAATACTTCAAATAAAAAATTATACACTAGATAAAAAAATTTATATTGCGAATTATCAAGTATCAATATATATATGTATATATATATATATATATATATATATATATATATATATATATATATATATATATATATTCACGAGATTACGATAGCTGCCATATTTTCTTACATTACAATTTAGATAAAAAACGTATTTTTAAAATAATGTAAGAAACACATCCACATTATAATTTCTTCAAGTCATTTGAATAAAACAAAATATCTTCATACATACTGTTCACTGGCAAATAAAGTATTTTGGCAAACGTTTAAAATTTTAGCAAGAATGTTGAGAAATTAATAACTAATTATAAAAATAATTGACATTTCTATCGAAAGAGAAACTCCAAACCGAAAGTTATGAAATTCAACTGTGCTCCATATTTTCACCATATCCTTCACCTGATCAAAAGGTCAGTGATCCATCAAAATGTCACTAATTCTTTTTTTTTTTTTTTTTTTTAATGGATCGAGAAATTATCTATTTCAGTCAGATATCTACATAATTATTAATAACAAATACTCCCGAACGTATTTACTGTTATGTGACACTAGTGTCCATAGTTGAATTAATGAAATTGTTAAAATAATCCAAATTTTTAAACATTTTCACTTATTTTTCAAAGTTGAGAGTTAATGTTTACATTAGATATACTCGTTAAAACTATTGAATTTTTACCGAAAATCATACCTTAAAAATAAACAAAGTATGCCATTACAACATAAAAAGTTGTAGAATAATTTCTAATACTTTTTTAGCTATATTTAAATACCGTTAATTTTCTTCTTGTAATTTTCTCAAATAAAAGCTTTTTGTGAGTTTTTTTTTTAGGACTAAGCTTTATCAATAATACATTTTTTAAATAATACTTTCGGGTTGTTTTTTATCTTAATTAATTTTATGCTCAAATTAAATGCTACCAATATAAAACAAATAAAAAATAATATTTGACCTTGATTAGTTTCTATCTGATTTCTAAACATTGAAAACTTTATGGATAATCGTATGTATGAGTTTGAATAATTTGTTTCAGTTCATAAAATTATTAAAGTTAGTTTTTGATGACTTACTAATAAAATAGCTAACACAATCGTGATTTGAAGTTTACTTTGTTTTGAGGGAGATTCAAATTTAATACAAAATTCAAATTTATGTTTAACTTTCATTAATGGATTCAAGTAACTAATTGTAATAGAAAAGAACTTATTATTTCTATAATTTCAAATTCAAAGTATATATAGATGAAAAAAAAATTAGATAACGTCATATTTTTGTACAAATTATTTCTCAATAATCAAAATCATAACAATATTTATTGAATTTAATTTTTTAGTGATTATTCCTACTAATAATTAGTCGGAAAATTAGAAATTAAAATGTAACGAAGCAGTAGGTATGGCAATTTACGTAACACAATTAAGTAAGAAAATAAATAATAAAACTACCCATGCTTTATTTGGAAATACAATATTTAACTCATTTCGCCAATCACAGTAAATGAACTTCATATTTGAATATATGCATAACATTTAAGATTTATTAATTCAGTTGAACTGCTAGTTTAAGAATAATAAAAAAATTTCTAATTCGAAACAATTATTTTTTTAATGTTGAATTTTCGTTTCTGACGATATGTGAAAATTTGCTTACATTTTTTTAAAATAATGTTAAGGCAACCATTAAAACACTGGATGATTATCGGAGTTGAACTCCGATTTATTATTTGTGTCAAATAAAAATATCTTCTAAAAAATATTGTTGTTGCAATGCTATATATTGCAATGATTATTATTTTTTTTAAATGAGTTTGAACGGTTCAAGTTCACTGCTTCAAATGTTATACACACACGAACTTCTGTTCAATGACCTTTAAAAATTTTCTGGCGAGGAAAATTGGCTATGAGGTATGCAAAATTAAATCCCATATTCGTTAATGTTTGTTATTAATTAATCAGTATTATAAATTATGAGTATTAAAATATGATCAATTATTAACCATGAAAAAATTGGATAATTAATTTAATAATTTAAATTTAATAAAAGATTACAGGAAAAACAGCAGTAAAATAGATAAATTGTATACTGTTAAATATTTTAGAAAAATTAATATCGAGTATATAAAGTATTAGGAGATAAATAACTGAAAGGGAAAAATCTAATTAAGTATAATTTTAGTTAATAATTTCAATTTTTAAATAATCCAATAGATTTTTTCTTTTCGGATAGGCAAAAATAAATAGTAACCAAAATTATTGTTTGCCATGATGGTTATTGATTTATTTTTATAGTTATTATTCTTAAATATTATTACTTTATCTAAAATTAACTTTTATTTAAAGCAGAATTGTAAGTGAAGGTTGTATGATGCGCACACCAAGTATTTTTTTTTATTATTTTAATATTAATAATACCTGGTAACTCATTACAAATAAGCTACGTTGTTTCACTCTTTACAAGCGATAAAATCGCGCTTTCTTAGATACGATAGTTCTGCTCAAGACTACTATTGCTAAAAACATGTCACAACAATTGAGGATCGTTATGAAATATAAATAAGAACAATTATTTATCTACAATTAGTATCTTGCAGACGGATTGATGTATAATTCCTCGTAACACTAAGGAGTGGTAGGAACTTGCGTTACAACTCTTTGTGTACGTCTAGTGTAGTTGGACTCGGGCCAGACATGAGAAGGTTGTTTTAGATCTGTGTTCTTTCAACGTCCTGTACAGTTCTAGATCTATCATTAACCTCTGATTGTCTATTTGTACAGATACATAATGTCTAATGCTTAATGTTTCTTCAAGTAATAATTTGCCGTGAGTAGTTATATGAGAGTTTGGTTGATAAACTTAAACATATTACGAAAAATTATTCGATCTATTATTTTCTTATTATTATTATAATATGCTTTAATTTTTAGGAGACCTCTTGGTAGTAAATGTTAATAACGCAATGTAAAAAAGTTAGTACGACATAGTCTATACTATTACCGTGCGTTCGCAACTGAATTTAACTTGACCTTCCTAAAGCAAGAATAAAACGGGAAATTTTCAACCAATTTAACCTGAAGAATACACATGTTGCGGCATTAATAACTAAAATAATTAATAAATTTTATTTTACTTTTAAAAAAGGTAATCAAAAGATTTGTCGTTGCAAACGAGAATTTCCTTTTAATAATACAATGTTGATATTATTTTTAAAAGCTAGTTTAAATATATTATATATAGTATAAATATATTTAAATCATGAATTTAATATTATAATTACGATTATCATAGGATAAGACTTTCAATTTTGACTGGAGAAGACGATGGAAAAAAATAAAAAATAAAAATAAGAATGGCGGGATTTATTGTGCGTAAAAATTCAACATAATTATTGTGAAACGGACAACTATAATATTGAATATTTAAAATTAATTTGTTTATATGTTTGTGTACTTGTAAGGATTTTTATTTATTTTATATTTTTTTTGTTTTACTTGTTATATATACCTACTTAAAAATATCTTTAAAAATACAATTGAATATGTAATATATATACTTGTTAAGATTAAATACAGGAGAGAGGGAATAGCCTTCGTAACATTGGTACATTTTTAGAACTTTTTCAACTAAAAATAAATAATGTAAAAAAGTAAAAATATCTTTGATATCTTAGTGTGTACAACCTCAAATTAAAAATACAAAGTTTTGCACAGTCTAACTAGTTTGTCTGGCCAGCTAGTCGACTTTTCTTGCTTGATTTTGAGTTTACACATTTTATTCATTCAAGTAGCTTATCTATGATTAAATTTAAATTGTTTTTAGCTCAAATTATTGGGAGAGGGGGCTAAACGATATTCTTGCCCTCTCCTCATTTTTATTGGGGAGCCCCCTCCTTCCCAAAGTCTGCAGCTATGACGATTATTGTGTTGTATTTTTCAATGGAATAGCAGGAAGGTTCATTGTGTTCATTTTCAACACTGGTCAAGGAGAACCAACTTTTTTGTTGTTGGACATATTCTTAATTTCATTTATAAATGTTTTTAATATTTATAAAATCGAATATGTTACTAATTAAAAAAGGATCGACTATAGTATGGTTTAACAATGATAATTAATTATTATCGACTATTAAAGACGTAATGTAATTTAGTTCTTAAACTTAAATTTATACTTTGATTAATCTTTTTTGTATAATCTGTTTAGTAAAAAGGGTTTTGACATAACTTTTATAAGGCTTTCCACTTTATTTTTTTAGTGTTTTAAGAAATAATAAATGAAAATAGCACCGATTAAAATTTTTAAATCATTTAATTTACATTAAATAAAAAGATGAGTTATGTAAATGACGTTTTACAAATTGTTTTTTATGTTTATGTTATTATATTTTTTCCCTAAAGCATTGAAATTCTATTTTTTACAATAGCTTATAATATTATTTTTTATACTGATAGTGTTTTCATAGATGTCTTATATATGTTTTTATTTATTTATTAAAATTGTAAATAAATATATTGTAAGAGCCAGAAAGCCAGATTTTAATAAAAATGAATTACGTTTTTTTGTTTTTTTTAAAGGGTGAGACGAATGGAAAGAGTATTTTAAATGATAAATTTAAATTCAATATTGTTGTTAGTGCACTTAAATACCAATGTTATCCAAAAATAAAAATATTTTCTTTTCATATTTGTATGTTTTATCATTTTCTCTCGAATTTGACGGTACTAGAATAATAATTTATAATAGTAACATTAATTACACAATGATTATAATTGTATAATCGATTCCCAGCAATTATTTTATACATGATTTTAAGTCGTGGAGTACAGCTATGTTAGTCGTAACGAATTATCACTGCACTTGAAAGACAATCCATGGACTTAAATTACAGCAGGATGCAACATTATACCCAGCATTAGCTTTTAAGTTATTAAAGAGGTCCAGTTTTCTATAAAATTGAAAAATCTGCCTGTTAGTTATAAAGTGTCTACAAAAAAAAAACAACAATATATAATTATATTTTACTGTTCCTAACCATGTGTAAATCATGATTTCTAAACCTAAAAGTATATATATATTTTTTTAAACGTTAAAAATATGTGTAAATAATTAAATTAATTATTAAATAATTGAAACTTTTTCTTCTTCAATCCTCGAAGAATTTTATTGTTTGTATAATAATTAGCTAGCTTTTGTATTATATCTGATCTTTTTTTTATTATTCATATTGCAATTTTTAAAATAATAAATCCTTGGCAAATAATATGAACTTCAAAAATGATTTGAAAAAAAAATCGTTTAAGAGAGTTTCAAATAAATACGGGAAGTGATGCACATAGACAAGCAATGGACCAGTAATTACAGGAAGCAGCATTCATGAAAAATACGTAAACTGTAACAACTTTTTAACAAAATTCGTTTTTCCGTCTATTTTATCTATGGTACTGGCATATTATATAGTAAAAATAATTAATAATTATTCCATTTAAAAAATATCCAGTCAATAAATCAGCTACCGAATTACGTAAGGTTTGTTCTATTTTTTTATTTTTTAAACATAATTTTTTTTTATAAAACTAAAGAGCAGTACTAGAGTAATAAATCTATAAATAGTGTTTATTTTTTTTTTTTTATTATGACTTCTTTAAACTTACCATAAGTTGTAAATTTTCTGAGTTTTGGGCTAATAATATTTTCCTATCTTCATATTTTTACCATGCTTTTTCAAAAGGGTGTCATTTTTTGGATTTAGCGGTGAAAGGTACCTTCACAATGGCTCAAAGATCGATTTAGATGAAGTATTATTAAACGTTTGGTATACCGACAAAAATAAAATAACATATATAAAATAAAACACTTGACGAACAAAGATTAAGAAATTTAAATATGTATTCAATAAATTAAGAGTCAATTTTTATAAAAATCCATTTTCCGGTACAGAACTTATTTTTTTAGATTTTGTTCATGAAATAAAATAAGGCAATGTTCTGCCTCTATTTAGTCTTTTAGACGAGTGCCGCTGATATGAGATGTGTTATCTTCGGCTCGTATTCAGATTGACTTATCTATTTTATTCGTAGTGATGCATACATTTGTCAAAATATTAAGTTTATTTATTTACTAATATTGAAGAGACGCGAAGCTTTGTTTTAGAATTTTAAAGTGATATACTTCAAATATTATAATAATAATAAAAAGAAGTAGGTATTTATGCTTAGCGAACATGTGTGCATCTTCTTGAATTAGCTTTAATAATTCATTACTGTCAACGGGGTATGCAGATTTCTTCATTGGCACACTCATTACTTTAATGAGAATATACTAAATCAATTTACAGGCTTACGTAAATGCATTTAAATATCAGAGATATGTTTTTTCTTAGAAATATATTATCTCGGCATTCCTTCTGTGATTCTTTATCAATTATCTTTTACATCCACTACGATATAGTAGCTATTCTAACAAGGAATTGTGAGATAATGGGAAGTTGCCGACATACCATGGGAAGAAGACTGTACAAACATCATGCTAACTTTCACGTATAAAAAACTTGTTTTTTTATCAATTCACTATCACACATCATCTAGCATTTCTTGTATTTAATTTCGTTTGTTAAGTCATGGAGGTTGGGTGGGATGGTATACACGGCACCGTTTAATCATTCTATTAAACAATTTCTGTTTTCTCAGGTATAATTTCATTTTAAATGTTTTTTCTATCATAAATATGAAATGAATGTTTTCCTTCTTCCATTTTATGGAACGGCAAGTTTCTCGCAAAACGTCACGTAGGTACATTTTTGAAACTAAACTTTCAAAGGATGTTTTTATGAATTTGGAATTTATTAATCGATGAAAAAACATAGCAAGTGTATCAAAATGACACAAACCCCTTTATATAAAAATAAGTTACATTTAAGTGCACAGCGATTTAATTTTACGCAATATTACTTTATAGTTTTCTCAATAAGCCCACGATATATTTTTGTAAATATTCTCAGTCTATATTTACTTTAACTATTTTGTTTTCACTCACTACGATTTCTACAAGATTAAAATATTTTTTTTTTACTTTTATATCATTTATGAAATTTGCCTTTAGTTTATAATTTAATTTATATTTTACGAATATAGCCCGACAAATGTTGGTTTTGATATACATTTTGTGATTATTAGGTTATTAATAGCCCCATAATAAAAATTAACTTTTCTTTCTTTCTATATCATTTTTATCATATATTCATAAAATATCAGACATTGCGAGGGTTTTTTGGGGGCGCAAAATAAAAACAAGATCTATGATGCCAACAGAAAAAAATAAATACAAATTTATATAATACATATGATTTATTTAATCAAATATTTTTATTTATTTAGAAGTGTAATAATCTGGTTGTCACGTGGACAATAATTATAGTGACATATGAACACATTCATACCATATATTCAGAAAACATAAAATTGACAAAAGTAAAATAATAACTAAAAATAATCAAAAACTATGTACAACAAAAAATAAAATATCTAAAGATAAGTAAATTAAAAACATAAAAACACAGTCATACCTATATACAATACATACAATCAGGCAGGGAATCCCAAGCCAGGCTTGTCCCCCCTATTATGGAGGGAAAAGCAGGACTCCAAGAGATCCCTGTGCTACTCTCTCAACTTCGTCACTGGTGCTAAAGCCAGTGAATTTTATGAAATAGAGACATAATTATATTCTGATAAACATTATTCATCTCTCTAGTTTCTCCTTGTTCTATGACAATGGCTAATGATGAATATATTGAAGAGAAAAATGTTTGTAGTGATCAATAAAAAAAAAAACTGTAAAAATAAATTATTATATGGCGACGTTTCGGCCCAAAGTCCAGGCCTTTATCAGGGCTGGTCAAACGAAGGCTTCGGCAAGACCAATGATGAAAATAACGTGAAATATACCTGAACTAGCGATTTATCATTTGTTTTATTAAAAACTATCTTTATATCTCTTCATTCTCCATATGATGACTCTTTGAAATGAAAACGAAATAAGATTTCCATATTACAATAATATGAAGGTTAATTATTATTTTTGTGTAACATGAGTGAGTATTTGTAGTGATATTATGAGTGTATTAACATTTTTTTTTTCAATTCTCTTTTTTTATACATTACCATGTAGTTTTTTTTCATATAACTGCATAAAATATATTACATTTTATATGACTGATATCATACCTTTACGCGAAAATAATTTTCATACAAGAATATTTTTAAACCGATTTGATAGTAAATGTGTTTTTAAACATTGATATAAAATGTAAAATGTTACTTTAGGATATAAACGCTGAAAATCTAAATATATATATATATATATATATATATAACACAAATCTAAAGAGTCGGTTTAAATCCAATATTTTTTGAAAAATTATGTGTGCGTTAGACTGTTTACTGAGGTAGGCTTTAACCACGCATACATCTATAATCATAAATGTCAACCAATGTGAAAATCTGTTTACAATTATGCGAGAAAATATCGTTTGAAGCCAGTATAGTAAATAAAGCGCAGATACAAAGTTTCGAACATATTGAAGTCGATTTCAGAGAAGACTGTTTTTTCCCATGAACCACCATTTCTTCTCTTATTACGTCAGATAGCTGAGAAAATCATTATTTACTTTTACTACAGGAAAAAAGAACTAAGAATACGCTCAAGTATTCTAAGTTTTGTTTAAATATCTTAAACAAACGTATACCCCGATGATCGAAAAAAAAATATCTTTTTTGTGTGTTTATTCCCCATATTTTTGCAATCAATTTTGAATTTTATTAAGCCAATGAGATACTATTGGTATACACATAATCATATCATGTGTATAAAACAAATTATTATAATTGCACTTCGCGGACAAAACATCGCGAATAGTCCGAAATAGGACTAATAACAAATTCAGTGTCAGTGTGCCAATATACATTTTTATCTATTTTTTTCATGATCCTTCGTTTTCGATTGGGAACCCGTAATTTACACTTGTTTCTTTTTTCAAGTCATCATGAACCGGAGAAATAATTACTGCTTTGAAAACTGTTGATCACCTTCGGGGGAATAAAAGTGTTTATACATACAGGATATTCGGTTTCACGAAATAGCATGTTGGACTTATGAAAGTATCTTAACAATCATTCAAGGACTTTAACACAAAAGTCTTATTAATTATAATTTTTTTAAAGTAAAATTATCTCATTTATCCATGCTACTACAAAAGGTATACTTTTCTATTTTTTTTTTAAATTTAATAAAATGTATTCTTTTCAATAAAATTAAAACGAAACAATAATTTGCTCCCATCAACAGTCGAGAAACATAAACATTCTTTATACCCAGGATTTCATGACCAACTTCATAGACACCCTTTTACAGGAAATGTCCAAAACTTCCATACTTACAAATACGTTCATAAAGCTAAAAATGTTCTAGCTAAAAGGAAGTTAAAAGTTAAGCAATTATTTAATGGTCAACGGTACATAAAGTTCATACACTTTAAGTTGAAGCACGAATATCAACGAAATAATTTAATACAAATTCTATCAACTATTATAAAACTATATAAATCCTTTTAATAATTAATTTCCAAAATATATTGTTATGGAATTTACCAACTAATTTTTGTGAAGGCCTTGAATCCTCAGCCCCATTATCTTCCCTCCCAGGATATCCTGACGCCATTTTTTAAATTACATCTAAGTATATATGAATAAAAACATCCTCAAACCAACCCATTTTATAAAATTCGGATGGAAAAATTATTTAAAACTTATCCTATAGTTCATAGTAATTTTAAATGATTTTGAAAAATTGAAATGTTTCTCAACTTTGAAATACTATAAAACATATTTTGAAGTTATAAATGAGCGTCTTACTGCTTCAACTGAATTTTGTTTATGAGGAAATAAAACTTTAAAATGTAGAGAACTTAAATAAGTCGAATTCGGCGTATCCTTAATTCCTTCAATACAAATTAAAATTGTTAATGAAGATCGAAGAATAGTTTGTATCTTAAACCATAACATAGTCAATTTTATTTTTATTGATCTACTAATAAAAATTCAACAAATAAAAAAAATAGTGTATACATATTTTTATAATACGATAAAAAATATATTTATATAATTTAATAGAAAAAATATTTAAAGATTTGGAAATATTTATTATTTAGCTATTTTTTGTTTAAATTAAAAACAAAAATCAATAGTTACTTGTTCCTGTAGAGTATCAGATTTTTTTATATTGTCTAACGATTGGAAATAATTCTTCTTGAACATACGTTTAGGGCAATTATACTGTTGCAGCAATATTGTTTTATTAGAAATTAATATTGCACTGCTTCAACAGGCAGTTATCTACAAGTAAATATGATTAATTTAAGAGAGGGAAAAATCTATATCTCAGAAATATTAACATCAATAATATTGATAATTTTTCATATACAAAGTTTTGAGTCTATAAAATAGCTTAAATTTGTATTTAAGTAATTAAGGACTCGCCGAATTCTAGTTATTCGATAGACTCAAAACTGACAGCTTCAGTGATCAGACTAGAAATAGAACAATCCACGCCTTCAGCTAAAAATGATAACTCTAATAACAGTTAACAAAATTTGTTTTGTGTGGTAAATAAATAATAAGTATCGAAGTTATATTGTTCCGAGTTACTATTGTATTTATTTTTTTTAAAATAGTTTAATTAATTAATTAATACTATATATTATTTCTAAAAGGAATTTTTTTTTGTCGGTACACCATAACTCCGTCAATTCTTTATCAAATCCAATGATTGACCACTCATTTTAAAGATATTCTTCTCCTTCACATCCGAAAAATAGTCCTTCCGAAATCTCTGGAAAAAAAGTTATGAAGGAAAAGAAATTTTATTTGCGAATAACTCAAAAAGTATGCCTTTTCTCTCCCCCTATGTATTGTACTAACTAGAAAGATTACTAAATTACCTGCAAAACAAAAAAAAAATCATAAAAATCGGACAATTATTAACAAAGATACAGTTCATTAGTTTTGGTATACTTAATAATGTCTTCCTGTTTAAATATATTGCATTTAGGAGTGGAATAGTCTACTACACTTTTTTTCCTGGCTGATATATTAACTTTATTATTTCTTAAAGATATTTTTTTGTTCTTATATTTTTTTTTTTAATTTAGAAAATCCCATGATCGGGGCATTATTTTGTTTTTATTACTTTTATTATCTTTCCAGTCAGCGTTTAAAAATAGGTTCTAGCAAAGCAATTTGTACAGATATTTTGATCTATTATGCTAAATAGAATATTGTAATCGACTAAAGAAAAGATATTTATTCCTTCCTCACATAATAGATAGGATCTACTAATTTCCATATTGTTTTTTCTATTTCATCACTAAACAAAATTTTCTACGAATTATTCGCACGGGCCAACTAGTTTAATTTATTCGAACATAAATACAATTAGAAATATTGCATTTATTATTTTTGAAAAAGAAATTCTCTTAAGCATAGCACCAGTATACTTATTATAATAAGTGTATGGACTAAAATGTCTAAGAAAAACCAAAACAATACATTTCTTAATACTATTCGAAACCACGTCTGATGTGAACTTACCTCAGCAAGTTTTAGGACAATGAGAAATAGCACAAGGTTCCAGTAGAATGCTATACGGCATGAAATAAAAAGCAAAACTATTTGGATATGTTCAAAATAATATTTTTGTCAACGCTAAAATAATGTAAGTTAGAAAATCATTTTTAGGTTTTTTTTTATAGTACGAGATGATTCTTTTGCAAAATTATCGCGTAAATAAAGAAAGAACCTATTTCCTAAGTTCAAATAAGCCGAATGGAAAATTAATTGTAAATGGACTGCTAATTAACATTCCGTTACTTCGTTATTATTCATCGTAAACTGCAGTTAAGGATGAAAAATAACGGCTACGAAAACAATAGGTTCTCTACTTTTTAAGAGCTGAATAACATTTAGCTAAAAAGAACTGTTTTAAAGTTAACCGGTTATTATAACCACCATAATAAATGAACATTTTTAGAAATGATTGGGCAGTTTAGATAGTGTACTGATATGTTTTAACTATTATTTAATGTAGCTGTTAACCTTGGCCACTCGACACCAGTTCTTAAGGTACTAGATTGGCCGCTTGCTTGCGATTGTAATTTCATGACTGGCGCGAGTGGATAAAGTTCTAAAGAGCAAGAAAGTTCTCTCTTAAATTAGTATATTCAAAAGTGATTACTGTTATTATTATTATAAATAAAAGTTAATGTCAGGAACTTTTTATTTAAATCAAGATAACTATTATTTATAACAACTATAAAACATAAATTAAAAATTGTGGGTTGATGGTTGACTGTAGTGAATAATGAAGAGAAGAATGATTGGGATGGTCAGTCAAAATAAAAATGGCAAAAATAAATTATAATATTTATTTTAACTGTTAAAATAAATGTTCAAAAAAAAGGTTATAATAAATATTATTATTTATTTTTGTCATTTTTATTTTGACTGATCATCCCAACCATCCTTCTCTTCCTAAATTAAAAAATATTCGTTTTAAAAAATAATTAATACATGATTTTGGTTATCTCTACAAGTAAAAAGGTCCTTAAATAATTTAATTATTATTTAATTTGCAATTTTTTTTAAAAATATTATGTGCTTTACTTTTTTTTCGCATTAGTTCTTTAAGAAAAACATTAATAATAACAATAATCTTCTAGATATTTTAAAAATTAATTTTTCACTGGAAGGAATTCATTTATCGATAAATAAAGTTGAAAAGAAAATTTAACGCTGGAAATATCAACTTATTTTATTTTATTTTTTTCTGTTGAAATTACAGACATTGTAGATCGTTTGCGTCTAAACAAGCCTTCTCCATCTTTGCTTGCCTTGGGCTATTTCTTTCTAGTTATCTTCAGCTCTATTGCATCTTTGTTGATTCCATCTATCCATAGCTGGTGGTCTTTTGTCTACTATTGAGTCATTCATTGTCAACTAGAGGTTTCTAGAGGGATTGCTCCGATCTACTAGGCCCCGCTGCCCATCTTAACCTCCGTGCCTTCATATCATGAGATATCGATTGGCCAGTTTCTGTAAGCAGCTTTTATTGTTCTTTCATCTCCACAACATTTGGTTGTTAGATTAGAGGTAACTTTATCATAACATTGTTATTGCATTATTTCTTATTGAAATCAAGATATCCGCTTTTTATAACAGATATAAAATAAAATTAATAATGTTTGTTTTAAATGTAATTAAATTACTTTTTTGTCCCAAATTTCCAAGACAGGTAGGAAGGTCCTTACCGAATTAGAATTTTTAAAACTCTCAATGAAGTGTTAGTCACTCTTCCAACAAGACATGGTTGACAAAAGATGCAGAATTAGGTCGTGCTAACGAACTGAATGTGTTACCAAATAGTTTCTAATTTTCACCTCAGTGTCAAAGGACCTCATTAATATAATATGTCATTACATTAATTCAAAAATAATGTTCTTTAACATATTTTTTTTTAAAACATCAAGCAACAAGTATGTTTTAAAAACAACGGTGTAGAATTTATTCATAGTCTTTCTAATTTTACTGATAGGTTTTTTCCTTATATTCATATAACATGGATTAGGAGAAAATATGATGTCAAAAATTAGAGTGGAGATAACGAGTAAAATAAAAGTAAAATCACTGTATAAATTAATATTTCAATGATAATGAAAAATAAATATCCACAACTATAAAAAAGGCAATGGTCGCTTAGGTATAATATTTTATTTTTTTTCCGGAAGTGTTAAAAATTCTTTCGAACTTTTCACTGTTGGGATTATTGAAAGAAAGAAAGAAAGAAAAGGAAATTTTACTCTAGACAATTCAGTCCCCTAATAATTATAATGAACAATTAAGTGATATTTGTGTGGCATGAGGCTTTGACACTTGAAAACAATAATTTCCTTTCCGAAAACAAAATTTGGTTGATAAAATTCAAATGTCTTTACTAAAATGTGAAGAATGGTATTGATTTTAGTAACTCTTTGAATAAAATGCTTTACGTTTTTTAAAAATAGTTTTACGTAGGTTCTCAGTTCCAAACGTTTTGGGTTTTCAAAATATTGGGGAGGGAGGTAAGATGGCACTCCCTACTGTCCTTGACGATCTCTATGAATTTATCAGTTATGTATTTCAAAATAAGTTTATTTTATTGGCAAAATTACAGAAATATATCAAGAATCTACTTACCAGAGTACTGAGCGGTAAACACAACGCTGGATATACTGTGAGCTGAAAGAGGAAAAACATATTAATAATACAATTATTGATAACATTTAATATATATATATATATATATATATATATATATATATATAACAACATTTATAAAGTATGAATATACACGCATATTGAATATAGTAAATTTTATTAATATTTTATTTCATTTTAATTATAATACAGTTTGGTAGTTATACCTCAATACCTTTCAAGCTAATAGATTTCGCTTGTTGACTACAGAGGCAGGATTAGCTATCTTTCTTTACAACAGGCCAGCAAAACATTTAAAAATGATGTTTTGACAGCATGAAAGAATTTATAATAATATCAAAAATGAGTGATGAATTCAAATATATATTCAAAATCTCTTTAATAATAACATAAGACTAAAAGTAATATTATTTAAAAACCGGAGAAGTATATTAGAATAAACGAAGATTATTTATTTAGTTAATATTTGTTCACTAATTCAGGTGTTTCCAAGAAGTATCATTATTTGCTTTTCATATGCGTTTAAACGTCTGATTTATAACGGAATTCATGTAATAATTTATTTACTAAATTCATGTCGTATTGTAAAACTACATATTCCATCTGAAATTCATCCGAGACTGCTTTCACATCTCTATTGGTGAAAATGTTGAAGAAAAATGTTTTAACTACTGTCCAAGCACGATAGCTAACCGATTGATTGGTTTACAACCCCAGAACGAACTCATTGCGTCACTAATTGTAAGTTGAAACAAACATTTTGTATTTTTCCTAATCCTTATATAGTCCAATCAATGAATGATAACAGAAGGAAATGGCGATGACACAATTTTTGACTTAAGGACATTGTTTGGACTAGTAAGGAGGTAAACGTACTTAAAGTCCCCACTCCTATGGTCCAAGATGTGGGGGGGAGGCATATAGAGTACTCTCTATTTTTTTTTTTTTTTTTTCGGCTTTTCACTTATATCAGGAAAACTATCCACATAGACAAAGACGTACTATAAAAAATTAAAGCTGATTAAAATTTGAAATATGATTGATTACTTTCTTTGTTTCACTGCCTCGCTTAGTTTCCGAGGTATGCGTCCTCATTGCCGTTATTTATTTTTCTAAACGTTGAGCATATTTTCAGATGTATTATTCGGAATTCAAAACGTCTGCACAGAATACTGTTCAGGGCCGTGTGTTGTCCATTCCTACTCCAGAGCAATTGAATTAAACAAACAATGTTAAGTCGCATGAATAAAGAGCTCCTTGCACCTCATGGATCTACGATAGGCCGGCGCGGAACCAAATGACTACGATTATCCGATACCCAGCGGAACGAAGGTAGTTATGACCGGACCGTTACTACCTACTTGACTTTCCATGCTAAGTATTAGTAATATCGTGCCATATATATATATGCTTCATGGCTGTCATTATACAGTTTAAAGTGTACTGTTATCGTAATATATGACCAGAAATAACTCTCAAGTTGCAGTATTATTACAAGCTTACAAGCCAAATCGACATACCAAATTGTCTTTGATATGAACTATTTTTAATTAGTTATTCTTATAAATGATTTCAACTTTAACAGTTTTCAAACAACTTTTATCAATACAAGGATAAAGGTAAAAGATTTTTTTCGAAACTGTTAAATAAACGTTCTAGTTTAAAAAAAAAATTTACATTTTCAATGCATATATAAATGTCACAAAAAAACGTATTTGTTTAACTTCAACTTATTATCTCTAAAATATCAAGTTATAAAAACCTGTACCACTACAACCCATCAAGGGTCTTGAGTTCAGTACTACTTAGGGAAAGCACTGTTTCCAGGTCAACGGTTGTGCAAGGAGGTGATTTGACCGAGATCACACTCAACTGTCAGATTTTCCCCCTTAATCAATTATTTAATTAAGGGTACTCACTCTGTAGAGGCTGGGTGTGCCCCAGGAGGGTCTCTCGACCCAGAGCCCACGAAACAGAATAAATACATTTTCTGCCATGCACCGGGATTCGAACTTGGAACTTTAATATTGGAAGCTCAGTAAAATAAAATTTACAACTACAAAAAATTAAAAAATAAGTTCATAATTATTACACTGCTCAGTACTCAGAGTGAAAAACTAATTAATTCCGGTAATCCTGGAAAATATTTCAATGTTAACTTTGCAAAATATTATACAATCTAATGTATTATTTGTTAATCAGGTTTGTTGAGTTAGAAAAGTAAAAGCTTTAATTTTTTTTAATTAACGTAATACATACTATCTTGTCTCCTGATTTGTAAAACTTGTAAATATGTGCTATATCAAATGCATAGAAAAATTATTATAATGTTTTAAATAGCTCTGTACATGTATTGATGGTTATTTTTTCCGTTAATAAAAACGTAAAAGCATATTTTCATTAAAACCTATTCAAGTAAATGGTTTATAAAAACATTTATTAAGTAATGAGGGTTAAAAATAAAAGTTAAGAAAATAACTGTTTTGAAATGGCATGTATCAATAATGATAAAAGTTCAACAAAAGTTTTTATAAATCTACATATATAGATCAAAGTTACATTTTTACTTTTAACTTTTAACATTTGTAGGAAGAATCCTGAATTGGGGTTCCCTGCCTGATTGTATGTATTGTATATAGGTATGACTGTGTTTTTATGTTTTTAATTTACTTATCTTTAATTTATTTTATTTTTTATTGTATATAGTTTTTGATTATTATTTTACTTTTGTTAATTTTATATTTTCTGTATATATGGTGTGAATGTGTCCATATATCACTATAATCATTGTCCACGTGACAGATTATTATATTTTTAAATTAATAAATTAAAAAAAAAACTTGTTCGAATGTTTTATTCGACTCCTGATTATCATTTGGTAATCGTTATTAGTAGTTATATATTCTGTTATATCGACCGTGGATCAATCCTGGGATAGGAGAATTTCCTAGGTCACTGAACACAGAAAAATTATAAATAAAACCAATTAAAACAATACTCATGTCCTCAATAAATGCTTAAAGTAAAAATCCCTCTAAAAATGAACCTCTTTATTCATTAATAGTTGGAGATAAATTATTTCTTTATTTTAAACTCATGAAATTCATAAGTAATAAAATCCAAGTTAAAACTATGAAAAATTAAAGTGCTAAAACATTATTTGTCAGACAAAATAATTTCCTAATTATTAACTTAATAAAATTTTAAAAATATTCTAATGGTTTCACAATAATATTTTTAACCAGGAAATAATGCTACCGTACTATACATTAGCGATGTATGGAAGTGAAAAATGAATTTGGATCGGTAGGATTATTTTATTTATTGTTTTTTTTTTTAAAGATTCCTTTCCATTCTCGAAAATATTTTTCATTAATAGACTAAAGACGGCAGCCATTAGAGCTTATAGATAACTCCAGTGAAGCAGTGATTAACATGGGAGGCTCATCTCTAGTTCGCCTCTGTGGAAACAGCGCTCTGGGTCAAGGAAGTTCATTCAGCTCTCGCATCTGGCGTTAACTGAGCTTCAGAATTATTCAATAATAATATTTTTATAAATAAGTTAATTAATTAAAATAAGTTGAAGTGATTTTTGTTTCCATGTTTAATGTAAAAATGAAATAGATAGATAGATAGAATAGAAAATAACTTTATTGTGGGTCACAGTCCATTGAGAACAACAAAATAGAACAAAATCAAAAGATTACATCTGACCAAAATAAAATCAATAGAAAAAAAGAAATAATGCAAAGAAAATATAAGGTAAACATTCTATATACAAAACAAACGAAACTATATACAAAACAATTAACACTATGACAAGACACTTAAAGCTATATACACTGATAGACCAGTATACACTTTTAAGAGAACAATAAAGAATTAAAAAATATAAATATAATAAATTCTTCATTAAAATAAGCTGTTGGCAAAACAGACAGCTGAACCTGACAATATAAAGTGCCCGATTAATATATAAATACATTATCATATACATGTTGATTAATGTACAAATACACCATCATCATTTTTTAACATAACGATAGGCAAGGATTTAGTGCTGAATACAAGATAATAGTTATAAACTACCATTAGATGCGTTCAGTGACATCAAGAGTAGGAAAATCTTTACCCTATTAGGAAATTAATATCTCTAGCAAAGAATAGCATTGATATTTGACAATGAATGGCATAAGATAAATGTATGTTGTCAAATGGTTAGCAACTATCTGACTGTTTTAGGGATAGGAATTGGAATAGGCGGGTTTTGAATGTGGATATGGATGGGGAATGTCGAATTTCGGTAGGGAGGAAATTCGAGAAATTGACAGAGCGAGCAATAAAGGAATTATGGATTGGGGCAGATCTGGGTGTCTGTCAAAATATGTCGCTTTTGAAAATAATAAATAATAAAGAAACTCAAAACACAGCCATAGATATATAATTTTTAATAATTAGTTCAATCAAGCTTTCCAAACAATCCTCTTTTTGAATTCATTTTATTTTTTTTTTTTTTTTTGTATTTATTCCAAAGCTAACATTTCTAGCATTAAATACTTATATAGGCAAGATCAAACAAATGAAGTATTTATAATATATACCATTTTTTATTTTTAAATAGTTGAGAACTGTTAAATCTGAATTAACATCAATGTAAAAATGTTATTTCTCATTAATTTTGTTAAGATTATAAAATAGAACATATTTTGTAGAAATATCACACAGACCTCGACAGACGGGAATTTCTAATCCCGATGTTTTATAACAATAATACATGTCACATAAATTACAAATAATAATAATCACGTATATAATACAAAAAAAAAATAATGACTTCAAAAATAAGAATGAAATGATAACATATAATAGTAAAGACAAATATACATTTTAAAATGAAGTAAAAACATAAAAATAACACAAGGCTTTTCAAAAATTAATGATTCGTTGATTTAGCTCGAGCCAGATACCTATCCTTTCATGATAAACTCCAGTCCCATCCGAATCCCCTTGTTTCCAGTCTTGCTTCTCGATTTCTGATAATCCCCCTAGGCGTCTGAAAAGAAGATGGCCTCGTGATCTTCTCACCTAGAATTAAATAGGGAGTGCTACCGCTGGGCAGTATCTCTTCAAGTATGTTCATGTTATTATTTCCAATGTGCCCATTTTTACTAGTTGTATTGTTTATACAGTTGTAAATTTCATTAAATAAATAAAATAAAAAAATTAAATGATATCAAATATTTTATAACATCGTTTTCATATGAATATATGTATTTGTTTATATCTATCTCATTTTTTTTTTAAATTTTACTTGACTTAGTTTTTATTTCATCTAAGGAAATATCAAAAATAAGATAAGTTAGCACCCTAGCTGATAAAATACAGAACTACTGATAAAGCAAACTAATATTTTTTAAAATTATTTCCGAGTATAATTTATAATCATGATATAATTCTTGAGCATAGTATAAACTTATTCATGAACTTGACCGATTATAAATACATGAGGGTGAACCAAAAATGTAAAAAAATCGGGTCAAACAAAAGTACATATAATTATTCTACTTTAATTAAATTCAAAATTAATTAATGTCCTCTAAAATTATGTTTGATCTATATATTTAATAAAATATGTTTGAATGTCAAATTCATTAATCAAATCTAAAGTTGTTCGATTATATGCATTTAGTATCCGAAGTTATATCAAAATCATTTTATGACCATAAGTTTGTAATTATATAACTAATATAAAATAAAAATATGTATTAATTTATCTTTTGTGCTGGATCTGAATTCTATAAATTAATCTTTTTATTATTTATTTTATACAGAAGAATTCTAGTGAATAGGTTTGTGTCCAACTCATTCCGCCCTCGAGGACAAGATGTGGTCTTCCTTTCGCCATTCTGTTTCAGATGCGTCTCGGACGAAGAACGGTTCTTCATCCCCACGTACATCGTTGTCTGGAGCGCTTTCTACGCATTCAGAAATTCAGTAAGCGACCTACTACTGGTAGAAAGTTACTACAAGAAAAATAGCTAAACAGAGACAAAACGGAACGGTTACTTTTTTTCTTCCTTACAAACTTTATCCGAGCCATTAAGCCCGGAGATCATGGGGCTGAGTTTTCCTCCTGGAAGAAAAACCTTTGAACGAAATGAGATTCGACCAGTTCTGCAACAACTTTTCAGGTTTTGCTTTCGATGGAAGAGAAATCCCATCATAAATAAGCATGCAATATTTTACATGGTGGGGATAATGATTGGGACTAATTATTTAAAAAGCTCTGCAAGGAAAGATCCGGGCCAAGGCAGCCTGGTGTCTGGAACAGGTTGTCGTTAAAAAGAACTTATCTAAGCGTGTTAATTATTATATCAATTAATTATTAAATCATTAAATAGAAACATAATATATTTTTTTAAATATTAATATTTTTTATTTATTTTAAAAAAGCACGATTTATTTAAGAACCTTCAAGATATTTGGAAATGAGTTTTTGTTGACTGTTAGCAAGTTAATTTTGATAATAAATAATAAGGATTTTCAGTCATAATACATTTATTTTGGGAAACAGAGTAGCTCAGTGAGTTATGCACTGGGCCTTTGCGCTCTAAGTCACAGATTCGAACCCGGCAGGGGCACATAATTATTTATTCTGTTTAATCAGACGTTGATCGATCCTGAGGTAGATATCCTGCTGGGGCAAACCCAGCCTCTATAAAATGATTACTATTAAGAAATTAATAATTACGAGGATTAATTACTATTGGTAGTTGAGATTAATCCCGGCCCGATCTCCTCCCTGCACATCCTTGAAAAAGTACTTCCTGACAAAGTACTGAACCTATCACCCTTTATTGTAGTGGTGCAGGCTTTTTTAAAAATATATTTATTATGTTGTTCATCGAAAAATAAATTTGAAGAATTGATTTAGTCATGTTTTCCTTCCTCCTTAACTAAATAGGTTGTTTTTTTTTTTGTATTCTTGTCAACCTAATTTTGATGTTTGATGTTCATAAAGTATATCACACGAGATGACATTTCCGCTCAACCAAACACTGAACTTTGCTAGTAATCTTTCTTTCGTTTTGTTCGATCGTTTCCACCTTTTGCCGAATTCCATGGCTTTTACAAGTTTCCGGAGAACATTTGACTAGACGCATGACATAAAATCAAATTCAGTATCTATCTTTGTTTACAAGTAATTTATTTCTGTTTATTCTCTTAACTTTCTCATAATTGGCCCATAATCTCACGGACTAGCCAGATCAAACGCCTCAACCCGGCCTACCTGATGAGACTAATTGCTAGGCAAGCGATAGTGAAATTATGAATACATAATGAGCGAGATAAAAGTAAAAGCTCACGTATATTATGAGCGGGCTTCTGCATACCTCATGCTCAGGGCTCCCAATTCAGTGATGTAACTCATATCTTTCTCAACGGGATTACGATCCGCGCTGCGATGGTTACTGATGAAGAATATACGAGAGAAATCGATTCATGATACGGCTTGTATGATCGGTATTATGTCAATTAGGAACCAATCCCAACTTCCCCTGCGGTCTAAGGTATTATGTTACCCTATGTAACCTCAAATAGTCAACGTTTTTGACATTAAGAAGTCCTTTTTTCTCAAGAACATGTCATCAGCGAATTACCAAGAATATTTTGTATTATTTATCATTTTACTTATTATGCATTATTTATTCCCTTTTAAGTTATACGGAGTTTTTCCTGGTCCACTAGACAAGAAAGGGAAATTATGCCAGAGTCAAAAGTTTCTTCGGCACCAGAATTTGAACTTCTAAACTTCGGTTTATCACAGGTTGGTCCGGGCAACGCATGTTTAGCACACGCGTTAAGCCGTTCCGTCACCGCACCACAACTTACCTATATACCTATAAGTGAAATAGTAAGGAAAAGCATCGCGATCGTGAAAATATTTGATCCGAGTTTTCTACTGAAATACACGTTATGAGTATCCCTGAGCCCAAAAAACCTGTTTGTGTAAACAATCTAGATAAAAAAAAAACAAAAAAAAAACTGAAATTGCGGATTTAAGATAATAATGCTTATTTAAGATAAAATGCATATTTAAGAGGTTAAGCCTGAGTTATAACAAATTTCTCATTTAAACAAACTAAGCGGAAGTGGGATTTTACATCATCGATTTTACAATTTTTCGAAAACGGCTCCAGTAGTTTCTATCAAATCCGGTATAATAATTTGAACTCAATGGGTCATTAATACTAGACAGATGTTATTTTCATTGAAATGGTCTAAGAGGGCTTAATACCGAATTTTCAAAATTTATATCTCTAATATGCCTTCAATATATATACATATATATATATACATTCTTCAATATTTAGAACCCGACCCCAATTTCGTATATGGTATTTAACTATTTTGAATGATTATGTTATACCATCTATAATTTTTACTTTGACTTCTCTACAAATGAAAATACCACTAAAAATAGAGTGGTTAGTGAAAGTTGTGTGATGCATCACCGCACCAAATTTGATTTGATTTTTAACATATATTTTATCTTAATAGCTATAAGACTTTTTGATGTGAAAACTTTTTTAGCAGCGTTTTGCACTATTTATGGAGTGTGAATTAGATTGAGCCGTCAGATTTCTGATGTATTATGCTTGGGTAATGTTGGTTGGAGTATAATTGAAGTGTTTTTGAATACGGATTAAAATAAATCAAAAATTAAAAAAAATCGGACCTTCATACTGTAAGCGAGAGAAATGTTCATCATTTCATCCTCTTTGTATTGAGCTATTATTCAAAATTGTATCTTAACGCGACGTCGTATTAGGGAAGCAAAAATGAAAAAAATAGTGTCGAAAACCAAATGATAACGAATTTTATTGAAGATATGGATTGAAATATCTCAGAAACTCAGAACTCTGACCTGCATACTGTAAACGAGGGGAATTATTCAGCATTTTATCCTCTCTGTAATGGGCTATTATTCAAAATTTATATTTCATATTATTAATCTCGCCTTGTTGCTGTTTTCCCTTATATAATGTGGTCTAAAGCATATACCTTAGCTTTTTTTTGTTTATTTAGATTTAGTATTTATTTAAACTCCAACTAGGGCAGCTTACTTTGGCGAGAATGAGTCAGGGGTTTTCTCAGACAAACTACACTTCTAAAGATCCAAGACCATTTTCAGAGAAGGAACTCATTACTTTTTGCATGCTCTTAAAAGCAAAAAAAAAAAAAAAAGGGGGGGACTAAAAATAAAGGAAGGATTTAGACTGGTATGTGGTAGGCCACGTCCAGCGAAAGAGTTATGTCCTATCTCGTTTGTCACATGTTATCGCACAGTCTACAATTAACCACATGGTACCCCGCTGCGTTCACAGATGACTTGAGTATTTCTCCGCTCTATTTTAAATTTATATTAATTTAATCGTCTCTTGGGATCTAGGATAGAGAACATGAATTTGAAATCGACCGCTGAAACGCTAGTAATTCGATTTATTAGCTAATAAAAATATTATTCTTAGGAATTCATACTAATCTCTACGGGAAATAAAAATTGTTAATGTTCGTAGAAAATTCTTCGAGTTGAAATATTCTAGAAAAAATATTTTTTTTAAAACCGTCATTCTTTAAATTTAAATTTCAAAGCCTAGAAAAAATTTAATTAAACAACTATATAAATTGTATTATAGGCAATTTATATGGTAATTATAGAATTCATGTTACTGTTACCAATATTCATTCATTTTTTTTCTTCATTATTTTTCTGTTTTGTTTATTGTAAAAATATATTTAAATGGAGCTAAACTATTAAAAACGAATTTAGATCTTATTTATTTAAATTCACATTATTACTGAAATAAAAAAGAACAAAAAAAAAAAAAAAACATGTTTCATCCAATATATAACATCACCTCTACCAGAATATTTTCGCACAATGCTTTCTTTAAAAAAGTCATTTCATTTCGATATTTATTTATTTAATTTATATATTTATTAATATACATAAATTATATTTTACTTATTTTGTTTTCATTAATTAAGTCAAATCATTTTGATAAATTATAATACAAAAGTATATTTTATTTAAATTCACATTATTATTAAAAATTTAAAAAAATATACATGTTTTGTCAATAATATAACATTCTGGCTCTCATCCAGAATACTCTCTTGCATAGCTGATTCTTTAAAAAAGTTATTTTATTTCGTTATTTATTAATTTTGTATATTTATACATAAATTATTTTTAATAAAATCAAAAATTTTCCAAACCCTTATGGCTAATTCTAAATATCAAGCAAAAATTTAAATAAATGACAATCAGTTTCAACGTCAAAAAAAATAAAAAACTGAAGAAATATGAAATATGAAAAATCAGTATATAATTCATTTATATAAGTTAATCTATAGGTTATTTCAGTTAACTTTTTAAGAACAGTTTATTCTATAACTTAGAATAAAATTTAGCACCTTTCATAATTGTTGGATTCGAAACGAAAAATTGGAGAACATTTTTTTTTTAATTGATGAGATATTTTTTAAATTCACATTATTACTGAAATTAAAAAAAAAAAAAATCAAAAATTTTGTCAAAAAACACCTCTTTCTGAATATTTCCGCACAATCCTGATTATTTTAAAAAGTCACTTCATTTTGTTATTTATTTATTAAATTTATATATTTATTGCTATACATAAATTATATTTTACTTATTCTGTTTTCATTAATTAAGAATTTTCTAAATTATAATACAAAAGTGCATTTTATTTAAATTAACATTATTACTAAAATTAAAAAAAATAATACATCTTTTGTCAAAAATATAACATTCTGGTTCTTATGTTATTTTTTCAGTCTGTCAGAGTGAGATATGCTATTTCTGGTCTATGTTTATGTTATGTTCTTCATTCCTGAATAATGCCTAAATTGGTAAATCGCTAACTGGCGAGTTACATGTTGCTGTTTGAGATATTGGAGCCTTTGTTTTTTGAATGTTACTTTAAGTGCATAGTCAGGATAATAGTTACAAATATTCTATAAGTCAAAAACTCTAGTTAATCGTGCGAACGTGTGAATGAATAGTACTTTGTATTTTTTAATATGTACATCATTTTATTAAAATATACATTCATATTTATTTTGTGCAAGCTGTATCAGTAATACTTCAGACCCATTATTTTTATTTTCTACAGCTTTATGGTTCTAACACAATCTGTAGTTCTGCTTATCGAATTGTTGAGTTAATATCGACTTGATAAGTTATCTTCTTTGTTTTGATCTGCTTATTGCTAGGAGACAAGCTACATCTCTTGGAAGACATTATCTTATAAGGTCTATGAAGTTTTTCAAAACCTACAATAAGAATAGTTATATCGTGCGCGAATAGTAATCTCGATGTAGTCATCATTTGATTTAAAAATTCTCATTCATTTGTTGTCTTTAAAACTTGATATAACTAACATGATGGGAGATAGAAATTGAATTTTTAAATTATCGCTAAATCTAGAGTTCTCATAACTACTGTATTTTTAATCTGGTTCAAAAAAGTTTTAAATTAATTATAAGATGAAGAAGAAGAAACGGGGATATTTTAAAATAAATTTGCTCATCGTCTACATCCAGTGTGTTGATGCTTTGAAAAACTAAAACCCTCCTCTTCGAAAAGCTATTCACATTCCGGGATCTCGTAAACGATTTCTGTGTATTGACAATAATGGCGAAACTATTAAACATGATCTATTCTCGAACTGGCTGGCGCCGGTTAAATGTATTGTTTTCCAGCATTAATGTTGACCGAAATAATTTTAGGGTATGCATTTTCTAAAAGAGAATATTACGACTGGTCCTTTTGGTATAATTTAAATAACTGCTTACTAATACATGAAAAGCTCACTTAAGATATTTTAAAATATTTGTCTTCCTATTAAAAAATTACTTGAGGCACAAGTTTAGGAATTTTACTGTAAAATATATATATATATATTTTTTGGAAACATTATTTTTCCATGATGAATATACCACCTCATACTTAAATATTAATTTTCTGCCTCCACTGGCTTTTAATATCAGTGAAGTGGTTGAGGGAGAAGCGCAGAGATCTCCTGAAGCCTTGCTTTTCACTCCACAAGTGGGAGGACAAGTCTGGTTCGCTGTAAATAGTGAAAATTGGTATACCGGCGTCTAAGATGTTTACTTTTATTACTTTTTTTTAAAGAACATTGTAATTATGTTTATTTATTTTTATTTACTTATACGATTATTTATATTTTCTTCCCTCATTATAATATATTATCTTTATTTCGCTGTATTTTGAAATTACCTTATTTATGTTTTGATTTGATAAATATGGTGTAAATGTGCTCTCTGAATTCTATTTTAAGTGTCCTTTATTGAGGCAGATTGTAATATTTATCAATAAACAAGTAATATAAAAAAAAAATAATAATTTTGATTTCTTATAATTGGAAACATAAGCATCGTTACTAAAAAAATCATTATTATTACTACCACGAAGAAATTTTTTTTTCTAATTTTATTTCTTCACCCACTCCTGTTAAAAATATTGGCAACCAGTGAGTTTGATGTCTGGAAGAATAATGGTAGAAAAGCGTTGAAATCCCTCATCCAGCTTCTTTTATGTGTGTTAGTTATCGTGATTGTTTTGTACTGTGTCCATATGTGGTCGTTAACTGAAGGCATGTAAATTAATATTTGTGACGTAACATAGAATTGTAGTTAATTCAGAAAGTTTTTATTTGAATTTGTAGTTGTGGGTCTATTTGGCAACCGCGTATATCTGCGGAAGTCTGCATCTATGGCTCAGTTTAAAATTGAACGTCTTGAAAGAATTTAATATAATACTCGTAGGCTGAGGTTTTACGTTTTTCATGTTCATGTTGATATGTGGGTCAAATGTCACCCCAAGATATTGCACTTTATCAGTTTGAGGAATTCGGACATTCTTGAGGTAAACAGAAAGGCAAGTTTCATGCTAAAGAGTGAAACTAATTTGTAAGAAGCAAACCCCAAGAAAAATCATTGTGATTCTGATATTCCATAGTGCATTACCTTTTTGGAAGTGAAAGTTTGAACTATCTTTATTATTTTTTCTTCAATTTTTACTCATAATAATAATCTAAACTTCAACGCTTTTAATTTAATATTTCCTAAGTATAATACAATTAAGCAATAATTAAATGTAATTTGAAACATAATATTATTTTATTTTTCATGTCTTACATGATTATTCATGATAATAATTTTCAGCTTAATACATGCTTATATTCTGAAATTAAATAAGAAAAAAATACTATATTTTATTAAGTTAAATGTAAATACTTTTAACAACTGTGCCTTTTATAACATAAATGAAACGATAAATCAGATAGATATTGCTCTTAATTTAGAATTTATTCTATTTCTGACATCCGAGTAGTCCTAGATGAATCAGAGTATAATGACAGCAATCTCCTTGATTTGACTAATTTCTAGAAAATGAGCCACTTCCAGAAGATCGCATTGTCCCTGCACTGGCCTTGAAGCTGCAAATGAGAAGACTCTATTTCGCTTGGCCGAGCATTTGCGACCTTCCAGTGGGCTTGCATGCGCATCCAATGTCAATATTTAGTTACCAGGCGCATGCTTGCTTTGTTTAAATTTAAAAAATAAAATAAAATAAAATAACTTAGTTGCTCCTACAAGCCTATCAGGCAATAAAATAAAACTACGATTCCTACTAAGAATTTTCCTACATTAACGATTTGTAAAATTCAAATTTTACTATTTTTTATCAAAGGTTATCTATCTAGGTACGTAATATATCCCAGGATAAGATTGTGTAAAAAATTACCAAGCTCTTCTTTTTATTGTTATTTATGGATATACGTTAAAATATATCGAGTTTTTTAATGAGTGTTCAGGAAAGAATTTATTATTTTATATTTATTTTTAGTTTCATATCCTTATCTAATAATATTAATCTTATCTTGTTATGCATAACCCATATTATCGACATTCAAGCTATTAGAAATTTTAATTATTTTAGATTTGCAAAGCTAACATAAGTGTTGTTATCTTAAAATTATTGGAGAGGACGTGGGACATAAAACTTCTAAAACCGTATAACTTACCTACAGTTTTAATAAATCTCGTCGAATTTTAAATAATTTAACAGTATTGAGTTCTCTCGGATACCGGACGTTCTCTGTAAGGCGGAATTGCTTGAGATAATTATTTTGGTTCAAAGTTTTCTCTATAACGGAGAGCTTCAAACCAGTGAAGCTCATATTATATATTATTATAATAGCAAATTTCAATTATAGGCATTAAATTCGATTTGATGATAGGGATTATAGGTTTAAATTTCTGTTGTTAGTTTTACTACAGAATTGATTGACGAAAATCCGAGTCCATTTAAGTTAAGTAATCGTAAGAAACTTAGTATTCGCTAATACCTGCTGAATTACAAAATACAAAAACATAAGTATAAGACATTTTAAACAATTTTCTAAAACTTCAGACCCTACTAATGAGATCAAATACCCAGATTCACATCCATCTACCCGGAGTAGCTAGTTTTCTGCTGTGCTTCTAAACACGAGTCTTCGCCATGGTTTGGATAATGTGTGAATGTAGCTAAACAGTGATTGTTATTAAACAGCTCATTAATACTTAATTAATTTTAATTTTGTTTAATTTATTTGTTTAGAAATATAAATCTGTCACGTGGACAATAATTATAGTGATATATGAACACATTCACACCATATATACGGAAAATATAAAATTAACAAAAGTAAAATAATAGCTAAATAATAATCAAAAAGTATGTACCATAAAAAATAAAATAATCTAAAGATAAGTACATTAAAAACAAAAAAAAAAAACACAATCATACCTTCATTATTAAATAATAGTGAACATATAATAGAATTACGCAAGATTTTAAGCTATATTAAGCTCCTTCATGGACCATCTCAAACATCGGTGAGGGGAGGGGAAGAGGTTTAGAGGAGACGCGTTCTCACCGTTCCAATAGAGATCGACGGCTATTATAATATTGTCTGATTATTTCTATAAGTTTTCCCTCACTAAAAACCGAATCTGCAGTGTTCTGTTTAACTCAATCCCCTAAAATATGAATAATCTTTAATTCATCAATATATATTTATCAACTGTTTTCAAAAACGAAACCAAAACTCCAGAAACGTTTCGAAATCCGGTTTGTTCAGAATAGGATTTGATCGAACAAGAATCCATTTTTAACGGAAAATACTAAACTGGTCAGTTGTGATCTGCCTGAGACCATAAAATTTCCTGACCAAGTTAAAAATGGACTATGAAATATTCTGTTCCAAGAATCCAATATTGCGATGCATTAAGCTATGTTTCCGTATTCAAGAATATCTGTACTGGAGACGTTTACGAGACTGAAGTGCAACGGTTTCCCTTTGAATAGCTTTTAGCCTTCCATATTTACAGATGTATTTGTAGCGGAGTACTGGATGGATCAGTTATGCTTTGGGTCCGATGTGCGTCTTCCCGGACCGATATAAAGTCAACAAAGGGTCGCTCACTCTAGAGATCCAGATATCAAATCTTTTAATAGTCTGTCCTCTGAATCTAACCAGTGTCTTTTCTCTGGTTTAAAAAAAAATCAGAAATATCACGATCCCAAGGAATCGGTATCTATATTTTTAACTTGAATGGAGTTCTAAAGGAAACTGTTACGCCTATGGTCTACAGATTACGCTGAAAACAATGCATTCTCAACGTTAAAATTAAGCATTTTTGGACATATATTTATTTCTAAATATTTATTTTACCTTTGGTCTGGTGGGCACAGCCCCACCCTTCTCTTCCTCCCCCCCCAATGCTGCCGTGGTTGGGACTCAGCTCTCCAACAAATTGCTATAGTATGAAATTCATGAACATATCGATCGTGTACATTTCAATTCCATTACAAAAGACTGTATCTATCTACCAGCGGGTATAGTAGAATTTGTTTAACGGTGTCTTATTTGGATACATATACTCATTTAAACTGTAAAACAAATCATTTATTAAGACACTGTACTGTTTCAGTTTAAAGTATTTGGTGTGACACTTTTTTGTCAAGAGCTTTAAACAATTCAATACTTGCCTGATATGGTAATTTTTCATGTAGGAATACATTATGTATTGCATGTAGGCATATATGATATATTCCAAACAATAACACCACCCTCCCAGACCTCTCTAATCCGTGATTTATAGTTCGGCACCCCAATAATTTGTACAAGTCGGTAGGCAGGCCTTAAACAGGAAAAACCATGTGCAATATAAACAGACTAGGCTTTATTTTTTGTCAATAAAGAAATTATTTTCACATGTCATTGGCATTTCTTGGATTTTTAAACTTGAAGGTAAAACTTGATTCATTAAGGATTTCTCGCCAGTTTCCAAATCTTCTATTATTTTTCGTATTATGACACTCATGTTAAGATTTCATATAGATTGCAAGATAAAATTCATAAAAGTATATTAATGATACATAAATATTGGAGAAAGAGAAAGTAATAAAATCTACCTATATATTGAATTTTGATCTTAAACTGATGAAAAAGAAAAGAAAATGCAATAAAATCAAATAGATCCTTAACCATCTAGTCATTATTCTTTCAGCCTCGTTTATTTACAAATATTACAATCTGTCTCAATTAAGGACAACTATAATGTAGATCAGAGAGCTCATTCACACCATATATGAGGGGCTTCATATCAAATATAGACATCTATAATTTTTAAAAATTTGAGAAATATCCAATTTTTTAAACAGGTTTAATTAATATCAATTCTTTTAATTAATTATTTTCATGATTCATTTTGAAAATTCCTAGATAAAATTATCAGAATTAGTTTGAGTTGAACCTATAAAACAAAAATTGACTTTTTCTACACTTTTCGAAGATGACAGATGTCCGTCTTGGATATGAAGCCACTTGTATTATTAATTATTACGCCGAGACTTAAGTCGAGGGTTCCAAATAATATAATGTAAATATTAAGCTATTATCATCTTAAGTATTTTACTTCTGCAATTCTAGCAGTGTAAAGTATGCAATGGTGTACATAACGCGAATGCAACTGATGCAACCAAATCTTTCCCATCCCCTCCATGACCCCTTCTTCAAATTATTAAATAAAATAAATATTTACTTCACTGAATCGTATAAGACAGGTTATTGAAGACATAAACTCACTTGCATATGGTCAAACATGAAAAATAGCTTAAAATTTTCAAGTTCGAATACTTTGAAAACCTGTATCACGTAAACTATTTAATTTACCGAGCCTGTTCATATCTTAAATTGTAACATATTTAATGTAGTTTGAAAATGTATAGAATGTTTTTTGTCGAAAACCTACTTCTTCGTAGATAAAATGGGGAAAATATAGCAGTTTTTGAGATATTCAAAAGTCTTCCGGGAGGGAGTAAGGGAGGGACGCCGCGGTCGAACACTTGAATTTTGTATCTTAGTTAGACACCCCCCGCTAACCTTCTATGTAAATTTACATATTATTCAAAATTATTCTCATAATACTTACTATCAGATTCGTCTTCTCTTCCTTTTTTTTTTTTTTTATGCATGCAGAAACACATAGTTTATTGCATGTAAGAAGAATGTAATGTAATTTTTATTTTTTATTTTTAAAGTGTATGCTTATATTTTACCACTGTACTTATATTTTAGCTTTAAGTGTCTTGGCATGGTTTCAAGTGTTTTGTATATAGATTTTTTTTTATTTTGTACATAGTATGTTTAACTAATATTTTCTTTATTTTTACTTTTTATGTTTGTTTTTACTTAGGCCAGATATAATACTTTAATTTTGTACTTCTTTGTTATCCTAACGGGATTTCGTCCCAGAATAAAATTATTAAAAATAAAATAAAAAAATATCCCATACAAGAAAATAAAAAGAAATCTTCTACCCCCACTTAATGCAACTTAACTGGGGGGTTAAAAGGCCCCATGTACAGGGTTACTGGGCTATCCATTGCTGTCTTCATAGTAGCGTATCCAGGATTTAATTTTAGAAGGATAAGATTTTTTTTAATAGAGGCGATTAAGCTGGATGAAAAAGAAAAAAAATATATAAAATAATGTTCAAGTGTTCCTTGAAACGTGCCAAAAAAAAAAAAAAAAAAAATAAATAAAAAAAATACGTGTTGTACAAATAATAATGCGTTCAGAAATAATCTTTTTTTGACACGCACTTACGTTTATTTGTACATTCATGATGAAATAAATGCATTATAATTTCAAAATAGTTTATATTTTTTATTGTTTAAGTATTTATGTCAGATCACCCATAGAAACAAATATGATTTATTGAATACAATACTGACTTTGGGGGTTTTCAGCTCCCCTCCCCCTAGTGTGTATCCGCCAGTTCTTCTTAATACGCCTTACTCTACCCCGGATTGTTCTTAAATACCCAAACCATCTCCTTCCCTGCCCCCTCTCATCCTAGACTATCTGGATCTGTATCAAGAGATGATGGCCCCAGAAGCCGGTTCGTTAGCCGGACGCTGTGGGAACGGCCGGGGATATCAAGGACCGGCCTTTAAACGGAAACATCCAGGCCTCGCCATAGACCGATAATTAACAGATGGGAGAAATCGCTGGCTGGCTTTCTTTTTTTCTCAACAGCCTTTTTGAGAACGGACAAGTTGGACCACCACAAGTCCCTACCATATCTTCTTCCAAGTCAAGAAACCCGCCTCTTAATGTAACAGAAACAGATTTAATCTTGACTGACCCTAGTGAATTCGACATCTTTAACATATTAGTCCGCACATACCTCTATTAATCAAATTATTAACATCCGTCTAAAGCTTTATGAATGTTTTCACCTTATCGTAATCTACAACTTAATTATCTGCGAAAATTATTAGAAATGGGACGTTTTCTCATTAGATTGACTAATTTTATCAGGTACCAAAATCTTATGAATACCCACTTGTCTTCCTCTTGAATTGTAATTTGACCACAAAATCCAGAAAGAAGGTGACCTACAAAAATATTGGCTCATATACCATCATTATTTTGACCTGTTGAGGGTGGAGTAAATCCCAAACGGTCCAATATTTTGTTGGAGACCTTTTTTTTTTTTGTCGATTTTGGAATCAAATTACCTTAAGATTCAAGAGAAAACGAGAGAAAGAGGAATTTAGAACAATTTTTTTTTCAAAAATATATTTATAAATATATGTTTAGAAATGCTTAATTTAACATTGAGAATCCAAAAGTGTAAACAAGTAAAAATTCTTACATTTTTTTTGACAACTTGTACAATTATTTGCTATTAATGTTAGATTTATTATTTAGTCTTTTTTTTTTTTTTGGCAGAAGTTCACAAAAATAAAATCCGTTTCCTTTGATACTTTTGCATTATTGCCGAAGTTTGTTCTTCATGAGCCATTTTCAAGTATAACTATCATGCAATGTCAAAAATTGTTTGATAATTGACCAAGCTTGTTCTATGAGTAACTAATACTTAGGAAAATTATATGCAAAGCAGAGGAATAATGTATCTTCTAAACATGTAAATAAAAACAATAAAGAGGATATTATAAATTGAAAGAGTATTTATTTGTTAAATTAGACATTTGAGCAAAAAGTAAGAGGAAATAAGTTATGAAGAAAGGTCAAAGAACATAAACTAATAAATTAAGTAGTAAATTTGTTATTGTAAATCCAACAAAAATTTATTATTTCAAATACATTATATCTTAAGATTTATAATGAAGTTCACCTTAAAATGTTGTTCATGGTTATTTTTTGCTCTATAATACTGCATGCTTTTCTGGATACATATAATGCGTGGATGTATATAAAGATATAGTCCGGCGTACAGACACCTTTTTATCAAATTATTAACATCCGCCTGAAGCATCATAAATAGCTTCTTTTTTTTTACACAAAGCGGACACTTTTTTTTGTAGATTTTGTGATCAATTACCTTACATTTCAAGTGGAAAGCAAGTGGGCATTCATGAGTTTTTAGTACCTAATTAAATAGACAAAGTTTGCCGACCTCCGGATTGAAAACGCCACAATTCCGAGAATTTTTGTAAATAAAATATTTGTATGTTACGATGAGATGAAGCTATTTAGGATGTTGCAGGCGGGTGTTAATAAATTGAAAAAAAAAAAAAAAACGAGTACTAATATTGTTGGATTTTATTAATTATCGTGTCAGAATAATTCCAATCTTATCCCAGAGATGTTTAATTAGATTAAGGTTAATTGTAAAATCATAAGAACTGAATTTCTCAATTATAATAATTAAAGCGATATGCCTGCATAGATACACACAAATTCCTCATGTCTCTCACCACTACACTGAGTTAAGGTGGCTCTTCCCCTCCTTTAGAAGACAATATTTCCTAGGTATGTACCTCTATCAAATCATCAACAACCATCGTCCTTCTTACGCCTACAACCTTCTCCAATTCAATCCCTCAGTCCATTCCCTTTCAACAAGATCTCGACCTTTTGACCTCTACATCCCTTCTCACAGATCTTCCTCATTTCATAATTCCTTTATAGCTCGCGCTGTCAATTTCTGGAATTCTCCATCTATCAAAATTCGGCATTCCCCCTCCACATCCACATTCAAATCCCTCCTATTCCAATTCCTATCCCAAAAACAGTCAGATACTTGCTAAAGTTTTGACATTTCTAGTCATCAACAAACGATAGTACTATTCTATACTGTGAACTTCACTAGGGATATTACAATATCTTCCTGCTTTTTTATTCGTATATAATTAAATCTGTACCTATAGCATTTGACAATGATGAGTCTACATATTATTCATTATTTAAATACACTGATATTTTATATTGTCAGCTTTGTTGGCAGAAACACAAAGAACTCAATGTATTTTTTATTATTTTATTTTTCAAAAGAGTATAATTATAATTTTTCCTACTGTACATAGTCTTAAGTGTTTTATCATAGTTTCAAGTGTTTCGTATATAGATTTTATTTTTGTATATAGCTTGTTTAACTAATATTTTCTTTACTTTCTCTTTTTTATTATTGTTTTATTTTGTTATTCTAAAGGAACTTTGTCCCAGAATAAAGTAATTTTCTATTTCTAAAAAAAAAAATATGCACGCTGATATATTTAGAAAATATACATGCACCCATATACAAAGCAAAGCCTTTAAGTCTTTCTAACCAGAAAATGTTTCGCTAATTCAGCCCTGTTGAGAGTATATATTATTCTGTTGTTGAGTGATTTACTGTAAAAACTACTGAAATCTCTCCCTTCATGATGGACCTAAACTTAGCCAGTTCCGCTTAACATGCCTGTTATTTTTAACTACACCTGCGACAATTTAAGACAGGCACGTGCAGACGATACCGTGGTATTGTCTAAACAAACCATTTCCCAGGTTTTTCCTCTTTCGAGAGAAAGCAACAGTTCAAAAATTTAAATTTGAATACGGCCCCCCTGAAAGATGAATAGAGCCCATGATTGGCGTGCAACGGGAGGAAGTGCAGACAATGGATATCTAACAATGGCACTGAGTGTGTTTGACGTAGGTGTTGAACAGTACTCGATGTCGGGTCCCCTTCTACTCAGAACTGGATGATTTGGTAACCGATACGATGCGGTACATTTCAATTAAATATATATATATATTTAATTAATATATATATTTAGAATGTAAGTCTGTTTGTCCTTTAAGCATTACTAAACCATTCATCCGATTGCCATGAAACTTTGGGAAGTTGTTCCGTACACTCCTGCGAAGGTTTCTGGCATAGTACTTCTGTCTCACGATAATTTTATCTATGTAAAAAAAATAAAAATGTAAATGTTGTTTGTTCAAAGCCGCAAAAAAATGTGTCGCTAAGCACTGTAGCACCAAAACGGCTTTAACGATTTTAACAGAACTTGGCTAAAGTCTTCCCCTTGAAACTCTTTTAATTTATGTGTATAACATACTTTCCCGAAACAAGCTGAAAAAATGTGACGATGAATTCAATATTTTATTTGCCGATAACTAAAAAAGTACACAATATTTTATTGATAATAGCTATATCTATTAGAAAGATTCCTGAATTGCCGACAAAATAAAAAAAAATGTCGAAATAGGGTGATTCGTGGCAGAGTTATAGGGTTTTAAACATTTACTGCTTTCTCTTTTTTTTGTTATTGTTTAATCGAAAATTTTATAATTACTACAGTAATTGAAATTATCATTTGAAGAAGTGATATGATTCTTCTCCAGGTCAATACTATTATACGCTCTTTATATTCATTTTTTATTTTCCTCCCAATGTATTCTGGAAGTGGTATGATACATTTCAAATAATGGATTTGCAATTATTTAATTCTTGAGTAAGACTGTAATGAATAATTGAAGAGAAGATGGTTGGGGTGAACAGTAAAAAATAAATGATTTTTAATATTTATTTTTTTGCGTGCCGACGTTTCGGCCCAAAGTTCAGGACTTCATCAGGCACTCACGAGAAGCTTCCGTAAGACCATCCCGTAAATTATGGTGTTGGAAAACAAATAATATCTGATTTTACATCCCTTAAAACCCGCACGCTTCTAATTTCCGTTCATATTTTTAAGATTATGGCTGCCTTGTATACGGTGGACTGTCTGGGGGCCATAAGATCAGATTAATAAGACTGAATTGTTTCATTAGATTCATGTTTCATGAGCCAATTGGTTCACCCAAGTCTTCATTTGGTATGACGAATTGAAGTGGCTCTACTTTGTTCTTCGATCGCAATATTTTCTAAGTGTATTACTTATAAAAAAACCTCTTTGATGATGAAAATTATATAGCCCTATCCTAGAACTGCTTTAAAAAATCTTTTATCATATATGCGACTTTGTTTTGGGATTCCTTACCCACTTCCATACACAAAACTTCCTCATTAAATTCTTTTCAATATTTTTTCCATTACCTGAACTACCTATCCCCCTTACATAATAATATATACTCTTTCGTATGTTAGTGTTTCCAGCCTTATTTTACTATTATTTCACATTTGTTTTTCATATTTCTTAACTGTGTAAATATGCAAACAGATGGACATTTATTTATTTGAAATTTCGTTATTTTATTTGTTTAAATATCATTTTATTTTATTGGAATTTTAGAGTTACATAATTTTATAAATTATTTTTTTTTTTTACCTATCTTTCTGTACAAGACAAATACAATGCAATTTTACTTTTTCATTTTTATTATTTTAGATAACTAATCACAGAATAAAATTTACTTTTCTCCTTCTAGATTGAAGAGATTTCAAAATGTGTCAAGAATTTCACTTCTTTTCTTTCTTTTTTATTTTTGTTAGGAGAAATTTCACACCGCTATGACAACGTAGTCATAAATGCATTCACACCTCCTATTTAAATGTATTCACAGTAGTTGTTCGGCTTCGAACTTAAACGAGGGTTTATACGGGCATAAACTTGACAGCACAATTAAAAAGCATTGACTTATAATTAAGTACAATTCGATAGATAAAACTAATGTTCTATGAGCATAATGTAATGTCTTGATGATACGAATGTCATTACAAAATCATATATGTTTTTATTTATATATATATGAGAAGACTGGTTAAGATTTATGAAGATACAATATACAAATATATATATACATATATATATATATATATATATATATATATATATATATATATATATATATATATATATATATTTGTATATTGTATCTTCATAAATCTTAACCAGTCTTTTCTCAACGCTTGTAAATGCTTTATGCTATTTTTAATTAACTTAGTATTAAATTATCATATTTTTATTGCTTCATATGATAGCTATACCTTAGTAATTTTTGGACCATTTTTATTGTTTCATTTTATAAAGGTTTCATATTGTAAGTTTTAATAACATTTTATCATTCGTTTTTAACCACCGTTAATTTAAAATATATATACTTAAAATTCAAGGATAATCTCTTTAGTTGATATCATAATGTTTTTTCAAAGAAATTTTTCACTTCTAACATCCAATTGTTGAAATATCATAAATCGCCATTATAAAGTTATTTATAAATAAAAACAATATGGCCATGTGGCGCGTACGCCCAGAGATTCAATTCCCAACGGCCTGCTTGAGGATCAACCTGGTGGAAGGTCACGCCTGAGATGGCTGGAAGAGGTGCAGGACATTCTGAAATAGATAGGAAGATAATCCGGAATAGAGAAGAGTGGAGTATTCCAGAAGAGAGAGAAAGAAACGCCTAGGTTCTTCCAGGATCGTAACTCCAAAATTAATAAATAATTAATTATTATTATACGTAAAAACTTAATAATATTAAAGAAATTAAAGGGATAATCTTTTAATCGTATAACAAAAACACTATGATACCAATTATCTTTTTATTTTAATTTAATTCATTTCTTTGTTTATATTTTGAATTTTAAATATAGTCTATCTACATTTTAACGAATAAGTAATAGGATAAACCGGATTTTACAAAACGTAAAAAAAAAAAAAAAAAAAAAAAATTGGAACTACTATTTATGCAGAAACTATAATAATTCTTTCCTTTGGCAAATCGATGGGCTTTTAGAATTCTTAATAAAACATTCGACCATAAGAGGCCATTTTAAAGATAATTTCCATCTTCTTTTTTCTGAACCAATCCTTTTTATTTATGGATCCGAATTGAATGACACGTCACGGGTAAGAACAGGTTTCGGTTTCGAGCCATCGAGACGGGATTGGATTTCGGGACACGGCGGGGTATTTAGAAACTGACAGAACACATGTCCCAGAAAGTGAAAGCCATTCCAGATGAATATCTCGACATTTGTGGTTTTCGAATGGCAAATCAAATTATATCGTCTTTATTGGAATCTATACACTTAAGAAATCGTCTCTTCAGTAAAAGTATTTCCGATCGAACGAAAAGTCGGTCTTGAAATAAGGTCAGATGCATTTGGAGGCTTCGTTGTTCCGGAAGAACCTCCCGGTCGCCCTTGATGGGTATAGGGTTCATTAGGTTTAAGGTCGTCTTGTTGGATAAGCATGCAAGTCTTTTAGTCATCCTTAAGCTCATTGTTCAATGAGTTACAGTTGATTACCCCTCATGTTAAAAAAAAATGATCAAATTTAATATCGAAGAGAAGAATAGTTGGGGTAGTCAGTCAAAAAAGAAGGCAAAAATAAATGATAATATTTATTTTTACATATGCCGACGTTTCGACCTTAAGTTCAGGCCTTCATCAGGGCTGTCTCCAAAAGTTTTGTATGGAGAATGTATATATGTATATATTCTTCTTCTCCCTACAAAAATTTTGGAGACAGCCTTGATGAAGGCCTGAACTTCAGGTCGAAACATCGGCATATGTAAAAATAAATATTATCATTTATTTTTGCCTTCTTTTTTGACTGATCACCCCAACTATTCTTCTCTTCATTATCCACGACAGTCAACCATTTACCAATTACAAATTTAATATCATTTTGTAAAAACTACTGAGGTCAACTTTTTTTATTTTTTTTACCTTTCCCTCATTTAAGTGCAAATAATTAAATAAATTACTCAGTACCTACACAACCCGCTACAGGTACTGGTTCAGGATTTAATTTTGGGGAATTTTTTTTTTTTAAGCTGGTAATTACTCTGAAAGTCTACATATATGAAATGATGTTAAAGTGATTCTTTACTTTACTTGAAAGAAAAAAAAAATCGGCAATTGATTGGTGAGTATTGACCATAGGTCCACAAATGAAACACTTATTTACAACAAAAAAAGGTCCTATAGACCGTTAGCGGATCCAGGATTTAATTTGTTTTTATTGTAGTTAATAATGGTATTTATTACCATGGAAGAAAAAAGAAGCTTTACGAAATCCCCACTCTTACTGGAAGAGGTAAAAACAATAAACAAAGCTGCGATAAGGCAAAAATGGGGCAGCAAACATCCTCATAGCAACCCCCAAGACCTCTTCCACAAACTAAATAGACAAGAGCATCAAGCCGTAAAATTCAGTCAGGACTAACCAGATTCTCATATTCATAGGCGGATCTACGGGGAGGGGGAGAGGGCTTTCCGGCTGAAGCATCCCCCAAAATGGTAAAAAGTGACCATGTTTTATAGAAAAAAAATATTAAAAAATTATCTACTAAAGTATTATTGTACGTGCAATTACATTTAATAGGACTTCAAGAATCACTTAAACACCATTTCATATAGGTAGTTAGTATCATTCTTTTTTTTTCCAAAATAATTATCGTTATGTACATGAAAAAATAGCCTTCGGTCTAAATCCTTCCTCCTCCAAAAAAAATTAAATCCTGGATCCGCTAGTGCTCATATTTAACAAAAAAAAAAATTAGAATTGAAAATAGTTCCTTGTGTAAGTGTAGTAAGGAAGAACAAACTTTATCATCGACAGTATCTATTTCGATATTATCGATTATCGATTTCGTCCCTTCGATATTTTAATTCAAATCTAAGTAGAGTTGAATGTCGCGCGTTTTACTCTTCTTACCAAGTAAACTTAATTTGTCCAAATTCGTTAATTAGAACCATATCAAATCAAGGCCACGAGTTTTCAATGAAATCTATGTAGGATTTAAATAAATTAGCACTCTGCTGAATCCGATCAATGGATGAATGGAAGGCACAATTCATTGAACGGAAATTTCTTGAAAAAAAAACTGAGGATGACGAAGATCGTCAGGAACTAGAAAATTAATTTTACTAAGGAGGGTAGAAGAATTGATATTTTCATTATTTAATTTAAAGACGAAAACGACATATTTTTTTATGCGTATATGTGCTAGAGAATCAATATTTATTTTCATATTCATATTTCTAAAATATTTTAAATATCGATGAAAATGTTGTCGTTCGATGTTCGATGTTTTGATAGTATTGATAGCTACAGCCCGATATCAATGTTGGTCCTTCAATATCCCATCTCTATATAGAACACTCGAAGACCTCAGGAGAACGACTGATTTCCTTTGTTTATCATAAATTATCAGCGGACGTGACCATTTAATTAGAAAAACGAAGAGGAAATGATATTTAAGTCGCTCTAAAAGGAAAAAAAAGAAGAAATAACACAAAAAATAATGGTTCTAGAGCAGAATTTCTTATATATTTTTTATCGACACTTGCTTACATTTAGTAGCTATATACGCATTAAAGAAAATATATTGTGGTTGTTTATGTCTTTGGCTTAGATCGCTCTCATAAACAAATATATCCGAATGAAAAAAAAAAAAAAACTATTTTCCTATTTTGGGAGGGACTCCAGACGGAAAGATCTTCCCTCCTAAATCCATCAATGTACACAATCAATAAAATCACTTTTGCACTTCTGTTACTCACATGCATTTCCTTTATTTCTCATTAATATCAACAATTAAACACTATTTAGTTACATCAAATCGTTATAAAAAAAATGCACTCACACAAAAAACACACGCAAGTTTGCTTTTAATGTTAATCATTGATAATAGTTGCTACTAAACTGGTACGTAGCTTAGTTCTCTTTCATCGACAACAATAAGACGCATTCACCGGAATGCCGTTTGCCTCGGATCGTTCCAGGCGAAAGAAAATTCCGTTATGAAGCAACAGTTTCAGACCCAATGAATTTAAGTGTAGATTATTAGTCATTATGCAATGAGTCCATCTGTACCGTGTTCAAGGAATTAACGTTAAACAACTTAAACGTCTTGAATTTTGGTTTCTCCGAGAAAAAAAAAATTATGAAAAGTGGTAATGTAGATTTTTTTTTAAATGAATAGTAAAAAAGTATATATATTCAAGACAAAAATATATACTAATTTTAAATTTGTTATTCCAATAGAGACCGAAACCCAAGAGGTCTTGTAAGAATGCTTTTTAAAAAAAGCAAAAACACTAATAGGACTGAAAACCAATGGTGTATTTAGGCAAAAAAAATCTGGTTCGGTGCGCGCATCACACAACTTTCACTTATTGCCTTAGCAGAAATAAGTATTTTCAGACAAATAAGTATTTCAGTGCCACTTTCGGTTAGCCGATTTTGACGAAAAAGTTACTGTACATCCCTGGCATATAAAAACCTTAAATATACAATTTCACTTCCGTACGACTTTTCGTTTTTGAGCTATACTGTTAACACACACATACACACAGACCATTTTGCAGGACTTGGTTATTTGGACTCAGGGGACATCAAAACGTGTATTTCCGTTGAAAATTCATATTCAAAAATGTTCACGATCGCAATACTTACCCTTACTATCTATTACATATACAGGTAAGTGAAATAAAGAATATATTTAAAATTTAAAAATCATCTATTCTGTAATAATTTTTTTCTAGGGTAATATAAGGGAAACTAACTTCTTAGAAGCATTTCTCGAACAATTTTTTTTTTAAATTTATTTAATAATATTAATTCCTTTCTCAATATTAGGCATTGGTAAGAAGTGAGTTCATTCATTACTATATATACAGAGAATATAAATAAATTAAGTATAAAAAATTTAAAAACAAATTCATTAAGTAAAATTTTATAACAATCAGAAAATTGTGCGCTCGTTGTAACTATAATTGATACACGGATTTCATTCAATTTTTTTTTTTTTTTTTTTTTTTTTGGTATTATTATTGGTTTCATGCACTTACAGTGTTTTTGTGTTGATGAATAATATCGAAATTCAGAAAAACTATATTTGAGAGTTAACCTATTTCAAAAATACAATTAGTGACTTTTTATTATAAATCGACGATTTAATAAAATGAAATTAAAATAAATAAGTATGCATGTCGATATAAGGAAATCAAATTTATCTTAAACAAAGTTTTTCCTATTTACACTCTCCTCCCACCCGTGAAATAAACTCAGGAGAACTGGATGAAACAATATTTTAACAGCTACAGTAACTCGATCGTCCTATGCTTTTTTTAATAGTGCTATCAGATAAATTCTATAGCCATTAGATGCCGCAGCTTGTTATAAAATCCATCGCAAAAGCTATTAATTAAAATTGTGGGTTGATGGTTGACTGAATAATGGTTGGAATGATCAGTCAGAAATAAAACGGAAAAAATTAATAATAATATTTATTTTAACATTTGCCGACGTTTCGACCTGAAGTTCAGGCCTTCATCAGGCCTAAGAAAAGAACCAGATAACGAGGTATGAGAAGTATAAACAATGTAGGTAAAAAAATATTAAAGTAAAATGAAGCACTTTAATATTTTTTTACCTAATTGTATATGTTTTTCATACCTTATTATCTGGTTCTTTTCTTAGCCCTGATGAAGGCCTAAACTTCAGGTCGAAACGTCGGCAAATTTTAAAAGAAATAGTATTATTTACTTTTGCCTTTTTATTTCTGATTGATCACCCCAACCATTCTTCTCTTTATTAACTAAAATATATATTTTTAAAAATATTTTAATCATTTATGAATAAATTATATTTTTGTTGCTTTCAAACAGAAGTATATTCCAGAAGATGGGTTATAATTAATAAACAATTTAATTTTAAAACGGAAGAAAAACCCATAAGTGTTTTAATATAATGGGAACTCCTTCCTCAATAAATAATCGATAGCAAAGAAGTAACATTTTATCAAACTATTTGTCTTTCAATTAATGGGTAAAATAAAACATGTTTTTACACCCTTCTGGTTAGCTCTAAATTAAATAGAGAAATAATAGAGTAAATATTTTAAGTCGCGAAGGCTGAAGATAAGCTTATCAAACGGCCTCTATCGTTGGTTGCCTTTCACTTGGTATATTCTATTTTCGCCCCAGTTTTTTTTTTTTTTATTGGAGAAATCTGCTACTGTTACATGCATATATTTACATGTTCTGTAATTAACGATTAGTTAACATTTATTATGATAATTTATTCATATTTTATTATTCCTTTGTAGTGAAAATGTTATTATTAATTTTTTATTTTTAACGAAATTTATTTGATTTTCCGAAGTTACTCATCACTCAAGGCCAGAATTTACAAAATATAATCTTTATCATTTAAAAAAAAAAAATTAAATAGTAAAATAAAAGAATAAACAACCTTGAAGAAGAGAAGGAAATGCAAAATGTGTTGTAATACCCAGTAATACTCTTAGATACTTCATGGTAGGGAAAGGATGGATTTCTATGTCTCAAGGATGGTATTATTTCATGCCCTGTTCATGTTGGAATATACGGTAAATCATGATTCATAGCAATATCTATAGAACATGGCCACATGAAACAACAAAAGGATGAAAGAAACAGGGAAGGGAACGTTTTTTTTTAATGTAATCGGTTATTTCTAACAAATTGTAAAAATAAAAAAAATATGGAATTCGAAATTACTTCTAATTCAAACTTTTGAATTTTTTTTTTCTGTTTGCATTACAGGCCTTATAAATCTTTTTTCACTTTAACATGTATACTCCATATCTTGGGCTATTTCTTTCCAGTTATCTACATACAGCTAGATTGTATCTTTGCTGATTCGATCAATCTATCTGCTTTTTGGCCTTTCACGTGGTATTTTGCCTATTATTGAGGTATTGATTGTCGTGTAGATGCTTCCAGGTGGATCAAACATTTACATAAAGTACTTAATATATATTTTTTAATAGAGTTTAAATAAGTAAAATTGTATTTAAATTAAATTTTTAAAATATCAATTTATAGTTGAGGTTACTTCTGAATCTACTACTGAACATGAGCGGTAATTTTTTTCCTGTTCGTTTTGCACACTTTATAGATATTTTGCCGCCTTAACTAGTCTTTTCCAACCCTGCCAGTGTTGCCCGAAATCGGCTAAGACTAGTAAAAAAAAAATGATTTTTTGAATAAAAATTAAGACAAAATAGTTACTAATGCTTGACAGTTTTAATTATTATTGATAGATAGAAAATAAACTTTATTCTGGGACGACGTCCCTTATGAATAAAAGTTTTGTATTTAAAGAATTGGTATAACCAATATACTTTTGCATTTAACTACTCTAGGTTTCTCCTATATAACAAAAATACAGTAATCTCTATAGTGATAAGCTAATAGGTAACTGCAAAACTGTTGCGAGACTCTTGCGCAAGCCCAAGACTAAGTACGCAAGACCAAGACTCGTATTGGTCTCGCATTTGGGCAACACTAATCTCTGCCTATCTTGGGATATTTCTTTCTAGTTCTTTGCATTCACCTCGACAGCATCATTATTGCTTCGATCTTTCCATCTGCTTTTTGGGCTTCCAAGTCCTCTTTTGCCTATGATTGAAGTATTCATTGTATGATAATATCAGTTACGGACTACATGCTTCGGCCTATTCTGGCTCCCTTGCATTCTCATAATGACTTATTAACTGCCCATTTTTCGTTATCAGTATTTTATTAGTGCTTTTCCTATATACGTTAGTACTGTAGTCCTAAATTCAACATTTCTTTCTAGGGTGTTGGTTAGAATCCAGGTACCACAGCCGTATATCAGAACTGGCTTTATTATATCATTATACAAACTTAAGCTGAGAATTTTCGGGATTTTACTACTTGAAAGGCAGAAGAAAGCGCAATAGTTACGTAAAAGAAATAGTTTTAATAAAAAAATTGAATATTGATTGTTTCATTGTCTGGAATATCAATCATATTTTCTCTTTGACCCATTCTCAAAACCTTTTCTTCTTAATAATAAATATTAACTTTCGTTTCGTAGATGAATCGATACGCATAATCGTTCCATAGGCGAATCGTCACCATCCGAATGTGATGGTATCGAGATACGAAATCGATTATGCAAATTATATACTTAAAACATTATGCTGATGGTCCAAAGATAGTTCTTAGATTACTTAAGGGTCATTGCATGTCAAATTACCCAATGGAAAAATAACTTTTAAACCTGAATGACTCCAGTTAAACCTAATTTTAGGTTTTTATAACTATTATTTTTATAACTAAAAACATTACAAATCATTTTTTCTTAAGTAGTTATTTTAATATGGTAGGGGGGTAAGTCAGTGGTAGGGCACTAAGCTTCCAATGCCTAAGGTCTCAGGTTCGAATCTCCGTTCATGGCAGAAAATTTAGTTATTCTGTTTCATAGGCCGTGGGGCGACTCTAGGGCAGAGAAAATCCCCTAGGTCACACCCAGCCTCTACAACGTAGGTACCCTTAATTATATAATTAATTAAGGGGGAAAACATGGCGGTTGAGCGTGATCCTGGCCCGATTCCCTCCCTGCACAACCGTTGGCCTTGTAACAGTACTTTCCCTAAACAGTACCGAACCCAAGACGCTTCATGTGTTGTACTGGTACAGGTTTTTTTTTTATTCTATAAGTATAATATATATATTTAAACTAATTTGAATTTATTGATAGTGCAAGGATTTCTTTGAAACTTGAAATTTAAGTTAAATTTAAAGACCTCCATTTTGAAAAATTTAGTTATTTTAATATATATTTTAAAAATTGGGGGAATAGTATAATTTGATCATGTTTGTGATTAAAAATGTTGTTGTAGATTTATAATTGATAGTGCTACTGAGATTTTTGTTCAGTTGATTTAAGTAATATAATAAAAATCGTGTGAACCAGAGACATTGAGGTCAAGACTTCTGGAGATTTCAAACGGAATGAACCTTCACTGAAATAGCCTGTTGAGGAAGAGACTTAAAACTATAAGAAGGATAAACAAATAAATCTTTGGGAAAAAGAAAGCAGCTCATTAAGTAAAAGCCTCTAGTGAGCAAGTGAAAGGTCAAGTACCCACTTTGTCTGTTGCCGCCATACTCTGAGACGGCCAGCATAATAGTTGGTTTAAATATTAATATATAAAAATGGCTTCAAATTATACGTGAAAGTACCATAAATATGGAGTCCTTTATTTATTTACTTATTAAAAATTATAATAGTAAATGGCTTTTGTGGTATTTTTGAAGAAAGGACCAATTACAGTCCTGAAATCTTCCATACATAACCTAATAGATATAAAAATAACTATCATCAAGTATATATAGAGGGTTTCTGAATTCAGCACTAATTCGTTCAATGGAATTCACCTATGGACGGCAATTTACGATCTGCTGGATTTCAACGGAAGGTTGATATTTCTGGAAGGTCACAAGACATATAACTATATAAACCTTTCAGTTGACAGAACGACTAACTCCAATTTCAAAATTTTTTATCAAAGTTATTTTAGTAATATTCTTATTGGAAACTACATAATATCTCTACAGACAGTGGCACTAGCGGATCAAGGATTTAATTTTAGGGGAGGTGCTTCAGCCCGAAAGATTTTTTGTCTTCATATATAGAACAATAATTAATTTGAAAAAAAGAAAAACGAAATTAGCTACCTATATGAAATAGTGTTGAAGTCCTATTAAATGTAATTACACGAACAATAATACTTTAATAGATAGTTTTTAATATTTTTTTCTATAAAACTATTTTTTTCTAATGGTTATATTTTACCTTTTTTTTGGGAAGGGAGGGGGAAGCTTCAGCCCCAAAGCTCCCCTGTAATCAAAATCAATAAAGCTGGTTTAAAGTGGCATACAGATAGCTGTAAAGAAACAGCCTAAGATGGGCAGAGATGATAAAGGCTAGTTAAGGCGGTAAAAGATCTAAAAAGTGTGTAAAACTCTCCTTTTCAGCTCCTACATTAACGACCTACATAAATCAATTCTCCATTGTTCCCACCACCTTTATGCAGACGATTCTCAGATGTACCTATCATTTTCCCCTCCTGAGTTATTGGGAGCATTTGCCAAGATCCAAGAAGATCTGGATCGAATTAGTGTCTGGACTGTCAATTTCTGGAATTCCCTCCCTATCAAAATTCGACATTCCCCATCCATATCCACATTCAAAACCCTCCTATTCCAATTACTATCCCAAAAACAGTCAGATAGTTGCTAACCATTCGACAGCATACATTTATTTCATGCCATTCATTGTCAAATATCAATGCTAAATGGTAATGTATTTATATATTAATAAGGCACTTTTTATTGTCCGGACGTAGATCCACCTGTGGACAGTAAGTTGATTTCAGAATACGTGATCGCAGTGTTGAAATATAGAACTGTGAAGGAAGGTATAAATTTTCTCACTTGAAATATCAATAAAATTGATAATCGAAAATGTTTAAATTGGAGTTATTCATTACATCAACTGAAAGGCTCACACATTCCAAAACAGAAATAATATAGATAGTAAACTGAATATAAATATATGGAGTGAATTGATAAACAACAGTGAAGTTGATTTAAGTTACAACTTAAGTTACCAGTACACAGTGAAGTGTACTCAGTGAGCACATCTAGTTCAATAGTCGATGAAACCATCGATTGTTTCCATTGTTAGTTAAAAAACAGCCTGCTGGATTTTGGATGCCATTGATGAGCTCAGCAATGTTTAGAAACCTGCTCCCGATCATAAAAATCTTTCATGTTCCCATTCAGAATTATATCTATGAATTTCTGGGCATTGTTAAAGGAAGAGAATGTAAGAACTGCAGTTTTTAAAATATAAATCTATAAATAATTCACAAATGATAAAATTAACGTTACAGATCTATGGCTGACTTTGAAATGAATGAGTTACGCCCCAAATGAATTAAAATTTCCTTAAGTTGTTTAATTAGAAAGTCGGAAAGAGGCATAATAAAACTACAGAACCGACCAAAGGGAAAAAAAAATGAGTTGGTACCAAATACTTTAGGTTATAAGCACATTGGGGTACTCACGCTTTCCTTAATTTGGAAGTAGCGACACCGTCATTTAGTCCTCATTTGACATTTTACGACCACAATAGAACTCACATTACAACCTGGCCATATAATGTAAACGATGAAACAAAACTCGAGGATCATATAGTGTGTATTAGTGGGTAGTGGGTAGCTATCGCTCAGTGAATACAGCATTGCGCTATTATGCTCCCTGGAATCCGGTTTCGAGTCCGACTGTAGCAGGTTCAACTCATTTTAAAACCGAATAATACTTCTATTGTGCTTATACTGAAACAGTACTTCCTTTCAAAGTACTGAACCTAGAATCTTCATGGGTTATAGCGATACTGGTTTTTCTTTTGTCTATGTATATATTTCGACAGTGTATGTATATATTTTCATATATGCATGGCTATATATTATTATATATTTTTTTAACGTGGTTGGGACAAAACAACTGGGTGGTTGAAAAATTTAATATTTAAAAATTGGTTATTTTCTAAATAATTGTAAAGCAGTCAGGTTCAGTTGTTAGCGATAACTCTACTAACCATACCTTTTCATTTATGTATATTTTATTTTTATAAAGGACAAAAGTTTGTTTAAAAACAAGAGTTGATTTCGTAACTTGGATATTTTAGTAAACTTGATTCATAATGAAAAAAAAAACAAAAAAAAAAACAGGATTACCTTGAATCGAACTAATCTGAAACGTTTACTAAACAGCAAATGCTCTATACTTAAACACTACAGATATTAAGTTGACCCAGGTTTATCGGGTTTTAAAGGTCGACTAGTCAATAACGGGTCGGAGAGGGCTTAACGATCTACTTCATGATCCCATTAAAGGACTTACATGCTAATAAGAAAAAAAAAACTAAGCAAAAAATAGTCTAGCATAATTTGTGTCCTAATTTAATTAAGCTATTTTTGTTATTTCATGTAAATTTGTCCTGAAGCAATTTTTAATCGAAATTCTGGAACAGTAATTAAAAGCTAAATATGTAAGACGAAAACATGTTTATAATGTTGTCCTTTTCCATTTTTAAAACTCAACCAGAACGTATTTTATGCCTGACCGCATTCTATACCATACCTAACTACTCGCAACTCTATTAACAACAACTATAGTTTTATTAACATTAATTATTTTGAAAATATACATTATTCAGAACCTATCTAACGATTCTAAATTGCTTTTGATAAATTTAATATTACGCGAATCTTAATATCCCAGTAGAGTTCCCACATCAACACAACTTTCGCCGTAGAACCAGAGTTCTGTCAAGATGACACTTATACAACAATGGTATCCTTAAATCGTTTTCCTGTCTTTATTGCAGAGGGCTCCTTTTCGTTTTCTCTTTCATTTTATTGTTATGTGACTGCGTTGCGTTACCGAAATATCACAGGCTGAGACTTCCCCACGTTACTGTGTTCGGTAAGCAGGAAAGTTTGACTTTCAAAGTTTTCGCTGTAGAAAGTGATAGAAGAATTAAAATTGCTAGGATTATAAAGCAAATAAATGCACTTAAATATGCTAGTACCAAGAGAAGAAGACTTCAGATTTCAGTCTTAATTTGTAATTTATTGAATTTATTACAGAACTGAATCACATATTTTTAGTATCATGTCTTGAAAACAATAGTTTTGTGGGACACAATGAAAAAAAAAAAATCTTAAATGGTACAAAGTTCAGTGGCGGACTTACTCACATACAGACCAGGCATTCGTTTGCATTAGATTATTAGGTTAGTAAATAAATTGGCTCATTTCTAGTTTAAACACACCAATGAAACACAACAGTTCCTTAAACATGTTACGGGATTCATAATTGAGTAGTTCGTTTAAAGGTTATTTCAAGTACAGAGATGAATTCATTAGGAGAAAAAGGTATCAAAATGAGGATTATTTTTAAGCAACTTTGCGTGTTATTAAAAATGTCTTGCCTTTTGAAAAGTGAATAGTATCAGCAATTCAGTTATGTGAAATTATTTCAAAACTTTTATATAAAATAAATATTATATTTATGTTGGACTACATTTAATAAATTCATATTTATAACGTATTTAATTCTTTTCTAGGTTACTTTCTAGTCAACTGTTTAAGAAACTGTTTTGTTTATGAATGTAAAATCACTAAAGTGAAAAAAAAAAATCCCTGGTGTCATTAAAGTAGAATAGAGCCTATAAATCAGTAGATAGCCGTCTACTTCAAAAATAATATTAATAAAATAAGCATATAATAGCTCAAAAGAGACATAAATTGATTACTTTATAAATAAATAATTAGGTTATAATGTAAATTTATTATATCTTCATTTTTTTTTATTTAGGATTATATTTTCAATAGTGAACCTTTTTAATCGACCAAAAAAAAGTTAACCTAAATTTACGTTTAAATTAATAAAATGACCAATCTCTCCTCGACTACAACACTGATTGTTTTTACATTTGATATCAAAGTCAAATAGCATTCAAGGATGATCCTCGGAACTCGACCTTACCATTTGCCATTTCGTTTCAAAACGGCACCCGAAAATTTTTTGTCCTTACAGACTTTAGCACCAAATAACCCGCAACGATTTTAATGACGCCTAAAGATTTCTCCTTGAAGCGGTTTAATTTGTTTTTTCTTTCTTTTTTTTATTCATTGATATTTACAACAGTATTATAAAAAAATACAACTAGTAAATGTTTACACAGTAATAATACAATCACATGAAAACGCTTGTTGAGAAACTACCCATTGGTAGCACTCTAATAATATATTTACATATGTAGATCACGAGGCCATCTTCTTTTCAGACGCCTCGGAGGACGGTATAAATTTGCTTCTAAATTCATGTGTACAACACTTCCCCGAAAAGCAGCTGGAAAAAAAGTTACTATGAATCCAAAACTACTTTTTTTTTTTTTTTGCAACAACTGCTTAATATATAACTAGAGTAATAATAGGCAGCCTTTTATAATTAAATGAGTCAATAAGTAAATTAAACAATAATAAAAAATGATATATTTTTTCATTCATGTGTACAACACAAATAATATATTTTTAAATTCATGTGTACAACACTTCCCCGAAAAGCAGCTGGAAAAAAAGTTATCATGAATCCAAAAATACTTTTTTTTTTCAAAACTATTTAATATATAACTAGTGTAATAATAGGCAGCCTTTTATAATTAAATGAGTCAATAAGTAATTAAACAATAATAAAAAATAATATATTTTTTTTAAATAGAGAAGTAAGGTGATTTTTTATTATGGTGTGTCGATTATCGTGCTTTACGTAATATTTTTTATTAAATATACAGAGTATCCCTTAAAAAGGATAAAAAAATCATATAATTGTCTTACAGAACTTGAGCTGAATCTCTAGTTTTTTTCTAATAAATCTCAATTTAATTAATACAGACTTAAAGATTATTAAAAGAAGACTTTTTTTTTTGTAAAAGCGGGATATCTATAGTATTGTTAGATAATGATAACAAAATTCTCGAATAACTTACAATTTAAAAAAAAAAAGAAGTTAATTTAGCCGTTCAAAAGCTCTCTTTTGACAGACTCTAATTTCTTTTAAAGTAAAATTTATGTATTTCACAATGAAGTAATTGTTAATTACTTAAATTAAATATTTCTTAAGTTATTGCTTCCTATTCAACAAAAAACACGAGTTACTTAAAAAAAAAACAACACAAAACTTGGTTTCCTACTTTTCTGAGGAAAATTGGCCCATTGTTTCTATAAACTTTTTTGTAGTACTTGAGATTTGCTATTACTCCTATAAAAATTTCCCTCTCCTTACGGGACACCCTGTGTAATTATTTTCATGTTTTAGGTCAAATTATATAACCTCCATTAAATATTTATCATTACAATCTAAAAAAAAAACCTTCGAACATAATGTTCCTGCTACTCAGGATTGTAATTTTTATTACCGATAACGCTAAATTGTTATGCAGTTATTATTTCATTGCTTATCGAGGAGAACTCACGAGCTTGCTAATGACTAATTCAATCTTAAACGAGGAAGTTTATCGCTCCATGAAATTACAGTGAGAACAAGGATGAGGTACTATTGAATGATATCGGAGAAAGATGAAGGACACAGGTGTGGGAAGTAAATAATATCGTAATTATTAGAAAATTAAAAATCCACGTGAATTCCAATATTCAAGAATTTCTTATCTAACTATGGAAAATTAGTATATTTAAATAATGTGAGACCAAGAGTTAATGAAAAGTCTCTTTCATAACAACTTTGAGGTCAACTACATCGTCAGGGATCGAAGGTTAACACACACCTGTATTTACCTTAAATAGACTTTTTTTTTTAATATCTTAATTTCAATTTTTTCACTCAACATAAAAAAAAGTATAAAATTTTAGTTTGAAAAAAATAACCCCGAGCAATGAATATTTCAAATTTGTAAAGGATGAAGAATGCTTATAATTTCTTATGTGTGCATATGATAAAACAACAATTGTTCAATTTGAGCACGTTTCATAAAATTGAATAATAATTATTATGTCAATTTTAAATTCAAATAATTATAGTAGGTATTTGTGATTTCGTACTGAAGAAGTAAGAAGAAAGAAAAGAAAGAAGTAATTTCACGGTAGTCCAAATTTAAAGTTTAAGTTATTGCCATAATAAGGGCTCGGAATATTATGCAGTAAAAATCCGCAAAATATGTCAAATAATAAGTAATAAAAATCGTGAAATATTCAACAAAATGTCCAAATATACTATAAGACAGCTAAAACGTTTAGATATATTGAATTGCCTACAATACGTAGGCAGGATTAAAAATTAATGAAAATTATTTCTATTTTTTATTTCTATAAACGAAAATAATGTGGCGAACAACGCGAAATAAAAATTTATATGTATAATGAAAGAAATTTATATAATGAATGATGATAACATGAACGAAATAAATCAATTTGTTTCTAAAAAACCTAACATTATATCGTGTGAAATATTTTTATATTTTTTACAAAAAGATTTCTACAACACACATAATAAATCCAATATATAAATTCTGAAGAAAACGATGAAGTTAATGTTTGCATTCCTAAGAATAGTAAACACCACAATTTATAAAGAATAGTCTATCTAATAGAAAACGAACTTAATACAAAATGTAATATTTTCTACAGTGATTTATATAATAATATGCAAACACTAAGATATATAAAAATAAAATCTCTGGATTACTTGTGGTGTAATGGAATAAAAAAAGAACTATATTTACATACATACTCATATTGGTACACAGAGAGACAATAAGTATAAAATATAAACATACATACCAGAAAGAAAAAGCACGACCTGAAGCGAAGAGTAAAACAAATAAATAGCAAAAATAATAGTCAAACTAGGTGACAAAGATCATTGATGTTTTATGATAAAATTTAAACAGAAGGCACCACCATTTACTTCCCACAAATTCAGTTCATAAAACGAAATTTATGGTAGCGAATCGTCTTATATAAGGTATAAAATCGAAATAATTTTTTTCCTGTATTCGATTTTGTCTTTTGAAATATCTCCTGCTTCAACTTCTCTTCTCCATTCCATCATATCACGTTATACGTCATTTCTTGCTCTTGTGCTTGCCGTGTTCCGTACATCAAGTCCTACTTTGGAAGATCCCCGCGGAGTGCTTGGTTATCTTCTAGAAAGTACGTTCGGTGGTCACGTACTCTACGTCGTACAGGTGAAAAGTTTGATGAGTGCTTCTTTACAGCGCCGCGGGAGAGGATGTAATATGGAACATTGGAAAACTGTTATAATCAAACTGATTGGTCGTATTGTCTTCGTGATTTCCCACCTTGTTACTCGCTTACTTATCTGACAGATAGGAAGCTTTCTAAAGGTACTATTCTGAGTGATTGCTATTGAGAGATTGCCACAGTTTTTTTTTTAATGATAGCCTGTTGTTGATAGGAAGAGATAAATTTAAATCTATTAAAAAATAATATTTTAAAAATATTATTTATATGTATTTTTTTTTTGGAATCACAGAACTTGGAGATCTTTTGCTGCCTTCTTCATCTTGAGGTATTAGCTAACTGAGATTAGTAGCGATAAAAGTTATATGATCAATCATATTGCAATTTTTATCAGCTTTAATTTTGTATAACAAATTACTGATCTACAAGAAAATCCTGAAACCCATTTGGACCTACGGACTTGAAATTTGGGGGACAGCAAAATTCTCTAACATCAAACGCATCCAATCCTTTCAATCCAAAGTCCTCCGAACAATAGTCGATGCTCCGTTCTGTGAAACTAACAAAACCCTACATCATGACCTTAATATCCCATTTGTCCTTGACCTTATCCCTGAAAAAATTTCAAAATTCCATCAGAACCTTATCAATCATCCAAATCCTCTAGCCCAATCCCTATCTAGTTCCACTCATCCCTACAACCCTCCTCGAAGGTTGAAACGGCAGTGGCCCAGAGATCATTTATAGTATTTATTTTGGAGTTCTGGCAATGGCCAGATTCTCCACTCAAGACATAAGTGTATGTGGCTAAAGCGCTCTCGCTCAAACTCCACCGGCTTTAGCATTAGTGAGGTGGTTGAGAGAGTAGCGCAGGGATTTGGGTTCCCCGCCTGATTGTATATATTGTACATAGATATGACTGTATTTTTTAATTTACTTATATTTAGGTTATTTTATTTTGTTATTGTATATAGTTATTATTTTACTTTTGTTAATTTTGTTTCTTTTTTGTATATACGGTGAGAATGTGTTCATTTATCAATATAATTATTGTCCCTGTGACAGAATATTATATGTCTAAATAAATATTAAAAAAAAAAATTGTATAAAAAATGGAGAATTTTTCGGAAAAAGTGGCCTTCTAGGCGCCTGCCCCCACATCTGGCTACTACCTAGGAGTGGGGACTTTTGGTATGTTTACCTCCTTACTAGTCCAAAAATTTCCGAAAGTCAAAAGTATTGTTCATCACATTTACTTCTATAACCATTCATTGATTGAAGTACTATTTCTTTCCAGTTATCAGCATGCAGCTAGAGAATATTTAATCTTTTTATCCCCGTCCTCATCATCGTTTATTTCACTTTCCTCCAATGGAGTCTTCTTCGGTAGCTCTTTGAGTAGAAGATTAGACCAATAGAAATAATAAATGAGAAATGATCAACTAATTGCTAGGAAGTTACTTGAAAAAACAACACGTAATTAACAGCCCTATTACATCTTTATTGATTGTATCTACCCATCTAGTTTTTGGCCTTCCACCTGGTCTTTTCCTGTTATTGAGGCATTCATTGTAGTGGATTGCTCCGAGCCAATACTGACAATGCGTTATACATTAGTATATGTTCCTAAGCTGATAACGGTATATATGAATGTCAACCTGTGTTAATTACGTGTTGGTTTTTTTTTTCAAGTAGCTTCCTAGCCATTAGTTGACCATTTCTCATTTATTATCTCTATTTATCTAATCGACCGCTCACCAAAGAGCTACCGAAGAAGACTCCATTGGAGGAAAGTGGAAAAAACGATGATGAGGACGGGGATAAAAAGATTAAATATTCTAGAGAGTACGCTGGAGCTGAGGCAAAAAAGAACCCCCTCCCCCCCTCCCCCTGCTCCTCCATGATCTGAGTAGTTATTGTCGTGTAAAGAATTTTCAGGACAATGAAGGAGATAGGGTCGCTGATCTCCGTGTCAGATTTTGGAGGCCTTCAGCGAATGACTAATATCTCTTATTAGGAGTAATCCGATTTTTTTTTAGGCTTAGTAGTATTTAAAAAAAATCCTAATAGATAATAATGAATAATAGAAGTCTTTCTTAATGTTTTAGTAATTTGATATAATAATACAAATAATAGTACTTTTTACACCAATGATTTATTACAGTAATGTAAAGTTGATCAAAACATTATGGCCGAACTAGAACAATCTAGTGAGAACTTTCACATTACACAGGTCATTTTTTCCAAAATAAATTCGAAGAAACATATTTATTTCTAAATAATATGTTTATATTTGTATACAAAAACGAAACAAAACTCTGGTGTCTCCACTCACACGACTTTCCTTCCTATTTCAGAAAAGTGTTTATATCTTTACATATGTCCATCAACGAAACAAAAATATATTGAATTAGATTTATTTTCCTAAAAATTAATCAAAGAAAAGATTTGAGTACGATTTATTAGATAAACTAAAGCAATGTAAACCGGCTTAAGGTAGATCAGTGTAAAAACCTTTTGCCATAGCTTGATTTTGTCAAACAATAATTTCTATTAAAAGTAGAGAACATTTTTTCTGTAATTCACCCCTTTCTGGCACCAGGATACGAACCCGTAATATTACATAGGAAATTGAATTGCTGTAACTTCGTTAATAGTGTTCTAAAATAAACGATTTTTATATAGTTTTGTAGGGAATCCAATTTCCTTTCAAACGTTTTAACGTTATAAATTTTACCCTATAATATATACTTAGCGAGTAAGGTCCCAAAACATTTTTCAGGGGGGTCTGAAACGTATAGATCTGTTGAAAACCGCATATCGGAAATTTGTCTTGATCACAATACTTTCCTTAGCTGGTATAGGTAGTAAAATAAAAACACTATGATATCAAGATAGTATTTTTAAGAAATACATTCGGTGAAGGCTGGTACTTCACCACGACTTCTAAAGTTTACTTAATAAGCGGTTAGCGCTCTCGCTCCATGTCCACTAGATTTAGCCCCAGTTGAGAGAGCAGTGCAGGGATCTCCTAGAGTCATGCTTTCCCTCCACAGTTGGAGGGACAAGTCTGGCTTGGAGTTCCCTTGCCTGATTATAAATAGTGTATATAGGTATGTATGTGGTACTTTTTTAATTTATTATACATAGAGTGTGTATATGATATCTGAACACTATTATAAATGTCCTTTGAGAAAGATTAATAATTGATTAATAAACAAGCTCTAAAAAAAACAAAAAAAAAACATCATCACATCGGAAAATAGCTCTCCAATTTAATAGTAAGCAATAAGAAGCACAGCTTGGATGAAAAAGAAATTTTGTAGAATAAATAAAACTAAATCTTAATGACTTTCCCATTTAAAGATAAAAATAATTGCTATTGCTAATATCAATTTACATTATAACACTGTGATAGGAATTAATTTTTTTTAAAGTAAATTGTTAGTAATTAATAATAAGTAAATCTTTAGGCGCGTTTGCACTTTTTTCGTGGAGAGTGAATTAGATTGAACTGTCAGATCTCTGATGTGTAACGCTCGGGTAAAGTCGGCTGCAGTCGACTAATTGAATTGTTTTTGCATATTGATTAAAATATCTCAGAAACTAAAAATCGGACCTCCGTACTGTACGCGAGGGAATTGTTCATCATTTCATCCTCTCTGTAATGGACCATTATTCAAAATTGTATCTCAACGCGACGCCGTGTTAGATAGGCGAAAAGGGAAAAATATTGTCGAAAACCAAATAAAAACGAGTTTTATTGAAGATATTGATTAAAGTAAAAACTCCGATAAAATCTTCCGAAAAAAATGGTTGCTAATAACCATAATAAAAAAAACGGTAAATTATATAAATGTCAAGCATTGGATGATTACATTTTTATACAACATTAATCAGTTAAAATATTTCGTGAAGTTGGGGAAATGAGTCACACCTGTGGTAAATAAATATACGAAACATAAGGCACAAAAATATAGTTGAAAATAAATTAAATGTTCCCAGATAAAAATTGTATTGAAAATTTTAGATGATTATTTCATGTTTATTTTTTAATATTTAACTTTTTTTTGTGTGTTTCAGGTAAGTTTTGGATTATCAAAAATTAGAATAAGGCAGTGGCATAGGAAAGATGCTTCATTTTTAATGTTCTCTTCTCAGGTAATTTTATACTTGTCAAAATATAAAATTTAACTATGTAAATTAACATTTTCTAACAAGTGAAAACAGGCTAACGTTTTAGCGAAATTTAAAATTTTTTTAGAGAGTGGAAGAAATTAATGAAATATGGGCAGTGATGTAAGAAAAATTGTTCACAAATTAAAGGAACGTTTCTTGACGGATAGTATCCACCAAACTTCAAATAAAATGCATCGCAAAATTAATAAAACTACTTCTATGAAACATTAATTATGCAATTTTTGGCAAACATCAACCATTTAAATATGAACTGTAATAATTTTCAATGATCATTATTTGTTTTATGTATTCGATAACACTCATTTACTTGTGATTATTAAAAATTGCAACAAGTTACGGTTTTTCATATATATATATATATATATATATATATATATATATATATATATATATATATATATATATATATATATATATATATATATATTTATTTATTTATTTATTTATAAATATGCAATATTTACTATTTTCTTTTTTGATTCTTGAAATATTATTATTTTAAAAATATTTATTTTTGACTTACAGTTTTTGGTATAATTTTCCTTATTAGTGGAAGCAGGCTTCACTAATGGTACTTTCACTGGTCCCGAGCCAGTGACTAACGTAGTCAGAATTTCATTGAGTACAGTCATGCTTCTTCTGAAAATGACTCATGAAATCATCGGAAGAAATTTATGTTCTTTTATTCATACCGCATGAATGAATTTTACTCACGTAGTACGGGACGCTAGTATTTATTGAGAAAAAAAAAAGTGCTGACTTTAAGTAGGAAACGCATAGCTTAATGTTTATTTAATATTGCATTTTTTAGTATTTTAACTCGTATATCACTGTTGTACTGCACATGTTATTATAACTAAATTACTTAAGGTTTGGCACTCCAAGAAAATGAACAAAAAAAGATAACACTTTTTGTTACTGAGGGTACTTGAACACTTTGTACTTTGTACTTGAACATCCTCAGTGCTCTTGGGAAGAAGTAAATTTTTAAATAAAGTTAATTGCAGGAATAATAACGTTATAGGGGACAAATTTTATTATCTTCTTCATTCGTGTCATGAGTTTGCGTTTAGTAGTTGAAGTATATTGATTGTTTAAGTATTTGTCACAGATCACTCATAGAAACCAATATGGACCATAAAAAAATATCTATCTATCTATCTACATAAATTTTCTGTAGCTGAAAAATATCTAAAAAGACAACTTCGATATAAAGAAAATAGAATAAAAATATTGTTACTTATTGCAAATTATTTCATATTCGCTTTAAAATGTTGAAATATAATTTTACAACTGATGGCCATACCAATGACTAAACAGTTACTTATATATGACTATTATTATATGATTAAATAGTTACTTATATTCGATGCCTTCTAGAACAGCCCAGTAGCTGCTTGGAAACTTATGGCGGAAGTCAAAGAAGTCAAGAGACATAATAAAAAAAAGGAAAAAGAACGTATATTCAATTCAGATCCCATAAAATTCACCACACATATTAAAAGAATTAATAATTACATCTAAGGCATTATTTGAATGAAACTGATGCATTTATAGATATCGGGACTGACATAAAATATCTGGCACGATGCCAAAAAAATATAATAAAAAAACTAACGATAATAATAGAAAAATAAAACACAAAATCCGTTAAAGAAATAAGCTAACTACACTGCTACGAAAGTAATCAAGAGTGAGATCTCTTCGATCTTTCGTTCGATAAATTGTTGGTTTGAAGAACTTTCGGCTCATCACGATTTTCTAAATCTTTAGCGATAGTCTAGAATTATATGAAATTATTCTGAAACGACTGGTTGTAAACAATTTTTCGGAAATTTCTCAGCATTGAAATTTCATATCGGGTTTTCGGGTGGTGTGCATCATCTGTTTCTGGTATGGAATTATGGGTCTCATTATTGGGGGATTTGAAAGGAAAGTTTATGTCTTATTTTATTTTTAGCTAAATAACATTAGAATGTGTAATTATAAGATTTGAAATATATTTTCGAAAAACAAATGATTCAGGTATGTTAAAAAAATTATTGTTGCAAATTGTTATAATCTTATTTTCGAATATTCTATTCTTCCCCAATTTTAAAGTTAGTGCCCTATGACTAGTGTTGCCCAAATGCGAGACCGAGATGATGCGAGTCTTGGCCTTACAAACTCAGTCTTGGTCTTGCACTAGAATTTCGCGACAGTCTTGCAGTTACTTGTTAGCTTATTACTGTAATTTTTTAGATAAGAGAAAACTAATTAAGCCCGAATGAAAAATTTATTATACCTACTATTAACATATAGTAACTAAAATTGTCAAGTTTTAGTTACTATTTTGCCTTAATTTTAATTTTAAAAATGTATTTTTTTTACCAGTACTGGTCTAGGTCTTGCAACAGTTAGGCGGCGTTTGTCTTGGTCTTGCAAAGTACAAATCAAGACCGATTTTGGGCAACACTACCTTTGACGAATGTAGTTTACTTTTCTCTAAATCAGGGTTCGAATGTTACGATGAAGGCAATGTATTGATTTTTTTACCTGATATTTATTTTATTTTTTATTTGGATATTTATAAATATTTTATCTGATATTAATAACGTGTTGAATAGATTCCTAAGAAACCTTGCTTCTTTGAAGACCTTAATAGAAAAATAATCCTAAATTCTGTGGGACATATATGTCCAAATATCTCAGTTCAGTTTAGTTAAACTTACACACAATAATATCTAATATATTCAGATATGAATTAAATAATTAAATACTTAATTTTTATTTATTTATTTATTTGTATGATATTTACAACTGTATACAAAAAATACATCTGGTAAATTCGCACATTGGTATAAAGACATGGAACACATGTTGAGAAACTACTCATTGGTAGCACAATAAAATACTTAATAAATCATTTTTATAATGTTATTTGTGTAATAAATTAATAATTACAGATATTATGCATGATTATTGATACGAATAGGTTCAAATATAATGTAATGTTTTAAATGTTATTTATTTATTTTAAATTTTGGATCAATATAAAACACATTTTTGATCAATTAAAACAAGGCAGTGAAGAATTATAAAGATATGTAGTCAAAAATTCAATATTCGTGATTTTTAAGGAATATTTAATGTAATTAAATAATAAAAAAAATCTGCACTACTACAATCCATAGAGGATCTTGGGTTCAGTAGTTAGTAAGGAAGTATTGTTTCAAGGCCAACGGTTGTACAGAGGCGAGAGGCCTCGTAACAGCCTCAAGCGACAGATTTTTCTCCCTTAATTAATTATCTAATTAAGCATACCAACTTCATAGAACTTGGGTGTGCCTCAGGAGGGTCTCCCGACCTCTGGATCGAACCACGGCTGATGTAACTGAATAAATAAATTACTTTACACTAAAAGATTCGAACCATGAACATAGAGACTTACACAAAGCTATCTAATTAAACAATGAATAAATTAATAATTATGTAAATTGCATTATAAATTACTTACAAATAATCCGAACGGATCAAAACATCGTTATGTAAATTAATTGATGAAAATAGAAATGGGTTGGGTAAGCCCACCAGTGATGGACATAGTATGGTAATTATTAGATAGATATAAACTTCTCCGTTGGACATTTAGAATCTTTAGATCTCCTTTATAATTTAACAATTTGAAATTGAAAAAAAATATTCAGTTATGCAGGCATAAGCTCTATTTAAAAAAAAAAAACAGCTTTTTGCACTAGTTATGATCACTCCGAAATTCAATTCTTCTAGTAATGGACAGGGAATCGGTACCAGTAATGGACATACTAGAAAAATTCTAAAATCTTTATTAAACTATAAAGACAAAAATTAAGATAAGATAACATTAATGTTCAACTTACTCTTAGCAAATTGTTAGTAGGAAGGTATGAAAAACTCTTAGCAAACTGTTAGTAGGAAGGTATGAAACACACTGATCTCAAGAGCACTATAGAAAAAACAACTACAGGCATTTTAAAATTATCTGTGTTCAGACAGTTGTCAATAGAGGATATTTTAACAATTAGAGTAATATTTCTATAGTTATAAGCTAATGGGTAACTGTAAGACTCTTTCGAGATTCTTTCGCAAGACCAAGACTGAGTGTGCACGACCAATTCCAACAAGACTTGTCTTGGTCTCGCATTTGGGCAACAATGGAAATAACAGTAGGCATTTTAAAATTTTCTTTTGCAAATTTTATTTATACAGTTGTCGATAGAGGGGAATGTTCTGCAATCTAGAAACAACTGGAACCTTTGAATGAGCAAGGAAGTTTATTATTTACATTTAAATAACAACATGTCTATCACTCGGTCCTCTGTCCATAACTGGTGTGTTCACTCGATATATATATATTTTTTTTTAAATTAGTTACAATCTTTCCAAAATTTAATTTTGTTCCGAAAGGAAGGAAACAACCTGTGAGGTGACGTAAGTTTACGGAAGGGGTGCAATATGCCCCCATTGAGGGGCACCGAGTTAAGTGTAACGGAAGCGAGATTCGAGTGACTCATTCCTGATCGCCCCGCAGTCTGTGTGCTTCGTCACCATTGAGCGAAACCCGTTCACGTCACCGATCAAGGCACAGTGATTTATCACAGTTATTGTGCCTTCGGCTATCACAATATTTACAAGAGTCATTGTCAAATCGCCTCGGTGACGTTGCGAATGCTTAAAAGTCTGTTTAAGGTTAGTTATGACAGCTAACTCACTTTGTATCGAAACCATTATGTTACTTTGCCATTTCATTATGTTTGAACATATAATATTAATTGGGGATATTACATTTACAATTAGTTAAGATTCTGAGTCCTTTTTGTACTATCAATTGAAGTTAGAAAACAAAACTCACAGAAAGCCTTTTTAAGTCTAATGTTCATTTCCAATGATCTTATACAGATTCTTACTCGAGAATCTCTTTAAGAGGTTCTACCATCAAAATGGTATCCGCAGAGAAGAAGTTGTCTTAACTAGACTAAGAATAGGCCACACCAATCTTACCCATTCACATCTCATTAGCAAGCAGCAACCACCACAATGCCAACACTGCAATAATACATTTACAGCCAGCCACATTTTACAGAAATGTTCTTTTTACTTATCAAATCTAGTTTTTTTTTCAAGGGTGATTAATTTTAATCTATTGTTTAAGGTCCTCTCTGTCGTGTTTATAAACAAATAACTGGATAATCTCTTTCTCTCTCTCTCTATATATATACATATATATATGTGCACGATTCAGTACATTCTCTAATCAATGTATACTCTGAAACATGAATCATATCATGGGTTTAGCAAGTGAAATCTGGAATATAAGTTAGGAAAATGTTCATTAATAATTTATGAATTAGTTTGCAGCTCAGCTTTTAAATTGAACTTTCCTTCCTACTAACTATTTATTAGATCAGTTTCATTATTCAAGAGTTAAAATTTATACAACTCAAAATTGTTTTCTCCATGAAGGACGATGATTAACTACTTTTACAAATTTTACTTTTTTTCAGGAATAAATTTAAGTTGAAAATACAATTTCGATTCTTTTAAAGTAACCTAGAAATGTTAGATGTTTACATTAATACACTAATTGTATTTTTTTTTTTTTTTTTATGGACTTGTCATAATCAATCTGACAAATAATGTTAAATACTCTTATTAACTTCGTATATATTTAAATAAGAAAAATAGTGACTGGATAACGTTTGAAAATGTTAAAAAAGGAAAAAATAAAAGGAAAAATCGAATCGTATATATCTTAGAGGCTATTCAACTGTGTGTAACTGACTAGCCGACAGTTTATTAATACAGCTTACACCAATTTCAAAACAAATCATTCCCAGAAGTATGTCTGAAGTCTGAAAGTCAGACAAAGATTTATAAATATAAGATTGAAGGGATTGGATTGAAGCGCAACGATTATAGTGATTATGTAAAAAAATCATTCCATCATTTCAAATAATCCTCCTATTTTAAATATCATATCATCGAATGTTTATCGAGTCATTTTTCCTCTTCAACAGTTCTTTAAACAAGGTATTTTTTTTTTTTTTTACTTTTTTTCGTAGAGCACTCCTTAATAAAGGACGAAGAATTAACTTAATGTTAAAAAAAAAAAAAGGTGATCCAATAGTTAATTCTGGGCTACTTGAAGAATAACTTGTACCTACTACACTACGATCCTCCTAAGTGCTTTGTAATATCTGCTGAATCATGTTCCGTCAAAAGATTTACTTTTAAGGGGGTCCCCTATCACCGTACAGCACATTGTACTAATATATTTTTTTCGTTTTTGGGATCCAAAAAAATAGGTTTAATTATTGGCCTTAGCTTGTGAACCTTTTCTACTACGGGTCACAGACACCAGTAATTGTGTAGGTTATCTTGTTAAGGATGCTTTGTCTGTTGTACATTATTAGATTTACTAAGCGTAGTAGGAAAGGAATTCATATTGTACACGGTTCTCCACGTGTACGAAATTGTGATCGGAAACATATACTTCCATACAACATTTCTGCCATCTGAGGATGTGCTAAAGCTTATTTACACCAACCAAATGTGAAGAAACGGAAAAAGCTCCGATCATTAATTGTTGTGCCCAAGTAGTATTGGGAAGACCGTAACTATGCTACAGACAAGTGACTACAGAAAATATAAATGCATCAAGTAAATGTGTAAACAGGAATATAATCACATGAAAACGCTTGTTGAGAAACTTCCCACTAGTAGCTCTCTAATAATATTTCTACATAAGGAGATCAGGAGACCATCTTCTTTTCAGACGCCTCGGAGGATTATCAGGAATCGAAGAGGAAGCACGGTTAGAAACGAGAGGATTCGGATAGTTATGAAGTTTATTATGGAAGGAAGGGTGTCCAGATTGGGCCAAATGTGAAACATATAGAGTCTTTATGAGTTATTTTATTGGTGACAAAGTGAGGAACATTGAGGATTTTACGAAGGATTTTGGATTGTAATGATAGGAATACGAGAGAAATTTTAGGGCATAGTAAAGCCCCATAACTCAACTCCATAAGTCCAAATAGGTCTTATTATAGTCATTTATATGAGTCTTTTGTAATTAATTGGAAGCTTAGAGCGTCTCAGTCGTTTCTGTCAGCAGTTTCTTGTAGTTTCAGTCTTGTATGAGCATTCCAAGTGAAACTAAACTCAAAATGATATTAAAAATATTCGGTTTGATTAAAATTTCCTGCATTTTAGACCTTCCGGAAATAATTGAGATAAATCTACCTTTTTTTTTTATCTAAGAACTATTTTTTCTTTTCTCGTTAACAAAATATGTAGATATCAGATTAAATGTACATATATGAAGTGATAATGCAAATACAGACTGCTTGGAAAACTATGTAAAAATATGTATAATACAATTTGCTTTAAATATTACGAAATGTACATTTATTTAAAAGTGATACATAGATATTTATATAGAAGTCATTAAACTAAAATGTAACTATGCTAATGGATCGTTGAGTTAAGTAGCCCAATCATTGGACTGTGAATAGGTAGAAAAATAGACTCAAGTAAGCCAAAGACGTTTTAAGGGGTTCTAACATATGCTGAAAGAACTGGTTGCCGTAGAAACAAAATTTTAAATGGCAGATTACTGAGAATTTTTGATACCTTCTCTGTATCATATACCTATACAGAATATATATATTTCACCATCTATACTTGGATAGAAGCGTGTCCTCTAATGCGTTCGGTTATGGCCATGATTATGTTCTTTATACAGCTATGGTTATGGTTATACGTTATGGTCTGTGAAGCTCAAATGGAAAAGTGTGAACACTGATCGTGACTTGCTCTGAACAGTACATCAATGTTTGCACTATTCTTACCTTGTGTATTAGTGACGAACTCATGATCTCAGCTTGAAATGTCCTGAACACATTGGCTCTTTATTCTGAGAGTCTCTCATTCACGCATGATTTTGAAATAGAAAATGTATTTAACCCGATCGATCCAGTCTCGAAACGAACGCGGGCTATTTTAGAATACTTTTACTATGTCTGGATTTAGTCTGTTTAACTTTACCCCAGTTTCGCTGTTTACAAAAGTTTTTCTGACTGTAAAACTACGAGCCTGCCAATCAAACTGAATCCTTTAAGTGTTAATAAACATAGAAAATTATCAGAACTATGGACACTCTTGTTTCGGGTTCAACAGATATTTTATGTAATTAAAAAAACAAAAATAAACTCTGCTCACTCTTAAAAATATAAATAAATAAAGTAATAACAAAAGAATAAGAAAAAAGAACAAAAGAGTAAAGAAAAAAAATATATATATATACACATAAGTAAATAAAAATAGAAATAAAAGTAAAACAAACACCTTATATAAAACATACCTATATACATTATTTACAATTTGCCAGGTGATCTCCGAACCAATCCTGTCCCCTCCACATGTGGAGGGAAAAGGGAGGCTTAGGAGATCCCTACGCTTCTCCCTCAGCCACTTCACTGGTATTTTAAACCAGCGGAGGATGAGTAAGAGCGCTACAGCCACAGACACTCATGACTTGAGTGGAGAATCTGGCCATTGCTAGAACTCCAAAATATCCATATTTACAAAAGGTCTCGTGGCCACTGCCGCTTTAACCTACGAAGGGGATTGTAGGGATGGGTGGTGCTTGATAGGGATTGTACAACGGGATTTGGGTGATGAGAAAGGTTCTGGTGAAATTTGGAAAATTTGGCTGGGATAAGATCAAGAACTAACTAAAGATGAATAAATCCAAATTTCAAACTTATCTCCAAAATAAAAGTGATAAGAAACCTCTTTGGAACAACCAGCCTTGCTCGGTTAAATAATCAACTTCCAATCAGTTATTGTTGTGGCATGGTACCATTTGATTTTAAGGCATCAACCTCTGAAGTAATTTAATTGCAAATCTACTATATTTGAACTATCAATAGGGTATATAAAGTTTATTATTAGTAAATGAATTGTAAATTGTCTATTACTGGTAAATTTATCTTACGAGTTTTTTATTTATATTTCCATAATTAAGTGCATAATTTTAATAAATTAATTATATCCAGAAAAAATATTCAATAAAGTTAAGAACAATGAGAGAAAAATACTTTAATTTTTTATTTAACTTTTTTTTTTATTTAAAATGTTCTGCTGGATGAGAGATCTCCTTTCCTAAATTACGAAGTAGACCAAAACCAGGAAGAGGTACTGCTGGGTATAAGAAATTATCATATTAGGGTATACGAAACATGAGATGCTCCTCTTGCCTAAAATACCAATTTTCTTTAAAATGAGATCACATCTGCTTATTGTCAAGATTATGGCAGATGTGGATAGAAGTATGAAGAGAGAGAAAAAAAAGGTTCAGTTGTGAAATATTAATGGCCCATGGGAGCGAAGAGAGAAAAATGAATCATAACTAATGATACAAATGAGCTGAAAATAATATTGAAACTGTGTAATTTGGTATACCACAATCATTAATTTTAATTTGAGAGTTTTTTTTTTCAGCCTGGGAAACATGATAGGTAATTCATTTTAGAAGTAATATGTCATGTCGGGTTGCCATAAAACTTTTTAAATAATTATAAAATATTATTAAGAGCATCTGCTCGGACGTCTAGAGTGATGTGATCTTCGATTTAGATTCTTTTCTATCCTGGTGATGTGTGAATTAGTGATATTTACCTGTATTTTAGAAACATAAGACTGCGTGGTTGGAGTATTTTCCGTTACAACCTAACATTATGTATTCTCTTAATGACTTATTGGCAAAAAAAGTTCACTCCGAAGACTCAAGAGACCAGGAAAAAGTATAGTCACCTGTGAGGTGCAGCGCGTGTATAAATGGTTGAAATGGTTGTGCGATTGCTGCTCGTTAAGGCACGAACCCGATACAATCTTTCACATATTGTCTGTGTTAGAATAAATCTATAAAATACAAATAAAATGACTGTTAAAAGTACAAGCATGAAAAAAAATTATCAGGAATTTCAATCAATATTTCTTTAATGAGCTAGCCGGCGTTTCGACCCAAGTATGTGGGAGATCATCAAGGCTAAAACATAGAAAATATATATCATATTTTATATATTTATATTATATTAGGAAGTATGGTAGCTCAGTGGCAGGACACTGAGCTTCCAATGCTTAATATCCCAGGTTCGAATCCCGGCTTAGGAGAGACGAATTATTTATTCTATTTCATTGACCGTGGAGTGACCCTGGGGTCGAGATATCTTCCTGGGGCACACTCAGCCTCTAAGTGGGTACCCTTCATTAAATACTTAGTTAAAGAGCTTGCGGTCGAGCGTGATCTCAGTCAAATAACCTCCTTGTACAACCGTTGACCAAGAAATAGTACTTTCCCTACATGGTGCTAAACCCAAGAAGGGTCATGGGTTATAGTGTAAGGTGACCAGATTCTAACATTGTTATTCTAACATTGTAAAGTTTGACAGTATTGAGCGAGAGTCCAAGTTTGTTGTAACAATAATTAATTTTAAATAATGATTGTAATGACATAATGATAATGGTGCAAATGTTAATCAGGTGAGATAGGTCTCGCGGAACAATTCCAAAAAGAACAAGGAGCTCCCTCGAGGAACTAGGTGTCGACATTAAGGACGTAGCGAGGTTGGCTGAAAATATAATCCTCGACTCCTTGGGAATCATTTACCACCACGTGCATGGCTAGGCTGAAAGTTTTAATTTATGTATTTATTTAATGAAAAATTGAAAAAAAAAAAAAAAAAAAGAGAGAGAAAGGGAAATTAAATGTTTAAAAAAAGGGGAAAAAAGAATGAACAATGAAAGGAAGAAAACAAAAAAAAAGATTATATATATATATATATATATATATATATATTATACTAATATAAACTAACCACTTCTGTATATTTATATATAAGTTCGTATATTGTCCTACGGATAACGAGTATGCTGTGTATATAGCAACCCAATATAATTTGGCAGCAATCTTTTATATTTTATATGAAAATAAAGTGTTTTTCTCTCTCAGCTGAAATAAGGTAGATAATTTAGTTCTACAGACGTATTTTTGAGAGAGAGTAACGTAATATTTAACGTATAATTTTCCACTTCAATAATAACGCAGTTTTCAAGACTTAATGTTTTGTGCCAGCAGTTTGTAGCAGTTGCAGCACAATGAAGTAACTAATTTTGAAAATGCTATAAAAGTTATAGACTTATATATATAATAATTAAAAGTACGACGTTTAAACATAAGGATATTCATAAATAAAACTTAAAGAAGTTCATAAAATATTGGTAATCAAAGTAGCAATTGGAGTTAATTTCTGATACCAAAACCTTTTCTTTATAAACATATTTTTTTAATAACGATACCTTATTAAAAAATAACATTTTTGGGTTGTTTATTAAGTCCAAACAATGGTGGTTGAGCCCTAATACACAATGCAAACTTTGTTAAGCCGTCCTCGATAATCAGTTTTCAACAATTATCCGGTAGTAGTATTAAACTTTAACATTATAAAGGTAACATAAATAACATAAAGCATAATCTGACGAAATAGTCACACAGCCGCCGAAAACTGTATATTCTCTTTCCGTTCCTGAACTTGTGCATTCCTTCCGAAAATCGTAACTTTTTTTAAAACGCCGTGAGATGTGGAACAAATTGTTAAAAATGGGGACTGTCCCGCTATTTTATATTCTTAAAATGGCTTCCTAAGGAATTAGAAAATACGAAAATTTTATATTTTCTATTAGTATAATGTTTTAAAATCAGGCCTGGATATGACCCAGATTTTTTATTTTATTTTATTACAATGGTGTATTGGATTCGAACCCAGACAAGAAGAAGCTGGGTAAAAGTGCGCTGGCCAACTGACCCATTGCCGGTGACGTGTGGTGACGCTCACTTTCCCCGGCTCTCTAATCAAATATAGCGCCCCCCCCCTGTCAGCCTAAATGTGCTAGACCTCGGCCATTTTACGCTCAATTACATTTTCTGCTGTCATTTCGTTCCGACAACTTCTGTCCGGCGAGTCTATTCTGACGTGACGGCTATAATCGTAGAGGATCGTTTCTCTTTAAGAAGTTAAAAAAAAAAAAAATGGCATTGAGTGATTATGATTTTCCGCTGTCTTAATATAATTACAGTTAACAAAGAGCAAAAATGCAAATAAGTAAGTAAACAATAGTCCTAATAAAAAAAAAAAAAGAAAATCTAAGGAAAATAAGAAATTTAAAAAAAAGTAGACATTTTAATTTAATACGGAAACATTATTAAATTTCTTGAGCTTTCATATGGAAAAAATCAAAAACTTTTGTAGGACTTTTATTTTCATTTGACATAACGTAGGGTAAGTGTACCAGTGATGGTCACAGCTAAGGAAATTTTTGTCTTTTTTGGCTTATGCCGATGTAATTATTATAGTTAAAAACTTCTCCGTTGGACATTTAGAATATATAGGGACTTCTTTTTCTATTTAGTACTTTAAAATTGAAAACGGAGTTGAGCTTTGGGGTTCCACTAAACCCTCGAATTCCTCTCGTATCCAATCTTTACAATACAAAATCGTTGATGCTCTCTACTTTGTAACAAATAAAATAATCCATAATGACCTAAATGCTCCATATGTTTTCGATTTGGTCCAATCCAGATATCTATCCTTGCATAATAAATTTCAGAACCACCCTAAACCTTGCTTCCTCCTCGATCCCTGATAACCCTCCTAGGCGTCTGAAAATAAAATGGCCTCGTGATCTCCTATTTTCGATAATTTATTAAAGTACTACCAATGAGAAGATTCTCTCTACAAGCCTTGTCATGTCGTGCATTTCTATGTATCACATTTGCTGAATTTATATTAAATTGAACAATTGTAAATTTCATAAATAATAATAATAAAAAAAATTGAAAAATATTCAATTATGCAGGTATATTCGCAATTTAAAAAGACAAAAAAACACTACAATTGTTGTAGTAATGGACAGCGGTCCGGTACCAGTAATGAACATACATCAGAAATATTCTAAATTTTAATCCAACGATAACTTAACATAAATGTTCAACATACTCTCTGCAAAACTGTTAATAGGAAGGTATGAAACACACTGACCTCAAGAGCAGTATAGAAACAACTAGGGTTGCCCAAAATCGGTCTTGGTCTTGCACTTTACAAGACTAAGACCAAGAGTGCCTAACTATTGCAAGACCAAAACCAAGAAAGGAAAAAAATCGATTTTATAAGTAAAAATTAATTAAAAATAATTAATAATGCCTGAAAATTTAAGTTCCTATGTGTAAAGAATCGGTATAATCAATATACTCTTCAATTTAACTCTTCTACTTTTTCATTCGGGCTTAGTTAAGTTTGTTCTATTTGAACAATTAGAGTAATATTTCTATAGTTATAAGCTAATGGTTAACTGTAACACTGTTGCGAGACTCTTTCGCAAGACCAAGACTTATCTTGGTCTCGCATTTGTGTGACAGTAGAAACATTAATGATAGGCTTTTAAAATTTTCTTTTGGGAATTTTATTAATACAGTTGTCAATAGAGAGCAATGTTCTTCAATCTAGAAACAACTGGAACCTTAAAAACAACGTGGAAGCTTATGATGTACATTTAAACTCCAACCTGTCCTTCACTGGGCCCCCTGTCCATAACTGGGCCCCCTGTCCATAATTAGTGGTTTCAGTCTACTCATTTTAAGGCTGAATTGATCCATAATGTGTTTGTCAAACCTTGTATTGACCTAATGTTACAGAAAAATGTTACTAATAATTTGAAAAATAAAGGATATATATTTTCTTTTCGAACTCAAGATAAAAAGCCATGAATCATAATTCTATTTATAATTTATGCTATTTTATAATTATACGAAAATGATATGAATTACTGTTTAATGAATCATGCATATTCTATCCATATGCAGCACAATGACTCAGGATGAAACACTTATTCATAAGCAATGCTGTCCTGATTATATTAGTTGGTACGGACAGTCCATACTAATAAAACTATCATAAATATAATAACGAACCCATAACATATATTATTATTATTATCATCGAACCAATTACATTTTTAATTCTTTATATGTATTGTTATATTCTAATTTTGTTTTTCGATGGAACCTCCATAAATTTACGATGATATTTTGACGAATCTCGATAATAAAAAACAATCGAAAAGTTAAAACTTATTAATAAATAAGAAATTTAAGAAATCCAATACAATAAGATAATCGGGAATTTTGCAAAAAAAGATAGGACATTAGGACATCTATGAAGAAAAGAAAACTGAAATTTTAAGGGGAATGGATAAAAATAGACTGAATTAGTAAATTTATTACAAAGTGCTAGGCTTCAAGAATATAAATCTGGAATGTCGAGTTTAACAACCCTCCTCCACCCCTTCCCACCAAAACAGATAATTGATGTTTGTTTTTTTCATTTTGACTACCTATGCCGATGACACATGTTTCCTATCAGTATATAGACCCATCAATTGCATCCCAAACTCTTCAATCACACATCACAACCTTGAATAATGGTGTCAAAACTGTAAAATTAAAATAAATCTCATCAAATTACCTTTACCCTTCGTCGTAAACTCATGACTTCCTGTTCTAAAGTATCCTTTAACAATCCTCCTTGTTATCCTTTAGTATTTGATAAATCGTACATTTGTGTGTGTTTACATCTGTGTGCGTGTATTTATATGGAAATTAAAATCTAATGATTTGTTGTGCTACTGGTAATACTTAATGGAAACACTTATCCGTGTTAAACAAATCCGATACCTAGGACTACAACTTGACAAACATCTAACTTGGTATCGTCATACCAGACTGAAATGACAAGAAACCTCTCGACATTTCGGACCAGTTCAGCAATTACTCGACAAATGCTCTAAGCCTTCAATTAATTACAAAAGACTCATATACAGGACTATGATAAGGCCAATTTGGACTTAAGGAGATGAGCTACGGAGCTCCACAACGAATTCCTCTCGTAACCAATCCTTACAATTCAAAATCCATCTTAAAATCCTAAATGCTTTTTACTTTTTTAACGTTAAAATCATCCATAAAGATCTTAATGTTCCTTGTGTTTCAGATTTGGTCCAATCCCAGATATATATCCTTCCATAAAAAACTTCTGAACCATCCTAACCCCCTCATTTTAACTTTCCTGCTTGATTCCTGATAACCCACTGAGTTGCTACAAGCACTAGCGGATCTAACTCTTTAATTTTGGGGGCTTCAGCCAGAAAGCATATTTTTTTCATAAAAATAACGATAATTACTTAGGAAAAAAAGAAAGAAACTAACTACCTATACGAAATAGTGTTTAACTGACCCCTAATGTCCGTCTAAATCTTGTTTCCATAAATCATGGTTATATTTTACTATATTGGGGGGAGGTTCAGCCCCAAAGCTCCTCCTCCCTCCCCCCGTAGATCCGCCCGTGGCTACTAGTGAGTAGTTTTTCAACAAGTGTTACCATTTCATCCTACTAACTTGTTCACATTTACTAAATTTATTTTTTATTACAGTAGTAAATATCGTGAATGAAATTTAAAAAAAAAAAAGAGAAACCATTTTGGTTTCTATGAGTGTTCTCAGCCAAATACTTATGTAATTACAATGTATTATCTTTTTTAACATTTTAACAGTTTCTTCAGCTACTAAATGAAAGCACGTGTCAAGGAAAAACATAAAAACGGTCATGTAATTACCGTGTTGGAATAAATAAAAAACCTTAGACCACCCCTATACACCCAGAATTAAATCCTGAATTCATTACTCATAAACTGGATATATGACTAGTTAAACAGTGTTCAAATGGATTATGGCTTCACATAACCATAAAATGATTCAAGTATTCTAAAATAAAAAAAATAAAAAATCAAGTAAAATAATTCAACTGGAAATATTTGTTTTGGTCATTTAGTACTTGATAAATCGTACATTTGGGTGTGTTAACATCTGAGCGCGTGTATGCATATGTAAATTAAAATCTCGTGATTTTTTTTCCTGCTGGTAATACTCAACAATATTCTTTGATTAGATTACCTTTTACATGGTTTGCCAACATCTTTTTTTAATCAGGAGTCTTAATTAATAAGTTCTAAGTACTCTTAATTGCTGAAGTGGTAAAAGGATACGATTATCCTCTCTCGTGATGGCAGGGTCGATATGAATTGCTAATTCAGTCGTTGCATAAGATGGAAAATGAGCTTACCGCAGTTATTATGAGTCGGGTTTTCTTCAGCTGACGGAAACGAAACAAATCGGAAAAAAAAAGAGGCGACTCGGAGAAGAGACGGGAAAATAGAAGAAAATGAGGACTGGGCCGGAAAACTGACTAACGGGCCGCAGTAGAACAACGGTAGGGCGTAATGTCCGTTAATGAGGGAACAACCACAGCAGGTATTGCCTCAACCTGGTCCACATCTTTGTTCTTGCAGTTGGGTAGAAACCTTGTCTGCTTATGGTTTGAAAATTTAAATTATTTATATGTCGCTACAGTTAAAGCAAAAGACCGTATGTAAAATTTGGGTTTTTTTACAGAAGAGAAAACCTATTATTTCTTTATTATTCAATAGTGCAATTTCATATTTTATTTCCCTTTTTTTCTTTCTTTTTTTTCATAGCCCCTTTTTATTTATTTTTGTCTTGAATCTTTGGATTTTCATTGTCTTCATAATAGTCCTCTTACTGCTAAAAAGCATTATAAGGTGTATTTTGATTTTTTTTGTCGTTTCTGAGTATTTTTTTCTACATCTGTAATATAATCGGTGACGGGGCTCACATATTTCCCTCTGTTATAGTAGACTACTTAAATCAAATTAGTGTGTAACATATAACACAAAGAGAATAAACATGTGAAATTATTACATACAACCTTTTGCAAAAGGATGATCCTCCTTCAACGACATTACTATTCGCCTTCTAGTATCAAAATGGCGGCCGAAAAACCTGCGTTGCTATAGACTGTAGCGCCTTAACGAATGTACCGATTTTAATGAAACTTCGCTTAAGTCATTTTCTTTACGCCCTTTAAATTTATCTATATAATATACTTCAACAAAAAGAAGCTCAAAGAAAAAGTTACGAGGGACGGTAAAATTAAATTCCGAATAACTCAAGAAGTATAAACATTTTTGTGAATATTGTATATGGTTTTTTTTTTAAGTTTACTGAATTTTTTAAACAAAAAAAAAGAAATCGTTAAAATCGGACAATTAGGAGCAAACATATGGTCTCTAGTTTTTATTTAGATGTGCTATTGCAAAGTTTTATCTTTTGTTTTGATTTCTGAATGTGTTACTGAAGTAATGCTATTTTTTTAGCATATTACTAATGATTAAAAAAAAGTTTAGTCCAATAATTGGAATCACCTTTCATTTATTTTTATTTATAACTAGGAATTTAATATTATTTATTTTTGTCTTGAATCCTTGGATTTTCATTGTCTTCATAACACTCCTTTTACAGCTAAAAAGCATTATAAGGTGTATTTTGATTTTTTTTTTTCGTTTCTGAGTATTTTTTTCTACAACTGTATTATAATCGGTTACGGGGCTCACCTATTTCCCTCTGTTATAGTAGACGACTTAAATCAAATTAGTATGTAACATATAACACAAAGAGAATAAACATGTGAAATTATTACATACAACCTTTTGCAAAAGGATGATCCTCCTTCAACGACGTTACTATTCGCTTTCTAGTATCAAAATGGCGGCCGAAAAACCTGCGTTGCTATAGACTGTAGCGCCTAAACGAATGTACCGATTTTAATGAAACTTCGTTTAAGTCATTTCCTTTACGCCCTTTAAATTTATCTATATAATATACTTCAACAAAAAGAAGCTCAAAAAAAAGTTACAAGGGATGGTAAAATTAAATTCCGAATAACTCAAGAAGTATAAACATTTTTGTGAATATTGTATATGTTTTTTTTTAAGTTTACTGAATTTCTTAAACAAAAAAAAAAGAAATCGTTAAAATCGGACAATTAGGAGCAAACATATGGTCTCTAGTTTTTATTTAGATGTGCTATTGCAAAGGATTATCTTTTTTTGGATTGTTGAATGTGTTACTGAAGTAATGCTATTTTTTTAGCATATTAATAATGATTAAAAAAAAGTTTAGTCCAATAACTGGACTCACCTTTTATTTATTTTTATTTATAACTAGGAATTTAATGTTATTTATTTTTGTCTTGAATCCTTGGATTTTCGTTGTCTTCATAAAAAGCATTATAAAGTGTATACTAAAAAGCATTATAAGGTGTATTTTGATTTGTTTGTCGTTTCTGAGTATTTTTTTCTACGTCTGTAATATAATCGGTGATGGGGCTCACCTATTTCCCTCTCTAATAGCAGACTACTTCAATAAAAATAGTATGTAACATATAACACAAAGAGAATAAACATGTGAAATTATTACATACAACCTTTTGCAAAAGGATGATCCTCCTTCAACGACATTACTATTCGCCTTCTAGTATCAAAATGGCGGCCGAAAAACCTGCGTTGCTATAGACTGTAGCGCATAAGAATGTACCGATTTTAATGAAACTTCGCTTAAGTCATTTTCTTTATGCCCTTTAATATACTTCAACAAAAAGAAGCTCAAAAAAAAAAGTTACGAGGGATGGTAAAATTAAATTCCGAATAACTCAAGAAGTATAAACATTTTTGTGAATATTGAATATGGTTTTTTTTTAAGTTTACTGAATTTTTTAAACAAAAAAAAAAAAAGAAATCGTTAAAATCGGACAATTAGGAGCAAACATATGGTCTCTAGTTTTTATTTAGATGTGCTATTGCAAAGGATTATCTTTTTTTGGATTGTTGAATGTGTTACTGAAGTAATGCTATTTTTTTAGCATATTAATAATGATTAAAAAAAAGTTTAGTCCAATAACTGGACTCACCTTTTATTTATTTTTATTTATAACTAGGAATTTAATGTTATTTATTTTTGTCTTGAATCCTTGGATTTTCGTTGTCTTCATAAAAAGCATTATAAAGTGTATACTAAAAAGCATTATAAGGTGTATTTTGATTTGTTTGTCGTTTCTGAGTATTTTTTTCTACGTCTGTAATATAATCGGTGATGGGGCTCACCTATTTCCCTCTCTAATAGCAGACTACTTCAATAAAAATAGTATGTAACATATAACACAAAGAGAATAAACATGTGAAATTATTACATATAACCTTTTGCCAAACAGTAGCGATATGCATTGTTATTATTATTATTTTTTTTACGTTATAAACTTTTACGACGGTTAGTAGTTTTTTTACGCAAAACTAAAAACTTGGTAGTGCTTTAAAATTGGTAGGCCATGTTGGCCTGTTCAGCTTCTTCACCATTTTTATTTATTAAACAATTACCTATATTTCGAGGTCAATAGTCATTTGGTAATATAATGTACAAGAGGAACGAAATGCTACATAATAAGTTAAGATAAGACTTTATGTTTATGTTTTGATGTTTCAAATTTACAGAACAATAAGCATATTTTTAATTCATATATATATTTTTTTTTTATCGAAGCAAGTTCTATTTCGCCAAAACAAGACGCTTTGATTGGATTTTTTTACCTGCCTAGAAAGATGATTCTGATCCAAGTACAAGAGAAACATCAGGAAGAAGGAACTATGCAGCTGATACGCGTGAAAGGACAAAAAGAAAAGTCGCTAGAAAACATAAAAATCCTTTGCTATTAGGTAAAGGTTAGAGCGTTCATATTTAAAGGGTGATAATACGTAAAATATAATGCGTATGATAAATCATATATAAAATGGCGGAATGAAATAACATTTTTATGAAATCCATTAATTTAGAATGCCATTACTTATAGTTGCTTTTAAATGATCCAATATTTTTTCCTCTATAAATTCCAGCTAAAATCGATATTATTTTAAGTTTCTTCCTTATTGTTCAATTTTATTAAAATAACGAAATAAATAAATTAGTCCTTGGTCCTTTTTTTTCAAAAATCTAAGTTTGTAACTTTAAAACAATTTTGGAATTGGGCCAAAATTAAAATATTCCTTCATAATTATCGCCCTAAATATATATATATATATATATATATATATATATATCTTTAGAGCGTATATATTCATATATATTTTTTTAATTATAACTATTTCAGGACTATTTGAGATCCCCATATTTTTTAATTGCAGATCTAAAAGGAATATGGAGGAGTATCCAGATGGTATGCCTGATTGAAGTGGCTATTTCCGATGGCAATATTTTACAGTTGTATTTCTTTTCTGAATCTCTTCTACCAAAAAAAAACGTTTTACCTCCTTGATTTGTTTTGATTGTCTGCTCCTCTTTCCATGCCATCAACCTGAGATCCCAGCATTCAAAACTGTATATCTCTTTCCATAGAATTGTTTCCTTTGAAAAATCCTTGATTTGGAATTCCATACACACATCTAGCAAATAACTAAGCTAGATGCGATTGGGTTATTATGTAAGAAAATTGGAAATATGATCCTTTTTTCTACCTTATATAGCAATATGAAATTATATATCGGTTCCATCAGACAAACCTTCAAATACTGGAGAATCACTGGTATTAAAGCTTAATAACAATTTGTAACCTTAACCGTTTAATTACCAACCATTGCTGGTATTCAATTAGCGGTGTAAAATAACAGAGATTATAATCGCCGATGTCTAAAGGGTGAGATTATAAGTGAGCGGTACTGTACCATTTTAGCATTAAAGTCCACACCTATCTGCAGTTACACTCCTATGTTATTAAAGCATTCTTGTGATGGTAACAAAAGACAATTAGTCTTACTATGTTTACGGGACTTTGACAGTGAAAGTAAATATTTCTCGATTCCGTTAAGGTTCTTAAAATTATTCACCGATGTATTTCATTGATTCTATTCCAGCTAATAATTAAACAAATTGCTAATATTACCTTCTTTTTATTTTTTTTATTTTCTCTATTGTGTATATTTACAGATAAATGTATGTGGAAATAAATAAAATTAAATATTTACAAAATAATATATAATTAAAAATAAAAATTCCGAGAAAAAGATATATATATATATTTATATGTGTGTGTGTTTTTTCCCTCTGTATTTTTATTTGTAATTATATATTATTTTGTAAATATTTAATTTAATGTATGGCCGCATTGAAATATTTAGTTTATTCTGTATTTATAATTTGTTCTAAAGGGACAATTTTCGTAAGATAATTAAGAGGAAAGAGGAAGACCGAAAAAAAGATGGAAGGATGAAGTCGAGAGACACGCAGGGAAGTTAGGAGTTCGCAATTGGAATAGAGAAGTAAAGGACAGAGTGAAGTGGAAAAGATTAACTCAAGAGGACAAGAGTCATGCTGGCCTGTAGCGCCGTGGATTAGGTTAATTATTAAAATTATCAAGGAATAAAATTATTTCACAAACTATCTTGTATAAGAATGTATTGTATCATAAACATGACTTCAAATCAATTGAGATTAGCTTTCTAATTTATACCAGTTTTATCCATATTATGTCCAAGGCTGGTGCTTTTGTAGAGCACTTTGCGAAGCGATTCGGCCTTCGCCCTCGAACGATCGGCGAATAAAGGACACGATGTTGCATCACCTTCCGTTATGTTGATATTCTTGCATTCCCACCCAATATATTTACAAATGATACTTCACTATTGGAATGGGACAAAAAGAAAAAAAAAAGTTTCGAAACAGCTGCGGAGTATAGGACACCAATATTATATATCTAATTGCTCAAGTCTGAATTCCTATTTCATTACTCTGCGGGAGGTCAGACTTGTAACCTACATCAGTTCCGAGGGAATTTCGAAAGGGAGTTGGCAAACACCACCACCTGTTTATAAGTTACAAATCTCCAGTAAACAATCCATCTCTCTCAAATAATAGAAAAGTAATATTGTTATATAATGTCCGTTTCCAAAACCGGCAGTAATTCGGTGGGATCTTCATTCTAGGGTGTCGTCGTAATCAGCACGAAATAACTAGCTTGATTGATCCTTTCAATGGTTTATAGAAAGCCAGGATTTTCAGAGTACGTTATTATGTATTGTGATGGAAATTGCATTTCCTTGAAGTTGCAATAGTTCGTGTGTAGTTAGAAAGTTATAGCAATTTCCCATTAAGAGATATATTTATATAAAAATGTCAAAGATTTGTGTAATTTAAAAACTTATTATTATTTTTTTATTTATTTATTTAGAAATATAATAATCTGTCACGTGGACAATAATTATAATAATATATGAACACATTCACACCATATATACAGAAAATATAAAATTAACAAAGTTAAAAAAATAATAAAAAACTATGTACAATAAAAAATAAAATAATCTAAAGATAAGTAAATTAAAAACATAAAAACACAGTCATACCTATATACAACCAGGCGGGGAACCCCAAGCCAGGCTTTTCCTTCCAAATATAGAAGGAAAAGCAGGACTCCAAGAGATCCCTGCGCTACTCTCTCAACCGCGCGCTAAAGCGTGAGAGCGCTAGGTTGAAAAAACTTATATATATTTCTGTAAAAAGCGCTTATTTAGTAAATAGAAACTATGGCACGAATTACAATTGTCTTTACATAAGTGTTGAAAAATTAAGTAAATTATAAATCAAATTAACTTGACTCATCAGAGGTATCGGTACCGTCTATGGTCGATGACACATGCTCCCCTCCCAAAATTATTTTGAACCCTCTCCAATTTTAATATCAGTAGAACAGAACATAGAATTTAAACACTGTAAATGTAAATCATAAACTACACTAGTTGTGGCTTGTTCCACCTGGTTTGGAAATGAATCCATAATGAAACTCGACAAAAATATGGTTCCTTACAAACATTTGCCTCACTCAAAAACTTCGATGGCCCAATTTGCGCCATGCAAACTCAATAGAATCGAACTAAAGGATGGTAAATGTTGATAGATTCTTCAAACTAAAAAATACTGTGGACGAATTCTGGCAAAATTTATTTTATAACATATCAAAAATATAATTTTAAATTTATCAGCAAAATTATAAAAGAGTATTCAAGAAATGAGCCATTCTTGAAAAATATTAAAAGTATTATAATATAAAGATATACAATCTGAAATAAAAATCTAAAATAAATAAAAATATGAAATAAACAAAAATAAAATAAAATAAAAATATTATATATAAATATATCCAATCTGAATCATTTCGGTATATTGTTTTCACTAATGATTTTTCAATCGACAAAGAAAAATAATTTAATACATTTTCTCTTTCAGAATTTTAAGTTTTGTGCTTATTAATTTGGGCTTAAAATAAAATAAAAATCCTTCTGCTAGCTAGATTATTTTTAGAATTGATACCAATGTCATAAGTGAACCAGGATAATTCTTATAGTTCATTGATCATAAAGATGGTGAGTTATTTTTTTATTTTAATTTAATTTTTTTTTCAATTAGTATTGAGAAACCGAGTTTTCTTCTTCAACTTTATTGAACATAGACCGTGCCTATCTGATTAATTTTTATAAAAGCATCCAGACCTGTAGATAATTTATTAAATTCCATATTCATAAATTGAAATGGAAGAGAGGAAGATTAGATAAATACAAAAAGATCGCAATGGTCGTTAATCAATGAAAACATCCTAATTCAAGGGGTGCGCATCTCCCTCCCCCTCCATCTTGTGCTATTAAACGCTCTTCTGGGTACCCCTGCCCCAATTTTATTTTTTATTTATTTAATTATTTCGACATATAATATTCTGTCTCGAGGACAATAATTATAGTGCTAAATGAATACACTCATAATAAAAATAATAATAATAACTAAATAATAATAAATATAAACTATGTACAATAAAAAAAATAAAATAACCTAAATATAAGTAAATTAAAAACATAAAAACACGGTCATACCTATATACAATTTTATTAATGAATTAATTATTTCATGTATTTTTTATATTAAAAATTGGATTTGTGTTTTTCAAAGTTTAGAAAAAATCATTCATATCGTCATAAGAAAAAGAAAAAAAACATTGAACATTATAAAAACCTACAGCCTCCTATCAGCCATTCATCCTCTTTTCGCGGAAACATTGACGATAGAGATCGAGGCGTGAGTCAGAAATGTTATTTCCAAGCTATCATTCTCGTCTTTCGAGAGAACATCTTCGATAATGAATAATCCACTGATAATAATGTATATATAGCTCCAAAATTTTATCTTAGTATGCTACCACCAGGCAATACAGAAGTTATACCCATCAAATTTACCCTGACAAAGTAAAAATAAATAAATTTTATTTTTGCCGACCTTTTGGCCCAAGGTTCAGCCCTTCTTCAGAGCTGTTCTTCCAAGAAGGATACATATATATTTACAACTTTTATTTAGTCGACCTTTGAGTATTAAATTTTTACATAATTATTTAATTGGGACATAAGTAGCTCAATATATGTGCTGATGGACGGTGCTGAGACTGTCGGTGTGTCCCTGGCCTGAGGATCGAGGCTCTATTTTAAAACTTTGAAGAGGATCCCATTGTTAGCTTATAAAAAAACCGGGATCGAAACGTCGAATAAACATAGAAGCAATGAACATTTAGTAGTTTATTGAATAATTAAAAAAAAAAAAGACCTGTACCCATGAAGGGTCTGGGGTTCAGTACTATTTAGGGAAAGCACTGCTTCTAGGTCAACGGTTGTGTAAGGAGGTGATTTGACCGAGATCACGCTCAACTGCCAGGTTTTCCCCCTTAATTAATTATATAATTAAGGGGACCCACTTTATAGAGGCTGGGTGTGTCACAGGATGGTTCCCCAGTTCCAGGGTCGCCGAGATTCGAAAAAAAAAATTGGGGGTTATATTTTTCATAATAATATTTAGAGGAGCAATAATGATTTTAGACATAACATTTTTATATTTTCACTTGACATGTGCTTGCAGCTGAAGTACATGACATAATATTTTAATTTTACAACAATACATACGATTGTTGTTATTATTTACAAACATTTATAAATCAAATAAGTGGGTCATGCCTCACTACAGTTCTTACCATTTTAAGGAAAAATTATATACAAAAATTTCATCCTTAAGATTTGTAAATAATTCAGTTATTGTCTAAGAAATTGGAAAATAAAATTATTTTTTAAATAACAATCTCGACTGCTTCGTGCTGATTACGACGACATCCTAGATTGAAGATCCCATAGAATTACTGCCGGTTTTGGAAACGGACATTATATAACAATAAGACGTATTCGAGTTGTAAAATAAAAGAAATAAAATTTTCAAAAGGATCTCAAATCTAAAAAAAAAAAATCATCCCTGTAGATTCGGAGAAAAACAAACGGTCTCCGCCTATCATGCCCAATTTTCTGAAACCGAAGAAGAATTTTTACATTATTGATCTATAAAAATAACTTTTAACATTTTTTCTTTTGTTATAATTATTTCACTTTCCTCTTCCAGGTCATCATCCATCAGCCTTGAAATAATCTAGCTCTTGAAATAGTTTGGCCTTATCTTGCGCTGCACCCTTAGCCCTACCTTCCTTCCATGTTATGCTACTAGTTTTCTTTGTCTAAAGTGGAATAGTTATCGAGTATCTTCTTTCTACGACTACTTTCCATAAATGTTATCTATTGGAATCTGTTTGTCGAACTCTATTCCAGGGCTTAAAGGACATCAAGTACTAAATCATCCTGTGTGATTTCATTTGAAATATATTACATTGTTGAGAAATCTTTTCTTCAATTTTTTATTGAGAAATAGAACAATCTGTCACATCTTAGGACAATAGTGATAGAAGAGTAGCTCATTCACACTTTATATGCAATGTATAAAAATAAATAAACAGCAAAATAATGATACTAAAAATAAATGTATATGAAATAAAAGAAACAAAACTAATCAAAATAACTACTTATATACATACATGCTTTTATACAATATTTACAAAATTCAGTCACTGGAGTCGTAAAAGGAAAAGAAGGACTGCAGGAGATCCTAGCGCTTCTCACTCAGCAACATTACTGGTAGTAAACCTTTAAAAATTAATAAAAGCATGCGGATACACAAAATTTAATATTTTCAATAATTTAATGTTTCAAGTCACAAAAAAGCCTCCACCCAGCTCCTTTTTGGTCTTCTCATATTAAGAATTCTAGGATACTAAACAAATAGTCCGTGGTACACATACCTTTATCAAATGATTAATAACCAAATAAAACTTCGTGATAGCTTCATCCCATCATAATCCAGGAATTTTTTATTTAAGAAACTTCTGAATCGGGGAGTTTTCAATCTGGAGATCGGCAAATTTTGTCTATTAAACTACCTCCAAAATCTCAAAATAACGAGGTTGTATACGCCTATGTTAATAATTTAATCTAAAGGGGTCTGTCAAACGGACTAATTATTTTTAAGTGGAAATTTTTGAATAAAAATCTTGTGGAGGATTAAAATTTCAAGAAGCTTCATGTAATTTTTTTGTATTTTTCCAAACAGACGCCAAGAAGTATTGAAATAATTTTAGTAACAGTGAATTGGAAAATCAAAAGATTGCATTCTGTTAAATTAGCAACATTATCTGTAATCTATTTTGTAATGTAGTTTGTAATGTAATCGATATAATCTCGATGAATTATGCGTTGCTACTAAATGCTGTTCTTTATTCATGATATTATTGCCTTAATTATGGATAAAGGTATGAATATATCTAATTAATGTTTATGTATAATATGCTATAATTCGCGACATTTTATTGGAGATCGGTAAATTTTGTTGAGATAATTGGCTACTAAAAACTAGTAAATACCCATTTGCTTTCAACTTGAATCGTATGACAATTAGAGTACGAAATTAGGTGAAAATTTTCTAATATTTCAAAATAACGAGGTTATATAGGCCAAATGGCCCAATATTTTTGTAGGCCACCTTTTTTTTTTCTTTTTTTTGTGTCTAATTGTCTTACGATTTAAGGAGAAAGCAAATGGGTATTTACGAGTTTTTGGTAAGTCATTATATATATATATATATATATTTTTTTTTTTTTTTTTTTTTTTTTTTTTTTTTTTTTTTTTTTTTTTTTTTTTTTTTTTTTTTTAGACATACAATATTCTGTCACAGAGACAATAATTATATTGATAAATGAACACATTCACACCGTATATACAAAAAAAAAAACAATTAACAAAGTAAAACAATAACTAAATAATAATAAATAAAAACTATATACAATAAAAAAAATTAAATAACCTAAATATAAGTAAATTAAAAACATAAAAATACAATCATACCTATATACAATATATACAATCAGGCGGGGAACCCAAATCCCTGCGCTTGTCTCTCAACCTCCTCACCGGTGCTAAAGCCGGTGGAGTAATTAATTTTAAGAGAAATGTCTCATTTCTGATAATTTTCGTTGATTAAAAAATTGTAGGTTACAATAAGATGCAGCTATTCACAAAGTTTTAGGCGGTTGTTAACTATTTAATAAAAAAAAGTCTGTTCCACGGACTAAAATTTTGGCATTCTTATAATTTTTTATGTAATTTGTTTTACAAGGATATTGAATAACAGGAGATAAAGAAAAAGCGAATGATATTACTAACTGTACGTACCATTAGATGCAAAACGTAAACCACAGCCAACCTTAGAATACAACAATAAAATGGAAACCAATACGGCAATTTTATAAATATGTTCTTGACACGGTTCTCCCACGGCCAAATGACAACACTCGAAACTTATTGACCCCAACTATCTCAAGTTGCGGCCATCTTTCGAAATATTGTACTGGAACATTCTTTAATGGTTTTGTTAGTAAGGGGGGAAATGATGATCAAATAACAACCGTAGCTATATAATTCCTATTATTATTGTTCTTGTGGTTTCTTGAATATGGAACCAGTAATTTATGTTTCTCAGCGGATTACTAACAAATTAATTAGAGTAATCATTAAAAATTTGCCAAGTTGATTTATTAATTATTATTTAATATCTTTAACTTTTTGAAACATTAGATTGAAATGCGACGGTAGATTACATTATACCACACAGGGCGTCTCAGTTCTTGATGGCCGAACTCTGGGGAGGGAGGGATGATTCCAAACAAGATTTTCAACCTAAAGTTTATTTGATACATGGGCCGATATGGAACGAAAAAGGAGTTAAGACTATCTTTGTGTTTTTCTTAAAGTTTTATTTTTCAAATAAAATGGAATTGCTGAAAAACTAGTCAAGATAATTAAATTTTAAGTAAAACATCATAAATTAATCAACATTTATTTGGGAAACAGTGATTAAAAGAGGTCTAATATGGCCGCTACACAGTTGCAGTTACGGTATCCATAAGCGAGCGGCATTTCTAGTCCCTGGTACAGACCCTTTTTATACGAATTATTAACATCCGCCTGAAACATCGCAAATAAATTCATCTCATCGTAGCCTACAAATATTTTATTAGAAAAATTCTCGGAGTTGGGCGTTTTCAATCACGAGGGTGCAAACTTTATCTATTTAATTAGGTACTAAAGGCTCGTAAATACACATTTGCTTTCTACTTGGATCGTAAGATAATTTAATCATTGGCCTTCAAAAATATTGAGCCGTTTGGTTTGACCTACACCCCCTAATTTTCAAAATAACGAGGTTATATAGGACAAACGGCCCAATATTTTTGTAGGTCAGCTTTGTTATCGATTTTGTGATCAATTTACCTTACGATCCATGTAGAAAGCAAATGTGTATTTACGAGAGTATGCCCCAATTCCAAGAGTTCTGGTAAATAAAATAGTTGTAGGTTACCATGAGATGAAACTATTCACGAACTTTCAGGTGGATTTTAATAATTCGATAAAAAGGGGTCTGTACCCTCAGACTTCCTGAAAGTCCCCTTTTACCATTCACCATACTAAATTTAATCACCGTTTTTTCAGAAAATAATTGTCTACTTTACGATGGTGTACTTAGAATTTAATTATGTTGAACAGTTTTTGAGTAATTCCTTCTTATTCAATAAGACACGTGACCACCTTAAGAAAAACTCAAAAGTAGTCTTAACTTCTTTTCGGTTCGGAATCGATCCATGCATCGAAAGAAATTTTTTATATATAATTTTTTCTATAATCACCCTCCCCCCCTCATCATTCCACTCTCCTCCCCCCCAGAGTTTGACCACCTAAGAACTGAGGCATCATTTAAATTACATAATAAAATTGACTTTTCGAATTAACTTTCTTGTATTTCTTTTAGTCTTTCTTTATGAAAGTTTTTGGCAATGTTCGGAGTGTTGTTCTTCCTGTTCCCCTAGAAGAACGCTTGTAAGTAAAAATGTGAATGAGGTCGACATACGTAGGTTGTGAATGATAAAACCCTAAAGGCCCCATGTCATTCTTCTGTCGAATGTCAGTCCAAGATATTGTATTTTATCTGCTTGCGGAATTTCTGCATTTTCGAGGTAAATATAGGACATGTTTCAGGTCGAATAGAAAAAGTAATGATTTTTACTATTATTTTCATGGTTAACACAAACGTTTATTTTCAGGGAATATTACAATATTAAAAACTTTTACAGTCCAATCGGCATCACACTTGAGTCAGCCCAAATTCGATTGTGTTTCGCTAGTAATATTCGGCGCTAGCCAAGTAACCGAGTTCAAACGCATACACTATCCTTCACTGATTTATTACTTAATTGTAATAAGCAAAGATCAATGAAATGGTTGTTAGTAAACGTTAGACAACCAGATGGCGCAATGATAATCTATGCCGCTCTTCCAGGAAGGCCTAAGTGCAGAGAGGAGTGTTTCCACGAATAGGATGCACTCTTGGCCGCAGTGCTGCCAACCCATATTTATATCAGCTGGTAGGAAGCACGGCTCAGTCAGGAAACGGAGGTTGCGCAATTCTTATGCCACAGGTGCTTTCGTGACCTACACAAACCATCCTAGGCTAGGATAGATCGCTCCAATTGAGTTTCACTCGTACGACCACTTTGCATCAATCCCCGGCGAGAATTCTCCTTGATTAATAATTGCATTATTAGCTCGAGATGGTTCGATAACTGAACATTCCCGTCTATGATCCCTTTCAGTTACCTAATGCTGCAGGAAACGAAAATCTTTTCGACCGGTTGGGCAGATCTAATAAGGTCCCTAAAAGATCGTCAGTGTTCGATTTTGAAGATGATATATCGTTGTTGTTCGCTATCGTAGTGGCCTTGCCTCACTCCGGAATGCCGGAACAAACTATCCTTATGATTTATTATAATTCTTATAATGAAGGTTAGGCCTACGGGAGTGGCTAAAATAGCAATGTCATCTTGTCAATATCAAATGATAACGCCGAGCTTGAGTCATAAAATAATAAGAGAATTAGAATGTTATTGTCTAGACTGAAAGATAAATTTAAAAAAAAAATAAAAATACCGCGTAAAAGGTTAACTGACTATGAGACCAATGGAAGTATCACATTTTGATTTTTTTTACGTAAATCTGCGTATTAATCTTTATTAATACATAAGTCTGATGATTTTTAAAATTCCTTATTGCGTATGAAAGACTAAGCGTTCATTAAGGAAGACTACAAGCATTTTAAGATCAAGCTACTACCATTCATAGAGTAAAGGCAACTTCTCTTGCCTTCCGTAAACAATACAGCTCAGTCGGATCTACAGGTGTGGGAGGGGGTTTGGGCTGATGATAGCTTCATGCCTTCACAATCTAGGACTTTTTTATTTACGAATATTCTCGGTATTGGGGCGTTTTCAATCTGGAGATCGGTGGCCGAATGGGCTAAAGCGTGTGTACTGCACCGCCGTTGCCTGGCAACCTGACATATGAATCAAAGATATAAAAATAGTCACGAGTTCGCATCCCGGTGCCAGGGGAGTCTTTTAAATCCCCGCTCACACCCCCTGGTCCGGTAAAATTCTGTATAGCCTTAACGGCGAGGAAAGGAAGGACCCCAAAAAAATCTGGAGATGGGCAAACTTTGTCTATTTAACTAGGTACTAAAAACTCAACAATTCTCATTTGCTTTCCGATTGAATCATAAGATAATATGATCGCAAAATCGGAAAAAAAATGTTGCTTACAAAAATATTGGGCCGTTTAGAAACTTCGTGAATAGCTTCTTATCATCATAATCTAGGACTTTTTTATTTAAGAAACTTCTTTGGAATTGGAGAGTTTTCAATCTGGAGATCGGCAAATTTTGTCTATTTAACTACCTCCAAAATGTCAAAATAACGAGGTTGTATAGGCCTGTGTTAATAATTTTATGAAAAGGGGTCTGTAAAACGGACTAATTATTTTTAAGCGAAAAATTGATAACAAACAATTTTGTAGAGGATTAAATTTTCAAGAAGCTTCTTGCAAAATTTTTGTATTTTTTCAAACAGACGCCAAGAAATATTGAAATAATTTGAGTAACAGTGGAGTGGAAAATCAAAACATTGCTTTCTATTAAATTAGCAACGTTATCTTTAATCTAGTTTGTATGTAATCGATATAATCTTTATGAATTATGCGTTGCTACTAAGTGCTGTTCTTTATTCATTATATTCTGTAATTATGGAAAAAGGTATTAATATATCTATTTAATGTATATGTATAATATGCTATAATTCATTCATTTCATTGTACGGAGAACTATTTTTTCGGATATTTGGATTAGAGATTATGACACGGCTCTATTCCTACAATAAAATCATCGACTGAATGGCTCTGTAATATTCTAACTTTTTCAATTCATAGTCTCGTTAAATTCTATGATAATAGACGATTAAAAAGTATAAATCTTCGGTTGCCGACAAATAAAATATTATTGTATTTCTCATATTAAATTTATGTTTCGTTCTGAATTAGGTAATTAAAGTGAAATATCAAGATTCTAGCCGATTGATTAGAGGTGAACTCTATGCCTTACGAGATAATTTATCGCACTTGAATTCTAAAGAAATTTTTAAAAAATCTAGTATTATGTATATTAACAAATTAGTTAAATTTTTCTAAAGCTCTGGGAGTTCTGAAGAGAAAGCTCAACAGTATAAGTAACATTTTATTGTTAGAAAGTTATTTAGATTTTTTTTTTATGATTTAGTTTATTAGATAAAACTTTATTATATAATGAATTTTGTACTACAGTAGTCTTAAAACAGTTTGATTATCTTTTATCATGGGCAAAATTAATCGTTTAAAATACCATAATATGAAGATTATCGGTCAAGAAATCCCCCTGATTTCAGAAAATCATGAATACTGTAATAACTTTGATGACTTTTCTTCAAGCTTTAAGAAACGTGTGAAACAATACGTATTAATAAGTCGACTAAGCTCTGTAAGTATCCAATTATGCGTCAAATGAAACCAACTACAATCCGATTTCTTAATCCTGAAATAATTATATTTATCATTTCTAAGCAGTATCATTTTATTATATATTATGGAATAAATAAAATATTAAATAAAAAATTCGCTCTAAATATAAATCTTCAATATCGGACCTAGTTTACGTTTCACTTCTAACTCTATTCATTAACAGCCTAATGATCAAAACAAACACCGAATAATAGGTGGAAGGTTAATAATGGTTCACTTCATTGGTGCCAACTGAATCTAGAATTTTGATCAGGTGACAGTTCACTACGATCTAAAACTCGCTGATATGAACTTTGTTCAAATTTGAACCAAAGTCAGTCGAACGTTATTTTGAACTTTAATTGTACAACTGGCCCTCAGTCCAGTCAAATCCAACCAGCAAATATGAAGTGATTTGTAAATACGCCTAAAAACCTGCCCATAAGTCATCCAGTTTTTTTTTTCATGTGAAATAGAAATAAATATGCTGAAGGCGAATATATCGTCGGCACCTTGTTAAAGTAAGGAATGCGGAACGCTAAATAGGCTCACATTCGTTAGTTTAATATGGTGCCGACGACATGACATAACACACAAGTTACGGAATAAATCTACACCAAATATATAAATGACCTCCCATACTCTGTCTTGCACTGTCAACACCACCTGTATGTCGATGAAGTTCAAATTTACCTCTCCTTCAATCCGACCGATTCCTTAGATGCCATTCTAAAACTCCAAGAAGATATTAATAGAATAAGTACTTAGAAAAACCTCAACAGGCTCACTCTGAACGCTGAGAAGACGAAAGCCATCTTGATCGGACCCCCCTCACTCCTCAAATCCTCCCCGGCATCCACCAATCTTCTTCTGAATAACTCATCTATCTTATTCCAGGCTACCGTTAAAAACCTAAGGGTTACTTTTGATCTAACCTCACCTGGAAACCACACATCTCTCAAATTTCGCGTCGCACTATCTCCACTCTAAAGCAGTTCAATCGTTTAAGTTATCTCCCTCCATATAAGTCCCGTCAACTCCTAGTTTCCTCTCTTGTTTTCCTCTACTTCGACTATGGCTGTATGGTGTACGGTGTACTCTCGGGAGATTTCGAAGCCAAACTTAAACACCTAATGAATCACGCATTACGTTTTATTTCCAGAATCTCGAGAGATACGCATATTAAACTACTTACACCGAGTTGAAGTGGCTCTATCCATACTATCGCCGTCAGTACTTCTTAGCTACCTTTCTGTAACAGTTCATTAGAACTCATCTACCCTCCTATATTTTTCACAGCTTACAATTTAAATACTCCATCAAATCCCGTCCCATTAGATTTCGTACTTCCCACCTCTACCCTTCTCCTCACCGAACAGCTGCGTTTGACAAACCCTTAGCTCTTCTCTTTAAACACCTAATTCGTTCTCAGTCCGACTGATTACGAAATATAACTAAGAGAACCATCTCCCAGAGACTTTTTCTACTTATTTTAGTTTCATTTGTTTGTTTTATGTATATATATATATATGCGACTTTCTTTTCTTTCTTTCTCTCTTGTTCTGTATTTTTACTATTATGGTAAATGTAGCTATTCTGAACTTATTATTTGTTCTAAAGGGACAACGGTCCCAGAATAATAAAATTTATTTCCATTTCATTTCATTTCAAATAACCCAAACACAATAGTCAAATGTCTGTAAAATTGATCCAGTTTATAAATACTAAGAATGGTATCATATAACGTTGTTATGTGATGCGGTGTTCGAAACTTCCATAAATTTGACTAAAACGTAACATTTGGGCGATAAAAAAGTTTATAATCGATGAATGGGACACGAACCTGGACTGTTACACAAGGTTGGGAGTGGCTGGTCCCGTTCGTCCACTTGTTGGGCCTGTTTCCATCTGCGGAGTCTGGGTCGCTTGAGGTAGGTCTGCCTCTTAGTAATCCCTGCTTATAGAGGATCTGTTGAGACCCCATCGAGTGGTGTACTGTCTATGTTTGTCTTTTTGGACTGTTGATGTGAGGTGTCTTGTGTAGTCTGCTGATGTCTATTTTAGCTCAACCTGTTGGTTGAAGTTAATCAGTATTTCATAAACTCAAGGTTTGGTGATTAGAATCTTCCAATTATATTCAATGCTTTAATTTGTTCATCTGTTTGCTCTTTTATTCTGTAGTAATAACATTGTATAATATATTTCGCAAAACCACTACTTTTTATAAAATTATCAAAACCAAATACTGGAGGTTATTATGATATCAAGGCTCAAAACATATTCTGACCGTTGATTATCAGTTAAATAGAGCTCACAACTTCACAATGATGTCCATTACACGCTCAACAAACAGTCGGACGTGCCTTTAAGGAGAAAACTTGGCAACAGAATTTTTACTCGAAATAGTGCGTGATGTCTGCGTGACCTGCAGAGGGAGGGGAATTGTAAAAGATTAATTTCCTATGCCACGGATGGAGTGAAAATTCTAGAAAGTGGAATCTTAAGGGTAGAAAAGTACGTGTCAACCCAGCCGTTGTTACATCAATCCAGGAGGGAAAAAAAAGTATATATACATCCATCACTACGTGAAAAAGAGTTTAAAATGTAAGTTGTAAATCTGTTATGACTTATTTTTTTAAATAAATTATTTTGAGATCTGTAATTATTATTATTATAATATTTATTATTTTTGATTTTTTGGATTCTAAGCCAAAGGTGGGGAACAAGTCCAACCACCAACAGGTATACATTTTTGTTTTCAAATATTTAAAATGTTTCTAATGATTCTGGTTGTATCCAAGAGAATTGCTTGCTGAGCCTCTCTTAACACTATCATTATTATTAATGTTATAATTAATTCTAATATGTCTCAGGTTTTAGAATTTATTTTAACGGTCCGAATTTTATTTATTTTTTTTATTCCTTAATCTGACATCATTTTCTTATTATTATTCTAATGGAACGCTGCACCTAATGTGGAGATGTGATTCTTGCAGCATAGACCGCTAACCTCTGTTCTACGGTTCTGCTTTAAAATTACGGATTCCTAACATTATTTACAGCTTCGCTATCTATCCTACCTTCGTTTACCCCTCCTTCATTTTACGTGGATTTGTCAATATTTATTTGTTTATGTAGCATTTTCTTTTAGATTTATACCCAATCGAGACATGGCAATCTACCATCTGAGCTCATATGACCTGAGACATCCAAAGCCCTATAATATGGAACAGCGATCGAAACGTTTTATAATCCTTTAATATAGCAGCAGAGTTATGAGCTAACGCATGTGTAAAACACACTATGCCTGGCAATCTAGTAACTGAAAATAATATGATAAAATGATTACGAGTTCACGTTCGGTGCCGTGTGATGGAGCGGGTGTTAACTCTAGTATTAATTCCCTATCCTCGACTCTGGCACGGGAAAACCCCCGTATAGCCTTAAATGCAGGGAATGAATGGCCTTTAACATAGTACGATATAAAAAAAGTCTAAACTAAATAAAAGGGATTCAATGTCTATATAATATAATTTTCCATTATATTGTCTTGATTGTTATTTTTCTATATAAAACATTGAAATAAACGGTAAAAACTATAATTTAAAAAAATGTTATAAATGTAAGCGCGAAGAAAATTACACAAAAATTATACTTACCACTAAATTGGTTCACCAATAGTGTTTTCCAAACGCAAGACCAAGACGAGACCGTGGCGGTTAAGTTATTGATTAAATTATTTTTTTATTGTTATTTGGAAGGCTATACTCAAATATACCATTCCACAAGAAAAAACAATGCTGTTTAGATTAGATAATTAAAATGTTTAAGCACCGAACTATATCTGAAAATAGTCTCAGTTTGACTTAACTGCAAGACTAGGAGGGTTTGGTCTGCAAAAGTGCAAGACCAAGACCAAGACCGCTAGACCAAGACCAATTTTGGGCTATTGAATTTATGCCTGAATTTTCAAAAATAAATACAAAGAGTTAAATAAATAAAGTTCTCAGTGTGCACCTTCTCTATTCTATAGCAATATATATTTCTCAAGATTCTACTTTCCGTTTTCAAAAACAACTCCATATACGTGAACCCTTTTGTTTTCGGCCTTGATACCATTATAATAAAAATAAAAAAAAATTAAGAAATTAATGAAGATTAGAAGTGGACTACAAATTTCATAAGTTAATTTTACATATGATGGAAAACTTCGTTGGAAAAAAAAATATAGAGGGTGATTAAGTTTTGTCATGACTCTGAGATTTATGGACTTTTTTGGGGAAAGTCGGCATCTATATAATTTAAATGCCTATTCTGTATGTTTTTCAAGTGAAAAATGTTTTTTAAAAAAAACCTTGTTTAGTTTTTAAAAAAATCGTATGATTCCAAGTCAATTTTAGCCTAGAGAAGATCAAAACGCTTTCTGGATAAAGCAATCCAGCCCCTTTTCTTTTTTTTTATAAAATAGTCGACATTTATGATAACATGAAAACGCAAGCTTATTATGGACAAGCGTTGGACAGCAGCCATATTGAAGCACAACTTTCCAACTCTTGAGCTGGAAAAACGGTGAAATGGAGAGGTTTCTCTTCGTGAGGCGGGCATTAGAATATCTTTTATCGTCCCAGAAGCAGATTCGTGCTCCAGGGTCCTTTATTACGTTTCGGCGGATAATCCTCTACCTACATCACGAACGAATTTGATGGAACGCTTTTAGCCGCACTTTCGTTATTGTCGGCGTAAGAACCTATTCCGTTTTGAGAAGTTGAGATCGAGTTCATCAGTAACGGCTACTACCGATCGACGCTAAATGCAACCTTTGAGAATGAAATCTTCATACGTGCTACTCTTTAGTTATAGTTTTTTTTTTTTTTTTTTTTTTTTTTTTTTTTTTTTTTTTTTTTTTTTTTTTTTTTTTTTTTTTTTTTTTTTTTTTTTTTGCAAAGTCATTTCATTAACTACAAAAAAGAAGGAACGTTCAAAATAATATATAATACAGAAAGTAGTAGAGAGTGAAAACAAATTTTTTTTTTTTTTTTTTTTTTTTTATTGAGAAATAATAAATTTTGCACACTTAAGGATACTGGGTACTAAAGCTGAGTAAGGCACATTCATACCATATATACAATACAATAAAATAAAAAAATTAATAAATAAAAAAAAATAAATAAATAAAAAAAATAAATAATAAAAAAATATATCTATATAACAAAGGCAAAAACTATAAAAAACCAAAGAAATGTAACTTAGAGTAAAATTAAATAAAATACAGAAATTCGTAGCAAAATTAAATAAATTATAAGTAAAAGAAATGAATAGAAAAACATTCATACTTAATTATAATATTTACAATCAGGCAAGAGATCTCCGAATCCAGCCCTTCCTCCCCCCCCCCATGTGTGAAGGACAAAGCGAGACTCTAAGAGATCCCAGCACTTCTCTCTCAGCCGTGTCGCCGGCATTAATGGAAAAAAAATTAAAGTTTAATATTTTATATTATTAAACAAAATAAAACAAAATAAAAATTGCCAACTAAATAAAAAAATTCAGAATTATTATCAAGCTCGATAAATCCAAAATAAATAACGCCAGGTTTATTACCCAACGTCATTAGAAACCTTAGTATTTTAGCCCAGTGATTTTACATTCTCATTTTATTCGTCACAACGTAATCATCTCAATTACATTAACCGGGTACAGTTCTTGCAATTCAGCGTGGTGTAACCGCTTAAATTCTCCGATTGGCTCGTCCTTCTTGATTCCGAAATTCAATTTGCAAACTAAACACAAATTTTCAGGATTATTTTTAACCTCGACAAATCAAAAATATAAAATGCCAAGATTATTTCCCAACCCAATAAACGTCCATGGACGCTCTTTATGGAGGCTCTTTGTACTCCAGGAGGATCTATTAATAGTTGAAATTGTAGAGAATACATTTTGCGTCAACCTGACGCGAACCAAGTCCGAATTGTACCCGCTGACCTCCATTACCTGAAAATACATAATTAATTTTTGAATGAGCCAAAAGCAAAAAAAGGATACTGAGATTAGGAAGAGACAAATATCAAACTATCTTTATCGGCTTTTAGACATAACTCCGTGTAAACAAGCCCAGAACTATCTTACAAGGTGGATCATTATCAATATTTTTTTTATTGTTATTTATCAATATCATGTAGTAACAAAGGTAAGACCCGAGATAAGCGAATTGATAATTTACGAGGCAGGACAGAACGAAGAGGAACAGTTGCAGAATAGCGCTGCAGCGTGGAGGTCCTATCTGCAATACAATGGCCAACAGCTCCCGCTTGTTTCACGCACGTGTTTGCATGAGGTACCGTACGCCGGCTCTAGGCTTCTTTTAATGGCGTCCACGATAGTCGTTAGCAGTATAGCGAACTTTTCTATACCATCCTATTATATAACCACAAGTTCATAACTAAAAAAACAAAACATGTATTTACTATATTTTTTTAAATATCTCGTAAGCTTCGAATCCCGGCTCATGGCAGAAAAATTATTTATTCTGTTTCATTGGCCGTGGGGTGACCCTGGGGTAGAGAGACCCTCCTGGGGCATAGCCAGACTCTACAAAGTGGGTATTCTTAATTAAATAAATTTGAAGATATACACGGATTGCACTTAAAAAATTAACTGCACCATCACTGTTTGCAATACCCGAATTCCAGGTTTGAAAAGATCTTAAAAAATTACTCCCAAGTTACGGTACAGACATTTGAAATAAATATGTTCATGTGCGTCTGAATCTTACCTTTAAAAGGCTAAAAAGTTATGCTGGACCCCAATAACTGTTTTTCAACAATAAATAGGTTTTTTATGCAGTTTCCTACGCAAAAAAAGAGAAACCAGGCGGTTAACAACAAAGATGTCGCTTTCTTCAGTCCTTTCATTGTTGTTAATATGTCATTGTTTGTCCAGACTGATGTAATCGGACTGCCTACGTGATTGTCAGTACTGTCTTTGTCCTCCAAGTGACGGGCATATCTCGCCGTAATTGCCTTTCTTTCGTATTCTGTCATCTTATGTAGTTTTTCTTTTTCACTAATGCCATTTGAATATATTAAGTAATAAAGATCCGATGGGGGTTCCCTATGATTTATTAACGATTGTTTGTAAATTTAGTGTGAGTCGAAGCCGATGCATTTCTCTTTCTAATTGACAGTTGCAAATAAGAAATGGTCAGTAACAATAACACATCAGCTTAGCTGAATTTTCGATTAACTTTCCTTCTTGTCATTACTGGTAAATTGACAAGCTAATTAATATTTTTTAACTACAAGATTATGCTTTAATAACAAAAACATACTCGGGAGTATGTGTTAGTGGGATTTATTTATGGGTAGGGTAGGTTAAGGTAGGTTAAGGTAGAACATTAAGATTTTCAAAATTATACTACGTAAATTGAATAAATATCATTTGCTTTCATAAGGGCAAACATAATTATTAAGCTTTTTTTTTCTGAATGTTCCATTGTAAGAAGAGAGAAATTTTGAAGGTCTTATGATATTTAAGGTAAAAATTGTAAAATATTTGCGGATTACAGATGCTTATTATAAAAAACACGTAAATTTTCAATGTTTGTGATACCTCGTATTTTTTTTAAATATGAGTTTTTTTTTTATTTAATAATCTAAACGTTACTGACAGCGAAAATTTTATATTTTAAATTTTGTCACCTTGCTAACGAAAACATCTATTTTTTTTAATTAGCTAAACCATATTTGAAAATTTTGTATTCTCTCACAGACCTAGAAATAAAATTAAATATTCGATTTGAAAAGAATAAGATATTTATTTTTTAAATTAAATTTAATATGTAAGTATTTTTTTAATAGTTACGGTAACTTTTTTAAAAATCGATCTGCTAACTTCATCAATAAAACCAAATCAAAACAAATTTTTCGTTGCAATAGTATACAGAAGGTAAATAGTAAAATAATTAGATTTTTGGAGTCAAAGGATTTAAGAAATATCTTAAAGTAAGTAGTAAGAAAGTAGATGATGAGTCAGCTAATAGAAACAGATGAAAAATTGACTAACTGTTCATTAAATAATTTTTTTTTAAACAAGCCAGTTCATGGACTAAGCAATGTACTTAAGCATTGATTAAAAGAATGTTGGCAGCCTTGACTTTACGATTTACTTTAGATTTTACCTCTTTAAGGTGTAGTATATAAAAAAATTAATATTATAGTAATAATAGTATATATTGAAAAAAAATGATTAATTTCTCTATTTGTGCACCCACATATGCTCGCGCGTATATGTTTCAATATTTACTATTTATACATAAATAGACAAATATATATTTATATATTCTGTTGCTAAAGTATATTGGTTTATTTCAAATGCACTATACAAATCAACCGATTTTAGATAAATAAATTAGTACATTCATTTTTCGTATTTTGAATTGAAAAAATCTTTAGGCGCGTTTTGCACTTTTTTGCGGAGAGTGAATTAGACTGATCCGTCAGATTTCGTGCAGCATTAACGCTCGGGTAAAGTCGGTTAAACTAATGAGGGGTAGACCGAAGCGAAGGTGGCAAGTCTGCATTAAAGCCGATCTGGAGGATCAAGGTTTGGACGGCGAACGGTGAAGGCAGGTGATTGGTGGTGTCGGCATCGTACCTTAGGGTTCGCTAAGCCTTTTATTATTATTTTATATTATAATATTGTTGATGTTTTCACTTATATCGTGTGATCTAAAGCCACACATTAGTTGTTTTTTTTATTTGTTATTTATATACATATGTTATTTTATTTACATATTTTTCTGAAAAAAAAATTATAAAAATCATAAAATCACAGGATTCTATAAGATGCGATGAGAAAAAGTGAGAACAATTTCAAAGTTACTTGAATAAAAATTTAATACACGATATTTAAATTAATTTATTTTTTATTCCTCTTATATCTTCCATACAACCTAGTTTTATTTTCTATGAACTGCAATTTGTTGTTAAATACTATGGAAGTGTCTATTAACCAATCAAGAACTAAAAAAAAATATGAAACCTATATTCGCCAAATTTTAAGACTTTCTAATATCTAAAGCTCAAGAACGATAGATATAATTTTTTTTTATAAGATTTACTAAATTTTAACCGGTATGGAAAGTTAGAAGTGTGTTTGTGGATGATTGATATTTTTTTCATGTTCAGGTAGTCATTGTAAAATGATTAAAAACTTATATATACAAAAAAAAAGTTCCTAAGAAAAATATTATTAGGAAAGAGTTAAAGTCCCAGACAATGAAGACCTTCTTAGAAACGCAGAAAGCGTGGAAGTTTTCGCTGTATGAAATTAAAATAGAAATGTGAGTGGCAATTATTTAAAAAACGAGAGTCTCTTTTGGTCAATTTCATATTTTATAATGGCATAATGTCACGAAAGTATATTTATAAAGTCATGTTTGAAAGTGGCCGAGTTGAGTGCAATAGATGCCTTGTAATGCCATCACTTTAAATGTCAGCCCATTGATGGCACTTTCTACACATATATATTGCTGGAACTTGAACGTTAATTAGTGTAAAGCAATCGGTAACATGATGCATTCATTACATTTACATACAGCTTTCAATGTTATAATATAGTAATTGATATTAATACAAGATTGTAATGTAATTTATATTACCACAATCTCACTATTCGTTAAGCTGGACTGTTTTTCAAGAAGAAAACCGTGGTTTGATTAACACTTTGACGGAGACATTCAGTAAAGTTAGAATCAGTAATTATTTACCCGAATTGAAACAAGGCAATTCTCTCTTAGTTGTCCTGTTTAATTTAGAATCAGAACATGTCATTAGGGAGATAATCCGTACCGAAAAAGCTTTGAACCTGGATGGAACAACATTCGTACGGTGATTTGGTCCTTTTAGGCGAAGACACGGGAACTATAAAATTAAATATACCAACGTTAATGAAAGCCGGTACAGACAAAATATATGGTTAGCTGCAATAACCGCGACAATGGTTTTGATATCGATATAGAAGGGAATATGTTTGAAGACGCAGAGAAGTTTAAGTAGCCAGGATCCACGATGACTACAAAAAAGTGAAATTGAAGAGGAGATTAAGGTTCCTTTTTAAGGCAAGAAACACTTGTTATTTTTCTTTGACAAAACTGCTTAGCTCGCGCCTCCCTCCTATCCATTAAAGTCCTAAAAAAAAGACCTTAAACATCAGAATTTTCAAAACCATTATCCTACGGTTCTTTATGAATGCAAAACGTGGCCGCTAACATTAAGGAATGGGTAAAGTTTTAAGGTTTTTGATTAAAAAGTATTACGTAGAGTATTAGGACAGAAGAATGCGAGTTAACCAGAGAATTTCGACGGTTAAAAAATGCCCAATTACGTGAATTGTTTCCGGTTAACATAATTCAGGTGATTAAAACGGGCACGTAAGGTTGTTGGGATAAGTAACGAGAGAATTCTTAAAAGGTTAGCATTTGCTGTGCCGACTGGTAAAGGTCCGAGGAGTAGACTCAAGAGAAGGCGGAAGGATTGCGTCAAGACTGATCTGGCGGAGCTGGGTTATGCGGCGGAGGAAGATGTATAGACAGAGATTGGTGGAGTCGGTATCGAACCTTCGGGTTCCCTAAATCTTTATTCGAAATTTTTTTAAGGAAATTTTCGATATTATCGGAAATATTACAAATAAAGAATTTCTTAATTTATTGTTTAGAAAATATTGGTTTTGATATTACAATAGAAAGTATAGTTTTTTGCAAAGGAAGGAGATGGTCCGGGGTGGCGGTCATAAATAGGCTAAATAGTGGCAAAACTATTTTATTGAAAGCAAACGTTCCGACCCTACTTTACAGGTCTTCTTCAGGGCTAGAACGGACAAGATACAAAAAGATATTTATGTATAATATTTAGCAGATTTATGACCGCCACCCCGGACCATCTCCTTCCTTTATGCAACGGCAACTATTAAATATTCAATATAGTATTTTGCACTGAAAAATTGCCTATGATGGTCGGGGATCGCTTAAAAAATAGTTTTTTTAAGTGTATTTAATATGATTAATTCTAATTTTGCATTATTGGTATTACGCTGTTGGCATTGCATTTTTATGTAGTTCAACATGCCACTGAAACAAAACAAAAAAAAATATTGGTCATCGCATAAATTCAGCCAACTGAAAACGAGAAGAAAGACAGAATGGCGTAGAAGCAGCAACCAAATAAAATTTTACTCATAACATAATTATCTAAAAGACAGTCCGTTTTTCGTTTGAAACCGAATTTTTATCTAGATTAATATTGAACCACTATGTACATTTTTGACGCTAAGGACGTTTCAGTGAATTTCTATCTTATTTTATCGAAAAACATCTCCTTAAAGAGATTTTTTATGATTAAAAGATTGTAAAGATTTGTAAAAAAATAATCGATAATTGACAAAATGTATTAAAAATAAATTATTAACCTTTTCAATGACCTAATCGCGTCAAGAAAATTATTAAAAAGTTATTATTTACAGTACGATTTCATAATATGTTTTCTGTTATATATAACAAATGGTCATCAATGTTGTGATATTTTGTCTTAATGATAGAGAACTTTAAATATTAATATTTATATTTAAGTTAAGCAATTTATTGTTTTGGTCCGATGAGATATATTACTGCCACTAAACTTTATTCAACAATTAGCAATATTACAGAACCTTGCAAAGGATCGTTATGAAAGAAATAGCAACAGCATTTTTAAATTTCTCCCCCAGGTCGCTGACCTTCTGAACAAGACTGTTTTGTAGCTGAAGACAATGCGATGCTTCTTAAAAGACTGTTTGCAATATAAATGGAAGCCAATTAGAATGAATTGTTTGAACTTGTTATTAGCGGAGCTGCAGTTGACAAACTCCAATACAATATTCACACCAAGTTTAAGCAACTCCTGAATAAATCACAGTCAGTAGAAATATTTAAAGTAAACAAATAAAAGTGGATCAAATGCGTTCAATTTGAAAAAAAAAAATCATTATTAAATCTATTTACTTTTAGTTGGGCCAGGCGAATATTATTATAATGGTCAGTGAGCAAATAAAGATATAATATTAAAAATAAGTAAATTCATTATACTGACTGAACAAGACGGAGGAATTTACTTCATTTTCCTTGGTCGATTAAAATGGTTCAAACAAACCGTGTACAAATTGCAATTGGCTCTTAGCTAAAAGTTCTATGAATTTATTTTACATTTTGTAGAGAATTTGAAAAAAATTCCATTTATTATGGGTGTAATAAATCATAAACCATTACTATAATAAACATAAATATTACACTGTTTGAAATAGGCGTAGATAAAGTTTCCTTTTGTTTACAACTTGTTTTAGCGACATTTCCAGGGTATATGCTTAATTTTCCCACTTGAAGGTATAAATAATATTAAAAATGATGGCTCAATCATTGAATTTGATGAAGAATTAAAGAAGAAAAAAATCTTTGAAAATTATATATAAATATAGTTTGCAATAATTTGCCAACGTTTTATCGGTAAGACGTTGGTTTAATTAATTATTGTTTTGAGCACTATCGGATTCAGGATTTCATTTTGGAGGGGGCTTCAGCCCGAAAGGTTTTCTTTTTCGTAAATATAACGATATCTACTCGAAAAAAAAAAGAAAGATACTAGCTACATATATGATATGGTGTTTATGTAATTTTTTAATTCCTATTAAATGTAATTACACGAACAATAATAATACTTTAAGAGATATTTTTAAAATATTTTTTACCATAAAATATAAATATGGTTACATTTTACCATTTTGGGAGGGGGGAGCTTCAGCCCGAAAGCTCCTCCCCTGGGTTCCGCCTGTGGTTTTGCGGAGTCCTTACTTACTTTCCTAATTTAATTTAATCCTTTTAATTTAAAGGGGGGGAAAAGGTACCGGTTAACGTGGATTATGGATACGGTGTAGTTCTTTATATATATATATATATATATATATATATATATATATATATATATATATATATATATATATATATATATATAGTGTTAAAATGTACATGCTATATCAGTAGACATATCGTGTGTCATCTGAGGCCAATTATTTTTCGAAGGCTTGTTGCCCGTTACGCTCTCTTTAGCAGCTTTCCCGTCACAGAGATAAACTTATTGCAATAGGCACAATGAATCTTCATCAGCCACTGCAATTAGATCAAACAACACTCTATCATACTAGTGTACATGTTTAATCATAAAAATAAAATAAAAGATATTATTATTAGCATATAATCGGAATATTTAAAAAACAAAGATTCGAGTCTCACCAACAACTAGTGTTATCTAAAATCGGTCTTGGTCTTGCACTTTGGAAGACCAAGACCAATTCCACCTAACTGTTGCAAGACCAAGACCAGAACCGATAAAAAAAATCGATTTTTACTTTTCTACCTATACTAGGTAAGGAAGAATTGCAAGTATTGCAATAGGGTCAAATTTCAAATGCGAGTTTCGGCGGATCTATGGGCTTCACAACACCCTGAAAATTCCCTACAAAACTAGATAAAAATCTTTCATTTTGAACAACTAATAACGAAGATACAGCTATTCAATTTCCAATGTAAGATTACGGGTTCATATCCTGCTGCCAGAAAGGGGCGAATGACAGAAAAAAGATGACTAAGTGAAAGTAAGTAAATCTGTGGCCAGCATCACACAAGCTTCACTATTTCCTCTACTTTTAACAGAAATTATTGTTTGACAATACAAAGATATGGAAAAAGTTTTTGATCAACAATATTAGAGAGTATTGAAATGTTTACATTGATCTACATTAAGCCGGTATACATTGCTTTAATTTATCAAATAAATCGTAATCAAATCTTTTCTTTGATCAATTTCCAGGAAAATAATTCTAGTTCAATTTTTTTTTGTTTCTTCATGAACTTATGTAAAGATATAAAAACTTTTCAGAAATAGGTAGGAAAGTCGTGTGAGTGAACACACCAGCTGTTTTAAATTTACAAAAAAGCAAAATAGTTACTAATACTTGACAATTTTAGTTACTCTATAATAATTGGTGTAACCAATATACTTTAGCATTTAACTCCTCTAATTTTTCATTTGGTCTATGTTATTTTTCTCCTATCTGAAATATTGCCGTAATATTTTTATAGTTGTAAGTTAATATGTAACTGCAAGATTGTTACGAGATTCTTGCGCAAGACCAAGACCATGCATGACCAAGACTGAGTTTGTAAGACCAAGACCCATCTCCGTCTCGCATTTGGGCAACACTACCAACAACAGTAAACAAGTAAACAGTCAGATAAGATCACATAACTTTCTGTGTTGAATTGTTTGAAGTGTCATATTCCTAAAATTTGTTTGGTTTTTCTTATTTTTCTGTATTTGAGAAACTATAAGTCTTGTTTTTGAAATCTATCTACTATAATTGTTAGCAAGATGGGAACTTTTATTCTTGGGGAAGTAACAACTCTGATGTATTAATAATTAATTATTATTTAACAAGCTGTTTCGAAAGGTAAGAGTATGAAATCGGTCTATTAGAACCCCTCCGCGTTTTAAACACGTCTCTTTGATGGGACTAGTCATCTAATCGTCATGACTTTTTGCTTGCTGCACACGACATAGGGTTGCAAAACGTTTCGGATTTTCAGAACTTCTTCAGAGAAAAAAAATCATCGCTTTGATTGGGCTGTTCCCACGGATAATTGCCTTGATCTATTGCAAAATACTTAAAATAAGCTAAATTCTCTTCTCACCTGACTTTTGCTAAGGCACGTCGCCTAATGAAGTCATTGTGACATTTAACGTAATGGTTACTAAACGGCTATTAGGGAACCGTTACGAGTCATCTGCGGCACCGAAGGCATATCAATAGCGTTGGATAATATTATGCTATGGTTCATACGCGGTCAAGTTCCTAAACTTGGTACATCGATTTGCCCAGTTTAAAGATGGATCCTATACCTCCTATGAGCTCTATGCTAAATTTAAAAGCTACTAATTGGATATTATTATATTATAAACTATCCCATATTCTAATTAAAACACTACTACTGTTATTATGCATATTATTCCTGTTCCAATGGAAGTAACCCAAAGGAAAATAATAATAATAATTTTTAAGAAAATACCCTGTTAGGGATATATATATATATATATATATATATATATATATATATATATATATATATATATATATATATATATATATATATATATTAAATTTATTTATTCAAAAATAAAATAAAATAATTTTTCAAATACAGATACCATTAAAACATAAAAGCAACGACGTACAAATCAAATTTACTTAAGGTATTTATTATTTTCAATGATAATTTTCTTGAAATCAATATTCTATTAATTTTCTTGTTATTTACTACATTTTTTTTTTTTTTTTTTTTTTTTTTAGCTTATTTATTGAAATATATTACAATCTGTCTCAGGTACATTAATAATAGTGTTCACAGATCACATTCACACTCTATATACAGTAAATAAAATAAATTATACAGAAAAATAATATATATACAATAAACAAGAATAAAATAACCTAAAAATAAATAAATAAAAAGAACACATGCACACCTACATACAATATTTACAACTTGGCGAGAGAACTCCAAGCCAGACTTGTCCCTCCAACTGTGGAGGGAAAAGTATGACTCCAGGAGTTCCCTGCACTCCTCTCTCAACCGCGTCACTAGGGCTAAACCCAGTGGAGATTGAGCAAGAGTGCTTTAGCCACATACACTCATGTCGTGAGTGGAGAATCTGGCCATTGCCAGAACTCCAATATTTACAAACTATAAAAGATCGCGGGGCCACTGCCGTTTTAACCTCCTTGGAGGATTATATGGATGGGTGGTCCTGGATAGAGATTTTGCAAAGGGATTTGGATGATGGGTAAGGTTCTGGTGGAATTTGGAGAATTTTGCTGGGATAAGGTCTAGGACAAATGGGATATTAAGGTCATGGTGTAGGGTTTTGTTGGTTACATAGAAAGGAGCATTGACTATTGTTCGAAGGACTTTTGATTGGAAGGATTGGATGCGTTTAATGTTAGTAAATTTTGCTGTTCCCCACAGTTCAAGTCCGTAAGTCCAGATAGGTTTCAGTATTGTCTTGTAGTTCAGTAACTTGTTTTCAATGGAAAGTTTTGATTTTCTGTTTAGTAGTCGGTATAGTTGTCCGTATCGTCGGTTTAGTTCCTGTCTTTTAAGTCTAGTATGAGGGTTCCACGTTAGTCGTCTGTCTAAGAGAAAGCCAAGGTACCGGACTGTGTCCGAGAAAGGAAGCTGAATGGAATTAAAGTGTACTGGTGGACAGGAACTGCGTCGGAGCGTGAAGGTGATGTGTTGGCATTTGGATTCGTTTACTTTAATTCGCCATTTATTACACCAGTGTTCAATCAGGGAGAGATGTCTTTGAAGGTTTAAGGATGCTATATCAGGATCTGAGTCGGATGATAGAATGGCGGTGTCATCAGCAAAAGTTGCCAGGAAGGTATCGGGATGGACAGGGATATCAGCGGTAAAGAGGATGTAAAGGACGGGACCCAATACGCTACCTTGAGGAACACCTGCCTCAATTGGATAGCAATTCGATAATTCACTACCGCAGCGAACTCGGAAGGTACGATCTGAGAGGTAGGAACGGATGACAAGGTACAAGGACTGAGGAAGATAGGTTTTCAGCTTGGAAAGAAGCCCGGCGTGCCATACCCGGTCAAAAGCTTGAGCTATGTCCAGAAATGCACCCGAGCAATATTGCTTGCTTTCCAATGCTGCGGAAATATGATCGACCACTCGGAGTCCTTGTTGGACTGTGGAGTGTTGTGAACGGAATCCGAACTGATGTGAAGGAAAATTTTGGGATTCTATAAAGGGTAGGATTCGTTTCAGGAGGATCTTTTCAAAGATTTTTGAGAGAATCGGAAGTAGGCTAATTGGTCTGTAGGACGTTGAGGTGTTGGGAGGTTTGCCTGGTTTCGGAAACAGGATAATAGTGGAATGTTTCCACAAAAGAGGAAAGTGGGTGGTTCTTAGGATGGCATTATATAAGTAGGTGAGAAATATAACAGCTTTAGGAGGAAGTTGTCGAAGGATTTGAGAGGTAAGGAGGTCGTATCCAGGAGATTTACGGAGAGGAAGTTTTTGTAAGTGATGTTTGACCTCAGAAGGATTAACTGCTTTAGGTGGCAAGGAAAGTGGAATGGGAGATGTAAGGTATTCTTCTACTGTTCTGGTATGGGTGAGGTTGGATTCCGGATGAGAGGTAAATGTTCTGGAGAGGTGTCTGGCGAATTCCTCAGCTTTATCTTCATCAGACGCTGCCCAGGAGCCATCGCTTCGACGAAGGGGATGGGAAATATGATGGGATTTTAGGATTTTGTTGGTGATCTTCCATAGGGAATTGTCATGAACAGAGAGGGAAGTAAGGTAGGAGTTGATGGATTGGGATTTGAAGGTGGCCAATTCCTGCTTTAATTGTTTACTGTAAAAATTATAGGAACGACGATCGATGGGGTGTCTAGTACGTTGCCATAATAATCTGGCGCGGCGTTTGGTATGGATTAGGTCTATGAGGTGTTGAGGTAACTTATTTTTCTTGGGAGTTCTTGAGGAGTGGTTTGGAGAGGAAGCAGTCCAGATTGCTTGTTGGATAGTGGTGGTGAAAAGGTGTACGGCATTGTCAAGGTCATCTGGGGTTTTTAGGGTTATTCTGAGGTCAATTTTATCGGATAGGATTTGGTGATAGAGTTTCCAGTTAACTGGGCCTCTGATGAACGACGGTGGAGAAGACTTAGGAATAGGAGCAAGAGATAATTGGAGTAATAATGGACTATGATCTGAGGATAGTTCGGCAAGACGGGTAAGGGAATGATTGAGGGAACCTAAGCCACTGTGGATGAAAAAATCAAGGATATCGGGATTGCGGTTAGGATACATTTAAAAAAAAAAACATTAAACCTTGTTTACTTTCGTTTAATAATTTTTATCCACAATAAAAACAAAATGCGTTCAATGATAGAATTGTGAATATAAAGACTATTGTGTGTTTTTACCAATATCATACAAGTTTTTATGAAATAAAAAAGTTTTAGATTTTTTTTTTAAACCCAATTAACGATTTTTTAAACATGTGCAGAATCTTTAAACTATACAAGAAATGTTTTTATTTTATTGTATAATATAACATTCTGTCAATTCGATAATAGTTATAGACAGGTAAGACCACATTCACAATACATAAAAATATAAAATAAATGGAAGCAAAATAAGGACTACGTAAAAATCAAAAATTATATACAATAAATAAAACTAAAATAACTTTAAAAAAATAAGATAAGTAAATTAAAAAAAAAAAAATCAGACATACACTATTTAATATCAGGCCAACTATAGAGAGGAAAACAGGACCACAGGAAATCCCTTCGGTACTTTCTCATTTGCGTCATTAGTGCTAAAACCAGTGGACATTGAGCGAGAATGGTATAGCCGCTTACACTCATAACTTGAGTGGAGAATCTGGCCATTTCCAGAACTCTAATATATACAATCTACAAAGGTCGCGGGACCACTGCCGTTTTAACCTTCTTCTAGGATTATAGGAATGTGTGGTGCTTGATAGGGATTGTGCAAGGAGATTTGGATGATAAGTAACGTTAATGAAGAGGTTTTGTATATCAGTAATTATTGTGTATTTTCATTGAAATTTAAATTTAATTGCTCATGACTGTACATTTTTATGAAAAAATTAATTAAAATATTTAATGAGTTATTCCGATGTCTCAAAATTACAATAAATAAAAAAGTATAGTTATATTAATCAAAATGTCGTGTATAAACATAAAGAATAACGAGTTCATTTTATGCTTTCCCGATTAGTGAGAAGGTTCTGTATCCTAATTATTTTCCAAGTATAGTTATATCCTTCAATATTCCAAGGGCAGTGTAAGGTTAAAGTAACAATATATGTATATTGCATACTAATATTGTAATTGTTGAAAAATAAAATGGAGGATAAGAAAAAAAATATATCCTTCAACTCGATGAATATTATTTTTTTTTATTTCTTTATGACATTTACAACTGTATTACATAAATACATCAAGTAAATTTGGACATAATTGATATAATGACATGAATACACTTGCTGAGTAACTACCCAATGGTAGCACTCTAATTATTTTTTTTAGAACTTGTTTATTGAGAAATATTGCAATCTATCTCAAAGGGCATTTATAATAGTGTTCAGAGATCAATCACTAAGCTAGTTTTATGTAAACCAAGTTATTAATAAAAATATACCCAACTAAACAAATTAACATCCATCGCATGATCCACTGCGGTTCTACTGAGATATGAACGATAGACTACATATTGTTTTGCGTTGTTAGGAAGACTCATAAGCTAAGCTTGAATCTCAAATAGCCTATCCGCCCAAGTCAATTTGAAGTCGGCAGAACTAGGTATTGTAAAGCATTGAGGAGCAATAACAATGGGCCACTAACACACCTACGATTCAAGAGATCAAAAACTATTGAACTGGATCAGCTGGACCGATGGGCGTGTCTCTCCTGCACATCCTGTCGTCCAAGGACTTCGGGATCGTATCCTGAAAATACCACAGGCGCAATTCTGGATCTCATTTTGGCAGGGGAGAGCTGAGGGAGGGTTCTACTAGAAAGGCTATAGAAATATTAAACAATATCTTTTGTATTTAAGCCATTCAGAGTTTTATCAACTAAAAAAACGAAAAGCTATATATATCAATATATATATATATTGACTCTTCCGGGGGAATCACGGGGTTTAAAATTCTTATATAAATACTCTAAGGTATTGCAGTATGAGTGTATATATTTATATAGAATAGAAAAATCATATTTATTCTGGGACTTGGTCCCTTTAGTATAACAGTATTGTTCATATAAATTAACCATAAATCAGACCAAAAGACTTATTACTTCGAATAATAATAAAATACTAGTAATAAATTAAGTATAATAGCTCTTATGATAAATTAGCGAGAACAGTTGGTTCAGTACTACAATATTGGAGCTAAAACAACAGAATAATAATCACTGAATGAAATTAGGAACGCGAAATCAATTTCATAGGCAAAGCATTGCAGTGATGGAATGTAAAAATTTTTAAAAAAATAATAATAACTGTTAATATGTAAAGAAAGAAATTGTAAAAAAAAAAAAAAAATGATCTACATATGTTCCCTAAGATATTTAAGTGATTATGCGTAAAGATTAGGAGACGATAAAATAAAATAAAATGTATATATATATATATATATATATATATATATATATATATATATATATGTATATATATATATATATATATATATATATATATATATATATATATATATATATATATATATATATATATATATACACATATACATATGTATACTGCATTACTTTACAATATTTATATACGAATCTTCAACTCTGTGATTCCTTCGGAGAAGTCAATCCGAAGACGAATTGGTCCCACAATCAAAGTTGATATCCTATTTTTCAAAATTTTAATCGCTTAACTCAACTAGGAGGGACTATAGAGATACACAATTCTTGTAAAACCACGTTTTCATGCAGATATTCTGACTAGAATAACCCTACATGCCGAATCATAGCTCACTTAATCTAATAAATACATATATATTGACAGAGAGAAATAGAGAGTGTGTGTTTAGTTAGAGAAATTAAACAACTCTACTAAAATATGACGAATTTCATTTCAATAAGACATTTATCTATACTCTAGTTTATTTTAACATAAAACAAATTTTTAAGACAGTATTTCTCTTTAATGTACATTTGGCAAAATAACTTGTGATTTCAAATATAACCAAGTATATTCACCATACCTATATTTCAATAACATTTACATTTTGGCTTATTATTTTCAATAATCAACAATTGTGAACGAAAAAAAAATTTCAAAAACTTAATCCTCTCTTAAAATTTGAGGTTTCACGTTTTAGGATGCGTAGAATTCGAAAAACGAATAAAAATCTTTTTGTCTGTCCGCCGTCCACGCATTTTCTCCGAAACTACTGGACCGATTTTTTTCAAATTTGGATATAAAATCAGAGGTCACCCGAGGATGATCTTCCTTCATCGACATTACTATCCGTCTTTTACTTTCAAAATGGCGGCCGAAAAAACCTGTGTTGCTATCGACTGTAGCTCCTAAACGAATGTACCGATTTCAATGAAACTGGGCTAAAGTCATTTTCTCGATTCTCTTTAAATTTATCTATATAACATAATTCCACGAAAAGAAGCTGGAAAAAAAAGTTATGAGGGATGGTAAAATTAAATTCTGAATAACTCAAAAAGTTCACACTTTTTAGTCGATAATGTAATTGTTTTTAAAAGTTTATAGAATTTCCTACAAAACCAAAAAAAAAAAAAAAATGCGTTAAAATTGGACAATTAGGAGAAAAGATATGGTCTCCAGTTTTTTTGTATATGTTATATCCTTTGAATGGTTTTTAAAATTTAAATGTTTTACTGAAGTAATGCTTTTTTTTTTTTTTAGCATATTGTTAATGATTAAAAAAAAAAGTTTAGTGCAATATTTGGAATCACCTGTTATTTGTAACTAGGAAGGTAATGTTACTTTAGATATATAATAGTTTGGAAATAATAAACCATTGTGAAATAATTTTTATATTTATTCAGAAATATAACAATCCGTAGTTATATTTATAAGGTGCTAGTTGTAATTTTTTTTTCTTTATTTTTCGTGTATCTCTCAATAACCTTAAAGCTATTCAATCCTTATATTATAATTGATGCGTTTGATCACTATATCTACGTGATCATTAATAATAAAATGAAATAGGCATCGTTTGTGGGTTGATTTTTGTTTTATCTAGAATTCAGAAATATTTAGCAAGAAAACAATTATTATTATAATAAAGAATGTACTTACATAACTAATCATTCAGGAGCCTTGGAGAACTTTTATTTTTCTGGTTGTCAGTCTATATCTTTCTCCAAATTAACAAGCTTTTAAAATAAATAAATAGGCTTATGTTTTGTTCGAGTTCGTGATGTTTTTTCTAGAACATTACTTGACCGAACGTAAACCCAAGGTTGCGTGGACTACCTGTTGTCGAATGCGCTATCAAGGTAAACGGGATGAAATTTTTCAAGTCTAAATGGGGAGACAAATCCTATTTGTCTCGCAGTCGCCCAATATATTTTTCAATGTTGTGAACTTACTGTAAATATATGGGTATCATTTACCTACATACAATGATCGAATAGCAACGGTGAGTGGCTATGAATATAGTGTGCTGTGATTAGTTCAAGTAATTAATTCCAATCATAACGAATAATTGTCTGAGTGAGTTAGAAAGATAATTGTTATAGTTAAAAATAAAGGACAGGGACAATGCTATATGACCTATTTCACTATCATTTCGAGGACATCGGGGTACATGGCCTATAAAATCTTCCGCGTAGTTAACGAAGATACTGTCCTTCCGAAAAAATATTAAATTAAACTAATTGTTATTATTAAAATATTACAGGAGTAATTATTTAGTGCAATCACTAGGAGTTAAGAAGTGTAACATTTGAAATTTACAATACTGTTTTTTTTTTTTAATTCGAAATATTATAGTCCGTGGTACAGACCCCAAATTATTAACATCCCGCTGAAACTTCGTAAATAGCATTTCAGCTCTAAAAACTCGTAAATACCCATTTGCTTTTCTCTTGAATCGTAAGATAACTTGAGCACAAAATTTTGAAAAATGGTAGCCATCAAAAATATTGAGCCGTTTGGCGTGATCTACACTCCCAATTTGTCAAAATAACTAGGTTATGCGGTCCAATATTTCTGTAGGCCATATTTTTTTATCGATTTGGTGATCAAATTATTTCACGATCCAAGTGGAAAGTAAATGGGTATTTACTAGGTTATAGTACCTAATTAAATAGACAAAGTTTGCCGACGTCCAAATAGAAAACTCCCCCAATCTCGAGAATTTTCGTAAATAAAATATTTGTAGACTACGATGGATGAAGCTATTTAAAAAGTTTCAGCCAGATGTTAATTATTTAGTAAAAAGGGATCTGTACCGTGGACTATTAATTGTAATCAATGCAGTTTACTAAACGTAATTTTTATCTAAAAAGTAAATTAATTAATAACGAAATAACGAGAATCCTTTTTTTTCATCGCAAAAAAGATAAAAAATCTTTTTTAACAATAAAAATCCTTTATTTACTTATATCACATACGGCCATTTTCTAACATGTCTTTAAAAATCGTTTACCACCATTATTATAAATACAATTTTTTTTTAGATATAATTAAAAAGATTGGTCAGTATTTTTTTTTTATACAAACCTTTTTGTAATTTTTATTCTCCTTTTATTGACAAATGTTGATAAACACTTAAACACTTTTTTTTACACAAAATTGAAAGATTTGCGATGCTGGAATTTCAAACAGTTAAAAGAAAAAGTAAAATTAAATCAAGCTTTGACTGACAAAAAAGATTTTTCGTTAAAAAAGAAACTAACGTTTATTTTTAATAAGACCTAAAATAAAAATATTTTTATATTATAGGTGGTAAACGGTCTAGAAAAATATGTTTGTTAATAGTCAAAAAGGCCTAAAAAAGTTAACAAATATAAATATACAATATAACTAAATAACGTTCTTTTTTTTTAGTAAAAAAATTGATTGTTTTTGAATCAAGAACATTGAAAAATAATCCTTGTTTGTTGCTTATTAGTTAATTAACTTTTATAAATTAATGATATCATATCCCATTTTATATAAAATCTGTTATATTATTCTTATTATTTATTAACATAAAATTGGACATAAAAAATTAAATTTGCGATCCGCAAATTTCTTTGCAATGAGCAATTTTTTTAATATTTAAATATAGAAAAGTGTGATTTACTATGTGAAAAAATTATACAAAAAATGAAAAATACAAAAAATGTGAAAAAATTTATACAAATCTAATATCTTTTATATACAGTTTTCCTGTTTCATAGCATGAAGTTACTTATAGGATGAAGAAACTAACAAGGAAAACAAAATTATTAATTTCTAATGGAATACCCATGGTTCTTAAGGAAAAAATGGATGCTTTCACAGTAAAATTATAGACTTAGTTTTTATTTATGTTTTAGATTCTTTTGCTCGTGATATCAACATTATTTATACAAGTTGACATAAATACAGCGTTGAAAATTGAATACGAGATAAAGGTTAACCACACTTGTTTACAGAATGAGCGAAGGTGAACCATCTTTCACTATGTTCTATAACTGGGTCCATGGCCAGAGCAAAATGAATAACATCAGTGGGGCGAGATTACTAGAACCGTCGAGTCATTTTTTTAAAAATGCTTTTGAAAAATTGAGGCAATTAATATCACTTAGCAGGGCAAGCAAACAGGATTCGTCATAATCTTTTTATCGATCTGGGATATTTTCATCCCGTTCTCAAAAATCATAGTTGGCCCTCAATTCTAAATCGATAACACGGTCGATATTTGTTATTTGTCCAAAGCAGCAAAAAAAAAAAAAAAAAAAAAACATATATATATATATATATATATATATATATATATTGGTTACATATTTCGTCTATTTTTCTACCTTTCAATATTTTACGAAAATATATATATATATATATATATATATTTGTCAAATAATTAATTTTGTCGTACTTTATGTAATCATTAATGCTGTAAATAGAAGTCGATTTTACATTGCACGATAACTTACAAAAAGAAATAGTTGTGTGTAGATATCTCATGCAAAATTTAAATTTTTTTTTAGCTCCTTCTTACAGGAATGAAAAAAAATTCTAAAAATGATAGATGTTCATTTGCATCGCTAAAAAAATTCAAATATTTTAAATTGCTTTGAATAATTTCAATATTTTATATAAAACCAGGACGGATTTTATGTTATGCACGATTCTTTTAAATTAAAATTATAATTTTGAAGTTTTATTAATGTATCTGGTAGACAATGATTTATTAGTAAATCATATTTATTCAAAGTTTCAAAGACCACACTTGAAAAATTATTTAATATAACATATTTATACTTATGGAATAATTTATTTTATTTTATTCAAATAGTAATTTTAGGCTGTATATACAAGTTTATTTTTATCATAACATATTAATTTTTTTTTTAAATATGAGTTTTTCTTTCTTATTACTATTTATAAAAACAAAATTAATTACTAATTACTAATTTTTAATTTTTCTTTCTAAACGTTTTAGATGTTGAATTTGCATCGTTATACAAATTTAAATATTTCAAATAGTTTGTAGAATTTCAATATTTTAAATACACAGTCCAAAATGATTGTATCAACAGAAAAGTCACAAAATAGTTTCTTTTTTAAAGTATTGTGTTTTATCCATTATTGGTATTACAGTTAGTATATATTAAAAATTAAAAAAAAAAATTAATAACGAAAAAGATTTGATCTTTTTACTTGTCATGAAGAATAACTTCAGTAAACATTATATTTTTTTAAATAATTATTTCTTGTTTGAAAGCCCAATGATCATTAACTGTGTTTTCTTTATGAAGAGTTACGTCTTCATATTATTTTTATTGATCTTTTTATTTATCTTGTCGTTTTTATCTTATTTTTGGCCAATTTCCATAAGCTTAGTACAACTGAGTTAGCTGTATAGTAAGTTAAGTAAATGATGGATAACAAATGACAAGAGAAAGCATTCAAATGGAGTTGACTAAATTCTATTTTGTATTAGATGGATTGACACAATTTTTTTATAAATAATAGGTTTTTAAAAAAGTGACGAGATTAATATATGTACACAACGTTTTAAAATATGTGAAAGAAAATAAGTAAATAATTAGAAACTGAAGACTTGAGAAACTTCCTTAAAAAAAATCATAATTTATAAATATTTATTTTAAAAGTGTAAGACTTTATAATAACATAAAATATGCAAATTATACGTTTTGTTTGATTCTTTTAATATTTTATGGTAGGTCGAGAAATAAATTTTATAATTATAATATAATAATTACTTTTCTCTGGTAGGTTATTATGACTTATTAGTAAATCACATTTATTAAAATTTCCAAAGTCCACACGTGTTAAATAATTTGTCAATAGCATCTGGATGACATAAGTGACAAACGAATGGAAACCAGTTCGCTAGCGACAACAGCTTAACAAAACAAAACTGGTTAAACAGTCAAATTGCACCTTTTATACGTAACTCAAAAAAACCGGTTCACTAAACAGTGTACTATTTTTCCAACTGCCCCAAAATATAAAACATTGTAGTTTGAATATGACAAAAAAAAATTCAAAAGATTATTTGAAAAAAAATAATGACCTTTAATTAAATGATTGTTTACTTGTTTTAATTAAAAAATTAAATTATTAAAAAAATCCAAACTGAGATAAAAATAAAAGAGCGTTTATATCAACTATTCTGAAAGAGGCCTTTTTTGTATAAATTGTAAATTATTTTTATTTTATTTTTTATTTATTGAGTAATATAATATTGTGACAGATGGACAATGGTCATTGAGTTAAGACTAATTCACACTATATATCAAAAAAATATAAAATAAACAGAAACAAAATAACAGCTAAATAACTCGTTCGCAATACTTTGACTTACCAATATATTTCAAATATAGGTAAGTGAAAGTAATAATCAAACAGTGTATGTATAACAAAAAATAAAATAACTAAAAGATAAGTATTTTTTTTTAAATTAATAAAATATTGCTGAAAAGAGTGATATATTCAATTAAATAAAAATACATTAATTGACGTTTCGAAAAACGTTATTTTTCAGTTAGGTATTGCATTAATAAATGAATTTAATATATATTTTAATTTTTTTTAACTTTTAAATAAAATAAATAAATATTTCATATTGGGGAAACTATTGAGAAATCGTGTTAAATTTTATGTTTTGTTTTTAATTCCTTGGTCAAATAGTACTCATATTAAAAACAACATATATTCAATTTCATTTTCATAACTCTTCAAATAATTCGTCTGAGGCACAACGGATTATGGAGTAGAGGTTCCTCTCCTCTCCTTGAGTGATCCGATGCCCCTCTCCCAAGAAAATATATTGCTCTTTAATTCTTAAAACACTGCAAATAAAATAAAAATAATAAAAATTAAAGTTTATTTGTTTTACTTTATTCAATGGTTCAAAATTTTCCTACGTTCAAAAGGGTATCTTTCGGGATAAAGTCCTTAAAAAAAAAAAATAAATAATAATAAATGGTGTCTTCAAAGAATACATAAGCCCTTATACTTTCATTTTTTTTTATTTTACTTCCGACAACGTTTCGAACTGATCAGCTCATTATTATGTCATCTATAAATAACAATTAAATAAAGATAATTTACAACTCTGAACGCTCATTACCTACTCATATAACGAGCGAGAACTTACTAAAAACATTTTTTTATATACTCTAATGTATTTCAATATATAATTTCATGAACAACTATTTGTAATACACCAATTGTCACAGATATTTCTCGTCACCATCTCCCTTAAATTTTTGCGCTTTAATTGATGCATGTCCCTAAAATAAAAAAAATTAAAAGTATAAGGGCTTATATATTTCTTGAAGACACCGTGTATTGAGTGACCTTGAAAAGTACTACTGTAATAGCTTAATACAAGATAATAAATTTTCTAAATTAAATCTGCGACTGGTTTGAGGCCTCGGGCGAAGTAGCTGATATATTATTGTTATTTTTTAAATTAGTTTAATAATAAAACTAAATAAATGTAAGCAAGGATCTAGCCGTATCAAAACAGAAGGGGTTTCAGTTATTTAAATATGGAACAATAATTTTAAAATTGGATCATCAGTCTTTTAAAGTTGAAATTCTTTTAATAATTTTTTCAGAAGTTTTTTATTTATTTGTAGGTATGTTACTTTTAGTTTTTCCACGTTAGAAGCACCTGCCCATCCTGTGTACGCTAATGAATTTAAGTAGATGCAACATCTCAAATTTAATAAATTATCTGATTTATATTGTAATAAGCTGTTGAGATGGTTGCGAATTATACGCTTTCGTCACTCCCTTGACATTAACCACGCTGATCAGAACTGGAATATCTATTGTAGTCTTAGAAAACAATACACAGTACAAGATTGGAGCGGGTCAATCAACTTGACTCAAACAGGGTTCTTCAACTCAGACAGGCCTCATCAACAGGATTTATCATTCCCTACAAAGATTTCTTCATTCCCTATAAGGATTTATCATTCCAGATATAAAAGAAATCTGGTGCGCGCATCACAACTTTCACTTACCGCTCTACTTTGAACAGAAATTCTTATTCCACAGAACTATTTCAAATAGTTTCTGAAGGAAACTTTTAATGGAGCTAAACATTAAAGAACATATTTGTGAATTTCGGTCATATTTATGAAGGCAAAAAATGAATAAGACCATAAAAATAACACAAATCTTATTTATTGTATCGATCATAGGCAAGGAAAAACTCATAAGTCCAGTTTCTGAGCTCTATATACACAAAGAGAGTTACGAGCTTTTAAATACAGCATTGATAGATCAAAAGTTGTCACACTAATTGTTTTATTTTTTTTTTTTTTTCTCTTATGCCAGTTGTTGGTCATTTGGCCATCCGACATCTTGCTGCCCAGTATAATTTAGACTTTCTGATATATATATTTGAAAATATTTTTTCTCTTATGTCCCTCAAGGCAGGACATGCGTCTAGATGGTCTGCATCCATTGTTCCTTGATGACACAATTTACAGGTAGGGTCCTCAGCCACGCCTATCTTGTAGAGACGACTCTGCAGATAGTCGTGACCAGTGGCCAGGCGGAAGCAGGCAACTGCATCTCTTCTCGGCAGCTCAGCTGGGATCGGATTATCCTTCAACCACTCGTAACGCTTCCCTTCAACTTTGCCGAAATGTACTTTTCTTATTTCTTCCTTCACTACCATCTTTACCATTTGCCGTATTGAGTCGTAGGGTTTTGGATGTATCGGCTGAGGCAAATCTGTTCCTCGCTTGGCAAGAATATCAGCCTCAACGTTTACCGGGATCCCACAATGGCTGGGGATCCACTGTAGGACCACATTGGTGCCTCGGTGTGTCAGGTTAGAGGGGAGGGATTTGCATTCCAATATAGAACTGGATAGACATTCATTCGTGCTTGTAACAGCGAGGATGACTGCTTGGGAGTCGATGAAGAGAACAGCGCTCTGATCCCGCCTTCTAGACAACGTTCTTAAGGCTATGAGGATCGCCGCTATCTCACCGTCGAAATTTGTTCCATATTTACCCACCGCAGCGCTGATTTGGAATTCCCTTGAGTAAACCCCTGCTCCAGCATTTTTGACGGCTGATTCAGCTGATCCGTCGGTATAGATATGGAGCCAATCTTGAGGAGGGTACTTTTGAGCTCTTGTTTCTAATGCTAATGCTTTTAGCTCGTATTCAGGTGTTTCTTCTTTATCCACCTTATGAAGGAGTTGCAGTTCTGCATTGCATGCGTGATTACAAATTGGTCACTGTGAATGTATAAATGGTTCCCATTCTTCGCAGTCAAGCCCTCTTTCTTCAAGTAGTGCCATCGCCTTCAGCATGAAGGATTTTTGTGTCTTGAGCCGTTGAGAGGGGATTTTGTAATTTTCCCAAAACTCTTGGTCTATTCTTTCCATTCGCTCGTGAAGGCACATTGCAGCTCACTCATGCCGTTTCGATAAAGGTTCTACTGTGGTCTGCAGTTCCATAGCTATAACAGGGGTTGAGCGCGGTGCACCCAAAATCAAACGCAGAGCTTTGTCACTAATTTTTTTATTTTAATGGAATTTACAACTATAATACATAGAAAATACAATAAGTAAATGTGAAATTGGTAACATGACACGTACAACATGAAGAGAAACTACCCATTGGTAGAACTCAAAGACACTAATTGTAAGAGCATAAGATTGTGATTTAATAGAGGGAAAATTAACCAAACTAGTTTAATTTGTATACCAATTAATCAGTACATCAATGGTCTCACGGATTCCAGAAATTTTATATTTTTTATAACAAAACAATTAAAGAGCGAACATTTGGACTAAGTTTATGACTTTAAATTTAGGATATATCTGTAGAGAAAGAAGGATGATAAATAAAGACGTGTATAAAAAAATAAAATTACAACAGGCCTGTAAGCTCCGCTCTTAATTCCTTCAATTACTGCATCCTTATTACATAATAAGGTAGGGAAGCTTTGTATGTGGGAAGCTAAAAAAAAAGTATTTGTGTTCCAAATTGGAAATTTTCAAACATAGTTCCAGTTTGTCTATCGGTCTTTTCGTAGTCTAGGTAACGGGCATATTACCTACTACCGTTGATTAAGACTACATTTTCAGGGATTTTGTGAGTTGTTATCTAGAAGGTATCTTATTCATTTCATGAAAATTCATCCACTACTTACGCTCTCGGATTCGTAAACGTATTGTTATTATTACACACATATATATATATATATATATATATATATATATATATATATATATATAGTTTGTATTATATATTTATATACATATATATAGTTTGTATTATATATTTATATATATATATATATATATATATATATATATATATATATATATATATATATATATATACATATATATAGTTTGTATTATATATTTTGCTAAGCAGTTCTCATAGTATTTGCTAAAATAAAATCTCAAAAAGGTGATTTATCATTTTTTTTTTTTTTTTATCATACTATAGAAGAAGAATTTTTTTATATAATATCTTGAATTTATACGAAAATGAAATCATACTTCTGGGGTAATATTTTTTTATCACTCATGTTTATTCCTTCTACGTCCAACGTTGCGGGGCTCTACCCCATCTTCAGGAATATTCTATCTCCTATTGTTCCCAATTATTTTCCTTATGGCATCCATAATTTTATTATATTGCTATTTTTCTTAACTTTTTACTTCTATTCTATTTAAGACCGAGTGGTTTATAGTGAATATCTTAGTTTTAGCATTTCCCATAGTACAATAATTTTTTTAATAATATTGTTTTTTATAGACCGTTTATTTGGTACTATTCAACATAAAGACCTCAAAAAAAATGCTCTATCATGGAACTGAAACTAGTATAACGCACTACTAAGTAGTTTTTTAAATAATTCGTAAAAATATCTGTTTTCAAGATATTTGAAAAAATGCACTATCGAAAAAAACTGTAAATTTTATCAGAACTTTTAAAAAATTAACAAATAAGTTGGCTTGAAACAAATCATCCTCAGATTCTGTAATTTTACACATTTTGGTGTCCCTTCCAAAGGTCGCTATTTTGAAACGCTTACTCTTTGAGGTGGCATACAAGAGGAAATAGAATTTCGAGCGAAGTAATTACAAAGGCGTATGACAAAGTTTTCAGCAGATAAGTCATACATTTTCGACTTGGCTCTATGACAATTATAAATTGCTTAAGACTTTAGCTGAAGGTATTTTTCTTCACTTCTTGAAGGCGTTTACATATCCATTGCTGTCAAAAGCTGGGTTGGCTAATCGACATTTCACTCTAGCCCAGGATTGCAGCAATCGGATATAGACACGGCAGAAGATGGATGATCGAAGACACCTGTCGCTCCGGCCTCAATGGATCGCAGTTCATTCATCACCATCCGTTATCTCAGCCGCTTTGAACTGCCATCGGTGCCACGGCTCGAGATATCTTGTAGGCTATCGATAATCCAGCCAATTGCTTGGAGATGTATCCTATCTCTGGATATTGTGCTCCGATGCTGTAGGTCGGCTTCACAAGGCTCACAAGGCACCGTTCTTATCATTCACTTACTATACCCCTCGAGATGTTACTTTATTGACTAGGATATAGGCCAGGAGGGAGACAATAACTTTAAAGGGGGCAGTTAATTTAATGATAGAGAACTAGTCTTTGTTTCGTCATTATTTTTGGTTTATAATAATAAAACTTTGTAATCGAGGCAAGCAGTTGCGTTCTAGGATCACGAATTTATAATGATGAGGGTCCTGGTAAGGAACCGCGAAGACTAACGTAAATTGACTGAAGCTCTTCCACGCTGAAAACCAGTAATGATTAAGAAAAATAACCTCTGTAAACGTCCAAGAAAATACAGAGACTACATGACCGATTGTTTTGAGATTCGGTATCAGTGTCAAAGTGCATCCTTAAATCTCGATGTTACCATCCGAGTTTCACGATAACAGCTGAAAAACCTATGTCGCAATAGACTTTAGCGACAGGAAACTATTAATAATTTCAACATAACTCAGCCAAAGTCTCCTCGAAGCCCTTTAAATGTATCCATACACAATTTACTTTTAATATGCCGACCGAAAAATCTGTTCTTAGACTGTAGCGCCTAAACAAATTTACCGATTTCAATGAAACTTAGTTAAATTCTCCTCCTTCGAAACCTTTTAAATTTATCTATATAACATACTTCACCGAAAAGGAGCTGGATAAAAAGTTACAAGGGTTATTAGATTTCCGAACAACTCAAAAACTATAATTTTTTTTGGAATGTTGAAATATTAACTACATGCCAACGTGTTGGTGTTAATTAATTTATAAACAAAAATATTTTTTTTCTACTTCATTTTAATTGTTTTGAATGTTTGGTAGAAGAGGGGGGGGAGCAACTGCCCTATCTTACTCCTTCTATCATTTCCTTCTGCTTGCGATAAGTGTCAAAATATAAAGAAAGATTAAATAACGAGACTGATGCAGTTAATTAAATTTCTTTATTGAGTATTATAACAATCTGTCTGTTGGACATTGGTTATAGTGAGGTAGGATGACATTCACACCATATGTACAAAAAAATAAAATAAATAGAACAAAATAATAATCAAAAGTATATACAATAGACAATAAAATAAAATAACCTAAAAAATAAGAAAATTAAAACTAAGGAAAAAAAAACAAAAAAAAAAACACATGCATACCTATATACAATCAGGCGAGGGAACTCCAGGAGAACCCTGCGCTACTCTCCCAACCGCGTCACTGGTACTAAAGCCAGCGGAGATTGGTCGAGAGCACTTTAGCCACATACACACATGTTCAATAACCCAAACCTCGATGTGATGGATCTGAGGCAGTACACCACGCCGGATAATGTCGCTTGCTTCATCAGGTGGAGTAACGTTACTTTTACGCTTGTATCGGCTTACCTACCTGATGGAAATGATATTAACGAAGACATATCCGCCATGGAGATGATCACAGCTTGTTCTCGAAACGTGATCATATGCTCAGATACCAACTCCTGGAACACGGTTTGGGGGTCCAATCGAACAAATAGAAGGGGTACTAAGCTCGGTGATTTCATATCTAGGAGTCAGCTAGTAGTAATTAACGATCCTTCTGCCATCCCTACATTCTCTAGTGCTAGGGGACAGAGTTGGATTGATGTGACTCTGGCATCACCGCAGCTGGCTAACCGCATCACCGATTGGGCCCTCGGATCTGATACGAGTTCCGACCATCACTCAATAGTGTTTAGTGTCGTAGCAAATGCGACACTTACAAGTTCCCACGGCATAACTAAAGGCTATATTACAAAAAGAGGAAACTGGAGTGCCTTCCGGTCCACGTTAGAGGGAAAACTCGTTGACAATGAATGGGATGCGGCGGAGACGGATCTGACTGATGACCTAGATTACAGAGTCTCCAGGATAACAGATATCATCTGTGATGCTGCAGAGGAAACCCTCCAGCACCGGAAGGCAAGAGCTCGACCAGTCCCATGGTGGACGCCGGCCCTCACTATTATGAAGAGAGAACTCTACAAGGCACGGCGGTCGTACCAGAGGTGTAGTTGTGACGAGAGGCGCACTACACTTCGTGACGAGTACAAGTCTAAGGCCAGGACATACCGAAACGAGGTGCGGTCACTAAAGCGGAAATCTTGGGACGAGTTTATCGCCGAGGAGTCATCCAAGAACCCCTGGGGTATCCCTTACAGAGTGGCCCTGGCTAAGATGAGTCCACAACAGGTGATTGCTGCAATGAAGAGCGGTGATGCCCAGGCGACCACTCTGGAGGAGACGGCGAAAAATTTCATTATAGAGACCTTCCCCAGAGATGATCCATCCCAAGATGACGAGAGAGACGCGTTTATTAGACGCACTACGGTATGCCCACCCGGTACAGACTTGTGCCCACCCTGGGACATAACCCTGGGATCTCCGTACTGCCGTGGATAGACAAAGGCTTGGTCGTGCCCCAGGTATTGACAATATTGATACGGCAATCCTCCGAAATAGTATTCCCTACATTGAAGATCAACTCCTGGCAATATTCAATGATTGCTTAGATAGGGGCTACTTCCCAAAAAAGTGGAAAATTGCCGATCTCAGACTTATTTACAAGGGAGGTGACAAGGATAAACAAATGGCAAAGTCTTATAGGCCTATCTGTCTCCTCCCTGTTATGAGTAAGGTGTTGGAGAACATGATGGTCACGAGCCTACAGCCTATTTTTTCGAGAGCTTCCCATCCACGGCAGTATGGATGTACCAAAGGCAGGGGAACTGCAGATGCCCTGCTGAGAGTACGCCATGACGTTGAAGAGAAGGCGGAAAAGTATGTCATGCTCCTCTTGTTTGACATCACCTCCGCCTTCGATAGCGTATGGTGGCCAAGTGTACTCCAGCAGCTGCAGAAATACGAGACTCCTAGCAACTTGTACATTTTGATGAGAAGTTATCTCCAGGATAGAACGCTCCGAATAAGAGGTAATTTCTACGAAGTAGAAGATAGTATGGAGAAAGGCTGTCCACAGGGCTCTGTCCTTGGCCCTGCTCTGTGGAAACTTGTCTTCGACGAGTTGCTGGGTGTGCTCGAAGAAGAGCAGTTCTTCGCCACAGCTTTTGTGGATGATTTAGCCGTTGTGGTGGCGTCGAACAGCAGAGCCAGGTTGAAAGAAGAAGCTGAGCGGTGCGCCAACCTGACAGAAAGATGGTGCGAGATGAAGAAACTGCGGATGTCAGCTGCTAAAACACAGGCTATCCTCTTGAAAGGCAAGACTGATAGGGCTCACCCTATTACAATGATAATCCAAGGATCGAGAATTCGTCCGAGTGAGGTTGTCACCTACCTCGGAGTCAGAATAGGAAGAAATTTCAACGTGTCACCTCACTTGGACTATTTGAGAAGTAGGGTGACCCTAGCGCTTAATGGACTCAGTCGTATCGGGGGTGCATTTTGGGGCCTCAGATACCCAGCGACTAAGACAATTTATAAAGGTGTAGTTCTGGGTATTCTGAGGTACGCGTCCCCAGGTTGGTTTCTGCGTCTCTCGCACCACCAGAAGAGGAGGTTGGCTTCGATTCAGCGGACGGCTCTGCTGCGCGTCACCAGAGCTTTCAAGAAAGTGTCTCATGAGGCAGTACAGGTCCTGGCAGGAGGTGTTCCTCTCGACCTCCTGTTGCAGGAAGACATGTTAAAGCACCAGCTTTCAAGAGAAGGCTCGGCAGGTCTACCAGAAAATCTCCGTGAGAAGATTAACCAACAGCCAGGTAGATGGAAAAAGATAATACAAGAGTACACCCTTGACGAATGGAACCAGCGATGGGTAACAACTCCGAAAGGAAGTACTCTTAGAAAATATTTTCCCACCATCGGTTCCCGGTTAGCAGCAAAATGGGTGGAACCTGGTTATTGGGTCTCCCAACTACTCACTGGACACGGGGGCTTCCGAGCAAAGCTCTTCCAATTTGGAAAGAATATCGACCCCTTGTGCCCCAGTTGCGGAGTCCCAGAGACTGCCGAGCACATTGTCGTAGCATGTACTGCCTATGAGGCACAGAGAGCAAAACTGCTCAGGGCAACCGGTCTCTACATTTTGACTGAAAGGGAGCTCCCTCAACTCATGGGTGAGGAAAACTATCCTCATTTTATAGATTTCATTGCAAAATGGAAATCCATTATAGGCCCAACTCATTTCTACTTGGGAAGAAGAGGAGCTGCACCGCCTGGAAGGCTGCCGGACGGAGTAGCAGAAGAAATCCGTGACCAAACTTAGAAGAAATGTAGTTGAAATATGGACCCAGTCTATAAATATTGTTTTTCTAGCAGCAGTGTGTTGTTACGCGGAAACGCTTAACATCTCACTGCTGCTAAAACCCGTATTGCCTATCAGGCACGGCAGGGATGTAAATAAATAAATAAATAAATAAAATAAATAACATACACACATGTCTTGAGTGAAGAATCTGGCCATTGCCAGAACTCCAATTTATATAATCTACAAAAGGTCGCGAGGCCACTGCCGTTTCAACCTTCTTGGAGGATTATAGGGATGGGAGATGCTTGATAGGGATTGTGCAAGAGGATTTGGGTGGTAAGTAAGGTTCTGGTGAAATTTGGAGAATTTTTCTGGGATAAGGTCTAGGACAAATGGGATGTTAAGGTCATGATGTATGGTTTTGTTGGATACATAGAAAGGAGCATCGACTATTGTTCGAAGGACTTTAGACTGGAAGGATTGGATGCGCTTGATGTTAGAAAATTTTGCTAATCCCCACAGTTCTAGTCCGTAAGTCCAAATAGGTTTCAGTATTGTCTTGTAGATCAGTAGCTTGTTTTCAATGGAAAGTTTAGATTTTCTGCTTAGTAGTCGGTATAGTTGGCCGTATCGTCGGTTGAGTTCTTGTCTTTTGAGTCTAGTATGCGGGTTCCAAGTTAGTCTTCGGTCTAAATGAAAGCCAAGATACCGGACTGTGTCTGAATAAGGAAGCTGGATGGAATTAAAGAGTACTGGTGGACAGGAATTGCGTCGGAGTGTAAAGGTAATATGTTGGCATTTAGATTCATTAACTTTAATGCGCCAGTTATTACACCAGTGCTCAATCAAGGTGAGGTGACTTTGGAGATTTAAGGATGCTATTTCGGGATCAGAGTTGGATGATAAGATTGCGGTGTCGTCAGCGAATGTTGCAAGAAAAGTATCAGGATGAACAGGGATGTCAGCAGTAAAGAGGATGTAAAGCACGGGACCCAAGACGCTGCCTTGGGGAACACCGGCTTTAACGGAGTAGATATTGGAAAATTCTGTTCCACAGCGAACTCGAAAGGAGCGGTCAGAGAGGTAGGATCGGAGGACTAGGTACAAGGACTGAGGTAAATGGATTTTAAGCTTGGAGAGCAGTCCGGAGTGCCATACCTGGTCAAATGCCTGTGCAATGTCCAGAAAGGCACCCGAACAGTATTCCTTGTTTTCTAGGGCTGAGGAAATATGATCAACAACTCGGAGTCCTTGTTGAACAGTAGAATGTTGAGAGCGAAAACCAAACTGATGGGAAGGGATATTTTGGGATTCTATAATGGGTAGGATTCGTTTCAAAAGGATCTTTTCAAAAATTTTTGAAAGGATTGGGAGTAGGCTGATTGGTCTATAGGATGTTGAGCTATTGAGAGGTTTTCCTGGTTTTGGGAAAAGGATAATAGTGGAGTGTTTCCATAACAGAGGGAAGTGGGTGGTGCGTAGGATACAATTGTAGATATATGTAAGGAATATGACTGCTTTGGATGGAAGTTGTAGAAGGATTTGAGGTGTAAGGAGATCATGTCCAGGAGCTTTACGGAGGATTAGTTTTTTTAATTGAAATTTTACTGCGGAAGGATGAATAGCTTTTGGGGGCAAGGAAAGTGGGATTGGTGATGTAAGGAGTTCTTCTACTGTTACGGTGTGGGCAGGATGGGATTCCGGATGTGAAATAAATGTATTGGATAGGTGAATGGCGAACTCCTCAGCTTTATCTTCGTCAGATGCTGCCCAGGAGCCATCACCTCGTCGGAGAGGATGGGAAATGCGGTGAGGATTTAGGATTTTTGTTGTGGTTTTCCAAAGGGAATTGTCGCGAGAAGAGAGCGAGGATAGGTAGGAGTTGAAGGATTGTGATCTGAAGGTGGCTAATTCCAGTTTTAATTGTTTGCAGTAGTAATTATAGGAGCAGCGGTCGGTAGGATGTCGGGTACGTTGCCATAATAATCTGGCACGGCGTTTGGTGCGGATTAGGTTAAGGAGGTGTTGGGGTAGAATGGTCTTTATAGGAATTCTGGAGGAGTCTTTTGGGAAGGAGGCAGTCCAGGCGGCTTGTTGGATTGTGGTAGTAAAGGAATTTACGGCACTATCAAGGTCATCGGGAGTTTTGAGGGATATGTTGAGATCAATATTATCGGAGATTATTTGGCGGAAAAGATCCCAGTTTACTGGGCCCCTAATGAATGACGGTGGGGAAGGTTTGGGAACAGGTTGAAGTGAAACATTAAGGATTAGAGGACTATGGTCAGAGGAAAGTTCATTTAGACGTGTAATGGAACAATTGAGGGGACTTAAGCCGCTGTGGATAAAGAAATCAAGAAGATCAGGATTACGGTTGGGATCTGTGGGCCAGTAGGTAGGAGAGTTGGGGGAAAGGAGGTGAAAACGTTGGGAATTGAGTGCAGACAGCAGGGTTCGGCCACGAGAATTCGTGGTTCTGGAACCCCATTGTTGGTGCTTGGCATTTAGGTCTGCACCCAAGATGAAGTGATGTCCTAAGGAGTCGAGGAGAGAACTGAATTGGGCATTGGATATGGATCGGTTAGGAGGGCAATACGCTGATGCAAGAGTGACCGGAAAGGAGAAGGTTTTTATCACGATTGCGGTGGACTGTAGGAAATCATGTATTGGTAATGGTAGTACCTGATGGGAGAGGGATTGGTGTACAATTACAGCAGTACCGGCATGTGCTTTTCCGTCAGGGTGGTCAGTACGATATGTCAGGTATTGTGGTATATTGAAGTGCTGTTTAGTGGTTAGTCGAGTTTCAGTAATTAGTGCCACATCAATGTTCTTGTCAAGTAGTAAAGTAGATAGTTCGTCTGTATGATTTCTAACACCATTCGCATTCCAAAGGAGAATGGATATGGGTTTAGGGATGTGAGTCATTTATGGATTTTTCAAAGGAGGGATGAGGTGAGATACGAGATTCGTGAGGAGTGATATGAGTGGAGTAACAAGGGATTTGAAATCTGTGAGGAAAGATGCTAACAAACTTGTGAGATCTGTTGCATTTGAAGGAGGAATATGAGGAATTTGTTGTTGGTGGTTAGGTATATTAGGATGAAGAGGATTTTGAGGTTGGGTTTGAGGTTGTTGTTGTGGCAGGACTTGACATTTATCGGTTAAAGTCTTACCTCTAAGTAGTTGGGAGAATGATACATCATTGTTTACAATTCTGGAAGGCTCTCTCTCTCTTCTTGTTCTTAGTGCTTCATCTTGAATCCGGTTTTTCTGGTGTCTGGTTTTGAGATTCTTGTAAATTTGGCAGCCTTTGTAGTTGGCCGGGTGTCCCTCCAAGCATAGGGCACATACTGCTGGATCTTGTATAGGTTTGGTGCACTCTACAGATTTGTGCTGTTCACCGCACTTCACGCAACGCGGCAGATGGTGGCAATATGTCTTCGTGTGGCCATAGGTCTGACAATTATGGCACTGCACAATGTCTCTCTTGGGATATGGCTTCTCAACTTTCACCATTGTGTAGTATATTCTTGTGATATCATATATTTTTTTCGATACCTGGTGATGGCTCCAAGTCCACGAAAAACAATGGTAGTGGGATCCTATTTCGCAATCCTGGCTGCTCCCTGTCCTCCTTCAAAACGTTTGTTACCTGGCGTACATTGAAACCAAGCGTCGTTAGTTCTTCTTTAATAACTTCAGTGGGGGTTGAGGAATGTAAATTTCTTATCACTACTCGTAAAGCTCTTTCCTGCCTCAGCTGGTAAGTGTGAAAATTCGCATTTGTTTCTGATAAGTACTTCACTATTTTTCGGTAGGCTTCTGCAGAATCAGGTGTTATTTTGGTGTCATTGGTCCTGTTAAGGCATGAATAACTGCCAGAGCAGATTTTATTTAGTTGGGTGCAGAACATCTGGAAATTTTTTATATTTTCCACAAATATCGGAGGAGGCTTTGGTTCTCTGGGTATCGCTGCAGACTCCATTACTTCTCTGTCATTTTGAAGCACTTGGTAGGGGTTTGGAGTAAAGAAAGGTGATTCTTCAATCGTTTCTTGTGCAGACGTACCTGGTTGGGGCTGAGGTTCTGGTTCTGAAGTGTTCATTTTGGTAACTGGAGGTATTTCTCGTAGGCAGCGACGAGTCCTTTGTTTGGCTGGTGAGCTAACTCCGTCTGACCGAGACCTCTTGGGCACCTTACTGGCCATCACTTGCTGATCATACCGCATATCATAAGAGAAAAAAAAAATAAATAAAAAAAAAAAAATAAATGAATAAAATTTTTTTTTTTTTTCTTAAAATAACAAAAAAAAAGATGCCAACAGTAAATATCAACTGCTCTGATATACACTTTAACTGTATCACGTGAATAATCAGAGAGATTCCGCTATAAAATTGGTAAAAACTGAGAGAGGAGTTGAGGAGACAACCTTCCGCAGTTAATTAAAAAAAATTATAAAAAGGACTCGTTTGGTCGATATTAAAATATAAGTATCAATGTATTCTATTAGTGAGAAAACTATACTGACTTACTAGGCAAATTTATTTTATTTTATTTTATTTTTTTTTTAATGTCTAATATATACGTATATATACGTTTACTTAAACAGCTCAAAAATTAAGTCCGTTAGTACAACTTCCAGATCGTGGAATAACAAATTAAATTTATGATGAATGTTTTGTTTAGAATATTAAATAACAGTATATCTTTTACGATTGCTTAAGGGACAAACTCTTCTTATTGAACACATACGTTTTGAACATTACTGTAACTGCCTAGCTAACCTCCTTATACACGAGCAATGGAACTCGGGTCACTGTCCGTGAGAGGGACCCAGTAACCTTTCAGCCTTACCGTCACAGACCTTAATGACGATTAGCAACCAATTTGGAGCAAATGTCTTGGGCTCTTCTTCGAAAGCAGATCCAGACACCTTTGTTAATGAACAGTTACATGTTCATCAATGAGATCATTCATAATGTTATTCTTCCACCATAGAAAAACCATAAAGCAACGCTATAATTTTGATATATCATAGGCGTTTATGACGTAAGAGTTCATAAAGACAAAGACTACGGCAAATAGAATAGACAGGAAAAATGTCTTCAAGCAGTATATATGCTTGAAGATTGAAGAGACGAATGAATTGCTTCATTAGATTCATCTTTGGAGTCCCCAGGCGCTCCCACGTCTCCAGTTGCTATGCCAAGTTGAAGTGGGTCTATTCAGTTTTCCGACGGCTGTATTTCCTAGGTCTATTCCTATTCTCAACCTTTGTAACCAAAAAACCTTCTTATCTTCTTGATTTATTTACTCCTTGTTCCTCTGTTCATTATTTAAATCCCAACCCACAATCTGTATATATCTTCTCATAGAACTATTCCCTTTAAAAAATATTTGGAATTCCTTATCCACTCCCTACAAAAATTTCATATCTTGATCTTCATTTAAGGACCAGTTATACTTTCATCTCCTCATAGTCCGTGGTATAGGACCCTTTTAATCAAGTTAGTAACATCAGCCTGAAACTTCGTAAATGCTTTATCTCATCGTAAACTGCAAGCATTTACGAACATTCTCACAATTTGGATGTTTTCAATTTGGTGATCATCATACTTTGTCTATTGAATTAGGTACTTAAAGCTCATGATTACCTATTTGCTTTCGACTTGAATCGTAAGATAATATGATCCCAACATAGAAAACAAAGGTGGCCTAAAAAAATATAGGGGCGTTTGGGCTATATAACCTCGTTTTTTAACTTTTTCGGGAAGATCAGGCCAAACACACCCATAATTTTGTAGGCCACCATTTTTTTTTTTATCTTTATAATCATATTATCTTACGAATCAAGTGTAATGCGAATGGGCATTCATGGGTTTTTAGTACCTAATTAAATAGACAAAGTTTGCCGATCTTCAGATTAAATACTCCCAATTCCGAGAATTATCGTAAGTATAATATTTGTAGGTTACAAGTCAGATCCGGCGGATCTACGGGGGGAGGAGGGGACTTTCGGGCTGAAGCCTCCCTCTTCCTTCCCCCCCCCAAAAAAAAAGGTAAAATATAACCATGTTTTATAGAAAAAAATATTAAAAACTATCTCTTAAAGTATTATTGTTCGTGCAATGACATTTAATCATTCAACAATCACTTAACAACATGTCATATAAGTAGGTATTTTATTTCTTTCAAATTAATTATCATTATATATATGAAAAAAAAAGCTTTCGGGAAGCCCCCCTCAAAAATTAAATCCTGGATTCTCTAGTGCGTCAGATGAAGCTATTTACGACGTTTCAGGCGGATATTAATAATTTGATAAATATGGGTCTGTATCACGGACTATCAACGATCAATCTCTCGGATATAAATTAGAATTAAATTTCTGCATTTCAGTATCTCCAGCCTAATTTTACTGTTATTTCACAGTTATTTTTATATTATTCATATTATATACCAATAAAAATGCGTAGCCACACTCATATATATATATATATATATATATATATATATATATATATATATATATATATATGACACAATATAGAAAACAAAGGTGGTCCACAAAAATATAAGGGCGTTTGGGCTATATAACCTCGTTTTTTAACTTTTTCGGGGAGAAGGTCAGGCCAAACACACCCATAATTTTGTGAATATAATAATATATATATATATGTATATATATATTCTTTTCTGTTGATTATTGTTATTCTAAGGGTATATCGTCCCAGAATAAAGTTTATTTTCTATTTCTATATGCGTATTTCATATATTTATTTGTGCTTATTATTTTAATTTTAAGGTTCATAATTCTGTAATTTAATTATTCCTTAACCTTCTTTTTATGGCAGACAAATGTCATTTTTGTTCATTATCATAATTATTAGGGGTCTAAATGTCCCAGGATAAAATTTACATTTTTTTTTCTTATATATAAGGACAGCTTTTTATGTATATCAAATAATTCATGTTAAAAAATATTTAAACCACCTTTGGAGCATCATAAAACTGATTCTTTGTTATTCAAAACGAACAAATGCGTGAAAGTGTAAGTTCCTCACCGGAGCAAAGATGGTTTCCTTTTCAACTCGAATTCATTCAATCATCTCACTTCCTTTAACCTTTTGCCCTTTATATAATCCCGTACGATCTGCATTTCCTAGACAGATTACGGTGTCATATTGGATATTTTGTTTCACGATTTCATAATATGCTTTCTGTTACACATGTATCAGGAAAATCGATGAGATGTCATCTATCTTTTTGTATGAAATAATTATACAAAATAAGAAAGTGTTGTCCGTTATATCAACGATTCTTTCCTATGTACATCTCTTCATATAAATCCGTTAAAACCTATATCTAAAAGGCCAGTGTTATCACAATCCTTCCACCTACGTTTGTTCTATCGCTCTATACATGAATGAAAGTAAAAAAAAAAAAATAGTTTAAAATAATTCCAAAGTTATGATACTATTTTGAAACTGGACCATCTTCGTATAATAATTTGATGGTACGAAATATTTAAAAAATTTTTTGTAATAATAAAGAAGTTTTTGAGGAAACCAAGTTTTATTAGAGTTTCTCTTGCTCCTCTTCCCCCTCTCCTCAGTGGAAAAATGGACTACAATTTTTATAATCTTACTTTCTCTTCTTTAAAAAAAAAAAAACTAAAATAAAAAAGAGTAGCGCGATAACATTTCTTGGGAGTCACCGCTGATTTAAATCGTAGTATTCACAACAGTTTTTACTGTTTAAAAAAATTAGGTAAATTGAAAATAGTGTTTTGTATAGATAAATTAACTTTACTTTAAAAAAAAAAATAAAATCAAACAAAAGAGATATCTAGCCAATATTAATTATAATTATCAAAAATAATATTGGGAATGTTCGAATATTCTGTTGAGCTCTGTAACGGTATGTTATGCAAAGATAATTGATTCCTACTCCTCTGATGCCTAATCGAATTTTTTTTTCATTTTTTTTCACAATTTTTCTAATTTTCCGTTTTAAAATATTTTCTAATATGGTAACTTTATGCAGCAGTAGTTTTCTTTTACATGTTTCTATCTCAGTCAACATACTGAGATAGAACATAAAATTATAGAAAAAATATTCACATTGTGTTTTTATTTTGAGATCGTGCAAACATTTTTTTAGTTTTTAACATAATTCATTCTTAGTTGAAAAAGTTCTAGAAATGTAGCTATGTTGTAAAGGTTGTCTCTCTCCCCTTGCCTCCCACCCATGTTTAATGTATACAAATATAAAATAATGCTTTTAGATATTTCACAAACTATAGAAAACACAGATATCCAAACTTCAGCGATTCTAAGGCAAACTTTTTTTTTTTGTTTCTCTTATATACGACAGCAGATAGAACACATAAAATACAAGAAAAAAAACACTAGCATATAGAAACCATTTAGATATCTGTATTTCTTATAGTTTGTGAAATGTCTAAACGTACTTTTATGTAATTGTTTGTTCGGATATTTGGAATTTATTCATCTATTCATTATTCATATGAATTAAAAAAAAAAAAAAAAAAAAAAAAAAAAATATATATATATATATATATATATATATATATATATATATATATATATATATATATATATACATATATATTTAAATTTTCAATATTATATAGTTCATAATAAGAACGTTCTTTTTATAAATTATCATATTACATTATTTTTACTCATATATAAACACCCTTTTTGTGTGTGTGTGTGTGTGTTTTTGGGTCTATCGCCCCCCAATCAACTGGAAAGTTTGCGCCTCTGGTTGTTGCTGCAGTCAGTTTTAAATTCCAGTATTATCATCTGGAATATATAATATGGCGGTTATCTTGACATACTTTTTAAATGGATGATTATTAATAGTTCTGAAAGGTCTATCGACTCTCCCAGATCATAAATATGACTCAAACACTTGTGTTGATCGCTTGGACCAGCCACCAGGGCAGATAAAACTCCCACGACAGATGTCTGAGATATAGTTGAGAAAAAAAAACAGTGACGGACTGAAGAAGGGAAACATGTCTGACGTACCGCTCCAGCTTAAGGCCACTTATTCCACTTAACGGAGATCTCTTTAATTAAGAAATGGGTTTTTGTCATCCGACATGCTCTCCTAAAGTTGGATCCGGGCGTGTGGTTACGTTGCATTTATATCTAAATACCTTTGTATGTATAAGGAGAAAACTAATTTCCTAGACAAATTTTTTCTAATATATGTAATTTGACGAAAAAAATAAATTGTGTATAAAACCGGTAATAATATTTATAAAAAGGCTTAAGTTTAAAAATCTATGATCTAAGTCCACAAGCTCTCGAAAATTTTAATCAAAAAGACCAATATGACTAAAAAACTTTTTATAAATTTTTAGAAAATTATTTCTAAAAACCGTTCTATGACTAAAAACTAGTTACTCTACATGATTTTAAACTAGGACTCTTTAAAGTTTCTTTAAGAGAAGATTTTTAATTAATTAGATTTTTCCCAAGCCATTAACACCATTTTAAGAGAAATATTTCAATATAGATCCTTAATTCTTTTTAAATTTTATTTGTAATGTTCCTTCTTTTCTAGTAGCAATTTCACATGATAAGCGGATTAAATTTTAGAACACATATATATATTGGGTTACCAAATAGATCCTTTCGGTTTTTATTTTTATGTCACTATGATACACTTTTTATCTGATGAATTAATCCCTAAGGTGGATTGTTCATCCTGTTTTTAATATGTCAACAACTATATCATGTATTATTTTTAAAAAAGGTAGGCGTGCTGCAGAGTCGCATAGAAATATTTGCAGTATTTATGGGGATGATGCCTTAACCGAACGCAACTGTCAAAATTGGTTTGCCAAATTTCATTCAGGAAATTTTGACGTAAAAGATGCTCAACGGTCCGGTTGCCCACCTGAAATTGAAACGAGCAATGTTAAGGTCATTGTTGATCGAAATTCCACCCAATCAGAGCGAGACATTGGTATGGCCCTAAAGCTCGGCTATGTTTTGAGATTTAATGTTTGGGTCCCTGGCATCATTTTTTTTCGAAAATCACAAAATGTTATAACTTCAATACAACTTTAGCTATATACAAGGAATTCAGCAGGAACTTAGGACCACATAAACTACACAAAATGACATCAACAGGACCTTCGTAAACAAACTGCAAATGGAGATAAATACCTATAAAGAGTTTTTGTTTATTTATTCCTTATGTAGGCATTAAATAAAAAAAAAATTCACACGGCTTTGAAGAGCAATAATTCAGCTTTCCAACGGATATAGTAACATCGAATTTGGAGAACATCCTGAACAGTTATGAATGATCGAAAGGGTGTTCCACCAAGACTACGCTAGGCCCCCACAACTCATTGATCACTCGTAATAAATTATTGAGCCTTGGATGGGACTTTTTGCCCCACCCTCTCTATTCACCGGACCTACCTCTTATTCCGGTCTCTACAGAACTCCATGAATGAAAAGAAATTCCAAAATTAAGAGAACATCAAAAACAACTTTTATTTATATAATGCACCTTGATATATTTTAAATAACAAAAACACAATATTCCACTCTTCAACTATTAATCACCCAAATCTAGTAGTTCTGTATGCGTTATTATTTTAAAAGAGTGCACATCAGACATACTCATATGGTCCAATAAAAAAAAAATTACAATTATACTTTGGGACAGCCTAAGAGCTCACCAAAACCCCCTTCTCCCATGAATCCACCAGTGCCTTCAACGAATTTTAATATTATTATTTTTTCATCCTTTACAGCGTGTACATCTTAGATAAACTAAAATTCAAAACCTTAATAATACCAAGGTATATTAAACTTGACTGTATAAAAAGAAAACAAATGCCAATATTATTAGAAGTGGACTAGATATGCACTTGTCATTAATTTGTTCGTTGAGGTAATCATAATTTCTACACAAACGGCTGTTTATCGTAAAACTATTGTCAATTTACAAATTTTGAAAACATTACTTCGATTAATCCTCCCTGTATAGAATTAGATCAATCCAAGTTCAGGCTGCTGTTTCCTGCTTAAGGATAAGACCTAGATCCATTGGACCATAAAACAAAATAGTTAACAGAGAATTTGCATTGCAACCGTGAGTACGTCTCAGCTACCTCGTTACTGAAGTTGCCTTAGTACCTCGTTTACACTGCTTCGGTTCGAAACCCGATGGTATATGTTGCAAAGGGGTGACTACGCCGATTTACGAGGATAAGCGCTTAGGAACAGGCAGGGGAAAGGATAACGGACACTTGTTCTAACGGAGACATCTGCAAAGCCACTGGCTGAATCACAATCAGTCTGCCAGGGTTGTCGGAATTAGTAAGCTCAAAAAGTGAGGATGGAAGGCTATTGAGTTTGATTATAAAAAGTATATTATTTGTAATTGTAAACTTTCATTTGCCAGACGTTTCATTCATTATCTTTTTTAATTCACACCTTCATTACAAATAATATATGGAATAGACAACAGGAACTGACACGGCTATGATGCCTATAATTCGACTTTATTCTAGGAGCGTCCAGAAAGGGGTTTGAAGCCGCAAGCTGGGGAATCAAAATGGGGCAAAACGCTGGGGTGTTCAATTTCTAATACAATTATCTTTGCCATAAAAATAATTATTCCTCCCCTCCCCCTAAAAAAGAAAATAAGTAAATGGAGAATAGCGGTCTTACAATAGAAAGGATGAAAAACATATATTTGGTTGAATAAACAATTGAAATATTTTTCTTAAATAATATTGTCAAGTATTTTGCTGCTAGAAAAAGGATGCAATTGCTAAATAAGTTAGAGAATTCTGAAAATAGAATTATTTGGCAAAGAGTCACTTTCGTTACAAACTATTAAAAATAGATATCTATTGAATAAAAACCTGTACCACTACAACCCATAAAGGGTCTGGTGTTCAGTACTATTTAGAGAAAGCACTGTTTCTAGGTCCACGGTTGTGCAAGGAGGTGATTTGACCGAGATCACGCTCAACCGCCAGGTTTTCTCCCCTAATTAATTATATAATTAAAGGTACCCACTTTATAGAGGCTGGGTGTGCCCCAGGAGGGACTCCTGACCCAAGGTCGCCCCACGGCCAATGAAACAGATAAATAAATTTTCTGCCATGAGCCGGGGTTCGAACTCGGGACCTTTGCATTGGAAGCTCAGTGCCTATCTATTGAATAAAGTAACTTATTTTCATTTAATTATATAAAAATTACTTCTACTGCCTACTAGTTTCCTAACTTCTTCACGAAATAAGAGGTTGATTGTTTAAGTAATTAATTGTGAACCGCAACTAGCAGGGATGCATTTTGTTAATGAAAATATTAAATACTTTTCCTGTACATAATTTAAATACTTAGTGATTAAAATTCACTGTTAAAAAAAACTTATTTTGAAATTATTATTACAATATTTTTTGCTCAAGTCTATGATAAACTAACGAAAAGACCCTAACCAATATTCGCGCCATAAGTTGCTCGTGGCAGGCGTCGAAGCGTTTTCCCGCCTGCTTTCGGTGTGTTGCGCGTCATTTATTAGGCGGGAAACAGCTGCGGTTCAACTGCTGCAAGAATCCTTCAACAGTAGATCTACCCAAATTAAACGAGAATCAAAATAAAATTAACAATCTGTTTATTATAACAAAAGCTGATTAAATAAACGATACTTATAAATTGTATGTACAAATGAAATGTGTAGTATATAAGTAAAAATAAACAAGTAGTATTTCTAATTAGTAAACCTTTAGAAGTTATGAAAGACTTATAATGAAGGGCTCAATTACTTATGCATGCTATATATTAGGAGCAATAATTAAAATTAAAAATTTTAAAATAAATTAAATATAAGTGTTTGGAGTAAATACATAAACGGCAACTATGCCTTTAAAGATATACTAATTAGCAAGACACACATGGCTAAAATATGATAATTACAGCAGAATATAAAATAATATACCTCTGATAACTTCATACAATAGACATTAGTAATTTATCAAAATGTACAAAAAAAATAATAAATAAAAATATTATCGTTTTATATATTATTGGAAACAATGAGAGAGTAATTATATAGATGAGGACCGTACGGGTTAAGCGTGGTTCACAATCACTTCGGTCACACTTGTTCATGAAACGCTGAAAACATTTTTTCGGATAAACCCAAATGTATTCGGTATTTCATGAACAAGTGTGACCGAATAATTTTGAAATACGCCTAACCCGTGCGATCTTCACCTAAATAATAACCTAAAATAGTTTAAATAGTAAAGGTTATGCATAACCAAAATAAATAAATAAATAAATTTAGAATCCAAACATACACCGCTAAAAAGTTGTATTCAATAAAATCAACTAGTGTTTTTATTTATGCAATTCATGTTATAACAAGGAAGCTCAGTTAATGCACAATTTATCTAGGATTGATTACTTGTTAACATTATTTACTGAAATTGGATTCAAATAAGAAAACCAGTTATTAAAAAGCTTTGTATACATTTGTAACAGTTAATTTTATACAGTTCTCGTGAATAACTGATATCCTCATAACGAAAGCGGTAACAGAGGTAATAACTGGTGACCATTTCGTCACCTGTTACTCTCTTATTCTGTTACTGACCGTTTGAAATTTAATTTGAATATGAAGTAAGATCTAAAATAGAATAAAACCTTATAATTAAAGTAATTTAATACTAAAATAAAATAAATAGTGTTTGTTGATATTTCTGAATTTCGTTTTTAACATTAAGATTAATTTAAGATTGAATTAAAATCATTGACAGTAAATTTAGTTAGTTTTTTAGTCCATAATTAATATCAATATCAAAATTATTTAAACTATATTTGAACAATGAAGAAAACATAAATTTAAACAGAAATCGTTGTAGAATTCGTCTTTTTTATTGGAATCTTGGTTTTATCAATCGTTAATATAACTTTACTGTTATAATTCCTTTCTTATGAAAGTATGTGGAATTTTAATACAAAGTGATAGCGGGTATAGTACACACCAGCTTAATTTTCTTTATAATAGTATAGAGAATTATCAAGTATTTAAAAGAATAAATTATTTTAGCTTACTTCGATAATCCTTAGAATGAGACAAGATGGCTTCTTTCTTAAAGTTCACTGTATGGCTTTGTTTTAAGAACGAGCGGATTTTAATTAATCTTATCACAATCGAACTATTACTATTCTTAAAACGAAAGCCAACAAAGAGAAAGAGAACACTTATAATAAAAATAAACTAAAACCATTACTTTTCACACATAACTAACAACTAGAACACCTTAACACCGAACCGATCACAAACCAGACTAAAAGATATTAAGTAGGAAGCAAAAGCGCGGGCAACCATAATTAAGTTATAGCGAATACTGAGATTCCGCCACTCCCCCACTTCTAGCTCCAATGTTGTCTGCATTCTACAAAAATATTAAAAATTCTCTACAAATATTAATTTTATCGTGTTAATTTATTTTATAGTATTTTAAAATAGATTTTAAAATTAATTATATAATTTACTATTTTTAATAACTTACGAAAATTATGCTATTAAAGATTGTTTTTTATATAAGGAAAATATACAAACTCTTACTTTGTTTTTTTATAATTTAATATATTTATTTCATAATGATTTTAATATAAAAAAATGATCACTTACATAGGTATATAATTCATAGCTATACATTACATAGGTAGTAAAGTTATATATGGCACATGAACAATTCTTATTAATTTTAAATTTTGATCATTTTAATTTTTTATAAATTACTATAGAATAATAATATTTCAAAAATAACATAATTTTAATAATAAAATTATATAATATTTATGAATTATTTGTTTCAAACATTAATGAAATTAAATTTTTTTTTCAAGCTAACAATAATAGCTTACAGTAATAAATTCATAAAAGAGAAATTGTATTTTTATTAGTTAATTAATGTTGAAAAACATGAATGTTCTTTTCGGAGTTAAAAAAAAATTATGCATATATAAATAGTTTTTGATGGTTGGCTTAACTGCATCTTTAGAGCTCAATTCTTTATTCTTAACCATTTTAAGGCAATTATTCAAATAATATCGAAGTAATAATCTAAATTATTTGTTAATTCATGTTAATCTGTTATTCTAATCAGTGTTTATACTTTTAATTTAAAAAATGAGCCATACAAAATAATTATTGTAGAAAAAGCTGAAATATTGACTATTTCAAGATACCAAGGTAATTATATTATATTGTTTGCATAGCTAATTTATAATAGTTCAATGCTTAATTTTCATTTTATTATATCTTTCCAAGAACATATCAAAATGTTGACTCCTGGCAAGGAACCATATGGTCTTTTCCGATTTCAAAATGATTTCTTCATCGCCATCTTCGATCAAGATGTTTTCACAGTAAGATCAACAAGTCACATTTGTTACTAATATTTTAACTTGTATGTTGAAAATAATTAAATATTGGTAGTTGAATTTTTATAATTTTATTTATTTTTTTAAATATTCTGCAGTTTATTTTTATTTATTAATATATTGTCTGTTCATTACTAAGAGTAATTAAATACATTTTTGAAGGAGCTAAACTGCTAATTACATTTTTATGTTGTACAACCTTATCTGTCGATGCAAAAATACAATAAGTACATCAAAATATTATAAACTCTATTATATACAAAAATAGTTGACTAAGTGTACAATGTTTTGATTTCACACAGAAAATTCATCGATTCAAATGTTGATCTATTCCATAATAATTCTTTTCTATCTGTGGAGGATTGATTGATAATATTTTTTAACTATTATAGGAAAGGAAATAATTTAAAAATAAAATACATATATGTGATTGTTTATGTGAACATACATTTTCAATTTGTTTTATCATATATGTATCATATATTGTGTTATACAACTTTATACTTTGAAATTACAGTTTCAAATTATAAATACTTTAATTTAATTATGAAAAAGTAGATTTATTACAGTTGTCCTCCACCAAATAAAATCTCTCCCTATAATCATTCAATGATTACATTGTATCGCAAAGGTACAATCGTGTGCATAATAATTTAACTCATTTTAACATAGGTAAATGTAATTTGAATTTGATATGATAACAACAGGTGTTAAGTTCTATATTATATCCAACAATAACATTCTTGAATTATGGAAGTAGCAAATTTTATAATTTGGCTGCTCTGACACTCGCCTTTTTCCCCTTCATTCCCTTTGTATTTTCATTTTTCATTGCTAAACAGTTATTTTAGATTAGTAAGGAAGTTACAGAAATGTTGGATAGTTGTGCCCCACTACTTAGAGGCAATCATTTGGCTAAGGTAATATGGTTAGACTTAAAGTATTCAGATATCATAATGTTCACATTGAAAACAATTACAAAAACTGAAAATGGAGAAGTGCTTAGGAACTCAGCGAATCAGCATATAGATTGCTTCATTTTGCCTGGTTTTGAGGAGAATCTGATGCCATCTATGAGCTCAGTGCTGAGTTTAGAGACTTGCCCAATACACATTGCTCTAAAAGTACATTATTCCTTATTAAGTTGATGACTTTTATCATATATTAATACTTCAGTGCTCCTAATGAAACCATGTCGTGTGTTTTTTGTATTTATAATATTTGAAAAATAAAGTTAAAAAATACAAAAAAAAAAACAAAAAAAAAAAACTGAAATCCATTAATTTGTTTTACCCAGAGGCTGATTTATCAGATCATGTGGATATATGATTCTCAAAATGTGTGTCATTGAATTCTTTAAGATTAGTTTCACCTTAACTGCAAAATAAGATGTATCACACCACAATAGATCAAAAACATATTCAAATACTAATTAATTGTAATATGGCTGTCATTTATAAACAATAATAATGATTTTATTCTTCCCTAATTTATGAATAAATGAAATAGTAGCTATTTTTATATTAATAATAAATTGAATAAATATATTTTTATATTTAGGTATATTTCTTCTGTAGAAACATGGCAGATCACAATTATTATTGCTGAAAATTCATGAAAAAAGGTATATTTAACCAAATTTTCAGATAACTATAAGTTATTATAGTAAATATAGTTGGTTTTATTTTGAATTCACATGAAGTACTTTTTTTTTTTAATTATTCCTCTTTTTATTGGCTTCCGTCATCAGAGACCTTGCAACCCAGTACCATTCCGATTTGATCGTAATGTTTAATAAGTGTGGGCTTACACTTAAATGTGCTGTATCCATATTCTCTCTCAAATTACATAGATTGGAGTGTGGTAAGTCTGTCATTCCTATTCTATGCAGGTGTTTCCTAAGCTAGTCGTGGTCTGTTATCATCCAAAATTCTGCCACAGCTTTCCTTGTCTGCAGGTTTAAAGGTACTGCATCTGTTTTATTAAGCAATTTTCTCCATTGCTTCTCCAAAATACTGCTCTCTATGGACTCCTGTAGCTGAGCTTCATTTACCTTACTTGTTTTTTTTCTGGCTCTATGCAATGATATTCGATTTCCTCGTTGGTTCAATATTGAGCCTTCCTTGGCGAGTTTATCAGCAATTTCGTTGCCATGAAAACTACCGTGACTTGGTATCCATTGAAATACCTTTGTTCCTTGAAGAAGTAGTTCCTCTTTGATTCTTTGGCACTTCAGAATATCCTGAGCAAAGGAGTCACTGGGCTGTGACACAGCAAGGATAGCCGCCTTTGAATTCACAAAAAATACGATGTTTGGGGCATTTAAGTGTAACAAGGCTTGCAGTGCCAATAAAAGTGCTTTAATCTCAAAATCAAAATTTCAGGCCCATTTCCTAACCGGTCTTGAAATAGCAAATAGTTGTGAGTTTGTGCCGCCCTTCCATTGTGTGCTGCTTGTTCAACAGAACAATCGGTGTACACATGAATCCAAGGGTAATTGGTAACATTCAGCTATCGTTTCTAGAAAAGAACTAGATGTTTTGATTCAAGGTCATTTTATTATTGCATGAACATCATGCACATCAATAAATTGTTTTCCAATTGATAGTTCATCACTTGTTAGTACTTACTATTTATAGAAAAAAAAAAGATCAAAATTTATGATGAAAATTTTATTCCTGCACTTTTTTTTGTCTCTCCTGAAAAATTATGATTAGACACTCATTCAGTACCCTATTGAGAATGATAATATGCTGTTTTGAGTCTGATTTTATGTTTGATGAGTAGATAAAATAAGAGAATGAGAAAAAACAAAATATGACATGATGAGACATGAAGGAGTCAGTAACTAGTGATATATCCTCCTGCAATGAAATTAATAAATGTGATAACTTATAATACGGTAGAGCTCTTCGTCACCTCCCTTTAGAGGCCGCATGTGGGGCATAAAGTCAGAGTTATTTGTGAAAGCTGGTTCATGGTGCTTATAATTTATTAAAATACTTTGATTTAGCATACAATATTCATTCGTTTTACAATATAAATTTAATTTATTTCTTTGAGGATTTGCATTAATAATGCTTACAGCATAACCAATTTTAGCAATTCTGCTTTTAAATTTGGAATCGGTCTAGATTGTTAATAACTAACTTGGAATTTCTGCTCTACCCCATCCTCTCATGCATTTGCTATTACTGATTTGTTTGAGAATCATTTTTAATTTTTTTTGTCTTACCACTCATATGAGTTGCACACTCGTCAAATGGATTAACACCATTCAAGGAAAATTGGTGAAAAGTTATTAAATAATTGGTTTAAAAAATACTTTTGTAGTGATACAGCACTAATCAATTTGTTATGTGAAGTTTTTTTTTCTATGATTGAAGTGTATTAATGAACTACTACTACTTGGTGGCATAACAATCCATTACAGAATATAAGCCTCCAGTAAGCTGACTGATGACGGTAGTTGAGAAACAATTTATAATCTGCTGCCACTCCACCCAGCCATCTTGCAATAGGTCTTCCCAGGAGTGCCCATCCCCCCAATCAAAATCAAAATTTGATGGCGCAACTGTAAGATCCCCTTATGGGTATCCTAAAGGCAGTCTCCCGAATTTAGATTTATCCATTTCTCTCCATGGTTACTCCTAAAATGGCTACTATTTCCCGGCAGTTGTTGCAAAACTAATGTGAATAAGAACACATCAGACAGGCTCACAGGCGGATCTATGGGGTGGCCACCCTTCTCCTCTCCCCTCCCTCCAAATGGTAAAATATATCCGTAACTTAAAAAAATTATCTCTAAAAAGTATTATTGTTCATTTATTACATTTAATAGGACTTCAAGAATCACTTTAATAACATTTCTTATAGGTTGTTAGTTTCTTTCTTTTTTTTAAAAGTAATTATCGTTATATATTTAAAGAAAAAAGCTTTCGGACTGAAGCTCCCCCTCCGAAATTAATTAATGATTCTGCCAGTGGACAGGTTTTAAGTAGGATATTTCCATCCCATTTCGTTTAACTTTCAAAATCAAATTTCAACTTCGGTAAAGTATGAATCAATTGTCATATATCACCGTCAAAGATCGTTTTCCAACTGCTTCAATGTATTACTCCTTATCTCCCAAGTAATATCTCGCCTCTAATTCACATCAGACGGGCGAGGAAATCGAAAGCTGCTTCAAGTGGGACGGGGTTTCACTGGGAGCTGGTTCGGCTATTAGCTCTTCCAGAAAGAAGTGGACATGAAGAAGTAGATAATGAATGAAGCACGCGCTATTGTTCTTGAGGGGGATGGGCATTCCTGTACAATGTTATAGCAAAAGTATTAAGTTTAAATATATAGAGTCAATAACTAAAAATAAATTAAATTTAAAATAAAGACTAGGGTGAAGGTAAAGACTAGGTAGATTCCCCTGTGCCTTTCATCATTACCTTTTTTACATTAATAAATACAGTTAGTTAATACGTATTACGTCATACGTTAATATGTTAGTACTGCATTCTAAACATTACAAAAAAGCTAACCAAAGCATACCAGAATACAACGGACCATGTAAATTGACACCTAAAAGGAATTTATTCCATATATAGACACAAAAAGTGATCTACCAGCAACATGAATTTGAGAGAATTTCTAAAATATACTGAACTTAAAATTGGTATACTTTTCGTTATTTAAAAAAAAAATGTTATTTTTAATTATGCTCTTTTTCTTCTCGCATTGAATTATTAACATCTAAATGTTAATAATTCAACTTAAACAATTTCCTATATGTGTTTTTCGGACTCGGGACGGGGGGAGCTCTGAAACGTATAGATCCGTCGAAAACCGCATATCGAAAATTTGACCCGATTGCAATACTTTCCTTAACTAGTATAGGCAGGAAAGTAAAAACAACAATAATTAAATTATCTACACTATGCCATTTTCTTGGCTAGAGATTAAAAAAAAAAAAATCAAACATCTTTTGCTTATAACTGTTATAAATTGGATTTTTTTTTATAGTCCATTCACACTAATTGCAAATTAACCTGGCATATTCACGGCTGAACTATACAAATAAAAAAAAAATTAATTAAATCAAAAATAATTAATTTTACCGATGAATTAAGATTTTTCTGAAAAGTAGTAATGGTAAAGGTCATTTTTTCATATTATGTCCTTTATTTTAAAGGCGAAGGTCATTAGTTGGGGGATTTCCACAACTATAGGAAATGAAAGCGTCGGAATCGCATTAGTGATTCACTAATAATAAACGAACGTATATATTTCGACAAATAAATTTAAAATATACAATTTTAAATCTTACTTGAAAACATATAAACTCATCTAGTAATGAAAAATAAAAACGTTTTAAGGTAAAAACATGAAGAATATAATATAAAATTATTACTTTTTGTGAGAGACCCCCATTTGGATTCACCAATGGGTTACCTATTAATTCTAGCCAGAGATAGAAATTGGTGATTTATTTCGTGTGCTTGCGACGAAATGAATATGTTCAAAGTTATTTTTTTTTAACTTTATTTTTAAATCAGTAATTTTAAAGTTTTTTTCCATTGTACGACTTGGAATGATTTTAATTATAAACAATACTTCCTGTACTTATTTATAACTTATTTATACACTTAACTACAACCTGATGAAGTTTTAACTTCTTCAGCCTCCTTTTCTGTTTGGATTCCACGGATCCTGAAGATCGTACGCTATACCCAGCAGGGGACTGCTATTTATAGCCGTAGGGACTAACCCAGTTATTTCTGACAGTTAGAGACATACTGTCTGTGGGTCAACTTTGTTTACACCGGATTTTATCTCGCTCTAAATGGGTTATTTGAATCTACTTATTATTTGAATAGTAATAGCAATATGTTCCCTAATCGTCATTTAACTATTTGTTAAACAATTTTTTGAGAAATGATATATTTTTATTGCTAAAAAATGCAATAAGCCATTTGTATTAATAGATAGCTATTAATAGTAATTGCTATTTTTACAAATAGGTTATAGTGATTCAAGTAACGATTAAAATAACAGTTCCATTTCCAATAATTAATTAGATCAATGGAAAATAAATGAGCTGAATAAGAAAAATTAAAATAAATATAATAAGGCTATTCCAGTCTTATGCACAGATCTTTTATTTAGAAATTTCCCTAGAAAAAAAATCTAGTTCCGAAACAACTGATAAACAATAAAGAAAAGATTTTCAGTGAAATTTGAATTGATTAAAAATAAAAGTTGACTTTTCATTTGAATTCGTATAAATATAAATTTATGTAAAATGAATTATTATTAATTTATATGTTTAAACATCTATTACGTATATCATTCTAAATTAATTTCAAATTTAATATACAGACATTTTCATCGCTTAATTATATTTAAAATACCTTTAACTAATTACAAATATCATTTTAATTTTACTAGGAAATCAATGTATTTTATTTATTTATTTTACATCCTATATGTCAATCCGCTGATATTGAATAATGTTATTTATTTTTGTGTTTTTTTTTTATTACTGATCGCATATCCCCTCCTCCCTCTTCCTCGGTTTAATTCTTCTCCGATTTGTTCGAAGGTCAACTATTTCAATCTTACCAATCTTGTTTGATAGGAAAGCATCCTCTAATATAACTCATTGCTGCTAGTAAACAAAATGCTATTTTTTTTTTTTTTTGTATTATTATTGTTTTGTTTTTTTAGTTTGTTCTTCTCTCCTTGGGTTTGGACGCTGTTTTCTTCTTCCTGCAGCCTCTCTGCTGCACTACTTTCTTTCCTTCCCTTGGAGAAGCTGTTTGGGCTTATAATTTTCTCCTATAGTACTTGAAGAGGGGAAAGTTTTTCCCGCTCATAACTGAGAGGAACACTCATTTATTGCAGATTACATTAATGTGCTCGGTGGTTTCTGGTATCCCGCAACTGGGGCTTATAATTTCTGATCTACATTCAACGAACTGTACTTGAACTGTAAAAGTACTTTAAACTTTTGCAGTAATGTAAGCAGAACAGACATGCTGTATGTTAGACATCCGGAGCTGTATCCAGTCTATGAGGAACAGTTGGTGCGGATATTGCTCCGGCAATTCACCCCAACTTTAATAACAGAAACCCAATCCATTCGATTGGGGAGGTAGTTAAGGTAAGGTCGCTAACGTGGAGACACGCAGAGAGCGGACGTGATGGCTGCTGATGACCCAGCTGCTACATCAAGCTGTTGATGGTTCCATTGATTGGATATCGCATCGCGTCTGCGATTTCCTGGTTGAAGTTCGCGTTTTCATTATGTCAAAAGTAAAAATTGAGACATTTATCAAGTCTCCACTGATCCATTCTGTAAGAATATGACAATTATGAAAATTTCAATTGTTTTGGATTTGAACTTTAGTCCAGGAGTCAGTAGCAAAAAAGGTGACTTATTCCGTATTAAGGATTTGCCGTAAAAACTGACCATGGTTCAGTGGCCTGAAAAGAAAACGCAAACATGCCGTCTTATAGCCGTTGAAATATAAAATGGAGGCTAGGTGAATATAGATCGATAGGCTTCATGAGCGTCTGTGGCTTCAGTGACCTCTCCCTGTCTCCACTGGACTCAGGATACTCTTAGAGTCTCGCCTTGTCCTACACACGTGGTCTAAAGAGGCTGGACTTGGAGCTCCCTCGAGTTATTATAAATATTGTAATTTAGTACGAATCGTTTTTTTTTTTTTCTTATTTATCTATTTATTTCTTTTACTTATAATTTATTTATTTTTGCTATGAATTTCTGTATTTTATTTATTTTCACCTTTACTAGTTACATTTCTTTTCTTTCATTATATGTTTTCCTTTTTTATAAATAAAAATATGTATTTTTTATTGCATTGTATATATGGTATGATTGTGCCTTTCTCAGCTCTAATTCTCAGTGTTCTTAAGTGTGGCGAAATGTGTTATTTCACAGTAAACCGATAAACTAAAAAAAAAAAAAAAAAAAAAGATCGAAAGGCTATGTATAGAGAGACCATAAATATATAGGAAGCTTTCAATCCTTTAAATTTATTGTATTTACCGTCTTAAAACATGATATAATATTCAGTTACCCTGGATTGCAAATCGAAAATTTTAATTTACTATTCAGGTTGGTAGTTTTCTACATGTTTAAGGTCTCTCTATATATAGGCTTTCTATCAAAATAGTTTGTCTACCCATATTCACGTGGTCGTCATTTTGTATTCCAACGACTATAAGGTAGCAGACATAGCTAAAATAGCATAATATTTCTTCAACAGACGAATTTTCGGATAGCTTTCTTATCCTAGTTCTGCAAAAATATACCAGATGACTATTTAAAATCAAACTGGGTTTCCTGTTCGTAAATATGCCAGAAATGATAGATCCGTTTTGATAATGGTAAAAGTCCATAGTTGCAAAAAGTGAATTCAAACAGGATTATTCGAAATACTACTCAGCTTGGGAAATTCGAAATACTACTTATTTCAGCGATGTATCTTTATTACTTAATATTCGATTTGATTTCTATATCAATTAATGGTTTATAGCTCAGTCTACTTCATTACTTTATTACCGTTAGTTTCCTACTTTTCAATTTATTACTATTCATTATAGCTTGCTTATATTTTTATTCTCTACCATTACATATAATTCTCAAATAATTTAATTTGTATTCAATTCTTAAAATGTATTTATTTATCATCAGATAAAAATATATTTTCTTCTCATATCTTTAAACCATAATTGTCTTATCATTTTTGGTTGTTATCTTGTCTTCCCTCAGCACTAAGCCTGTAACTTGAGCCGAAAAAAATAAAGTTATTTTTTTTTATTTTTTATTCGTGTGTTATCTCTAACTGCAACCCCTAACCATTCAATTTTAAAATATAATCCATATTAGATTAACATTTATTAAAGCATTTGAAGAATACTGGAGTTCCGGAATTGAACTGATGGGAGCAATGAACGGCTTCGCCCACTGCAAATACTATGTCCCATTACCAGCCAATTGAAGCTATGTTTCATTGCTCTGTCCTCGATACGGAGGCACTCGGGATGTGCACATACATATTTATTACGAAACTGCGGTTTAACCTCAGCTCGGTTACGGTTTCGGTCAGCATCTCGACTAATAGCACTTAACAGCTGTCGTTGGATATCCATTAAAGAATCTGCCTTTGTTTTCCAATGGATTATAAGTACGATTGCGAATTGACTTCAAGGGGAGCGATCTTTCTATTTCTCTCCTATAAAAATAGAGAGAGGGCGAGAATATTGTTTGGTCTCCACCATATTCCGAAGAAGAAAAATAATATCAAAATCAAAAACAATTAATCTATATCAGTGAATAGAATTAGTGAACTAAAATCTATTAAGAAAATAGGTTAACTGGACTAGATAGTTAAGTTAAATTCTAGAGGTATGTATGTAAGTGTTTTACCACCCCTTATGTTTCTGTTATTGAAATATCAAAGATTATAATATGCAGCAAGATGTCCTAAAATTTTATGGTTCATTCATGTACACTCTGACATTTTTCCGTGAAGATTTTACCACATTTTCCGCAACAAATTTCAAGCATTGTATAATTGAAAGTTCGTTTCACTGCCTCAAACGTTTAAATTAAATAAACAGTGGGAAGATTTAGAGCCAATCCGAGAATCCGCACCGCCATTTTCTTTGTCAATTCTATTCTATTTTTTGAGGTTGCGATGCCCGAGTTTGTCAAAGCGTTAACTAACATTCTCAAATCCAGCGAAGTCGGTTCGAATCCGGCTGGGAAGGTTGAAATTTACTTGAAACGGACCCACGGAACTAAAGAAAGTCGAAAATGAATCTCTACCCTCGCACTCTGGTTAGAATAGTTTTGGTTGATCTCTAACACAACCCCAACCTAGAAATGGTGAGGTAAACGGTTAATGGAAAAAAAAAGTTGATTCTATCGATCAATCTGATTTGTGAATTATTGTGACATTGTTGTGTAGAAGCTTTCTGATGGATGACTTCAAGCTAAGTACCCCGCCCATGTTAACTTCTTACAAGGATGCACATCCTCCAAAGTTAGATCGCGCATGAGCTTCCGTATCCATCCCTCCCAAGAAATTTTATTGTTCACCTCTTTTAAAAACAGTACAAACTTACACTTGCAGTCTGTTCCATGTTTTCCGCTTGTCCCCTGGTTTAAAACTTTTCATTGTGAAAATTCATAACCCCTTCGAAATGTGTTCCCCCTCACAAATTCAAAAGCCTGTAAAAATATGCTCCCCTCAAACAATTTGAAGGCGCAGGTTGCGCCATGAAACTCACTTCTGGGCAGCCCTGACTCGTTATTTTCATAACTTGCAATATAAATTTACTAATTTCTTTATACAGTTCTTTATTGGTCCTTTTTCTCCATGTCTTGGCCCTAATTCTTCAAGTTCTTCTTCCTTGGGTTACCTAACAATAGAAAAATGTAGATATTTTTTGGGATTTTATGTAGCCTTGGATAAAAAGATAGATAGCACTGTTAGTACTTATTGTCCATTGGCCTATAACTAATTACTGGTTATATATTGAGACCACCGTAGAGCCGAGGTATCTTAATCTGTTTATTTTCGGCAACGATTTTTTCTGTATACGCATAACCTTTTTTGGGAGTAGGGTCAATTGGGCTTAATGTCATAAATTTTATTTTCTTCTTCTTCACGTATAATAATTTATTTTAAAAGTCATCATATATTCCTTATACAATAAAAAAAATGTTTCAAATACATATCTATTTATTTTTTAAATTCAGCCTCAGATTTGCAAACAATAAATAACATACTGTCAAGTTCATTCCCCGTCGCAGTGGGAACGAGAACAGTTACGTATGCAAATGGTACAGAACATCCGACAGCAACATCTGTCCACAAGGGCTGCCTACGTCGAGGTTCAAGCACCGGATGGTTGATCAAGAAGTTGAGGAGTCATGGGTGGAAATTTGTAGAGGACACGCCCGCTGCGGTGCCAAACCCAACATTCTTTTCCAAGTGTCGCTCATTGTTTTCTTTTCAGAATGACTTTACCGGCGTAGAGTGTCGGTAAACTGGTTGCTCCAAGCTTTTCTCACTAAATGACAAATAATACATAGTAATGATTCAGTATAATTATTTCGTCTATACCTAATTATGTATTTGTATTGACATCTGAGAATATTTTTTTGTAAGGTATTGATGTTTTTTTTTTTTTAGAAAATATAACAAATCATTAAGATATCTGTACTTTGGAGATAAAGAACATTATTTCACATTTTTGTATTTGTTCAGGGGAACCAATTTTACGTAACTTTGAGCTATTAATATTTGTTCCTTAGTTACTTAATTTGTACTCCGGAGATAAAGTACACCATGTCATATTAATGTATTTGTTCCAACCAGAAAGCCCGTGACAAAAATTCGTCATTAGTTGATAGAGTCTGGCAATCAGATCTTACTACTTGTAAGAATGGTGGCTGGTTTAATGAATATTAGATCAGCGACATGAGGATCGAAGCGGAAAATTCATTGCGAAAAATGTGGGAAAGGTTTTATTTTGTTAACTTGTATATATTAGTTGATACATTTATAAAACAAAATAGCTAACTTAATATTAAGTCAAACGTACTCGTACATAAACTTAATAATTTGGTTAAGTGGTCGATAACCACGGTCAACCAACGCTGATTTTTACCAAATTCGTCAAAAACAGACAAATTACTATTAATGACCCTCCAGCTTGGAAATGAGTTCTCGAAGTGAAAAAACTCATAAGACAAAAGTTACAGAGCATCGAATTCCGTGTTCACTGGGCACTAACAGTTTTAATGTAGATCAATTATATCTCTCGAATCGGGCGGGATTCGTTATTTCTTCATGAAATTTGTTTTTTCTTTTTGCTCCTCATTTCTCAAAATTGTTTGCTTCTGAGAGGTGGAAAAGAGTCATATACTTTAAATACTAGGATTTTGACAAGAATAGACGCCCATGAATGACAGTAGAATAGACGCCCATATTTAATTGAAATATTTAAAATCACAGATATCTTCATTTAACTATACTATTACCAACTATATGATTGATGTCTTCTTATTAATTCTTTTATTTGTTTATCAGAGAACTGTCCCTCATTTAATACCTATTAATATTCATTTAAGGTATTTCTACTGTGTACCGTTTGTATTTTGTAGCCCTTATGAATACCTACAAAGTGGATCGAAACGTCGGCGTAAATAATAAAATACTATTTTAAAATATAGTATTTATTTTACCGCACTTAATGATCAACTCCTCACATATTAATAATCTTTTGGAAATTTAACAATTACAAAAAAAAGTTTCAAAAATTGTAATAAGGTATTAAAGTAATGTGATTCACAAAACGTTCGTTTCGGGATCATGTAAAGAGTTCTCATTCTGTATACTTCACGCCACATACCTCCGAGATCCGCACAGGGGTGATGGGAAGTCATTCCATGATGAATTAAATATGAACCTCAACGACTACCCTGTTTAGTCAGTATTTTTCTTGAAATTATATAATTCGATGCGTACTTTAGTCATTACGACAAGTTTTGTTTAAAAATTAATTTTGAGGATTAATTACCTCCGCTAAGTTAAAAGTTTCAATAAAGTGTTTTTTAAGTTCATATATTTATAACTTTTGTGTTGATCATTATCCGGTGATTTGTTTTTTTATTGCAGATAAAATATCTTGGAAAAATTCCGGAGATTAAAAAAAAATGGGTACCATATCCCTCCTTTGTAACATTTTCATCGTCCAATGTGCATAATCTTAGCATAAATTATATCATTTTTTCTTTATATATGGCAATATTTTTGTAACTACTAAAAGGACTTTATACTGTTATTATATTTGCCTTAAATGTTGTTATATTGTAATAATATAAGTTCTTATATTATTACTTATTTTTTTCTTTATTTTATGCCGTGGGTTTTTTAAGTTTACTATTTTTATTTTTATTCCAGATCATACATTTTTTGTTAATCTTTATTAATTTATATGAATTCATTAAGACATTGCGGCCACAACGTTCGGGCCAAATTAAAATATGAAAATAAGTTTATCTAGATGTACTTATGTCCCAGAATAATAAAGATTCTTTTCATTTCTTTTCTACTCTCTGTTCTAAACTCAATGACAGATTTTGAAACTTTCATATCAACCCTACCCTAATATACTACTAGTTAATTGTCGAAGCAACCGAATTCAAATTTGAAGTGAAGTATCATAAATTTACTTACTGTACACATTTGATGACGTCGATTCCTCTAGTACAAAATAGAAGTCACTAACAAAAAAAAAATGTCTTCCCCAATTTCGAATATGTGATTTCATTGATCCTCTTATTACTTACAGTTTTATTTTATTAAAAATGCACTTTTTAGATCTACATTGACTTGTTTTAAAATAGAAAACAAATGTAGAAGAAACGAAGAAGTATTATTTTCTGCAACCACTCTTCGCTAAAGTTCAACTTCATTTCAGGCCAATAGTATTGTTATGTATCTTATAAAATAATAACATTTTCCGAGATTTAAGAATGTTTTTAATTATTTTTATTTTACATTATATTTGCAACTGCGCTTCAACGCGTCTAGTGCATGTGCTGCCGTTCGTTCTGTATTATTATTTATTGATAATTATTTATATTGTGAGCAGATCCCTAGGTCACTGTCGTTTTAGTTTTCGTTGAGGCTCTCCGGGTAACAGAGAGGAAGAAAGAGCGACAAGTGGATTAGAGTGATTCTTAATTGAAGAGTGAAATGTGGTGTAGCAGTTCCTTCCTCAACTTGCGGGCGTACCACAAGGTGGTGTTTTAAGTCCTTTTCTCTTTCTTCTCTACATATCTGATATCCCTGAGCACCTAAGCACCACCATCTATAGCTTCGCTGATGACACTGCAATTCTTTCTCCCCACAGAAATCCTACTATCGCTTCAATTGTCCTTCGAAATCACCTCCGCGAATTTGAAAAATGATTCCAAAAATAAAAATAAATATATAGGAAGTATTCCTGTAACCGATACCGGCATAAGTCACTTCACTATTCTAAGAAAAATCTACTTTCTCCTACAGCAATTACTATAGGTGGCAAAACCTTTGGTTCATTGAACAGGGGATTTCGGATTTCCATTCTCAATGGAACTAAACGGGTCCACAGAGTTTGTCGATTCAGCGTGAAATTCCTAAAAGCGTTCGGATACCTGTGACACTAGTCCATGGTCGTGTTGCGTAAAATAACCTCCTCTTTTTAGAGCTGTAAAATTTCGGAAACAATTTCCCGACTGTTAAAGTATTTTTTCATTATTGTCCTGCTTCGAAATATGCAAAAAGACACAAGTTATTGAACCATTATACCATTAATCATGGGCACAATAAAATTTTGAATTATTCGCAAATCAAGTTTCTTTTCTTTCTTGTATTTTTTCCCTGAAATTTTGGTGAGACTATTTTTTTTCACTGGTTTTGTTCTTTTCTCTTTAGGACGGTGGTTCCTTTCTGGGCAGGAAGTAAGGAGTCGAACCGTAACATACCTGCCACACCCAGCATCCTCCTTTAGGTCTATAAGTATTTCCAGCTAACTGACCCATGGAACAACAATTCGGCATGTTCAATTGATTTGGGAAATCTCAAATTTAAGATAGTATGCTAGGATGTAGCATCAAATATTATCATAAGTATATTGTATTCGAATTTAAATCTCAATGATATACAATTATTAGTTGTCAAAACTATTAAATACAATACATAATTGTAGGTAAATGATTGATTGTCGTGAATAATGAAGAGAAGAATAGTTGAGATAATCAGTCAAATAACTGATTATTTGACTGATCACCCCAACTATTCTTCTCTTTATTAAATACAATGTTTTCTTATTTTTTTTTATTATTTTTGATCTATTATACTATATATTCTTCGATTAATTTTAAGAATCTAAAGAATAAATAATAGAATAATAAACCTGTTTTAGAACTCCCTCATCAGATCGTTCTTCTCCTGAATCAATTGTAGTTTAATCGATATTAGGGAAATTCGTATAAACAATATGTTATTACTCAGAAAATCTTTTCGATAAAACAGCTGGTGATCTGGAAAATATCTTTTCAGTTCATAAGCGTAGACAACTATCTCTTTGCTGAAATAATACAAAATAAAGTATTTTATATAATTTTTAAAATTAATTTTTCTTTAACATTTTTTTTAATTGATAAAACAAATCAATGAAAATAATCTCATAACTGCGCAAACAACAAACTTTATAAGAGAACGTTAAATGGAGAGCTTTCTTAATCATGGTAAACATTTTCATCATTTAAAAAAAAAAATCAGCGTGTGCTTCCCCTCTCTCCCCTCCGTGTATCTGTTTCTTTTGTGAGAATCAGTAGGATGAGTATTAACCAGTTAGCACTGTACATTTTAAAAAGTTAATTTAACCATTAGTTTTTATGGTCACAACTTAAGGTGTGATAATTTCAGGAATATTTCACCAAAGTAAACCTACTTCACAACTAAGGACTTTATTAATGATACATAGATTACTATGAAAATTTTTATTTTGTGTTGAAGGGTCTGTAAAACATGTAAATTATGAAATAGTATAAAATATTTTAATAGTTTATTATTTTAACTTAAAGAATCGTAGAAATAATTAAAAAAGATATATTTTATTTAATTTAAATTACTTTAGTTAATGTAATAGATGTTTTTGAAAAATATATAATATTCATTTGAAAAAGATCGTTACCTGAAGTAAGTTAGTATAAATAGTGTCCACAAGGTAGAAGCACCAATCATTGAGCTTGATCATCATATTAATTTATACAGGTTTAAATACTGTAAATTTTTCACTTTATTTATGTTTGTGTATATGAATAAGGTATAGTAATGTAATTTTCTATTGTATGAATTAGATAAAATAAAAACAAACATTAACAATATTATTTTTACTAAAAATAACTTTAATACATTTTACCACTATATTAATTGGTAAAAATTTTTATCTTTATGTTTAATTTTATCAGTTTTATCTTCTTGCTAAAAAAAGTCTTGACTTTGAATCATTAAACATAGTGTTTCTTCATATTCATTTTTAGATATTTTGTTTATTTAAAAATGTGTCAAGTGTTTTAAAAAAAATATAAGTCAGTTTGATATAATTCTGTATTCGGGCTGAATTCCCTCCAATATGGAAAAATTGTTTTTTTCATTTGTCCATCTTTGTTACTGTGAATGATCTTCATCTTAAGCTAAATACTTAAACAATAACAATATGTTCTATTTTTTTTTAAATTATAATACATATACAGCTATTAAAAATGCTCCTATCTTATGAAAAAGATATTACAAAACCATCTCTAAAATTGTTACTGTTTCTATAATTATTTTTTTAGTAGGACTTCAAGAATTGCACCATTTCATATAGGCAGCCAGTTTCCTTTGTTTTCTTTCCAAGTAATTATTGTTGTATACATATATATATAAAAGCTTTTGGGCTGAAGCCCTCACAAATTAAATCCTAGATCCGCTACTGGATCTTTACGACTGTTATCTTGAAAAGAAAACTTCAAATTTACTAGTTTTAAGAAGACAATTACATTATGATCAGCCTTTGGCTAACAATGCTCACAACAATGGAATGGTTAAAGACTTCCAACAAGGAAGGTGATTGAGGCCTACTTTCACTGCTTCCCAGTAAATGTCGCTAACGGTGTAGCTCATTACCAACATCAGGCGTCATCTATTGTCAGCATAAATTATACTGAAACTGTCTCTTTCATTCTATAGTTTTCATACTCGGCCTTTTCTCAATTGCAATCTTGTTAACCTAAATGATCCTTCTATCAGAGAAATTATAGGCCATGTAAGAAACTGATTTAAAGGAATTTGAAAACCATGAAAAATGTATCTTATTAATTTTTTATGAATTAGACTTTGTCGTGCTGAAAGGGATTTAGATTAAAAGAAGCTCAAGAACTATTTGAGGGTAACAATAACCTTTCACCGTATGGAAAATGTGGTTATTTCAGGATGTATATTGATCAAGAATTAACTTAAGTAAAAATTTTATAAACAAATCATCATATGTTAAAAATACAAATCAACTTTAATTGATTAATTCTTCAAAAAAATTTCTATTATCTTCATTCAAATATGACAGCATCTTTCTTAAATCAATTACCTTGTCAGTTATTTTTACATGGTTGGGTTGGTATAACTACAACTAACTCTTTAATTACACCTTTTCTTGAAAACCTTGAAGAAAGATGCTTCATTCTTCAAGGTGTTTAAAAGTTCTTCACGATGTTTTAAAAAAAAAACAAACACTAATTGCAATTTTATTCAACTATAATCCAACTACTTTTGGAAATATTAAATTATTTCTAGTTGGTGTATGAATTGGCTACCAATTTTAAATCAAAAAGGTCCTAAAGTTTTTAAATAGTAGCCACAAAGGTATTATTCATAGTGTTCTTTATAAGTTCAAATCTCTTACATTTCTCAATCAAGTGTAAAGCATTGATGCAACTAGGAGGCAGCAATAATCTAAGAAGAGATTTGTTTCCTGTTTAGACAGTGCAATGTTGATTTATTATTTTAAACATTAACATTTTTTTCTCAATTCTTGGGATTAATATGAAAAATTATTTTTTTATTTTATAATTTTTCAGAATTTTGTAAAATGAAATAAGGGTCCCTATTACACACTCTTCTATTGAAGTTCAACCATTAAATAGATTAACAAGATACCTGGCCATTTAGTCTGAGAACGGTGGATAACTGCTCATTTTACTTCCTAGCAATATTATTAATAATTAATAAACTTTCACCTTAAAAGTACTGAATAATTAATTAGCAATTTGCTACTTCTTGTCCAGAAATAAAACCAAAAATAATACTATTTTCTACTTTTCAGCTGACAGGCGATGTTGGAAGCATAGTATCAGATCTTCTTGTACCAATCTGTTCGGAGTTCTCACTCGAAGGATGGCCACTTGTCAGATTGGCAGGATCCATGGCAGAAGTGGATCCTGGGGCTGATGTTGCACTTCTTGAAGCAGAAATTGTAATAGTAGATCCGAGACCAGCCATAGAGAACATTGGTATGTTTAATAATAAACTACCTTCTTCATTATTCAAATATATACAAATAAAGTTGTTTTTATAGACAAATGCCTATACTAAATCATAAGCTTTGTAATATGAATATATATTTTTATGGGCTACAGGTTTTAATAATTCATTATTTAGATACAAAAGCAAAACTTTTAATAATGCCCTTTGTTAATAATATTTATATTACTAACAACTATTTTTTTCCATTGAATGCTGTATTCAAATGTATGCTGATTTTGTTGCTCTAGATATTATTATATGAATACTTCTTTTGGTAAAACAAAATAGGTGTTTAATGATAAAGAAATAATCCAAATACAAACTGTATGAAAATAACTTATAACAAAAAAAATAATTAGGTTTTCATTGATATTATTTTAAACAAAGCCATTAGTATAACAAGTCATTTATTTTAAAAATTCCTCTATTCTTTTATGTAATGTTAAGACATCAATATTATGAAACCATTATTTCTGGAAATAAGTTCTTCAATTGCCTGCTTAAGTTAAGGGTAACCTGGGCACATTTCACTATTATAACGTGCACTGGTCTATCTGTTGTGAATTACAAAAAATTACTAAGATAATTAATAAAGCAACTAAATTAGAGATATATTGAATAGATTCCAATCCAAATATAAAGTAATATATAATATATTTCATGTGTCTCATTCATTTTCTTCTCCTAAATTGCATTTTTTTTTTTTTTTTACAGCGATAGAGGGGTAGTTCTCTTTCATAATTTTCTGTGGACGTGCAATTTCTAAGGTCCTACCTGCTTCCTTCAATACTATAATTCTTAAATATATCATTAATAAATACATTGATCAATATTATAGCAATTATTCTTTTAAAAAATTAAAACTATAATCAACTCTAGAAACATTGTCTCTATGAATCAAAATACCGGTATACTGGGTGTTTCAGGGTTAAGTAGCGAAACTGAGAATATGAATTAAGGATCTCAAAACAAGAAAAAAAAATTCCTATGAAGGTGTTTCTGCTAACTCTTTGCTTAGGAGATATTCACACCTAAAGATTTTCATTGTTATGAATTATTTACAATATATTAAGTAAATAAAACTTATTTATTTGTTCCAACTACTTTATTAATTAAACGTGATTATCATCAAAATATTGTAGTACGGTCGCACTCCTTTCTTCATTTCGTAAAGGGGCAAAAATACCATCAGCACGTGGCATTATAGCAAATGTATCAGTTTCTCTAAGACGTTGAAATGTGGAGCTAAAGATAGACTTATTTCGTAATCTTCTATTCGGGAATCGCCTGGCATATTCACGACAGGCAGCATTAGTATTGCAAAAATCGTATACAAACACTGTATCGGCATATTCACCAGTTTACCTCAATAACCGCCCTGTACAGTTTTTTCCTTGTCAAAAACCTAGGAGTAACTTTTGACCAGAACCTCTCCTGGAATAACCATATCTCCCAGATTACACGACAATCCATAACTGTCCTTAAACAACTCCTAAGATTCTGTGATTGTATTTCTCTAAAAACCAGACCGCTCCTTGTAATCTCCGTTATATTCTCTCACATCGACGACGGCTCCTTGGTGTATGGAGGGCTATCTGCCAGGCTAGAAATAGGATTAAAGAAGCTCATGAACTATTTCATAATATACATCTTTGGAATCTCCAACTCCTACCATGTTTCATTCAGGTACACCAAGTTGAAGTCGTTTTATCCTACTTCCTGATGACAATTCCTCAGAATCAAGAACCCTTCCTACATCCTGGAACTCATTACTTTACTTCCCTATATTCACTCTCTCAATACCAGGTCTCAACCTATAGATTTATATATTCCTTCCCATAAAACTGGTTCCTTCAGCAAATCCTTTGTCATTCGTGCTGCCTCCTTTTGGAACCCTCTACCTAACTCCATACGCCAATCCTGGTCCACAAATTCCTTCAAACAACCCCTGTTCCACCACCTACTCCAAATTCAAACTTCCTCAAACATGTAAAATTCAATTGCGTCTGTACAAAGTTTAATTCAATCAACTACACAATTGCAATAACAATCAACAGTCAATTAGGCATCATTTTGTATTAATCTAAGCCAGACTAATGTTCTTAATTATGCAACTATGTTATTATTCTTAGGAGATTATAGTTCCAGAATAAAATTATTTTTTCATTTCATAAGTATAAATGGAAGGCGTAATGATGAGTAGTCTATGAAAGCCTCTTACAAACTGGTAAATGTTATTGAGATTTCCCAATACTAATTCCAAATAGTATTAATCCTTATGTTGCCAATAGGTTTTATACAGTTAGAGATAACAAAAGGCCATATTAGTATTCTATCTAATCCATCTCCTCAGCAAAGTATTTGCAGACATACCTTCACTTTGAACAACATTTAATATGAATTTGATGTTTATGTTTAATTAATAAAGTAGTTAGAACAAATAAATAGGCTTTATTTATTTCATATAACATAAATAATTCATAACAAAAATCTTTAGGTGTGAATATCTCTTAAACAAACCTTTTGCGGACATATCTTCAGAGGAAATTTTTGTCTTGCTTTGAGGTCCTTAGTTAATTTTTGCAGTTTGGCCTCTTAACCCTGCATATGAATTTATATATATTGAAGGAAGCTAGTCGACTGTTTTACATATCATGGGCGATAAATATTTCGAGTAATTTAAAGCCTTCAGTGCTCGAACCACGCCCTGATGATGACCCAAATGTTTGAGTTGAAATGTCGGCACAAATAAAAAATTTTTATGACTGCGTCCTGGATATCTATCAACCATGAATTTATATATAATTAAAATAACTTTTAAAAAATTTATATTATATTTTGTACTTGTCAAGTACTTTATTTTAATTCTATTGAATAAATCATCTTTAATTCAAATCATGATTTGTACATTTATTAACATTATCCAATAAGGATTAAGATATTCCATTATATCCTTGGAATTGAATTTTTAAAAATTATTGATATTTTATTGTTAATGAGTCAACAAAAAATGCATCAATGTCTTTGATATTAATATATTCATATAGATAAATTTGTTTCAATTCTTTATGCAATCTTATTTTAAAAAGTCCTTGATTAACTAAAAGTTATTCACTTTTAACATGATATTGTTGATTTTCATAAGGGAGGGGAACGTTCCCAAGTTTTATTTATTGATTAGGTTTCATAATAGCACTCACTTAGTGTAAATAATTTTGAATAATAATTATAAATAATTTTTTATTGGTAATAAGCCATCAGTTATCCATTTGTTTACTTTTATTATTTATACATACATACATACATACATATATAAATATATATATATATATATATATATATATATATATATATATATATATATATATATATATATATACACACACACACATGTATATAGTTAACTTTCAAACTTTAAAAACCTATAAGAGCTTTATGAATTTATTTCTTTTTTAGAGGGTACCAAAGGCCTTTCTTCAAATTGGGAGAAAAGTGAAAGAACATACATTTCGAGGTTACGATCAGCATTACCCTTGTATGGCTCTCCTTTGTGCCAAGTCGGTATCTTCAGCCCAGCAGAGTTTTCCAGTGTGTTCGGTCCACTGGCAGCATTAGCAGATCGATGTCAAAAAGCTGCTGACCAGGTAATGCAACTTATTATATTTTTAATGATAATGTTTAAACTTTAAGAGAAAAGGGTAAGATAGAAAATAATGGTTGAATTTTCAAAATAATTCTTTTATAAAAAGAGTACGTAGTGGTCCTGGTGGGGTGTACTAATCTAGCAAGTGAGACTTTTTCCCACCCTCTAACATCTATCCAAAGATTCCTCCTCTGCACTTAAAAGATTGGGAGTCAATATTCTTTTCACGAGACCTTACTCAAACAAGCACTAATTGAGTTGAACCCAAAATATTCTAAACTGGTCAATGTGAACTTTGCCTCAAACGTGGTCAGACATCATGGCCTTTTATAAAACATCAGACACATACATAATCTTGATTACAGATAAGTTTAGATGTAAAACATACGAGTACTTATTGTAGTCCACGATAGTTTTCACTTTTTAAAAGTTTTTGTTGTTTAGGGCTCAGAGGCATAAAATCCTGAGATCATCAATGTCTATCCTTTTTTAAGGTTATTATTCATCAACATTTAGTATCCTACAATTCTATAATTGTTCAAGAGAAAGAGGTTTTAGAGAAAGAATTTTATATTTTTATGTTATCTTTTTACAAATAACTATTAACTCTTGTTGTTCAAATGGAAATAATTCATCGTTTACATTTAAGTTGATTTACAAATTTAAATTTACCCTTTACAAATGCTATAATTATAATTATATTTATATTTTAGATAAAAGATATTTTGGATCATTGGGAAGAAAAGGAAGGAGATATTGGTAAGCTCTTTATTTTGTACTTTGATTTATTTTTATAATACTTTATTTTGTTGAAAAAATAATAATGACTTCGTCACAAAATACATTAATTTTAAACATTTTTAAAATAAATCCTTTCATAAAGTTATATGTAATGTTAAACATAAGTTGTATGTTGAACAAGTATTATAAAGATACATAACAATCAATACAAATTAAAACAACAAATAATTAACTACTGTTCATTAAAAACAAGTACAAATATAATTAGATGGGTAAGAACTCCTACAATCTAGGTAACAAAAGGATATAAATAAAATTTCATTTATACTTAAAATTCAATATGTAAGTATAATAATGTAAATATATAAAATATTAAAAAGATAACATTAACTATAAAAATATTCAGCCTTGATAATATCACAGAAATCAGTCATTTAGTCTCCATGGCAAATGTAGTGAACGATAGCACGCAGCAGTCAGTTTTTCTGATTTCTCTTTTGTGGCATTGAACAAAATGTTTCTTTCTTCATACAAAGGATCTTGCATGAACATAGGATGGTCATCTTCTTGTGTTCCATGAATTCTGGGAACAGCTAAACCACTGGATGGAAACAATTTGTACTCTGAGAATCTCATTAAAGAATAGTAATTGAAAAACCCTTCAAGGAGATCCAACCATGTCTTATCTTTGTTTATTTTTGGCTTCCATTCAATAACATATTCTGTAAAAATTAAGAGCAGCTGATTCAATATCACACTATCTATTAACAATTGAATAAAGGGCATTAAGTAACTGTTGGTATAAATGGTACTCATTTCTAAAGTATTCATGCATTGAACTTTAAAATAATCAAGTCAGTAGAGTCAGTAAAGTACATTGAGATCTAAAGTTTGATAGAGTGCTAAAGCTAAATATTTTAATTTAAAAATATGACTTCTATGTTTTATGTTCTTTCTGTTCTATTTATTCCTATGAACCGGATTGAATATCTTTAAAACATTTTACTTGGCTAATGAAATTTGGTGCGAAAGTACAATTGGAGCCCTGTACAAGAGAACAGTATGGTGGTCTGATGAGGTTAAAACAGTAATGTGAGAAAAAAGCCTCTTTGGAAAGAATACCTCAAACACTAAACACGTGGGAAAATCGATCCTAAGAACAAAGAGATGTAAGCCAAGAAGACAACCTGGATGAAATAAATTAAGTTATTTTACTGCGTACTTAATGGATCAAGAAAAGAAAAACTAAGTAATTGTAATAAAAATATGTAGTTAAAATTAAGTATGGTGTTTTCTGATCTAAATACGTTAAATCAATTCGATTCCATCAATAATTTTTGTAAATGCTTATTTAAAAAAAAAAAGTCAAAACCTAAAATCCTAGAAAGGCCACAGTTATCTAGCTCATCCTGGCTTACAGGTAAAATCAAAGATGTGATTATTAGAGATGATCATAGTTAATAAAATGTTTCATTTGCATTTGATAGCACAAAAGTATTTGATGGGTTTCCCCTCTGTAAAACTGGAACATTGTGTACTCAGTGTTATATATTTTTAACATATAATAGGATATAATTGTTATTTCGATGCACATAATGAGTTTTTGCGATGATACATATGATCGAAATTCACAAGTATGCACTTGAAATTTAAGCTCCATTAAAACTTTACTATTTGATGTGTGCGAATAACCATTGACATGATATATTAATGATGCATTACTAACGTTTTTTGATATTTCAATACAAATCCTCAGGAATGAAAAGTGAGGAAATTCTGACTACACTAGTTCCAATAATCATATCTTAAATGAATTTAAAATGCTTAAAATACTTTTTAAATAATATTTGAATAAAATCATACCTCTATTGTCCTGGGGATGATCAAGATTACCACATTGATCAATAACAAAAGAAATATTGGGAATGATTCTCAAATCTGGTTGCATGAGGTAAAAAAGAGTAAGCCAAGTAATAGCATGACTAGAAAACATGTCGGTACCTTTAATTTTTGTAGCAATTGACCAATGCTTCACTGCAGCTAACAACCACAACACTCTTTCATCAAGATCAGTCAGGATCCTGAAATATTAACTAAATTAATATTATATATATTATGAAATATTATATTAACTAAATTAATAAGTTGAACCCATCAATTTTGTTTATAAATAAATCAAATAGCCAATTATATCAAATACTTTTACGTTTCTTAAACATAAGGTAAATTACTGAAGGAAGCTAATCGACTGTTCAATATATCACGGGTGATAAATATTGAGCACGCAGTCATTATACAATTTTTTTATTTATTTGTGCCGACGTTTCAACCCAAACATGTGGGTCATCATCAGGGCGTGGTTTGAGCACTAAAGGTGATTAAGTATTGGGTTGAAACGTCAGCATAAATAAATAAAAATTTTTACTTTCACTTAAGTATATATGTAATATATAGTAAGGGTAAGTATTGCGATCGTGAAAATTTTCGAATTTCAGTTTTCAACGGAAATACATGTTTTGAGGTCCTTTGAGTCCAAATAACCAAGTGTCGCAAAATGGTCTGTGTGTGTGTTAACAGTCTAGCTCATAAACGAAAACTATTACGAAACTGATATTAAGTATTTAAGGTTTGTACATGGGCCAGATGTGACAGTAAATTTTTCGTTAAAATCAGCTAACCGGAAGTGCCACTTTATATGAACGCTGAAACACATTTTTACAATTTTCTCAAAAAAGGCTCTAACGATTTTGATCAAACTCAGTGTATCATTGTATAATTAAGTGGTCTGTAATATCATTTAGATCTTATCCTTGTTGATGTCATAAACGAATGTACCGATTTCAATGAAACTTCGCTAAAGTCATTTTCTCGATACCCTTTAAATTTTTCTATATAACATACTTCAACGAAAAGAAGCTGGAAAAAAAAGTTACGAGGGATGTTAAAATTAAATTCCGAATAACTCAAAAAGTATACAATTTTTTGGGGATATTGTATTTGGTTTTTTAAAAGTTTATGGAATTTCCTAAAAAAACAAAAAAAAAAATTGGACAATTAGGAGAAAAGATATGGTCTCTAGTTTTTTTCCCTGAAGAGGCGACAATTTGGATAAAATTTTTACTCAAAAATGTTGAAATTGGAGTTAGTCATTCTGTGGTTTATAAAAGCAAAGAAAGTTGTGTAGTTTATAAAAAGCAGATGAAGTAACTACATTTTTATTGCCTACCGTCGATATAGTAAATAGACTTTTTACAATTTTAATGGTGTTAATGATTTGTTATCGGTAAGCTTTAAGCTTTAGCTCCGTTTAAAATGCACTTCAAAAAATTTTATAATAGCCCAGCATTGCCAGAAAATAATTTTTATTCAAAGTAGAGCGGTAAGTGAAAGTTGTGTGTTGCGTGCACCAGATTTTTTATGACTTCGTACTGAATATTTATCGCCCTTAAGGTACAAATTACGAGTTTATTCTAAATAAGTCTTGAAAAAATATTAAAAAATTAGCTTCTCTATATTAGGTCATTCTGTACATTGATGTTGTATGTATTAGAGAGTTAATAAAAAATGTATTCTAAAAAGTTTTGATAAATATAAAATATTTACTTGATTATTTTACTGGTTTTAACATGCTTTCCAGGATTATTCAGATTGAATTCACAGAGATATCCTGTAGTCTTGTGTTCTGCTTGTATGATTGGAACGGCACAGTCAATAAAACAAACAAATCTGAATAGATTGTTTTGAGCGGATAACAAATCTTTAACCTTATTCAAATTATCATTGCCTGCAACATTATAGTTGAATGAAGAACAATAATTATCTGTAACATTTCATAAATTCAATTGTGGTCATAAATTATATTTCAATGTATACATATTATTAATGACACTCCTATAGTTTAAAAACGGTTCATTCGGTATGACCCACGCTTAGAGAAAATTCGGAGAATATTATAGAAATTGCTTAGTATCAATCAATAAAGTTTTGTAAATTTCACTCATATATATATATTCCACCTTAAATTAAATTTGTTCTGTTTGATGAAAAACCTAGTGAAAACATATCTATTAAGTATATATGTATGTTTAATATATACTGATTTCTTTTTAAATAACGAATAGCCAAATACAAAATTTACAAATGTCAAAATCTTCTGTATTCGGCTGATGAACAAAACTCGTTGATATCAATAACAAACCCGTGAATGTTGAAGGATTAATGTACTTCCAAAAACGAATTCTCCTGGAGATTTTATTCTCAAACAAAAAATTATAGACCTTGAAATAAAGGTAATTGTTTAGCCAATGAAAATGGTGAGGAAGCAGTACCGACCTTACTTGGCAGACTTTTTTTTTTTTTTAGTTTTGTTATTAACAAATTTTTTGGTAATATTATCTTAAATCTCAGTTACAGCCATCCGCTACTTGCGCTATCTAATTACATAGAATTATAAATTGATAGTAACTTTATTCGGCACATAATCGAGAGCTCAGAAGAATCCTGTCTTCCCTCCCCTCCACTTTTTAAGTCTATAAAGGTTTCTCCTAAAATTACTGAAATCCTCACTCGAGTTCTAGATTGCCTACACAACAGTGATCCCCTCTTAATTCTAGGAAATAGTTATAAACATTACTTACATCTCTCTGAACTCTCATTTGCTTGCCCTATAAGATTTCGACAGTCAAAGCGATATAGACAGTTAACTATGTATTTTAAGTGATTTCACAAAACTTCATTAAGTCACCATATGATGGTCACCACATTCTTGTGGGTTCCAAATACTCATGTTGGTTTTGATCTAATAAAGGATTGGGATTAGCATATCAAACCACTTAAGTATAAGAAGAATTAATACCAGGCCCGACATGAGGAGAGAGAGGGACAGCAGGGGCCACCTTCGTCTTTAAGATTTTAATTTTTAACTTATTTAATAATTTACATTGAAATAAGGTATAGTTAACAACACACACAGTGGTGTGAAGAGGTCGTCTTTGAACAACTCATTTTTTTTTTTTTTTTTTTAAAGATAAATGTTTTGATTTAAAACTGTTTTTTATCTTCTTAATTGTAAACTGACTTAAACCTAATCCAGTCTATATTCTTTATTGTAAACATCAAAATCCATTGTATAAATTTCGGGAAGTTGAGTGTGTCAGTAAAAATTGTTTTAACATTGGTATTCTTCACTTTTTTTACAATAATTTAATTTAACATTCCATATTTAACGATTTCTTTTTGTTTTATATTTGATGTTAATTTTATTAAAGAAGATGTCAAAATAACATATCATTGGCCGACATAAAATTATAATTTCGGGTCAATGAGGATTTACAATTAGGAAAATTAAAAAAAAAAAAAAAAAATTGAAGGTTCTATTTCTGGAATTCATTGTCATCAAAAAAATTTATTTTGATTTTTTTCGATCTCTTAACAAGCAAAAGTGACTTCGTTTACCAAAGAACTGAATAAGTGGATGGAAGAAAAAAAGGAACGATTTTATCAGAAATACTCAGTTTTCTTGAGTTTATACAATGGCTCTTTATGTTAAAAATAAAAAGTAGAGACTGAAATGGATAATAATTTAATGAAATTTAAACAATAAAGTAGCATTATTCAGAGAATAAAAAAACGTCAACAAAAAGGATTGGCCACTTTGCTTGTTGTTAATTGAAAATAATGCTAATTTAAAAATATGTATTGCATCCACAATGGCTGCAAGATTATATGAGTTAACAATTAAGAAGTTACTAACACTTTTAAATTGAAACGTTTATCATTTTTTATAAAGAATTGGTTTGTTTGAACACTTTTACATACCATTGTATATTATATAATCATGTGATATTTTTATAAAACATTTTTGTTAGATAAATTATAAAAAGCTTTGGTAAAGTTTAAGTGGTAAATATAATATTCGAAAAGAGCCCAGGAAAATTGTCCTTAAGACCTTTGGTTTCCTTCCATGGTTATACTTAAAACCCTTAATAATTCCTTTCTATTGCAATACGAAATTGTATGGTATTTCATCACCTTTCAAGCGATTATGTGTATAATCAACCATCAATTAAATACATGTTGAGTTATGATCAAGTAAACTTTTCTTTTTTACTGCTTTTTATGAGCAATGTACTTATTTTTTTCAAAATGGAGAAAGTAATCTTCAAAGCTATGGATCAATCATTGTTTTGTATTTAAAGTTAAGGAAAATATGGAATATTGACAAAAAATAATCTTTGAGAAATAATACATAAAGAGAATCAACTCAAAGGCAAAGTAACTTTTAATGAATCTACCTCATGGGAAAATATGAAGAAAAAAAAAATGATCATGCAGTATATAATGGACAAATTTAGCTGTTGTTATTAATATCAAGTTACTTACCTATGTTCAAGAAAATATCAAAATCACTTTCGAATTTGGCGAGACCTGACAAACGGGATCCATAGAAAGTAACTGACAAATTAGGAAATTTATTTGACATCAATGCTAAAGTATCCTTAGTTATATGATCAAAAATGTTTTGACGGTTTCTATAAATTTCCTTCATTTCACAAACAATTCTTTGGATAATTGCTTTCAATGAACTTCTTGGAATATTCATGAATGAACTCAAAATTGTCTCATTAAACGTGAGGGCAGCAGTATAAGGCAAACCTAAAATGACAATAAAATAACAGTTTTAGCCACCAAGTATAAAAATTTTGATGTACGTCAAAGATAAACTGCTGTAAAGTTTAGAGTAGAGAAAAAAATGTTTCAGATCTCAATGTATTGCATCTTGTGGAAAATGGCTAATCTTTATATCTTAAGCGTTTCACGTTTCGCCCTTTTATCTTATTTACGATTTACTAAGAAAATATGGCCAGAATAATGCTCACACAATAATTAAATCAAAATCAGGAAAATTGGACCCGACAGTTTGACATTGACGTAAGCATAGAAAGATCTAGGTAATTGAAGAACAAGTTATTATTTAGTCAATTACGTAAATAAAACTCAATTATATTATTTTAATTAAAAATCTTTTAAAAGAAATGGAAGTTTAAAGCTTCCTCCTTCTGGCTGTAATTTTTTTAATTTATCTAAATTACAATTACAAAATTGTTAGCATTGTGGCATCTAAAAATACATACAATCCACACTAATACATTAAAAAATAATATATTTATAATTTATTATATTGAATTTCATAATTATAATTTATTCACAAAGGTATTAATAAAAATATATATCAAAACATTACTTTTTATAATATAGTTCCTTCATAATTATCAATTAATCAAAATAATTATTAAGCTTGTTACGTTATGAGGTACAACCAAAATGAATCTCGACCTTTTTACTATGGTTGTAATCCATTGTGCTTATTGGTGATTGTTGAAATTAATGTGGCTAAAGGTAGATCACAACCATAAATTTTAGCATGCCTTGCACACTCAAGAGATAATCCAATTCCCTTTCAGATGCAATAAATTTTTTTTAATAGTGTCACACATAAAATATAATTATCAAAATGGAAAAAAATTATCAAACAAACTATTTAACAAGGGATTTTTTTTTTTTTTTAAGCTACGATATCAAATTGGTTGCATTTAAATATGATGAGAAAAATATATTCTGAAACATTTTAGACTCTGTATATTTATTTTAAAAGAAGTTCATAATATTGAAATAAAAAAAAAAAAAATAAGAGTTATAAAATAATGTATTAGGACTATTTATGAATTACTTACCTATAACTGTATATAATGCTTTTATGTGACAATTTTGGTTAAAATGTTGTTGTAAGTCTCTTAAATTTCCACTAAAAATTGCCAGACTACAAATGCTACAAATCTTGAGAAAACTTTCTTTTGTATAGAGCTGATTAAGTTGATGCTCAGAAATGAACAGGTGTCTGAATATTTCAGTTTTGGTAGTATTTTTCAAATTACAAATATTGCATTCAAAAAGTTCAACTCTTTCTCCAGTTAAACTGGTATAAAATTGTAAATATCGGGAAAAATCATCACTATTCCATCTTTCATTTCTTACAAATTCATTGGAGGAAACTCCGGGGTTATCGAACTGAGTAAAATTTTGGCTGAATGAAACAGTCAATTTTTGACGACCATTTAAAGATTTAGTTTCTTCTTCAAGTTCAATATCTTTGAATGAGAAGAAATTTTTATCAATAATTGATTGAAAGCAAGTTGTATAATTGTCGAGTACACTATAAATCAAGTAAATTATCGGTTCTTTATTGTCATTTAGATGTTTTGCAAAATGTAACTTGAATTGCCCAGAAATATTGTCAAGCTTAGTGTCAATGTAGATGACATTGCAATATTCACATTTGGCATAAATTAATGTTTTTTTAAGATTCTTATGGCGGGTACTTATTTCATGAGAACCTAAATATGGTAATGTTTGCTTTGTGAAATCATTACAAGCCAGGCAACAAAATTTACATGCTTCTCCAATATTGTCAAGGAAGTCTTTACCATAAGCCTCAATGATACTGCTATTTAGTGGTGTATTGAACTCGAGAGATTTTATACCACCTTGAGAAAGTTTTAGTATAATATTTTTATTTTGATAACTAGAATGTGTGTGAACTAAACTTTCTCCTTTTAATTCTATAAAAAATATTTTACAAACATGACACATAAATCCTATTTGCTCGTTGTTCCGTATATTTTTAGTATGTTCAACAGAAGATAAATGAGTTTGTAGAGCTTGTAATGTAAAGATTCCTTTCTTGCAACGCGAGCACCATATTTTGCAACCGATAGTAAATAATGCATGCAAAATATTATCCATACAATGCTCATGAAAATCTTGATTAGAATATTCATAAATAGTAACATTTTCTTGCTTATTTATTCTGGACTCTCCTATTGCCAATTTATTGTTTAAAACTCCATTTTCAGATGAATCTGATAAAAAGTTGTTATATCTTGTTGTTACTCTAATAGATTTTTGAGCTATGGCACCATCGGGCAATTGGATAGGTTTTACATTGATGGTAATCTCTCCCTCTTTAGGAGCTTGCTTTCCATCTGCTGAGTGGCATCCTGAAATGATAATAGTGCCCGTAGAAGCTATCACTATCTCTTCTAAATAGCTATTCAAGTGTTCTAAGAAAAGAAAACTTGACAGTTCATTCAAATTACAAGCAACAAAAAAATTAAAATCCTTTATGGAAATAATAACACCTTTGTTTTCCTTCAATTTTTGTTTGTGTTTCTTACTTCCTAAATGATCGACAACTTGAGTAAAATTCCCTGTTTTTATGTCACACAGTAAACAGTGGAAATTGAATAGAGGTCGGACATCACTTATCATAAAATCAACAATATCACACTTTGTATCCATCTCACATAAGGATTTTGATGCTCTGTCAAAAGTAAACATGGAATAGTTTGAGCAGGAAATTTTATTTCTGATCAGATTACTAATCACTAATTCACTTCTCCTTTTAACAGTTTTTAGAGCATCAAAAAGATTTCCTTTCTGTAAAATGCTGTCAAGGCACATGATGAACTTTTGTGATGAAACGAATAATATTCCGACACATAAAGCATCATTCACTTTTTTCTTGTGTTTCTTTGTCAAGAGATGACTTCTGTTAAAAATATAGTCCCCCCTTGAGAAGGCTGTATCAAAAGTCATTTCCTGGCAGCATAATAAGCACTGGAATACAAAGTTTTTATTAGCACGTCTGCGAAGCCAATTTTTGACATCATCATCAAGAGAAGATGTTGTGATAATTTTATTTTCTGTAGCATTGTAATCATGTATTTCAAAGGAAGGAGGAAAATAATTTTCAAGTGGTAGTTGTCCATCATTTTCTTTAGAAATTGTCAGTTTAGCCATTGGAAGCAATAAACTTTCGAGTTGTGTTGCCATGTTGAGATACCTGTTAAGAAAAGAATATATTAGTAACAAACGAATAAAATTAACAAACTTGGGATGAATTTTTTGAAAGTGATATTAAAGCAGAAAAATTAGTGCCACCTGAGCAACTCAATTGGATCAAAATTCAAGAAGAGAGATCAACGAAATATTCGTAAACAATCAGTCCTACCTCATTCAATAATCCTTCATTTTTACAATATTCAACAATAAAAAAACAATTATCATCAACTAATGAATATCATATAATAATGCTGAAGACTTTTATAATAAAACAACTAAAGTTTATGCATTCGACACATATTATTTTAAAAAACTTACATCGCTTTTCCTGATTGTCAAGTTAACAGTGTTCTTACAAGTTGATATAATCAGCACAATCCTCTCACTACCGTAATATACTGGCTTTGGAGTTAAGAAACCCAGAAAATTGTTTGCAAATTATGGATTCTTTCTTACCAAGTACATTAATTTTGTGGTCAAGCAAAAATTAACGTGCCAATTTAGTATTTCAAGCAAGCATTAGAAACTAGTTTACTTCACACACAAAAAAGAAAAAAAATACTGCTATACTGCTATCGTTGAAGTTTTTATAATTTAATAATTTTTACAGATAAAATTTTATATACAAACAGAAAGCACTTGTGTGGACATCGAATAACTTTCATTTACCACCCTATTTTGTGAAGATATTAATATTTTTAATATTAAACTAATATTTAAACTAATAATAATTAAATTTTAAACTAGTAAAACTAATACTTAAATTTATTATAAGACCCTAAGTTATTAAAGTATCTAAGTTTACAACAATTTGTTTTTTTCCCATCCAAAAATACTACTTGATATACTTATAGGAGCACACACTTCTCCTATTCTTCTCTTACAAAATTATAATTAAATAATTTTTTAAGCAATGATGGAATGCAATTCGGTGCATTGTATATTTTAGTTTCTCAAGCTTGAAATAAATTTTAAAAGTTTAAGTAATACAAAAGTAGGAATTAAGAGTCATTTGGTTTTAATCACTATCTTCAACGACTTTATATATTAATATCTGATATATTCCATCTAAAATACTCAACTTTCCAACCATATATTACATATGAATATACATATTATGACTCTTAATTCTGAAAATTTGTATTCAAACTGGAAGAACACCCAGTTTTCCTCAGACATAAATCTACTTAAAATTCTTAATTTCAGTTTCGTACAAGTTTTCGTTTTTGAGATGGGCGGTTCACTTACAAAATGATAATTTTGCAAGGACTTGGTTATTTCGACTGTGATTATCTTTCTAACGTGTATTTAAAACCATGTATTTGTGTTAAAACACAAATTCGAAATCTTTCACATGCTAATAGTTTCCCTTACTAAATATTCTGTATGGGTGTAAGTGAAAATAAAAGGTTTTCCTCAATTTCAATAAGATTTTCTTTACATAAATCAACTTTTCGTTTTACAAAAGTACATTATTATAGCTTAAATTAAAAATAAAGTAAAATTATAGCGAAAAGAATTTCATATATTTCTTGTTAAATTTGTTTACTTCTTCTGAGTTTTGAGATACCTAACTACACTGTAATTTATTTGTCCTAGATTTAGTGTGAGTGTATATTTTATATTTACAATGCACACACATATACTCCATTTAATATATTTTTTAAATCAGTGGTATAATTTATTGTGAGAATCCTTTAATTCATCCTTTTGATAAATTCATGAAAGGTCTCTTTTTCAGATTTTGTAATAAAATTGTTGATTTCTGATTTACAAATTGTTTGAACCTAATAAAAAATTATCACAGAAAGTTATATTTAATATTTAAGTGAATGATCTTCTTCTTCTTATTCAATATTCTCTTCTACCTTTTGGTGTGGAGATTTTTGTACAAGGATTTCCATCCGTCTCTGTCGAGGACTGCTCTCCTGGCTTCGGCCACCCAATTCCTCCATCTTTAAGAATATTCTTGAGATTATCTTCCCAAGTAATTCTTGGTCTTCCTCTAGGTCGTTTTCCTCCTTAATTTTCTTTGCTGAACGGCAGTCATCCATCCTCATTACACTACCCATCCTAATTTCACTGCAATAGGGGACTCTGGGACAATCCCTCACCCCTCACATCTCCGAATGAAAATGATTAAAAGAAACTCAAGAAAAAAAAAATGGATTTTCATGGCTATGACTCGGCGAGGACACGGAACAACAAATAAGTGAATGACACATCTTCTAAATTAATTAAATGGCTTTGAGCAAAAGGAAGATTTTTAAATTTCATATCTATCAAGTTATTTCAATTGGTTTTATGTACATTTATGTGCAAATAAGCAGAAACAGTCCTTATGAATTATCCTGAAAGAGTTGGTATTGACTCTAAATAATACTTTATATGAGTCATAATACTTTATATAAATTTTTAACAAAAATCTCTCAAAATTTATATCTTTTTAAAAATTTAAATTACAAATATAATTGGTGTAAGTCCACATTCTATAAAGGCATAATGTTTTGTTTAAGATGTATACTACCTAATTTCTCTGCTCAATATTTCTAAGTCTGGGACAGTAAATGATAAAACAAATTTCCGTTGGTTAATGAAATTTTGGTACTTACCTAATTTATCATAGTTAAAACTAACTAAATAGTAATTGGTTCTTTAAGTTGAAGTATAAAAAAATGATTACTTTTAAAATCTTTAATGGTAATTTTTTTTTGTCCTTCCCTTCCTTGTCTTTTAGGCTATACAGGATTTTCCTGGGCCAGAGGGTGATAGCATGGGATTAATACCTGAGTTAAAAGCTCTCCTTTCCCACACCCCTTGGGCACAGAGAAGCGAACTCCTGTAATTATTTTATCAAATTATCTTCGATCCCGGTTGCTGGGCAACCTGCTGAGAAAGATATTACCTCTAGTATTATTAACTATTTACAGTATTCCCATGTCTTACCTCAAGGCAGAATTAGGGTAAGAAAGGCAAAGTGGGTACTACCCCTTCCCCATCAGGAATTGAGGGGGGCTCACATTTCAGTTGTCAATTTACTTTAAGAATAACTAAAATTCGCATCTACTTTAAGATTATTTTGACTTTTAAATCAATGAAATGTATTTAGAAATACATTTTCTAAAATACTTTTATAAAACTGTGTTGAAGATTATTGTAGGAGGGAAGATGGAAGATGGGGCTGATGAACTAGGGGCTAGGAAAAATTTCAGACCTGTCAAATCTCGTCGATTCTAGCAATAAATACTTAATGATAATAATCCATTTAAATTTTGCACAGAATGCATAAATACATGCAATATATTGTATATAAATGCATAAATACATGCAATATGTTGTATATAAATACATCAAATACAATTATTAAAAATAATTAGTTAATAAAAACGTTACCTGTCTTATAGATTACACCAGTTGTTAATAATTATAACTTTCAGCGATCACTGCTTAGGAAGTCGTCCCTAGAGGAACTGTGAAATACAGAACCTTGATGCTGGGCCCACACTACAGGCAAACTCGGTTTGGCCAAATTTCTGGCAAACTTGCGGCAAATTAAGGAACTAATCGAAGCTCGTTAACCATGGAAAATGTGCTCAGTAGGACGGAGTCAATCCAAGCAAACAACATGGCCCTTCTAGAATTGCCGTGGGATTGACTGCTACTTTTGGTTATGTCTTCTATAAAAAAAAAGCAAGTAGAAGAAAATAAGTGGAGAAAACAAAGAAGATGGCAGATGTCGAAAATTCATGAGAATCATACAAGGTAAGCATAAAATTGATCTTAGTTTTCCTTATTAATATCAGTTGTTTATTTCTTTGCCATGACATTTCTCGATAAATACATTTTACCTTGTTTTTCAAAATATATTTCTGTAAAGCTAATTAACGCGATTTTATGTAATTTTTCACACACAATTGCTAGGATTGTCAATTTTCTTCCGTTAAACATAGTCAATTATTAATTCTCTAACCAGTGAAAATTCTTGATATATCCTCCGTTTACTGCATTCAATTCATGCACTATGTGCATATTTGATATAGGTTAACTTTCAAGATTTTTTTTTTATGAATTTTGACTTTATTTACCTATACAAAAACATATGGGCATGGAAATGAAACAAACCCTTTTATACATCAATTATAAGAAGCACACAATTTTCTGATTTTATAAAGAAAAAGATATTCAAAGTTCTTAATTACTTAAAGAAATAATGAATTTTCACTTAATTACTTTGCAATAAGCTGCCAATATTTTTTCAATTGTTTGATTCAAGGAATGTATTTAAAAATTCTTTTCTCCATTTATTTATGAGGTTCTTTGATTTATTATATAGACATTTTTTACAATTTAGTGAATGGTTAATTCCTCTTTTACTAAATTTGCAAGTGTTACTGTATTATTTTTCAATTCAAACAATCAATTAAGGCTGTAGTAAGTTAATTTAGTTCTATTTTCTTTTCAAACATCCAACTTAAGTACATCATCGCAAAGGAAACAATGGACAAGGGGTGTTAATTATTTAGCATTTAACTGGTTATTTATATTTAGTTAATTGGAAGTTCATTGTTAGTTTTCGATATCCCTCCTAGTCTATGATTAAGTTATTTTTTTTTAATACTTTTTCATATAGCAAAACATGGTACATAGGTTAATGACTATAAAGAGAAAATGCCCTATGATGCCTTAGCCATTCTGTCTTGTTTCCTTAACCCTCCACATTATCTGTTTACCCATAACAAATTATTTATTTTCTTCTGTTATGAATTTGATTCCATTGTTTCCTATTTCAATTAAGGATTAGTTTTGTTTTTTCCTCGACTTTCATTATTAATGTAAATGTTACATAGCTTTTATTTGTTCTCTGTAAAATTGAGTCTTAAAGTGTGCCAGACATAGACCCTCCTCTAAAAATGAAAATCTCAACTAAATGTGTTATAAGCATGGCAAAAAATAGAAGGGAAATAATTATAACGAAATTAAAAAATCTGATTTTTTAGTTGGATGATACCAGGCCTAAAATTGGTAATTTTTTTTTCAGCTTTCCCCTACTGTTGAGTGTGAACATGAAGGACAGGCTGAACAGGTACTCGATGATTCATCTTTATTGAACAACGGTATGTATTGCAGCCTAAGACAAAAAAAAAAAAAATCAAACAAAGGCGAAGAGGAAATTATAGCCCCGTTCAATAAACTCGTCCAAATAATAGAAAAACAGTGCGGAAATACAAATAAACCCAAAACAATTGCACAGAATTATGGGTCCATGTTAGGAGAAGGGTTGGACCAATTACCTCAACCAGAACAAAGTTTGTGCATATGTGAAATGGAACTAGGCTTGGGGAAGATGTGTGTGGACTTTGTGGAATAAAAATATTTGTAATATTGAAACCAGCACTAGTTTAAACAAAATGGCAGCCTGTGCCCGTGGTATTGCGAATGCACCAAAAAGAGTGATTTTCCAGCAACATGCTGGGCCATTTAAAAAATATAAAACAGACACTTTTTCTGTAAATACTAGTAAGGTTGTACCTCCGAAAAGAGATATTATTAATAAAGCCTTTTTAAAGGTGTTTGAAGAAGATGGAGAATAATCCAGTAAATTATTAGAATAATCATTAGTTATTATTCAGCTTTTTCTGATGCATTTAAAAATGCTTTATTTGTAATGTTATATTCCTTTATTCAAGATTTTGTATAAACAAAAACATATCTTGTATTCATTAATTTGTATGTTGTATTAATTCATTTATATTTTGTATTGTATATTTGAACCTAAAAATATTTATTTGTTCATTAATAGAATTTCTATTTTGTATAATAATAACAAAGTTAAGATATAAAGATTAATTTTCTAGCAACATTATAATTATTAAATTTAGTTTATGTATATGATTTATTATATTTTGTAAATATATGGGTTGTATGTATTATAAATAACATCTTCTATCATTTCCCTTCAAACATATATATTACAACTTATCTGTAAATAACCAATAAATGCTAGGTATATGTCAAAATTCTAAAATTAAAAATGCGAATAACAAAACAAAGGCAGTCTCACTATGTGGTTAAAATTTCCACACTTAGACTTAATTGTTATTTTAATCAGACAATGTTTTATACAAATATAACTTTTTTAGGCTTAGGTTAAATATCTCCAAAGTGATACGATGTAAACACCCAAAAATGTTGGAAATTTACCACCAAAAATAATGATATATGTTGTAGTCAGTAAAAGAAAGTAATGGCTGATTATTTATTGAGGTAGGCATAAAATTTGGTACTGTATGATGTTAGTCTCTAACCATGATACAGTCATTTAATTACAAATATAGTATTGTATTATGGTGTTTCAATATGTGCTTAAAATGTTATTAATGCAACTTTGTTAGAGTCTAGGTTAGTAATTTTGCGAGTTGTTCGGTTTTATTTGAACTGAAGATATAGAAAGATTAAAAAAAACAGATATAGATTAACACTAATGTCTGTGAAATGTTAAATTAGTTGACAGACCGATACAAATATGGGCACTAAAAAAGAAACTGATAAACTGATCATTTTAAAAAAATAATGAATACTTGTTTTCAACTCTCTAAAGTAGAGTAAGCATAGGTTAAAAAATAAATAAATTTTGAACTTTTTTTATATTGACTAAATAATATGTGAAAATGGATATTTTATTTTAATGTAATGCGAAGTATTGGGATCATTAAAAATTTCAACTCTGAGTTTTCAATTGAAAAACATGTAGGGTTCTGTAAGTCCTCCCCTCCATAAAAAAACTTTTTGCTTAATGTTTTTTTTTTTTGTAAATGCAGAATCTAGCTAAAAAATGAAAAGTTCAGTGATTATACTTCGTTATTAAGGTAGATAAGAGTATGACAGCGTTGTTAGGGCAAATTGTTGGCTGAAATAATATTACCAAAAGTGGAACTTGACATAATTGGTTTTATAAAGTATTTCAATTCAACTATAAAACGGAAATAAACAATGAAGAAGAAACATAAAATGGAATAATTATATATGAATAATAAAATGTAATTAGATGAATTAACAACAGCTTAGTTTATTATAATAAAAGGTAATGAATAAGTACGAAAGGTTATGATGTATATACCTGACACACAAAAAGATGATAAGTACAAAATAGCAAATATATGGAAATATTATAATAAATATATATAAGTTATGAAAAATAACAAGTAATGGATTAAAAGTTTTGATGTTTAAAATATATTATGTAAAAATGTTCAAAGATATAATATGTTATATTTCATTATATCTTATTTAATTTTATTTATATGAACCCTTCCGCTAACAAACTTCCATAATTCATTTAATGGCAAATAATATCTTCATTTAATTTTTGTAGTTTATAATGATTTGTTTGTTATTACTGAAAGACAGAAAGTTGGTTGCACAGAAAATGTTGATTTTGAAAAAAATTTGATTAAACTCGTGTATCATTGTGTAATTAAGTGGTCTTTAATATCATTGAGGTCTTATTCCCATTAATGTCACTTTACATAGCTTAAATGTTCAACATTTCATCCTCTAAAGTACCTTTAATTTGATTAATTTTTAATAATTAACCATCTCTCATTATTAAGAATTACGAAAAAAATGCTAAATATAACTTATGAAAGAATTTGATAATTGAAAAATGGAGAAAAAAGGGAAAATGTGTATTGAGGATGAAAATGAATTTCTGGAAATACTTGTCAGAAGTTATATCGTTGGAAAGAGGATAATTTTAGAAAAAAACAATATGAAATATAGAAAGTAATGGAGAGAGATTATTATAAATAATAATTTGTGTTAACTAATATTATTTAACGGAAATCACATTTTTTCAAGGAAATTAAATAAATGAAATTTACTAACTAAATTTAAACTGTTTTTAAGTTTGAAAAAAAAGTATTTAAAATTCACCTAATCAACGCAATGTTATTGTTAAAAAAGCTATTTCATAGTACTAATGTGAAAGAAGTGAAATATAAAAATATTTCATGGATGTATAAAGCCTATGCTTATAACCTTAAATACATTTACTATAGTTTTAATAATTCTAAATCTGATATTATATTTAAATAATTAGGTATCAACGTCCGTTGGTCGTCGTATAACATTTAAAAAAAATTAAATTAGTGAGTAATTTGATGAATTTTCCCTTTGTTAAATTAGTGTAAAAACTTTTGAGCTATCTATGACAGGCGATGAAAATCTCTTAATCTCTTTGTAGTAAACTTTACAATGGAAAATAACAGTTTAATAACTAAGATGCATAGAATCCATAATCATTTATAGGTTGAATATAGAGATATACTTTAAAATCTCTCTAGACATATGTATATTGCTCAGACACCGGAGTTATGTGGTTTACGAAAAAATATGGGGTAGGGAGGTTTTCATTATCTACCGTTGATATAATTAATAGGGTTTCTGTTATTTTAGTGATGTTAATGATTTGTTAGCTGTAAACTTTAAGCTATAGACCCGTTAAAACTGCACTTCAAAAATTTTATAATTGTTCAACATTTCCAGAAAATAATTTCTATTCGAAGTAGAAAGATAAGTGAAAGTTGTGCGCACTAAATTTTTTTTATTTCGGATATTGCAAAAAAAAGCGGGAAACGGAAGTTTCTGTCTCAGCCAATCACAGTGGCTATTCAACGCATCACTAGCGCAGCGTAACGGCCATAATGCAAAACTTGCTTGGATTTTGCCTAAGTTTTCCATTTCGGATGGATATGCAACAAACCGGGGTAAACAGCCCATTACCTTCCACCAGCAGGTCAAAATATCCCCACCACCTTCTCCCACTCTCGCCCTTTCCTTTGTTCTCTACTACAGTGGCGCTAGCAAACTCGGGCAAACTGCCATCAAATTGAGGCAAATTGCGGGAATTTGCCTCGTTTTGCCTGTAGTGTGGGCCCAGGGTGAAAGCGCGTAGTTACCGAATGCGCAGGCTCCACCGTTCTATCTCCGTTTTCAATGCAACAATTAGTACACTTCCACATGCATTTCCTCAGTAGCAATTTTAATTATGAATTTTAAATAAAAAGTATAGAGTACATCCTCAGATAAAATGAAACGTATTTATTATAAACTTTATCTTGGTAGTACTTTTATGGTAAATGTTTTTATCTTGCTTGATTTAAACCCCCAGCAGGTGTAGTAGCTAAGTACCTTATTTTGGAGAGAACACAAAGGGCACAGGAAAGTACACTGAATTCGGCAAATAACCTAAAGTTTAAGTATGGTAATTTTTGCTCACAAAATACAAGTAATAGATCATCATTGGTGTTTTTATACAAATTAAACTATTAATATTCTCATATTAGGTTGTTAACCCTAGAGCCGTATACAATTTAAAGGACAGTAACTCTCAAACATCGGTAATTTTTACCTAATTAAATTCTCAGATGTTAAAAAGTTTGTTTTGCAAATTATTAATACTATTATATTAGTACTAAATATTAGTAAATATAGTTATATACGATTTTTTTTTATACGAAGTCAAACATTAAATATTTTCTACATTCTTTTATTAGTTTCGCCGACATTTCATTAATATTCTTATTAGCACGGGCGGATCTACGGGGAAGGGAAGGGAGGCTTTCGGGCTGAAGCATCCCCCCCCCCAAAAAAAAGGTAAGATATAACCATGTTTTATGGAAAAAAAATTAAAAAATACCTCTTAAAGTATTATTGTTCGTGAAATTACATTTAAGAGGACTTAAGGAATCAATTAAACACCATTTCATAAAGGGAGTTAAGTTTCTTTCTTTTTTTAAAAAGTAATTATCGTTATTTTATGGAAAAAAAGCTTTCGGGCTGAAGCCTCCCCAAATTAAATCCTGGATCCGCTAGTGTATATTAGTGAAGTAACTAAAGCATAATACAAATCATACTTTTTCCTATCGTATATTTTCTAATCTGTCCTCAGTAACACATTCAAATTTTAAATAACGGTGAGTTTAAATTGGGAATTTATATTTTTACCGGTTAAAATGAGTTGTAGTGTTCCACTATACTCTTGAATTACTCTCGTTTCCAATCCTTATAGTCCAAAAGCCTTTCTAAAATTCTCTATAGTACTTACTTTTCGTGTAATTAAATTTATTTTTAAGCTGGGCTTCAAGAATCACTTAAACATCATTTCATATAGTTAATTTATTAAAAATTGACAATATTTTTTTTCGTTTTAAAAATATTTTAATCGAGATAATATTAAAAAAATGATGTTTAGTGCCCCTCCATTTCTATTGCAATATTACAGTTTTTTTATTTGCATATTTTTATCCTTGATAGTTGTTTCATACGGGTATATAATTATACCCGGGTATATAATTATTTTTTATTTAATTAAAAAGAAGCTTGTTCGTAAATATCAATGGCGGGCGTATGTTCTATTTTCTAATTTATGATGTATAAACAGGTACTGAATATAACCATGTCTTATTAAAAAGATGATCGCTACAAGTATTATTGTTCATGTAGTTAAATTTATTTTATTTTTATTTACTTTTTTTTTTTAACCTACTTCAAAAATCACTTGAACATCATTTCATATAGCTAGTTTTATTCGTAACATTGACAGTAATCTAGATCTATGGCAGAGCGAGAAACCATCTCCCACTATATTTTACCAACCCATACTATTCAAATGAGCTAAATATAAAGTAATAAAAATGTCACAAATATCGTAAAGAAAATTACATAACAAATAATTCTATCCAATTCATGCAATCACAATGCAGCAGTAACGGATCCATGTTTTAATTTTGGGAAGGTATCTGCCCGAAAGCTTTGTGTATATATAAAATGATAATTACTTTAAAAGAAAAAGAAAGAAACTAACTACCTATATGAAATGGTGTTTAATGATTCTTGAAGTCCTATTACTGTAATTACACGAACAATAATACTTTTAGAGTTAATATTTTTTTCATAACATTTGATTATAATCCGTGGTACAGAGCCATTTTTATCAAATTATTAACATCCGCCGAAAACTTCGTAAGTAGCTCCATCTCACCATAACTTACAAATATTTTCTTTTTAATGTTATTCTGTAATCATATTATCTTACAATTAAAGCGGAAATTGAATGGATATTCGTGAGTTTTTAGCACATAATTAAATAGAAAAAGTTTGTCGATCTCCAGATTGAAATCGCCCCAATTCCGAGAATTTTCGCAAATAAAATATTTGTAGGTTACGATGAGAGGAAGCTATTTCTGAAGTTTTAGGCGGGTGTTAATAATTAGATAAAAAGGAATCTATCTATACCACGGACTATTATTTTTAATAATTGTATGTGTATTATAATTTAAAAAATTGAACATATTATTCATGTTTAAATATTTATCTTATATCACTCACAGTAACAAATATGGACCATTGAAAAAAAAA